>CM053029.1:107940115-109320115 GCA_028564925.1 Lithobates sylvaticus | reverse complement strand
TACTAGTCAAATATATTAAAAAATATAGAAATGTATTAATATAAAATGTATAAAAGACATCACAGTATCATCATACATTAACCATAATATGAGTAATCAGCAGTGACTTCTTGCTCTACATGTTTCACCATGCAATGGCTTCCTCAGGAAACTTCCAACAAGCACTGCATAGCATGGTAACTATAGGTGAAAAACAATATGTCTTGAGGTGATATGCACTTTATACATAGAAGAATTTATGTATATGAATTTTTTCACATGAAGTTATTATTTTTATATTTTATTATATATTGGTAGGAGAAAGGATATGGGATTTTTAGGGTGTCCAAGAAAAATTTCTAGTCAAATATATAAAAAATATAGAAATCTATTAATACAAAATGTATAAAAGACATCACAGTATCATCATACAGTAACCATAATATGAGTAACCAGCAGTGACTTCTTGCTCTACATGTTTCGCCATGCAATGGCTTCCTCAGGAGACTTCCAATAAGCACTCCATAGCATGGTAACTATAGGTGAAAAACAATATATTAAAATCCATATTTAATAATCAGAACCATTTTTTAAACAAATCAAAAATAGAAATGACATTTTCTCGCAAATACAGTTAGACCGAGAATGCCCCCTGTTATGTCCCCACCTGAACTGTGGAACATGTCCTATCTATGAAGGTCATGACCTTGATGTCTCGAGGACATTGAAAAGATGCAGAGAAATCTGGTGTGTCACAGAGAAGGACATACAGGCCCCATGAGGCAGAGTGTTATCTGAAAGAGGGGATACATTGTGAGCTCAAGCTCAAACAATAAACAGAAAAAGTTTTTTCTGACCATGGTAGAATAAATATATTCAAACCTTAGAATGCAAATATGGGAACCAATTAGTAATAATGTATGTTATCATAGCAGGTGGTACTTCCAAACGGTTAGTAGATCTAAATGCAGACTTTGCCTGAAGAAACTTCCAAGCAGTCATATACCCTAATCAACAACCAACAAACAGGAAAAAAGAGACATTCATATGCAACCTGCTAACTTCAAATCTAAATGATTCCTACAAAATTCTAGATGTTTTTACCTTTCACAGATTTGAAACACCAACTTTAGCCTTGCCCTTGACTCCGCTGCTGCCCTATCTGCAGAAAAAGGGGATCCGTTTATGTCCCTTCCACCTCACCGGTGTCCAATGGCACCCATGAGGCATGGACGCTGAGAAATTGCCACTGCGCATGCGTGAGTGGTGCAGGAAGTGATGCAACGCGCAAGCGCGACAATCACCCGATGCCATGATGAGGTTCTTTAAATTACACAACGCCATGTTGGAAAGTCTGCCCACAGCTGGGTGCAACCTCTGGCTATCAAAGCCAATGAACATCCAGTTTGTGGGAGAAAGTGGCTAGTGGCGCCAGCTCCCACATCCACATTTGGGAATCCCCCTATATGGTTGACAGAAAAGATGCCATTTCAATGTACTTGAGGGTTACTAAATCTAGTCAAATATTGCCAGAAATGGCCAGCCATAGGAAAAAGAGGAAAATCCCAGGCCTATAAATTAAAGTATTTTCAAACATTGAGTGTTTCACTTCAATGGAAGGGGAAAGATATGTAAAATACCCAGTCCAGAGGGGGAAAAAGGGAACAAACAGAGAACCTCTCAGGCCAAGGTAGAAGCGAGTCTCCATTTTTTTCTTAGAGACCAAGGACACATGGTCCCTAACCCTGTGAAAAAATGTTCTTTTTGCTTTGCCCTCATAGAAGGTCTTCCATTCGCAATCCATAAGGTACACTACTCCAATAGTCTGGCAATCAGTGTAAAAATGGGGTCTATATTGCTCTCTATTGGGCAGCAATATCTGCAAAGCACTTTTACAAGTACCTACAGAAATTACAATTTTATGAGCAAGGCTTTTAGGTGTAGTTGTTAGATGGATGTGTACAAGATGGTCTCTAATCGATTGGGAATGCCTATATGTAATTTTAGGATATGGACTTATATATTTTAAGACAACATCGTCAGCGACTAGTAGACGCCAATATTTTTGAATGACATCCTGTATCTGACGATGCTGTCCTTAAAATCTAGTTATCAATCAAACCTTTTGATCTGGGCTATGAAGTTAGCAGGTTGGATATGAATGTCTCTTTTTTCCTGTTTGTTGATCGTTGATTAGGGTATATGACTGCTTGGAAGTTTCTTCAGGCAAAGTCTGCCTTTAGATCTACTAACCGTTTGGAAGTAACACCTGCTATGATACCATCCATTATTACTAATTGGTTCCCATATCTGCATTCTAAGGTTTGAATATATTTATTGTACCATGGTCAGAAAAAACTTTTTCTGTTTATTATTTGAGCTTGAGCTCACAATGTATCCCCTCTTTCAGATAACACTCTGCCTCATGAGGCCTGTATGTCCTTCTCTGTAACACACCAGATTTCTCCCTATCTTTTCAATGTCCTTGAGACATCAAGGGTGTGATCTTCATAGATAGGACATGTTCCACAGTTCAGGTGGGGACATAATGGGGGGGGGGGCACACTCAGTTTAACTGTATTTGCGAGAAAATGTCATTTCTATTTTTGATTTGTTTAAAAAATTGTTCTGGTTATTAAATATGGATTTAACATATTGTTTTTCATCTATAGTTACCATGCTATGCAGTGCTTGTTGGAAGTTTCCTGAGGAAGCCATTGCATGGCGAAACATGTAGAGCAAGAAGTCACTGCTGGTTACCGTATATACTCGAGTATAAGCCGAGTTTTTCAGCACATTTTTTTGTGCTGAAAGTGCCCCCCCTCGGCTTATACTGGTGAGTCAAGCACTTTTCTGCAGAAAAAAATGACATTTTCCGACCCGACTTTGCGGACTTTGCGGCCCCGTATCTCTGGGCCACTTGGTGTTAGAATTTGGTATGCAAACCCAGTGGAACCAACACTACAACATATCCAAATTCCTAGCACCAAGTGGCCCCGAGATACAGGGCCCCAAATTCGGTCAACTGTGTCCATCTGCAGCAATGTCATTTTGGGACCCTGTGGGTCCAGAGACCCCAAATTTTGGCTGCTAGGGGGCATCTAGGAACCCTTAACTACCAAGTTTGAAGTTCAGGAGACCTATGGCTGCAAAATGGGCACAGTGAGGCATGCAAATGAGCACATTGAGGCTGCAAATGGGCATTGTTGACCCTCTTTTCCACTTCCAGTAGCTGCGCATTTCTCACCCTAGGCTTATACTCGAGTCAATAAGTTTTCCCAGTTTTTTGTGGTAAAATTAGGTGCCTCGGCTTATATTCAGGTCGGCTTATACTCGAGTATATACGGTACTCATATTATGGTTACTGTATGATGAAACTGTGATGTCTTTTATACATTTTGTATTAATAGATTTCTATATTTTTTATATATTTGACTAGTAATTTTTCTTGGACACCCTAAAAATCCCATATCCTTTCTCCTACCAATATATAATAAAATATACAAACATAAAAAATAATAACCTCATGTGCAAAAATTCATATACATAAATGTTTCTATGTATAAAGTGCACAAAATCACCTCAAGACATATCACCTCCTCACTGACTGTCAAATGCCTCTGAAAAGCGATCTGACCACTTTTCAGAGGAGCGGCAATCCTTGCCTCAATTGTAAACAAACCCTTACATGTTTCCTAGAGGCAGAATGGAAGTGATTCATCATTGGTGTTCTTTGTAAAGGACAGGTCCATTTCCCATTGATTTTTTTGCACAAGGGTTCCTAAATAAGTGATTTTGGCACATTTGTGAGGGAGCAGTGGTTAGGAGCATGGTCTGATAATGTGATGCAGTCTATGTGTGCGAAGGTCAAAAGAGGGAGAGCACTCTGTTGAATGTAATCAATCCCAGTTTAGATCTGGTGATTAGATAAATAGAATGTATAGTTTACTGTATATCTTCTGTTTAGTAGTCCTCCAAGTGTCAGCTAACTTGTGGTCATTAATTATTTTTTGGGCAGTTCTCAGCTTTGAGTAAGGAAGATGGACAGCACACTTAGAGACATCTAATAGGGGATAAAGAAAGGCTGACCAACATGTTCTACATCTCAGAAAGGAGGGAGGGGGAGGGAGGAGCAGGGCCACCCAAAAGTATGACAGCAGCTTTCTTAGAATAAAGCATCATAACGTCACCTATGGTTATGTCTGATAGGTAAGCACATATCCTAGGGGCAGGGGCTAAAAAAACTTCAGCAAGGTAGTTGAAAGCTAAGAGGGGTTAGAAAGGGACTCACATTTGCATGATAAAAGACATGATATCTTCATATCCAACCTGGTCCATTTCTTTTCCTCCAAGGTACCTAATGTGTAACTCGAAGCATACCATGGGAGTCAACTGAAAGTTTAACGGGTGATTTGACCCCACAAAGTTTCATTCAGTAAAGCATAGGTTGCTGATATACAGTTATGCACCGTACACACGGTCGGAAATTCCGACCACAAAATCCGTCAGATTTTTTCCGACGGATTTTGTCCGACACTGGTGTTGCATACACACGGTCGGACAAAGTTGTCGGAAAATCCGATCATTCTGAACGTGGTGACGTTCGTTGCGTACGATGGAACTATGTAGAGGCTAGTAGCCAATAGGTTTGGTCTCCTAATTTGATCTGAGCATGCGTGGCACTTTGTTTGTGGGAATTCTCTACACACGATCGAAAAAAGTCTGATCAGATTTTGTTGTCGGAAAATTTGAGAGCAGGAAACAGTCCGATGGAGCCCACAGACGGTCGGATTTTCCGACAACATGGTCTGATCGGACATTTTCCGTCGGAATTTCCGACCGTGTGTACGGGGCATTAGAATCAGTCCATAATAATTCCAAGGTAGTTTACTTGTCTTGCAATCCCTATAAACTCACCACAGATTATTATCCACAGAGATCATTCAGAAGTCCCTTGATGGGGTACCAAATTAAATTGCATAGTGGTATGGGAGAGGGCCATATTTATGGGAGAGCATAGCTGGCTGGCATGTGCATGGTCAGATAAAAGACAGCATGTATGGGGCAAATCGAGCTTCTGAACCTATCAACTCCATGTCACCTGCAAACCCATGAAGCAAGACTTAGTAACTAGTATGATAGTAGGGTGAAAGTCATCCTGTTATTCTATAGGGTATTAAATTTGGCTGGCAAAATGCTAGGGATTGCCCTGTGAAAGTGGTGGTGAGTAGCAATAGCATAGTAACAGCAGATCTTACCTGAGAATATTTATTAGCATCCCTGTATGAACCTGGAAAAGTTGAGAGCTCAATGGTGACTTTATTGTAGAATTGGGAATAAAGCAGTAATTGGGTCATAGGGGCCAAAGCACTTGGTGGGTGCAGACTCCAACAGCTATGGTGGTCAGTGTGGTCAGTTGGACTGGGCCATCGTGCTGTGGGTGATGGAAGTATGGTCTTTTCGGCTGCTGTGGTCTAGGTTGTGGTGTTCCCTGACGTCTCCTCTCAAAGAGAAAGGATATCCTCATGTTTTTGTCATTCATATTGCTCAGACGCATCCTAGCAAAGGTTTCAGTGAACATAGTTTTGCCTGTAAAAAAGTTTGGTGGCACAGGTCAGGTAGTAATTGAGTTGCACCTCCATATAAGTCAACAGTGCCAGTCTTAGTCCATATCTATAGCATTACAGCTATAACAGCTTCAACAGTTCTGGAAAGGCTGACCACAAGGTTTAGGACAGTGTCTATGGGAATGTTTGATCATTCTTCCAGAAGCCCATTTGTGAGGTCGGGCACTGATGTTGGACGAGAAGGCCTGGCTCGCAGTCTGCACTCTAATTCATGCCAAAGGTGTTCTATCGGCTTGAGGTCAGGACTTTATGGACCTTGCTTTGTGCACTGGTCCAAATCATTTGGTGGAGGGGGGATTATGTTGTGGGGTGGTTTTTCAGGGGTTGGGCTTGGCCCCTTAATTTCAGTGAGGGGAACGCTTAAGGCATCAGGATACCAAGACATTTGGGAAAATATCATGCTCCCAACTTTGTGGGAACAGTTTAGGGATGGGTCCTTCCTGTTCCAACATGACTGTGCATCAGTGCAAAAAGCAAGGTCCATAAAGACATTAATGAGCGAGTTTAGGGTGAAGGAACTTGACTGGCCTGCACAGAGTCCTGACCTCAATCAACCTTTGGGATGAATTAGAGCGGAGACTGTGAGCCAGGCCTTCTCATCCAACATCAGTGCCTGACCTCACAAATAGGCTTCTGGAAAAATGGTCAAACATTCCCATAGACACACTCCTAAACCCTGTGGACAGCCTTCCCAGAACAGTTGAAGCTGTTATGGCTGTAAAGAGTGGGCCAACTCAATATTGAACCCTATGGACTAAGACTGGCACTGGTGACTTCTATGGGAGTACATCTCAGTGTCTCCCAGTGATAGTTCTGCTGAAGCCCGCTCTTTAGAGTGGGTCGGGGCAGACTGGCGCCGGTTGAGACCCATTTGGTAGTGAAAAGCTTCCTGTACAATGTAGAGAAGTGTTTGCAGAGTGATGATATGTCTGCCAGTGCACAGACGATCGCCATGGGGGAATGTGTTCATTATTGGTTATGGGGGGATGTACGCTCATGTCACTCTATGAGTCTGATCAGCACATGGAGGGGCTATAGCGTGTCCCTGCATATAATCTCCCATCCACAGGAATGGTAGAATAATCCGGGTATGCGTTGATTGCTTGCGTTTGGTCAGGGCAGTGTTCCTGAGTTCTTACGCCAACCATGTGGCTTTCTTTGTCTAGCTGAAGAGCACAGATTACAGGGACAGGGGGTGGAAAATCACGCACACTGCCCTGCACAGACACGCACAGACACTCCCCTAGTCATTGTTCATTGGTTGAGATTTGTATAACTCCTCCTGTTTGAAGGAATGCCTGTGCTTGAGTGGCTGATTGTGAAGCAACCAAGCTCTATTGTTATCACTAATCAAAGTACTATAAATAAACTTTGTTCCCATTGTCAGACAGGACTGTCTGTGGAGCTTTGCAATGTGATCACAGCGGCTATGTCTGTTTTACTTGGGAAGCACAGGAGACATAGCAGATGCATTATACCAAAGAGCTATATTATTAGCGCAGGAGACATTGATTACGCATAGCGTATTGAGATAATCCTCAACCTTGTGGACAGCCTTCCTAGAAGAGTTGAAGCTCTTCTAGCTGCAAAGGCTGCAAACGGTGGGCCAACTCAATATTGAAACCTATGGACTAAGACTGGGATGCCATTAAATTTCATGTGCGGGTAAAGGCAGGTCTCCCAATACTTTTGACAATATAGTGTACATCAGGAGAATAATTGTAGCAATGTGAGATTTTTTGTAGGTGCAGTACACAGAGAAAATGAGAAGACATAAGATTTCACAATTTATTGTTATACAAGATTATCATTTGTTAAAAAAGATAGGAATCCTAAACACATCTCGGTTATACTGTCTAGTATATTCACATATATAGCGGTATCATAGTTGTGTTCCCAACATGTTTTGCCTGTCAAGGCTTCTTCAGGGGATTGTGATGACCACTGTTAGTATACAAGCTATATCAAAACAAGTAACAAGATATTACAAGATATCCATCATAATAAATTATATGATATTAGTCAAATACATAACCATCATACATGTAGATCATTTATTCATTATGTCAGATCATCATAGGCTTACCTAAATGGAGTGGTCATTGGACAAGACCATGCCCAATAAGGATAGGTGGGACAACGAGGTATGGTGTGACCGCCGGAGACACAGAAAGACCAAACTATGGTAAATTAATAAATCAAATAGGAGCATTGAGTTACACCCCCCCAAAAAAAAAACAGCTATACAATAAAAAATGTATGCTTCTGTACTTACATGTGTAGTCAAATGAACAAACACAAGGGGGTGCCTGTCTTCTGAGACCAGGGCAGATGGTGGGCAATCTAAAACTAAAGTGAAAATGGAACAAGATATGGTATTTACCCTTTATAGTGTACATCATTAACAATACACAACTAGCCAGGGAAGCAACCAATATGTACTTTTACTAAGCATTAGTACAAGGGAACTTGAAGTAAAACAAAATATGCTGTCATCCTAAAAATTCAATTTGCCTGCCTGTTCCTGGTATGGAATGTTACAAGTATGCATGAGTTTAAGGTTCGGTATGAATTTTAAGGGGGGGGGGGCACAAAAAAAACAGAGTGGGGTCCCCATGCAGATTTAAGTGGTAACCCCACACAAAAATCAGGGGAAAACATCCATACTAAACAATTATCTGAGTATGCAGCCTCGAAAGGAATGGAGGGGGCAATCACCCCCTCCTCCTCAAACATAGCAGCATGGGGGGGGGGGTACTTTGCCAGGGTGAAAAAGTTGCGGCACAGTCCAGCAATGTAATATTGCTGTTTGGCAATTAAAAAAAATAAATGAAAGCCAAAAAAAAAACAGGCATCAGAAGATGGCAGGAGTTCCTCTTACTTGCTATACTGCCCTCTGAAAAGCGATCCACCACAGATCACTTTTCAGAGGGTGGTAAGTATACGACCATGCAAAAGAAGTCCCATACACCACTACTGCTTACACGCAGACTGAAGCTTGCTTAGCTTTGACACACAGGTCTGTTCGGTTAGGGACTACCTCTGTCTCTAACTCTCACTCTCGGATGTCAGTTTGGCTCCTGAGTCTATATATTTAGGCCAAACAGGTCTGGACATACAGTATGCTTCCCATGTCTCTACACACCCACTGCTATTGCTCCACATAGGAACTCACTTTTTGGAAACGTTCGCATATGTCATTAAGGCCCACCTGTCTCCAATCGGTCTTCTTCCATAGGATACCTGTTCTGATCACTCATGGACCCCTTTACTGTTGAAACAAACTCTATCGCTATCAACAGCTGCATCTCAACAATGATAGAGAATTCTTCTGTTCTTGTTATTTTGGATTCCACATGGTCCATCATAAAAATTTCCACTGTAATTCTTAGTGATCCTGGTATAAGTTGCAGTGCTGCTCTAAGCTGACATAAAGAAGATAAAGATCTCCCTACCGGTTGCAGTGAAGGTAACAGGTGCCTATGCACCATTCAGGGGTGTATAAGCAACAACAGAGAAAGGGAGGAGCACTGCTCACCAACCCAGTGCATGAATATGTGAATGAGTGTGGCCTCAGCCAGCACTTCTCCAGCCAATACCCCTGACATGTTTCGCCCCATACACCAGGGCTTAGTCACAGAGACACCTCCTTCCTCTCTCTGATGACACTGTAATTCTTAAAACTAGTATAATGTTCCACGCTAGGGTGATGTAATAACTGCTGCCCACCCTAATGCTCAAAATGAAATTACATAGGAATGGGTAAAGAGAAAGGACATCTCATTGTGTAACTCCGTATAATCAAATTTATTGTATAAAAGTAAGTAAAAAGCACCCTCAATAGTGCTACAAGATAGTATACAGCTGTATAGCGCTTTGTCTGGGACGCTTTGCGTTTCACAGACCAGAAACTCCAAACCGAAAGTGATGTAGTGACGCTGTAAGCTCCACCCTATGCGTTTCATCATGCAGACGTCACCAGGAGCGGCCAATCCTGATGACGTCTGCATGACGAAACATAGGGCGGAGCTTACATCGCCACTACGTCACTTCCGGTTTGGAGTATATGTTCTGTGGAACGAAAGGCATCGCAGACAAACTGCTATACAGCTGTATACTATCTTATAGCACTATTGAGAGTGTTTACTTACTTTTATCCAATACATTTGATTGTACAGAGTTACACAATGAAGTGTCCTTTCTCTTTACCCATTCCTATGTGATTGCACCCATTAACCGTGCATGAGGAGGAGGAAACACAGAACAAAGAGCTGATTCCAGCCTGAGGCTTTTCACCCCTGCAGGGGTACATCTCTTTGGTGAGTGCAGACCTGAGGGGGGAGCACACGTGAAGATTCACCAATTTTTACCTATTACAGTATTCACTCAAGCACCATCCACATTTTGAAGATGATCATTTATATGAATTTATGAATTATGACTTTCTGATGATTTTTCAATTTTCATCTTGGTAGAACATTTTTGCAAGAAACGGATTATACTTTGCACTTTGAGCACTATACCCACATATATTTTTTGTCAGCAATTAATGTTATTAGTTAGCAGGGTCATGCCTCCACACTTCAAAACCTACTCATTAGTGTGTTTTTGGTATTTAAAAAGACAGTACACTATTTATTTATTTATTTATTTATTCATTTATATTACACAATTAGCACATAGCAGCACCACTTCACCGACTCTATTTTCTATTCACTGTAATTATTATTACATTTATTTTCACTGTGATCCTTTTTTTTTTGCTTAACCACTTCAATACCGGGCACTTTTACCCCTTTCGTGACCAGGACAATTTTCAGCTTTCAGCGTTGTCACACTTTTAATGACAATTGCGCAGTCATGCTGCACTGTAGCCATATGACTTTTTTTATAATTTTTTTTCACACAAATGGAGCTTTCTTTTGGTATTATTTAATCACCACTGGGTTTTTATTTTTTGCTAAATAAAGAAAAAAAGTCTGACCATTTTGAAAAAAAAAGCACATTTTTCTTTGTTGCTGTTAAAATTTTTTGTAAATAAATAATATTTATTCATACTTTTAGGTCAAAATGTATTCTGCAAATTTTTTTGGGGGAAAATAACCCAAATCAGTGTATATTATTTAGTCTGTAGGAAAGTTATAGAGTCCACAAACTATGGTATATATACAGTATCTGAAAATTGATTAAACCTGATGTACTGACACCCACCACTGTCATTTCTTGAGGCCCGAAAATGCCAGGACTGTACAAATACCCCCAAATTACCCCTTTTCGGAAAGTAGACAGTCCAAGATATTTAGTAAGAGGCATGGTGAGTTTTTTTGTCACAATTATTTGGAAAAATAAGAAATTAAAAAAAAAAATTCACAATTTACATATGGTCACCAATGCAGTACAGTCTTATCATATAACTTGTGTGGTGATGATTAGGGACACTGACAGGTGACAGTATGTAAAAAAAAAATATATATATAATTTTTTTTTAAATTTTTTTTTTATCAGGATTTTTTTTCTACACAATATTATTGCTTATACCAATGAATTTCATTGGTATAAGCAACCATTTTTACTGAATTAAACTTGTTCATTCAGTGTCTATTGTGATTATCTGTGATTAGCCAAAGCTAATTACATGGTGAGGTGTGATTGGCCTTGTCTGTACTATGTGAACACTGTGACCAATCACAGCTAGGAACACAATTGTATACAATGGATAGCATGAAAAGGAAGCCATCCATTGTTTACTGTCATGTGATCTGCTGTGATTGGTCACAGTGATAACATGGTATGAGCAGCGGGCCAGTACAGTGATTAGTCATCGGCTGTGTCCAGTGGACACAGCCAGTGACAGATCGCACCACTGCGTGGTCCCACGAGAAGTGCATTCTGGGAGGATGTCCTGTGACGGCGCTAAAGTGTATTTGTATACAAAAGACAGCTCTTTTTTTGGAAATGAATAAAATACTATATTAAGCCAATAGCTGGTAAGGGTGCTGGGAAATTTTTGTATTATGTTTGTTCTGTGAAAAACCCTTCCACGTGCACCTTACATTAAAAGCTAGTTAAAAATTGATTGTAAGATCGCTATTTTGTATATGCTTACTGGACTTAGCAGAGGGGCACAATAGTGACAGAAGTGGTCTAGTGCTAGAATTATTGCTTTCACTCTAACGTTCATAGCCATACGTCACATGTGTGGTGCAAACACCGTTTACATATGTGTGCCTGACTTACATATGAGTTAAATTCTGCCTGGAAGCACGGAGGCATGGGGTGCTTTAAAAAAAAAAAATTCTTAAATGTTTCATTTCATTTTTTTAATTGTTACACTGCCCCTTTCATTTTTTTTAGCACTTTTATTCCTATTACAAGAAATGTTAATATCCCTTGTAATAGAAATAAGGGATGACAGGTCCTTTTTACAGAGAGATCTGGGGTCTATACCCCAAATCTCTCCTTTACCTTTCAAAGCAAAAGAAAAAAATAATAAAAATGTTGATATTTTACTTTTGTCCTAGACCAGAAGTGACATCATGATGTCGCTCCGGTCCTCTTAGATCATAGAGGTGACCAGAGATGATCTGGTCTCTCTACACATCTATGGCCAGTCGTATGAACTGTCGGATTGTTTCAGTAAAAACTGTAAGCCTGAGAAACACTGATGAGCCGTGGAAGGGGACCGACCCCTCTCCCGCTGCTTCTGAAAGCGATCCAGTTGCTAATTAGAAAGAGGAATGGACGACTGAAACAAATACTGAGGTTATGGTTGGTAGCTTCAGCCATAACCCCGGTAAACCACTTGCAAGCTGCAATATATATATATATATATATATATATATATATATATATATATATATATATATATATATACACAGTATCTCACAAAAGTGAGTACACTCCTCAAATTTTCTGTAAATATTTTATTATATCTTTTCATGTGACAACACTGCTACAATATAAAGTAATGTGTGTATAGCTTGTATAACAGTGTAAATTTGCTGTCCCCTCAAAATAACTCAACACACAGCCATTAATGTCTAAACCACTGGCAACAAAAGTGAGTACACCCCTAAGTGAAAATTGACCACCATTATTTTCCAGCACTGACTTAACCCTCTTGGGTATGGAGTTCACCAGAGCTTCACAGGTCGCCACTCTTCCATTCCTCCATGACAACATCACGGAGCTGGTGGATGTTAGCGACCTTGAGCTCCTCCACCTTCCATTTGAGGATGCCCCACAGATGCTCAATAGGGTTTAGGTCTGGAGACATGCTTGGCCAGTCCATCACCTGATAAGATATAATAAAATATTTACAAAAATGTGAGGGGGTGTACTCACTTTTATGAGATACTGTGTATATATATATATATATATATATATATATATATATTGCGGTCGCAAGTGGCAATCTGCTAAAAAATAGAGGCTTGTTTTGCCAAAAATCCTTTCCTGTTTAATTGACAGGAGAACATTTATATCCAAATTAAAGAGACTTTATTTCTGAATTCTAAATTACAGCAGGTACAATATGAAGGTATCTAGAATTGCATATACCTAACCCAAACCATTATTGCTAGAAAAGATGCCACATTCTGATCCCGATACCATGTTAATTTCTCTCAGCACATTCTGCATAGATTCCTCCCTCTAAAATAAGAATTGGAAATGTGTGATGTGCTCATAAAAATAATCTCTTATGTGGGACCCATAATAAGGTGACCAGATTTTTAAAATGAAAGCCGGGGACATATTTTTTTTATTGACAAATGGTTTTATAAGCATATTTTCCTCAAATTATATATGCAGTGTATGTGGTATGTGTTTATGGAATGATTGTATGATATATGCACTATTTCTCACATTTCACCCATAGGATTAAAAAAGGGTACTTCTTAATTTTTGGGGATATGACTACCAAATGTTAAGAAGATAAGATAGAGAAAAGCCTTTTCAATGCATATTTTGTATTTTATTATTACCAATGAAATTTGGTTCAACAATAACAATATACACTAAATTAACAATTCAGAACAGTAAAAGATTGCATGGTAACAACACGTACCCATATTATTTGTTTATCATTTTTTTAACACAAATAGAGCTTTCCTTTGGTGGTATTTAATAGCTACTGGGTTTTTTATTTTTTGTTAAACAAACGAAAAACTACCAAAAATGTAGAAAAAATAAATGTTTTTCTTAAAATATGTTGTAAATAAGTAATTTTTATCCTTTACTGATGTGCGCTGATGAAGCTGCACTGATATGTGGCAATGATGGGCACTAATAGGCGGCAATGATGGTCACTGATAGGCAACACTGATATGAGGCAATGATGAGCATTGATAGGTGGTACTAATATGTGGCATTGATGAGCACTGATAGGCGGCACTGATATGTGGCAATGATGGGCATTGATGGGCAGCACTCATGGGCACTGGTAAGCTGCAATGATGGGCACTGGTAGGTGGCAATGATGGGCACTGATATGTGGCAATGAGGGGCACTGGTAGACGGCAATGATGGGCACTAATATGTGGCACTAATGAGCACTGGTAGACGACAATGATGGGCAGTGATGAGGCTGCACTGATAGGCGGCAATGATGGGCAATGATAGGTGGCACTGACAGGCATTACTGATAAGGAAGAGAGGGGACACTGATATATTGATCACCAACTATTATATCAGCAGTCAGTACCCCATCTTAGAGACCCCCATTAGCTCACAACCCCCTTATATTAGTGCCCCCCACCCCCTTCCTTAGAGACCTCCAGAGATCAAACAGAGCCCCCCTATATCAGTTCCCCCTGCCCTCTTTAACATGCAGATTGCCAAATCCATTCAGATCGCCTAATTAGTGGGACCCGGGAGCTACTGCAACCAAGGAGGTAAGTGTGAGAGCCGAGCTGGGGGGTGGAGCTGGGAGGTGGATCCGCTCTAGGGCTATTTACCTCCTACTATGCAGTGTGAATTGCAGACATAGCATGTCATTGGTTGCTAGGACAGCAATCAATGACTGCAAAGGAGATCATCGAGGTGGTGGCAGTGGAGGTGGGGGCGAGAGAGGCACTGGGTGGGGGAGGCAGAGAGGCGTAGACTGGACTGTCTGGGGCAATAACGGACAGGTGGCAACCCTATCCGAGGACAAAACTGGGGACAGACTTGGTCCGGGGACAGTGTCCCCAGTCCGGTGACTTCTGGTTACTCTAACCCACAGTGCAGCATTTTCCCCCTTACTTAATGAGCATTGAGCATAGATGAGCAATTGGAAGTCTGCGCATAAAGGGGGAGCGCCTGGAACTGGGTCATCTTTGTATATGGCATCCAATACCCTGCTGTCATGGCTGAATCTTGGGAAAGATTTAACAATTTCCTTATAGAGCAGAAGCTTGAACTCCAGTTCTTCCCTCCTATTCTGTTACTGCTGACCAGGAAGGCTGCCCAACTTAACGATGTAACTTCTATCAATGTTCAGCTGAGCATTGGTTAAAGCTTGTAGGGGGAGTTTTCATTCTCCTCTGACTATCCTGTGAGGCCGTATGACCCCTGACCCTCTG
Organism: Lithobates sylvaticus; assembly: GCA_028564925.1. NCBI lineage: Eukaryota > Metazoa > Chordata > Amphibia > Anura > Ranidae > Lithobates > Lithobates sylvaticus. Next base: position 109,304,946 of record CM053029.1, on the reverse strand, counting down.
TCTGGACAGTGCTGCACCCTCCAAAAAAAAAAACTCTCTACAATACACACCAAACTGAGCATGTGCAGAGTGCCCTCAGGGCTCTGTACTATCGAGAGATGGACTAGGGAAAGTGGAAGAAAGGGAGGATCAGAGAAGACAGGATCAAACAGCCTTTTTACACAATGCAGAAGATTAACCCCTTAGGTTCCACAGTGAGTACAACAAGCAGTGCTATAGCAAAATGATGGCTACAGCGTGGGTGGCCAGTGCCAGTCAGTGCCCATCAGTGCCTCCTCATCAGTGTCACAGATCACTACCGCCTACCAGTGCCCATCAGTGAAGCCTATCAGTGCCCATCAGTGCCGCCTATCTGTGCCCATTAGTGGCACCCATCAGTGCTGCCTATCAGTATACCTCGGTGCTGCCTATCAGTGCCCATTAGTTAAGTCTATCAGTGCCCATCAATGCAGCCTCATCAGTGCACATCACTAGAGGAGAAAAAATATCTGTTTCCAACATTTTATAACAAACTATGAAAAAAAAAATTTTTTTCAAAATTTTCGTTTTTTTTATTGGTTTATTTAGCAAAAAATAAAAACTCCAGTTGTGATTAAATACCACCGAAAGAAATCTCTATTTGTGTAAAAAAAAAAAAAGATAAAAATTTTGTTTGGGTACAGTGTTGCATGTCATTTAAAGTGTGACAGCACTGAAAGCTGAATATTGGCCTGATCAGGAAGGGGGTAAAAGTGCCCAGTAAGCAAGTGGTTAAGGGAAATCCAAAATTGTGTGTTGTCCCCAGAACAAGAGGTGAGGGGCAATCTTCCAATGGGGACACCTGTTCAACAGACAACTGTCAACTGTTCCCTAATTTTGAGAGATTTTCTCCTGTTCCATCTCTGTAGCAGGAAGTAAAAGACATTTTCCCAGTGGTGCATATACAATAAAAACAATAATCTGGAAGGGGTTTTAACCCGTCCCCATTCTATACAAAACTTTAAAGGTATAAAACTAAGAAATGCTAAGAATGGAAACTGATGGACTCATACAGATCGAGAACCCGTTTTCCTTTATGTCACATGGACCAAGGTCACATAATCAAATTATGCTTCTAATGTCTAAACCACTAAAATCTAAATGAAAAAAATATATGCATACATATGTAAGTATGATCATGGGAATTGTATGTAACCATCAATAAAATAGTCTTGGTTAAGCCCAAGGTATGATATGCATGGCTCTGTTTCAGTGCATACGTTGATGTTGCTGGTTCAAAGCTTCCACAAAAGAGTTGAGATAGAGAAAAAAAATTAAAAATTATACCAGCAATAATTTGTAAACTTGATAATTTAGTCAGTTAGGTTTGAACCCTGACTCTGAGCCCCAAAAAAATACCCTGGCAGTGGGGTCAGAGAAATAGGGTGTAATAGTAACCTTGTTTCTCGCTCCAGCAGGCTCCCTCCATCCATGTGACTGGTCCCCTGCAGTCTATTGTCCAAGGTGCAGCAGGCTGAGGTCAAATGCTTGCTTCCTCGCATACAATGCAGGACTACTGTGTTTCCCTGAAATTAAGACCTGGTCTTATATTCGTTTTGGCTAATCTTATTTATTTACGTTTTGGATATCTTATTTATTTACGGTTTATACAATAATCTACAATATTCAAATACAGTCATGTCATCATGACCATCTTAAAGTGATTGTAACCCTAAAAAAGAGAAAAGTTATTCTGATCCTTTAACCGCCTCAGCACCGGGCCATTTTTCACCCTTCCTTACCAGAGCACTTTTTGCGATTCGGCACTGCGTCGCTTTAACTAACAATTGCGCGGTCGTGCGACGTTACACCCAAACAAAATTGACGTCCTTTTTTTCCCACAAATAGAGCTTTCTTTTGGTGGTATTTGATCACCTCTGCGGTTTTTATTTTTTGCGCTATAGACAAAAGAAGAGCGACAATTTTGAAAAAAAACACAATATTTTTTACTTTTTGCTATAATAAATATGCCATTTTTTTTAAAAAAAAAAAAAATTTTTTTCCTCAGTTTAGGCCGATACGTATTCTTCTACATATTTTTGGTAAAAAAAAATCGCAATAAGCGTATATTGATCGGTTTGCGCAAAAGTTATAGTCTACAAAATAGGGGATAGATTTATTGAATTTTTTTTTTTTTTTTACTAATAATGGCGGCGATCTGCGATTTTTTTTTCGTAACTGCGACATTGCGGCGGACACTTCGGACACTTTTGACACATTTTTGGAACCATTCACATTTACACAGCGATCGTTGCTATAAAATTGCAATGATAACTGTGTAAATGTGACTGGCAGGGAAGGGGTTAACACTAGGGGGCGCTGCAGGGGTTAATGTGTTCCCTATAGGAGTGATTCTAACTGTGGGGGGAGGGGACTCAAGGGGAGGAGACCGATCATGTGTTCCTCCGTACTGGGATCACATGATCGGTCTCCTCTCTGCTGACAGGACATGGAGCTGTGTGTTTACACACACAGCTCCACGGTCCCGCACGGTCCCGTTGTTTTAATGGGCAATCGCGGGTGCCCGGCGGACATCGCGGCCATCGGGCACTCGCAGCGGGTCCCGAGTGATGCTGCGGGCGCGCGCGCGCCCCCCAGGCGGCCGGGAATGCGAGGACATCATATGACGCCCACTCAGGATGGGAGATCCACCTTGTGGGCGTCATATGACTATAAGGCGGTATTGAAGTGGTTAAAGCATGATAGACAGCACAGTGCTTGTGCTGTGTCATTTACCTCTCTCTATGTTCTAAAAAACCTGGAATAAAGTAATAAAATGTTTTTTTTAAAAGTTCCTATGTCCCCTGTCTTCTCTCCCCCTCTCTGCTCAGGAGTGAGCATTATGACATTCTGTAATCCCAAAAATAAACCTTGGTTAAAGTCGTTGTAAAATTATGTAAACCATTTTGTAAAAAGATTATATAATGTGTAGTGTGCCTTTTATTGTAACTTTATTGTGGAAAATACCTTATTTACAGTGCCGCTGGGCGCTCATGTGACCCACTTTGAATACTGCAGAGGGAGGGGCCACTGATGTCAGCTGGGAGGAGAGGAGAAGATCTCTGGTGGGTCACATGATCACCCAGCGGTGCTGTAAATAAGGTATTTTCCACAATAAAGTTACAAAAAGAGGCACACTGCACATTATATAATCTTTTTACTAAATGGATTACATGACTTTACAACGACTTTAACTAGGTCTTATTTTTAGGGTAAGGCTTATATTGCAGCCATCCCCGAAAATAATGCTAGGTCTTATTTTGGAGGTAGGGCTTATTTTTGTACATGATGGCCCAGAGGGACTGCCCGCAACCCAGAGGAGAAGAAAGAAGAGGAGAGAGCTGAAGCCTGTAAGAATGGGGGGCATGGTATCTAAAGCAGTGCGGAAGAACCTTGTTGTGTTGATGGTATCTAAAACAGCCTATACCCTAGAGCAGTGATGACGAACCTTGGCACCCCAGATGTTTTGGAACTACATTTCAGAGTACATGAGCATCATGGGAAATGTACTTCCAAAACATCTGGGGTGCCAAGGTTAGCCATCACTGCTCTAGAGTTACTGAGCAATTAACCCTTGCAGTTAACGTAAGGGTTTTTTTTTCTATTCAGGAGTTGTCCTAAATGCTAGTTAGTATATTTTCTTCCACCATTTTTTGTTTTTATGTTTATAACCTTCACAAGCTGTATGTCTTGTCTTCTGTATTTACCTTTGATGTCAGTCTTATTTTTGATTTTTGAAATAACTTCATTTATAGCTTTTAGAACTTCTTTATTTCTTAGACTATATACTAAGGGATTTAACATTGGAACTACAGCAATATACACCATTGAGAGTATTTTGTCCTGTTCCTGAGAAGACGCCATTTCTGGTTTCATGTTAAGAGTAAGAGATGTCAGACAAAATAAAACAACGATGATGATGTGAGAGGAACAGCTAGAAAATGCTTTAAGTCTCCCAGAGGATGTATGGATCTTTAGAATTGTAGATATGATGTACATATAAGATGTGAGAATCAATATGAAGGTGACAAACCCTAGAACAATACCATCAACAGTAATTAGGACTCCAATACGTGTGCCGTCATTGCAGGATATACGAAGTACTGACTTCATATGGCAAAAGAAATGGTTGATTTCACTGGAAATGGGAAACAATAATTGTGAAATAAGCAATGCATACATCAGTGAGTTAAAAGTTCCAATAGTGCAACAAAATATGGCCAATATCACACATGTCCTTCTATTCATTATCACATTGTAAAGTAATGGAATGCAAATGGCCACATATCTGTCATAAGCCATAGAAGTCAATAAGAAAAACTCTGTTCCAATAGAGAAAACATAGAAGAATATTTGTGTAATACAGCCTGGATAGGAGATGCCTGTGTCACCTGTAATAGTAATGGCCAGAAGCTTTGGCAAGATTACAGAAACATACACAATATCGAGGATTGTTAGGTTACCCAGAAAAAAGTACATGGGAGTATGCAAACGGGGAGTGAGACACACAATTATACCTACAAGTACGTTTCCAAGTATGCAGAGTAAATACATTATTAAGACAATGATAAAAATGATACATTTAACTTTAGGATAAGCAGAAAATGCCAGAAGGTGCAATACCTTATGTTTTGTAGCTGCATGAATAGTTCCTGTTAAAGCTTTGCAAAGATCAATAGAAACATTCAGACCTTGAAGAAGAAAATTTGAACAGATTTATCGTGATCATTTTGGGTTTACATGTTACATTGTGGCTTTCATTGTTTAAGCTGAACTCCAAGTAGACACAAGAGGTACAAATAATACAGCCCTGTAGCAATTAATAAATCATTAATACATCATGTAAATACCTGAATTTGACTTGGTAACAGCTTCTTGCATTCTAATGTACTGTACAGCAAAGCTGGGACTGGGAGAGGGAGAAGCAGCATTAGTTAGTCAGGTGTGATGCAGTGCAAAGACCATGCTGATAAGAGAACAGAGTAGAGTGAAAGAGACATAAGCTCACCAGTCATAGGCTGAGGGAGGGATAAGACCTGTAACTAAAACAGTACCTGGTCATCTTACCTGACAGACAGGACTGTTCTGTTTGCCAGAGCTGTATAAATTGTAGCATTAATGCAGACCTTCAGTAATTTTTTCAACTTACATAGTTACATAGTTAGTCAGGTTGGAAAAAAGATACAAGTTCATCTAGTTCAACCATAAAAAAATAAAATACGAGGACGTGTATCAATGTATACGGGAGCAGTGATTTTAATAATCCTTAACCACTTCCCACCCGGTCAATAGCAGATTGACGTCTGGGAAGTGGTTCTGTTATCCTGACGGGCGTCATATGACGTCCTTCAGGATAACAGCCGCCGCACGCCCTTGGGGGCACGAATCGCGGCAATCGGTGGAGCGGTGTGTCAGTCTGGCAGAGGCTCTTTACCACCAATCACGGCTGATCACGATGTAAACAGGAAAAGCCGTTGATCGGCTTTTCCTCACTCGTGTCTGACAGACGCGACTAGATTAGAGCCGATCGGCGGCTCTCCTGACAGGGGGGTCTGCGCTGATTGTTTATCAGTGCAGCCCCCCTCGGATGCCCACACTAGACCACCAGGGAAGCTGCCTGGACCACCAGGGAACAGGCAACATGTGGATGGGCAGGTATGTACCCCGTGGCCATCCACATGTGCACATAAATGCCCAATCTGTTAAAGTGAAAAAATAAAAGTGTAATATTCCTTTAAATTTCGTACCTGGGGGTGTCTATAGTATGCCTGTAAAGTGGTGCATGTTTCCTGTGTTTAGAACAGTCTGACAGCAAAAATTAAATTTCTAAAGGAAAAAAAGTAATTTAAAAGTATATAATAAATTGTCGGTCCCGGCAATACACATAAAAGTTCATTGATAAAAACGGCATGGGATTCCCCCACAGTTGAACCCCGAACCAAAAAAAAAAAAAAAAAAGGTGGGGGTCCCCCTCAAAATTCACACCAGACCCTCCAGGTCTGGTATGGATTTTAAGGGGAACCCCACGCCAAAATTTAAAAAAAAATGGCGTGTGGTCCCCCAAAAAATCCATACCAGACCCTTATCCGAGCACACAACCTGGCAGGCTGCAGGAAGAGAGGGGGGATGAGAGAGTGGCCCCCCCTCCTTAACTATACCAGGAAGATAGAGGAAGAAGCGGGGGAAGAACAAGATGGAGGAGGAAGAAGAACACTGAAGGAAGACCAGAAGAAGATGGAAGTAGTAGCGGGGAAAGAAGAAGACATTAATAAAGGAATTGTCAAAAAACATATTTTTTTGTGAAATGTTAGGTAGGTTGCGTACTCAGATAAGGGTCTGGTATGGATTTTGGGGGGGAACCCCACGCCATTTTTTTAAAATTTTGTCACAGGGTTCCCCTTAAAATCCATACCAGACCTGTAGGGCCTGGTATGGAATTTGGGGGGACCCCCACGCATTTTTTTTTTAAATTTTAGTTCGTGGTTCCCCTGTGGGGGAATCCCATTTCGTTTTTATCAATGAACTGTAATGTGTATTGCCGGGACCGACAATTCATTATAGCCGCGAGTAGTTTTAAATTTTCCTTTAGAAATGTAATTTTGCTGTCAGACTGTTCTAAACACAGGAAACATGCACCACTTTACAGGCATACTATAGGCACACCCCAGGTACAATATTTAAAGGAATATTTCACTTTTATTGTTTCACATTAAGCATTATTAAAATCACTGCTCCCGAAAAAACTTTTGTTTTTAAAACTTTTTTTGCATTGATACATGTCCCCTGGGGCAGGACCCAGGTCCCCAAACACTTTTTATGACAATAACTTGCATATTAACCTTTAAAATTAGCCCTTTTGATTTATCTCATAGCCATTTAAAAGGTGTTCCTCAGCTTTCGAATTTGCTGCGAACACCAAAATTGTTCGCTACTCGGCGAACGGGCGAACAGCCAATGTTTGAGTCTAACTCATGTTCGACCCGAACATAAGCCATATCTATTCACCGGTCCAGGTGCGAAGCAGGTCCAAATTTCAATTTGCACCTGAACCAGACCCAAACAGAACCCTTTTGTAATGCGCACCGCAGCTGCCACGGACCTGTGTGGGCCGGTGTTCTATCGAGAAATGCATCCCGTCGAAAAATGCCTCCAATGGGTCTGTGCATGCACAGTTCAAATGTCACTACAGCTGATATGTTCATCAGCTGGCGTGACGTCAACACAGCGCATGCGCAATTGTCGGGGGCATTATCCGATGCTATGTAAACAGCGGAGGGAGAACGTACTTGTTAGATTGAGCCTCGTTGTTTCGGGGTGGGTTCTGGGTGTCTTACAGGGGGGGGGTTTGCGTGTGTTGCAACCCGTCCTTAAACAGAGACTAAACCCACCCTTCAACACACTAAACCCGGCGTTCAGCACATGGAAAACCGGCACCCCAACATCGAGGCTCAATCTGACCAGTGTGTTCTCCCTCCGCTGTTTGCATAGCAACTCCCTCTGTTTTCATAGCGTCAAAAAATGCCTCAGATGATCTGCGCATGCACTGTGTTGACGTCACGCCAGCTGATCAACATATCAGCTGGAGTGACATTTGGTACTGCACATGCGAAGACCCATCGGAGACATTTTTCGATGGGAGGCAGTATTCGATGGAACACAGGCTCCATTGAGAGCCGGTCACAAGTGCCTGTCATGTGAATTGGATGCGGGGAAACCCCCAGGAGCCATTGGCTCCCACTGCTGTCAAGCAAAACCAGGGGAGCGGGGGGGCAGGGCTGAGTCATGCTGTCTGTGTCAATGGACTCAGAAGCGGGACTCAGTAGAGAGATCGTACGAGTGCCCCCATGGAAAGTGGCTTTCTGTGGGGGGCACATGATGAAGAGGAGGAGGCCAGGAGCGCCAGTGGGGCACCCCAGCAGAAGAAGATTGGGGCTGCTCTGTGCAAAACCATTGCCCAGAACAGGTAAGTATAGGCATGCTTATTATTATTATTTTATTATTAAAAAAAAAAAAAAAACAGGGTTTACAACCCCTTTAAAAGATGTTTATTTTGTAGTATACCCTTGTAATAATTTGACCTATTGAAATAAAAAAAAATGTTGTTTAAATTTCAGTAAACATTTCACCAGTATTATTTATTATCACACTAGATTTACACTAGAGTGGTTATCAGCTCTGCTTCTGTAAAGCCCCTTTCACACTGGGGCGGGAGCCGGCTTTCACACTGGAGTGGACAGGGCTGGATTTTTCCAGGCGCTGTTTTTAGCGCTGTACCGCCTGAAAAACGCCACAGTGTGAAAGGGGCCTAATTGATGGGAAAAAGGTCCTGCTTACTATTACTTTTTTTTGTTTTTTTAATCTATTATTTAACTAAAAAATATTAGGCACTTCCACTCATCAAAAATACCAGCCCAGCACACCTATTATTAACCTATACTACTGGCTCTAATAGTGTAAGCAAGATTTACCTGTTATTCCAGTTGCTGCCATGCTCACAAAATGTATGTGACTGAAAGTATCCTAGCTTTATATATAATAAGGATGAATTCAAAAACATCTTGGGAAAATAGACCATAAGGACCTTTAGTCATATTTCAAATAAATTTGTGCAGGGAATTACATATGATCAAGTGCCAAGGGTGTAAAAGGGCCAATACCATTAAAATAAGTTAAAGGCTAAATTTACCTTTCTGAATATGTTACATGTTACACCTGTATTTAGGGTGTATTATATTCTGTTCTTTTCTTTTCTATTCTATTCTTTTCTATTTTACTGTAAACTATTTTTATCCAAATTAGAATTCAATCTATTCAAAATTAGAATTTCGGTAGATGATTATATTCCTTCTAATGTATTAAATTATATTCTATTATTTTCTTTTCTATCCTCTTCTTCTATTCTTCTTCTATTCTATTCAAATCTATTCCATTCGAATACATATTTACTCTATTCAAAATTAGAATTTCGGAAGATGGTTATATTCTTTCTATTCTATTGAATTCTATTCTATTGTTTTTTTTTTATTCTATTCTATTCTATTATTTTCTATTCTATTCTTTTCTATTCAAAATTATTCTATTTGAAAATCGAATTTCGAAGATGGTTATATTCTTTATATTTTATTCTATGCTATTGAATTCTATTCTATTGTTTATTCAATTATTTTCTATTCTTTTCAAATTCATTCTATTTGAAATTTGAATTTCAGAAGACGGTTATATTCTTTCTATTTCACTCTATTCTGTTCCTTTAATTTCTATCCTATTTTACTCTATTCTATTTTTTTTCTATTTTGTTCTGTTCTTTTTTTTTTATTTTTTATTCTATTTTGTTCTACTCTATTCTATTCCCTTATTATATATTCAATCATGTTATTTTCCATTATATTCCCTTATTTTCCATTCTATACTATTTAATTATTTTGTTATATTTTCTATTCTACTCTGTTCAGTTTTACTATTCTTTTTTATTCTATTCTATTTTCTTCTGTTTTCTTCTATTCTATTCCTTTATTTTCAAATTCTATTGTATTCTATTCTTGTTTTCAAATTTGCTTTCAAATTTGATTTGAATTTCGGCCAAATTTTGTTTCATTATTTCGGATTCATTTAAATTTGTTACTATTGTAATTCGGATATGAAATATTATATACTATCACACACTAAACCTCACTACCTGCTGTATAATTGATTATGAATTTTATGAATTTTATAAAAAGGGAGTGCGCATGCGCGAGGGAGCCGTGATGGACGCCTAGTCACGGAGCTCCGCACCGCCCCAGACCAACGGACATCACAGCGCCAGCCCGACCCGCCGAAATACCGCTTTTAAGCGGCGATCTGCCCCACGGACCACCAGGGAATACCCCCCGCTGGTCAAGGAGTCCCAAACACTATACTCGGGAGACATTCCTCTCAGCCCCCTCACAGCCAGGGCATCCTCTCACCGCTCCGGACCTAACGGAGCTCACAGCGCCAGCCCGACCCACCTAACTACCGCTTACAAGCGGTGATCTGCCTCACAGACCACCAGGGAATACCCCCGCATGCCAGGGAACTCCACACGGCGCAACCTGGAGAAGTTCTTCTCAGCATCCACACAGCCAGGGTGTACCAAGATGGCCGCTACAACGGCCAGCTCTCCTCAGATCTCCCTCATGGAAGCACAGCAGGATTGCAGGCAAGTCGTTTCCCCAGCTCATTCACTGCTCACCCCAGGACCTCCACTGCCCTATCACCAGGAGATGACCCCCTCCCCAGCCTCCACAGACTCGCTCCTCAGCCGCACCTTTGGGGCTCCTCCATTTTCCCCAGCAGGGCCTGTAATGGCCGCCCTTACTGACTCTCCTGCTTATGGAGCCTCTGACAGGGATCAATCTTTCAATATGGAAGACCTATTCCTCAGACTTTCATCCCTACTTGACAAAGGGCTTGCCTCCACTGCTGCCAAAATCACCCTCCACTGCTGCCAAAATCACGGGCGACATCAAGGCTGACCTCCAGAGCATCGGGTCACGCATTGACGCCATTGAAGCCAGGGTAGATCAAAGCCCACCAACATTCTGACCTCATCTCCACCCTTCATGATCAATTAGACACAGCTATGGCCCGCATTGACGAATTGGAAAACAGATCCAGGCGGTATAACATTAGGATCAGAGGCCTCCCGGAATCCATCCAGGATGTCCCCTCTGCAACACAAGACCTCATTAAATCTCTGATCCCCAATATCCCCTCACACCGCCTTGAACTCGATAGGGCCCACAGATCACTCGGGCCACCCAGGAAGGATGGTACTCCCAGGGATATCATAGCCAAACCGCACTTTTACGCGGTAAAGGAAGCCATAATAAAACAGGCCCGAGCCATGCCTCAGGTGACTTGTCAGGGTCACCCAGTACAAATTTTTGCTGACCTTGCCCCCTCCACTATTCAGCGCAGAAGGACCCTGAAGCCCCTTCTACAAGCTCTCACTACTAAAGAAATCAAGTATAGATGGTCCTTCCCCTTCGCCGTAAAATTTACTCTAAAAGGTCAGGAGTACTCCTTCTCAAACTTTATCGACGGCGAACGCCTGCTTCTGAAACTCAAGGTGATCTCCCAAGAGGCCGACATGGACGTCTCAATCCCTCCAGCAGCCTCCAACAAACGCCCTCTGCCGACGAGCCCACCCAATCCACTATGGAACAAGTCCAAAAATCGCAACCCAATGGTCCACGTTGAGTGCAACTTGGAAAACTTTCTTTCATTCACATGGTCTTGATCGACCCCCCACGTTGACCTGCTACTTTGTCAACTGAGATTCAAGTTTTATTTTCCCGAACCTGAACTCTGGACTTTGCGGTAGATATTCCTACCTGTATGATGCCCCCAGATGCTCACTAACCCCTTCGGCCAAATTGATCGGATCATTTCTTCTAGCAAAACGCAGATGAACTGTTCATTGTCGCAGGCTCCATGCTTTCTTTATTAGTATCCGGCTGGATCTAGCAGAATTTTCACCCTAATGTCACTGCCTGCACTACTCCCTAGTTGGTCGCTACCGAGTAGACATCTTGTTCTTCTTCAGCTGGGGTTGGAAACCCCTCTATTGTTATTGTCTTTTTTTTTTTCTTTTTTAATTCTAGTCTACTCGACATCTTTACACTGATTGACGATCGTTTGCCCTAAGGGCTGGTTTTATGTCCAGTTTATGTATTTCATTTTTCCCTCAGACCCGGAAGGTCCTGGTCTGGGGCGGTACACATGCACCTCCTCCTATCCCTCTGACTCCCATCCGGATTCGTTGGGATTGGATCTCCAGGCCGCGTTTGGCATGGAGAATTTTTTCTCTTTTTATGCTTCCTGCTCTTCTAAGAGCAGGAGGATTCCTAGGTCGGGCCTCTCCCCCTGGTTCACTCTGTCATCCAGGGAGAGATCGCTGGACCTCTTTTCTTTTCCCTCTTCCCTACCTTTCCCCACCTCTTTCTATCTTTCGGAGCATCAATTAATTCTTGTTTTTCTTCCAGTGAGCGCATTCCCACGAAACACGCTTCCGGGGACACCAACCAGCGGTATTCCAGAAGAATGTCCTCTCACCTTCTACAGGCCGGAACACTTTCAGGTTAGTGATGATGACTGTTTGCACGCTCCCCCTGACAGTACCCATGGCTGACCGCACTCAGCACACGTTAAAAATAGCCACGCACAATGTACAGGGTATGAATTCCCCCATAAAACAGAAAAAGCTATTTAACTCCTACAAATCCTCCAAGATTGACATTGTCATGCTTCAGGAAACACACCTTCCGATTCGGTATAGTCCCAAATTCCTCCATGCCCACTTCCCCGCCTTCTTTTTGGCAAACGCAGAAAACAAAACCAGAGGGGTTGCTATTGCTTTTGCTAAAGGCTGCAACTTTACTCTGACCTTAGAAATGCGAGATCCAGAGGGCAGATATATACTTGTTAAGGGGACGATTGAGGATGACCTCTTCTCCCTCATCTCATACTACGCACCCAACAAAGGACAAGCAACCTTTTTTGAAAGTATGTTTGCATCTCTTTCCCAATTCCTCGAGGGTACGGTCATTTTCGGGGGGGAATCCAATTCCGCCTTCGACCAGGCTTTAGACAGGTCCAAATCCCCTTCCTCCCAACTCACCCGGCCCACCAAAGAAAGCCTTAAGATAGCCAAACTCATCCATGCTCAGGGCATGGCAGATGTCTGGAGGGAACTCAACACGGGAAAGAGGGACTACTCTTATTTCTCCGCTACTCATAACCTATATGCCAGGATTGACCACCTCCTAACCCAAACCCGAAATATTTCCCGGATTCTCTCCTCCAAAATCACTGATTCTGCCCTCTCCGACCATTCTATTATAACTCTATCTATGCACAGACGCTACCCAAGGCCGGGATTCGGTCAATGGAGATTGAACGAATCCTTGCTATCGGATCCGATAAAAGTCCAGTCGTTGGACAAAACAATCACAGAATACTTCTCCCTTAATAAAACCGACGGGATCTCAGCGGAAACACTGTGGGCGGCCCACAAACCATTCATCAGAGGCGAGATAATCAAAATGACGACGCAACTCAAACGAGAACGGGCAGCGGACATAAAAAGACTTGACGATCAATATGCTTCCCTTCGCGCCCAACACAAACGACGTCCCTCTCCCTCCTTGCGTACCCAACTCGACAAAACTAGACTCAAACTCAACCTTGCCCTGACTACACAAGCCGAAAAACAAATACGGTGGAGTAAAAATAAATTTTATACACAAGGGGATAAATTGGGATCAATGCTAGCTTCTAGGCTAACACCCAAATTTTGCTCCTATGTAATGCCCAAAATCAGGATCCCAGGACAAGGTACGTCATCCAACCCTGCCAAAATTCTTGAAGTATTCCACGACTTCTACTCCAAACTTTACAGTCAACATGACTCTGCTGACCAGCCTGCTCTTTCCAAGTATCTCGACGGGATCCCCGTTCCCTCCCTTTCTGCAGAACATAAGGCTATACTAGAAGCCCCCTTCTCGATAGAAGAGGTCCAGGATGTTATTACTGCTCTAAAGTCTAACTCAGCACCAGGCCCAGATGGCCTATCCAACTCCTACTATAAGACATTCCCGTCTACCCTGTCACCCCACCTCACTAAATTTTTCAATTCCAAGATAAGTGGAACCCCACTTGATCCCCATCTTAATACTGCTTTCATCGCAGTTATTCCAAAGCCAGACAAAAACCCAGAAGAAGTCGGCAATTACAGACCTATCTCTCTCATCAATAGTGATCTAAAAATCCTTACCAAAATCTTAGCGAATCGTCTGGCTTCCTTCATCACGAGATATATACACAGGGATCAGGTGGGGTTCATCCCAGGCAGGCAGGGCCCTGACCAGATCAGAAGGGCTATTGATATAGTCTCCATACTTCAGACTGGATGGGATGGGGGCCCTAAACAATCAGGCATGCTCCTTTCACTAGATCTCCAAAAAGCCTTCGACTCAGTCTCCTGGCCTTATATTTTTGAGATCCTCCAACGCTGGGGCTTTGGAAACAACTTTATGGGTTTGATACGAGCTCTATACTCCAATCCCACTGCTTGCGTCAAGCTTCAGGGTCACTGTTCACAACCTATATCCATCTCTACGGGAACTAGACAGGGCTGCCCGTTATCCCCCCTGATATTTGCTATTGCCATAGAAACCCTTGCAATTTCCATCCGCCAAAACCCCAATATTCACGGTGTCCGATGCGGATGACATTCTCCTTTTCCTCACCTCCCCGACGACATCCCTACCTAATCTTTGCCTAATTCGCTACCATTTCTGGATTACGGGTTAATTACTCTAAGTCACAAGCATTAAATGTCTCTCTTCCCTCTACAACGGTCGACTCCCTACGTCCTCACTTTAAGTTTCATTGGAACACCTCTTCCATTAAATATCTCGGTGTCGAGCTTACGGCCAAAACGGAGAACCTTTATAGCACCAATTACCCTCCCATGTACCGAAAATTGGAACTGGACCTCCAAACATGGTCCAAACATAATCTCTCTTGGCTGGGGAAGATCAATTCAATAAAGATGACGTTACTCCCTAGACTCCTTTATCTTTTCCGCTCACTACCCACCCCTATCGTAAGAGATCACCTTAAAAAGTTCCAAAGTAAAGTTCTTAAATTTATCTGGGGCTCGAAAGGATATAGGATTCCGCAGCAAACCTTGTTTCTACATAGGCAGAAAGGGGGGGTCGGTTTTCCCCACTTTCATAAATACTACATTGCTGCCCGGATTGCCCAGCTCTCCGTGCTGTACTCCAAATACGAAAAGCCGGATTGGGTCCACATTGAAAGGCAAGCAGTTCCGCATTACACCCCAGACTTTCTCCTCTGGTCAAATCCGAAATTGCGTCCTCCGATTTTTGCCCCTACCCTCTTGCATATGTTCGCCCTCTGGGACTCTGTTCGCTCCAACACAAATTTGGTCTCGGCCTATAAACCCCTGTCCCACTTGTTCCATAACCCTGACTTTCCCCCAGGACAAAATATACAAGCATTTAAATGGTGGCTGGATAAGGGACTATACCGAATCGGACACTTTTATACAGTTTCTGGCCCGGTTACTCTTGCTTATTGTACCAAAAAATGGGACCTACCGGTCTCTGAACGGTTCAGATTTGGACAAATTTCACACTATCTCCACAAACTCTGGAAAGACAAACCCCCTACCCCCCCAATTTACAGACTATGAAATCTGGTGCGGTCAGTCCATGGATCAGAGGGGGGGGGTGTCGACAATCTACTCATCACTCATCTCACCTTCCACTAAATCCTCCTACATGCTACGCTGGGAATCAGACTTCCAATTTAACTGGGATCTGGGGACCTGGCAGAAAGCTAGTTTTGGCTCTTTTAAGAGCATCCTGAACACTACGCTCACTGAAGCTAGCCTGAAAATCATTTCTAGATGGTATTACACCCCCTCACGTCTTGCCTCACTTTTTCCGACAGCTAGCCCATTATGTTTCAGAGAGTGTGGTCTCGTAGGCTCCATGTCCCATATTTGGTGGGAATGCCCCAGAATAAGGTCATTTTGGAAAAAAAAATTCAACTTAATTGAAAAACTAGTTGGAATACGGATCCCCAGATCCCCTATGGTAGCCCTTCTTAATGCTCACATTCCAAACTTGACCAAAGCCTCTCAGAAACTCATCAGATTTATACTTCTTGGCGCCAAACTGATGGTTGCTAAGGCTTGGAAAAAACCCAGGGTCTCCTTCCCAGCAGTACTTAGGAAAATCTCTTGGATAATGTCACAGGAGAAGCTAGCCAGTGTTATCTCTAACACGGTCTGTAAATTTGAATCCACATGGGAACTCTGGGCCATGTTTATTGGCGCTCCATGGATCACTAACTCGATAATCCCCTGAACCAGATCCTATATTTGATGCTCCGAACATCCTGACTATACTCTCGCTCCACCCTTCAACTCTCCTTCTATCCACTCCCTCTGTTCCCCTCTCGCTCTCTCTTTACTGCTGTTTACTTTCTCCTCTTCCCTCTCCTTCTATTTTGTAGCTTACTATATGATTGACGGTGCCCTACTTTCAGGTTTCACCTTAGGTACTGGCAACCCAGAGGGGTAGGCCTTACTTGCAACTTTGCATCTGCATAGCTGGGGGGTGGGGCGGTGGGGGCTTTCCCTATTGGGCACGGTTAGATCCCAGATGGGGTGCCTGGTAGGGGGAGATCCCCATACGTCTCACCGCCTAGAAAGCCCTCTCCTCCCACCTCTGTAGGGCTGGAACATAGGGCCCCGTCTAACCGTTCCACGAGAAATAACAGTTTCACTAATTTGTCACAGCTGAATGCTGCTTGTTTACCATTTTTACCTGTTTTCGTGTTGACAATGTTTATATGCCATGTCATTTCTCATTGTATTCTCTTTGAAAAATTTCAATAAAATACTTTGAAATAGAATTTTATAAAAAGATACCTGCATACCAGTTATAGGTTTCATACTATACATGAACTATACATGAACATTTGTTGCAGAGCCTCTGGCAAGGCACCACCCCCCTGTCTCAATGTTGACAGAGTGTGGCCTGATATGGTTTAGAAGAATTGGGGAGCTTGCTTGTCTCCCCCCTCCCATTCCTGACCAGTCAGGCTGCATGCTTAGATGTAGCTAGCATGTATGTATTGTGATATTGATATTAGCTTTTGTGGTCGATGCGTTTTTTTTTTTTAAGTGAGTTCCCATTAGTCTAAACTATGTCTAAGGGCCTGGTAGGCCACTTTTATTAAAAAGGGGAAAACAAAGCAAAACAGGTATCCCATGCAGGGGTTTCAGTTTCACACAAAGCAGTATTACCATATATACTTGAGTATAAGCTGACCCGGTTATAAGCCGAGGCACCTAATTTTACCACAGATGGGGTTCCTAGCACCAACTGGCCCCGAGATACAGGGCCCCAAAGTCAGTTCGGAAAATGTCAAGCACGTTTCTGCAGCAGAGAATGACATTTTGGGCACCAAGTGGCCCTGAGATATGGTGCCCCAAAGTTGGTTCGGAAAATGTCATTCTCTGCTGCAGAAAAAGTGCTTGCCTCGAGTATAAGCCGAGGGGGGCACTTTCAGCACAAAAAAATGTACTCGAGTATATATGGTAACCAAAAATGCAGAGCCGTCTGGTTCTTCAGTCAGCAGTACTATTGCTTTCTACAGTCTCCTTGACCATGGGCTCCTCGGACTCCCTCAGTCTGTGCTTGCAGTATCTCACGACTAGGGATGGGCCCAACACCCCCCCGGTTCGGTCCGCACCAGAACATACCGAACAGGCAAAAAATTTGGCAGAACACACAAACACCATTAATGTCTATGGGACACAAACATGAATAATCAAAAGGTCCTGCCCCAGGGGACATGTATCAATGCAATTTTTTTTTTTTTTTTAAATGGCCGTTTTTTTCGGGAGTAGTGATTTTCTTAATGCTTAAAGTGAAACAATTAAAATGAAATTTCCTTTAAATATCGTGTCGGGGGGGGGGGGGGTCTAAAGTATGCCTGTAAAGTCGTGAAGTTTTCCCATGTTTAGAACAGTACCTGCAGCAAAATGAAATTTTTAAAAGAAAAATTTTCATTTAAAACTGCTCACGGCTGTAATGAATTGTCGGGCCTCGGCAATATAGATAAAACTCATTGAAAATAGAGCATGGGATCCCCCCCCCCCCCCCCCCCAGTCCATTAACAGGCCCTTTAGGTCTGGTATGAATATTAAGTGGAACCCTGAACAAATTTTTTTTTTAATTGTGTGGGGATCCCCCTAAAACCCATATCAGGGGTTTCATGATATAAAACAATTAAGGGGAACCCTGCGCCAAATAAAAAAAAAAATGGCGTAGGGGTCCCCCTCAAAATCTATACCAGACCCTTCAGCTCTGGTATGAATTTTAAGGGGAACCCTGCACCAAAATAAATGAAAATGGCATAGGGGTCCCCCCCAAAATCCATACCAGACCCTTATCCGAGCACGCAACCTGGCAGGCCACAGGAAAAGAGTGGGGACGAGAGAGCGCCCCCTCCTGAACTGTACCAGGCCACGTGCCCTCAACATGGGAAGGGTGCTTTGGGGTAGCCCCCAAAGCACCTTGCCCCTATGTTGATGGGGACAAGGGCCTTACCCCCACAACCCTTGCCCGGTGGTTGTGGGGGTCTGCGGGCGGGGTGCTTATCGGAATCCCGGCCTCCCCCCATGTGTGAAATAGTAACGGGTACATTGTACCCATACCATTTCAAAAGAAAAGTGTCAAAATGTTTAAAAAAAACGAGATAGAGCATGGGACAAGTCTTTTATTAAAAAAATAAAAAATAAAAATGTCCCACAAAGTCCATTCATCTTCTTCTATTGTTCCACCGATGGACCGGAAAAAAAAAAAAACCGCCACCGATCCGCCTCCATGGGAGGCTCCCGTCATATGATGCTTCAGCGCCTTTGAAAGTTCTTAAATAACTGAGGGCGGGGGCCACCCGGTGACACTTTCCCAAGACACTTTGAAATCTCCAAACTCTGGAGTTCAACCCAGGTCTATTAAAATCTAAAGAAAGCTGTAGAAACAGTTTTCTCTACTCATAATATATACTCTGGAGTCCCACATGCTGCACATGCACAAATCCAGTGTCCTTTTTCCAAACATGTTCTGATGTCACACCATGGCAGGGCCTCACACTGTCACAGTATGTATCTATGTATAGTTACATAGATACATAGTAGGTGAGGTTGAAAAAAGACACAAGTCCATCAAGTCCAACCTGTGTGTGTGATTTTATGTCAGTATTACATTGTATATCCCTGTATGTTGTGGTCGTTCAGGTGCTTATCTAATAGTTTTTTTAAACTATCGATGCCCCCCGCTGAAACCACCGCCTGTGGAAGGGAATTCCACACCCTTGCCGCTCCTACAGTAAAGAACCCTTTACGCAGTTTAAGGTTAAATGTAATTTCTTCTAATTTTAATGAGTGGTCACGTGTCTTATCAAACTCCCTTCCGTGGAAAAGTTTTATCCCTATTGTGGGGTCACCAGTGTGGTATTTGTAAAATTAAATCAAATCCCCTCTCAAGCGTCTCTTCTCCAGAGAGAATAAGTTCAGTGCTCAACTTTTCTTCATAACTAATACCCTCCAGTCCCTTCATTAGCTTTGTTGCCCTTCTCTGTGCTTGCTCCTTTTCCAGTACATCCTTCCTGAGGACTGGTGGCCATAACTGGACACCATACTCCAGGTGAGGCCGGACCCTTTTTAATGCATGACAATATTCTGTTTGCCTTGTTAGCAGCAGCTTGGCATTGCATGCCATTGCTGAGCCTGCCATTAACTAGGACCCCCAGGTCTTTTTCCATCCAAGATTCCCCCAGAGGTTCTCCCCCAGTTAGTAGATTGCATTCATATTTTTGCCACCCAAATGCATTATTTTACATTTTTCCACATTAAACCTAATTTGCCATGTAGTTGCCCACCCCATTCATTTGTTCAGATCTTTTTGCAAGGTTTGCACATAATGCAGAGAAGTTATTGCCCTGCTTAGCTTAGTATCATCCGCAAATACAGAGATTGGACTGTTTATCCTATCCTCCAGGTAGTTTATGAACAAATTAAATAGGATTGGTCGCAGCACAGAACCCTGGGGGACCCCACTTTCCACCCTGACCATTCAAAGTACTCCCTATTTATCTCTACCCTCTGAACTCGCCCTTGTAGCCAGTTTTCAATCTATGTACTCACCCTATGGTCCATGCCAACTGACCTTACTTTGTACATTTATGGGGAACTGTGTCAAATGTTTTTGAAAAATCCAGATACACCACGTCTATGGGCCGTCCTTTATCTAGATGGCAGCTCACCTTTTCATTAGAAGTTTTATAGATTGGTTTGGCAAGAATGATTCTTCATGAATCCATGCTGATTACTGCTAATGATACAGTTTTCTTTACTAAAATCTTGTATATAGTCCCTTATCATCCCCTCTAGGAGCTTGCATACTATTGATGTTAGGCTAACTGGTCTGTAATTCCCAGGGATGTATTTTGGCATTTTAAATATTGATGCTACACTGGCTTTTCTCCAAATCAGCTGGTACTATTCCCGTTAGTAGACTTCAGTAAAAATTAGGAACAATGGTCTGGCAATTACTTGACTAAGTGCAAGCCATCTGGTCCCAGTGACTTATTAATGTTACGTTTTCCAAGTCTATATCTAATTCTGTCCTCTGTTAGCCGTGAGGGTGCTTCCTGTGATATGTCATGAGGATAAACACTGCAGTTTTGGTTACTGAAGCCCCCCGATTCCTTTGTGAAGACTGAGGAGAAGAATAAATTCAATACCTTCGCCATCTCCTCATCCTTTGTAACCAGATTTCCTTCCTCATTCTTTATATACTTAAAGAATTTCTTGGGATTTTTTTTTGCTCTCTTTCGCTATGTGTTTTTCGTGTTCAATCTTAGCCGCCCTAATTTCACCCTTATATTTTTTGTTGCATTCTTTGTAAAGTCTGAATGCTGATGATGATTCCTCAGCCTTGTATTTTTTGAAGGCCTTCTCCTTTTCTTTTATATGCATTTGTATATTGCAGTTAAGCCATCCAGGGTTTTTGTTTGCTCTTTTAAATTTATTTCCCAATGGGATGCACTGGCTCATGCCCTTATTTAATATGCTCTTAAAGCAAACCCATCTCTCCTCCATGTTCTTTGTTCCTAAGATTCTGTCCCAATTTATATCTTCTAGCAAGGTTCGTAGGTTAGGGAAGTTGGCTCCTTTGAAATTCAGTGTCTTTGTATTCCCCTTATGTTTCCTATTTGTGTGATTTATACTGAAGCTAATAGACCTGTGATCACTGTTTCCTAAATTGCCCCTTATTTCCACATCCGTGATCGGGTCTGTATTGTGCGTAATCAGTAAGTCTGGTAACGCTTTGTTTCTAGTTGGTGAGTCTACCATCTGACCCATGAAATTGTCCTGCAAGACATTTAGGAACTGGTGAGCCCTAGACAAATGCGCAGTTCCATCCACCCAGTCTATGTCTGGATAATTAAAATCCCCCATTATGATGACACTTCCCATTCTTGTTGCTAATCCAAATTGTAATAGGAGGTCCGTCTCCCCCTCCTCCCTCAGGTTAGGGGGCCTAGAGCATACTCCCAATATTATTTTTGCCTCAGTTTCATCCCTTTGGAGCTCTACCCATAAGGATTCCACCTTCTCCCTAGCACCCTTAGTGATGTCATCTCTCACATTCACTTGTACATTATTCTTGATATATAGGCATACCCCTCCCCCTTTTTTTACCCTCTCTATACCTGCGATAAAGGGAATACCCTTGAATGGTTCTCTGAAATTCCCACAAAATCGAAATCCTCCTCGTACAACAATTTCTCTAGTTCTCCCATCTTGTCCGCCAGGCTAATGGCAGACAAGGACCTAGTGTGAAGTTTTAGAGGCATCTCGCACTTTTTTTTTTGTTTTTTTGTGTGGAGATTCCTCCTAAAATCCCTACTAAATCCAAAGATTCTGGTATGTATTTCCTGGGGATCTAACTTTTTTTTTTGTTGCATAAAGTACCCCCTTAAAACCTATACCAGACTCAAAGAGTCTAGTATGTATTTTGGGGGAGGGACTCTATGCTATTTTTTTTCATTCTTGGTTTATGAAGTGCTAGGTATAGTATCACCTTAGTGAACATCCCCACCAAACGTATATGTGCTAAAGCAGGGTGGGTGGGTCTTAACGTCTACATTCCACACATATGTGTCCATTCTTCACCTTTTTTGTGTGCTGAGAGCACCCTCACTGCATGCTCCTAGCACACTGGCTGAGCTGTCACTGACAGCTTCCAGCCATTGTTAACAATTGGAGACTGCTGGGAGGTGCTCTAATCATGTGACCGCTCTGATAGCTAATCACAACAGTCTCATGATCAGGCATCAGCAAGGAGTTAATAAAATAACCCTGTTGAACATAGAGCACTACCTGGGCCCAATGGTACTCTATCAAACGTTATTGGTTGGCTATTATACAATATCTGAGGGATAATATAATAACTGAAAAAAATAGCTGCGCTGAAAATTATATATGTGATAAATTAACCAAGTGATAATGGTGATTGCAATGTGATCAAACTCTGCTACCATACATTTGCCATTAATCGATCAATAATGACCTGCAAAAAAATTCAATATCAACAGGAAAAATATAAGTGAAGAAAAGTTAATGAAGGTATAAAACCTAAACTCAAAAACCAAATATCATAGAGATATGAAACATGTTAAAAAATAAAAAAGCAACCAGATCAGATCCATTCAGCAGCAGCTCATTGGAGCCTGACTGCCTGCTGCACAGGGAGGACCAACCTGCTGCTGAGCATGCCAGAGCTGCCATAGACTGCAAGTGTGTGATCGTGCATTTGGAGACTGAGCCTCCGGGACCTGACATCAAGAATGATAACTGCCAAGTGTGTGGAACCAGACATGTCACCTACCAGGAGTGGTGAGAGGAAATACAACCTCTTCTTACCTCTTGCTACATGCAGTTCCACATAGACTGCTCGTTATTTAGCAGCCCTGCAGCTATACACTACCTACTCTTAAAGCGACAGACTATTGTGCACCACTGACAGAAGGGCCCCACCACAAGCCAGCCAATGCTAACGCTAAGGTGCCTGGTACTTGAGACACCCCAATCTAGTAGTACCCCACTTATAAATACCCAAATCGGGGGTATCAGTTTAGAGTGCACTCAAAAACATTACATTTGCATTAAGTGAGTTTGATCTCACTGGTTATTAGCTATCTTAATTAAAACACGATTCAACACTGCCGCAGTTCAGTTCATTCATCCTGTTACAGGCTAGTGTCCATTCTGCTTAGTTCTACAACCTTAAAGAGTTCTATTGTTTGAGGCTAAAGTGGGGTACACACTATAAGAAAATAGCCTGTAACATTTTTCTCGATGTTTCACAGCAAATCGGAACCGATGAACGAAAATCCTCACAAAAATTCTTGTACAACAAAGGCTTTTTTTGTTGTTTATTGTTTCTGATCATGTGCAGTCTTTTTTTTCTGATTTTTCTTGTACGAAAATCTTCTGAAAACAGTACACATTAAACAAAAATCGTTTGTTTCAGTACAAGAAAAATGTTGGAGTTTGTCCCTTTGGGAATTTTCGTATGAAAATTCGTAATTGACTGTCAAAAGTTGTGTACAAACTATACGAAAATCGTACGAAAATTCTTTGGACGAAAATGTTCGCCCGATTGTCTTATAGTGTATACAAGACTTAAGTCTTGAACTGTTTACATGCTTTAATATCATACACTTACTTAATGTATCTATTAGTCTGTGGCCTAATTTCTGTACATGTTTGTGACTTACTAATGCTTATGTTATTCAGGGGTGAGAGGTCCTCTATGTCTAACCTGGTGTGTCAGTGGGGACCAAGCGGTTTTAGGGGTTGTGGCAGAATAGAGATTATCACCAGCGGTACCTACGGGGTAAGCGTTACACTTATATTTGCCAGCAGAGATTTCACATAAACCTTACATTGTATCATGGCAAAAACATCGGTTAATGTCTTGAAATAGTATTTTTATGGCTTTTATGACTTTTTTGTTTCTTAGACTGTATACCAGGGGATTTAACATTGGAATAACACCAATGTACAGTATAGAGAGCAGTTTGTCTTGTTCCTGAGAAAACCTAGATTCTGGTTTTATGTTAAGAGTAAGAGATGTGAGACAAAATAAAAGAACAATGATGATATGAGAAGAACAGCTGGAAAATGCCTTTAGTCTTCCTGAAGATGTGTGGATCTTCATAACTGTAGATATAATGTACATGTAAGATGTAAGAATAAGTATAAAGGGAAAAAACCCCAAAACGACACCATCTACATTTATTAGAACCGAAATGCTATTGCTGTCACTGCAGGAAATACTGAGTATTGTCTTCATATGACAAAAGAAATGATTAATTTCCCTGGAATTGTAGAATGATAACTTAGATATCAACAACACATACATCAAGGCATTAAATGTACCTAGAATGATGCAGAATGAGCTCAGGGTTAAGCAAATTATTTTGTTCATTATAAGAATGTAGTGAAGCGGAATGCAAATGGCGATGTATCGATCATATGCCATAGAAGTTAATAAGAAAAATTCTGTGCCAACACAAAAAACATATAAAAAAACTTGCGTAAAACATCCTTGATAGGAGATGATGGTATCACCCGTGATTGTTATAAACAGCAGGTTTGGTAAGATGGCAGAGATGTATAAAATGTCCAAGACTGTTAGATTGCATAGAAAAAAGTACATTGGGGTATGCAACTGCTGAGTTCGGCATACAATTAGAGTAACTAACATGTTTCCAAACATGCCAAACAAATAAATAAATAATACACCAATAAAAATCACATATTGGACATTTGGATAGTTTGAAAATGCTAGCATATAGAATTCATTGTAGAGTGTGAAATTTTGAATATTTCCTTCGTAGCAAAGTAGATCCAATGAAATATTTGAAACTGGTGTTAAAAAGTGTATTTAAAATATTATATTTAATATTAAAAATAATGTATCTAAAATCATATTTTTATGATACACATATTATACATTTTAAACCTAACAGCAATAAGAAAATAATCAACAGAAAATAACCTAAACAAATAAGAGCAAAGTACAATATAGTATGTTTTTTTACTTAAATAGGAGTTCCACCCCCCACTAAAAAATTTAAAGTCAGCAGCTACAAATACTGTAGCTGCTGACTTTTAATATTAGGACACTTACCTGTCCATTGATCCTGCAATGTTGGCACCCCAGACAATTTTCTGATCGGCTCTCGGTTGCTGCCGCTGCCATTCGTGTTAAGGGAAACCGGCAGTGAAGGCTTTCGGCTTCACATCCGGTTCCCTACTACGCATGCGCAAAGCACTCTCCGCTTCTTAACTGGCTGGGCAGCAGAGGAAGGAGGAGGTGGACCGAGGTCGCTGCAGCGCAGTCTCCCGGAAGTGGGCAATGGGTACCTGTCAAAAACAGGTACACGATCCCCCCTCCCCCTGAAAGGTGCCAAATGTGGCACCGGAGGGGGGGGAGGAGGCAGATAAGCGGATACTCCACTTTTGGGTGGAACTTCACTTTAAAGTAGAACTATAGGCAAACCCTTTTATTTGGATAGAATGTTATATGTAATTAGTGTTAGTCTCTGAAGGTTACAGGACAGAGAGCAGAGAGAAGTAATTTTGCTGTATAGGTAATTCTATTTTGAGTTACTATGTCCGGACAATGGGTGGAATTATGCTACTTATCTTTAGACTGAAGCCATATTAGAATGGGTGTTATTCTAGGAAATGCTGACATTATCAAACATGGAGTAGGGTTAAATTGTAGGGTTAAATTGTAGTTAGGAAAGGGAGGTGGGAAGAGAGAGCAGTAACCCTACACTTTGGAGAATGTAACATCTGATATCCCTTCCTCCTTCTGAAGCCATCACCATACCATATGTTACCAGATGCCATTATTGTAAGTCTTTACTTATCTTTCTGAACAATAAACAACCTTTCTGGAAGTATTGTACGAACGAAGGATTCTTCGATTTCTACTAAGAAACTAATTTCTAAAAGCAAGTTGGAAATGCGGCCTTGGATAAAGACAGACACATATCTCCTCTACAAACCCTCAAGGAGAGAGGACACTGACATATTTATACAAAGACTTTGCTAGTCATCCAGAAACGCCCCTAAGATACAAGATTATTAGAATGATAGAATATATATGTTTTAAAAAAATTTCAGTGCCCAAAACTGAACTGCATATTTCAGATGAGGTCTTACTAATGATTTGTACAGGGACAAAATGATATCTCGCTCTCTGGAGTCCATACCTCTCTTCTTGTCAAAGAATTTTATTAATTTTCAGCAAAGGAAATAAAGTTGGTACATTAACACATGAGAGTTGTCTTACAACATGTAAGCGAGATACTGAGTATTCGAACATACACTTCTTCGTATTAGGTGTAAAGGAACATAGCGTTACTAAATTAGGGTATGTTTTCTATACAAGTACTAGCGTATTTTCAAAATACTGTAAAGGAACAACTATCATACACTGGTGTTGTAGGTAGGTAAAAAACGTTTTACTGAAATGTAGATTAAAATGGAAAGACGAAATCCCATTTAGAAGATACGGATGCTTGGCAACGTACCATGGAAATAAAGGAGAAGTGAAAGAGAAAAGAATGGAAGAAAAGAAAAAAGGAAAAAAAAAGTTGGGGTATGAGCTTGTCTCATGTCTGAAGACGTTACCTATTTATTGAGTGATAACCATTATAAACTCATAGCCTGAAGGACAGACAGAGAAGAAGTAAAGAGCAAGTGTACATGGGAAGAAGGCTCACAGAACGGTAGTGCGGCTTCCGTGCAGGATATGTTTCCAGTGAGTAAAGAAAAAAAGATTCTCATTTACCAAGGCAATAAAAAGGATTTGTTGAAGTCAGGGGGCAAGCAGTGTTTGACCCAAGGTTGCCAAACCTTTTCAAATTTCCGTATCTTGTCATTTTCAACAGCTGTCATTTTAGAGAATACAAGGGCTCTATTCATTCTATGTTTAGCTTCAGCCACAACCATGGGACTTCCATACCTTGGCTATGGTTTGTTTGGCTGCTGGTGTGAGTTGTAGGAGTAGTTGGAACTGTGAGTGTATCAGCTCAGTTGGTTTGAGGTTTAAGAGAGCCATCGCCAGATCAAATTGAACAGTTGTCTCTAGGGCTCTAGAGGCTATATCAAAGATATACCTCCAGAATTCTTGGGCAACTATGCAGTGCCACCAATTAAGAATGTGTGTGCCTTTAGATGAGCAGCCTCGAAAGCCGCTAACTGAGTATGAGGGGGCATATTTATCTATCCTTGCATTCACAAGGTACCAGCGTGTTAGGACCTTGTAGTTAGTTTTGATCGCTAAGACATTTGGTGAGGAGGATTTAGTTGCCTTCCAAATATTATTCCAGTCTGCAATCTCAATTGTGTGCTCCAGATACTGTGCCAATTTCTCTGTGTATGATGGTGGTGCTGTATTTGAAACAGTGTTTAGTTGTTGGTATAGAATAGAAATGAGACCTCGAACGTGTGGATCACTTTTACAGATTTGTTCGAATTGTGTCATCTGACTCAATAATGATCCCATTCTGAGAAAAGGCATATAGAAATTTTTGATCTGCTAGCGAAATAATTCAGACCTAGGGAACAAAAGACTTGCATAGAGTGGGGAAAGGATGAATGGCATTGTTAGAGACCAGTTTGTGGCGTTTGCGTAGGTTTGTGTCAAACCAGGCTGTGAATGCAGTGGGCAATTTCCAGGCCGGGGAAAATGTGGGGTTCCTAAGGAAGGAAAGGTGAGGTTTATGGAGTGATTGTAGGTTTCGTGTGTCTCTAAATTTGTCCCAAATATTCAAGGAATGTTTGGTGATGGGGTTTTGAATAGAGGCTCTATCTTTGGGATGAAGCCAAAGCATGTTGGCTACGGAGATAGGGTCGCAATCTACAGATTCGACTGCTACCCACAGTGGTGTCTCATTTTCTGCATGATATTTAGGTGTAGCACTGACCCCCGAAGGAGCTGCTGTTTTTTTTTTGGCCTGCACTCTGCTACTAAACACCACTATCTTGGCTCAGTCCCCTTGACACAGCTGTGGTGCAATGCAATACAGTACAATATAATATAATACAATATACCTATATTGTAACCTCAGGATCCACTGGCTCCACCTGCTGGGAGAAAACAATACTCCACACAACTGGATACTTAACCAAAATATATTTTACTGTGAATATATTTTCAAAAAGGTGATTACAGTGATTGTGCTGTCACCCCAACATAGGATGAAAGCGCAATGGATTTCAATATAACAGTTGCAAACAATATACAGTGGTGTGAAAAAGTGTTTGCCCCCTTCCTCATTTCCTGTTCCTTTGCATGTTTGTCACACTTAAGTGTTTCGGAACATCAAACCAATTTAAACAATAGTCAAGGACAACACAAGTAAACACAAAATGCAATTTGTAAATGAAGGTGTTTATTATTAAAGGTGAAAAAAAATCCAAACCATCATGGCCCTGTGTGAAAAAGTGATTGCCCCCTAAACCTAATAACTGGTTGGGCCACCCTTAGCAGCAACAACTGCAACCAAGCGTTTGCGATAACGTGCAATGAGGCTTTTACAGCGTCCTGGAGGAATTTTGGCCCACTCATCTTTGCAGAATTGTCCTAATTCAGTTACATTAGAGGGTTTTCGAGCATGAACGGCCTTTTTAAGGTCATACCACAACATCTCAATAGGATTCAGGTCAGGACTTTGGCTAGGCCACTCCAAAGTCTTCATTTTGTTTTTCTTCAGCCATTCGGTGGTGGACTTGCTGGTGTGTTTAGGATCATTGTCCTGCTGCAGAACCCAAGTTCGTTCCAGCTTGAGTACACGAACAGATGGTCGGACATTCTCCTTCAGGATCTCTTGGTAGACAGCAGAATTCATAGTTCCTTTTATCACAGCAAGTCTTCCAGGTCCTGAAGCAGCAAAACAGCCCCAGACCATCACACTACCACCACCATATTTTACTGTTGGTATAATGTTCTTTTTCTGAAATGCAGTGTTCCTTCTACGCCAGATATACTTGGACACACACCTTCCAAAGAGTTCCACTTTTGTCTCATCGGTCCACAGAATGTTGTCCCAAAAGTCTTGGGGATCATCAAGATGTGTTGTGGAGAAATTGAGACGAGCTTTGATGTTCTTTTTGCTCAGCAGTGGTTTTCTCCTTGGAACTCTGCCATGCAGGCCATTTTTGCCCAGTCTTTTCCTGATGGTGGAGGCATGAACGCTGACCTTAACTGAGGCAAGTGAGGCCTGCAGTTCCTTGGACGTTGTTGTGGGGTCTTTTGTGACCTCTTGGATGAGTCGTCGCTGCGCTCTTGAGGTAATTTTGGGCGGCCGGCCACTCCTGGGAAGGTTCACCACTGTTCCATGTCTTCGCCATTTGTGGATAATGGCTCTCACTGTGGTTCGCTGGATTCCCAAAGCTTTGGAAATGGCTTTATAACCCTTTCCAGACTGATAGATCTCAATTACTTTCTTTCTCAATTGTTCCTGAATTTCTTTGGGTCGGCATGATGTGTAGCTTTTAAGGATCTTCTGGTGGACCTTACTGTGTCAAGCAGCTCCTATTTAAGTGATGCCTTGATTGTGAACAGGTGTGGTAATAATCAGGCCTGGGTGTGGCTAGAGAAATTGAACTCAGGTGTGGACAACCACAGTTATAGTATGTTTTAACAAGGGGGGCAATCACTTTTTCACACAGGGCCATGATGGTTTGGATTTTTTTTCACCTTTAATAATAAACACCTTCATTTACAAATTGCATTTTGTGTTTACTTGTGTTGTCCTTGACTATTGTTTAAATTGGTTTGATGTTCCAAAACACTTAAGTGTGACAAACATGCAAAGGAACAGGAAATGAGGAAGGGGGCAAACACTTTTTCACACCACTGTAAATACACGGGAGCTCCCCCTACTTTTATAGCTATACGTAAGATCTCACTTAAAGTACTTCATCTTCAATCTTCTTGTCTTCGCTAGCTAGAGTAACTCTTTGTGATTTGTAATCCAAAGGTTTGAGTAAGTCAAGTTGAGTTAAAGATGCTCCTGGTATAACTTCAGTAAACTATATTACAAGGCTTGAGATGCCAAAGCAGGTAGGCCTCATGCCTGCCTAGTGTCAGTTGCTATACTCCTCATCCTTGGAACTATAAATCCCAGCGAGGTCTGTATATTAGTCTGACTGAGTGTAAAAGTTAACAAACTGTGGGCCGTAGCCCGCTCACCGACTGGATCGGAACTCTGTATAGTAGCTTTGGTTATGTGGCTGTAGCTTGCTTCTCCGTCAGCTGGGTCCGTCACTCTGTTCCGCTCCGCTGAGTGAGCCTGGTCCTCTGATACTCAAACAAGTGTCTCTGGATCCCTCTGATCCGGTCACTGTATCTCTGGCACCATCAGGTCACTCGCACAAACGAGCAGGGTTGCGTTCCGCAATCGCTGTAGGCTGCTTTCTCCGGGAGGCCTTCTCACAGCTCCTCACAGGAAGGCCATGCGATCCCAAGAGACCTAAAATGGCCGCTGGGGTCAATTTATGTCCTACCCAGCATGCACTGCCAGAGAGGGTGTCCCTGGGTAGGTCATCAAGCATCCTGGGTAAAAAGGTCAACCTTCTCATGTAAGTAACAGTCACTTCCTGTATTAGTCTTTTGTGCTTTTCAAAGCAATAATTATTTAAGTTCACTGCCAGTATTTGGCCGTTAGATGGCACCAAATACTAAGCCATAGAAATGTCCATAGACTTTTCATTATTACATGCAAACACACATTAATAAACGAGAATGTCAGCGCTACATAGGTAATTGCGCAAATTGCGCCGCATAATAGTAGGATAAAAAATGTGGGATTCCAAGGCCCCTGCTAAGTTTTTGAAGAAATAAGGTAGACTTGGGGATTCAAGGTTTTATCACTCCCCAGATGTAGGCCATTACTCTGTTTTGTGTAAGGCATAGGAAATATGATGGTACAGGTAAGGGAAATACTCTAAATAGGTATAGAAATTTGGGCAGTATTGACATTTTGGTAGCATTAACTCTACCTAACCAGGATAGGGGTGGTGAGGACCATTAGTTCATGAGTCTAGTCACCTGCTTTAACAGGGACAAAGAATTGACAGAAAATAGATCAGTGGTTGAGGCAGTGAGTTGAACTCCTAAGTAAGGAAAATGGTGTACCTCCCATGTAAATGGCAGAGAGGTCATGGCTTGTTGAAGTTCTGTTGGTGTTAAGGATATATTAAGCACTTTCAATTTGTTAGGGTTAACAACTAGGCTGGAGATGTTGGCAAAGCTTCCTAATATAGAGAGCAGCTTGAGGGCAGAAATGTGGGGATAAGTTTAGTATATCATCCGCAAAGAGACAAATTTTGTGTTGGCGTCCTCCTAATTCTATCCCCTTGACATCAGGGTCCGATCTGATCAGCTGTGCCAAAGGTTCGATGAGTAAGTTGAACAACAGTAGGGATAGGGGACAGCCCTGTCTGATGCCTCT
Source organism: Lithobates sylvaticus (assembly GCA_028564925.1). NCBI lineage: Eukaryota > Metazoa > Chordata > Amphibia > Anura > Ranidae > Lithobates > Lithobates sylvaticus. The sequence goes on along the minus strand of CM053029.1, from coordinate 109,273,752 downwards.
TCTAATGTCGAACATTGCTGATTTGTAGCCTGCATATTTGATGTATGCCTGTGGTTTATTATATAAGGTCAGGAAATGAGTCCCAAAGCCCCAACGCTGAAGGGTGTAATTAAGATATGGCCAGGTGACTGAGTCAAATGCCTTCCTAATGTCAAGGAACAAAAAGCATGTTGGTACGCGTCTATTTGTGGCTGCCTGGGAGAGTAAGAGGGTGCGTCTGATATTGTCTCCCGCTTGGCGGATTGGAACAAAACTTGTTTGGTCACAGTGTATTAATTCACAAATGATAGTATTTAACCGTGTGGCAATGATCTCGGCTAGTAATTTGATTTAGAGATGATAGAAGTTAGTGTTTAGATCTAAATGAGTGTCCTTTGAGAAGGGAATTGAAGGCGCTTGTGAGCATAGGTACCAATATGGGTGAAAATTGTTTGTAATAAGCTGCCGGGAACCCTTCAGGACCTGGTATTTTATGTGGTTTTAATGCTTTAAAGCTTTAATGGCTGCCGTCACTTCCAAGTCCGTGATAGGACACTCATGTGAATCCCGCTGTTCTTGTTTAAGTGAAGGGAGGGTAATACGGGACAATAGAGCCTCAGCGGGATCAAAGTTTTGAGAGGGTGAATAAAGTTTAGCGAAATTTGAGTCTAGTTTTTAGTCGTACGTACTGATGTCGTGGGGTGGTGAATTGCCCACAGTGTCCATGCCATAGGCGAGTCAGGTTTATTAGCCTTGAGATAAAATATATGTTGGCGTTTGTGAGTGATTTTGGCAGAAGAATCGGTCAGGAACAATTCAAAATTGAGTCCAGCTTTAGCGAGATGTGAACTAGTAGTGGGGTTGGGATCAGATGGGGAAGCAGTGTGACATGCATGAAAGTTTTCCTCTAGCTTTTGGAAGAGGGTCTTGTGTTCTCGCTTGAGGGTCGTCACCTGTTGAATCAATTTACCTTGTATAATTGATTTATGTGCCTCCCACAGTGTCAGCGTTGAAATATCATCTGTATCATTATCTGAAATATATTCTTTGAGAGCTGTTTTGATGTCAAAGCGGTGAGAGGGGTGAGTGAGTGTGGTGTCATTAATATACCAAGAGGTATCTTGTGTCCTGGGGATTGGTGAGGGTATCCCCATGAAAAGGGTATGATGACAGAGGATAGGATCTCTGGGATCATACCAATCGCTAAGAAAATATGGTCAATGCGGGAAAAGGATTTGTGTGGGTAGGAGTAGTGGGTATAATGCTTGCTAGCTGGGTTTGCCTCATGCCAAGTGTCTACAAAGTTGTGTTTGGAGAGTAGGTGTTGGAATGTCAACTTGACTGAGCTAGAGGATGGGGTTTGTGGAGATTTATCTAGGAACGGGAAAATTACTTGGTTAGAGTCCCCACAGAGAATGACCGTTCCAAACTTATGCTTATCCATGACCTGGAACACATGTGAGAGAAAGGCTATCAGGCGTTTATTAGGGGTGTAATATGATACGATTGTGATCACAGTGTCTGATAGATGCCCAGTAAGGATCAGATATATGCCTTTGGGGACTTTAATTTGGGTTGTAATGGTGAAAGGTGAGGAACGGTGAAATCCGATCAGGATTCCTCTTTGGTTGTGGCTGAAGCTGTAAAAAATTGTGGATGGGAGGTACTGAGAAATTTGGGGGTGGATTTATCAACAAAGTGAGTTTCCTGCAAGCATAATATATTAGCTTTGGCAACTGCAAAGGAGTGTAGCGCCTTGGTGCGTTTGTGTGGGGTGTTAAAGCCCTGAACATTCAAATAGAGAATTTTTAAGGGGGCCATTTGTGCATGTTAGTGATCGCTGTAGCAGGAACACATTCTGAACAGAGAACTGCATCTACCGTGGTGAGAAAGAAAACAAGAGAGAAAGGAACACTGTCAGAAGGAACAAAGAAGAGTCTAGCGTACTAGGGGAGCATCAAGCGGTCCCATAGAGACTCTGAGGCTACCATCGGAACCTGCAAAATATGGGCAGGGGTCTGAGGGCAGTAAATAGGGGAGAAGAAGGAGTTCCAACAGTGGAACAACATCGGGGAGGTAAAGAAAGGCCAATAAAGGTATATGCTAGCACAGATTTTCCCAGTTACAATAATAATATTACTAACATGAAATTTCAGATGTTACTTACAGGTTTGAAGACTCATGTTATAATCTTCTGTTTTAAACTCTGGTTTTTAACTCACACTTAGTCCAGTTCCACTTGGTTTAAGTTCCAGAAAGCAAAAGCAAGCTCAGAAATGAGTTCTACAGAAAGTTATCTAGGACCTGAAGCACCTGTGACCAATTAACCACTCCCCTAATTAGTAGTCTGAAGGAAGGAAAGAAAAAAAAGGCTGCTTAAAAAGTGACAGAAAAGGTATTAAGAAGCTGCAAGGAAAGACCCAAAAAAGAACCTAAAAATGCAAACACAGCAATCACCTGCAGTCAAAAGCAAAATAGTTTTTCACTCTCCACTCAAAGTTCCCACTCTTCAGCTTCCAACCAGCAAATCTGACCCAGTGCCAAGACGGCTGACATCTTCACCCAGTCTTCCTTCCAGGTTTGCAGCCTCCAGCTACATGGCTGGGGGTGTGATGATGTCCTTCCCGCACATGCGGATGGGAGCCGCCGTTTCCAGCACGCTGTGATAAGGCTCTGAAGGTCCGGCACTGTAAGTGATGTCTTCGGCTGCATGAACTCTGAATATCTCCTAAACTGTGCAAGTTTAGGAGATATTCACAGTACCTACAGGTAAGCCTTACTATAGGCGTGCCTGTAGTACAAGTGGTGTAACAGAATTTACAACCACTTTAAGAGCTTAGTCACTGTGTGAGAACAGAATGCTCTGTCAGCCATGTATTCATATGTGTGGCATGTGGGCATTAAAGCCCCGCATATTTGCCTCCACACATATCGGGGGGCTTCAGTAACCAAAACTGCAGTGTTTATCCTTATGACACATCACAGGAAGCACTTCCATGGTTAACATGTTTACTGTACAAAATAAGGTCTGTTGGCATGGACTATAGGGTGAGTATACATAGATTGAAAACTGGCTACAAGTGGTGATAATGGGGAGTACTCGGAATGGTCAAAGGTGGGTGGGTAGTGGGGTCCCTCAGGGTTATTTTGTTCATAAACAACCTGGAGGATGGGCTAAACAGTTACATTTCTGTATTTGGGGACGATACTAAGCTAAGCAGGGCAATAACTTCTCCGCAGGATGTGTTTACCATGCAAAAAGATCTGAACAAATGAATGGGGTGGGCAACTACATGGCAAATAAGGTTTAATGTAGAAAAATTTAAAATAATGCATTTGGGTGGCAAAAATATGAATGGACATCGGCTGCAGGTGCCAACTCTGATCTTTCAGCAGGAGACTGGGTGGGAGACAATGTGAAGGAACTGGAGGTACTGTCAGCAACCCAATCTACTATCGCCTGTACTTGTCCTGGCCTCAACATTCGTAGAGCTGCATTAAGCCCGACCAAATACCGCTGCAGGCTCTGTCGCCTACTCGCACCTGAGGAAGGTGTTTCACTTGTGCGTATAGCTGCCACAGATCGACCATGTCCTCTCCCTGCAACAGGAGCTCCACCAGCAGCACCACGACCGGGGCCACGTCCCTTCTTTGACGTTCTCCCCATATTTCTCAAATTTAGGATCTTGCCCTAAATGGGTGTTTTTTGAATAGCAGAATAGAAGAACAGTATCTAAAGTGTGTATCTCACACATACAAATATGCAGAAAACACTGTAAAATATTTTTTTGAATAGCAGAATAGAGCAACAGTATTGAAAAGGTGTATCTCACACGTACAGATAGGCAGAAAATGCTATTCAAAAAATTATTTTTTGCCCTAAATTATTATTATTTTGAATAGCAGAATAGAAGAACAGTATCTAAAGTGTGTATCTCACACGTACAGATATGCAGGAAACATTGTAAAATATTTTTTTGGGCGTTAAATGGGTGTTTTTAGAATAGCAGAATAGAGCAACAGTATCGAAAGGGTGTATCTCACACGTACAGATATGCAGAAAATTCTATTCCAAAAAAAAATCTTTGCCCTAAATTTTTTTTTTTTTAAATAGAAGAACAGTATCTAAAGTGTGTATCTCACATGAACCGATATGCAGGAAACACTGTAAAATATTTATTTTTGCCCTAAATGGGTGTTTTTAGAATAGCAGAATAGAGCAGAATTTTTTTGCCCTAAATTATTATTTTTTGGAATAGCAGAATAGAAGAACAGTATCTAAAGTGGGTATCTCACACATACAGATATGCAGAACACACTGAAAATTATTTTTTTGCCCTAAATTATTATTTTTTGAATAGCAGAATAGAAGAACAGTATCTAAAGTGTGTATCTCACATGTACAGATATGCAGAAAACACTGCAAAATATTTTTTTTGCCCTAAATCATTATTTTTTTGAATAGCAGAATAGAAGAACAGTATCTAAAGAGTGTATCTCACAGTAACATATGCAGTGCTGGTGCACTGAGCTTGCATAAAATGCCCGCCGACGCCAACCTAACTAACAGATGAATAAAAGTTATATTTTCTCTGGCACTGGGTTCAGGGCAGGGTAAAAATCTTGTGCACTGCACCCACACAACAAAATCAAGGTAGATCGCTGAGTAATTTGATTTCTGAAGCAGGACACCTATCTAATTCTCTCCCTCAAAGCAGCAGCAGCAGCAAACTTTCCCTACACCATCTATCTTTTCGCTGGCACTGGACTCAGGGCAGGGTAAAAAGATTGTGTACTGCACCCACACAACAAAATCAAGGTAGATCGCTGAGTAATTTGATTTCTGAATCAGGACTCCTATCTAATTATCTCCCTCAAAGCAGCAGCAGCAGCAGCAACCTTTCCCTACACTATCTAAAGCAGAGTGAGGTGCTGTGCTATGTGCCTCTAGCTCATATAGAGGCTGGGTCACATGTTGCACTGGCCAATCACAGCCATGTCATTAGTAGGCATGGCTGCGATGGCTTCTAAGGGCACACGAGTTAAACAAATGTTGATTGGCTGCCCTGCAGCTTTTTAAAAAGCGCCATTACATTGCCGAACACCAAACTCAAACCCGAACATACAGTAAATTGTTCGGGTTCGGGTCCGGGTACCAAAAACCCAAACAGTTCGGGTTCGCTCAACCCTATAAAGGGCTATCTGTACAATATAATGAGATAAATTTGCTTAAAAAAGCCCTGATATAAAGTGAAGCTAAATGTCCATAAAAATGATAAAACAATTAAACAATAGCACAAAAAGCAGCTCCCTTAGGAGTGAAGCAGACTCTGAAAGACAAGATAAAGAACAAAAAAGGGGGCGCCTCTAAGTGCAATATGTTAAGAAATGATCGTTTTAAATACAACAAAACCTTTTTTTTATTTAGTAATCTATAAAAATTATTTGAATATTGAAAAGACATAAACATAAAGGCATAGACAAACTTAATGAAGCCTCAGTAAATACTTGAATAAAAACAAAAATAAAATGGGCAAATTATCGAATATATGTAAATTAAAATGCCCAATGCCCATCCACCATTCCTTTCGCTATGAGCCCTAAAAATTAAGAACCTTAATTTGACAGATTTGGCACCCATTTACTTCAATGGGGTTCAGATTCAACATCCAAACTTTTAATATGTTTGGCCTAACCTTCCCAACCGGAAGGTGTGTTTGGGTCATCTCCACAAAGAACGACTTTTGTCACCACGATGATTTAAGGTTGGAGCCCTATCAAGAACTGTGCCTCTAAATTCATGTGTTTGATGCTAAACAAGCTGAATGTTTTTTCATGAATAATAGACATTTGCTGATTCTGGTTGTCAAGGATAACTCTGATATTACTGTTATGTTTTACAGCACTTAAAAGGCCTGGTGGTTTTTGCAGCATAGACCAGAGAACAGGGACATTTCAAAACATATATACAAAAGTTATTGTCACAATTGAAATATTCATGGATTCATGGACAAAAAAAAATATTTTTTAATTAAATTTGTTCCTATTTAATCTAATCAGCCCAAAATAACTCTGATCTTTATGTGTTTATTAAAAATTTTCTAAGTCTATTTTAATGTTTTTATATTTTGTTCATTCATTTTGTTAGTGTTGCAATACATTCTTTTTTAATTGGGTATGATTTATAGCAGAAAGTAATAAATATTGTTTTGTTTTTTTTCAAAATTGTACTGTACCTGCAATAACTCCTCTTCTCATTTTCAAAATAGTTATTATCATTAGGAAGAGCACATTTATATATACTATGAGAGAAAATTTTCCTAAGCACCTGGTGAGTTAAGTCTCATAAGGGTGACTAAAAATATTCCTCAGATCGTTAATATTTTTTAAAGGAAAATGTTATCTGAGAAGGCAACTATACAGAATATATTTATATACTAAAGCCAAAATAATATATAGATACTGTTTTGGTCTATTTTATTTTTACTTTTTGTTTATAACATTTCAGTGGTATTTATTTTTAACCATTTTTATAAAATCTTTATTTCTCAAATAAATACAAAACTCCTAGATCTACAAAATTCTTAGAGCATTATGGGTTTTCTACTGAGACAACAACACAATTTTAATTTATTATGTTATAAAAACTATACAGAATACGGTACATTTATAAGCATAACCAAAATAGTATATAGATACTATTATAAATACTAGTTTGGTCAATTGTATTTTACTTTATGTTTATAACACATCAGTGGTACATACACTATATTACCAATAGTATTGGGATGCCTACCTTTACACACAGATGAACTTTAATGGCATCCCAATTTTAGTCTGTAGGGTTCAATATTGAGTTGGCCCACCCTTTGCAGCCATAACCGCTTCGACTCTTCTTGCGAAGGCTTTCCACAACATTTAGGAGTGTGTCTATGGGAATGTTTGACCATTCTTCCAGAAGCGCATTTGTGAGGTCAGATACTGATGTGGATGAGAAGGCCTGGCTCACAGTCTCCACTCTAATTCATCTCAAAGGTGTTCTATTGGGTTGAAGTCAGGACTCTGTGTAAGCCAGTCAAGTTCCTCCCCCCCCCTAAACTCTCTCATTCATGTCTTTATGGACCTTGCTTTGTGCACTGGTCCAAATCCTTTGGTGGAGGGGAATTATGGTATGGGGTTGTTTTTCAGGGGTTGGGCTTGGTCCCTTAGTCCCAGTGAAGGGAACTCTTAAGGCCTCAGCTGACCAAGAAATTTTGCACAATTTCATGCTCCCAACTTTGTGGGAACAGTTTGGGGATGACCCCTTTCTGTTCAAACATAACTGCACACCTGTGCACAAATCAAGGTCCATAAAGACATGGATGAGCGTGTTTGGGGTGGAGAAACTTCATATACAGCCACTGTGACACCCCCCGCTCGCCTACTCGCTGTCTGACTGGCACACACTTACCCCATTCTGGTGGTGGGTCAGGCAATAGCTCCTGCATCCTCCATGGTTCTCTGTCCTTCTGTGCAGCTAGGCATCCAATCGAAGCACCTGTGTCTTCAGCCAATCAGGTGATGGGTATTAGACTCGAGCCTCCTTATTGGCTTAGAGGTGGCTCAGTTTTAGAAAAGCGAATATTCATTCACTTTTCTGGGTGGACTGCGAGCACAATGCTCTGCGCTCGCAGTCCTTTTTGAAGCCTATTAGAGCTATGGCTCTAATCAGGTGCTTAACCCCCCCAGGCTGTAATTTAGAATGGGGGTGGCGGCGGCCATGGATAGATTCACGCCATGCATGAATCTATCCATTATTCATAGAGTGGACTGGCATAACAGAGGGGGCGGTGCCTGTGTGCACTTAATGGATGCACCGCCACTGGTTTCATTACTTTCAGTAAAATTGTGTATTTTTAACCTCCTGAGATCCGCACTATAGCCGAATGACGGCTACAGCGCGGATCTACATTGCCGGGACTACGTCCATTGACGTCGTCCCCTTTCCTGGCTCCCCACGCGCTTTCATGAGCGTGCATCGGGGAAAATCTGTGTTGGCCGTGTCCCCTGGACACAGCCAATCACAGATCGCTGTAAACGGCCAATCACAGCGGCCGTTTACAGCGCGATCGCCGCCTCCAATGAGAGATGATCTCAAATGTAAAAATATGAGATCATCTCTCATTGCCGTCTCTCTCTCTCCTAACCCAGAGGCAGCGTGTGAGGAGAGAGTGATCTGTGAACCAGTGAGTGATTTCTACTTAAAAAAAAACAGTGTGCCCAATCAGTGCCCAATCAGTGCCCACAGTGACCTATTAGCACATATAGCTAGTGCCACCTGTGCACATCATTGCCCACTTGTGCCATCAGTGCATCATCTGTGCCTGTCTGTGCAATCAGTGTGCATCTGTACAATCAGTGCCCATCTGTGCCACCTCATCAGTGTCATCTGTGCCACCTCATCAGTGCCCATCTGTACCAATCAGTGCTCATCTGTGCTGCCTCATCAGTCCACATCTGTGCAATCAATCAGTGCACATCTGTGAGCCTCATCAGTGCCCATATGTGCCGCCTCAATAGTTCCCATCTGTGCAATCAATCAGTGCACATCTGTGCCGACCCATCAGTGCCCATCTTTGCCGACCTATCAGTGCCCATTTGTGCCATCTCAACAGTGCCCATTTGTGCCGCCTCAACAGTGCCCATCTGTACCACCTCAACAGCGTACATCTGTGCAATCAGTACACATCTGTGCAATCAATCAGTGCACATCTGTGCCGACTCATCAGTGCCCATCTGTGCCACCTCATCAGTGCATATCAGTGCCCATCTGTGCCACCTCATCAGTGCATATCTGTGCCCACCTGTGCCGCCTCATCAGTGCACATCTGTGCTGCTTCATCTGTGCCGCCTCATCAGTGCACATCTGTGCCGCCTCATCAGTGCACATCTGTGCGATCAGTGCCCATCTGTGCCGCCTCATCAGTACAGGCTTAGCACGCACCTATGCAATCTCATCACCACCAGCAACCAACCATGTCTAAAAGAGGCTTTTCCGCCAAGGAGGCATTCCGAGAGCAATGGGGAGCTCTCTTTGTCAGATTCCCTTTCAAATTCGGATTCTGAATCTGACATAAATTATGAGCCAGTCCTCAGTAGTGAAACACTGAGTGACTCCGAGGAGGAAGATGTTCGGCCCGCCAAACAAAGGCGTTCTAGGTGAGGTGAGGAGGCAGTGGCATCCACCAGCACCACTTGCCATCCACCAGCACCACAGTACCTCGACAAGAAAGCCAAGTACCAGTGGGATGTCACCTCAGCCCCAAAGGGTTAGGACCCATTCCACCCTTACCTATGCCCTTCAGAACCCCTTGTGGCTTCCTCCTTATTCAGGAGAAGCCAACGTTCCCCCTTTCACTGCCCAGCCAGGAGAATTTTACCCCAATACATGTTAGCGTCAATTGTGGCGCAGTGCAACCTGTATGCACAGCAATTTATTTTGCAAAATCCAACATCCTATTATGCCCGTCCCTACGAGTGGAGAGACCTAACAGTGGAGAAGTTCAAGGTTTTTTTAGGCCTCACATTTAATATGGGACTCAACAAAAAAAATCAACCCACCCCCTCCACCACATGCCGCTCTTCTCCGCGGTAATGCTCAGAACCAGGTATCTGATGATCATGAGGTTCCTACATTTCAGTGACAATACCCAGTGCCCTCCCCAAAATGACCCAAAATATGACAGGCTTTACAAAATTCGGCCAATACTTAATTATTTTTCAGAAACATTCCCCCAATTGTTTACCCCGGCCCAACACATATGTGTGGATGAGTCCCTTATTAAATCCCTTATTAAATTTAGCGGCAGGCTTAAAATTTAGCAATTCATCCCCAGCAAAAGGGCCCGCTATGGGGTGAAGGTGTACAAATTATGTGACCGAGCCACAGGGTACACATACTCCTTCATAGTGTACGAAGGGAAGGACACCCAGCTGCAGCCCCCTAATTGCCCGGACTACTTGGGATCTAGGTTAGGTTAGGATTTTTTTTGCGGCGAGTACACCTTCAGAGTGGAGAAGCCCACCGAGCTGCCTTGGGCTTTCCACGTGGACTGGGCCACAGGCGTGGCCACTGAGGAACACATCGCTTATGTTCCAGCTAAAGGGCCTGAGATCCGGGTTTCATCCACGATTGTCGGTACCCCCAATAAGGATATTGTTGCTGCACGGGCTAAAGAGTCGACCCCAGAGGTGATGGACACAGCTTCGCCCACCCTCACGGACTTTGCCACCATGCCTGTCTTGGAGGAAGCGTCCCTGCAGCCTTCGCCCAGTCGCAAGAAGGGTTCACAGCCCTCCTCAGGAAGCACTCGTCGGGCAAAAGCTACTACAGTCTACGGGAGAAAGTACAGAGGGATCCGTGAGTACAAAAACCCTAAAAAACCCTAAAAATTGTATCTCTGGACTCTGACTCAGAATCCTTTTGCTCCTCGCCGGAGGCCAAAGAGGCTGAGGGGTTGTTTGAGACCCTGTCTGACGAGTTGCTGTGGTCGTGTGGGGATGATGTGCGGCTTGCGGTAAAGTTGAGGGTTGGATGGCCCTGGCTGGGGGGGACAAGGTGTCACAAGTAGAGACCCCCTCAGCCCGAAACACCTTAATGCCCAAGCTTGAAAACCTGCCAGTGATTTCGAGCAATGCCACGGGGTTGGTGAAGAGATCCCCCTACTCTTGCATACCCCCTGGGGATGGAATCACCCGAAATTTACCAAGACTAGCCAGGTCTCAAAGGTTGTTGCACAAGCGGGTGACAACAGAGTATGAACTTGAATTCCCTTACGTGCCTAGGGAATTCATGGACATTGTGGAAGCGAATCTGAAAAAGTGGTATGCGGAAGATGTCTGGGATTATCTTAAGGTCCCAAAGCCACTGCGGAAGAAATCCTTCTCCCTGGAAATGTTTGACCGATTCCAGGGATGTCTGTTGCATTGGAGCTATGGTCGGCATATCTATTGTGATAAGGTTGTGATCTGCAGACTGGACAAGGACAGTGCTGTTTACTACATCACCACTTATGATGCTCAAGCGGGTAGAGATGTCGTTTTGCCCGATCTACGGTTTTATTGGTGAACTGTTCCAGAATTTTTGAATTTTTGCAAAAATAACTTCTCCTGTGTCTTCATCTTTTTGTGATTTTTCTGCAAGTTACAAGAACTGTGGGGTAGATAGGCAGGTGGTTGCTACGGAAAACTACGCGTCAAGATCTACAGATTCTCAGCCCACAGCGTTCTGGTTTCTAAGGACTTGCAGTTACAGTGGCTCTGACCACTAGGTGGCTTGAGTTGGCAGAAAAGGAACAGCAGTAGCGAGAACTTTTTCTTTTTCAGCTGTTAGAAATGTTAGGAAAAAGAATTCTGTGTCTTTAAAGAAGGAAATTTAATCGAAGCAGCAGTGAAATTTCACTCTTTAAAACAAAATGTATAGTGTATAGTGTTACCTTGCATGTTGCTTTTTTTCCAGGATGCACAGTAGATCGACTGTCAAGCTCATCGGAGATTGGGTGGGTTAGTCAATTAGTCTGGGTGGTACATGTACAGTATGTTAAACAAAGAAAATGTTGTTGTGAAAATGTCAAACATTTTAAATGTGTTTCCTTCCTTTCCTTTCCCAACACCCATTTAAAAACTCAGGCACCGCATAGGGTTTTTCTATATTTGTAAATAGGTTAGGATTTTTTTTTTGCTCTGGTTGTTGCCTAGATGATGAGGACATTGTCTAAATAACCAGGGGGGATGTGTAGCGGCGACACTTTTACAAGGTGTCCGCTATGTGGCAATTTAGTTTTTCTCCTTATGGGGTTCTGAGGGTTAATTGTGTAGGTTTAACTTTGGCATCAGTTTGGCTGGGCTGTATTAGGGTTCTGCCTGGTCATGGGTACAGTAAGGTACACATAAGAGGCTCAGAATCAGGCCTGTTTGGATGGTTTGGGTATCAACATTTCCCGGAGCCAATCAGTGGATGCGTCTGGCCCCGTATATGGACAGTATCTGGGGAAGGGTACTTAAGGTGCTGAAGTCACGTGTTCGGGGTTCGGCCGGAGCTGCCTGTTCCTGAAACTGGACCGGGTTAGCCCCGCGAGGGGTCCCGGGCCCAGGAGCGTTTTCCGTCCCGCAACATGGTTCTTCTGACTAGCCCCATAGACCTGCTTGGTCTGGGGCGAAGGATCCATCTGTTCCCGAGTATCAGAACCGGCTGGTCCGAGGCGCAGTAACTGAGGGAGGATTCAAGGTGTCCAGGTGTGCTCTCAACTTGGAGGGGCATCGCAGCTCGTGTAAGCGACCGGGGGAGGACTCTTCGAAGAAGGGCCAACAAGCTGGCATCCCAAGAAGTGCCTGGTTGCTGGGTTGTTAAGGACATTAACGAATCCACAGTTTCGCAGTACTTCCAAGGAGACAGAAAACGTTTCAGGTACTGAGAAAAAGTTCCTAATTCATTCTTGGTTGAGACTTTATTCATGATCAGAGACTTTGCAAGTTCCGGATCAAAGTGCTAACTGCCATAATCTCTGGCTAGAGATTATTCAGCTTTGAAGTGCCCAGCTGCGAGTGGCTACTCTCTGGGTTTGTGTTAGAGACTTTATAATTGTCAGCAGTTCAAGGTGCCTGAGTTTCTTCACCCTTGCCCTCTGTTCCCATACAAGACTGTGTTTGTTGGATGTTATCCCTGCAAATAAAAACCTTTCTAAAGGACTTTTATGGTGTCAGCGTCCAAAGTTGTTGGGTACTAACCCTGAGAACCCCTAGACATGGAAGAACAAGCCAAGCGGAGGTAACCGGTAAGCCCAAAAGTCAAGGCCGCTCCATCGAGGGTTATGGCCGCTACACTTCTTTGGCTACCAGGAGGAAGTTTGCACTGCCCTTATATTCCCGAAAAGCCCACCAGAAAATATCCGATCAGATGTTATTAGTCGACTCTCTGAGCGCCACTTTCCCAATAAACTCCCCCCCAAACCAACAGGCCAAAGACGTCAAAAAATATGTAAAGTGTGTACCAGAGCAGGAGTCAGAAGAGACACATCTTTTTATTGTGCACAATGTCTTTCCGAACCAGGCCACCCCTGCATAGGTGACTGTTTTTGCCGTTACCATACTTCAATAAATTATTAGTGAAGTATGATAAACGTAATCTTCAGTTCCTGCCTTCATACACCTTCACACCCTTATGCCTCTGCCTGCTCTGTAACTGATCCTGGCTTGTTATTCGACCATGCTTCTGCCTGCCGATTCTGTACATACCGCTGCCTGATCTGGAACTGACCCTGGACTGTTATTCGACCATGCTTCTGCCTAATTATTCTGTACATACCTCTGCCTGATCTGGAACTGACCTTGGACTGTTTGACCATGATATTTGCCTGCCTCTTGGACTGATCTTGTACCCTGCAACTTGACTAGTGGGATTCAACACAGGGGTCTCACATATGTGAGAGGCTCCAGAATAGTTTTTCTGGATGAAGAAAATCATTTTCTTTGTTTTCTCATTCCTAGATTAGGGTCTGGAGACTCGGAGGCTTCAAAACGATTTGGGTGGTTGAAGCCTCTACCCCTGTCCCCATTCTGTCCTGAACAAGGCCCTACTTCTGCCTTCTGCCTGTAGGAGTTACTGCCGTCATGCCTCTGTCTGTCGCACTGACCACACCACATGGACCTGCCTACTACCAGGACCAATATTTTTGGCACTGCTGACAATATCTCTGCACTGACCCTGGACTGTATATGGACAGTATCGCTGCCTGAAAAATTGTGTTCGCTGTTGCTGACCAAGTCCCTGCCTGCTGCCTGGACCAGTGCTATCCTCCTGTGGACAACTGTGCTAATAAAACCACAGGTAATCTTTTGTTTACCCTTTGCTCAGCATAATGTATTTTGCGGTGTAATTCTTGGTATGTGCATGCTATGTGTCCCTTGAACACCTGACAGTGTTCCTTGCATGTTGGGCCTCTGTATGTGGAGGAGTAGAAGAATGTATTTTGGGGTGTTATTTTTGCAAATGCTATGTGTTAGAAATATCTTATAAACGGACAACTTTGTGTAAAAAAAAATGCGTTTTCATTTTTTTCCACATTTTCCAAAAACTTCTGGAAAAAAAATAACCATTCAAAAGACTCATTATGCCTCATAGATTATACGTTGGGGTGTTAGCTTTACAAAATGGGGTAATTTTCTGGGTGTTTCCATTGTCCTGGTGTTCCAGGGCCTTCAAAATTCTAATAGGTGGTTAAGAATTGAAATGTGTAATTTATGCTCCTAGAATGCCTGAAGGTGCAACTTCAATGTTAGGCCTCTGTATGTGGTCATGCTGTGTAAAAGTCTCACACATGTGGTATTGTTATACTCAGGAGGAGCAGCAAAATGTATTTTGGGGTGTAATTTTTGCTATGTAAATGCTATGTGTTGGAAATATCTTATAAACGGACAACTTTGTGCAAAAAAAATGCGTTTTCTTTTTTTTTTCACATTTTCCAAAAACTTCTGGAAAAAAAATGAACCGTTCAAAAGACTAATTATGCCTCATAGATTATACGTTGGGGTGTTAGCTTTCCTAAATGGGGTCATTTTGTGGGTGTTTCCATTGTCCTGGTGCTCTAGGGCCTTCAAAAATGTAATAGGTAGTCAACAAGTTAGATGGGTAATTTATGCTCCTTGAACACCCGATGGTTCTTTCTGCATGTTGGCCCTCTGTATGTGGCCAGGTAGTGAAAAAGTCCCACACATGTGGTATCGTAATACTCAGGAGGAGTAGCAGAATGTATTTTGGGGTGTAATTTGTGGTATGCACATTACATGTGAGAGAAATAAGCTATTACAATGACAATTTTGTGAAAAAAATAAAAAAAAAATAAAATCTTAATTTTGGGAAAAAAATTACAACTTCAAATAACTCACCATGACCCTTACTAAATACCCTGAAATGTCTACTTTCCAAAAAGGGGTCATTTGGGGGGCATTTGTACTTTCCTGGCTTGTTAGGGTCTCAGGAAATTAGATAAGCCTCAAACATTATGGAAAAAAAAAAGAAATTAGATAAGCCTCAGTACATCAGATGTGATCATTTTTTTATGATTTGCACCATAGATTGTAGACTCTATAACTTTCACACAGACCACATAATATCCACTAATTTGGGTTATTTTTACCGAAGATATGTAGCAGTATACATTGTGGCCAAAATCTATGAAGAAAATTTGCTAATTTACAAAATGTTATCACAGAAACAAAGAAAATGCATTTTATTCAAACATTTTGGTCTTTTTTCATTTATAGCGCAAAAAATAAAAAAAACCCAGAGGTGATCAAATACCACCAAAAGAAAGCTCTATTTGTATAAAAAAAAAAGGACAAACAAATAATTTGAGTACAGTGTTGCATGACTGAGTAATTGTCATTCAAAGTGTGAGAGCACTGAAAGCTGAATATTGGTCTGGGCAGGAGGGGAGTTTAAGTGCCCAGTAAGCAAGTGGTTAAACATTTATATACAAACTTTATTTTACAACTAAATACCAACTTATAGTTCTGTTTATGACACAGAATTCACAGAGCATTATGGGTTTTCTACTGAGACAACAACACAATTGTAGTTTATTATGTTATAAAAATATACAACTAGTTTGGCCAATCTAGACAACTGCACTTTTATGAATTTTTTTTTTTTGCTTAAAAGTACCAGGAAAATCTATTAGGGGTCTATTTATAAATAGTGTGGAACAGTTACTAGACAATTGGGATCTCAGATCCACTGCTTTTATTAGTTTCTTTTGCAATAGTGCTAGTGAGCAGCTTAAAAAAAAACATGTCACCAACTGTTAGGAGTGAAGCAGACTCTGAAAGACAAGATAAAGAACAAAAAAGGGGGTGACTCTAAGTGCAATATGTTAAGAAAGGATCCTTTTAAATACAATAAAACCTAACTTTTAATTAGTAATCTATAAAAATTATTTGAATATTGAAAAGACATCAACATAAAAGACATAGACAAACTTAATGAAGCCTCAGCAAATACTAGAATAAAAACAAAAATAAAATGGGCAAATTATCAAATATATGTAAATAAATAATAAATAAAATGCCCAATGCCCATCCACCATTCCTTTCGCTATGAGCCCTAAAAATTAAGAACATTGATTTGACAGATTTGGCTCCCATTTGCTTCAATAGGGTTCAGATTCAACATCCAAACTTTTAATATGTTTGGCCTAACCTTCCCAACCGGAAGGTGTGTTTGGGTCATCTCCACCAAGGATGACTTTTGTCACCACCATGATTTAAGGTTTGAGCCCTATCAAGAACTGTGCCTCTAAATTCATGTGTTTGATGCTAAATAAGCTGAACGTTTTTTCATGAATAATAGACATTTGCTGATTCTAATTGTCAAGGGTAACTCTGATATTACTATTATGTTTTACAGCACTTAAAAGGCCTGGTGGTTTTTGCAGCATAGACCAGAGAACAGGGACATTTCAAAACATATATACAAAAGTTAGTGTCACAATTGAAATATTCATGGATTCATGGACAAAAAAAATGATTTTTTAATTAAATTTGTTCCTATTTAAACCCTAATTAACCCTTATGCCGCGTACACACGAAGGGACAATCCCGCGGGATTACCTACTAACGGCGGGATTGTCCGCTGGACTGCCAAGTCCAGCGGATAATTTTAAAACAAAACTTAAAACTTTGGTCCGCCGGACTTTGGCGCCAAAAAGTCCGCCGGCGCCCACACACGAGGGGATTATCCTCTGGACTTCAGTCCAGCGGATAATCCCCTCGTGTGTGGGCGCCGGCGGACTTTTTGGCGCCAAAGTCCGGCGGACCAAAGTTTTAAGTTTTGTTTTAAAATTATCCGCTGGACTTGGCAGTCCAGCGGACAATCCCGCCGTTAGTAGGCAAGTCCGCGGGACTTTTGAAAATGAACGGACTTGCCCACACACGGAGCAGTCCGTTCATTTCGAACGTAACTTCAGGTACGTAGCTAGCGTAGGCAGTAAATGCCGCCGCGCTAGCTCCGTCACCTGTCATGGATTTAAAGGGAATCCCCGCGCCGAAAAACGGCGTGGGGGTTCCCCCCAAATCCATGTCAGACCCTCATCCGAGCACGCAGCCTGGCAGGCCAGCAAAGGGGTGGGGACGAACGAGCGCCCCCCCTCCCTGAGCCGTACCAGGCCGCGTGCCCTCAATATGGGGGGTGCCCTGGGGAAAGGGGGGCCGTGCGGCCCCCCCACCCCAAGGCACCTTGTCCCCATGTTGATGAGGACAAGGGCCTCTTCCCGACAACCCTGGCCGTTGGTTGTCGGGGTCTGCGGGCGGGGGCTTATCGGCATCTGAGAGACCCCTTTAATAAGGGGCCCCCCAGATACCGGCCCCCCACCCTATGTGAATGAGTATGGGGTACGATGTACCCCTACCCATTCACCTAAGGTGTAAAATGTAAAGTAAAAAAAAAAACCCCACACTTTTGAAAAAATAGTTTATTGCACTGCTCCGGGGGTCTTCTTCCGTCTTGGGGGTCTTCTCGCCGGACTCCCCCGCCATTTACCAAGCTCTTTTACCGAGCGGGGGAAGTCCGGCTACCTTCTTCGTCGTCGCCGCCGTCTGGGGGTCTCGATCCGCCTTCGGGGGTCTTCTTCCGTCTTGGGGGTCTTCTCGCCGGACTCCCCCGCCATTTACCAAGCTCTTTTACCGAGCGGGGGAAGTCCGGCTACCTTCTTCGTCGTCGTCGCCGTCGTCTGGGGTTCTCGATCCGCCTTCGGGGGTCTTCCGGGGGTCTCTTCTGTTCTTGCGGCCGTCGTCGTCTTCCGCGCCGCCGGCGCCTTGTCCTTCTTCTTGTCCTTCTTGTTCTTGTTCTTCTTCTTCTTCCGATGTTGACCCGACGCTCTCTCTGCCCGGAATGCCTGTGCCGCTCTGCGCTAGGACTTATATAGGGGCATGGGGACAGGGTCACATGTTCATGTCACATGGTGACCCCGCCCCCTTGCGATGTCACAGTCCCAGCATCCTCCGGGACTGTGACAACACAAGGGGGCGGGGTCACCATGTGACATGAACATGTGACCCTGTCCCCATGCCCCTATATAAGTCCTAGCGCAGAGCGGCACAGGCATTCCGGGCAGAGAGAGCGTCGGGTCAACATCGGAAGAAGAAGAAGAACAAGAACAAGAAGGACAAGAAGAAGGACAAGGCGCCGGCGGTGCGGAAGACGACGACCGCCGCAAGAACAGAAGAGACCCCCGAAAGACCCCCGAAGGCGGATCGAGAACCCCAGACGACGGCGACGCCGACGAAGAAGGTAGCCGGACTTCCCCCGCTCGGTAAAAGAGCTTGGTAAATGGCGGGGGAGTCCGGCGAGAAGACCCCCAAGACGGAAGAAGACCCCCGAAGGCGGATCGAGACCCCCAGACGGCGGCGACGACGAAGAAGGTAGCCGGACTTCCCCCGCTCGGTAAAAGAGCTTGGTAAATGGCGGGGGAGTCCGGCGAGAAGACCCCCAAGACAGAAGAAGACCCCCGGAGCAGTGCAATAAACTATTTTTTCAAAAGTGTGGGTGTTTTTTTTTTTTACTTTACATTTTACACCATAGGTGAATGGGTAGGGGTACATCGTACCCCATACTCATTCACATAGGGTGGGGGGCCGGTATCTGGGGGGCCCCTTATTAAAGGGTGCTCCCAGATGCCGATAAGCCCCCGCCCGCAGACCCCGACAACCAACGGCCAGGGTTGTCGGGAAGAGGCCCTTGTCCTCATCAACATGGGGACAAGGTGCTTTGGGGTGGGGGGGCCACACGGCCCCCCTTTCCCCAGGGCACCCCCCATGTTGAGGGCACGCGGCCTGGTACGGCTCAGGAGGGGGGGGCGCTCGTTCGTCCCCACCCCTTTCCTGGCCTCCCAGGCTGCGTGCTCGGATAAGGGTCTGACATGGATTTGGGCGTGGGAATTCCCTTTAAATCCATGACAGGTGACGGAGCTAGCGCGCCGGCATTTACTGCCTACGCTAGCTACGTACCTCAAGTCACGTGCTAAATGAACGGACTGCCGATGAGCGGCAAGTCCGTTCATTTTCAAAAGTCCCGCGGACTTTGGCCGGCGGATTATCCGCCGGAGAAGTCCGTGCGTGTGTGGGCAAGTCCGCACGTGTGTGGGCAAGTCCACACGCTCGGAAAGTCCAGCGGACCCAGCTGGAAAGTCCGGCGGGATTGTCCGCTGGACTAGGTCCGCCGGCAAAAGTCTGCACGTGTGTACGCGGCATTAGTTTTGCCTAATCACCCCAAAATAACT
Organism: Lithobates sylvaticus; assembly: GCA_028564925.1. Classification (NCBI taxonomy): domain Eukaryota; kingdom Metazoa; phylum Chordata; class Amphibia; order Anura; family Ranidae; genus Lithobates; species Lithobates sylvaticus. The sequence continues at coordinate 109,254,463 of CM053029.1, read as the reverse complement.
ATTTTTCCCCTTTGTCCCTTAACTATAATTTTGCTGCTGATCTTTATGTGTTTATTAAAATTTTTCTAAGTGTTAACATTTTAACTTTTTTAATGTTTTTATATTTTGTTCATTAATTTTGTTAGTGTTGCAATACATTTTTTTTATTGGGTATGATTTATAGCAGAAAGTAATAAATATTGTTTTTTTTTTTTTTTCAAAATTGTACTGTACCTGCAATAACTCCTCTTCTCATGTTCAAAATAGTTATTATCATTAGGAAGAGCACATTTATATATACTTTGTGAGAACATTTTCCTAAGCACCTGGTGAGTTAAGTCTCATAAGGGTGACTAAAAATATTCCTCAGAACGTTAATATTTTTTAAAGGAAAGAAGGCAACTATACAGAATATATTTATATACTAAAGCCAAAATAATATATAGATACTGTTTTGGTCTATTTTATTTTTACTTTTTGTTTATAACATTTCAGTGGTATTTATTTTTAACCATTTTTATAAAATCTTTATTTCTCAAATAAATACCAGCTCCTAGATCTACAAAATTCTTAGAGCATTATGGGTTTTCTACTGAGACAACAACACAATAGGCATGTGCAATTCGTTTCGTTTTTCTTTTTTTTCCGTTATTTTCGTTCGTTCGTTCGTACGAATGAATGAATCATTCGAATCGTACGAATCCGAATAACGAATCGTAACGAATCGTTCAAATCGTACGAATCAGATTAACGAATCATTCGAATGGAACGAATCCGAAAAACAACGAAAATCCGAAAAAAACGAATTAGAAACAACGAATGTACTAATGAAGAAAATCCGAAAAACGAAAACGAACGAAAAAATTCGTACATTCGTAACTTTTTTTTTTTTGTTGAATTGGTAATTTTCCGTGTCCCTTAAAATGGTGCTGCTAAACGTGCTTCGAATGGATTGAACCAAAAAATTCGTACATTCGTAACTTTTTTTTTCGATTCGTAACTTTTTTTTCGATTCATAACTTTTTTTTTTTCGATTCGTAACTTTTTTATTTTATTTTTTTTCGATTTGTAATTTTCCGTGTCTCTATTAAACCAAAAAATTTGTACATTCGTAACTTTTTTTTCGATTCGTAACTTTTTTCTTTCGATTCATAACTTTTTTTTCAATTCGTAACTCTTTTTTTTTTTTTTTTTTTCGATTTGTAATTTTCCGTGTCTCTATTGAACCAAAAAATTCGTACATTCGTAACTTTTTTTTGATTCGTAACTAACCGCCCCCTCCGCTGTGGTGTTCTAAAGCATTGGTTAGTTCTGTTCACATTTTTTAATCAAAAGTCTACCCATGAGTCGACTTACTTTTCTTTATAAGAGAGGAGGAAAAAGAAAGAAGAGTGGGGGAAAGGTAAAGGATCAGGAGAAAGCCGAATGATAAGAAGAAGGGAATCAACAAATAGGGGGTGGACAGGGGGGTGGGGGGGAAGGGGGGATAGTCCATCCTCCAGCTCCCCCCAGCTCGGTCGTCTTGCTGAGTCCGGGGTTCGACATACCCCTACGCTCAAGTCGTCAATCTCGCGTACTCCTCCGAGAAATAGAATTCAAGCTAGTAGTACCATTTTTTGAGATATTGTTCTCTGAGGCCTTTGTCAGATGCCACCAGGTCCTCCATCCTATGGATGTCCGCTACTTTTTTCAACCACATTGCTACTCCTGGGGGCTCTGTCTGTTTCCACATTAGGGGAATACAACTTTTTGCTGCCGTAACCAGGGAGGGGATGATGGATTTCCCATAGACCTTACCTGGAATCTCGTGGTGATGTATTAGGAAGAAGCCTGCAGTCATGGGCAGGTCTCTATCCACCAATTTCTGCAAGATACGGTGGACTTCCGTCCAAAACGGGGTCAGGAGTCTGCAGGACCAGAAGATGTGGAGCAGGCTACCCGCCTCCTCTCCACATCTCCAGCGTTGGTCCGAGCTCTGAGGAAACATTTTATGTAATCGCACTGGGTTGTAGTACCAGTGCGTGAGGACTTTGTACCCTGACTCTTGCTGGTTTGCACTCACTGATGTTTTGATCGTGAAGAGGAGGATCCTCTCTACTTGTTTCTCTGTGAATTCCAACCCCAGGTCTCGTTCCCATTTTTCTATAAATGGCAGCTTAAAGTCAGGAGGTGGGATATTCAATGCCTGGTATGTCAGTGAGATTGTGTGTCTTATGGGCTCCTGATCCGAGCATAGCTGCTCGAATGGGGTTAGCTTTCTCATGAATGGCCTCGGGTGAGGCTGTGTCCTGATAAAATGTGATAATTGGACCTTTTGCCAGAAGGGAAGGCTGCACAGAAGAGGGTCTTCTAATATTTCAGTTCTAGTCATCCATCGTCCCTCTCTAATGAAGTGTCTTAGTTGGTGTTTTCCGTTCATCCATAGGTCTTGGAACCTAGGATCTTCCATGCCCGGTTTAAAGTCCGGGTTCCCCACTACTGGGGTCAATGGGGAAGGTAGGGATATCCTCAACAATTCCCCAGTGGCCTTCTGGGCTACTCTCCAAGTCTCTCCCACCGTGGGATGCTTAGTTACCTGCTCCGCGTAGCCCCTCAGGCACCAAGGCAAGCCCCGCAGATCCACTCCCGACATGCGCTGCTCTATTTGGACCCATTGCTTGAGTGTCCCATGGCGACACCAATCAATGATCCTGGTCAAGTGACAGGCTACGTAACTTTTTTTTCAATTCGTAACCTTTTTTTTTTTTTTTTTTTTTTTAATTTTGTAATTTTCCGTGTCTCTATTGAACCAACAAATTTGTAACTTTTTTTTCGATTCGTAACTTTTTTTTTCGATTCGTAACTTTTTTTTCAATTCATAACTTTTTTTTTCGATTTGTAATTTTCCGTGTCTCTATTTAACAAAAAAATTCGTACATTCGTAACTTTTTTTTCGATTCGTAACTTTTTTTTTCGATTCGTAAATTATTAAAATGTAATAATAGCATACACATTACATCAAATTATGAATTATGCTCCGATTACGAATATACGAATGTTACGAATGTACGAATAAATACGAATGCGTCCGAAAATTAAACTAACGAAAAAACGAATCAACGAAAAAATAACTCTTACGAATGTACAAATCGTTACGAATCGAAAACGAACGAAAAAAATTTGTAACTTTTTTTTTTTGTTGAATTGGTAATTTTCTGTGTCCCTTACAATGGTGCTGCTAAACGTGCTTCGAATGGATTGAACCAAAAAATTCGTACATTCGTAACTTTTTTTTTCGATTCGTAACTTTTTTTTCGATTCATAACTTTTTTTTTTTCGATTCGTAACTTTTTATTTTTTTCGATTTGTAATTTTCCGTGTCTCTATTGAACCAAAAAATTTGTACATTCGTAACTTTTTTTTCGATTCGTAACTTTTTTCTTTCGATTCGTAACTTTTTTTTCAATTCGTAACTTTTTTTTTTTTTTTTCGATTTGTAATTTTCCGTGTCTCTATTGAAACAAAAAAATCGTACATTCGTAACTTTTTTTTTGATTCGTAACTTTTTTTTTTCGATTCGTAACTTTTTTTTCAATTCGTAACTTTTTTTTTTTTTTCGATTTGTAATTTTCCGTGTCTCTATTGAACCAAAAAATTCGTAACTTTTTTTTCGATTCGTAACTTTTTTTTCGATTCGTAACTTTTTTTTTCGATTCGTAACTTTTTTTTCAATTCGTAACTTTTTTTTTTTCGATTTGTAATTTTCCGTGTCTCTAGTGAACAAAAAAATTCGTACATTCGTAACTTTTTTTTCAATTCGTAACTTTTTTTTTCGATTCGTAAATTATTAAAATGTAATAATAGCATACACATTACATCAAATTATGAATTATGCTCCGATTATGAATCTACGAATGTTACGAATGTACGAATAAATACGAATGCGTCCGAAAATTAAACTAACGAAAAAACGAATCAACGAAAAAATAACTCTTACGAATGTACGAATCGTTACGAATACGAACACAGACGACTTATGAATGTACGAATCGTTACGAATCCAAACAACGACGACTTACGAATGTACGAATCGCTACGAATCAACGGAAACGAAAAAAACGAAACGAAAAAAAAACGATTTTTTTTCGGAAACGAAAAAAACGAAACGAAAATAAACGAATTTTTTTGTTGTGCACATGTCTACAACACAATTTGAATTTATTATTTTATAAAAACTATACAGAATACGGTACATTTATAAGTATAACCAAAATAGTATATAGATACTATTATAAATACTAGTTTAGTCAATTGTATTTTACTTTATGTTTATAACACCTCAGTGGTACATACACTATATTACCAATAGTATTGGGATGCCTACCTTTACACACAGATGAACTTTAATGGCATCCCAGTTTTAGTCTGTAGGGTTCAATATTGAGTTGGCCCACCCTTTGCAGCCATAACAGCTTCAACTCTTCTGGGAAGGCTGTTTACAACATTTAGGAGTGTGTCTATGGGAATGTTTGACCATTCTTCCAGAAGCGCATTTGTGAGGTCAGATACTGATGTGGATGAGAAGGCCTGGCTCACAGTCTCCACTCTAATTCATCCCAAAGGTGTTCTATTGGATTGAGGTCAGGACTCTGTGTAAGCCAGTCAAGTTCCTCCACCCCAAACTCACTCATTCATGTCTTTATGGACCTTGCTTTGTGCACTGGTCCAAATCATTTGGTGGAGGGGATTATGGTGTGGGGTTGTCTTTCAGGGGTTGGGCTTGGTCCCTTAGTCCCAGTGAAGGGAACTCTTAAGGCGTCCGCATACCAAGACATTTTGGACAATTTCATGCTTCCAACTTTGTGGGAACAGTTTGGGGATGTCCCCTTCCTGTTCAAACATAACTGCACACCTGTGCACAAATCAAGGTCCATAAAGACATAAAGACATGGATGAGCGAGTTTGGGGTGGAGAAACTTCATATGCAGCCACTGTGACCCCCCCCCCCCCCCACGCTCGCCTACTCACTGTCTGACTGGCACACACTTACCCCATTCTGGTGGTGGATCAGGCGATGGCTCCTGCATCCTCCATGGTTTTCTGTCCTTCTGTGCAGCTAGGCGTCCAATCGGAGCACCTGTATCTTCAGCCAATCAGGTGATGGGTATTAGACTCGTGCCTCCTGATTGGCTGAGAGGCGGCTCAGTGTTAGAAAAGCGAATATTCATTCACTTTTCTAACACACCTGGGTGGACTGCGAGCACAATGCTCTGCGCTCGCAGTCCACCTTTTTTGAAGCCTATTAGAGCTATGGCTCTAATCAGGTGCTTAAAAAAAAAAAAAAAACCCTGTGGCTGTAATTCAGAATGGGGGTGGGGGTGAATAGATTCATGCCATGCATGAATCTAGCCATTATTCATAAAGTGGGGTGGCGTAACAGAGGGGGCGGCGCCTGTGCGCATTTAATGGACGCACCGCCACTGGTTCCAATACTTTCGGTAAAACTGTGTATTTTTAAACATTTATATACAAACTTTATTTTACAAATAAATACCAACTTATAGTTCTGTTTATGACACATAATTCACAGAGCATAATGGGTTTTCTACTGAGACAACAACACAATTGTAGTTTATTATTTAATAAAAATATACAACTAGTTTGGCCACTCTAGATAACAACTGCACTTTTATGAATTTTTTTTGCTTAAAGGACCAGGAAAATCTATTAGGGGTTTATTTATATATAGTGTGGAACAGTTACTAGACAGCTGGAATCTCAGATCCACTGCTTTTATTAGTTTCTTTTGCAATAGGGCTAGTGAGCAGCTTAAAAAAAACATGTCACCAACTTGCAAATAAAAGCACAGAAAAAACAAATAAATTAAGTGCTTTTTAGGAGTATAGAAATTTGGGAAATCTGGGAGTACAGTGCATAAATACAATAAATAAAAAGAGAGGAATTGCGCAGACAGGTACAGACACTACGTTAAGGTCAAGTAAAATTAGCATAGAGGAACATGTATTTAAGTAAAGGGCTATCTGTACAATATAATGAGATAAATTAGCTTAAAAAGTATATAAAGTGAAGCTAAATGTCCATAAAAATGATAAAACAATTAAACAATAGCACAAAAGGCAGGCGCCTCTAAGTGCAATATGTTAAGAAAGGATCGTTTTAAATACAATAAAACCTAACTTTTAATGAGTAATCTATAAAAATTATTTGAATATTCAAAAGACATAAACATAAAAGACATAGACAAACTTAATGAAGCCTCAACAAATACTAGAATAAAAACAAAAATAAAATGGGAAAAATTATCAAATATATGTAAATTAAAATGCCCAATGCCCATCCACCATTCCTTTCGCTATGAGCCCTAAAAATTAAGAACATCGATTTGACAGATTTGGCTCCCATTTACTTCAATGGGGTTCAGATTCAACATCCAAACTTTTAATATGTTTGGCCTAACCTTCCCAACCGGAAGGTGTGTTTGGGTCATCTCCACAAAGGACGAATTTTGTCACCACGATGATTTAAGGTTGGAGCCCTATCAAGAACTGTGCCTCTAAATTCATGTGTTTGATGCTAAACAAGCTGAATGTTTTTTCATGAATAATAGACATTTGCTGATTCTAGTTTTCAAGGGAAACTATGATATTACTATTATGTTTTACAGCACTTAAAAGGCCTGGTGGTTTTTGCAGCATAGACCAGAGAACAGGGACATTTCAAAACATATATACAAAAGTTAGTGTCACAATTGAAGTATTCATGGATTCATGGACATGAGGATAAGTACAAAAAAAACACAAATAAGAGTAGTGTAGATTAAAAAAAAAGATTTTTTAATTAAATTTGTTCCTATTTAAACCCTAATTAACCCTTAGTTTTGCCTAATCAGCTCAAACTAACTCCTTTTCCCCTTTGTCTCTTAACTATAATTTTGCTGCTGATCTTTATGTGTTTATTAAAATTTTTCTATGTGTTAACATTTTAATTTTTTAATTTTTTTTTATATTTTGTTCATTAATTTTGTTAGTGTTGCAATACATTTAAAAAAAATGTTTTTTTCAAAAACAAACCTTTATTGTATTTGTAAATATCTTTGTAATGCTTTATACCAGAGTCATCATTTTAAAGTACAGATTAAAATGTACACTTTTTTCTACAATGATTTTTGTTTTAAACTAACACTAGTCAACGCAGGAAAACTATGCCTTTTATTTTGTTACTTTTGTGTCCATGGATTGCATACAAAATAAAAACATTTCTGAAATAAAATGTCACCAACAGGGATGAGCCAAGCAAAAAATTTGTACAAACAAGCAAACACCATTAAACTCTATGGGACATGAACGTGAAAAATCAAAAGTTCTCATTTTAAAGGCTTATATGCAAGTTATTGCCATAAAAAGTGTATGGAGACCTAGTCCTGCCCCAGGGGACATGTATCAATTCAAAAAAAAGTTTAAAAAAAAAGATTTTTTTCAGGTGCAGTGATTTTAATAATGCTTAACTGCTTGGTGCCCGCCCACCTCCAATAACGGCAGCTCTTGTTCTGGGCCGCTTGTCATGTCACGGAGGCACGGAATGGCCACGGTCCCGCGGGGGCACACAGCGATCGTGGCCGAACCATGTTGCTAGGACACGGTGCGACCCCGATCTGTGTAAAGAGCTGCATCAGCGGCTCTTTAACCATGTGATCAGCTATGTCCAATCACAGCCGGTCACATGTAAACACGGAGATGCCGGTAATCGGCGCTCCTCGCCTCACACTGACAGAGTGTGAGGAGAGGAGAGCCGATCAGCTGCATCTCCTCACAGGGGACAGCTAGGGAAGTAATCAGGGCACTGATCATCAGTGCTCTGATTACAATATATAAATAAAGTGTAAAAAATGGAGTGTCCACCAATGGCAGCATACAGTGCCCACCAATGCCTGTGATCAGAGCCCACACTGTCCACAAGTGCCACAAATCAGTGATTTTAATAATGCTTAAAGTGAAATAATAAAATTAAATATTCCTTTAAATATCCTGTCCTTAGAATGCCTGAAAAGTAGTGCATTTTTCCCATGTTTAGAACAATACCACAGCAAAATGTCATTTGTAAAGGAAAAAAAAGTAATTTAAAACTGCTCACGGCTGTAATTATTATTCTTTTTTTGGTTCGTCGGGCAGCATGATGGACGATGGATTTACAGCGTGGGACATTTTTATTTATTTAATCTTAATTAATCTTAATTAATTTATTTAATCTTAAATAATTAGTCTACTGTAATTTTAACAATTTTTTACACTTTTTTTGGTGAATGGGTAGGGGTACAATGTACCGATACCCATTCACATGAGGGGGCGGGATCTGGGGTTCCCCTTGTTAAAGGGGGCTTTCAGTTTCTAATAAGCCCCCCCGCCCGCAGGCCCCCACAACCACCAGGCAAGGGTTGTGGGGATGAGGTCCTTGTCCCCATCAACATGGGGACAAGGTGTTTTGGGGGGACCCCAAAGCATCCTCCCCATGTTGAGGGCATGTGGCCTGGTACAGTTCAGGAGGGGGGGTGCTCTCTCATCCCCCTTTTCCTGTGGCCTGCCAGGTTGCGTGCTCGGGTAAGGGTCTGGTATGGATTTTTTGGGGGGGGGGCCCTACACCATTTATTTTGTTTTGGCGCAGGGTTCCCCTTAAAATCTATACCAGACCTGAAGGGCCTGGTATGGATTTTGGGGGGACCCCCACGCATTTTTTTTAATTTTGGTGCAGGGTTCCCCTAATATTTATACCAGACCCAAAGGGCATGGTAATAGACTGGGGGGGACCCATGCCATTTTTTCTTTTTTTTCAATGATTTTTATCTATATTGCAGGATCCGACAATTCATTCCAACCGCAAGCAGTTTTAAATTACTTTTTTCGGAGGCGCATGTGCGGAGGCTGGTCTAACGACACCTGCCGCAGCAGATTGAGAGCTCGTTCAGGGCCCGCTCCACGGGTGCTGAACGTGGCCCCTGAGCCCCACAGCCATTCCAAAATGGCGGCCATGAGTACACAGGGCAGAGGGAGAGAGGAGGAAGAATCCATTGTGGACCAAGACGCCCCAGGAACCACAGCTCGCTTGTCACAAAAGGACACAGTAAGTACAGCCCACAGGATGACAACCTCACCCACATCCACTGAACCCCTGATAGGGAGAACACTTGACGGCCTTTTCCTGACCCCAATGTCTGACCCCATGGTACCACTAGAGGCTTGTGAGGGGACACTACAGGGCCTTACACCCAGTGTTGGTCATCTTACTTTAAAAAAGTAATTAGTTAAGTTCCAAATTACTTCTCCAAAAAAGTAATTGCGTTAGTAACTCAGTTACTACATTGGAAAAGTAATTAGTTACGCAGCAAAGTAACTGACTTTTTTTTTTAATATTCTATACGTGTAACTAAGGGGCGGGTCTAGTATTACTGTAACCAAGGGCGCATTTATTATTATTGTTATATATCGTGTAACCAAGGGGCTGCTCTATTATTACTCTAACCAAGGTGCAGATCTGCTATAGCGTGTAAGCAAGTGGCGGTTCTATTATTATTATATCGTGTAAGGGGCGGATGGCTACAGAAGAGGGCGAATGTTAAATTAATGGGCAGAGCTCGATATATAACAATAATAATAAATGCGCCCCTTGGTTACAGTAATACTAGACCTGCCCCTTACTTACGCGATAGACGCCCCTTGCAGAGTAGCACAAGCATCAGGACCGTGCGGCATTGCCTCGTACAATTACATGTTAATTGCGCCTGCGCGGTGTAGAGTTCACTCAGAGCTGTTTAGGTTCGGCAATTTTCGGAAGCTCCGTAGTCCTTCGTACTGCGCAAGCGCTGCACCTGCGCAGTACAGGGGGTCCTTATCCGGCGGGGGAACTTTTTTGGCAGGACACCGGAATTACACTACTGCCATCTAGTGGTGGTAGATGTAATTGGGGTAACTAAGCCAAAGTAATGGGAACTGAGTTACCATGAGGGGAAAAGTAATCAGTTAGATTACTAGTTACCCTCTAAAGTAACTGCGTTAGGTAACTCAGTTTATTTTAACTCAGTTACTTACATCACTGCTTACACCTACACCTACTGACTTCTCTTCCATGATGTCAGCATTCTACAAAATGCTATCCAGGGGCCTAGTGCAAAATGCTGCTCAAATACCCTCATCAATCCATGCAGATTTACAACAACTGGGTATGTGGATGGAACACATTGAAAGAAAGGCAGAACAATCAGTAGTCAGAATTAACCAAAACTCTGCTAGAATTCAGGATGTGCAGGACCAATTAGAGACTGCATTATTGAAAATCGATGACTTGGAAAATAGGTCCAGGCGTTACAATTTTAGGGTACGGGGTCTACCTGAAACAATGAAAGAGGTTCAGCCTGCAATCCTGGCGCTTATCCCTGACATCCCAGACCCTTGCCTGGAATTAGACAGGGCACACCGAGCCCTACAACCTCCACGTTCAGACAGCCTCCCAAGGGACATCATTGTAAAACCACATTTTTATACAGTGAAAGAAGAGGTAATGAAAAGGTTGCGTGCAGCAGAAAACCTGTCTTTCCAGGGACAACCAGTCCAAATTTTTGCAGACCTCTCATCCTACACTGTGCAGAAATGGAGAACCTTGAAACCACTTCTCCAAGTATTGATGCAAAATAAAATTACCTACAGATGGTCTTTTCCACTCCATCTGAACTTCTCATTTAGCAAAAAAAGTTATGGCTTTTCATCGTTTGCCGAAGGTGAGCGTATTCTACTACACCTGGATTTAGTATCACAAGACCCGCAACCCTCATTGGCCGGCAAAGGCACAACACCCTCAGTGAAACACCCGCCCCCCGCAAGCCCTCTCAAGCCGGCGTGGCAAAAGCACCACTCCAAAACATCCAAGGACTCTCTCCCACCCTGAGGACAGTCGGACGGATGCGGCTTCAATCAATGTGATCTGAACACCTTATTGTGTTCCCCCTGTTGTTGCTGACCCCATCCACATTGAACTACACCCACCTTCCGTTACGGAGGGGTCGGCCCTTTGGGAACAATCTAAGGGGTGGGAAGGGAGAAGGGTCACCCCTAATGGTCCCTCTCTGTTATCTAGGGCATTTTTTTCCTCCCCCTCTTTTTTTGCTTTTCCTTTTTTTGTTGCACTTCAGTTACAGTAGCGAACTAGGGTCGGTGGTCAGGAGCCCCCTTCTTTAAAAATGACCCGGTAACGAAGCTTACACATCCCTGAAGTTTTAATACTAGATAGCTTCCCCCATCATGGGGGAGACCCCAGGAATGTACTATTATATCCCACTATACAGTTCTTTTTTAGTACGCCAAGCCTGTTGATTATATTACCGAATTTATGTGAGGTACGGGATAGTGGCCATTCAGCGTGACGAGACCCTCACAGGGGGTACCCATGTTCCAGAAGTGCCACTGGCAGGGGAGGGGGAGGGTCCGGGAAAGCTGAAGGAACACTCACCCGGTCTCTGCAGTGTTTGTAATCCAAGGGTTTAACAAGTACTGAAGTGGTATAGAGTGGAGAGCGGTAACAACTCCTGCTCTGCAGCACACTTGTGAATGTCTCCGGTGTAAGTATCCCTTAACCGTCAGTCACCTATCAATGAAGTATAGGCTTTGAGGCCTGATTGAACTCAGTCCATAGGGATAAGACCTCTCTGTCTGGCACTGCAGGTCTCAGCAACTCTGTAGGATGAGTCTAAGTGTGTTAGGTGCGTCAAATAACTTCTGGGCGTCAGCCCTCTCACCACACCAGGCCTGGAAAGCTGGGAACCTCCGCTCTGGTTATCTCAGTCCTGCTGTCAGCCAGCACTGTCACGCTGCTCCGCTCCTCAAGATGACCGGGACCCACGCTTGGCTGCGTCAGAGGTTCTGGATCCTCAGACCCAAACACACAGCTTCTCCGGCACACTGCAGTAAGGCACAGTCAATGGTTGCTGTTCCGCTCTGCATGATGTAGGCCACACCCTCTGGAACACTCCTTCACAGATCCTTGCAGGCAGGCCACGCATCCCGAAGAGAAAGAAAATGGCCATGCCGGGCCGTTTATTAACTACCCAGCATGCAGTTCAACCACTCAGTGTTCATAGGTAGGTGAGTGGGCATTGTGGGTAGGTGAGTCTTTTCACAAAGTAAAAAAATTAATCACTTCCTGCTTAACTAACAGGTGAAAATTAAACAAGTCTATTTAGGTTGAATACCACCAGAGGGAGCCAAATACAAATCTAGAATCATTGCCTATTGTGCCACAATACATGGCAAAAATTCCAGCGCTACATACTCCCCCTGCTTAAAATCTTTGGTCCCCAAAGATATTCAAAATCTTTGTTCTATTACACATTTTTGCCTCTAGGTGATTGCACAATACGGACAGAGGAGCCTCCCACCAGTTCTCATACGATGGGAGACTGTTCTGTGTACTCACAGCTGACACTATGCTGTCCGGTACAGATGTGTCAAGGGGTGAGATGGGGGTGTTGCTTTCTAAATTGACAGTGGAGGGACCAGGCATCTCAGAATTTTTTTTAGCGGTAACCCGGGTCACTTCGGAGCATTCACCCAGTGCATCGTAAGTTAGTCTTTTTGGTGGGCGAATGCCTCTTTCAACTCACTGTCTTTTGGGTGTAGTCACCACCTGTGGACGAGTGCTACTTCTATTTACTTCGAACTCTTGCACTTCCATGTTATTGGTGGACAGAGTGCCCAGTTAGTGACAGACTTCCTCCGATCAGCCAACTTGTGTCTTCCTGGTATGCCCAGATTTCATAACAAGACTCGGTCACCAGGTTGTAGATTCTGAATCCGTACCTTGAGGTTGAAAGTTCCTTTTGTTTCTACTTCCTCTGGTGTTTCTGACGTAGCTCGAGCCTATTCATATGCAGTCTTCAGACTCCTCCCACTCTCAGTGGGAAGTCTCTGTGGTATGGTCTAGAGAAGTTCCAAAGGCCAAATCCACCGGTAGTCAAGCTTCTCGTCCGAACATCAGACGATAGGGCGAATATCCTGTAGCATCACTCATGGTGCTATTGCAGGTGTGTACTATGGTGTTGATGTGTTTACACCAATGCTGTTTTTGTTCAGAGGCCAGAGTCCCCAACATATTGAGGAGAGTTTGATTAAACCTCTCTGGTTGAGGGTCTCCTTGTGGGTGGTAAGGAGTAGTCCTGGACTTCTGATTGCCTAGTAGATTCAACAGTCATCTGATAAGGGTACTCTCAAAGTCTCTTCCCTGGTTTGAGTGGATTCGTTGAGGCAAGCCATAGTGAATGAAGAACTTTTCCACTAGAGTCTTCGCCACTGTAGATGCCTGTTGATCTTTGGTAGGGAAGGCCTGAGCATAGCGGGTGAAGTGATCAGTGACTACTAGGCTGTTTCCCTGCCCACTCAGGTCAGATTCCAAGCATAGGGAGTCTATGCAGACCAGATCCATTGGCCCATGACTCTCTAAATGACCCATTGGGGTGGCTCGCTGGGGTAAGGTCTTTCTTTGTATACACCTGAGACAGGAATGACAGTAGCTCTCCACTTAAGTCCTCATGTTAGGCCAATAGAAGCTGTCCCTTACTAGCTGAAGAGTCCTTTCTGATCCCAGATGGCCATGGTGATCATGCAAGGCGATCAGCACTTTCTCTCTATGTTTCTCTGGCAGAAACAACTGCCACTTCTCTTCAGGATCCTCAGAGGGGCCCCTTCGGTAGACCACCCCTTGTTGCATCTGCAACCGATCCCACCATTTCCGTAGCAGTCGAGCTTCCTTCTGAGTGCTCTGGAGAAGTAGATCATGGTGTTGGCTTTCCAAGGCCTTCAGTGCCAGGCTACAGAGGGGATCTTCTTGTTGGTCCCTCCGGAGGTCTTTCCGAGATAACTTAGGCAGACCATCTTCCACAATTTGAGTGGCATCACAATAGCACTTAGGCACCCCCGCAGCGGACACTCCCAATTCCTCAGCCCTGGCTCCACCTTTTACTTGTTTTTCCGCCCCTTCTCAGAGGGCTCCTACTCCTTCAGTGGTAAGCTGGGTCTATCCTTCTGAGTGGTCCTGAGAGCAGTTGGGCCTTCTTGACAGTGCATCTGCCTCTCGGTTCCCAACCCCTGGGCGGTATTTCAAGCTGAAGGTAAATCCCCGGAGTGCAGCTAACCATCTATGGCCTGTGGCGTCCAATTTTTCTGTAGTGAGCAAGTACGTAAGAGGGTTATTGTCCGTCTTGATCACGAATTCAGCGTCATATAGATAGTCTTTTAGTTTGTCCACCACAGCCCACTTCAAAGCCAGAAATTCAAGTTTGTGGGTGGGGTAATTCCTCTCAGCAGGTGCCAGAATTCGGCTCAAATAAGCAATGGGCCTTAAGTGCCCGTCATGGTCTTGGTAAGGCACTCCGCCCAGCCCGTCTAGGCTGGCATCCACGTGCAGTTTATAAGGCCTGGTAGGATCTGCATAGGCCAAGACCGGGGCAGTGGTAAGGCTCCACTTCAGCTGTCTGAAGGCCTCTTCGCATTGTGGAGTCCACTGGTCTTGGATGGACTCTTTCTTCTTCCTGGGTCCCTCTTTTGGTTTTCCAGGTTTATCTGAGTCTAAACCAGCGTCCTTTTGGTTCTTTGGTTCAGCTCAGTGAGTGGGTGAGCTATCTTGGCAAACCCTTCTACGAACCTCCGGTAGTACGAACAGAACCCTAAAAATGACCTAAGCTCGGTCACATTCATGGGTCTGGGCCAAGAGGTGACAGCTTCTAGCTTATGAGGGTCTGTGGCCACTCCTTCAGCGGACACAATGTGGCCTAGGTAGTTCACTGAAGGTTGATAGAATTGGCAATTTTCCATGGAGAGCTTCAGGCCTTCATCATGGAGTCTCTTCAAGACTTTCTCCAGGCGCTCTTCGTGCTCTTCCAATGTTCTGCCAAACACGATGACATCATTCAAATATACCAGCACTTCAATCAAGTTCATGTCCCCCACAGTCTTCTCCATCAATCTCTGGAAAGTGGCTGGGGCTCCAGATAAGCCTTGTTGCATGCGGTTAAACTCAAAAAATCCTACAGGAGTAATGAACGCGGTCTTCTCCCTATCTTCAGGGTGCATAGGGATCTGGTAATTCACACTTTTTAAATCTGAACCACTTAGCCCAAGACAGGCTCTGTAAGGCATTCGAAGTGTGGTGTATTGGTCGGGAATAGTCCTCCGGTTCAGTGTCCTGTAGTCAATACACAATCATAATGACTCATTCTTCTTCCTCATCACCACTATTGGGGAAGCATATGGACTCCGAGACTCTTGGATAATCCTTGTCTTCTTCAGCTTAGCCAGCTGTTCCCACAGGTCTTTCAGATCTCCCAGTGGAATCCGTCTGAACCTCTCTCGGAAGGGTTTATTTTCCTCCAATCGAATCTTGTGTTCAGCACTCTTTGCAAGCTCCACGTCAAACTCACTTTTTGAAAAGGCAGTTCTCCATCTCAAGGAGAAATACGAATGTGGAAAAAACTGCGCTACCCTTATTGAAAACAAAGGTAAGGCCTGTATTTGTAGGAGGAGTCAGGCTGCATAAAGCCTGCCCTCCTTTGCCTCCTCCTCTCGTGGTCGGAGGCTCTCGTGTCTTTACACTGTAGCGTCATTTCCCGGCGACCTGTCTGACGTCACTTCTGGGTTTTCGTCTCGGAAGACGTGCGGCTACACGGGGGCTCTGAGTCTCCCCGCTTTCACATACAGGATACAGATGTGGTGGGGGGGGGGGTCCACGGGCAATGGTAAACCCCATCTCGGGCATCTACTGGCTGGAGATCTCCCCGCTGGGGAATGGCGGTCTCGGCCCCTCTCCTCCTCGGTGCAACCGTTTCCGGCTCTAGTGGGGGGATGGTGAGGCTCCCTCTCCTGATTACTGGGGCACAGGGCTCCTGCACATCCCGATCCAGATGCCGCTACTCGCCCCATTTCAGGGTCCGGTCGGGATCAGAGCACCACCAGTTTCCCAGTGTCAGTTCTGACGTCAGTGGCTAGGGGCTGAGGCCGTTACTGCGTGTATCTCTGATACACGCATGCGGTTCCTTAGGAGCTGTCAAATCACTCATACCAGGCTGTTATCAGGCTGCACTCTGGCTGGCTCTGCCATTACCTGCAGGGCTGGGGGGTCTCCGGAGTCAGGAGACGGGGATAGGGGCTGACTGGCCTGATGACACTCATAGCTGCATAGTAATCTTGTGGTTAGGTCTGCTGTCACCACTGACTAGTCACAAACTTATGGGGATGTACGGGGATGCCTTTGTCACGTACCTAGTGGCGAGTCTGGCTTGCAGTGGGAGACCTCTCTTACGTCCCAGACTTGCAGCCCCTGATAGTGGAGACAGGGGGCGCAAAAGTCAAAGGAGGCACGAGTGTCTGGCAGGATCAATCAGTTGCGGATGGATGAGCAGGACTTGACAAGGGATGACAGGAACCAGCAGACAGCAGGTGACAGGAACCAGCAGACAACAGGAACCAGCAGACAGCAGGTGACAGGAACCAGCAGACAGCAGGTGGCAGGAACCAGCAGACAGCAGGTGACAGGAACCAGCAGACAGCAGGTGGCAGGAACCAGCAGACAGCAGGTGACAGGAACCAGCAGACAGCAGGTGGCAGGAACCAGCAGACAACAGGAACTGGCAGGTAAGTGGTCACAGGAACTGGCAGGCAGCGGACTACAGGAACCAGCATGCAACGGACAACAGGAACCAGCAGACAACAGGAACTGGCAGGTAAGTGGTCACAGGAACTGGCAGGCAGCGGACTACAGGAACCAGCATGCAGCGGACAACAGGAACCAGCAGACAACAGGAACTGGCAGGTAAGTGGTCACAGGAACTGGCAGGCAGCGGACTACAGGAACCAGCATGCAGCGGACAACAGGAACCAGCAGACAACAGGAACTGGCAGGTAAGTGGTCACAGGAACTGGCAGGCAGCGGACTACAGGAACCAGCATGCAGCGGACAACAGGAACCAGCAGACAACAGGTGACACTTCAGGACAGGTGCACAGAATGGTCAGACAAGCCGGGTTCGGTAACTGTGGAGCACACTGCGGATAAGCCAAGGGGATAAGCAAGAGGATGGTCGTAGGCAAGCCGGGATCGGGGCGGGCAGACAGCAGAGCAGGTAAACAGACAAGCCGGGTCACAGGTGCAGAGACAGAGAAGTTCAGGGTTAAGCAAGCGGAACGCTGTAGATCAGGCAGCAAGGGCTGTATGGAGATGGCTGGTTTAAATAGCCCGCCCGGCGCCAATCACCGTGCGCGCGCCCGTCCGTGCCCGCGCACGCGCACCCGCTCGATTCCGCGCATGCGCAGTAGCTCGCGCACCCGCTCAAACCCGCACACGCGATCGCAGCGGTGAGGAACTACTAGGCCCAGCAGGGCTTTCCTTACATTGCCCCCCCCCAAGGGGCAGCCTCCGGATGCCCAACTGGGACAGCTTTTCAGGGTGAGATCTCTTGAAGGCCTGGATCAGGTGTCTGGCATGTAAGTTGGCTTCGGGTTCCCATGAGTTTTCTTCTGAACCGTATCCCTTCCACTTGATGAGGTACTGTATCTGGTTATTCCTTTTCCGACAGTCCACAATTGTTTCCACCTCAAATTCCTCTTCCCCATTGACCATTATAGGAGCTGGAGGATCTGTGGAACGTCCAGGGAAGGAATTGGGAACTGCTGGCTTCAGGAGCGAAACATGAAAAACCGGGTGTACCCGAAGTGATCCCGGCAACTCCAGCTCGTATGCCACCTCGTTGATCTTCCGCTTAACTGCAAAGGGGCCCAAGAATCTGGGGCCTAGCTTCCTAGAAGGGCAAGCAAGCCGGAGATTGATGGTGGACAACCATACTTTGTCTCCAGGTTCCAGGACCAGTTGCCCCCGTCTGCCCCTGTCGAAGACTTCCTTATTGAGGTCTTGCGCCCGGGTCATAGTTTCCTGCAACAACTTATTGTTAGACGAAAAGAAATCCACAGTCTCGAGAACAGCAGGGACGGAGCATTCTGGTACTGAGTTAGGTAGGAATGACGGATGGTAACCATAGTTGGCAAAAAACGGGGTCTGCTTAGTAGTGGAATGGGTAGAGTTGTTGTAGGCGAATTCCGCCAATGGCAACAGAGGGAGCCAGTCCTGTTGAGAGAAGGATGAGAAACAACGCAGGTATTGCTCAAGTGTCTGGTTCGTTCTTTCTGTCTGCCCGTTCGTCTGTGGGGGGTATGCGGAGGATAAGGACAGTTCGATGCCAAGAGAACTGCAGAGAGCCTTCCAGAACCGGGATGTAAATTGGACGCCCCTGTCTGAGATGATGTTCGCTGGAACCCCGTGAAGTCTAACAATACCTTTAATGAAAGCTTGGGCTGTCTCTGGTGCCGAGGGAGTCCCTTTCATGGGAATGAAATGAGCCATTTTGGATAGCCGGTCCACTACCACGAAGATGGCCGTATGGCCTTCGGAGGGAGGAAGTTCCACAATGAAGTCCATGGTAATTAGTTTCCACGGCCTTTCCGGAGCAGGTAGGGGTTTGAGTAGGCCCCAAGACTTGGTTCTGCAGCTCTTGTTGCGGGTGCAAACAGTGCATGACTCCACATATTTTTGACAGTCCTTTGCCAGTTGGGGCCACCAGAATGTACGCTGGACCAGGTCTGTAGTTTTGGCAATGCCAAAGTGTCCCGCCAGTACATGGTCATGGCAAAGCCCAAGTATAGTGACCCGGAGACTCTCTGGAATGAAAATTTTACCATCGGACCAGAATAGACCATCTTTGGCTGAAACTCCCGACTTGGCAGGTGGCGGGTCCTCTCTGGACGCCTGCTTGATCCGGCTTAATAAGTCTTCCTGAAGAAGAAGGAAATTCTCCGCATTTAGGATGGTGTCAGGTGGGTCAGGCTCCTTAGGGTCGATAAACATCCGTGACAGGGCATCGGGTTTGGTATTCTTGGAGCCCGGCCTATAGGTGACATGAAAAGCGAACCTGGAGAAGAACAGCGCCCACCTGGCCTGACGTGGTTTTAGCCTCTTTGCGGCCTTCAGGTACTCCAGGTTCTTGTGGTCTGTATATATGAGAATTGGGTGGGCCGCACCTTCCAACAGGTACCGCCATTCCTCCAATGCCGCCTTGATTGCTAGCAATTCTCGATCGCCTACGTCGTAGTTCCGTTCGGGGGGCGTCAGCTTACGAGAGAAGAACCCGACAGGGAACAGAAGGGCCTTGGGGCCTTGTCTCTGAGACAGTATTGCCCCGACAGCAATTTCCGATGCGTTTACCTCCAAGACAAACGGGAGAGCCGGATCTGGGTGCTTCAGGACGGAGGCAGAAGTGAAGAGCTTCTTGAGGGCGACAAAGGCGGCCTGGGCCTCGGTCGTCCACTGGAACCGAGTCCCTTGTCGGGTTAGCTGTGTGATGGGGGAAATGATGGCCGAGAAGCCCTTGATAAATTTCCGATAGAAATTGGAAAATCCCACGAACCGCTGTACCCCCTTTTTATCTACCGGTGTGGGCCAATCAAGGATAGCGGAGATTTTCTGGGGGTCCATCTTGATGCCTTCGATGGATATGATGAGCCCCAGAAACTGTATGCTCTGTTGCTCAAACTCGCATTTTTCGGGTTTAGCATACAGACCGTGTTGCCGCAGTCGCCCCAACACGCATTTGACGTGTTGACGGTGACTGTCAATGGAAGAGGAGAAGATCAGGATGTCATCTAGATATATGATCACGAACAAGTCCAGGTAGTCTCGAAAAATGTCATTAATGAAATGTTGGAACGTGGCGGGGGCGTTGCAGAGTCCGAAAGGCATCACAAGATATTCGAAGTGCCCGAATCGCGTACGGAAGGCGGTCTTCCATTCGTCGCCCTTCCGGATGCGCACTAGGTTATACGCCCCGCGGAGGTCCAACTTGGTGAAGATGACCGCTGCCCCTAGCCTCTGGAACAGTTCTGGGACTAACGGTAGGGGGTAGCGATTTTTAATAGTCACCTTGTTCAACTCCCTGTAATCGATACATGGCCGGAGGGTGTGGTCCTTTTTCTCTACGAAGAAAATGCCAGCTCCGGCAGGAGATGTGGATGAACGGATGAAGCCTTTTCGAAGATTGTCATCTATGTAGTCCTTAAGGGCGGAGAGCTCCAGTTCGGACAGGGGAAAGATCCTCCCAAAGGGTACTTCCGCTCCGGGGAGAAGCTCGATGGGGCAATCGTAAACCCGATGAGGAGGAAGGGTCTCTGCCCCTTTCTTGCTGAAAACGTCCATAAAGGAGTGATAGGCCCTGGGGACTAACTGACGGGTTTCGCTGTCCAGACACATTAAGGTGGTTGGCTGAGCATCAGTCCTGGGAAGGCAGTACTGGGAGCAGTAGTGGGAAGAAAAGGTAATCTCCTTGGTGGTCCAGTCAATGCAGGGGTTATGGGCGCGGAGCCAAGGCATGCCCAGAATGACTAGGAACAGTGGGGAAGAAATAATGTCCAGACACAAAAGTTCCTGGTGGAGTTGGTTTATGCATGCCGAGATAGGCTGGGTTTCTTGGGTAACCGGCCCAGACCGAATGGCAGAGCCATCGGCCAGGTGTATCCGCAGTCCCTGGGTCTTGGTTTGCAAGGGGATGCAATGAGCAGAAGCAAAGGCCGAGTCCATGAAACAGCTGCAGGCTCCTGAGTCAATAATGGCGGGGACCGAAATGTTCCTTCCAGGGAGCTGCAACAGGATAGAGAGAGCGAGGTGAGAAGAGTGTCAGTAACAGCCATAACCTGGTCAACTGAAGGAAGGCGCCACTTACGGGTCTTAGCTGGACAGGATCGCACGTAGTGTCCTGGTTCCCCACAATACAGACACAGATTGTCCCGACGGCGTCTCTGCCGTTCCTCAGGGGTGAGAGTAGGGCGAAGCATACCCAACTGCATGGGTTCAGTCCCCTCGGTGGAGGCAGAAGGTCGAGCCGAGGGTGGACCTCTGGGGAAGTAGGGCACCTTTGGCAACATCCAAGAGGGGCGAGACGGAGCCGAGGCCTTCTCGGACCGTCGCTCACGTAAGCGCCTGTCGATTTGTATGGCCTGGTTAATGAGCTCCTCAAGCGTTGGAGGGACCCCAACCCTAGCAAGTTCATCCTTCAGGGGATCCGATAACCCCAACCGGAACTGGTAGCGGAGGGCCGCATCATTCCAGCTAGTGTCAGCACTCCATCTTCTGAATTCCGCAACATAGTCCTCTGCGGGCCTACGCCCCTGGAGTAGGGCATGGAGGGCAGTCTCTGCCGTGGCACAGAGCTGTGGGTCCTCATACATTCGGGCTATTGCGTCGAAGAAGGTGCTTAGATGGGCGAGTTCGGCGGCTTCCTGTTTCAGCAGACGGTGGGCCCAGAGTTGGGGGTCATTTTGGAGCAGGGAAATCACGAAGCCTACTTTGGTGGCCTCCAAGGAAAATGTTCGGGGTTGCAGGGCAAAGAACAGCTCACAGGCATTTCGGAAAGTCCTGAACTTGCTACGCTCACCGGAGAACCTTTCAGGTGTGGGTACTCGAGGTTCCGGGGGTAGCATCACGACTGCCGGTGGAGTAGGCTGGCTGGCTGGAGCACCTGGAGATCCTTGTGCCAGAACATGCTTCTCAAGGCGTGTGTAGCCTTCCTGGAGGTTATTGACCGCTTGGGCCAAACCTGCTAGGTGTAGGCAGAGTTCTTCCATAGGAGAGGCTCCCTGCCCAGACTCGGTCATGGCTGCCTGATACTGTCACGTACCTAGTGGCGAGTCTGGCTTGCAGTGGGAGACCTCTCTTACGTCCCAGACTTGCAGCCCCTGATAGTGGAGACAGGGGGCGCAAAAGTCAAAGGAGGCACGAGTGTCTGGCAGGATCAATCAGTTGCGGATGGATGAGCAGGACTTGACAAGGGATGACAGGAACCAGCAGACAGCAGGTGACAGGAACCAGCAGACAACAGGAACCAGCAGACAGCAGGTGACAGGAACCAGCAGACAGCAGGTGGCAGGAACCAGCAGACAGCAGGTGACAGGAACCAGCAGACAGCAGGTGGCAGGAACCAGCAGACAGCAGGTGACAGGAACCAGCAGACAGCAGGTGGCAGGAACCAGCAGACAACAGGAACTGGCAGGTAAGTGGTCACAGGAACTGGCAGGCAGCGGACTACAGGAACCAGCATGCAACGGACAACAGGAACCAGCAGACAACAGGAACTGGCAGGTAAGTGGTCACAGGAACTGGCAGGCAGCGGACTACAGGAACCAGCATGCAGCGGACAACAGGAACCAGCAGACAACAGGAACTGGCAGGTAAGTGGTCACAGGAACTGGCAGGCAGCGGACTACAGGAACCAGCATGCAGCGGACAACAGGAACCAGCAGACAACAGGAACTGGCAGGTAAGTGGTCACAGGAACTGGCAGGCAGCGGACTACAGGAACCAGCATGCAGCGGACAACAGGAACCAGCAGACAACAGGTGACACTTCAGGACAGGTGCACAGAATGGTCAGACAAGCCGGGTTCGGTAACTGTGGAGCACACTGCGGATAAGCCAAGGGGATAAGCAAGAGGATGGTCGTAGGCAAGCCGGGATCGGGGCGGGCAGACAGCAGAGCAGGTAAACAGACAAGCCGGGTCACAGGTGCAGAGACAGAGAAGTTCAGGGTTAAGCAAGCGGAACGCTGTAGATCAGGCAGCAAGGGCTGTATGGAGATGGCTGGTTTAAATAGCCCACCCGGCGCCAATGACCGTGCGCGCGCCCGTCCGTGCCCGCGCACGCGCACCCGCTCGATTCCGCGCATGCGCAGTAGCTCGCGCACCCGCTCGAACCCGCACACGCGATCGCAGCGGTGAGGAACTACTAGGCCCAGCAGGGCTTTCCTTACAGCCTTATTCATGTTACAGCATAGCTCTATCTAGTTGCTCTATCCAGCTCACGTCAGGCTGTGTCATTTGGTGGTCATGTGGCCGCACAGCCTTGTTCAGTTTTCCTTATGTCGGGGTCATGTCTGTGTAATAGGTGGCTGCTGTTTTAGTTCACCCAAAGCAGAGAAGGATGTTCTCCATCTGTGTGCATCTGTTGGCAACTGCTGTCTATAATCGGCAGGGAGGCTACCCCTTCTCATCACCTCGATCCTGGAGCCGTCTCCATGAGGGGGCCGCTTTTCCCGGGTTCCGCTGGGAGAGGGGGGGAATCAGCCACCTGACAGCTTCTCGGGCTACACGGGGGGGGGGGGGGGGTGCGCGCTTCTCCTACCCGCCCGCTTCTCCCGGTGTTCCGCCGGGGGGTGTGGCTGCCTGTTGGCCCCTCTGTCCCCACGAGAGTGCCGCTTCTCCCGCCTGCCCACTTCTCCCTGTGTTCCCCTGGGAAATGGGGGGAATTCAGCCACCTGACAGCTCATCTGTCTCTTCGAGGGGGCCACCCCCCTGCTTCTTAATGTATTTCTGCTGGGGGAGGGGGGATTCAGCCGCTTGATGGCTCCTCTAGCCATACAGATCGGTCTCCTCAAGGGGGCCACCCGTCCGCTCCTCCCGATGTTCCGTGCGGGGGGATTCGGTCACCCACCAGCTCCTCTCCTGTCACAGCTCTGGGCACCCGCTTCTCCTGCCCTGTTACCACATACTAGGCACTCAGGATTAGCATGGGTTTTCAGGGGTCAAATCAGGCTGTGGAGTTGACATGACACTTGCTTGTCACCTGTCATCTCACAGTTTGTGGGGGTCCTTAGAGGGGCTGCATGGCTGTAATACACTTCTCATGCAACTTATGTTTCAAGGCAATTTACGTTTCTCAGGCGACTTACGTTTCTCATGCGACTTACGTTTCTCATGCGACCTCCGTTTCTCAGGTAAGTTTTTGTTCCTCAGGTAAGTTTTTGTTCCTCATGCAATTTGTGGTGCTCTTGCAAGTTTTGGTTCTCGTGCAAATTTTCAAATGTCTATTCACGTTTTTCTCACATTTATTACGTTTCTCACATTTCCCATGTTCTTACGTTTCCCTTTCCCGTTGCCTTTCGTTCGCTGCATTTCCGTTAGCTTGTGCTTACATCCAGGATCTGTCACGTCTACAGATCCATACGGGCTGAGGTTTTGTTTTTAATTGATTGTCGTCCTACAATCTTCTCGCCTGTAGTCCATACATGCACGTTCACCATTACATCTTTACTACTACCCACCACGGTCTGAGTGTTCGTTTTTAATTTCCTGTCTTGGCGTTGCAGGTTGCTCGGGCTCGCTTACTGCATACGGTAGGGTGGGGTGGTCATTAGGTTCACATTCATGCGCTGATTGGTCTTGTCATTTCTGCACCCACATCCTTATACTTGTCAGGTACCAGGGGTATTGGTTGTCTGTCATGTTCTCTGGTCATTTTTACACAGCTGGGTTGTCCATATTCTTTCCACTGCAGGTTACCCATCACGTCTATGGGTTTAACAGATTGAGGTGATCGTTTTTAATTGGCTTGTTTCGGTGGCAAGTCTCCACATCTGTTCTCGTGCTGCTCACACATTTCGTACAAACCCACGTTTCTCAGGCAATTTACGTTTCTCAGGCACTTTACGTTTCTCAGGCAATTTACGTTTCTCAGGCACTTTACGTTTCTCATGCACCTTACGTTTCTCATGCACTTTACATTTCTCATGCACTTTACGTTTCTCATGCACTTTACGTTTCTAGTGCACTTTACGTTTCTCATGCACCTCACGTTTCTCATGCACCTTACGTTTCTCATGCACTTTAAGTTTCTCATGCACTTTACGTTTCTCATGCACCTTACGTTTCTCATGCACCTTACGTTTCTCATGCACCTTACGTTTCTCATGCACTTTACGTTTCTCATGCACCAGTATGAGACAGCTGGCTCATACTTATCACATTGCTGACCTATTCCTTTTTTATATTCTCGAGATTTTATTTGTCACATGCCAATGTGAATAAATTAAAAAAAATTTTTTTGACCTGCACCACTGGAGTCGCTTCCATTTTTCTCTTTTTCCCCCGGTTTGTGGGATCACTTTGGTTGGTGTCTTTACACCTGGTCGATTGGAGGTCTATCGGTTGCGGTGCATGCTGTTTGCTTCCTGCCTGTCGAGGTGTCTACCTTCGGTTCCCACCTGCCTCATCCGGTACCCATTGGCGCAAGAGGTTCAGCGTTTAAGCCTGCTTGATACAAATACCGTACGGTAGCTGTATCCAACATCTACGGTAAGAGTACCCAATCTTTCCATATCACCAGACAGGCCGGGCCATATTCATGTTTATCCAGTCTTTCCCTGTTCCTGAGTTACTCCGAGGGATCTGGTGTTATCAGTGTTCACTTGACACGGACTGTATTATATTGTTGTTTTTTATTGGCGCTTACTGTTTATTTAGTATATGTCACAATTGCTACTGGCATTTAATATTATTTTATGCCATATTATTGGCAATACTCACGCTTCACTGTGGGTATTTCTATACATGTTTAATTTTTTTCATATAATATTCACTTTTCACATTTTTTTTCACACTTTTTTGCATATGTCTTAGCGCTACATTTTTTCACCCACAGTTCTCCATCTCAGAAGCTGAGTTTTTGCTCTCTCCATCCAAGCAGCTGTAAGGGGAGTGTTCTTCGGGTAGAACTCTGCCATAGGGATTGCTCCGTCTTGTCCTCCCATGATACCACACGGTGAGACTGGGGTTGCTTGATTCACCTCCCCAGCAGCACTCTAGCTGGCATCTTCACAGGTGAGGCTCTTCAGTGCCTTGGTCGACAACACTTCTGGGATTACTTCCAGGCCTTTAACTTCCTTCTGTGTGTCTGTCCCAAGGACGATGAAGGGGCCAGGTGGTCTCCAACTCAGTTTGATGGAAGCTTTTAGACAGACTACTTCACCCAGTTGCAGTTGCACCACCTTCTCGCTCCAGTCTAGGCACCAGATATCTCCCACTCCTTCTGGCGGGGCAGTCTGCTTGTGCACTAGATTCTGGTACACTTATGCTAGCATAGGGTACTCTTCCCTTGGACAAGCGGTGTCAAAAGTCTTCGGACCAGGTCAGTGTTGGTCCCAATGATGAGGGAACTTCTATCAGCCCCTGGGGGGTGAGGACACACCACTGCCAAGGTATCGAAGGTCTTGGCCTTTCCCGCCACACTTGGGTCAAAGGTGAGCTTAATGGGTAGGTAGCCGTCATAAGGAAAATTCTGGGTCCCTAGGCCCCATATTTCTAATTCCTCCAGCTGCTGCAGTGGCAAGTGTCTGAGATGTTTTTCATAAAAGTCTCTGTACAGCAGAGTCACTTGGGCTCCAGTTACAACAGGGCTTTAGCGTAGATCCCTTCCACTTGGATGGGGACGATTGGAAAAGGTCCCACTAGTTTGGGAGGGAATCCATGGGGAGTGTTAGGTTTAGCCTGTTTGGTAGTTTGTACTTTTACACCTCGCTTCCGTGGATTCTTACCTGACTTTGGCCTGTGGCCCCAGGAGCCTGGCATGTATGGGTTTGTTTGGAGTCGACTGCTGAAATAGGGCACCCAGTGGACTCCTTCACTGGGGCCCTCTGAAGTTTTCTGCTGTCTTTTGACATTTTGTTTCAGGCTTTGCCGGGCTCGGACATACTTGACGGTAGTGTCAAACTCCCCCACAGTTCAAACAGATCTTTTGCTTCTCCGGTTTTTCTGTCTGAGATGGTGCAGGACCCATCAGGGTCTTGGGTAACGAGACTTAATTTCCCTGTGGTTCGACCAGGTTGGCAGTCAACAGAACCATCATTTCTAACATCTCCTTCTGCATCTGAAGCAATTTTCCTAGTTCAGACTCGCATGTTGGCAGATGTTGTGTAGGTAAGGACCACGTTTGATCATTGCTCACCGTCAGGAGGCTGGGCTCTCGAGTGCCCTGTAGAACATTAGACTGGTGTCCTCTGGTTCTGGTTGTGCTGTTGGACTGGATTTTCCTCTTGTCTCTTTTCAACTCCATCGTGGCTGCCTCATTAATCTCTTCAATGAGCACCTCATCTGGAGTGGAGGGATCATCCAAGTACTGCCTCAACTGGAACTTGACATAGTCACTCTTCAGTCCTGTAGCCACGGACCTCAGGAATTTCTTCTGGATCAGTTAAGCCCTGAAGTGTTCATCTTCTCCCGTTGATACAGACAACAGGCGGTCCTTCAATTCGATGGCTCTGAATAAGAAATTCTGGGGAGTCTCTTGACTACTCTGTGCCATGTTTAGCAGTTGATGATACAGTTCAGCAGCATCTTCCTCTTTATAGCAGCTCTTTAGTATTCTCCTGAGTTGTACTAAAGTCAGTCCATTTTTAATTTCTAGCATGCCTCTAATACTTAGGCCTGGACTAATGGCGTTGATTACAGCCTCTTCAATTTCAGATATCCTCTTTGTAGTCCCAGGTCAATCTGGTGTAGGAGGTTTGTGTAGGACAGTTTGTCTTACTGTTCCCTCTCCCCTATCTGACCGTCGATCTTGAAATCTTTCCGGATCGTCGCCTCTGGCAAGTGGCTATGAGTGCGTTTCTGTATGGCCGACACAGGTCTGGGTGTTGTCTGACTGTCATTCAGGTCTCTGCATGTGACATTTAGCTCTTTAATGTGTTTTGCGATCA
Source organism: Lithobates sylvaticus (assembly GCA_028564925.1). NCBI lineage: Eukaryota > Metazoa > Chordata > Amphibia > Anura > Ranidae > Lithobates > Lithobates sylvaticus. The sequence goes on along the minus strand of CM053029.1, from coordinate 109,226,891 downwards.
TGTTGGAGGTTTCCTGGAATCTCTCTTGTATCTCCCCATACTGCTGTTTCAGGGCAGCCAGTTGCTGTTCTGCCTGTGAACCTCTCTTGTGAGCTCTGAGTGTCTCAACAGCGGCCCTCTCCTTCTTGTTAGGGGGGCCTCTGGTACTTTCCCTTGGTGCTGACCGAAAACTGACTTCCTGCATAGCTGGTTCCACTTGTCTTAAGCTGGGACAGCTTTCACCTGATCCGGCTGGATGTGTCAGGTAAAATTTGATTTTGTCAGACAGTTTCACACTGGTGCCATGAAAGTTTTCCAGAACTCCCTTTCTCCATTCTACTAGTGCGTAGGTGTGAGAGGCACCATAATCTGGTCTGACAGCCATTACCCAGGCCTTCCTATCTGGGGACAATGCCTTCACAACTTCTTTGTCCTGTTCTTCCTCCCAGTCTTCCCCTGGGAGTTCAATTGCCACGCTCGCTTCTGAGCGAGCGCCTTCTGCTTCACACCACTGGACCACAGTGAAGGGGTCCATACTGGTGCCAAGAGGGTGGGCTTAATTGCAGAGTAACAGAAATCCCGGACGAGCCCCCACGTGTAGCACTGACCCCCGAAGGAGCTGCTGATAATTGATTGGGCCTGTACTCTGCTCTCTTACCCCCAAATAAATTAGCTCAACCTGCTTAACACAGCTGTGTAACAGTGTTGATGTGAAGATTAACAACAAGGAACAATTCCAAAATAACAATGTGCATATAGTGTACCTTGACCGTTACCTGGGCGCCCGTTGTTCCACCTGTTAGGAGAATGAACAAGCCTCACACCAATTATGATTAACCAGAATGTAATTTTACTGAACTGGTTTAAAACAGTGGTTACAATAAACTGTATCAACATCCAAACTTAATGGGATAATGCAATGAGTATTCACAAATTATTAACACTTAAAGGTTCCTTGAATGACCCCTGCAAGCGCGTCTCCAATTGGGACTAGTGTCCAGAGTGACAATGCCTTGACTCTGGGCCCCTTCCCACTTTCAGTACGGCTGCACTAAGCACACTAACACAAGATTATCAAACACAGCACAGTATGATTACTCAAGGTCTCCCCCTTGAGGTATGATGCAGTCCCTTGTTACTTGAACTGAAACACAAAGCCACCAAATGAGAAGTGTAGTTCTTCTTTCTTCTGCTAGCTATTATACTGCAGTTTGTAATCCAAGGGTTTAACAAGTACTGAAGTGGTATAAAGTGGAGAGTGGTAACAACTCCTGCTCTGCCACACACGTGTGAATGTTTCCGGTGTAAGTATCCCTTAACCGTCAGTCACCTATCAATGAAGTATAGGCTTTGAGGCCTGATTGAACTCAGTCTATAGGGATGAAACCTCTCTGTGTGGCACTGCAGGTCTCAGCAACTCTGTAGGATGAGTCTAAGTGTGTTAGCTGCTCCGCTCTGTAAGATTACCGGGACCCTCGCTTGGCTGCATCAGAGGTTCTGGATCCTCAGACCCGATCACACAGCTTCTCCAGCACACTGCAGTAAGGCACAGTCAATGGTTGCTGTTCCGCTACGCACGATGTAGGCCGCGCCCTCTGGAACACTCCTTCACAGATCCTTGCAGGCAGGCCACGCATCCCGAAGAGAAAGAAAATGGTCGCGCCGGGCCTTTTATTACCTACCCAGCATGCAGTTCAGCCACTCAGTGTTCATTGGTAGATGAGTGGGCATTGTGGGTAGGTGAGTCCTTTCACAAAGTAAATAAATAAATAACTTCCTGCTTAACTAACAGGTGAAAATTAAACAAGTATATTTAGGTTGAATACCACCAGAAGGAGCCAAATACCAATCTAGCATCATTGCCTATTGTACAATATTACATGGCAAAAATTCCAGCGCTACAGATATATGGAGGGATCTCAACCCACATATAAAAGACTGTACATATTTTTCTGAACCACACAACACCCATGCCAGGATTGACCACATCTTTATGCAATCGCACTCAATCCCATTAGCCCTGTTTGCCGAAATTTGTGACACCTCCCTTAGTGATCCGAAACAGTGCACAATACTGGAAAAGACGTTGAAAGACTATTTCAATGAGAACGATGATAACACAGTTAAACCCGAAACTCTATGGGCAGCTCACAAATCTATAATTAGAGGGAAACCTATACAGAAAGCATCCAAATTGAAATGCAAACATGGAGCAGATATCCAAAAATGCACAGAGGATTTCCTTTCACTGAGCAAAACCCACAAACAAAACCCCATGCACGACACCCTGTCCTGCTTAGACACAGCCCGAATTAATCTTAATTTAGCTTTAACAACCAAAGCTGAGAAGCATCTACAATGGACGGGAGCGAAACTCTACTTTCAAAAAGATAAACCTGGCTCCAAACTAGCAGCCAAGCTTACCCCCAAGTCCTGAACCCTAGCCTTCCCCGAAATGTTAACCCCATCAGGCGACCTGACCCATAACCCGATTCGGATTATGGAATCGTTTCACCGGTTTTATTTGCAACTCTGTAAAGAGGACCCTCCTCCTCCATCTGCTGCCATTGACTCTTTCCTTAAAGATCTACCCTTTTCCCGAAATATTGAAAAGTCATAGAGACCGCTAGACGACCTCATATCCACTGCAGAGGTCCCACAGAAATCAAATCCCTCAAAATTGGCACCTCCCCAGGCCCAGACAGATTTTCAGTCTGCTACTATAAAAAAATGTGGCCCCTCCTTAGGCCCCTATATGGCACAGTTTTTTAATTCACTTAGGGATGGAACCCCAATAGATAAGGACCTAAGCACTGCATACATTTCGGCAATCCCCAAACCAAGGAAATGCACAACTGACGCTAGCAACTACCGTCCAATATCCCTTATCAATAACGACCTCAAAAACATGACCAAAATCCTGGCCTCCAGGATGGCTAGTTTTATCCCAAGTTACATCCATAAGGACCAGGTAAGCTTCATCTCTGGAAGACAGGGCCTGGACCAAATCAGGAGAGTCATAGACATAATCCCCATACTCCACTCCCAATGGGATGGGGGCTCATGGTAAAAGAGATTCCTGCTCTCTATACATCTGCAGAAGGTTTTTGATTTGGTATCGTGGCCCTACCTTTTCAAGTTCCTGGAAAGATGGGGATTCGGCCCCAATTTCAGAGGTATAGTTACCACCCTCTATTCAACTCCCAGTGTGCAGGTTTGCCTGATGGGCAAATACTCAGATTCTCTAGCGATTAGAAAGGGGACAAGGCAAGGGTGTCCCCTCTCCCCCTTAATAATCGCCATTGCTATGGAGACCCTAGCTATAGCAATCAGATCTCACCCGACATTAAATGGGTCCTCTGTGGCGCCCAGGAACACAAATGTGCCTTGTTTGCAGATGATTTTCTTCTATTCCTCACGTCTAGAGTTGAGCGGACACCTGGATGTTCGGGTTCAGCAGGTTCGGCCGAACTTCAGAAAAAAGTTCGGGTTCGGGACCGAACTTGACCCGAACTTGACCCCGAACACCGAACCCCATTGAAGTCAATGGGGACCCGAACGGCTATAATAAAGTGTCGGCTCCCGTCCCCCTTAATACAGAGAACAGTCATTGAAGTCATTTATTTTTAAAAAGTTAGTCATAAAAAGTGTTTGGGGACCTGTGTCCTGCCCCAGGGGACATGTATCAATGCAAAAAAAACTTTAAAAAAGGCTGTTTTTTCGGGAGCAGTGATTTTAATAATGATTGAATTGAAACAATAAAAGTGTAATATTCCTTTAAATTTCGTACCTGGGGGGTGTCTATAGTATGCATGTAAAGGGGCGCATGTTTCCAGTGTTTAGAACTGTCTTTGCAAAAAGTGTCATTTTTTGCAGAAAAGAAAGCTATTTAAAATCACTCGCGGCTAATGTTAATTGTCGGCTCCCGTAATACAGAGAACAGTCATTCATTGAAAGTCATTCATAAAAAAAAAGTCATTGATAAAAAATAAAAAAAATAAAAAAGCGTAGGGGTCCCCCCAAATTCAATAACCAGGCCCTTCAGGTCTGGGATGGATATTAAGGGGGATCCCAGCCAAAAAAAAAAATGGCGTAGGGTCCCCCTCAAAATCCATACCAGACCCTTGAGGTCTGGGATGGGTTTTAAGGGGAAACCTAGCCAAAAAAATGGCGTGAGGTCCCCCTCAAAATCCATAGCAGACCCTTATCCGAGCATGCAACCTGGCAGGCGGCGGGAAAAGAGGTGGGGACGAGAGCGGCCCCCCCTCCCGCCTGAACCGTACCAGGCCACATGCCCTCAACATTGGGAGGATGCTTTGGGGGTCCCCATGTTCCAGATTCCGATAAGCCCCCCGCCCGCAGACCCCCACAACCACCGGGCACGGTTGTGGGGACGAGGCCCTTGTCCTCATCAACATGGGGACAAGAGGCTTTGGGGGTCTTAGACCCCCAAAGCATCCTCCCAATGTTGAGGGCATGTGGCCTGGTACGGTTCAGGCGGGAGGGGGGGCCACTCTCGTCCCCCCTCTTTTCCTGCGGCCTGCCAGGTTGCGTGCTCGGATAAGGGTCTGGTATGGATTTTGAGGGGGACCTCACGCCATTTCTTTTGGCTGGGTTTCCCCTTAAAATCCATCCCAGACCTCAAGGGTGTGGTATGGATTTTGAGGGGGACCCTACGCCATTTTTTTTTTTTTGGCTGGGATCCCCCTTAATATCCATCCCAGACCTGAAGGGCCTGGTTATTGAATTTGGGGGGACCCCTACGCTTTTTTATTTTTATTTTTTTATTTTTTATCAATGACTGTTTTTTTATGAATGACTTTCAATGAATGACTGTTCTCTGTATTACGGGAGCCGACAATTCATATAGCCGTGAGTGATTTTAAATAGCTTTCTTTTCTGCAAAAAATGACACTTTTTGCAGAGACAGTTCTAAACACGAGAAACATGCGCCCCTTTACATGCATACTATAGACACCCCCAGGTACGAAATGTAAAGGAATATTACACTTTTATTGTTTCAATTTAATCATTATTAAAATCACTGCTCCCGAAAAAACGGCCGTTTTTAAAAGTTTTTTTTGCATTGATACATGTCCCCTGGGGCAGGACCCAGGTCCCCAAACACTTTTTATGACTAACTTTTTAAAATAAATGACTTCAATGACTGTTTTCTGTATTAAAAGCACTCACGGCTATATGAATATCAATTCATATAGCCGCGAGTGCTTTTAAAAGACATTTTTAAAAGCAACATTAAATCCACGAACACCGGACCCGAACCCGAACATACAGTCAATTGTTCGGGTTCGGGTCCGCTCAACCCTACTCACGTCCCCATTAACATCTACACCAAACGTTCACAAACTGCTTCAAGAATTTGGCAACATTTCAGGCCTTGAAGTCAATGTCTCCAAATCTGTTGCCCTAAATGTGTCTGTCCCACCCCAATCGGTTGAGCAATTGAAACAGCATTTCCCATTTACCTGGGCATCTGACTCCTTACCATACCTGGGGATTAAGCTAACACAGAATATAAACAAACTGTATGGAGCGAATTACTCTCCTATATTCTGCAAGTGTGGGGAGGACCTTAAGGCTTGGTCAAGGATTGGTATATTATGGCTGGGCAGAATAACTGCGGTCAAAATTACATTAATGCCACATTTACTTTACCTATTTAGATCACTCCCAATATCCATCAACAAAAAAAGTCCTCCTTGAAGTCCAGTCCCGAATCATACATTTTATATGGGGTAAAAATTTTTACAGATGCTCCAAAGACACACTTTTCCGATTGAAAAAACGCAAGAGGATCTCAGTCTCCCTAATATTTGGTGGTACTATCAGGCAGTACAGTTTGCACAAATACTCCAGAGGACCCAAACCTGACTGAGTAGCTATAAAAAGGGTAGCAGTCCCCCGAAACAAAATCGACTACCTGCTGTGGTGTAACCCGAAAGCATGGCCCCCCATCCTATCGTCCACTCTTTTTCACTCAATAGCCCTGTGTGACACCATACGCAAACATCCCAAGGTGACCTCTACTATGCGCCCATTGGCTCATTTATTAAATAACCTTGCCTTCCCCCGACTTGAACATACAGGTCTTTTGTTGGTGGCTGAACAAAGACTTATGGAACACTTTTTAAAATTCTACAGGCCCAATCTTCCTGAGCTACTGCACGAGCCAACTGGAAAAACCCACTTTGGAGAGGTTCCGGCTCAAATTAGGCACTTTCTCAAAAATGTCAGTATTATGACCCTTCAGGTCTGGGATGGATTTTAAGGGGAACCCTGCACCAAAAAAAAAAAAAATGGCGTGGGGTCCCCCTCAAAATCCATACCAGACCCTTATCCGAGCACGCAACCTGGCAGGCCGCAGGAAAAGAGGGGGGACGAGAGTGCCCCCCCTCCCTCCTGAACCGTACCAGGCCACATGCCCTCAACATTGGGAGGGTGCTTTGGGGGTCTGTGACCCCTCAAAGCACCATGTCCCCATGTTGATGGGGACAAGGGCCTTGTCCCCACAACCCTGGCCCTTGGTTGTGGGGGTCTGCAGGCGGGGCCTCCCCCCCTGTGTGAAATGGTAAGGGGGTACAAAAGTCTTTGACAATTCCTTTATTAAATTCTTCTTTCATCTTCTTTCTTCTGGTCTTCTTCCTTTCTTCATCCTTCGGTTTCTTCATCTTCTTCTTCTATCTTCTTCCATCTTCTTCTTCCATCTTCTTCCATCTTCTTCTTCCTCCAATCCACTTCTTCTTGCTCTGGTCTTCTCGTCCGGCATCTTCTTCCACGTCGTTGGCGTCTCTTCTTCTGTGTCGGGCCGCTCCGCTCAATGGGAGGCTCCCGCTTTGTGAGGCTTCGCTCCATCTGACAGTTCTTTTATAATGGAGGGCGGGGCCAGCTGGTGACCCCGCCCCCTCTGACGCACGGGGACGTCATGGGGACTTCCCTATGGTTTCTGCATGATGTCAGAGGGGGGCGGGGGCCATCCCCGCCCCCCTCTGACGTCATGGGGAAAGACATTTCACACAGGGCGAGGCTGGGATCTATGGGTCCCCTTGTTAAAGGGGGCTTCCAGATTCCGATAAGCCCCCCCCGCCCGCAGACCCCCACAACCAATGGCCAGGGTTGTGGGGACAAGGCCCTTGTCCCCATCAACATGGGGACATGGTGCTTTGAGGGGTCACAGACCCCCAAAGCACCCTCCCAATGTTGAGGGCATGTGACCGGGTATGGTTCAGGTTGCGGCCTGCCAGGTTGCCTGCTTGGTTAAGGGTCTGGTATGGATTTTGAGGGGAACCCCACGTCATTTTTTTTTTATTTGACGCAGGGTTCCCCTTAATATCCATAGCAGACCTGAAGGGCCTGGTAATAGAATTTTTTATCAATGACTTTCAATGAATGACTGTTCTCTGTATTACGGGAGCTGGCAATTCATTATAGCCGCGAGTGATTTTAAATAGCTTTTTTTTTCCTGCAAAAATGACACTTTGTGCAGGGACAGTTCTAAGCACGGGAAACATGCGCCCCTTCACAGGCATACTATACACACCCCCCAGATACGAAATTTAAAGGAATATTACACTTTTATTGTTTCACTTTAAGCATCATTAAAATCACTGCTCCTGAAAAAAATGTAGTTTTTAAAACTTTTTTTTGCATTGATATATGTCCCCTGGGGCAGGACCCAGGTCCCCAAACACTTTTTTTTATGACAATAACATGTATATTAGCCTTTAAAATTAGCACTTTTGATTTTGAACGTTCGAGTCCCATAGACTTTAATAGGGTTCTAAAGTTCACACGCGCTTTAGGTGTGTTCGCAGGTTCTGGTGCGAACCGAACAGGGGGGTGTTCGGCTCATCCCTAGTGAGGACATTATTGATCCCAGATTCGGCTACTGCCAGAGATAATATAGTGGTCTACCATGTTTTTGCGATTGTTTGTTTTGCTGCTGTGAAGACATGTAGCAGCAACTTTGATGTATTTTCTATACCTAGGGGCTTAAGGTTCAAAGGGGCATGTTGATCCACAAAGGGAACAGGTGTGTCAAAAAGATTCGAGATCAGCTGATAAATAGTTGTCCAAAAGCAGCTCACTAGAGGTCATGTCCACCATACATGTAGGAATGTGCCTACCTGTCTACAGTTATGGAAGCAAAGTGGTGAACATCTTAAGTTGTATTAAGCCACTCTAGGGGGAATAAGCTACTATCTGGTAAAAGGTTTTACAATTTGTCTTTACTGTCAAAACATTGGTAGAGCAGGGTATGGTGGATTCCCAAATTTGGGCCCAATCATAGGAATCTTATTTGAGTTCCAGATCTGGTGACAATTTCTGAGTGTAGGCAAGTATTTTGATGTGTCATAAGTTGTGATCAGAGAAAGGAGATCCATTCAAGGGCATGTGGGTCTGATGCACACTTACCGTAGGTTCAAATGATGTAAGCATCCTAGGGCCCTTTTGGGTTGGTTGGTTGGTTTGCAAAATAGAGATATTGTAATAATTTATTGATTGGCACTCTACTGCTGTAGTTGTGCAAAGGGTTTCATCCCACTTTTGGCTATGAGAAATTGCACTTGCATGAAGTTTTTAATAATCCATTGATCCATTCTTGATATGCCAGTCAACCCTGTTTCTTCTTATGGTTATTAATTTATTTTTTTTATTCTATTAATAGAAGTCTTAAGTGGAAAATATTTAGGCAGATCCATTCTTCAAATAATTATGTATTTTTATTTTAAAATATATCTTGGTAACAAAATCAAGACATACTAGAGAAATATGCCATTTTGGCTAAATATGAGATGAAAGTGCTTTTTAGTCATTTGTAAGGGTGCTATAGAATTTAAATAGATCCTGAGAACTACAGAAGCTCCTCTTTGCTTTCCTGGAACTATCCTTGTGCTTATAAACTGCCCATTGTTAGCTGGACAGCTGACAGTTAACGTACAGAGGAACCTGAACCCTAACCCTAAGCCCAGTCACTCATATCAATATATAAAAAGCAAAAACATGTATTCATTTTCAACTAATTATTAAATAATAAACAAAGTTTACAAATTTACAAAGTAAACAAATTTTATTTGTTAAGAATTTTTTTCTTTCTAGGTGCTCAATGATATAAAAAATCAATGATATGGTTTTGTAAAGTAAGTATACATGCTATTTTTCTACAGGGTTAGACATGTGCATAACAGAAAAATTTGTTTAGTTTTGAATAGATTTGTTATGTTACTAATTTTGTTTTGTTGATTTGTTTTGGAATTCATTTAGTTTAGTTTCAATTTGTTTCATTTATTAATTTTCAAACTAATTCTGAATTCCAAATTTTTGGAACGATTTGAAAAATGATCGATCATTTCGAATTCTGTGTGAAACATAGCTGGTTGTTCAGGAGCGGGCCAGGAAGCCGGCCACCCCATCCCTAACAACTGATGACTCATCAGCTGTTAGCAGGCTCCCCCACTGACAGCTGAAATGTAAACAAAAGAATGCCGGCAATGAAAAAATTCAGAAAAAAAACATTGATCGTTGTTCGAACGATCCGAATCTGAATCGTTTTGAAAATTAGAAAATTGTTAGAAAATTAATATATGAAATGAAATTAAACGAATTTCAACAAAATGTGTTACTATTTGATTCAGAGATTCGGATACATCCAAATCTTCAAATAGCCAAAAATGTATCCGAATTTATATTCGGGCCAAAACTAATTGCACATGTCCATACAGGGTGTCCTTTGTTTACAAGTGACTCTTTGGTGACAGACAATAAATAATCAGTGCAGACCTAGAAAAGTGATTTTACAGTGTATCTAGGCGTATGTGTATGTAATGTTTTTCAGGCTGTTTCACCTTTCACCTTTCACACACAGTACTGTATCTATGAAGAAGCAGCGTGCTGCCACCCCAGGACAGAAATACAGAACACTTCCCCCTCTTCTCCATCACATTAAACGGAAGTGTTCTGTTGTCCCAACACATTTTCTGATAACATTCATTTAGACAACAGTGCAGAGTGCACAGAACATAGGACAGCACTGGATTTCTAGCAGGATCAACATGTAGTTTTTTTTAGCACCTATTGGACAGTTATAACAAAACACTTTTATGGTATATTCAACAGGTAAAAACAAATAGAAGTGCATTTTTTTTCTAAAAAAGCAGAGCTTAGGCAATTGAAATATAAGAAAAGTCAAGTGAGAACAAAACCAAAAACAGAAATATCAAATAGAGAGGCTGATTCCACACATAGGGACTGGAGGAGCATAGAATATCATGAACAGTGTTGTGCACAAACATATATATTTTGAAACAGTATTACAGGGATATAAAAACATGTTGTTCCGTTCAACAGTGTCTTAAATATATGAGAACCCTCACCTTGTAAAACAACTCATTCACTTTAAAATAGAAATGAGAGGAAAACTATTTGTGTATACATATAAAAACATTTTTTTTATCACATCCTCTCAATTCTCATCTGCATAAGGAGCTCATAGAGCTAGGAGAGGACAAAACAGCAGTGCACTGGTCTTCCCAGTGAATGGCTGTGCAGGAAGAGGGGTGTCAGCGGCAGTCTGATCAATGGAGGAGAGGAGACTGAGATTTCAGCATAGCCAAAAAACTGACTATGTTGTGCCCTCCTGTTTAGTGTGGTCAATTTTTATTAGGAAAGCAGAGGGACTGGGAGGGTTCACCAGGTATTTTACACAAAGGAAGCAATACAAAGAGAATATAATATGTTTTCATACAAGTACATGGTACAGTAGACACATATCAGAAATATGAAATGTTGGTTTTACATATTCTTTAATCAGGTATACATTAGTAGAATTTTGTTCAACATTTTTCATTAAAAGAATATTGTAAGAACGTCCGCTTATTTTTCTAATTATTAGTGAGGTCCAACATTAATTTCCAACATTTATTTTTGACCGCAGTGCCAAGGAAAATCAAAGGAGGATGGTAAAATGTTGCCCTATTGTACTCTAACAGGATCTGTGTGTTTTTGCTTGGTAAAGTCCATTCATTACAAAATCGAATGTTAAAAGCAAATAAAATCTTAAACTACATTTGAACAACATTTGAATGTACTCAGAATTTTCGTATGGATTTTCTAATAAATTATGTACAAAATTTTATCCAAAATTCTACAAGTATATACCCAACTTTATAATTCTACAATACAGTGATACAGACATTCCTTTTTTTTTTTTTAAATATTGTTTCATCTAAATGTTTTTATTTTTACATTTGTCACAATAGCGGTTCTCGTTTCTGTATTTCTCAGACTGTATATTAAAGGATTCAACATGGGTGTGACAGCAGCAAAGAATACAGAAAATATCAAATCTTGTTTATTTTCCAGATCTGAGGGTGAGCCCATATACATTAAAATAATGGTTCCATAAAAAATAAGGAGAATTATGAGATGCAGACGTGCATGTGGAAAAGGCTTTTCTTCTTCCTTCATTTGATTTAATTTTTAGAATAATGGCAATTATTTTAGCATAAGATATGAGACTGAGTAAAAATGGGCAAACCCCAAATAAGACGGTATCTACAAATATTAGAACGTTGAGACCTCTGTCTGTGCATGCGATTTTAGCGATGGCTTTAACTTCACAGTAGAACTGTTCAATTGTATTGGAAAGGCAAAAAGGTAATTCTGAAACATACAGTGTAACACATGTTGAGTTTCCAAGGCCAGACATCCATGTGCAACCTAACATACATAAGCAATTTTTCTTGCTCATAATAGTTTGGTAATGCAGGGGTCTGCAAATTGCAACATAGCGGTCAAAGGCCATAGAGGATAGTAAAGTAATTTCAGTGCTACCCAAAAATAAGAAAAAGTACAACTGAGAGTAGCATTGTATAAAGATATTGAATGTTTCCTTGTCAGCAGAATGTCCATCAGTTTAGGAACAGTGACTGTGATGTAACAAATGTCGACTGTAGATAGATTAGATAGAAAGAAATACATTGGGGTATGTAAATTATTTTCCTGCACTGTCACTTTAATGATTACAAAGTTTGCTAGTACAACAACTAAATAGAGAACTAAAAAAAATGAAAAGATATATGGCATAGCTTCAGGATAAACAGTGAATGAGGTCAAGAAAAACTGTGTGAAAAATGTTTGATTTTCCATCGCAACCTGCCAAAATAGGATCACATGTACAATACTCAACTGTGTTGATAATTAAAATTGACTTTTTGGTCTTAATATTTAACAACTTAAACTATGATAAATAAAAAATTATTTTGCTATTTGTATATTTTGAAACTTTCATTTCTATTAAAGATATTTTCTTTTTTGAAAAACTGTTTTAAGTTGTTTGTAATTCCATATAGGCAGCATCACTTTTAGAAACATTTCAATCATTTCAGTTTCAGTTCTTAGTCTGTGTAATTTAACTTTTTGAGTTTAGTTCAGAAAATTGGGTTTATAGATAATTGCATTTCTTAAAAATGTACTGTATTTAAGCATATAGCAAGGACATTTTAGATGATTAAATGAATATTTGCCCCGTAATATAATACCTGCAGGGATGTATCAGCAAATCATAGTATGCTTACCAGTATGAAGAAGTATATTTATAGTTTTTAGCACTCAGTTGCACAGTATAATGTTTTCGAATCTAGTCTCCAAGGAGACAATTATTTGGAGAATTATATTTTCATGTGAGTCATAATAAAATAAATTAAATGAGGAAACATGGGTTATCAACACAGCAATAATTAATACATATTTATTTACAAAGCAAAGGTGCTTTTATTGGTATCACACTGGACAACATCAATTAAATTGAGGTAAAAAACCTCCAAGGTAGTATTCTCAGAAATACTACCGGTACCTCAAGCCACACCAGAAAGGCAGAGGGAGATAAGGGAAGTAAACAAGTGGCTGAGAAGCTGGTGTAGAAAGGAGGGGTTTGGGTTCCTGGAGAACTGGGCTAACTTCTCAGTCGGTAACCAGCTCTTTAGCAGGGACAGACTGCACCTAAATGTGGAAGGTGCAGATCGGCTGGGAGTGAAGATGGCTTACAAGTTAGAGGGGCTTTTAAACTAGGCAGGGGGGGGTGTCTAGAGGTAGAGATAGTCAGTGCGGAACAAATTCCAGAGGGTAGTATTGGGGGCATTGGTGGTAGGTTGACTAAATCACCTAAACCCAAGGTAAATACAGTAACAAGTCCTATTTGCAACCTCAGAACACCTAATAAGGTGATAGTATGTGACCGGTCTAAACTACGTGGCATGTTCACCAATGTCAGGAGTCTGGTGGACAAGATGGGAGAACTAGAGCTACTGTTGTATGAGGAGGATTTTGATTTTGTAGGAATTTCAGAGACTTGGTTCAACAGCTCTCATGATTGGCTGGCAACCATTAAAGGGTATTTCCTATATCGCAGGGATAGAGAGGGTAAAAAGGGTATGCCTGTATTTTAAAAATGATGTACAAGTGAATGTAAGAGACAACATCACTAATGGAGAAAGGGAGGAGATGGAGTCCTTATGGGTAGAGCAAAGGGAGGAAACTAGGGGGAAAGGAGGAGGGGGAGGCAGACCTCCTATCATAAGTTGGATTAGCGGATGTGAATTGTCATTATAATGGGGGATTTTAATTATTCAGACTGGGCGGAAGGTACCACAAATTCATCTAAAGCTTGCCAGTTCCTAAATATCTTGCAGGACAATTTCATGGGTCAGATGGTAAATTCACCAACTAGAAACAAAGTGTTACTAGACCTACTGATTACCAACAATACAGACCTGATCACAGATGTGGAAATATGGGGCAATTTAGGAAATGGCGATCACAGGTCAATTTGTTTCAGTATAAATCACACAAATAGGAAACATAAGGGGAATACAAAGACAATGACTTTCAAAAGGGCCAACTTCCCTAAACTACGATCCTTGCTAGATGTTACTAAATGGGATAAAATCTTAGGAACAAATAACACAATAGAAAAAAGTGAATGCTTTAAGAGCATATTAAATAAGGGTATTAGCCAGTGCATCCTAATGGGAAATAAATTTAAAAGAGCTAAAAAAAAGTCCTGGGTGGCCTAAAGCCAACGTAAAAATGCATATAAAAGCAAAGGAGAAGGTCTTCAAAAAATTCAAGGCTGAGGGATCATCATCAGCATTCCAACTTTACAAAGAATGCAACAAGAAATTTAAGGGTGCAATCAGGGTGGCTAAGATAGAACACGAAAGGAACATAGCAGAGAAGAGTAAGAAAAATCCCAAGAAATTCTTTAAGTATATAAATAGTAAGAAACGGAGGTCAGATCATATTGGTCCCATAAAGAATGATGAAGGGAATCTGGTTACTAAGGATGTAGAGATGGCGAAGGTATTGAATTTATTCTTCATGAGAAAAATGGGGGGCTTCAGTAACCAAAACTGCAATGTTTATCCTTGTGACACGTCACAGGAAGCACCCTCATGGCTAACAGAGGATAGAATTAGAACTAGACTTGAAAAACTTAATATTAATAAGTCACCGGGACCAGATGGCTTGCTCCCGAGGGTCCTTAAGCAACACAGTCAAGTACATGCCAGACCATTGTTCCTAATTTTTGCGAACAGTCTACTGACTGGAATGGTACCGGCAGATTGGAGAAAAGCCAAAGTTTAAAAAAGGGCCAAGATAGATCCCTGGGAATTACAGACCAGTTAGCCTAACATCAATAGTATGCAAGCTCCTGGAGGGGATGACAAGGGACTATATACAAGATTTTAGTAATGAAAACAGTATCATTAGCAGTAATTAACATGGATTCATGAAGAATCGTTTTTGCCAAACCGACCTATTAACCTTCTTTGAGGAGGTGAGCTGCCATCTAGATAAAGGAAGCCCCGTAGATGTGGTATATCTGGATTTTGCAAAGGCATTTGATACAGTTCCCTATAAACGTTCACTGTACAAACTAAAGTCTGTCGGCATGGACCATAGGGTAAAAGCATGGATTGAAAACTGGCTACAGGGGCGAGTTCAGAGGGTAGTGATATATAGGGAGTACTTGGAATGGTCCGGTGTGGAGAGGGGGGGGGGGTCCCCCAGAGGTCTGTCCTGGGACCAATCCTTTCATTTATTCATAAGCGACGGGATAAACAGCTCAATCTCAGTATTTGCAGAAGATGCTTTTATTTTATTTTATTTTTATTCTTTTATTTCCTCAATAACATCATTTTATTCTTTTTTATAGACAGCTCCATTTCACTGAGAGACAGCATGCCTTAATGGATACATGTCCTAAAATGTCTATTTAGATAAATCACAGTGCTCTGGGAATTCTTTGTCATGCAGTGAGTGTTTGTAAAACAGTGATTGTGTATACAGTATATAATAAAATATATAAATCATCAGTATAAACATGTACAATAATTACAATTTGACAAAAAAAATTATGGTGATCTGCAGCCCCGCAACATCACTCTCCTATTCATGAAAAATCTCCGGCTAAGGTAGATTTAAAGCTCAGATATGTCCAGATATGTTGACTACACCTGCATAGATAATATGATCTAAACGCACTTCACATTTTCTTGGGTGGGAGTTATTGTTGCTTTTGTCTGTTTCCCCATTGGAGAGCCTTCTCATTGCTTCCTGTCCTTACAGGAAGTGATGGTAAATCTCTCCAATAAGGATGCAGAAGGCATCAATACCTGACAGAAGCGTTATCCTTCTCCACCCTATCCAAGTTAAAATAAAAAATGTTGGCTGAAGTTGGGTTAAAATGGGCCTCAGGTCCAGTTTTGTGTTCCGGCAGCAGGGCGAGTGACTCTTGTTAACATTAACTTTAATGAGAACCAAAGCCAATGCAAATCGATGCAATCATTTTCGACATGTCTGATTCAGGACTCAAGTCTTGCGGGAACGCATGGGAACGGAGTTCCTGTACTTTTTCCACAACAGGAACTCGGTTCCCATTAGCAGCTGTGTCCTGCAAGACTTTGAAGTATGCAAGCTGTGTGGCAGGTGCTACACCAGCAGCTGCCGACACAGCTCGCAATAGTAAGTGCCGCACACCTGACCATTCAGGTATTGCCAGTAGGGGGCCCCATGACAGCTTCTGCTTCGATCTACCTGTCAATCACAGCTAGCTGACAGGTAGATCAGGTCCCTGCTGCTAAGAGATTGTATTTAGTCAGACCTCTCGTGATGTGCTCCTCCCCGCCGGCCCCTCCTGATTTTCTGTCTCCTCATCTCTCCCCCCAGTCTCCTGCATACTTGCTCTGTGTGTCCCGCTGAATCCCCCCTCCTCTATCTTCAGTACCATATGATGAGAGAACCCAGAGGAAGAGCACAGCTATTCTGCTCACAGGACATGCAGGGGGAGGGGGGAGCTGAGGGAGGAACATCAGTTTGGGGTGGTAAGCTGAGCACAATACCTGGCAAAGTTTAATGCCAGGAGGGAAGTTTATGTGGAAATATGCGAAGGGTTGGAATAGCAGCGAGTGTGTGTTGGAGCCCTGCAGAGTTTGCAGCCCCCCAAGCTAACATACATCTGCTAAGCAGGAACACATCACTATCTCCCCAAGAATTCTGTCCAGATAATGTGCAGTTAATTTATGACCTTTCCGTTTAACCCTGTGTTATCCAAATTCTGTTTAGCGAAAAGTGTAAACTCACCACATAAACACTCTATATACAAAATAAATTCCCCAATAAAGATTAGTACATGATGTTCACATTTGCATGGAAGCACAATTGAATGAATGCTGATTATTCCGAGAATTACCGTATTTATGTTTATTGAGGATTGTTTTTTTTTTATGTACTAACAGTTAAGCTTCATACACACAATACAAAAATTGGATGAAAAATACCACTTTTGAAGCGTTTGTGCATATGAGCGTATCATTTTTTTATTTTATTTTTTTTGGTGGGCGAGTGGATCTTGGGTGGGAGTTCCCGCACTTTTTTCCCCAGGAATTGACCCCTGGTCTGATTACATTTTTTTAGTATCTTTACTAAACAACAGTTGCTGTATTCCAAGTAAATAAAGAGCCTATAACTAAATATTTTTTTAACAAAGAAAAACCATTAAAGTTTTAATAAACCATTGGGCATTATTCTTATTCATGAATTTAGTAGTACTGGCTACACTTCCTTGCAGGGTTTTCATGAAGTCACTCTTATGTGCCTGCTCATGTTTTTAAAAATTCTAATGCAAGGACACTCTATGAGCTCACAGCACAAGCAGCAATGAATGAATCTTTTGTATGTCACACTCCTGCTTCATCCATGATTGTTTGATTGACAGCCTGGCTCCTCTCTATCATTCGCTATAAGAATGTGCATGAATATTGCATGCTCTGCCACCGGAAGAAGTGGCACTAAGACAAATACAGCAAGGATATCTGGAGAACAGCAAGTATGTAACTGGGATCAAATGTCATTGCAAGTTATCTAGTGAGATGGATCAAGAGAGTAAGATCAAAAAATAAATCAATATACACAGGTGACAGCGTTTCTACTTAAATGCTTAAAGTGGAACTTCACCTAAATGTGGAAGTTCCACTTTTCTTCATCCCCCCTCTGCCATATTTGGAATATATATATATATATATATATATATATATATATATATATATATATATATATATATATATATATATATATATATACATATATATATATATATATATATATATATATATATTGGGGAGCACTTACCCACTTCCCCTTCCACTTCAACCGCTTAGCTGATTAGAGCAGACATTAGGCCCCACCTCTCGCTCCCAACCTTCTGGGACAAGTCACAGGTCCCAGAAGGCTGCAAGTCAATTCACAAGGTGAAGTGTGGCTCGCACAATCGCAGAGGAGAGTCGGCTGTGAGCCACAAGGAGTCAAAGCGGCTTCCACCAGTTAACATGCTGACGACAAGGACCCGAAGACTGGCGAACCACTAGCCCAGGTGAGGACAGCGCTGGATCCTTGGACAGGTGAGTGTCTATTTATTAAAAGTGGGCTGCTACAGTTTTTGTAGCTGCTTACCTAAAAAGTTTAAATTGTTTCACTTCCATCACAAATCCAAAAAAACAAGAGGTTTATTACACATTTTAGGATACTGGGCACAGCCATGCAAATCATTCATTTTGAAGAAATCTACACTGACTACACTGATGTTAATCACAAGGCAACATCTTAGCATTGTCCGCCTGCAACAGGAAATGCTTTCACTGTCAGGATCTCCAGGTAAAATACTTTGCAACAGATTCACTAAAATCTATTTGCTTCAGAAAACTGTAAATGGTTAGGAAAGATGTCCATCATACTTTATACATATTTATACACATGTCCTTAATAATAAATGTAGGCATTACATACATTACATACATTACTTGGCGATATTAGTGTTATGTAAAATTATCAGCCAAATTATTACACAAACAGTAATGTGCAACTTGATGTTTACTGTCATGAAGATCATGCCAGAAACCTGAACCCTGGCCGCCCTGGCCCACAGGTGCCACTGCGCATGCGCAACGCGTGCCCGGGCGCATGCACGTGTGCGGCCGCGCACAGGGAGACAGGTGCGCGCTCTGGTTAGCGCCAGTTAGCCTATTTAACCCTGGCCTGTGCAGACGGTCCCCGCTGTCTGCTCTACAGCGTTGTGGTGTATGTTACCTGATCCTGATACCTCTGACCTGTTTGACCCGGCTTACCTGAGACTATCCTGCTATCCGCCTGTACCCGACCTCGGCTTGTTGTGACCATCCTTCTGCCTCATCCCCTTGTACCTTGATGCCAGTCTGATACCTGACCTTCTCTGATGAACTTGATCACCTGTGTTGCTCCAGTCCGGTCTGCAGTTCTGTTCCCTGTGATGAACCTGATCACCTGTATTGCTCCAGCCCGTTCTGAGGTTCTGTTTCCTGTGCCAAGTCTGATCACCTGTATTGATCCAGTCTGTTCCAAAGTCCTGCTTCCTGTTTGTCTGCTGAACCAGCTTACCTGTCCAGTTCCGGCCTGCTCTGCTGTCCAGTCTGCTAAGCTGTCCACCCAGACCCAACCTGCTCTGCTATCCAGTCTGCTAAGCTGTCTATCCAGATCCAGCCAGCTCTGCTTTCCTGTTTGTCTGCTGAACCAGCTTACCTGTCCAGTTCCGGCCTGCTCTGCTGTCCAGTCTGCTAAGCTGTCCATCCAGACCCAACCTGCTCTGCTATCCAGTCTGCTAAGCTGTCTATCCAGATCCAGCCAGCTCTGCTATCCTGTGTGTTTGCTGAACCAGCTTACCTGTCCAGTTCCGGCCTGCTCTGCTGTCCAGTCTGCTAAGCTGTCCATCCAGACCCAACCTGCTCTGCTATCCAGTCTGCTAAGCTGTCTATCCAGATCCAGCCAGCTCTGCTATCCTGTGTGTTTGCTGAACCAGCTTACCTGTCCAGTTCCGGCCTGCTCTGCTGTCCAGTCTGCTAAGCTGTCCATCCAGACCCAACCTGCTCTGCTATCCAGTCTGCTAAGCTGTCTATCCAGATCCAGCCAGCTCTGCTATCCTGTGTGTTTGCTGAACCAGCTTACCTGTCCAGTTCCGGCCTGCTCTGCTGTCCAGTCTGCTAAGCTGTCCATCCAGACCCAACCTGCTCTGCTATCCAGCCTGCTAAGCTGTCTATCCAGATCCAGCCAGCTCTGCTATCCTGTGTGTTTGCTGAACCAGCTCACCTGTCCAGTTCCGGCCTGCTCTGCTGTCCAGTCTGCTAAGCTGTCCATTCAGATCCACCCTGCTCTGCTATCCTGCCTGCTAGACTGAACCAGCTCGTCCGCTGAGTTGACCTTGTCACTCCACCGGTCTGTTGATCCTGCCAGGCACCCGTGCTCCTCCTCACTCCTGGGTCGCCTGTCCCCCTACCAGGGAGCCAGGAGTGGGAGACGCAAGGGAGGTCTCTCTCTGCAATATCGGGCTCGCACCACCAGGTACGTGACATTTACTGTATGAATACAAGATAATACAAGATAAACTAAAAATGCTAATGAAATGGTAAAGGGACATGTAACAAGCATAAGACAAAATATAACAGGCAGTACTATTGTAATACAGGGCTTCCTAGGATTTGTTCCCATAAAGGCCGCTAGGTGACAGGACAATACAGAATAACAGTATCTGAAAGAGAACAGAGTATAAGAAGAGATGACTACTATAATCAATAATACACATCACAGTACACTTCAGTCTAGTGAAAATACATTTTCCCTGGGGATAACACCTCCCTCACAGGGAGGCTGGCTGTAGCTGGTAGCCCAGGTGGTTGACCACAGGATCTCCAGACTGGCTCCACAGAGGGAAGGTGAGCCATTGGCTCCTGCTGCTGTCAATCCCAGCCAATGAGAAGTGAAGGAGTGAGGCTGAGCCCCACTCTGTGTGTCTGGACTCAGGAGCGAGCATGCACAAGTGCCCCAATGCACAGAGCAGGTAAGTATAGCATGTTTATTATAAAAAAATGACACCTTTACAGTCACTTTATGAACAAAATTTACAGGTATAATAGTTAGCATCTGTAAGAATGACTGCATAGGCAGCCCATCAGGACACAGACTCTGGCCAGGTTTCATTTGGGCTATTGCCAAACGTAGTTCTTCTTCAATCAAAGAACATTCTTTTTTTTCCAATTTTTTATTTATATAAGAAGTAACATCATTACTATATCACCAAAAAGTTACTAAACAACCGCCATCTAGTTCTGCAGGAAAGACAAATAGACATTTTGCAAATATACTGTAATGCTGCGTACACACGATCGGAAATTCGGCCAGCAAAATACCGATGATCGCTTTTGGTCGGAAAATGCAACCATGTGTATGCTCCATCTGACTTTTTCTGGCCGAATTCCAGCCAGCAAAAGACTGAGAGCATGTTCTTTCTTATCCAAAATTCCGATCGTCTGTAGCAATTCCGACGCGCAAAATTCCTACGCATGCTCGGAAACAATTTGACACATGCTCGGAAGCATTGAACTTAATTTTCTCGGCTCATCGTAGTGTTGTACGTCACAGTGTTCTTGACGGTTGAAAGTTCAGGGAACTTTTGTGTGACCGTGTGTATGCAAGCCAAGCTTGAGCGGAATTCCGCTCGTGTGTACAGGGCATAAGTGTAGCTTACATGAATGTCAAAATCTAAGACATATACAACTCTACTATACAATACAGCATATACTGATATTCTCAATAAATGTTTTACCCCAAAGTTTCAAACCCTACTAGGATAATAGGGCATACTTCCTATATCCCTTTTTGAGGCTCCCGTCTACAGTCTTTACGCACCGCACAATGAATCTATGAAATTAACCTTCTGACCCTAGAGGAGATTGATCTTTATATACATAAGAGTCCATATCCTCCAATATTTCTCACTCTAAATCTCTGTAATTCTAGCCAACCAATGAGATGGGGTTGGAATGACTGGGCTCTTCCAATGTGCTGGTATACATGCTTTTGCAGCTGTTAAGAGGTGTTTTAACAATGAGCTTTTATAACTTTTATTAGATAAGGATGTATCATGGAGTAAGTATGCTACAGGCTTCCTTTTAAAGTGGTTGTGAACCCTTACAGACCACTTTGACCTACAGGTAAGCCTAGATTAAGGCTTACCTGTAGGTCCAAGAAATCTCCTAAACCTACACGGTTTAGGAGATATTTGCAAAAAGACAGCGGCGTGCAGGCACACTGAGCATGCTGCTGCTAACGGCAATATGCTGTTAGTGGCAGCTCCCGTGCGCATGCGCGGGATTGACATCATCGTGGCTCCGGCCAATCACAGCGCCGGAGCCACGATACCCGGAAAGAAGATGGACGCTCCATGGAAGAGGGGACAGTGGTGACATCGCAGGCTCCTGTGTCAGGTAAGTGACACATAACGGGCTACTATGCAATGCATAGTAGCCCACTATGCATTACCTTTGCAGGGAAACAAAGAAAAAGTAAACCCATCAGGGTTTATTTTCTCTTTAAGAGACACACCAGTTAACGCTTTAACCGTTTGTTCAACCATATATCAGAAGATACCGTCCAATTCCCAACAGCGCCAACAGACATTGGAGGTTTGAGGAAACATACGATGTAACACTGATGGAGTTTGGTACCACCTAGTGAGGAGTTTATACCCTCCATCTTGATATCTGCTCGCCACTGAAGACTTATGAGCAAATAATCAAATTATATCTTTTTGAGTTTGCGAGAAGGTACTTTGTAAATCTATTTCCCATTGTTGGAGGAAAGAGAGATTCTGTGGAGCATTGGCCATTATCAAAAAGAGTACAGAGGGGACAAAGAGTGTCTCATTGATTTCCCTGCAAGGCAGATCTGCTTGAACCTGGAAAGGTCTCTTATCTTAAAACCTCCCTCTGGCAGGGTGCGGGGGTATGCACCAAGCTGAGCACAGTGGAGGAAGTTCAGTGTGTGGGAAAAGTTACTTGCAATTTCAAGGCTTGTCATAAGCCGATTTCCTTGAAAAAAGAGCATCAGATGGAAGAAACCCTGATGAATGAGTTCATCAAATTGAGGCTTGTTAACTCCAGATTGAAAGGATGGATTACCCAAAGTTGGGGTTAAAGGAATAGAAGAAGGGGAGAAATCCATATGTTTAAAAAACAATCTGTCAGCCTTAGGGGTAGCTCCAGCCAGAGGATGTTGTGTGGCCTCTGTAGGGGTGACATCCACTGAAATCCAGGGGAGTTCTGTAAATGGTATACCCACGGTCGCCAGTTCCAAGTGTACCCATTGTTTCTTATCTCAGGCGCACCAGTCGAGTAGCACCGCCTCAGAGGTCAGTCTAAAAGTGCAGCCTCTTCCAGGGCCAGTGCAGGCAGGTTGCTGTTTCCCACATAAACTTGTGGAATTTGCATATTTGTTCCAGTACTGTGGCTTGGGCTGGTTTATGTTGGGGTGGATTATATAGGGTGTAATATTAGGGATGAAATTGAGTGTACATTTTAACTTGGTAGCATGTGCAATTATTGCTGATTTTGTTGCCACTTATTATCACATTTGTTTTGACAAGATGAGTATGTGAGATGTTTCCAGATTTTTTTCCCTTTTTTATTGCATACATGACATTGACCTCAACAATATATGAATTATAGCACTATTTATATCTTTATTTCTCAAACTATAAATCAAAGGATTCAGTGTTGGAGTCACGGCCAAATAAAACACCGAAAATACCTGGTCCAGCTGCTCCAAGTTTTCTGAAGGTGGTAACATGTACATGCAGAGTAATGTTCCATAGAAGAGCAACAGGACAGTAAGGTGTGAGGTACACGTGGAGAAAGCTTTCTTTCTTTGGCCTACAGACTTCATTTTTAGAACATTTGAAATAATTTTAGTGTAGGACATCAAAATAAGCACAAAAGGACAAAATCCCACGAGCAAGGCCTCGATAAATATCATAGTTTGAAATTCCTTTTTATCACCACAAGAGATCTTTGTGAGAGTTTTAATGTCACAAAAAAACTGATTGAGGTTTGTAGCACCACAAAAGGATAAACGAGATGCAAATATTGTAACAAAGAGAGAATTTGAAAATCCAGAGGTCCAACAACCTGCCACCAGCAGATTACACATTCTTTTGTGCATGATCAGAGTATAATGCAATGGTGTGCAGATGGCGATGTATCTATCATAAGACATTGTTGTCAACAAACAGATTTCTGTGCAAGCCAATGATGTGAAGCAATACATCTGGGTATAACAAGCTATAAATGAAACCTTATTATTTCCTGTTATAATTATGTCTAACAGTTTAGGAACTGCAACAGAAATGTATAATACATCTACAGTTGACAAATTACATAAGAAAAAATACATTGGCTTTTGAAGGTGACTATCCAGAAATATGACCACAAAAATTATCATATTCCAAATAAGAGAAATGAGATAGAGGAGTAAAAATGTAACAAATAACAAAAACAAAGGTCCACCATTTTTGGAAATAGCTATAATGTAGAAATCAATCTGATGTGTCTTATTCTCCATTAAGTTATTATTTTAACAATTACCGGTACTCATTGTATAAATAAATGTAGCTTAATGTACTTTGCTTACTCTTAGTAGCTGCTGATGTATTTAATTCATGCTTTCCATATCTTACTGGCAAATAGGTTCAAAATATCTTCCAAACAGTTATATCTTATTTAAATTGGGATGATAATTCCCCAAAGAGGTCAAATCAGGGAAAGTACTTTAACAATTGCCAGTCAGGAGAGTAAAGAAAGCCTGTAGAAGCCTCTACAGAGAGAAAAAATATATAACAGACATTTTATGAGTTGAGCTTTTCTGAAATTGGACAGCAAAATATTAACACTTCAAGCCCAGGCCTATTCTGGCACACCTCTCCTACATGTAAAAATCATCATTTTCGGATAGAAAATGACTCAGATACCCCTAAACATTATATATATATATATATATATACAGCCCTCAAAAATTACACTCGCACACTCGCATTTTGCGAGTGATTTTTGAGGGCTGGCGAGGAGAAGAGAGGAGAGCCGCCACTGGGAGATCACAGCAGGGAACATTCAGACTTATGTTTCATAAGCTGAGAGTGTTCCCCCGTCGTGTGCCGTCACATAAGCTCCTCCCCTTTTCCGGGACTTTGATAGACAGATCACCCGTCCAATCCTAGGACGGGTGACCTGTATCAAACTTCCCCGGACAAGGGGAGGAGCTTATGTGACGGCGCGCCGCGGGGGAACACTCTCAGCTTATGAAACATAAGTCTGAATGTTCCCTGCTGTGATCTCCCAGTGGCAGCTCTCCTCTCTTCTCCTCCACAGGTAGGCAGCACATGGGGGACACAGGCTGCAAATGGGGGGGAGACACAGGCTGCAAATGGGGGGAGACACTGGCTGCACATGGGGGGGGGGGGGCACTGGCTGCACATGGGGGGGGGGGGGGCACTGGCTGCACATGGGGGGGGGGACACTGGCTGCAAATGGGGGGGAGGACACTGGCTGCAAATGGGGGGGGACACTGGCTGCAAATGGGGGGGACACTGGTTGCAAATGGGGGGGACACTGGCTGCAAATGGGGGGGGGACACTGGCTGCAAATGGGGGGGAGACACAGGCTGCAAATGGGGGGAGACACTGGCTGCACATGGGGGGGGGGACACTGGCTGCACATGGGGGGGAGGACACTGGCTGCAAATGGGGGGGAGGACACTGGCTGCAAATGGGGGGGGGCACTGGCTGCAAATGGGGGGGACACTGGTTGCAAATGGGGGGGACACTGGCTGCAAATGGGGGGGGACACTGGCTGCAAATGGGGGGGAGACACAGGCTGCAAATGGGGGGAGACACAGGCTGCAAATGGGGGGGAGACACTGGCTGCACATGGGGGGGGGACACTGGCTGCACATGGGGGGGGAAACTGGCTGCAAATGGGGGGGAGGACACTGGCGGCAAATGGGGGGGGGGGACACTGGCTGCAAATGGGGGGGAGGACACTGGCTGCAAATGGGGGGGACACTGGCTGCAAATGGGGGGGACACTGGTTGCAAATGGGGGGGACACTGGCTGCACATGGGGGGGACACTGGCTGCACATGGGGGGGGGACACTGGCTGCTCATGGGGGGGGACACTGGCTGCTCATGGGGGGGGGACACTGGCTGCACATAGGGGGGGCACAGGCTGCACATGGGGGGACACTGGCTGCACATAGGGGGGGCACAGGCTGCACATGGGGGGGCACAGGCTGCACATGGGGGGAGACACTGGCTGCACATGGGGGGGGGACACTGGCTGCACATGGGGGGGAGGACACTGGCTGCAAATGGGGGGGAGGACACTGGCTGCAAATGGGGGGGAGGACACTGGCTGCAAATGGGGGGGGGACACTGGCTGCAAATGGGGGGGGGGACACTGGCTGCAAATGGGGGGGACACTGGTTGCAAATGGGGGGGGACACTGGCTGCAAATGGGGGGGGGACACTGGCTGCAAATGGGGGGGAGACACAGGCTGCAAATGGGGGGAGACACAGGCTGCAAATGGGGGGGAGACACTGGCTGCACATGGGGGGGGACACTGGCTGCACATGGGGGGGAGGACACTGGCTGCAAATGGGGGGGAGGACACTGGCTGCAAATGGGGGGGGACACTGGCTGCAAATGGGGGTGAGGACACTGGCTGCAAATGGGGGGGGACACAGGCTGCATATGGGGGGGACACAGGCTGCACATGGGGGGGGGACACAGGCTGCACATGGGGGGGGACACAGGCTGCACATGGGGGGGACACAGGCTGCACATGGGGGGGACACAGGCTGCACATGGGGGGGGCATAGGCTGCACATGGGGGGGACACAGGCTGCATTAACATTAAGGTTGTTAATATTTTTATAACTTAATTGCATAAAACATTAAAGGTGTAATTTAATGAGATAATTTATGAGGGCGGGTTTAGGGGCGGGGCAGGGTAGGGGTTGGGCGGGGCAACTGGTGGCGAGTAACCCTTAAGGCCTGGCTAGTAGCTCAGGACTTGAAATTTTGAGCCCTGATATATATATATATATATATATATATATATATATATATATATATTTTTTTTTTTAGCAGAGACCCTAGGGAATAGAATGGCGGTTGTTGCAATTTTTTATGTCACGCAGTATTTGCGCAGCAAAGTATTTGAGATAGCTCTATTGGGATATTTTTGTTAGTTGCCGAGTAGTGCTTTATTTGGAATGTTTTATATCTGTCCATCGTGTCCTGTTCAATTAGATCAGACGTGGAGAAGTGTTCTCCTTGTTTCCACCAAGATTGGGTTGATAATCCAGGGATTAAGTATTCATAGGTCGCTAGTGGGATTTTTAGTCTGCAGATTGGTGTGTCAGCAAAGTGTTGTCTAATCAAGGAGGACCATGCTGCAGTAGTGGCTTTGATGGTTGGGTAAGGTGGGGTTTTTGGGCTGTGGTATAGGCATGCAGCTAATGCCAATGCTGGGAGGTTATGTCCTGGGGTAACTTTGCGTTCTATGTCAGACCACCGGTTATCTACTTGCCATGAAATCCAGTAATGCATTTGGTCAAGTACCACAGCTTTATAAAATCTGCAATTTGACCTAAAAATATATAAATATATCTTAGGAGAAAATTAGTAGCGCTTATGTATAAAAACTCATACAAATTTCAAAGTACAGTAATAAGATATGTGAATAATTTTCATATAAAAAGCTAATAAAATCAAACACATAAGTGTAAATATAGATATATATCACCCTAGTGAAAAAGTGATAAAAATGCATATATATATATAGTGATAACGGAATATAAAGTCCAAATATGTGAGCAATGACGTGAAAAAGAAGCAAAGTATCTCTTCAAAGTGGGTCTTCAATACAAAAATCTTCAAACAAATCTTGGAACATCCACCACACCACGTGCTCTGTGACACCTCTCCCTCTGAAGAGCAAACTCACCAGATCACAATGCCTCCCACTCTCGTGTTTGGCCAAATCGCTTTTTTCCACTTCAGGGGTTAATAGTGTCCGTCCACTCGTTCTATTTATTGTATGTTAGTATGACTCCATATGTAAGAAAAAGTAAGTGCTCCACATAGTGTAATAAAATTCAACCAGTTTAATATATCACACTAAAAACTTCCAATGGTACAACTCACATTTTTCCAAATAAAATCACGCCTTTCAAATAAAATCACAGTACCCGAACTATAGTGAACAAATGGTAAACTGCGGCCACGGCGGACCAGAGGTGTGCGTTCAACCGTCGTATCTCACCCACTCCAAGGTCTCTCCGTTTGAAGCAGCAGTATAAATTTAGCAGAGCAGCGTCTCACATCAGTACAAACACTTGTCATGTAGCCACCCCCGACATGTTTTGTCGTAATGACTTCCTCATGGGGTACAACGAAACATGTCGGGGCGTGGCTACAGGACAAGTGTTTGTACTGATGTGAGACGCTGCTCTGATAAATTTATATGTGAAATTATTCACATATCTTATTACTGTACTTTGAAATTTGTATGAGTTTTTACACATAAGCGCTACTAATTTTCTCCTAAGATATATTTATATATTTTTAGGTCAAATTGCAGATTTTACATTTCTATATTATTTTAAGTAGCAGCTATTTACACCAATTTATGTATTTATTTATTTATTGTCACCAATTTATTTAATATTTAAATTTTCACTATTAGTTGGCGCGGTGGGGGTAAAAAATATACAGGGCAGGTCATTATTTAATATAGTTTTTACCAACAGTATACCACAGCTTTATAGTATATTTGTGCATTGGGAAGGGGAATACAGGGGAATATTTTTTTGATCCTGGATTTTTCTTCCCTAGGTACATTAGGTGCCAAGGCAAAACATTTATTTGTGTTGACTTCGTAAAAGGAGACTTGCCCAAATTTGTTTAGTAGAGATTTTACTTCTGGTATAGAAGATTCTGGTTTGGATATAGTTAGTATAATATCATCAGCGAAGAGTCCTATTTTATAAACATGTGCACATTGAAATATTTTGTTTCGGAATTTCGTTTTCGTCTGAGAAATACATTTATTTAGTTACTCCTGAAATTCGTTTTTATTTATTTTGTTTAGTTAAAAAATGCATTCATCTGAAAACCCCGAAAATAATTAAGGTTGAATCTGTGATTAAAGGCTTATGGTGTCTTTCGAATGTTCTAAGAAGATTCGACGGAGTAGCTATACTGTATGATGCTGCAATTGTACATTTCTGGTCGAATGTTCCGCCTACAAGCTATAGTAGAATTCTAATGTTGTATGACACTAGTAATAATTATATTCATTAATTATTATTACTAGTCAACCAACATTAGAATTCTTCTTTAGTCTATGGGCAGAGCATTTGTCCATAAATGTCCGCTCACGCCGACTGCTTCGTCGAATCTTTATGTTGAATCTTTTCTCTCTATGTCGAATAATCTTGGACTAATAGAGTTAGGTTAGGCACATTCAACCTTTTTTGCTATTGTCTCTATAATGCAAATCTTTTCTCTCTATGTTGAATCTTTTCTCTCTATGTAGAATAATCTTGGAGCTAAGGTTAGGCACATTCAACCACAGGTTTGATGGACACAGATCACTATTGTCAGCGTCATGTCGAATCTCCTATCTATATCGAACTGTTGTCACAACGAAAACGAAAATAAAGCATTTGTTTATGTCGGAGCTTTTGGTTTTCGGATTCTGCACGTTCGTTATCGTTTGTTAAAACGATAACGAAAATACCCGAAATTCGGACGAAAATGCATTCGGACGAAAACGAATAATGCTAATGGTTCAATGACAAGTGAAAATATAATTGGGAAGAGGTCGAGTCCCAATTGACAATGTAAAAGGGTCAGAGAGTAAGCTAGAAGTGTAGACTCGGGCTGTGGGATTCGAGTATAGTGACTTGATTGCTGAGTGGATCAGGCCAGATATTCCAAATTTGTGCAGGGTCCTAGACAGATATCCCCAATGGACCCTATCAAAGGCCTTTTCTGCATCTAGGGCCAGGAATATGCTAGATTTTTGTGTGACCTTTGCGTGTCGCCTGCCTGTCCTTTACAAAGGCAACTTGATCGAGGCCTATAAGGGATGGAGTAATTTCCATTAATCTATTGGCTAAAATGTTGCCGTAGATCTTTAGATCTGAATTTAGTAGGGAATTGAGTCTAAAGTATTGGGGGAGTTTTGTGTCTTTACCCGGTTTTGGTAGTGTAACTATCACAGCTTGGAGCATTTCACTTGGGAAGGAACCTGTAGAGGCTGCAGTATTGAAAATCTTTACTAGTTTTAGAGTGAGGAGGGAGGTGAATGCCTTGTAATATTCAGCAGAAAATCCGTCCACTCCGGGTGATTTGTGCATGGAAAGGGATTATATGACGGTCTCGACCTCTTTATTGGTGATGGGGTATTCAGTTTTTGAAGTTTGGTGACATCTACTGTGGGCAGATGGACTCCTTGCAGAGAATTATTGATCTCTAAATCTGTAGGTTGGTGGGTGAGTGGATCTTTGTTAAGGTTGTAGAGGGATTCATAATAATCTCTATATGCGTTGGCTTTAGGGTTGTGTAGCGTGGTATTGGATTAGTGGTGTTTAATATGTGTGAGGTTGGAGCGTGCTTGGCTTTTTTTGAGTTGGGAGGCTAAGAGTTTGCCTGCCCTCTTATTTTGAGAGTAGTAGGACAGTTTCATTCTTTTGAAGTATGTGTCATAATTCGCCGTTACCTCCTGCCGTAATTCCTCACGGCAGGAGGTAAGGCGTTTTAGTATGTGGGTTGAAGTAGTGATGGAATTTTTGTGGTGAGCCTCTAATTCTGCAAGGGATTTGTGAAGCTGTGATATGCTCTGTATTTTTTTTTCCCTTTCTCTAGAGGCAATTTGGATATGGGTTCCCCTAGCGAATGCCTTATGTGCACACCATATCGTCAATGGAGAACATTCTCCGTTATCATTGAATTTGAAATATTGTCTGAGTTTCCCATCCATCTCATCCCTAATGGGTGCTATAGGAGGAAAGTGTTGTTGCGCCACAGTCGTTTCTGGGAAGTTTTGCTCGTATCCACAACATTGATAGTCACAGGTGCATGGTCCGACCATGTGATGTTGTGGATATCAACATGATCTACATTCTGGAAAGTATACATATCAGTAACAAAAAAGTCTATTCTGGAATAGCTATTGTGCACCATGGAGTAGAACGTGTGGTCCCTTTTGGTGGCTCTAAGGCAGCGCCATGGATCAAAGAGTCTTTCTTCATGGCACAATGATCCTAAAGATGGCATCCGAATGTGGGCCACTGATGAGGAGTCAAGCTCTTCATTCAAAATCATATTGAAATCCCCACACAATATCAAATTACCCTTTTGCATTGTTTTAGCAAGCTTAATGACCTCATGGATAAATTTAATTGATTTAACGTTACATAGTAGGATAGTAGGTGAGGTCGAAAAAAATCCATCAAGTCCAACCTATGTGTGTGATTATATGTCAGTATTACATTGTATATCCCTGTATGTTGTGGTCGTTCAGGTGTTTAATAGTTTTTTGAAACTATCAATGCTCCCCGCTGAGACCACTGCCTGTGGAAGGGAATTCCACATCTTTGCCGCTCATACTGTAAAGAACCCTCTACGTAGTTTAAGGTTAAACCTCTTTTCTTCTAATTTTAATGAGTGGCCATATGTTTTGTTAAACTCCCTTCTGCGAAAAAGTTTTATCCCTATTGGGGGGTCACCAGTACGGTATTTATAAATTGAAATCATATCCCTTCTCAATAGTCTCTTCTCCAGAGAGAATAAGTTCAGTGCTCGCAACCTTTCCTCATAACTAATATCCTCCAGACCCTTTATTAGCTTAGTTGCCCTACTTTGTACTCTCTCCATTTCCAGTACATCCTTCCTGAGGACTGGTGCCCAGAACTGGACAGCATACTCCAGGTGCTGCTGGACCAGAGTCTTGTAGACTGGGAGAATTATGGTTTTATCTCTGGAGTTGATCCCCTTTTTAATGCATGCCAATATTCTGTCGCTTTGTTAGCAGCAGCTTGGCATTGCATGCCATTGCTGAGCCTGTCATCTACTAGGACACCCAGGTCCTTTTCCATCCTAGATTCCCCCAGAGGTTCTCCCCCAGTGTATAGATTGCATTCATATTTTTGCAACCCAAATGCATTATTTAAAATTTTTCTACATTAAACCTCGTTTGCCATGTAGTTGCCCACCCCATTAATTTGTTCAGACCTTTTTTTATTTTAAGGTTTCCACATCCTGCGGAGAAGTTATTGCCCTCCTTAGCTTAGTATCATCTGCAAATACAGAGGTTGAATTTTTAACCCATCCTCCAGGTCGTTTATGAACAAAATAAATAGGATTGGTCCCAGCACAGAACCCTTGGGGACCCTACTACCCACCTCTGACCATTCCGAGTACTTCCAATTTATCACCACCCTCTGAACTCGCCCTTGTAGCCAGATTTCAATCCATGTACTCACCCTGTGGTCCATGCCAACGGACCTTATTTTGTACAGTAAACCTTTACGGGGAACTGTGTCAAATGCTTTTGCAAAATCCAGATACACCATGTCTATGAGCCTTCCTTTATCTAGATGGCAACTCACCTCCTCATAGAGCAACGATTCTTCATGAATCCATGCTGATTACTGCTAATGATACAGTTTTTATTACTAAAATCTTATTATATAGTATATAGTCCCTTATCATCCCCTCCAAGAGCTTGCATACTATTGATGTTAGGCTAACTGGTCTGTAATTCCCAGGGATGTATTTTGGGCCCTTTTTAAATATTGATGCTACATTGGCTTTTCTCCAATCACCTGGTACCATTCCAGTCAGTAGACTGTCAGTAAAAATTAGGAACAATGGTCTGGCAATTACTTACTTGAGTTCCTTAAGTACCCTCGGATGCAAGCCATCCCGGTGATTTATTAATGTTAAGTTTCCCAAGTCTAATGTTAATTCTGTCCTTTGTTAACCATGGCGATGCTTCCTGTGATGTGTCATAAGGATAAACACTGCAGTTTTGGTTACCGAAGCCCCCCGATTCCCTCCTGAAGATTGAGGAGACAAATAAATTCAATACATTTGCCATCTCCCCATCATTTGTAACTAGATGTCCTTCCTCATTCTTTATGGGGCCAATATGGTCTGTCCTCCCTTTTTTACTGTTTACATACTTAAAGAATTTCTTGGGATTGTTTTCGCCCTCCTCTGCTATGTGTCTTTCCTGTTCTATCTTAGCCACCCTAATTGCACCCTTATATTTTTTGTTGCATTATTTATAAAGTCTGAATGCTGATGATGATCCCTCAACCTTGTATTTTTTGAAGGCCTACTCATTTGCTTTTATATGCATTTTTACATTGGAGTTAAGCCATCCACGACTTTAGTTTGCTCTTTTAAATGTATTACCCAATGGGATGCATTGGCTAATGCCCTTATTTAATATTCTCTTAAAGCAAACCCATCTCTCCTCCGTGTTCTTTATTCCTAAGATTTTATCCCAATTCAAGCCTTATAACAAGGTTTGTAGTTTTGGGAAGTTGGTGTCTTTGTATTCCCCTTATGTTTCATATTTGTGTGATTTATACTGCAGCCAATTGACCTGTGATTGCTGTTTCCTAAATTGCCCCGTATTTCCACATCCGTGATCAGGTCTGTATTGTTGGTAATCAGTAGATCCATTAACGCTTTATTTGTAGTTGGTCTACCATCTGAACCATGAAATTGTCCTGCAAGACATTTAGGAACTGGCGAGCCTTAGACGAATGAGTGGTTCCCTCCGCCCAGTCTATGCCTGGATAATTAAAATCCACCATTATGATAACACTTCCAATTCTTGCTGCTAATCCAACTTGTGATAGGAGATCCATCTGCCCCTCCTCCCTCAGGTTAGGGGGGCTATAGCATACTCCCAGTAATACTTTCCCCTTAGCTTCATTCTTTTGGAGCTCTACCCATAAGGATCCCACCTCCTCCCTAGCCCCCTTAGTGAGGTCATCGCTCACATTCACTTGTACATTATTCTTGATATATAAGCATACCCCTCCCCCTTTTTTTACCCTCTTTATCCATGCGATAAAGGGTATACCCTTGAATGTTTGCCAGCCAATCATGAGAGCTGTGGAACCAGGTCTCTGAAATTCCCACAAAATCCAAATCCTTGTACAACAGTATCTCTAGTTCACCCATCTTGTCTGCCAGGCTCCTGGCATTGGTGAATATGCCACGTAATTTAGACCGGTCGCATACTATCCTCTCATTGGGTGTTCCGAGATTGCAACTTGTTACTATATTTACCTTGGGTTTATGTGCTTTAGTCAACCTACCACTAATGCCCCCAATACTCCCCTCTGGAATATGTTCCGCGTTGACTATGTCTACCTCTGGACCCTCCCCCGTTGCCTAGTTTAAAAACCCCTCTAACATATAAGTTCACCAGTGTGTAGATGACACGATCCATTTCTGCGACCAATATGATGAAACGTTCTTGGGGTTCAACATGGTCCTGCAAAAAAGAAAAGGTTACAGTGTCCCTGATAGCAATCAATACAAAAATTTTCTTAGAAGTGTCATTGGCAGTAAAAACGCGTGAAAATTTAGCATTTCGGGGGTTTGATGCTAGAGAAATGCGTCTCTTGTGCACACAAAATATCGCATTTTAAGTCCATTGTAGGGACTGTTCAGGCCTCTCACTGTCAGCCCTTCCTTCTGAGCTGGCCGCTCATCTGTCAGATAATTGCCAGCTTCTTTCTCTCCCCAGTGACTCAACTGTTGATGATATCCTGCTCGTCAGTACTGCCTACTTAACCCGTCCAGCCCAGATGATCTCTACCTTTGCCTTAGTCACATCTCTAGAAACGCTCTCCTGTGTTCCTGTTAAAGACTTGGCTGACATTCCTTCTGGCTCCAGATCCTGCTTGCTGTTCTACTACGCTCATCTCTGGCTCTGTTTTGGCTTGTCTGACTTTCTGTTCCGGTTCCTGAACTCTGGCTATGTTTTGACTACGTTTACTCTGTTTACCTTTTTTTATTATTATTAAACAAGTGAGATTTAACTGTACTTCTGTCTCAGTATGATTCATGGTTTCTGACACTCACATTGTATGACATCAGCTTAAGGTTCATTTAAATGGTAGAAAATGCTTTGCCGCCATCTAGTGGTAGTAACTGCTATGAGAAGTGTTACAAACTTCTTGTTTGACATGTGTATGTCCTGAGGTAAATTTTTCATTATAGCCAACAAAAAACAAGAAAAATAAACTTGAAACAGTTAAGCAGTACTTGCTGAGGAAAACAGGTTACGGGAAACATCACGTAAATTAAATGAATCTTGAATCAGCCAAACATCAGGTGAGGGTTGAGCTAACACAGAAACAGGTGATTAATCTGTAAGGCATGGAGGGTTCAGTGACCCTGAGGAGAGTGTTAGGCATGTAGGTGAACTACAAGAGTACAAACATGAATAAGTTATCTACCCCTCCTGTTTTGGTGATTTTTGTTGCGTCTGTCCTGGAGGGGATCAGGGTCTGCAGAGTCGCCGTTCACAGGGAGGAGTTGCCACTTTTGGAGAAGCTCCATACCTTTCTCCAGTGACGTAATTGAATGTGATTTATTGTGCATTTCCATCAGCAGTTTGGCTAGAAAGCCCCACTTGTAGAGAATTTTGTGGTTACGTAGAATTTTGGTAATGGGAACCAAATTGTGTTTTGCCGTCAGTGTAGCTTGCGACAAATCAGCATAGAGTGCAATTCCAGCGTAAAGGTCTGGGAGTGCAGGATGCTGTCTGGCGTATCGCATCAGTTGGTCTTTTACGTAATAAAAATGGATCCTTGCTATGATGTCTCTGGGGATCTGGTCAGGCAGGAATGGTGGTTTTGGGGGCTGAGGATTTTGAGGACTGTTGTCATGAGCTTTTGAAAGTATGCAGAAAGGTCAGCTGGTTTAATTGATTCAGGGATCCCTGAATTTGATATTATTCCTGTGAGCCCTGTCTTCAATATCCGCCATTTTAAGACGCATGGCTTTGAGCTCATCCTCAACATCAAAATGGGCATCTACTAGCTCATTGTGTGCCATAGTAAATTCCTCCATCTTCTGTTTAACATACTCTGTTGCTGACCTCTTTCATTTCTTTCTTTGTGGAGTGCATGAAAGCTGCCATGTCTTGCTGGAGGCCCCCCGCAGTGTTTGCAGCATCTCTTTCATAGTGGTGTCTATGATGGGCTGCCCTGTGGTAGGGAATGCATCTAGATGCTGTCTGTACAAGAAGTATTCCTCCATATCTTCCCCTGCTGTCCTTGCATCATCCTGAGCCTCTCCCTTCTCCCCAATCCTCCTTTTATGTTTAACAGGGCTGTTGAAAAGAGAGGATGGTAGTGGATGGTCGTTATAGCGCGACTCACCCATGGATGACGATGGATGGCTGAGCGCGCTAGCTGGAGATGAGGACCATATGCTCCCGGCACCGACACCATCTTGGATCTCTCGGCCCGCCACTGGGGGGGAAGAAATCTGTCAGCTTCCCGGGCCCTCTCTCTCCTTCCTCTTATTCATGGTGGTCGGTGTGTGCCCCTCGGTCTCCCCTTGCTGTGGATACTATTTTCGCTTCTGTGTTAGTGAGCTGTGAGCCGCGGTATGTCACCCGTTGTTGCAGAGCTCCTCTCTCACACCACCATCTGCTCTGGCCGCCGGCTCCGCCCCCCCCCAGTTATCTAATGTATGTTTGATAGGGGAACAAATTATTATTTATTCCCTACCTGCGCAGTTGGATAAATAAAAGTGTGCTTAAATATACATTTTTAATTTTTAATTTGAATAAAGCTGCCCATTCCAAAGTTTATAAAACCAGTATTGTGAAAATATGTATGTGGTGAACCGCGCTCCCTATGGGTTAATACTTTGTTATAAAGTGCAAACGGTGCAAATAAAACGATATAACCAGTGCAAATAAAATGATATAACCACCAGATTCCAATGTGAAATTAATCAAACAATCAATCATAAGTGTACATAAAACTGTGGTCAAAATCAAAGTGTCATCAACTTGATGAAAAACACAACCTAAAAGTGTCCAGATAACCAATAATTCAAGTCCAAAGAAGCTCATCAAATATTCTCCAGTAATGATTAGGTGACTGTAGGAATCCTCCACCAACACCAAGCACTCAGCCTACTCACCAGATGGAGATGATCCCTGGATCATAACAGCTTTGGAAGATAGGAATATATCTGAAGATCCATCTTGAAAAGCCCAGTGTTACCACCGGTAGATTTTCCAAAAGGAACAGCCACACGCATTCAAGTCAGACATGAAATAAGGAACAATCTCCCATGGTAAAGTATATCATAATAAAAAAATGTCTCTAAAGGCCATCCAGCAAACAAACAAAAGTAAAAAGTTAAAAACATACTGATGGACACAGGGACGCCGTATTGCGCTCCACCTGCGTTCCACTATGGTCGGAGGTGACGTATCACGCTCGACAATACCCTTTTCATTTTATTTGCACTGTTTGCACTTTATAACAAGGTTTTAACCTATAGGGAGCATGGTTCACCACATACACATTTTCACAGTTATCTAATGTAGACAATTATGTATAGACATAATCCCAAGTACTTTCTTTTTTGTCACCATTATGGCTTTTCTTCTAGTTAAAAAAAATCACAGGTCTTCTTGCCACGGACTTTTACAAGGGTTTTGAACCCTAGGCTGGGCTGCAACCTAACCCTGGCAGAAGCATCTCACCCCACACCCTTTCCATCCTTTCCTTTCCCCCCTTTTCTAAACTTCACCTGTATTTACACACATATTTATGCAGCTCTTATTGAGTCGTTAATTTACATAATATCAAAATACTGCTATCTTTATTATTTTATCTCTACCTACACAATATTTGCACATACAGCTATATGTTATTTACCAGAAACTGAACAAAAATATTAATGGCTGAAATACAGGCAAATAAGAAGAAAAAAAAACACAGATCTGTGACATTAGTGAATAAGCTGTTTTTTGGTACATAATTGTTTATGTAATTATACAGAATTAAAGCAGTATTAAACCCAGAAAAAATGTATTATATTGCAGCTTACCATTTCTTAGATGTCATTGCTGCATTCATTTTCTTTTTTAGGCTTTCCTTCTTCTATTTTCGCCTGATGATCCAGCCAGTAAGTCTGTTGAGATAAACCATTTACTACTGACAAGGGTGCTAACAATGATCAGCTTTTATTTATTTATGTAAAATATTTATCCCAGTTTATAAAATAAAGTGTTAGTTGGAGTCTGGCTTCAATTTGTTAGTGTACTTAAATTTGCAAGTACATCTTACAATCTCCTACCTTCAGACTGACAATGCTGCTGTCCAAAGGTGCTCCCTGTGCCCCATCATTCATACAAGAGGTGTGTTACTGGCCAGATCACCAGGTAAAAACAAAAGGTTAAAAACCTAAGAAAAAAAATACAAATTTAATCACCAAATCTAATGATTGGTAAGCTACAATATATTACATTTTTGGCTTTAGGTTTAATACCGCTTTAACTAACATCCTGCTTCAACAGGCTGTGCATATATTATATGGTAACATCTCCCAAATTTAGTCATTTAGTATGAGAAGTATTGTCATGACTAAGGTCACACCAAAATTGAGTTTTCACCTGAAAATGTTATACTACCACCCCAAGTGAAAAAAATGTTAAATGCCACTCATATTTTCTAATAAACAAATTATCAATTATTGCAGAGATTGTTTTTGAATGTGATAAGAACCTTGTGTACTAATGTAAGTAAGAATATCCAATGCTGACAGACTTTACAAAAAGATGCTCATAGCAAGGGACACCATTAAAAAAGGAAATAATCTACTGTTATCTTGTAAAACTTCTATCAAATTATTCTGTATATATAAATGCTCAGATCTAAAGACATTACATTAAAGTGGATGTAAACCCTCACATATACCCAGTAAAGTGAACAGCTTCAGGTGATACACAGAGATGAAACAAATCCTCCTACATACGTTTTACATGCATATCTGCTGTCTTCAGCTTTCTTCACTCTTTAGAAAGGGCAGATCATGTTACAGAGAAATGGAGCAGCAGAAAGACATGGAACTTAGAGCTTTGGAGAGAGATAAGTAAACGCTACAGCTATATGTGCATAGATCAGATTTCATTAATGGGGTTTACAACCAATTTAAGCATAAATACATAATCATTTAACTGCAGTCTGCATTTGACCTATATAATCTAAAGAAAAACCAACATAGGTGTTATTCCCTTTTCAACTATATTGCATTAGAAATTGGTTATCTTATTTTTAATGTCCAACATATTTATGAGAAATTGAGAAAAACCCTGCCCCCTTAATTGTTTCCTTTTTTTTTTTTAAAGGAATGATGTTTCCACCTTGCCTTAATAATACCATTACACCACCTTCAAAAAGTTAACTTAGTTAAAGCAAACTCAGCTCAGCTACTGAATAACATCACTAATTAATAAATATGGAAATTAGGCAGAAGTTTTGTGAGAGTCTAGCTGGACAGAATACCACCAATACTTTCACTGTAATTAATATATAATTGTTATGTCTTCTGTATTTAAAAGAAACACAGAAATAAAAAGAAAGTGAAGGTAATGTTATCAAAATTCTACACATTTTCAAGAATAAAAATTTCCAAATCACATTAAAACATAACTTTTAGAAAGATCTGGACATTTGAAAATTATTTTAAAGGTACCAGAAAAACAAGAATTTTGTATCTGCCAAATGTGTTAAGCAAATATTTATTAAGCTAAATGTAT
Organism: Lithobates sylvaticus; assembly: GCA_028564925.1. Taxonomy (NCBI): domain Eukaryota; kingdom Metazoa; phylum Chordata; class Amphibia; order Anura; family Ranidae; genus Lithobates; species Lithobates sylvaticus. Next base: position 109,187,594 of record CM053029.1, on the reverse strand, counting down.
GAAAAATATTTCTGCACATTTTCAAAAATACAAATTTCCAAATCACATTAAAATATAACTTTTAATATAATTTGAACATGTAAAAATAATTGTAAAGGTACCACAAAAACATTAATTTTATATCTGTTAAACATGTTAAGTAAATGTATGTTAAAGTGGTGTTGCCACGAAAAAAAAAAAAATTGTCTTAAAAATCATAAAACAACTAAAAAAAAATAATTAGAATTTTTTTTTTTTACTCACCTCTAAATGCCTGTTGCTAGGGGGTCCCTCGTAGTCTGCCACCTTCAGTGCCCAGCAACTGACGTCACTTCCCCTAGGCGCCGCACAGTCATCTGGGACCTGTCACGTGTCCCAGATGAGTGAGCATCAAATCACGGCGCACGGCGCCGCTTGCGCATGCGCAGTGGGTGCCCGGCTGGGAAGCCACAGCCGGGTGCCCACATTAAGAATGCCGGCGCCGCGAGCGGAGTGGGTAACGAGGGGGGCCTCGTTCCCTTGCATCGCTGGACCCTGGGACAGGTAAGTGTCCGATTATTAAAAGGCAGCAGCTGCAGTATTTGTAGCTGCTTACTTTTAATTTTTTTTTTGTTGGCCCTCCTCTTTAAGCTTAACTTGTTATTACATCTAACCATAATGAGAGTGAATATATTATTAAGTCTAATTTTCAAACATACTATTCCCCATTTTCTGGTATAAAAATTGGTAACAAGTACAAGCCCTCACTGAATTTTATATCCCCTTTGACTGTGTATATATTTGTTCTGTAGGGATTGTAAATTGTGGTAATGTTTAACCACTTGCTTACTGGGCACCTAACCCCCCCCCCCCCCCAGACCAGTTTTCAGCTTTTAGCGCTGTCACTCTTTGAATGACAATTGCGCGGTCATACAACACTGTACCCAAACTACATTTTTATCATTCTTTCCCACAAATAGAGCTTTCTTTTTGTGGTATTTGATCACCTCTGGGTTTTTTAGTTTTTCTTAAAAAAAATGTAAAATAAAAAAAAATACAAAACCGTTTTATATTTTGTTAATAAATTTTGCAAACAGGTAATTTTTCCCCTTCATTGATGTATGCTGATAAGGCTACACTAATGGGCACTGATAGGCTGCACTGATGGGCACTGATAGGCTGCATTGATGGGCACTGATAAGGCAACACTGATGGGCATTGATAAGGCAGCACTGATGGGCACTAATAGGTGGCATTGGTGGGCGCTGAGAGGTGGCACTAATGGGTGGTATTGATGGGTGGCACTGAAGGGAATTGATAGGTGGCACTGAAGGGCACTAATAGGTAGCACTGATAGGTGGCACTGATGGGTGGCAGTGATGGGCACTGATGGGTGGCAGTGATGGGCACTGATCGGCACTGGTAGGTGACACTGATAGGCAGCACTGCTAGGTGGCACTGATGAGGCACTGATTGGCACCACTGGTGGGCATTGATAGGTGGCAGTTGTGGGCACTGATAGGTGGCACTGATTGCTGGCACTTATGTACTGTGGGCACTGATTCGTGGCACTGTGGGCACTGATTCGTGGCACTGGCAGGTGGCACTGGCAGGCGGTACTGGTGGGCACATATGAGGCTCTTCCTCTTTGGGACCGATGTCCCTTCAAACAGAAGCCAGCGATCGGCTTTTTTTCTCCTCACACTGTCAGCGTGAGAAGAAAAAAACGATTAACAATCTTCTGTTTACATCATGTGCTCAACTGTCATTGGCTGACAGCTGATCTTGTGCAAGGGGATGGTATTCGGCCCCTTACTCGGATCTGTGATCACCTGAGTCTCATTGACTCGGGTGATCACAGTGTGCGCCCTTTAGGGGGGCGTGGCGAGCCTACAAAGGGGAAGAGGTCAATAGAAGTACTCCCGGCAAAGCAGCTCCACGCTGTATCCGTCATTTGGCTATAGCGCGGATCTGAAGAAGTTAATTATCGTCTCATTAAATCGTTTTTAGAACTATTGGAACCAATGCCGAATTTCCAAAATAGCATGCTTCCCATTAATCTGGGGTTTTGTTTTATGTTTAATTGCATTACCATAAACATTTAATCTATAATAAATCCAAAACGCGCTTAAGCTTTAAATAGTCCTAGCATCATATCTTTCATCTTTGCTCTGAGTTTCTGCTATTAAACATTTTTTTATAGAAGTAAATCTTACTAAGGGATTAGTTTAAGTTAATAGTTCCAATACTGTAAATTAAACCTGTGCTTTGCTCATACAGGACAAATCAATAGGTTTGCTTAAAGATCTTTATAAGGTTTTTCTAATGAGCAGCACATACTCACCTTTCCTTTGCTCTACTGGCACTACTTTTAGTTGCCATGAGATAAAAGAATTCAAGGTCAAGGAATAGCATGTGACTCACTCCATTTGACAGCACTGGTGCTTTGGTGAATTTTCCATCTCTGTTAGGCCCCTTTCACACTGGGGCGGGAGCCGCGGTGACGGTAAAGCAGCGCTATATTTAGCGCTGCTTTACCGTCATTTTAGCCGCCCCCACGAGCGGCCGAAAAAGGGTTAAAATCCCCCGCAAAGCGCCGCCGTAGCGGCGCTTTGCGGCGGTATTGCCGCGGTATTACCGCGGTGTCCCATTCAAATCAATGGGAAGGAGCGGTTTAGGAGCGGTGAATACACCGCTCCTAGACCGCTCCAAAGATGCTGCTAACAGGACTTTTTTTACCGTCCTGCTAGCGCACCGCTCCAGTGTGGAAGCCCGCCGGCTTTCACACTGGAGTGAATGGGGCAGTTTTTTTCAGGCGGTGTACAGGCGCTATTTTTAGCGCTGTACCGCCTGAAAACTGCCCCAGTGTGAAAGGGGCCTTAGACAGGAGTGAAGTATGTAAATCACATTATAAATCAACACATAAGTGTTTCCAAAGCAATAACCAAAACTCACAGTACAGGCACAACCTTACTTAGGGAAGCTAATGTTTTTGTACAACTTCGCAAGTGAAAGTGCAGAGTATTGTGGATATATTAGCAAGGAGGATGCCTCTAATTTGCATATTTAAAGGGTTTAATGTTTTATTACATATTTGATAAGGCTTGATCTATTACACACTTTTATCCATATCCATCTATGACAAAGCCCTTCTAGGAAAATGCAATCAAGGATGTGCTGGGTGAAGTGATAGGGCACTGCAATAAGCAATTCCACTGCAAAGCTCTATGGGCTGTGTGCAACCCCTTTGTTTATTGCCGCAGTCCAGCTGTATATGCCTTTGCAACACTGCCAACTAGTATGATTTGTTGCAATTTTACTTGGAAATTATGTCAGTAATAGTATTTCCTTTTGCAAGGTGAAAATTCTGTTTCAATAGTTTTTATAAATTTTTTCTTTCCGAGTAATATAAAAGAAAATACAAAGCATAGTGACAATATAAGCCTTACTTACACACATAGTAATGTAGGTACACCCGAAGATCAAAATAACAGGGTTGGTCCATCCAGCAGGTCCATTCTGGTTGCATTATAGAGGAACAAAAAGATAAAAAACATGAGAAAAACTATGCAACAAAAAACGTTAGAATGGTAATGAATAGTCCAGTCACCATAGTAAAACAGCAACATATTAGCAAGTTGACAATTCCAAGGCACTGCCATTAAGTTAGAAGCAATGGGGTTGATTTACTGAAACTGGAGAGTGCAAAATCTGATACAGCTCTGCAAAGAATCCAATCAGCTTCCAGGTTTTATTGTCAATGCTTAAAAGCTGAAGTTAGAAGCCGATTGGTTAATATCCACAGCTGCACCAGATTTTGCACTGTCCAGTTTAAAAAAATCAACCCCATTTTTGTCTTCCCACCATGTGCACCACCAGAGGCAGCTCTAGGCTTTGTGAGGCCTTAGGCAAAACTTAGACATGAGGCCCCACTCACTCCATTAATGGGAAAAATAATTCAAGTGATAAAAAGGGCTGCAGAAAGATGCACGAATCTAGCACACAGGTGATCAGCACCACTTCCAGGGCACCCTCCTCATCTGTCAGAAATATGCATACAATACAACATCTGGGACCAAGCAAGGTGACAACCAGTGGCGGCCCATCCATTTGGGGCGCACGGGCGCTGCCCCAACTATCTACATGCAAGGCGCCAGATGCATGGATTCCAATGGGGGGGGGGGGGGTTGAAGCATGTGATTAGAGTCAGAGGCTCTAATACAGTGGCAGTTGGTGCTCAATTTTTTTTGGGGGGTCGAAAAATTCAATTGCAGCCTCACTGTGCCCATCAATTGCAGCCACTGTGCCCATCAATTGCAGTGCCACTGTGCCCATCAACTACAGCTTCACTGTGCCCATCAAATGCAGACTCACTGTGCTTGGAAAATGCAGCCTCACTGTGCCCATCTATTGCACCCTCACTGTGCACATCATATTCAGCCGCACTGTGCCCATCAACTACAGCCTCACTGTGCACATCAATAACAGCCTCACTGTGCCAATTAATAACAGCCTCACTGTGCCCATAAATAACAGCCTCACTGTGCCCATCAGAAGGCAGCTTCACTGTGCCCATCATAAAGCAGCCTCACTGTGCCCATCAATCAGTATCACTGTGCCCATCAGAAATCAGCCTCACTGTGCCCATCAATATCACTGTGCCCATCAATTAGCGTCAAAGTGTCCATCAGAAAGCAGCCTCACTGTGCCCATCAGTCAGCGGCACTGCGCCCATCAGAAAGCAGCATCAATGTGCCCATCAATCAGCATCACTGTGCCCATAAATCAGCATCACTGTGCCCATAAATCAGCGTCACTGTGCCTATAAATCAGCATCACTGTGCCCATCAAAATGCAGCCTCATGGTGCCCATCAATCAGCGTCACTGTACCCATCAGAAATCAGCCTCACTGTGCCCATCAATCAGAGTCACTGTGTCCATCAAATGCAGCCTCACTGTGCCCATCAATTAACGTCACTGTGCCCATCAGAAAGCAGCATCAATGTGCCCATCAATCAGCGCCACTGTGCGCATCATAAAGCAGCCTCACTGTGCCCATCAATCAGTATCACTGTGCCCATCAGAAATCAGCCTCACTGTGCCCATCAATCAGAGTCACTGTGCCCATCAATCAGAGTCACTGTGCCCATCAAATGCAGCCTCACTGTGCCCATCAATCATCATCACTGTCCCCATCAGAAAGCAGCCTGACTTTACCCATCAATCAGCATCACTGTGCCCATCAATCTGCATCACTGTGCCCATCAGAAATCAGCCTCACTGTGCCTATCAATCAGCTTCACACTTCAGTTACTTCACACCTCATATGAGCCTCAATTTCTGCATCATCGAGTCAGACCAGTCAAATTCTGCACAATTACACCTCAGATTACCTCAATTCCTGCACTTTCACACCTCAGACCAGTCCCAATTCCCGCACCTGTAAATTAGTAGTTGCCAATAGCTGGTAAATTATCAGTTCAAAATAAATGCAGGCAGCTTGAGGAGTCCAACTCAACACAAGGACCAAATCCAGCCTGTCTGATGTGGGAGGTGCAGTAATAAATGTCAGGGCAGCAAAGGATGGGAAGTCAGCAGGGTAGAGGCTAGGGTCAGCGCTTTGTAGGGTAGTGTACAGTGGCCAACAGGACAGCATGGGAGTGTACAGGAGTCAGCAAAGCAGAGGACAGAGTGGGGTAGGGTGGAGAGCAAGGTTTAGTGGGGTAGAGAGGAGGGCAAGCAGGCAAGCGGACAGGGGTCAGTAGGGCAGAGGACAGGGTGTCAGCAGGGCAGTGTACAAGGGCTAGCAGTGCAGAGGCCGTGGGGCATAGGTCAACTGGCATAGAACGCCATAAGCTAAGCATAGGATGGGGTCAGTAGAGAATATGACAGGGGTCAGTGGGGCAAAGGATGGCATCAGCAGGGCATAGGATGGAGCCAGGGGGGCAAAGGACATGAGTCAGTGAGGCATAGAATGGGGTCAACAGGGCAGAGGATGGGGTCAGCAGGGTATAGGATGGGGTAGAAAGGCATGGGACAGGGGTCAGTAGGGCAGAGGATGGGGTCACCTCTGGCAGAGCTTTCAGCAGAGCTGCTCTTCCCTATTCTGCACACAGCTGAGGTTGGATTCCTTTACATACACAGCCTTAATTTGCGCAGTGTATAGCTGGCTGTTGCAGCTCTGCTGCCTTTCCGATTTGAGGATTTCATTGGTCAGAACTGCAACAGCTAGCTACATACTTTGCATATTGTCTGTACAAGAATCCAATTTCAGCTGTGTGTAGTGCGGGTAGGAGCAGCTCTGTTGCATGTCCTGTGTGAGACTGAGTGAAGTCCGTGGATGGGGGAGGTGATTACCAGTGTGGGCACAGCATCCATGGGGGGGACCACCCCCCATGCACCACCCCCCATGCACCACCCCCTAGATCCAGTCGTTCTCAATACTCCAGCCGAGTGAGGTTGGCGGGACACTCCTGTGTAGCCAGCTGCAAACCCTAGATGGCTTTGTTGATATCTGGCACGCTTTCCAGGGATTGGCGACCCTTGCTGAGTAGATAGAAACCCAATAGGCAGGAAGGCTGCATGGGCCCCCTGGAGAAAGGGCGAGGTTGCCATTGCGACCCCTGACACTACACACATAGTGTCATCACCCTGGTGTGTGTCATTCGGGTGCAGTCCACACCCCGATAGCGACACCACTGCTGAGTAGCTTACCTAGAACAAGTGCACAAGTCAGGAAAGGTACCTTGTCTGCATACTAATTCCAAGTAATGAAAATATTTAAGCCATTGAGTTAGCTTAAAAGCTAGCATTTTAAAAATAGATAGGTTAGCAATATCAGCCTTTCTCTTGTGACAGGTTACCTTTATTGTCCTAAAGATATTGCAATATAATACTAACAAAGTAGGTAACTATTGTATATATATCAAGAAAATGATCAGGTATATAAATGCACCTGGTCCCTTCTCTAGGGAAGCATCTGATTACTAGACAGATATACAGTTCTTTTATGTTATGGCTCATGGGAATTCTGGGTTACCACAATTGTTTTGTGTTTTGTTTCCAAACAACTGACAGCTTGGGTAACATATAAATAACTAATTTCCTCAATTCTCCAGGTATTTAATACATTTATTTACCCCTAAACGATTACTATGTAAAATTCAAGTACACTATATTACCAAAAGTATTGGGACACCTGCCTTTACACGCACATGGGCTTTAATGGCATCCCAGTCTTAGTCCGTAGCGTTCAATATTGTGGTGGCCCACCCTTTGCAGCTATAACAGCTTCAAATATTCTGGGAAGCTGTCCACAAGGTTTAGGAGTGTGTCTATTGGAATGTTTGACCATTCTTCCAGAAGCGCATTTGTGAGGTCAGGCACTGATGTAGACATAAAGGCCTGGCTCGCTGTCTCCGCTCTAATTCATACCAAAGGTGTTCTATCGGGTTGAGGTCAGGACTCTGTGCAGGCCAGTCAAGTTCCTTCACCCTATCCATCAAAAAAGGATACTCTGCCTGGCTTTACAGTTAAAAAATCAAAACAGTTTGACAAAATGTGAGCATGAATAGGAGCCTGTATACACTCCACACATATGTCATAGTTCACTAGTTCACAAAAGGTAGCGTCTGAGAGATGGGGAGGAGATGGATACTGAAGCCCCAGTGACCAGTACAGATCTCAGTGTCCCCAGCAGTGATCAATACAGATCTCAGTGTCCTCAGCAGTGATCAGTACATATCTAAGTATCCCCAGCAGTGATAAGTACAGATCTCAGTGTGCCCAGCAGTGTTCAGTACAGATCTCAGTGTTCCTAGCAATGGCAATTTCACATCTTAGTGTCCCCAGCAATGGACAGTACAGTTAACAGATCTCAAGTATACCTTATGACATTTACAAATAAAAATTCTGTTTAAATTGCTGGTAAATGACAACTTCCGACCACTTTCTGTTTGTAAAGAAAACCACTGGATATTCCCTTCATCTATAAAATACCGTTATCCTAGATGCAAGTCTGATATAGATGTTAACGGGGGACCCCACATAATAAAAGATGGTGGATTTGTCTAAAAATACATAATAGGCCCTTATCTTTGATGAAGGTCTGATATGAATGTCTAGGGGTTACTAAAAAAAAAAATACAAACCAGCATGGGATCACCTCCTACTTGCATACTAGACCATTCAGATAAGATCAGACCCTTCTGGTATAAATTGCAAAAAAAGAAAAAAAAAGAATGAGGTTCCCCAAAATCAATACCTGACCCTTATCATAGCATTCAGCCTGGCAGACCAAGGGGAAGGGGGGTATGCGGCAACCTACACCTTCTAGCATCATACCAGCTAACATGCCCCTGGAGGGAGCATGTGGAGCACCTTGCCCCTGACATAGTGCTCTGTTCCCATGTTGATGAGGACAAGGGCCTCTTCCCCATGACTATAGATATGAAGGCCCGGAAAAAAACAGAAAAATTCAGGAAAAAAAACGTTTTTTTTCTTTTCGTTTTTTTCCTGAAGGCTTTTTTGTTTTTTTCCCAAAAATTGGAAAAATTGAAAAAAGAAAAAAAAAATTGGAATATTTTATTTTAACATGATGAATAAAATATTTTAAGACAGGGTGTTCAAATATTTTCCAAATCATTTCTAAAAAAAAAAGTATGATATGAGATTATTCTAATTTCTGTGATTGTGAGGACAAGCAAGTCCTAGGTAACAAACTGAACCCTCCAATGCAAGAACAGTATGCATGTCTTCCTTTAGGAGGTGCTGTGCTGCTATTGTAACAAGAAAAAGGTTTCAGTTTTGCTTTTGCATGTTAGTGGGTGTGTTTGGTTTGTTCTGTCCTCTTCACTAGGCCTCAAAAGCATTGGAAGAAAATACAGAGCAACAAAAAGGACCTGAAAGTATATACTTAATCAAAAAAGGTATTGAAATGAATGGCATCTGAAATCCGAGCTTTCTTGTAAAAATATACTGTGTCCATAATGTATTAGGTTTAGTTTACATGGGCGTATGAAAGCATGCATCTGTGTGAGGGCTAAGTTTACCTGCAAAGGATGAACAGGTGTTCCATGAATCCATATGTAGGCAGTCCCATTCATGTCAGTTGGGACACAGTGGCTGCACAGAAACAGCCACTGCTCTCAATTTGACATTCGTGTTGGTTCAGGTCTATGTCACCGAACGCAGACAGTGTGAGTTCAGGGACCCACCCGTACGCACTTACACAGATATCACATTGATAGCACCATGTGAATGAGGCCTTATGGAGGGCCATGTCTCCAATTTACAATTTGATCCATGCACTAGTTCTTTTATGTTACAATCTGAATTCCGCACTGTTGAGGAATCCCCTGACATATGTTACAGTAGGTGTACGTGAACTTGAGAGTGACTACTTTACATCAAAAAATAACATGAGAAAATAGAAGTGAAAAACTTTGCACAAATAAATGTAGTCTTTACAGTTACTTTGCAGTTTTTTACCCTGATTATAGAAACCTTTATCTAGCTTTAATGGCAATGGGACAAAGACTACATGTCCTCTCAGAGTATGGATTATTTGTCAGGTTAGAATTGATTATGTGGTTCTGATAGAACAAAATAAAAGTAACTTAAGTTAGAATCTTAGGTTTAGTGGTTGCTTTGATTTATTCCACAGTTAGAGCAAGATCTATTCAACTGGATGAACAATTCCACTGTGGCATATGGAAAAGTGAATAAGCACACCATACATTAAATACAGCAAATTTCTATATACTTAAATAGTATAAGTGAAATTCATGGTAAAGTCAAAGGAAGGCAATCATCAGGCATAGTAGCAAAACTCTAAATAAAGGTATATATATTGAGGTTATTCATGAAAATTAAAGGAGGTCCAGTTGCTAAACTTTTCTTTAGTCAAGGTCTGAATCTCAAGTTTGTGCTATGATTCAGAAAGATTGTAATCATTGTATGTGTAACATAAATATTACAGGTTTCCCCCATCAGAGTGCCCCATTACATCAGGTGTCCCCATCTGAGTGCTCCCTTACATCATGTGCCCTCATCAAAGTGCCCCCTTATATTAGGTGCCCCCAATCAGAGGGCCACCCTACATAAGGTGTGCCCATCATGATTGCCCCCTACATCAGATGTCCACATCAATGTGCCCCTCTACATCAGGCGTGCCCATCAGAGTGCCCCTTTACATCAGGTGTGCTATCAGATTGCCCCCTTACATTGGGTGTCCCCATCAGAGTGCACCTTTACATCAAGTGTGGCCCCATAGATCAGATGCCCCATTAGAGTATCCTTATAGATCCGTTGTGATCCATTATAGTGCATTTAAAGACTGGTAGAGCCCATCAAAATCAACAGTGTACCTGTACCCGATGGATATGTCCCTGAAGTCAGGCAAACAGGGGGTGGGAGCTGGAGAAAAGGCACATAGCAGGGGGTGGAAGCTGGGTGGAGAATCTTGCTGCATGGGGGGGCACACATGTGACATAATTGGTTGCAAGGACGTCAGCGGTCCACGCAAACAATGACTGCTGAGCAGCGGGGAACCAATGTGCAGACTGGAGCATCACTTGGTCTGGGTCCAAACCATGGTCCGCGATTTCGTGACCACTTATGTGTATCACGCAAAGAATACCACAGTAAGCCCAAGCAAGAAATCAGCAGTGCTCCCAGAAGCCTGTTCATATAGACTAGTTTGGATGGTGTGTTTTTTTAAGCTTTGTTTGCACATTAGATATAGATTGTTGTATAATGGTATGTACACTTTACACTGTGATCTATTTACTGGAGTTAGTGTCTGATTTAAATGCTAATATACTATCATATTTTTGCTTTAATATAGGGAATCATATGTGAGGAAGAATGAACACTTCTTTCTCTTTCATGTTTCCTTCAAAGAAACATATACATTGAGGTTTGCATGTTACTTTGCAAGGACATTTTTTACTTAAAGCGGTGTTGTACTCAAATTTGCAAGTTAATCTTAAAGAAATCTGTTAGTGCCAGAGATGATCAAATGCCCATTAAAAAAAAAAAGCGGTGAATGCTGGGAGCACAGCATTCACTGCATCCCGGAAGTAAGTGCTTGTGGGTTTAAAATGCCCACAAGCAAAATGTAAACGCCCGGCAGGCGATTTTTATACGTTACTGAAACGGAGGAAATCGGCGAACGGTGGAGAAAAAAAAAGCAACACGTGAGTGCATCATTAATAGTGTATTGATAAAACAATGACCGAAAAAAATAAATAAAAAAAAAAATAAAAAAAGATATGTCAGTGGAATCCCACTTTAACTTAGTGAATGCGGTGAAAAAAATGTACTTTGCTAAGAATTCCAAACCACATGCAAGATAAATTTAAAAAATATGTTTCCACATCATTGGGCAATACAACTTCTCTATATTCACTAATCTATCTCCCTGCAAAATCCACTCTGCAAAATGAACATGCTTTAATTCTTTAGTAAATCAGCCACATTGTGTTGGCTTGTTCTTTTTCTGTTTCTCAACATGTGGTCCTCTACACCTTCATGCAAATCCACCCCTTCCAATGGGTTGGCAGGAGCAGCTTTCTGCTCCATGTTGTGGTTGGCAGTTTCCAGAAGTCCATGGACTGGAAGAAACATCAGGCCAAGTCATAGGACTTGCACATGTGACTGGCTGGCTGGGGAAAGTGCACTCTGGGCATCTAGCACCCATAATTAAGCAAACAGTCAGAAAGGGGTTTTAAAAGTCACTGACACATTGGACATTTCTGTCTCACTTTATCCACTAGGGTGCCACTCTTGCATTTCTATTATTAAAATCTGTTAATTCTCATTAAATCTCATTAATTCTTGAATTCCACTTATACTCTTTAAATACTGTATATTGACAATTATTTAATTTACTATATGGTATGCTTGCTTACTCATTTCCAATATGTAACTGAAGAGACAGCTCAGTGCTGTTGGGCGTGACCGGATGGAGGAAGGTGTGTGTGTGAGAGAGCAGGTGTAGGTGCCTGTCCCTCTCTCTATGCCTCCCCCGTTTTCCCTCTGAGAACTGTTCAATTTACAAAACTTGTCTATGAGCTTGGTCTCCACATACCTCGCCAGTGCCGTGTGATGGGTTTGTGAAGGGCGCGGGACATGGTGACGCCGAACTGAATTGAACTGAACTTCAGCTTGAAAAACCCGCCGAGCGCAAACAAGCGAGGAGATCCTGGAGACGTGATAGGCTGCCTCCCCCGCTCCGTCATCCAAGCACGACAGACAGCTGACGGTCAGACGCGTAGAGTAAGTGTCCGGCGCCTGTTGATTGGCCGCTGTTCCTTCCCCTGCCAGCTATATGCGCCGGGAAGCCGAGTAACTTTCGTCGGCATATGTGAGCTGCGGTATCGAATCGAGAGAGCGGAGAGAGCGTCACGAAGTGGAGACGAAGGAGGACCAAGGAGCAAAACCCCACGGAGGGACGGATACTGAGAGAGCCCACAAGGGACTTAAAAGAGTTGCCTGATAGACCCTGGTGGGGTGAAACCGTGGACTAACAATTTTGATCACTCCCCTCCTTTTCAAAGACCGGCACCCTGGCACCCTGGAAGGATCTTACAACAGCCATCTAAGGGGTGAAAAGAGAGAGGCTCTCCCCATCGTCGAGGGCGTCTGAGGGGTAAGTGAATCTGCACTTTCAAGATACCCTGTAAAGTGATCAACTACTAGTCAGATTGAAGGATAACTGGACATTGAACTAAGAGAGAAGGTTAAGCCTAGCTGGGGTGAATCCTAAATAGTAAAGGACATTACTTATTCTCCTCTTAGTATACTGCCTATTGATTCGTACCCCTACAGATAATTGTCTAAGGAAAAAGTGGAAGGGAGAGATATTTTGGACAGAAGGGAGCCAAACAACACGTATAAAATCTCCCCCCGGGTTAAAAGTCCCTCTATATTAGGTCAGTATCGCTGGTTGGCTGGCGGAAAATAACTAACTACAGTTGCTATAAATTGGTCTACTGGAAGAGGGTAATTGAGGTTGAACAGGCTGGTGGAAAACTCTAAACTGTAAACTTTACAGGACTCAAACAAAGTAACATACAATACGTGGTAGCAGCATATGCTATATGAGCCAGCGTGGTAGTATGCCGTCACAACGCACCACCAAAGCAAGCCAAGCGGCAAGTCAAACAGCTGCAAAGTTGGAGAAATTCGCCCATATTCCAGGACAGACCCCCCCCAAAAATCCTCAGCAAGGTCAACAGGGGCAAATTAATAAACAATCCGGGGTGGCAGGTACAAGGAAAAGCCAAGGGCAGAGCAACCCACCATTGGTACTGGAGATGGGGGACCCAACCGGGAGACCCCAGGATCAAACGCTAGAGGCAACCCGAGAGAGACTATCCGAGGTGGGGGCTTTAGGAGACCCTGAACCTTCATTAAAAGAGGTCCTGCGTGTTGTAAATTCCTGCAGAGACTCCTTGAGAGATGTGACTGCTCAACTTAAAACAATACAAGAAGAGCTATCCCATGTGAGACATGATATACAACAAGTTCAGGAGAGGACCTCAGCTCTGGAGGGGAGAGTGGGACTGATCGAGGACGACCTGGCCCCCCTTAAACGAGAGATGAAAGTTATGAAAGACCAGCTTGTTAAACAAGAAAATAAAATTGACGAAATGGAAAATAGGATGAGGAGAAAGAACATACGCCTAGTGGGACTACCCGAGCATAGTGAGGGCCCAGACCCGGTGGGGTTTCTCGAGAAATGGTTTATCGAAGTGCTTGGTCAGGAGAACTTCTCACAACTCTTTGCAATTGAGAGAGCGCACAGAGTCCCTACCAGGCTTCCCCCGTCTGGAGCCCCCCCAAGACCCCTTTTGGTTAAAATTCTACATTTTAAGGACAAAGTGTCCATTACCCGTAGAGCCAGAGAAATGGGTAATATTCTATATAAGGGCTCCAGGATATCACTCTATCCAGATTTTTCCCCTGACCTACAAAAGAAGCGAGCAAAATTCGGAGAGGTGAAACGTAAACTACGCCAAGAAAACTTAACGTATGCATTACTCTACCCGGCAAGACTAAGACTAACCGCTCTTGGGGGGACTATTTTTTTTGACACCCCGGAGGGGGTAGAAGAATGGTTGGTAGCCCACAAGGAGAGACTTTAGTAGACATAGGACATTTAATGGCTTTATCAACTAGGAGGACCCTGTTCCCCCTTTAAAAGCCTCTTGTCTCCCTCTTTTTTTTTTTTTTTTCCTCTCCTTTTTTTTTTTTTCTTCTTTTTCTTCTGCCCTTTGTCCAGGGGTAGAAACAATTTTCAACACCTATTTAAACCACAACACTGTCTGTGCTTTTCTCAGGGGGAGGGTGAGGGGGGGGGGGGGGGGGGGGAGGATTAGGGAACGAGGAGAACAATGAGCAAGGTGTCGCCGACATGGAAGGGACACAGCCCAAGGTTCTTCTGGTGTATAGGTTGTTTTATGTTGTTAGTTTTTTTTGTTATTGATGGTAAAATTTTTAGTACATGGGGTTGCTGGGATAGGGAGGGTAAGGGAGGGGGGGAAATTTTGAGTAAATTTACACTTAATGAGCTACAAATATTGTGTGTATGGAAAGGTCACAGTAAGAAGTCCCCGGGTGCGCCTAGTAAGGCAAGGCGAGGTTTGAACAGGGAGTATGGACGGCACGATTGGATGAGTTTGTATGTAATGAATGCAATGAGCAACAAGGAATTTAGGAATGAAAGGCGGAGGGAGGATTGGAACAGGTTCACCAAAGAGAATATAATTTTCTATGCAATTTTCTTTTTATTATCCACCAGCACGATACAGAAAGCTAGCACAAGCACAAGTTTAAATAATTTTAGGAAATATGTAGAATCACAATTTTCAAGAAAAAATTTCGTAGTACACTAATGACTGAAACTTCACAGTTAACACGGAAGAGAATCACATTATGTTCATGGAACGTAAGAGGATTGGGGGACAGGGGAAAAAGAGCAGCAGTTCTAGCAGCAGTAAATACCCAAAGGGCCACGCTTGTATGTCTACAGGAAACACACCTCACGAATATTACTACATCCCAATTGGGGTGGGGGGAGTTTAGGCCCCAGTTTCACTCGTTCCACACAACCTACTCCCGAGGGGTTAGTATTCTGATCAAATCGGGGGTCCCTTTTAATTGTCTACAGAGTAGAATAGATGAACAAGGACGGTATATTTTTATACACTGTAGAATAGAGAATAGAATTATGATTTTGGCCAATATATATATCCCTCCGCCTTTCAATACAGACATTCTTTACGAATTGATGGAGTTTGTGCTGGACAAATCGGGAGTCCCTCTGTTGATAGTGGGTGACTTTAATACGGTCGTCGACCAGAAATTAGACAGATTCCCACAGGGGGCAAAACGGGGTGGGACGATCGACGACCGTCTATCCCAGGTAATGGGCGAGGTAGGCTGGAAAGACATCTGGAGAACATATAATCCCCAAAGCCAGAGGTACTCCTGCTTTTCCAGCACACATTCCACCCTGTCCAGAATTGATCTAGTACTGGGAAATGAGGAGGCGACCATAATGGTAAATAATGTAAAGTACTTATCAAGAGGTCTCTCAGATCACTCACCAGTGATAGTATCCCTGGATATAGGGGAGGGAACATCCTTGCGGGAGTGGAAAATCAGTCCCTCATGGCTGGAACTCATCAAAGACCCACAGGTAGTATCAGAAGCCCTAGTAGAATACATCAATTTGAATACCGGCACCGCCCCACAAGGAGTAGTATGGGACACGCTTAAAGCCTACCTTCGAGGGTTACTGATCCAACAGATCTCAAAATTAAAAAAAACATTTTATGAAAGTGAAGCAAGGGCATCAGAACGAGTCACCCTTCTAGAAGAACTATATATAAATGATCCGACAACCGAGAATCTAGGGGTTTGGGCAGAAGCACAACGAATATACCGCCTTATAACGGTGAGAAAAGCGGAGAACAAACACATGTTTTACAAACAAATTGCATTTGGGGAAGGGGAATGTATAGGCCGAATGCTGTCACATCTAGTAAGAACAAATTCACCACCATCCGTAGTACCAATAATTAACATAACTGAGGAAAGGACATCTACGTACACACCCGAGATTGTAGACAGATTTAGAAACTACTATGAGGAACTGTACAGTTCCAATCAGGAGGG
Source organism: Lithobates sylvaticus (assembly GCA_028564925.1). Classification (NCBI taxonomy): domain Eukaryota; kingdom Metazoa; phylum Chordata; class Amphibia; order Anura; family Ranidae; genus Lithobates; species Lithobates sylvaticus. The sequence continues at coordinate 109,171,450 of CM053029.1, read as the reverse complement.
AGGGGGGAATTCAATGGACATCTTTTTTAACGATTTTACGGTCCCCGGTCTCTCGGAAGATGATAGGGCCATGCTTGATAGCCCTATAACGCTGAAAGAGATCCAACAGACTGTGCGCGAAATGGCGGGACAGAAAGCACCAGGTCCAGATGGCCTACCAGTTGAGATCTATCGGCACTTCGGTGGGTTCTTACTCCCGGAGCTGCTGAAGACTCTCAACTGGTCTGCAACAAAGAACGAGCTTCCCGTGTCCATGACGCAATCTACCATCATAGTGATACCCAAAGAGAACAAGGATCCGCTCAGGCCCTCCTCATATAGACCTATTTCCCTGCTTAATCTAGATGCTAAAATTCTGGCAAAGGTCTTGGCGAACCGACTTAATGGGGTGATAGATGGGCTCGTACATCCCGACCAATCAGGATTTATCCCGGGGAGATCTACTAGTATAAACATCAGACGGGTCCATCTAAATCTCCAAATACCCTCCGAGGAGGAGGGACAGAGAGCTATTCTCTCTTTAGACGCGGCCAAGGCTTTTGATACTCTGGAATGGGGATATTTGTGGAGAGTTCTGAGGGAGTTCCAGATAGGACCAGCATTTATAAATTGGGTTAAATTGCTATATAAATCACCCGAGGCGAGGGTCAGAATAAACAACGACCATTCTACCAGGTTCCGATTGCTGAGGGGGACGAGGCAGGGGTGCCCATTGTCACCCCTCCTCTTCGCCCTCGCGATCGAACCCTTGGCCATCTCTATAAGATCTTGCCCAGCGATAAAAGGCTACAGAAGAGGGATAGAGGAGGAAAAGGTAATCCTCTTTGCGGACGACCTCCTATTATTACTTGGAGATGTCCAAGGATCATTAAAAGAAACGATGTCAAAACTGGGAAGCTTCGGTAGTTTCTCGGGTTTGAAGATCAATTGGGGAAAATCCAGCCTACTACCAATAGACGAGATGGATACTGCCCTACCCCAGGAAGCTGTACGACTTCAAATAGTTAATCAAATGAAATACCTTGGTATATACATCACAAAGGATCCCAAAAAATATTTAGTAAATAACCTAATCCCACTCTTGACTAAATTTAAAGAGAAAATAAAAATCTGGAAGAAACTTCCGCTATCTGCAGCGGGCCGCTGCAATCTAATTAAAATGATTTTTTTGCCGCAACTCTTATACGTTTTGCACAATTCCCCAGTATGGATTTACAAAAAATGGTTCCACAAGATAGACACTATATTTAGGGAACTGATCTGGAAGGGAGGAGCAGCCCGTATCAGTTTAAAAACATTACAGCTTCCGAACGGGGAAGGGGGAGTTGCACTCCCTCACTCTTTTGATTACTTTGTAGCGGCCCAGCTCCAGTATATGGGTAGAAGTGACCAAAGAAAAACTCTACTAGGGAACTTTTTTCATATGCCGGTAGTGGAGGCTTTAGAGGCAGGGAAGGTAATGCGTGGGGTCCCTACTCTCGAACTAATGAGTAAAATATGGGAAACGGCCAAGGGAACCCTGGGATATAGAGGGTTTACAAAGTATTCACCTTTATGGAACAATGGTAGACTGGGTGAAATACAGAAAATAGGGCCAATTAAGGAATGGGAAAGGCGCGGTATAAAATGTATTCATCAACTCTATCAAAGCGGAAAAATCAAGTCTTTTCAGGAGTTGAGAGAGCAATTCGCAATCCCGAGAAACTCCTTCTTTAGATATCTTCAAGTCAAACATGCAATGACATCACAATTCGGAGATACAGAAATAGAATGGTGTGATATACCGGTACTACAGGATATAATTGAATCAAGATCGACGAAAGGCCTAATATCCAAAACCTACTCAAGTTTAAATAGGAAAAAAAGGGAGAAACAACAGGTACCACCCGCTAGAAGGAAATGGGAAAGAGATGTGGGAAATATAACCCCTACCCAGTGGGAAAGAACCCTGGAGCTTGCCCCGTGGGTCTCCCTGTCCCCGCCCCAGAGGATGTCACATCTATTTTTATTATATAGGGTGTACTACACCCCGCAAAAACTTTTTCTGTTCGGACGGAGACAGGATGCCACCTGTCCAAGGTGTGGAAGGCTAGAAGGAGACATGATCCACATGTTCTGGAGATGTCCTAAACTATTCCGATACTGGATGGAGGTGGTGGAAATAATTACCCATGTCTTCGAGGTACCCATAGAGGTAGAGCCTATGACGTGTGTACTGGGGTGGCTAGAGGGGAAGGGAAAACCAAAAGGCACTAGCTTGGCAATCCTGAGATGTCTTTTCCAAGCCAGGAAACTTATTGCCCAGAGATGGCAGTCCTCCACCCCTCCATCCAGTAGAGAATGGGAACAGAATATGAGCACGGTGATTCTTAAGGAAAGAACATTATATATTAGGCAGGGATGTGTTAAGAAATTTGACGAGACATGGAAAAAATGGTGCGAGAAAAAAGAAAGTGAATGTATGATATAAAAGAAATAGAGATTCAGGAAAGAGACAGGGGGGACCAGATAGAGAAGAAGGCGTATGGATATGCAAGTAGGAAGTAGAACAGGGAGAGAGTCTAAGTATAGGATGAATGGAAGATCGAGCAGGGAGAATGATGGGAGAGATTGTTGTTGGTCTAAAAACGAAAAATGGAGACCAATACTGCAAGTTAGAAAGGGGAGATCCCCTAGAAATAGGGGACCGCCCTGTTATCTCCTTTTTTTCTTTTCCTTTTTGTTCTCTTTTTTTCTTTCTCTGCTTATTTTAGATATATTGCTTTCCAAAGACCGAAAGTATGAGAGAAATGTATGTTCTGTAAGTATATAAAAAAAAATAACTCAATAAAGATATAAAGTTAAAAAAAAAAAAAAAAAAAAGAAGAGACAGCTGATAACACTGTAGGTGGTTAAGAACCCTATTAAAGAAGTGTATTATTTAGTGCTCAGTAGTGGTGTGCAAACCTGTTTACCATAACATTCTTAACAGTTTCAGTTTATCACAATGTTATTACTATTTCTTGAATACATGTAAATTACAACCCACAAATACTCCATCTCAGATTATGAATAACATCATTACAGTTGGCACAACTGGCTGATTATTGACTGAGAAAGCATGCACTAATATACCTAAATTTCATTTACATACTGTGAAAGGTAGTGGAGTCCAAGATCATCAGCCATGCACATTGGTAAAATCAAACAGTCCCTTTTTTGTCAAAAACAGGCAAACAGAAAAACAGCTTGTCCTCAGCAAACAAAAACAACCCATCAGTTGTGGGTACAAAACATAAATTCTCAGCTCACCTCCAATATACTGACCCCAAACTGGGATTTGGGGTTTCCCATCTACTTCAGGGGTCCCAAAAAGAAGGTTTTTACAGTTCAGCAATCATATCTCAGTCCTAAGCTAGTTCATCCTGCTGTCTCTCACAGATAGGTGGCAACTGTATACTCTTCCTTTTCTGGGTTCTGATGCACCTGGGTTATCCCCTTAAAGATTAAAGTTCCTGTAACCTCTGAAATTTCAGGTCCCTATTAAAGACTTAGCAATCCATAGAGTACCTAAAACCAGTACTCTTCTCTCCAGTCGTACTACCCTGAAACCCCTTACCATGCATGGGTGAGAACCCCTGAGTACTTCACATTGCCTTCAAACTGTTCCCCTTAACCACTTCAACCCCTTAGGACATACCTGTATATGGCTGTACCAAGAACATGGCTGCAGCTGAAGCCATGATTCTGGTTTCAGCTTTTCAGCAGCACTATATCCTCTTGAACTTTCCAGTGCAGGGTGCCTGATACCACCGCCATTTGGTGAATGGTCCATTCATACCTGCTGCCCATCTGATGTAAGAAACCAGAAACGATGAGGATTTAGTCAATTACAGTTTTGGTTTTTTGTTTACAAGTCATTACTGGCTTGCAATGCATCTGATCAAACTGATCTTAGTTTGATCAGATACTTTGTAAAGCAGAGGAGAGATCTGGGGACTAATAGACCCCATATCTTTTCATAAAGAGGACTTGTCAGGGCCTATGCTTATACAAGGGATATTGTTCATCCCTTGTAATAGCAATAAAGTTGATCAAAACTTTTGTGTTTGTGTGTATTAAAAATGTATTAAAGTGTATTTTTTTCCTAAAAATTCATGTTTTAAAAATTGTGTGACATAAAAATTGTAATGACCACCATTTTTATATCCAGGGTTTCTGCTTTCAAAAACCATTAGATATGTGCATTTGTATTCGTCCGAATGCATTTTCGTCCAAATTTCAGGTATTTTCGTTATCATTTTAACAAATGATTATGAACGTGCAGAATCCGAAAGCCGAAAGATCTGATATAAACCTGTGCTTTATTTTAATTTTCGTTGCAACAGTTCGATATAGATAGGAGATTCGACATGATGCTGACAATAGTGATCTGTGTCCATCGAACATGTGGTCGAATGTGCCTAACCTTAGCTCTATTAGTCCAAGATTATTCTACATATAGAGGAAAGATTTGACATAGAGAGAAAAGATTCAACATTATAGAGAAAATAGCAAAAAAGGTTGAATGTACCTAACCTAACTCTATTAGTCCAAGATTATTCAACATAGAGAGAAAAGATTCAACATGAAGATTTGTTGAAGCAGTCGCCGCGAGCGGACATATGCATTTTTTAATGAAACAAAATAAATAAAAACGAATTGCGGGTGTAACTAAATACATTTATTTTTCGTGAAATTCCGAAACAAAATATTTCAGTGTGCACATGTCTAGAAACCATATAATGTTTGGGAGTTCTAAGTATTTTTCTAGCAAAAAAAAAATTCAGATTTTACATGTATGTGTCATAATTGGCCTGGGGGTCAAGTGGTTGAAGGGACCACAACCCAATAGTGGGGATATATACCTGCCATCCAGGATCCATCCCTGACATCCTGTACAATATGTATACATTTTGAAAATGTATTAATTAGTTATTTTAATAACATGTTTTATGTGCACTAGTGCTTTTCCAGAATGGAGTGCATTCATTATTGCTCTCTTAACTTCTGCATTTTTAAAACTATATATGAGAGGATTCAACAGAGGGGATGCCACAGTATAAAAAATGGAGAAGACCTTGTCAATGCTATCTGAATTTAAACCCAAGCTTGGTCGAAAGTAGATTCCAAACACTGTGCTGTAGAAAGAGATGACTACAGTAAGATGGGAGGCACAGGTAGAGAATGCTTTGGATCTTCCCTTTGTTGAATTGATTCCTAAAATTGTACAAATGATGGAGGAATAGGACATCAATATCACAAGGAAAGTAACAACCCCCATTACCAACGATAGCAAAAAGACAACCAACTTTCTTGTATAAGAATAGACACATGTAAGTTTCAAAAGTGGGGGTATGTCGCAGTAAAAATGATTAATTTTATTTGAACCACATAAAGGGAATTTGAAAATGGTAATTGTATGAGTTATGGAAGCTAAAAAGCTACTTATATAGGCTCCATATACCAATCCCCAACATGTAAGTTTATTCATTGTGCTGTGGTAGAGCAGTGGTTGACATATGGCAACATAACGATCATATGCCATGGCAGTCACCAAAAAACATTCAGATGTGGCAAACATGGCAAACAAAAACATTTGACTGGCACATGCTTTAAAGGAGATGGATTTTTTATCTGAGATCAAATCTGACAGCATCTTGGGGGTAATGGTGGAGGAATAAAACAAGTCAATTAAAGATAAATGACTCAGGAAAAAATACACGGGAGCTTGAAGATAATGGTAAGCACTTATTAATATTATCATACCCAGGTTACTTAAGAAGGAGCATGTATAAATGATTAAAAATAAAACAAACAGTACTGATTGGATAAAATGGTTTGAAGTCAGTCCCAGTAAGATAAAATCATCAAATGTAGTCTGATTCAGAGTATCCATTGAGAATTTGAAAACCTGAAAAAACATAATTAGTAAACAATTCTACAGTAGTGTTAGTAGTAACAATACTAATATTAATAAGAAAAGTTTGCATATGGAATAGAGTAAGCACACTGGGTTTGTTTTTATCTTGATAACACTAAATCTAAACTCTGTCAGCCTTTGAAAACAAATTTAGTGTTCCTCCACCCTCATATATTAAGGGATAAATACTCCCTCAGCTTTTTTAGTGCGTGGTCCTGCATTGTATGTAAGGACATCATTGGTCCAACCACACTGTGGGTTTGGAGCAGAGCTATTCAAAAGTGCTAGCTGTCAGGGGATCGAGGAATAAGGTAAGTATTCCTCTACTTTACACCCCCCCCCCCACCCCAACTAAAATATCACTCTTACTATATGGGAAGAGTACATGTTTAAAGCTTTATCTAGTATACAAACTAAGTAGACATAATTAAGTAAGAAGTATTTTAGAAGATGCACTTTTTTGTCATTGATTATTTCAAAAAGCCCTGGATTGTTTTTATTTCTAAATCTATAGGTTTGTAAAATGACTAAACTCACAACTTATATGTAATAGAGTTATCCTAATTTGTAGACACTAATAGATTTTTTTTAAGGCTTAAGATTGAATGGCTGATGTCAAGTTTTAAATTACAATGGACAGCTGGTAATCTAACAAGCACCTAAAAATGATGATTCGTACTTTACTATAAAGTCTATTGCAGACAGCCTTATAACGCATACACACGCCCTGACTTTCCGATGGTCTTCCCGACGGAGTTCCGACAGAGTTCTGACCGAACGGACTTGCCCACACACGATCGGACCAAAGTCCTTTTATTTGAAACGCGATGGCGTACAACGGGACTAGAAAAGGAAGTTCAATAGCCAGTAGCCAATAGCTGCCCTTGCGTCATATATAGTCCATCGGACCAGCATACAGACGAACAGTTTTCCGAATAGAAATTGATTCCATCAGAAAGATTTAAAGCAAGTTCTATTTCTAGGTCCGTCTGAATTTTTGGAAGAAAAACGATCGGATCATCCCACACACGATCGGAATATCCGACAGAATGATTCCGTCTGATCTTTTCTGCCAGAAAGTCCAGTCGTGTGTACGCATTAGCACTGCTTATATATCATGGAAAAAACTAAACTGTTTTATTAAAAAAAAAAAAACAACCAGGCCAACAGACTTCCAACTAAAATCTGTCTTAATTTAATGCTAAATCCTTTGTTACCTCTTGGACATCCTAGTGATCTCCTGATCCTGCTGTTTCTAACATAATTAGATAAAATTATTTTATAATATATTTGGCTACTTTTAGTATGAAACATTAATGGAGGTTCAGCAGTAATTCCATAGTACAAAGCATAGTAAAAAAAAGACACTACTATAAATATAACATTATCTCCTGCCACTGTGAAACTCATTAGTTAACTGCTGGAAGTCAATCTGAAAAAAAATATTTTGACTCCAAGTTAAGGTAAAGATAGATGCAAATACAAAGATTTGCTAAATATATATATATATATTTAAAATATTTATGACAGTGATATGACAATTATCAGTGTGTCCATGGGAGCCCATACTGCAGCTGATATCATAAATACTGTTTAATAGACATGTGCACACTGAAATATTTAATTTCGGAATTTCGTTTTCGTCTGAAAAATAAATTTATTTAGTGTCTCCCGAAATTCGTTTTTATTTATTTTGTTTCGTTAAAAATGCATTCGTCCAAAAATCCGAAATAATTAAGGCCCCTTTCACACATGTCCGTATTTCATCCATCCGTTTTTGGATGAAAAATGGACATACATGCACCCCTATGGGATAGCGGGTGTCAGCGGATGAGCATCCGCTGACACCCGCTATCGTCCGCCTCCGCTATTGTCCGATTCTGCAGACGGAGGAAAACCCTATTTTTCCATCCGTCTGCAGAGCGGATCGGATAAACACGGACAGACGGTCCGTGTTCATCCGATCCCCCATAGGGGAGAGCGAAGATCTGACAGGGCGGTCCCTGCACATCAGTCATCAGTCGGCTCAGTGGGGATCAGCTGAGCAATCCCCGCTGAGCAGCGGATCTTCACGGGGCAGATCAATACGGATCTGTCCCGTGTGAAAGGGGCCTAAGGTTGAATCTGTCATTAAAGGCTTATGGTGTCTGTCGAATGTTGTAAGGAGATTCGACAGAGCAGCTAAACTGTATGACGCCGCAATCGTACATTTCCGGTCGAATGTTATAGCTATAGTAGAATTCTAATGTTGTATGACACTAGTAATAATTGTATTTATTAATTATTATTACTAGTCAACCAACATTAGAATTCTTCTATATCCTATGGGGAAAGTATTTGACCATAAATGTCCGCTCGCGCCGACTGCTTCGTCAAATCTTCATGTCAAATCTTTTCTCTCTATGTTGAATAATCTTGGACTAATAGAGTTAGGTTAGGCACACTCAACCTTTTTTGCTATTGTCTCTATAATGTCAAATCTTTTCTCTTTATGTCGAATCTTTTCTCTCTATGTAGAATAATCTTGGACTAATAGAGCTAAGGTTAGGCACATTCGACCACAGGTTCGATGGACACAGATCACTATTGTCAACGTCATGTCGAATCTCCTATCTATATCGAACTGTTGTCACAACGAAAACAAAAATGAAGCATTTTGTTTATGTTGGATCTTTCGGTTTTCGGATTCTGCTCGTTCGTTATCGTTTGTTAAAACGATAATGAAAATACCAGAAATTCGGACGAAAATGCATTTGGATGAAAATGAATGCATATGTCTACTGTTTAAGAGACAACGCTGAAAAATTGACAAGATGTGAACAGCAGCTCACAGTGAGGGTTTTTTTGATTGATAAAGCCCATCTTTATCATTCAAAAAACCCTTATAGAAGTGTGTAGTACCATTTCAGACATGCAGTATGGGAACTCCAGGAATGGATAGGTGTGCCAGGCCTCAGACCACAGTACAGGGAGCAGAAAATTGGCTCATCAGAGGAAAGTGATTTGCTACATGGGGCTGCTAGGGTGTCAGGAACAGAAAAGTACATGAAGCTAAAAGATTTATTGTGCTTGTGTTTTTTTTTTTCTCATTTCAATCACTAAGGACCATTATGTTCAGATATCTGCTAATTTTATATACTGTATAAAGTGACCATGGCATCAAATGAAGGACAGGACATGTGCATTTTGTTAACAAAACATATAAAAAGAAAAAAACCCAGATACAACTGAAAGTAGGGATTATTTTATTTTTTTTATCCTGTACCGCTAAACCATTCTCCCCAGGACAATTAAGCTAATAAAATAGCAAAAGAAGATTATAAGTCTTGGATTGGAAAGCAAAAATGGAAGACTTTCTGTCTTTCACTGTTGGGTGTGTTTGGGAGAAGCTACAGGGTAAATCACCAGTAGGGAAGCTAGGAGGGCCCCCCAAAAAAACTCCTTTGGATATCAGTGCTACACATGGGGGCATGCTCTGGGATTATGCTAGTTGTTTTTAAGATGACTGGTACAAGTTTTATGTCACAGGAAACCCATAGAAAATTACCATTGGACTGAGAAATGTGTGTTTTTAAATGTGTGAGCTGTGTTTTAAACTGTCTTTGAGGATCCAGAGAACTGCCACAAGTATGCAGCCTTAGGTAGGAGAGGAATGTTAGTGTTTTGTGAGAAGAGGTGACTACCAGCCCCTCTCTCTTTAACAGGTGAACGCTTGTGGTTTTTTCTTTAATGCTGCAGGACATTCAGTGGCAGCAGGCATCCTGTGTGCTGCCAGAGAGACAAGTTGCTAAACACAGCAAGTTCATTAGGAATAACATATTGGTTAGTTGTTTCTGGTGGTGGGACCTTTGAAGACACTGGGCTGCAAATGTAACCATTGGGAAGTCTAGATTTGTGCAGCTTAAGTGAGTATGAGATTGTGGGCATACATGTGAAAAGTGTGGGGAGATTTTGGCTGCTTTTAGACCATAGAGCCAATGCAAATCTGCCACTCTATGGTCACTGATCAATAGTGGTATGCTTGGGTCTTTCTTGGCCATGGCTGAGGCCTGCAACTACAACTGCTAGCATCAGGGAAGAAGCAAAAAAGCTGCCCTTCACCTAGGAGGTCATCTGCTGTCAAAACAGTTAACAAACTTAGGGTTCCTAGTGCCTTAGGCATGACCCCAGCCCCTATGTAGCATGTCCAAGCAAAGGGAATTGAGCATAAGCCAATTACAGAGTCAGAAAAGAAGCGAGGACAATATTAACACCATGTCCTTTAGAGAGAATGATGGGGAGACAGGGAGAAAAAGGAGGAGGGTTGGGGGATGATGAGGCCACTTGCCACTATTGCCTGGACGCTACTAGTTCTGACAACAACAGCCTTGGAACTGTTGCTAAGAAGAATAACTGCTGGCCCCTGTTTTTGACTGCCAGTGGTGCTGTTATGTTTCCTGGATAGGAAGACTGCTGGCTTCTGTTGTGCCAGAAATGTCAAAATTCCTGAGTAAGAAGATTGCTGCACTCTTTGTTCCTGGTGGCCAGTAGTAACAGCATGTGATCCTGTGATGAGAAAGCTGCTGTTTTTTTTTTGTTTTTTTTACCTGGCTGTCAGTGGTAAGACAGAACTGTTTGCAACAAGTTTAAAGTGAGAGCCCTTGGTCAGCTTGAAATGTGATCAGGCGAAATGTTTGTATGGACTTGGACTTTTATGGTTTGCCATGGTGTATATACAGTACATTAGTTTGTGTTTTTCCTAGGATTGATCTTCCTGTTCCAGCTGTTTACATCTGAAACTCCATCTCTACAAGTTCTACAGATATTGCATAAAAAATACTTTATGTTAAGGTGATATACTGTACTTTTTTGCCAATAGTTGGTGACTAAGTTCCAGATAGGGATAAACTCGTAGGAAATAACTATAGCTGTTATTGCTTTAACCAATATGCCTTGGAGTGTGATTTTCAAGAGAATGGGGCTTCAGAATGTATTTGTAGCCTTGCTGTTTTCTGTTTCTTTGGAGTTGAAGCATAAGCTAACTGGAAAAAACATAACAGCTGTATTGCACTTGTAATATGTAATCTGATGTAATGTGATTTAATGTTAAGTAGTTATATAGCAATAAGATGCTGTCGATAGTATGGTGTAAAGATGCTTGATCGAAGAGTACCTGTCATGGCTTGGCTGTTTGGGCCTGGTGACACTTATTCTATATTCCTTTGTTAAATTTATAACACCACCCTTTGTGCATTTGAAGATTTCATATGAAATTTCACTTGCAGTATTTAACCCTGTTTTGTCTTTCCTTACGTTAACTTCTTTGCTATCTGTTTTTTAAACAGGATGCGCAACTCTCAGAAATTAGAGTATGTTTTTTTATTTAGCCTTCAAGGACAGTGGGAGAGAGTGTAGGCACCCTGTCTAAAGCTTAAAGTGATTGTAAAGTCTTGTTTTAAAAAAATACCAAACATGTAATACTTACCTTCTCTGTGCAGTTGGTTTTGCACAGAGCAGCCTGAATACTCCTCTTCTTGGGTTCCTCTTTGCTGCTCCTGGCCCCTCCCTCCTGTCGAGTGCCCCCACAGCCAGCAGCTTGCTATGGGGCAGCCAAACTGAGTCTCAGCTCAGTGTGTCCATTTAGACACAGATCCCTGACCCGGCCCCGCCCCTCTCTCCCCTGATTGGCTAACTGACTTTGATTGACAGCCGCGGGAACCAATGGCACTGCTGATGTGTCTCAGTCCATCAGGAGGAGAGTTCCGGATGGCTAAGACACTCGTAGACATCGCTGGAGAGAGATGGGGCTCAGGTAAGTAATTAGGGGGTGCTGGGAAGGTTGCTACACACAGAAGGTTTTTTATCTTAATGAATAGAATGCATTAAGATAAAAAACCTTCTGCCTTTACAACACCTTTAAGTGTCCCTAGTCTAAATTTCATTTTTGCACGCAAGCGGTAGCCAGCCTGAGCTTGTATTTATGTTATCTGGCATTGTTAGGTAATTCTTAAACCTAATGCCCTGTACACACGAGCGGATATTCTGTTGGAAAAATCTTGTATGTTTTTTCAGATAGAATTCCGCTCAAGCTTGGCTTGCATATACACGGTCACACAAAAGTTCTCTGAACTTTCGACTGTCAATAACATGGTGACGTACAACACTATGACGAGCCGAGAAAATTAAGTTCAATGCTTCCAAACATGCGTCAAATTGTTTCCGAGCATGCATAGGAATTTTGCGCGTCGGAATTGCTACAGACGATTGGAATTTAGGATAAGAAAGAACATGCTCTCAGTCTTTTGCTGGCTGGAATTCGGCCAGAAAAAGTCAGATGGAGCATACACATGGTCGCATTTTCCGACCAAAAGCGATCATCGGTATTTTGCTGGCCGAATTTCCGATCGTGTGTACGCAGCATTACAGTATATTTGCAAAATGTCTATTTGTCTTTCCTGCAGAACTAGATGGCGGTTGTTTAGTAACTTTTTGGTGATATTTTGGTGAATTTTTGATCAGAACTTTTTCCGACCCTAAAATTGAGAACATGCTCTCTAACTTTTGCTGGCAGAAATTCAGCCAGCAAAAGTCCGATGGAGCATACACACGATCACATTTTTAGACGAAATTCCGATCGGGTGTGTGCGGAATTAGGATATTATTTGCCTTTGTCTGGTCTGCTTCTGGGGAATGTTCTGCAGTAGGTAGACTGAGAGAATACAATGTATGTGGGTTATTGTGCCTGGGCCAATCACTGGGATGCCTGATCCCTGGGGAGGGTGTGAGTGCAGAGATCCTTCCTGAGGAGAGTATACTTCCAGAAAGGTCCAGTCCATGCTTCTCAGGCCCCTTGCCTGGGAAATTAAACTGAAGATGAAGAAGAGTCTTGCTTAGTTACTTGCCCTTCTGGGGTTAAAGATCAACAAAGGAACATTGTTTGGAAGTTTCTTAAAGGTAGCTAGCAACAGGTGAGACAGTGCTATAAACCCCACTGGAATATAAAGCTCTATACAGGATGCTCAGGCTAAAAGGCTTCTGTTAACCTCCAATGCTGAATGGATACAAGGAATGTAAAAAAAAAAAAGTACATCCAGATAAACAGCCAACGTATTTCAGCCATTAGGCCTTAAACATATGAAAAATGTATTGATTTAGGCCTAACTGCTGAAGCGCATTGGATATTTATTCTCCTGCATTGTTTTGCATTAAAGGAAGTCCATTTATGCTGACATACTGGAGTGCCAGCTTTTCATCGTTTCCACTTAAAGGTAGGTGTCCATCTTTCCTACCAAATCTGTATTAGCCTGTATTAGAGACTACAGAGCAGATGAATGATGTTTCTGTTGTTTTTTTAAAATGTTTAAATATGTTAATACAATATTAAAAGTTGTTTTTAATATTTATCATTCTGCAGTTGTTATTAATGTGATGTGGTTCAGGCATTTCTTGGTATAAGGTGACAACTCTCTGTCCTGGTGTTCCAATTGTGAGCCTGCACCGTCACCCTGTCACATAGGCTTCCAATGAATACTACAAATGTTGTTTTATCACATATAATATAAAGACAAAGTCCGAAATGCATGCACAGGGACAGAAAATGACTGAAAAGAGACTGTGGAATAGAAACACTAAGATACAACATAGGATAAAAAAGTTGAAAACAAGTATTTTCTTTAAAAAAATCATGGCAGTTGATTCTGATACAAACTAAATATAATTTAGTTAAGGTTTATATATTTTAGACATCTGAAGTTGCTGTTTATAACTTCTACAAAAAACATAGCAATTGACATTAAAGTTAAAGCGTTTGTTACCCCAACACTTCATATTCCTGATATGTGCCTGCTGTACCATGTGTTTGTATGAGAAAGTATCCTGTTCTCTTTGTATTGTTTCCTTTTTGTGAAATCCCTGGTGTCCCTGCCGCTCCCTCTTCTTTCCTAATAGAAACTGACCACACTTAGCGGGAGAACGCGTGGTCAGATCTCTAGCTATGCTTGCTCTCCTCCAATGTTCGGACTTGTCCTGGCACACCCCCCACTGCACAGCCATTCACTGCGAAGCTCAGTGTGCTTCTGCTTCTACTTCCCTCAGCTTTTTGAGAACAGAGGGAATGCGGTCACTTATAAAAAAGGGAAGAAAAAAAAAAGGTATTCATAGTGTTTTTTATATCTATACAAAAATGTTTTGCCTTTCATTACTATTTTAAATTGAATGGGTTGTTTTACAAGGTCATCATTTACAATCACTTTAAATAAGCAAAATTATATTGGTTTAAGCAAACAAGTACCAAACACAGATGTTTAAAAAGCTATGCAATTTAAAATGATTTGAGAAAATGAACCTGCTAATACAGGTAAAATACTTACACAGTTAAAAGACAAATGCTCAAAATTTTTAATGTCAGCACTCAAAAAAAAGAGGCTGATGGTGTTCTTACATATATATCAGTATACGTTGAATAAGTATATGCCTCGTTTTTTAGTTCTTCATCTCTAATGTGTGCTCCTTTTATATTCATAAACACAAGCTCTTGGGGATTATTTGTAGCTGCGGGATTAATCATAGCTATTAAATACTAAATATATATTATAACAAAAACAAGCACATAGGAATACTTTAAACTTTAAACACAATACTCTACAGTCAGTTTTTCACAGGAAGTTATACACAAATGCAGATTCTTGATTTAAGATAAGTATTTTTTGACACCAAGAAGCAAAGATATGCACAGACATCTGTATAAAATAAAGCAAATATATGGCCACAATATACACTTTCATGCTAAAACATCAGCATTGTAATAAAAATAGGTATTTTTGACAATCCAATAAAAACTTACTTGCAAAAGCTTCTTTCATGATGGGAATTCTGCCTCCCTACTGACCATATCTTCCACAATTCTCTACATGCTTTGCATCTTCTCCTCTGCTATTTATTTCAATTTCTATGGACTACATATCCCCTGATACTTTGCTGCCTGCAATCAATAATTTCTGTACTGACTCCGCCTCCTGTAACTCCTCCTCTCAGCACCTCTGTAGTTCATAAGGCAGGCTCTTTGAAAGGTATGACACAGCAGTGCCTACCCACAAGGTATAGTGAATACCTGTCACAGATTTAACGCCTCTAAGTCATAATCTACCATCTTTCCTTCATGGGCCCTACTATGGAGTAAACTTTACCATCAGCCATGACAGTACCACCACCTGCAAAATAATAGAGGAAGCTGATTAGATCTTCTATACTTGCATATCACG
This sequence comes from Lithobates sylvaticus, assembly GCA_028564925.1. Taxonomy (NCBI): domain Eukaryota; kingdom Metazoa; phylum Chordata; class Amphibia; order Anura; family Ranidae; genus Lithobates; species Lithobates sylvaticus. The sequence continues at coordinate 109,156,270 of CM053029.1, read as the reverse complement.
CCTGTCTAGACTCTTATCATTTGGTGGCATTTTATATCAATATCGGTGGAGGTGCACTTGGTTGATCAAAACGCACATAAATTATACTCATTGTTACTGGATGTTCATCAAGAAATTCATCTGCACTATTTAGAACAGCACTAGTTGTTTATACTTTATAGACATTTGTTTATTTAATATCTATGTTTAGCGTGGCAACTTTTTTCATTGTTTCAGCTTTAAAGTCTTGCCAAAGCAAGTTATTTAAAAGATTAGTGAATTTTTAATGTTACCCTTTAAGTCGCATGAAAAAAAAAAAAAACACTCTCCCACTACAAAAAATTGTATTGGCACATGTCCCCCACTGTAGTGCAAAACTAACCAAACCTGTTTTTCAAAAATAGCTTGCTTATTACCTTTAAAAAAGGCCATAAAAATGGCTAGTTTCACTTCCCATAGGGGGTTGGCACCAAGTTTGGTGTTCATGGACTTCCCACAGGGTTTGCCAAACCCAGACAGATTTGCTTATCCTTAAAAGCCTTATAATTAGGGATGGGCTTTATGTTCGGGTCAAACATGAGTTCGACTTGAACATTGGCTGGTCACCCGTTCACCGAATAGCGAAGAATTTGGGGTGCTTGCGGCAAATTCGAAAGTCGCGGAACACCCTTTAAAAGTCTATGGGAGAAATCAATAATGCTAATTTTAAAGGTTAATATGCAAGTTATTGTCACAAAAAGTGTTTGGGGACCTGGGTCCTGCCCCAGGGGACATGTATCAATGCAAAAAAAGTTTTTGGCATATGTCCTCAATTGGTGGTGCAGCATTTCCTAAATAGGTACCTAGGGTTGGAAGATCTACTAAAACAGGCCAGAAGAGTCTGTAGCCAATTTAGGCAATCATACACAGCCAGTGCTCGGTTGGCTGAAATTCTGCGGGAATTCCACCTGTCTGTAAACCGTCTGATTTGTGACATGCCCACCAGGTGGAACTCGACTTTGGCAATGCTGCAGCGGCTGCACATGCAGCAGAGAGATGGCCAGATCGTGGTTCCTAGCTAATAGGAACACACGATCTGTTTACACACACTCGTCCCTGTGTGAGTATGGCACAACGACAGGCTCAGGCCGGCTCAGCTTTTTTCTCCACGCCAATGGCTGCTTATAAAGAATGCATGCACTGTACTGTCACCATTTGAGGAGGCCATAAGGAAGGATGATAAGCCGTTACAATGCATGCATCAGTGACACAATCCCTGTTGTGTTCCTGCTGGAGCAGACTCTGCATGGCATTATGAACAGGGCACTCGAGGCACAGCAATGGGACGAAGAGGAGGACTTCCTTTCCTCTCAAGGCCCCCTTTATGCCGACATAATTTTTCCTCTTAGGCAGACGAACAGTGAGAAGGACGCGAGAAGGCGCTGAGAATGCCCGATGAAGTTCATTTTAACCCCTTATGCTTATTTACTTTTTATCTATGTAAGAGTCCATTTCCCTGGTATGATGTCACCTTGATTTAGTGACACTGAGCACTTTAGGTCCATGATCCAGAGGCACATAAAGGAGAAGGATCTGGCTGAATTACCCACTAGGCTCTGCTGACCTCTGATACCCTTACATTGGGGATATGGGATACCCCTGAAAGGCGCATTCTAATCAGGCTGAAGGTGAGAGTCCAGAGAGACCAGATAATGATATCCAAAATAGATGAATACCAGTGTGAACATAACCATACTCAACAACATAGTCAAACGCATAGACAAATGCTCTGACATATTTGGAGATACCCTTGAGCACCCATTGCATTGGAGAACTGTTATATTGCTACTTGATTTATTCAGTGTGGACTTTATTTACGCCACTTGAATATTATATTTATTTGGACTATTTATTATTTATTATTATTCATCTATTTATTCTGGCAACATCTCACATTTATTTTATTTTATCGCCATCCAAAGATTTTATTCCTTGATTCTTTATTTTATCATTTTATCCAGGTGATCCATTTGGATATTTATTTGTTACACTTTACACATCAAATGTCACCAATTTTTTATGCATATTTATGCACTGGGCACTTTCAATATTAGACAACTGTCACTATTGTTTACATTTCATTTTATTATTCCATTTCATCTGACTAGCAACAATTTACTATTTATTTTCAAGATTTATGGAACATTAGCACTTTCAGATTGATTATTGTTTATTAGTGCCACCTGCTGGCCGTCAGCCATCACTGCACTTATTCACTTTATTATTTATTTTGCGCGAAATTATCCACCATATTTTTTTCCATGTTTGCGTAATTGTGAACACTTTTAATTTTTCTGCAAATACTCTTTATTATTTATTTTTTAATACCACTATTGACCCTAATTACTCACAGTAGCGCAAGGGATTCACCTATACACATTATCATTTTTCCTCTACCACAGAACACACAAGAGGAGAGAGAGGAGGAGGAGGAGCAGAAGGAGGAGGAGTATTCTGGCAGTTTGAACTAGAGGAAGACATACGTAAAACAGGAAGAAATGTTTTTCCATCCCCAGAACCCTTGGGAGTAGTACATGGCTGGAAGGAGGCAGTTCCAGATACTGTAATCCTCAGTGACCCAGAGGAGTCTGCTTCTCATGCCTCCACAAATTTGCGGTGTATGGGCTTCCTCATATTTCAAAACCTGTGAAAGGACCCAAGAATACATGGCGTAAAAGTAAAGGCTCACTATTGGTTGGCAACCCTTCTTGACCACCGTTATAAGGGGAAAGTCTCAGAACTCATCCCGTCCCCACAGAGAGTGCAGAAGATAAAATATCTTAAGGACACCTTAAACAGGATTTTATCGAATGCTTTTCCAACTCTGGTAGGTTACAGTGTAGTGGAAAACATAGCTTCTGTTGGTCAAGAGAGGAGCGTTGGAGAAGGCGTTTGCCTAATTGATGCATTTCTGATTTTATTTAGTCCTCGCCATTCAGGGCTGACAGCTTCCACACCCCGACGGCAGCGTCTGCATTACATGGTGGACTATTAACTAGAGGCAAAAATAGAGATTGAGAGCTTTCCAGTTGACGATCCACTGGCTTACTGGGTCATGAGAATAGACCACTGGCCAGAACTTGCCCAGTATGCTATTGAGCTTCTGGGCTGACCTGCATCCAGCGTGCTTTCTGAATGGTCATTCAGTGCTGCTAGAGGTTTTGGTACTGATCATAGAAAGCGTCTGTCCACAGACCCCCTGGACTGTCTGACATTTATCAAAATAATCAGTCCTGGATTACCAGCAGCTATGACGCCCCTGATGCTGATGTTGCCGATTAAGTGTTTTTGGGATGTGGAATCTCTGCAGCACTTCTAGGCTGCCTAGTGTTGTGGGTGTTGATTTAATCTGGAAGACTGTTTTTGGTGTAGGTTTCATGGGCACATTTAACACCCAAAGAACAATTTTTCCACACCTGTTTGACAGGGAGAAATTTGCCGTCTGTAGTCTACAGCTGATGGTGTGCTGCTGACAGATGTGCTCCAAGCACCTGGGACACCCTGCACTATACCATCATCCCTATCAGTGGAGGCTGCTGAGAGGTCATGAGGTATAGCAGGGACAGACTGAGGAGAGTAAAGAGGAGGGACAGATTTGTGCCCCTTTTGTGTGGCTTCTAGGTGTTCTTGCCAACGGGCTGAGTGGTGGGAGGTTAAATGCCTTGTCTAGCATGTGGTACCCAAATGGTTGGTGTTTTTGCCATGCTTCATGTGCTTGAGGCTGGGTTCACATTATTGCAAATTGGATGCGGGTTCCAATTCGCAATAGCAGGAGATTTTGACCGACTCTCTATGGAGCTGGTTCACATATCTCCATTGTGGCTTCAGGGCGAATTTGCACAGGAGCCCTGTGCGTCTTTTGGTCCGTTTCAGGTCAAAATTTAGCTCAAAATTTGTGCTGGAATTGGACCTGAAACGGTGAACAGGGATGCACCGGACTCTTGCTATGAGCCGCATGCGAAGATAGTGTGAACCCAACCTCAGACAAAGCTTGCAAATAGCAACAGTGCAATAGTCTGCACATGTACTTAAAAAGGCCCAAACAGCTGAGCTGTGGGAAGTGGGCTGGGAGACAACAGCTCCAGAATGTGATGGAATAGGGTGGCTGCTCTCTACTCTTCCATGATGACTGCCTCGATGGAGTTGTGCTTCACCCTCACTTTCCTTCTCTGCTCTATTCAGCACTCAAGTCAAGTCAGTGACCTCATCATCATCATCTCCTCCATCCTCATTGCCACTGGATACAATTTGGCAATACGCTGTGGCTGGGGGAACATGACTGCCAATTTGTGTACCAGTGTTCTCCCCTCTCTGTAGGCTCATGTTCCTGCCTTATTCAACCTCAGAGTCAGAACCAACATCTGACTCGAGTAATGACTGTGCATCATCAAGGAACAAGTGGCTAATGTGTTCAAATAACTCTGCTGACTCCTCCATGCCTGATGCTGGGGCTATGGCAGGAACAGCTGTGGACAAGGAGGCAGGTTTTGCCACTCTGGCAGCTGCAGGGGACTGCGCACTAGTCTCTGCTTGGGTGACAGAGGAGGATGAGGATGGTTTAGTAAGCCAGTCCCCCACCTCCTCTGCATGCTGTGGCTGAGTGTGCATGGGCAACATCACTAAACAGAGGATTGACCACGTCCACCTTTGCCTGTGGACACATACGCTGCTGGCCCCCTTATAGTGCCATGGGAACATCTGCTTCTTCTTGCTGTCCTCTGAGACATGATGGGGGGAAAGGGGGATGCTTATTAACAAAATGTAATAAAGATGTGTAAATGTGTACGTAGATGCACTGTAATCAATGGAAAGTGGTGTTTGGTACACTTTAATTTGAGTATTCACACAGACACACTCCACGGATACACTATAATATATTGCAATATACTGCATCAAACGTGCAGTAACGCATAGAACTATATGACATTAAACTTGCAATAACGCACAGAACTATATGGTGTTAAACTTGCCATAACACACAGAACTATATGGATTTAAACTTGCAGTAACGCAATTAAATATATAGCATTAAACTTGCAGTAACGCAATGAAATACATGGTGCTAAACTTGCAGTAACGCAATGAAATCCATGGTGTTAAACTTGCAGTAACGCATAGAACTATATGTCGTTAAACCTGCAGTAATGCAATGAAATACATAGAGTTAAACTTGCAGTAAGACACAGAACTATATGGCAATAAACTTGCAGTAACGCACACAGAACTATATGGTGTTAAACTTGCAGTAACGTACAGAAAAAAATGTGTTAAACGGTCACTACACTCTCACTGACTGAACTAACCCTACATTCACACTAATGTAAAGATGAATTGTCGCACTACTCTCACAATGACTGAACAATTCCTACATTCACACTAATGTAAAGATGAATGGTCGCACTGCAATCACATTGAACTATCCCTAGGTGCACACTAAACTGATATTCTACACTGACAATAGAATCAGAATAGCACACTAACTGTCTAATAGCACTGAGCCATAAATGGATACAGTCATCATGACCGCATCCAATCATGGCTCTGGCAGTGCTCTGTGCCCTGATTGGGTGAAAGCTTTCATTGCTTCAGCCAATCAGGGCTTTCAATGCACTGTGCAGTAGCGCAGTGCATTGTGGTAGTTCGGTGGGCCGAACAAACGGTCGAACAACCATATAATTCAGTTGTTCGGAGAACTTCCAAACATCCAATGTTCGGCCCGAACTCATGCTCAGGCCGAACCGTTCGCCCATCCTTATTAGTGGCTAGCATGAACTGTTGTGTGACGGAAGTCACTTTGGGTGGGGGGCTTGTGGAACCCAGCTTACCTTGGAGAGCTCTGGAGCTCCGTATCCAGCTCCCCTGGACCCTTCTATGTGTAAATCACCCTGTGTCCATTAGGGGCACAGGGTGACTGAGAACCCCAGTCTGATCTGTGCTAGTTGGACTCGCTGTACAGCCACACTGGAAATTGTATATATGTATATATTGTGTGTTGTCTCATGCTGTTCATGGACTCTTTGCTGAGATAGTTTGGTTGTATTCCATTGTTCTGTTGTGTCTGTCTGCCTTGGAAGAAAAGTATATTATGGGATGTATGTTTATGTGGAGGGGGGAGATTCCTCCAGCAACCCCCCCCTGCCCCGCTGATAAGACTGTTTACTGATGAGAAGTTTGAATACACCTGACCTGTGTGTTCCTTATTGCTTATTGGACAGTTTACCCCGTCCTGAATCCAAGGAAGGGGGTGATTGTCCCCTGAGTTGTATATCTGTTTGTTTCAATAAACAGTTTGATGTTTTTCACCCTACACTGAGTTAGGGCTAGTGACTGGGTGGCTAAAAGTTCTTGGATCATGTGGTACCGGACAGAGGAAGTATTTACAACAGGACATAGTCCTGTTGAGGACCGGAGGTCCCTTACAACTGGTTGGCAGCAGCGGGACAAGAGTGCTCAAGATGGCTGATGAAAGTCTGCACACAAGGAGCACTGAGGCCCCAGAGTATCACCATTGGACAGAAAGCAGTCTCCAAGAAAGATCCAGAAAATTGGATCTCAACCACAGGGGACTGAATAAGGACCTGCTGTGTGCCCCATGCCCTGTGATGTGCCCCGTGCCCTGCTGTGTGCCATGTGATGTGCCTGACTGTGTGCCCCATGATTTGTGTAGGTGGGACTTTGTTTAGGTGGGGCTTGTGTGTGGGCAGGGACACAGGGGGCCCCATGATCTTCTATTGCCCAGGGGCCCCATGAGTTGTCAGTCCACCCCTGGTGTTGAGTTATTTTGAGGGGACAGCAAACACTGTTATATAAGCTGTACACTCACTACTTTACATGGTAGCAAAGTGTAATTTCTTCAGTGTTGTCACATGAAAAGATATAATGAAATATTTACAAAAATGTGAGGGGTGTACTCACTTTTGTGAGATACTGTGTGTGTATATATATATATATATATATATATATATATATACATTCTTTTTTTCTCATTGTAATCCTTTACCATGCTGATTTTCTGTTCTTTGAATTGCAAGGTACTGTAAATGAACAGTTAATTGATTTTCAAGTAAAGGTAATTTCTTGTAACAAATAATGGTTATGGTTCATGTTATTCAAGAGATCTAATGACTTTAGAGACTGTGATGAGTTTGAATCCCCAAGACATTGTAAATCTAATTAGTCACTTTGGGTCTTACAATGTTTACAGGCAACACAACTATAGTATTGTCAGTAATAAGAATTCAACTATAATAAGTCTGTGGGGACAAGCTCTCTGCAGATTTTCTTGCTCCAATTCTCTTTAGCATTACTGTTTTTCATGTCTATGAGAAGCTACTTTGCCCTGATGTAACCTTTGCAGATTTTCTGCAAGGCATTGTAATGTAGTACAAAATGAAAATGTGATAATGATACTGTAAATTCTATATAGATGATGAATGCCAGATATTCACATACACTTGCATATTTAGTTATTAGTGGTAAATAAAATATTTGAAGCCCAACCCCATTATTGCATCATGGTTGGAAAATAATTAATAATTAATAATTAAGCAGCTATATTATGCTGAATATATACATAGGTATATATATATATATATATATATCGGTATATATATATATTTTTATATATATATATAATGGGCGGCCGGCCACTCCTGGGAATATATATATATATATATTCTTCCTCATTTTTATGACAAAACAAAGGATAAATAAACAGTTAAAATACTGTTTTTTCTGCCAAAAGATTTGCAATTATTTTCACCGATACGGATGAGCCAAATGCACCTGGGTTTGGTTCAAGGTAGGTTCAGTGAACATTACTAAAGTTCAGGTGCCAAATCTGAGCCCTATGGAAGTTGCATATTAAAAATCTGTAATGGCTATTTTCTAGGCTAATAGGCAAGGATTGTCAAACAAATGGCATTGGGGATGAACACATACCAAAGCAAAGAAAAAACAATCTATTTAATGTGGAGCAGAGATTTTAATAATGCTTAAAGGGAAACCTTAAAAATGCTAAATTAAAATGTCTTTACATACCATGCCTGGGGAATGACAAGTGGGCACAAATTAAGAGCCCACAACATGGGATTGTGGCTGCCACGTTATTTAATAAAGTTTTTTAATTTTATTTAAAAAAAGAGAGCCCGTCACGAGGCTTGAGGCAGGAAACACGAGGCTTGAGGTGGGATTTTTATAGCTATGTCAGGCTATAAATCCCCTTTTTCGCATATTTGCATCACTTCTGATTTAAAAGATGACTTGTTGGTATGGTCACAATTTTTAATTGACTATAGTGCATAGTCATTTTTTCAAGAAGATTTTGTTTTTCTGCTGATCTTAATTTATTTACAGATGCTGCTGGCTCTTGTGGTTTTGGTGAATGGCCCCCCTTTTGGGTATCTAGCAAAGCTACAAGAAATATAGTTTTGTTAGAACTTTTTCCAGTCATCGTTGCATTGGAAATTTGGGGTGATAATTTTTCCAATAAATTATTATTAATTCAGACAAGGGTGTGATTTTTGCCCTAAACTGCCTTTCTTCCAAACCTATGTTTGTCATCAATGTTTTACATTATCTGGTTCTTCTATGTTTAAGGTTAAATATTTGGATTAAAGCAAAATATGTGCCAGGTAAGCAAAATGTTATTGCTGATGCGTTATCTCACTTCCAGATGGCTCATTTCAGACAACTTTTGCCAGATGCAGACATGGTTGGGTACCCCTGTCCAAGTCATCTGTGGGATCTGATTTAACTCCAGTCTTATCAGCTATAAAAAATTAATTCGCTACTAAAACATGGACTGACTGCTCAGTAGAGAGGGCTGTTCTTTAATACAGAACTAGGCCTTTCGGGTTTTTCCCCTACTAAACAATTAATTTTAGCCTTTCTTTGTTCACTTATGCAATTAAATTTTTCTTTCAATCACATTAATAAGGCAGACTCTTAAACGATATAGAAAAGCAAAGCTAGCACCAGTTGTGCGTAGACCAATTACATTGGATATTTTATCCAAGCTTTCCTTGGCTACTTCAATTGTTTGCATTTCAGAATATGAGACGCTGCTATTTCATGCAGCTTTTTTTTATATTTTCTTTTTTCTTTGCCGTGCTTCGTATCTCTGAGATGTTACCAAACAACAAACAAAGTTTGTCAAGTTTAAGATTTAATGAAGTTTCTATTTTGCATAATAAGGTCCTTATTTTCATTAGGAGATCAAAAATGGATCAAGCTGGCAAAGGCCAATGGCTCAGTTAGTTCAGTGTTAAAAAAATATCTTTCTTGTAGACCAGGTAATGGAGGTCGATTTTTAGTACATTTGGATTCTTCTCGTATGACAACATTTTCATTTTCAGCAGTTTTTAAAAGTTGTCTTTCCCAGTTAGGCCTTTCTCATTGGCAGCTGCTAGATTGGGCTTCAGTGATGCGGTCATTATGAAATTAGGTAAATGGGAGTCTTAGAGGTTTAATATCTATATTCGTCCTAACCTATCTCTGCAATTTATAGGTATCAAGTCTTACATAGGATAGTTGGGCATTCATATGTATATCGGGCTCATAAACGAGCTTCACAGCGTTGCTACAGGTCCAATCTATCCTTACCGTTAGATAAGTTTCAAATCTTTTGGAAAGGGTCTACAATGGACTGATCTTTTCTTTCATCTTTCTACTTTGTTTCATTCATGGCCTTCGCCATCTATTTTAATTCTTCACCTTGGAGGTAATGACGTTGGTAAGATGAAAACGTTAGACTTGATGTAGCTAATAAAATAGGATTTGCAGCGTCTGAAACTCTCTTTTCCTACTACCTGTATAATTTTTTTTCTGAAAAGCAGGAAGTAAAAAATAACAGCACACAGCACACACAGTAACACTTGTTAGGCACACATTTAACCCCCTTGATCGCACTAGATGTTAAACCCTACCCTGCCAGTGTCATTAGTATGGTGACAGTGCATATTTTTACCACTGATCACTGTATTAGTGTCACAGGTTCCCAAAAAAGTGTCAAACATTTAACCCCCTTGATCGCACTAGATGTTAAACCCTACCCTGCCAGTGTCATTAGTATGGTGACAGTGCATATTTTTACCACTGATCACTGTATTAGTGTCACAGGTTCCCAAAAAAGTGTCAGTTATGCCGCGTACACACGATCAGACTATCCCAAAAGTCCGGCAGACTTAGAAAGAAGTTTTGACTCAAAATTCTAAGTCCGGCGAACAATCCGGCCATCTGTGTAATAGTCCGCGTGACTTTTGAAATGAACGGACTTGCCGACACACGGAGTAAAGTCCGTTCATTTTGAACGTGACTCCAGGTAGACGGAATAGCGAAGGAAGTCAATGCAGCCGCCTCGATCGGCGAGATTGACACCTCGCTAGCCCCGTTGCCTGGTTTGGATTTAAAGGGGAATCCTTACACCGAAAAAACGGTGTGGGGGTCCCCCCCAAATCCATATCAGACCCTTATCAGGGAAGGGGGTGGAGACGAGCGAGCGCCCCCCCCCTCCTGAGCCATACTAGGCCACATGCCCTCAACATGGGGGGTGCTTTGGGCCTCTTCCCAACAACACTGGCTGTTGGTTGTCGGGGTCTGCGGTTGGGGGGCTTATCGGAATCTGGGAGCCCCCTTTAATAAGGGGGCCCCCAGATTCCGGCCCCCCCACCCTATGTGAATGAGTATGGGGTACGATGTACCCCTACCCATTCACCTGGTGAAAAAAGTGTAAATAAAAAACACAAGTTTGTCCCAGGAGAAGTTAGCCAGTATGCTACTGGACACAACCCATAAGTTCGAAGCTATATGGGAACCATGGGCGTCCTACTGTGGGATATCCCTTATTCCGGGAGTCCCCCCAGACAATTCTCGGTTACATAACTAAATTGCGGCACACCCCCTCCCACCCTTTTCCCCTCTTTCTGGCTTTCCTTTCCTATCTCTCTTTACTCTGTTTATCTCACGACAGCCCTATAAGTTTGTACTATTTTTGCAAGTTTGCTTGAGGATGTTTTCATGAATGCACAGGTGGAATTAGCCGACACACTTCCAACTGAGGGGCCCACACCCTCACAGACGTGATGATAGCCCAATTATCCTCACCCTTGAGATTGTAATAACTACGGGGATAAGACCGTGAGAGTGATGGCTCGGGGCACAGTTTGCTCCCACTGGGGGTGCCCAGAACCAACTCTCTTCTCATGTATAACCCTTAACCTACTGACACCCCTCTTTTAGTAGAAACTCCCTGCTTGAGGTATTAAGCAAACCCCCCCCCCCCCCACCGGTACTCCACTCTCCACCTGGTCTTCAGATATGTGCTAGTTGTATTCACTCAAGCTCAGTTTTTCATGTTTATCTTTTGCTTATTATTGTAACATAATCGATATTGGGCGATTTAATCTGTACGCCCGTGTTTTGTATGCTTTGTTCAACTTAATAAAAATTTATTGAAAGTAAAAAAAAACACAAGTTTTTAAAATACTTCTTGCTATCTTCTTGCAGCTCTTTTACTAGCGTTGGCCCAGTCTTCGGTCGCTGTCACCGCCGCCTTCTGCTTCTTCTGCTTCTTTCTTCTCCCGATGTTGACACGGCACTGTCTCCGCTTGTAATGGCCGAGACGTGTTGCGTGGCCACTTATATAGGGACAAGTGGTGGGTCACCGGCTCATGTCACACGGTGAACCCGCCCATTATGATGTCATAGTCCAGCATCCTCCGGGACTGTGACATCATAAGGGGGCGGGGTCACCATGTGACATGTGACCCCGCCCCTTGTCCCTATATAACTGGCCGCGCAACACGTCTTGGAGGCAGCGTAGTGTCAACATCAGGAGAAGAAGCAGCAGAAGAAGCAGAAGCAGAAGGCAGCAGCAACAGCGACAGTGACAGAAGACCAGGCCAACGCTATTAAAAGAGCTGGAAGAAGAAAGCGGAGGGCCGGCAAGAAGAACCGAAGAGCGGGACAAAACCCCCGAAGTCGGAAGAAGACCCCCGGACGGTGAGGAAGGAGAAAGCCGGACTCCTCCGCTAGTCAAAGATCAAGCAGGAGATAGCGGAGGAGTCCGGCGAGAAGACCCCCAAAGACGGAAGAAGACCCCCAGAGCTGTCTAATAAAGTATTTAAAAAACTTGTGTTGTGTTTTTTATTTACACTTTTTTCACCAGGTGAATGGGTAGGGGTACATCGTACCCCATACTCATTCACATAGGGTGGGGGGCCGGTATCTAGGGGTCCCCTTATTGAAGGGGGCTCCCGGATTCCGATAAGCCCCCCGCCCGCAGACCCCGACAACCAACGGCCAGGGTTGTTGAGAAGAGGCCCTTGTCCTCATCAACATGGGGACAAGGTGCTTGTCCAAAGCACCCCCCCATGTTGAGGGCATGCGGCCTGGTACGGCTCAGGGGGGGGGGGGTTGCTCGTCCCCACCCCTTTCCTGACCAGCCGGGCTGCGTGCTCGGACAAGGGTCTGATGTGGATTTGGGGGAAACCCCCACGCCGTTTTTTCGGCATAGGGATTCCCCTTTAAATCCATACCAGCTAGCAAGGTGGCAATCCTTTGCTTCCTTTGTTAGTCCTGTCTACCTGGAGTCACGTTCAAAATGAAAGGACTTTACTCTGTGTGTCGGCAAGTCCGATCATTTAAAAAATCCGGCGGACTTCCACCAAAAGTCCGGCGGATTGTCCGCCCGAAAAAGTCCGGGCGTGTGTGGGCAAGTCCGCTCGTTCGGAAAGTCCGGCAGACCTCCGCTGGAAAGTCCGGCGCATTGTCCGGCCGAAAAGTCTGATCGTGTGTACGTGGCATTAGGTGTCTTATTTGTTCACCGAAATATCACAGTCCCGCTATAAGTCGCTGATCACTGACATTACTAGTAAAAAAATAAAAAATAAATAAAAACGACATAAATATATCCCATAGTTTGTAGACGCTATCCAATCATCCAATGCACAAACCAATCAATATACGCCTATTGGGTTCTGTTTACCAAAAATATGTATCAGAATACATTTTGGCCTAAATTGATGAAGACATTAGCTTTTTTACATTTTTCTATTGGATGTCCTTTATAGTAGAAAGTAAAATATATATATATATATATATATATATATATATATTTTTTTTTTTAAAGTGTCGCTCTTTTTGTTTTTTTAGCGCAAAAAATAAAAAAAGCAGAAGTGATCAAATACCACCAAAAGAAAGCTCTATTTGTGGGGAAAAAAGGACATAAATTGTATTTGGGTACAGTGTTGCACGCTTTTTGCACGCTTGATCCAGCCAGTAACACACCTCCTGTATTAGAATGCTCCCACTCTGGATGGTAGAGCACAGAGGCACCTTTGGACAGCAGAATTGTCAGTCTCTGGGAGCGTTAGATTTGGATACACTAATAAATTAAAGTCAAACAATACATTTTTTTTATTCAAATTCCATTTTTTTAGGCAGTTACCGCAAACAGTTTTTTCATAAATAAAAGCTGGTAATTATAAGCACCCATGTCTGTATGCTCAGGTCAGGGTTTGGTATGAGTTTTGGGGAGTCTGAAATTTTTCTTTTGTGTTTTTGCATGGGGTTCTCCCTTAAAAAACATATTATACCAATTGGTTTGGTATGGTATTTGGGGGAACTCAAACCATTTTTTTTGCATGGGGTTCCCCTTGACATCCATACCAGACCCTCATCAAGGATAAGGTCTGGTATGGATGAACAAATTCCTGGCTGATTTTTTTGTGATTTTTTTCATGGAGTTCTCCCTTAAAAACTATATCAGTATAAGACCAATTGATTTGGAATGGAATTTTGGAGGAACGCACACCTTTTTCTTTATGTGGGGTCCTCTTTGACATCTATACCAGGCCCTCATCAAAGATTAGGGTCTGGTATGTATTTTTAGACACCATTTTTTTGCTTTGGTTTTTGGTTGTGTTCCCCCATTGACACCTATATCAGACTCTCATCTAGGATAGGGTCTGGTATGGATGAAGCAAATACCTGGAATATTTGTTTACAAACAGAAGTAAGTAGTGAAGATCTGTCATTTACCCACAATTTCAACAGCAGTTGTGCTGCAGTAGCTTGTTTACATTGTACAGATGTGCCACTTCCCAACCAGATTAAAGCAGTATTAAACCCAAAAGGAAACATTTATTATATTTCAGCTTTCCAATTCTTCAATGTGATGGCTGTATTAGTTTTCTTTGTTAGGCTTTCTTTCCCTCATTTTTATCTGGTGATCTGGCCAGTAAGTCCGTTGTTTTTCAAAATATCAAGCTATCCTGTAGATCTAGCAGTTACAGGGATGAGACAAGCCATTTCCCACTGACGGGGGTGCTTACAAAGACCAGCTGTTATTAATTTGTGTAAAACCTTTATCCCAAAAGGAAAAAACAAATGTTGCTGTAACTGCTAATAAATTGTTAGCTGGAGTTTGCCTTCAATTTGTTAGTGTATATAATAGTACTAGTACATCTAACACTCCCCTCTCCCAGACTGACAATGTTACTGTCCAAAGGTGCCCCCTGTGCTCCTTCATCCAGGGTTGGGGCACTATAATACAGGCGGTGTGTTACTGGCCAGATCACCAGGTGAAAACAGAGGTGGAAAAAAGTCTAAAAAAAACAAAAACCAATGCAGCCACCACATCTAATGATGTGCTTTAGTTTTGGGAGGGGAGGGGCAGGGCGGGGTGGGGCGGAGAGAGGACCGTTTTTACACAGAAAATGGAAATGACAGGAAGGGAGAGAGGGCAATGCAGATGCTGCAGACAGAGCAGGATGACAGAAAGCCTTCCACTGACACCAACAATGAGGAAGAATTCCTCCCTCTAACACCAATAATGTGGACTACCCTTTGTTCCACTTGACCCTCCCTTCTAGATTGTAAGCTCTAATGAGCAGGGCCCTCTAATCCCTCCTGTATTGAATTGTATTGTAATTGTACTGTCTTCCCCGATGTTGTAAAGCGCTGAGCAAACTGTTGGTGCTATATAAATCCTGTATAATAATAATATAGGTCAGCATTACAGATAGGGTATATAGTTCAGCGTTACAGATATGGTATATAGCCCAGCATTAAAGATACAGTATATAGCCCAGCATTACAGATAGGGTATATAGCTTAGCATTACAGATATGGTATATAGCCCAGCATTAAAGATATGGTATATAACTCAGCATTACAGATAGGGTATATAGCTCAGCATTACAGATACAGTATGTAGGTCAGCATTACAGATAGGGTATATAGGTCAGCATTACAGACACGGTATGTAGCTCAGTATTACACATACAGTATATAGCCCAGCATTACAGATACTGTATATAGCCCAGCATTACAGATACTGTATATAGCCCAGCATTACAAATACGGTAAATTGCCCAGAATTTCAGATTCCAGAATATAAAACTGACAGCAATGCCCCTCCCCCGTGGGAGGTCCAGCACTTACTAGTCTGTGGTGTCCTCTCCTCCTGTGTCTCCTCCAGTGTGGGCAGCTCCAGTGCGGGCAGCTCCGATGTCCACCCCTCATGCTTCCTCCACCCTGTGTCTCCTCTTCTGCCAAAGTGCTGGGAATCCAATAGAATCACCTGGCACTTTGGACAATCGGGAAACAGGTTTCATTGACCTGCCTCCTGATTGGTGGGGAGGCACTGTAGTGTGAAAATAGCGAAAAAGTATTTGCTATGGTCACACAATTGTGTGGGTTCGGGTGCACTCTCTGTCCCCCGAGCCCACCCTTTTTTGAAGCCTATTGGAGCCTCTGGCTCTAACCAGTTACTTAAAAAAAAAAAACACCTGTGCGCCCACAATGCAGAGGCCACTGGTCTTCATGACTGTGTTTGTGTCTGTCCCTGTATGTCTCCAAGATTAGACATGTGCAATTCGTTTAGTTACGAATTCGTTTTCCGTTCAAATTCGTTATATTCGTTCATTCGTTATCGTACGAATGAACGAATGATTCGCTAAAAATTCTAACGAATAACGAAATATCAAAACAAACGAATAAGAAAAACGACGAAAATACGAAATAATTAAATTAGAAACAACGAAACTACAAAAGAATGAAAATACGAAAAACAGAAACAACGAAAAGGAAAATGAACGAAAAAATTCGTACATTCGTAACTTTTTTTTTGTTTGTTGATTCATAATTATCCGTATCTCCTACAATGGCGCTGCTTAACGTGCTTCGAATGGATTGAACGAAAAAATTTGTACATTCGTAACTTTTTTTTTTTGTTTGTTGATTCGTAATTTTCCTTGTCTCTTACAATGGCGCTGCTTAACGTGCTTCGAATGGATTGAACGAAAAAATTCGTACATTCGTAACTTTTTTTTTTTGTTTGTCGATTCGTAATTTTCCGTGTCTCTTACAATGGCGCTGCTTAAAGTGCTTCGAATGGATTGAACGAAAAAATTCGTACATTCGTAACTTTTTTTTTTTTTGATTCGTAATTTTACGTGTCTCTTACAATGTAATAATAGCATACACATTACATAAAATTATGAATTATGCTCCGATTACGAATCTACGAAAACAATGTTACGAAAGTACGAATAAATCAATCTTGCGAAAGTACGAATGTAACTAAATCTACGAAAATACGAATGCGTCCGAATACAACATACAATGAAAATACGAATTTTGAATAAACGAAAATTAGACTAACGGAAAAACGAATCAACGAAAAAATAACTCTACGAAAATAGGAACCAGTCCAAATACCAACACCGACGACTTACGAAAATACGAACGAGTCCGAATACGAACAACGACGACTTACGAAAATACGAACGAGTCCGAATACGAACACCGACGACTTACGAATTTACGAATCGTTACGAATCAACAGAAACGTACAGAAACGAAACTAAACAAATTTTTCTATGTCTATCGAAGATGTCTTTTTATGTTAATTTTACAAGTTACAATTCCAGCAACAGAGTCCTTGTATTGCAAACCTCAATCCCATAAGTTATATTTTCCAATATGAAAAGGATGGAAGACAAAAATAATTTTTACACCCTTTAAAAAGAAGCTCTCCTGGTCATACTTCTCATGGAGGTCACAGGAGTGCACTTACTTATACACTTCTGTGAACCAGAATCAGCCAACAGTGGGCTAAAGTCCACTGCTGGCTGATGTCACAGAATTGTTACTAGAGGGATCCTGGCAATAATATCGGGATTCACCCAGATCCCTAACCAGCAGCTGACTCAGCCTCTTAGCATGCGGTTGATCATTCAGCGGTCATGTGATCACTCAATTCTCTGGTTTAAAGCCAGCAGGGGACAGCTGCAGCATTGGACTGATACTGCAAAAGGTAAGCAATTATGTATGTTTGTTTTGATATATTCCTGCACTTCTCTTTTAGAGATCATATATGCATTTCAATTAACAGCACACATGGTAGTATATTACATTGCACTCTGATCGAATATACTACTACACATTCATTTTTAGTAACTGAATTCATGATTTTCTTTTTTTTTGGACGTGAGCCACATAGGTTTTATTTTTAGCCTTTTAAACTTATTGCCTATAGGAATATACTTTGCAGTGAAAACTGTCTTTTTAAAGAATTCCCATTTCCGTTCTGTGCCCATTGATGCCAATATTCTTTCCCAGTCTAAGTCCTGGAGTGCAGACCTCTTCCTTGAAAAATTTGCTCTCTTGAAATTAAGTGTTTTTATCTTTCCCGTATGTGATTTTTGCCTACAGCTAACATCAAATCATGTTATGGTCACTGCTACCCAGGTGTTACTTTATCTGAACATTACTAATACGCTCTGCATGGTTTGAGATTACCAGGTCCAACAGAGCATCATTCCTAGTTTGGGTCTCAAAAAACTGGACCTTAAAATTGTGCTGTAATAGGTTTATCAGTTTTTGCCCTTTAACTGTCCCAGCAGTGCCATTACTCCACTCATTTTCTGGGTAGTTAAAATCCCCCATTATTATCACTGTCCCAGCCCTTGCAGCCCTTCCCATCTGTGCAAGGAGCTGAGTCTCCACCTCCTCATTAACATTGGGTGGTCTATAACAAACTCCAATGATTAACTTTGAACTACGCACATCTGTATGCAGTTCCACCCATAATGCTTCAGACTCATCACACTCTCCATCCACCAGGTCCTCTTTCACACTCGCTTTGAGATCACTTCTCACATACAGACAGACCCCTCCACCTTTCCTTTTTATTCTGTCTTTCCGAAAGAGTGCATAGCCAGGAATATTAACCGATTACATCATAGCTCTCCTGATGCACCAGAGCTTCCAACTCACCTATTTTGATTGGCAGACTTCTGGCATTGGTGAACAAACACTTTAATGGATTAATATATTTTGACCGGTCACATACTATCCTCTTGGGTGTTTTGAGATTGCAACTAGGACTTGCTACTATAATTACCTTGAGTTTATGTGCTTTGGTTACCCTACCACTAATTCCCCTAATATTACCCTCTGGAATATGTTCCACGCTGACTATCTCTATCTCTGGACCCCCCCCCCCCCCCCCCATTGCCTAGTTTAAAAACCCCACTAACTTTTTGGCCATCCTTATCCCCAGCTGATCTGCACCCTCCTCATTTAGGTGCAGTCCGTCCCTTCTATAGTACCGGTTATCGACTGAGAAGTCGTCCCAGTCCTCCAGGAACCCAAACCCCTTCTTACTACACCAGCTCTTCAGCCACTTGTTTACTTCCCTAATCTCCCTCTGCCTTTCTGGTGTGGCTCGATGTACCGGTAGTATTCCTGAGAATACTACCTTGGAGGTCCTTTTCCTCAATTTAGCTCCCAAGTCCCTAAAATCGTTCTTTAGGACACTCCATCTGCCTCTGACTTTCTGACTGCTAACGTGCACCATGACAGCTGGGTCTTCCAAGTATGTTGTCTCCCCGAGCGCTCGGTAGACAACATACTGTTCGGCTTCAGGTCTTTGTTACAGATTAGCCTCTCTGTCCTTCTAAGAATTGAGTCCCCTACCACCAGAATCTGTCTTTCCTTTCCCTTTGCTCACCCCCCCCACTCTCACTGGAGGAGTTCTTCCCCGGCAGCTAGGAGAGTCCCTCAGCTCCAGCAGTGCTGGTCCCTGACTGGTTTCCCCAATGTCACTCAATGGAGCATACTTATTGGGATGCTCCAGCCCTGGATCAGCCTCCCTGCCACTTACCCCTCTACCCTTCCTGACTGTCACCCATTTACTATTTTCTAGTGCCTGCACCTCTTTGTCTCCACCCACCTCTGTGCTGGCCCCTGCCGGCACCTGCTGTGTACGTTCCTGGCTCTCCTTTAGTGTGGAGGGTCTTTTCAGTGCTGACAGTTGCTTCCCCAGATTCAGAACCTGGGCTTCTAGGGAATCAATGTCCTTACATTTTGCACAGCAGTATTCGCCCTCGATCAGATGATCAAGGAACGCATACATGCCACAAGATGTACACTTAGTCGCCTCTCCACACCCGCCGGGCATCGTACCTATTAATTCAATTTAATAGATACCTTTGTGTAGGCATATGTTTCTGTAAGTGCCTTGAATCATTACGCATTCAAGAACAAATTGTACAGTCAATATGATGTTTTGCACATAATTCTATTATTATTTTTTGAAGAATTGTCAAATAAAAATATTTTATACTTTTCTATAAAAATTACTTGTATCACATTTCATGCCTATAAAGTCCCGCCCTGTGAGGGGAAATTTTGTAATCTATTTAAGATTGGGATGTTGGCTGTGAACCAGCAGAATTCGTTACAAACCTCCATACTTTTTGATAATTCTTAAAAAGAGAAATTGGCCAGAATCAGGACAGTTTTGCTGCAGGTAGAACAGGAACAGCCATAGTGAACGACTGGGCATTTCTATCCACTAATGTAAGTCAAGCTAATTGTAAAAGAAAAAAAAAACGATCCCACAGTCAAATCTGTACAGCCAGTGTATACTGTTGTGTCAAATATGTACACAGCCAGTGTCTGAAAAAATGTAGCTGTTTTGTAACACCATTTACTGTAATGCACCTGTCAAGTGTGTCGAATAAAGATTTTTTATATTTTCAATATTACCCTTAAAATAGCATTGAAAGATACTCCATACTGTATTTTTTTTAAGGTTACTACAGAGATTCAAATCCATGTTTTATGCGTCAATGAGTATTTCATTAACAATTTTACCTCTTGGGAACATAATGTGCTAATGAGCCACTGGAGTAAACAAATGAATAAGTGGTGCTTCTTTGGTTCCCAAGGCTCTACACTGTTTTCTATAAGTATATATTGAAAATGTAAACCTTTTCTAACCAATTTGGATTTTGCTTCTAAAGAACATATCTGAATGCAGGTAAGGCCACGGTTGAACCCTCATTACTATATTTATATCTGTATGTTGTTTTTGCCTTATATATTTTTACTTAAAGTGGAAGTAAACCCCCCTATCATTTTCAGCCAAGGAAGCTGCCATCTTTGCCTCTGTTTAATCTTCAACTGCCACAGTGCTGCACATGTGATCTGTTATGACACCAGCCATTGGATGGTTTGACTGTTTGGTTGAGAGCACAGCCAATGTGCAGTTAGCATTCACGGCATGCCTTTTTTTTTTAGACTGTTAAATCGATGGGTTTACTTCCGCTTTAATGCAATGAAGGGCATATTTTTAAAGCAGATAATCTAGCATTCAGAAAACATTCTCTGCAGGTGAACCTGCCTGGTGTATTTGTTTTAAATAAAAGTGACTGATTCTACACCAGAGAATGTTTGGTGAAAGTCAAATTTGCTGCTTTATAAATAGACCTTTTGGCTACCTTAAATTTTAGTTTTTTGGCAAAAACTTGGGGAGTAAAATAACAAGCAAAAGCAAAATAAAGTAGGACATGACAATGAAATATTTGTCTAAATGAAACATAGAAATACAATCTTTAAATAGAAATGATTTCTGCCCAGTAGCAATGTGATGGTCTGATTTAGTTAGGACCCCCCTCTGAATCCCTTTCTTTCTTGACTTTAGATACAGCAAAATGTTACAAAAGGAAAGCTGCTGTTTATTTCTGGATTAAGAGATACAGATACAGAACAATCTGGCTATGGCTCCAGTGGGCTGATTTTTTGCATATTTGTCCAATTAGGAGCATGACCAAATCTGAAGGGTTTCAACTTTTAATGTCAGTGCTTAATGTATTTCATGTGGGGTATAATAGAAGCAACCCAGTAACTGTCTAGATCTGCCTTTCTAAACCATAGTTTTGTGAACCCCTAAGGTTCCTACAGCTGTTGCTAGAGGTTGCTTGATGATGTCCACATAATTCTGGCAACAACCTCACTTCACTTATCACCACTTATCATCTCTTATTGCCCACCAATTGTTGTGCCTAAACCTGGCTGTAAACCATACTGGGGTAGGTTTACTAAAACTGGTGCACTCAGAATCTGGTGCAGCTGTGCATACTGCATAATAACCAATCAGCCTCTAAGTTTGGCTTGTTTGATTACGCTTTGACAATAAAATCTGAAAGCTGATTGGTTTCTGTGCAGAGCTGCACCAGATTTTGCACCATGCAGTTTTAGTAAATAACCCAACTGTGTTTACTGAATTAGCATTGTGTACACATACAGCCAGGAACATCCAAAACTGGACATACCATACTGTGGAAGGGGTTTCGCATTTTCAATGTATTTATTTTAACTATTTTATTAATTGTATATTAATCTTGTGGTATTTTTTTGTAGGTTAGGAAAGAAAGGCAAATTCGTCAGACTGGTTTACTTCATTGCTCTCTAAAAATGCTTGATGATGACAGCCTGTCTAACAAGACAGCACAGAATAGATTTTATATTGTTGTTTTTCCTACAAATCCAAAAACCCAGCTGATACTTTTCACTGGAATTCTCATCATCTACATGATAGCTATGTTGGGAAATTTGATCATCACAATGCTGATCATCCAGGCTCCTAAGTTACATAATTCTATGTACTTTCTGATATGCAATCTATCTATTTTAGACATGTCTTTTATATCGGTTACTATTCCAAAACTTTTGGTAATCACAAAGACCAACATGAATGTTTTGTCTTTTAATGAATGTATCTCGCAAATGTACTTTTTTATTGCAACTGCAAACATAGAGTCTTTTATTCTGACCTCCATGTCTTATGATAGATATGTAGCAATTTGTAATCCTTTGCTCTATCATTTAATTATGAACAGATTTTCATGTTTCTTTTTGGCTTTAGCATCCTGGCTCCTTGGATTCCTAAACTCATTACTGCTCTCATTGCTTACATCAAATTTGTTATTTTGTAAGTCAAACGTCATTAATAATTTTTTCTGTGACCTCAAGGCACTTCTAAAATTGTCCTGTAGTGACACTACTCTCATTCAGACTATTATACTTGTTGACAATTTTATCATTGGTTTCTTTCCGTCTTCTTTGACCTTGACCTCTTATGCTTATATCATTTCAAGTGTGTTAAAGATCCATAGCACAGAAGGGAGACATAAAGCTTTTTCAAACTGCACTTCACACCTTACCACAGTTTTCCTTTATTATGGGACAGCACTTTGCTTGTACATGGTTCCTAATGCTGAAAATTCTCAAACCAAAGACAGCACCCTTTCATTTATTTATGTTGCTTTAATTCCAATGGTAAACCCATTAGTTTATAGTCTAAGAAATAAGGATGTTTTGGGAGCTTTGTCAAAGGTAACTGGATGGAATAAAAAACGTAAAGTAAACCAGAAGACTATTATACCTAAATTATCATAAAGTAGATCTTTACTTTACATTTCTATAATTGTAGTCTAAAATTAATATTGTAAAAGTATACTTTTTTTTAGTACATATCATTTATTCTTATTCATTTCTGCAGCCTGACTAAAAAAAAATTTGTAAGCGATAGCTGGCTTTCTGGTAACCAAGATTTTCAGACACAGAATCTTCCATGTCATTCTTTTTCTGCAGAAACTGTTCCTGGCTTCCACAAAAGATAATTTAAATTAAAAGAGTAGAAGACTGCTCATTTATCCTAATAAAAGCAAAATGTAAATAAAAACGATGCAGCTTCTCTGAGTAGAAAACTAAAACCCCACCTTAATACTGAACATGATAATAAACCCAAAAGCAAATATTTATTATATTGCAGCTTACCATTTCTTACATGTGATAGCTGCATTCATTTTCTTTTTTAGACTTTCTTTCTTATATTTTGAACTGGTGAGCCAGCCAATAAGTCTGTTGTTTTTCAACAGATCTTACTCTCCAGTAGAATGTATCAATTACCGAGATGAATGAGAAAAACCATTTAACACTCGTTTGCTAATGTTGTTCACTCTGTTTTGGAAAGTGGTTGCCACCATTCCTATTTACATAGTTTTTATTTTTTTTGTATGGCATTTTTCAGACAACCACACCAACAAAACATATATTCCTTTAAAAATATATTTAGTTAATACAAATTTATTAAAATACAAAGTTCTATAAAACCACAGATAACCATAATTGGCTTGAAAGACATTTTGTGAGTGTATGCGGATTAACCACTTCAATACAGGGCACCCCCCCCCCCTTTCCTGCCCAGACACATTTTTTTAGCTTTTAGCTTTTTGAATGACAATTTTGCGGTCATGCAACACTGTACCCAAGCAAAATTGAAAAATAAAATACTTTTTCTCTGTTTTTGTTACAAAACTTTGTAAATAAGTATGTTTTCTCCACTGATGGGCACTGATGAGGCTGCACTGACAGACACTGATGAGGCAGTACTGATTGGCACTCATGAGGCGGCACTGATGAAGTGGCACTGATGGACACTGATGATGAGGCACTTATATGCAGCACTGATGGGCACTGATAGGCGGCACTGAAAAGCAGCACTCGAAAAGGGAGTGTCCCCCAAGCAGCTGATAAGCAGCACTGACAGGCACTAATAGGTGGCACTGATATGCAGCACTGATGGGCACTGATAGGTGGCACTTATGGGCACTTATAGGCAGCACTGATGGGCACTGATAGGTGGCACTGATGGGCACTGCTAGGTGGCACTGATATGGGTACTGATAGGTGGCACTTATGGGCACTGATAGGCGGCACTGATAGGCACTGATGGGTGGCACTGATAAATGGCACTGTTAGAAGGCACTGCCAGGCATCACTGATGGGCACTGAGTGCCATCCCTATTGGACATTGATGGGTATACCTGGTGGTCCTGGGTGAGCATCCCTGGTGGTCATAGATGGGCATCCCTGGTCATCCTGGGTGGGAATCCCTGGTGGTCCTGGATGGGCATCCTCAGGGGGGCTGCACTCATAATCAATCAGCGCAGGCCCCCCTGTCAGGAGAGCAGCAGATCAGCTCTCCTTTACTCAAGTCTGTCAGTGCGAGTGGAGGTAAAGCCGATAAATGACTCTTCCTATTTTACACTGTGATTGGACACAGCTGATTATGTGGTAAAGAACCTACTTCAGCCTACTTTACCAAGATCGGAGATGTAATGTTTTAAACTGACACACCACACCACCGATCGCCGAGCTGCACGCCCCCACGTGCGAGCACTGGCTTGTTATCCTGCTGGATGTCATATGACGCCCAGTCAGCATAACTGAACCACTTCCCGGCTGTCATTCTGCTATAGGCCGGGCCAGAAGTGGATAAAGTGGTGCTCTCCAAAAACCACATGTATTGTGAAGTTTTGATATTCCTCAAGTTGCTCGCTCTATGGCATCAAATATTCAACGCCTTTCAAGATTCAAGCAATCTCTTTCTCAGTGATAGATAGTGCCACCCTGAAATATCAAAGAAAACTCCCAATATCTTATAGATCCCAGATCTCTCCATAAAGAGTACCTGTCACATGCCGATCGCTGACAAAAGAATGTTTGCATCCCTTGTGACAGCAATAAAAGTGATAAAAAAAATTAAAAAAAAAGCAACAGCGTAAACATTAAAAAAAAAGTGCTCCTGTCCCCCAGTCCAATGTGCTTGTGCGCAAAGGTAGATGCGCATGTTGTTTGTGGCTGTTGCACAGGTGTGCACAATTCTAAAGCGTGACATGTTTGGTATCTATATATTCGACATAACATCATCCTATATATCTTACAAAAGGTTGGGTTATGTATTGTTTTTTTATTGTATTAAAATGAAAAAGTGTATTTTAAAAACAAAATTGCATTTGAAAAACCACTGTGCAAATACTGTGTGACATAAAAAATTTCAAAACCCATCAATTTATTCTCTAGGGCCTCTACTTTAAAAAAATATATAATGTTTTGCAAAAAATACTTATTACATGTAAACAAAGAGTGCCAGAAAAGGCCTAAAGCTCAAATGGTTAAAGGTAGTTATGGCTGGGACATCTAATTTTTGTATCCTGTGCTATTAGGCCTGAATTGACTGGTGGAAGTAGCAGGCACAACAGATGGAAAAGCTATAGGACAGTTCACTTCTTTTTTTTTTACATTAAAGATGTTTATTGAAGTTTTATATCATACATTGAAGTAAAACAAAACAACAAAAAGAATAAACAAAAGTATTGAATACATAGAAGCACAGAACCAGAGCACGTACAGTAGTATATCCAAGTCATATATACAGTAAATTATGTAGAAGCGAATTTTGTGGTCCATAAATTCCACATTTCGTCAAACTTAGCGCATTTAAGCGAGTTTATTGCCAAAAGCCTTTCAAACGTGTGATTTTGGTGAACTTTCCTGGTGACATCAGTAATATTAACAGTTGGAACAGTTTTCCAATGTTGTAAAATCAAAGATCTAGTAGTCAATAATATGTGGGACACCACATGTCTCATACAGTATGGAAATGTTTCTAACCCTATTAGCAGGATAGCCATTGTTGGTGTAGGGGGTGTAATTATACCCGTTATGGATGATATAAGTGTGAAGGTTTGGTTCCATAAACTGGTGATGCTTGGGCATTCCCAGAGGAGGTGGAAAATATGACCTTTGTGACCGCAATTTCTCCAACATAGCGGAGAAGTATCTGGAAACATTTTGGCTAATCTGCAGGGGGTATATTGCCAGCGATTAATTATTTTAAGTGATGTTTCCCAGTGGTTGGTACAATGAGAGGATTTTTGTATAACATTAAATGCGAATAGCCATTGGTTATCAGTAATCGTAGTTCCCATGTCGGTGTCCCATTTCTTGTGTGCAGCCGATTTGACGAATACTCTTTTATTGTTTAAAAGGTTGTAGTATAGTGATATACCCTTTTTCCCCTGCGGACCGTTGGTGATATGTTGCCACACTGAGGTGGGTAAAGACAATGTACGAATTGGGTTGTCTTTCATAAAGTGTGCTACTCGCAAGCATGTGAACAGCATATGATTGGGCATTTTATATTTGGTCATCAGATCCGTGGCTGACATTGGGTTAGAATTGTGGAGTAGATCCTCAACGTTAGATAACCCAAGGGAGGGGAACTTCTTCAGAGATAGCATAGGGATGTTAGCTTCTATGATACTCAGTGGGAGGTTATTGGTTATGGCTTTGCTGTTGCCCATGGGTCGGGAGAGTAAATATCTCCAGGCTCGTAATGATACGGCAATAGTGGGTGGCAATTTCTGCAGGTTCCATGGTAACCATTTGTCTCCCAGTAGTACCGTACGCAAGTCAGGTATTGGGGCCAGAGAAGTTTCTACGTCTACCCATAAAGGTCCGTCGTCTGAAGGGGTCCAGTGTTTAAGTTGGTCGAGTCTGGTAACCCAGAAATAATCTTGTATGTCCACAAGACCTGCACCGCCTACTGATTTGTGGGGCAGTAGGTTGGTCCGTGAGCACCTGGCTTTCTTACCCCCCCATAATAGTCGCCATTGAAGTCTAGATAGAGATGTCAGGTAGGCTTTCGGGATGTCAAGTGGGAGAGCTCTAAATACGTATAGAATTTGTGGGAGAATGAACATTTTATATGCCGCTAGCCTACCGAGCCAGGACAGTTCTTTTTTGGCAATGTTGTCGATTTGAGGTCCTATCTTAGATAGGAGGGGTTTCATATTGGTTCCAACCATTGTGGTAAGTTTATCAGTCAGGGTGATACCCAGGTATGGTAGACCTTTGTCTGTCCACGTGTAAGGGAGGTCCTGTCGTAGTTTGAGACAGTCTCTTGATGTGAGGCCCATATTCAGGATGAGGGATTTGGAAAAGTTCACTTTATAGTAGGAAACTTCCCCAAAGGTGTTTAGTATGTCGTGAACTAGAGGGAGTGAGGAAAGAGGTCGAGTCAGCATTAAGATCACATCGTCCGCAAATAAGTTAATAACATGGGATTTAGAGCCTATCTGGAAGCCAGCGATATCCTCATGAGATCTAATGGTCTCCGCCAGGGGTTCAATCATAAGGTTGAATATCATCGGGGATAGTGGACAACCCTGGCGGGTACCATTGGTAATCCAGAACGGATTGGACAGCATGCTGGATGTATATACCTGTGCCGACGGGCAGGAATACAATGCTAGTACTGCATTTAATATAGTACCACAGAAACCAAATTTAGTTAAAGTCATAGACATATATTTCCAATGCACCCTGTCAAACGCCTTCTCTGCGTCTATGGACAGCAGCAGAGAAGGTGTTTGAGTACGTTCAACATGATGAATAATATTAATGATTCTTCTTGTAGCGTCTGAGGTTTGTCTCCCCTTCACAAAGCCCATCTGGTCGCGTTGTATGAGGGGCGGTATAAAGACAGATAAACGTTTGGCGATAAGTTTAGCATATATCTTAATGTCCGTATTCAACAAGGAAATTGGACGGAAATTAGATGGAGTGGTGGGGTCCTTACCTGGTTTAGGTAGCGTGACTACATAAGCCCTTAGCATTTCTGGGGGAAAGGATGCTGAGTCAGCTGCTTTGGCAAAGACTGATTGTAAGTGTGGTGAGAGGTGAGCTTGGAAAATTTTAAAATATTCATTGGAAAACCCATCTGGTCCAGGTGACTTACCATTAGGTAATGTAGCTATAGTGGTAGCTATTTCGATTCAGTGAATGATGAGTTCAGGGAGGATAATTGATCCTCTGTCAAAGAGGGTAAATTTAGTTTTTTGAGGAAGTTGTGTATGTTTTCTGACGTGGGTTGAGGTGTGGAGGAGTCGTTTTTGATGTTGTATAAACTACTGTAGTAGTCAGCGAATTGGTTGGCGATATCTTGTGGGTTAATGATTTTGTGTTTGAGAGTGGGGTGGAGCAAGTGGGAAATTCTCGTTTTCACACGTGCAGCTTTAAGTCTATTTGCCAGGTATTTGCCAGCTTTGTTGGCATTGGCATATGACGTCAATTTTAGGCGTCTGAGGTGATAGTCGTATTGTTGGGATAGTAGTACCCTGAGTTTCTCTCTACAGTGGGAAACCTGATGGGTAAGAGTGGTAGTTGGTGCGCTTTTGTTTTGTTCCTCCAGAGAATGCAATTCCTGTAGGATAGCAGTAATCTGTGCTGTTTTACGCTTCTTTTCTCTGGCTCCTAACTGAATCAAGATGCCCCTCATGTATGCCTTATGGGCATTCCAAAGGGTGAATGTGTCACTGACAGAGTTGGAATTAGTAAGGAAGAATTCCTTTAGTCGATTGGAAATCTCTGTGGAGGTGCATGGGTCCTGCATTAATCGTACATTGCTACGCCAGATGGGTGGGGAAGAGGAGACAACCTGATCGTTAACAGTAATGGTTATGGCAGCGTGGTCGGACCACGTGATATCATGGACGTGTGCTGAGGAGACCTTTTGCAACAACCATTTGTCCGATAGGAACAAGTCAATGCGTGAATAAGAACAGTGTCTGTGCGAAAAAAATGTGTAGTCTCTTGCATTTGCATTCAGGCAACGCCAGATATCAAATAGTTCTGCGTTGTGCAGCAGTTTATTCAGATATGAGGATCTATTAGCCTTGTGAGCGGAGGTATCGAGTTTTGGGTCGACTATGAGGTTAAAGTCACCGCATAGGAGTATGCTGCCATAAGGTTGGTTCTGGACTTTTTTCAGTAATTTGTTGAGAAAACTGATTTGGCGAGAGTTCGGTGCATAGAGGCTAACCAGGGTGTACGGCAAGGAGTTGATGTCGCCTTTAAGAATGATGTATCTACCATTCGGGTCGAGGATGGTTTCTTTGTGTTGGAAGGAGAGGGTGTTCCTTAACGCTAAGAGGACGCCACCTTTTTTATGACCAGGTGTGTTTGCTAGGAACACGTGTGGGTAGTCCTTGTGGGAACATTTGGGGGTTTTGGAGTCCTGGAAGTGCGTTTCCTGGACGCACAGGATGTCTGCCTTGTGTTTTTTAGCTTCCGCCCACATGGACAACCGCTTGGCAGGGTGGTTTAGGCCTTGTGCATTGATGGATAGACAGTTAATAGGCATGTGTTAGTTCAGAGAGAGTTTGCTGGGTCATGTGGTGCACATACTCACTGCGACCATGTATATCGGTATGATGACACGTGTCGGTATCAAGTTTGTTCAGAGCTGGTTGGTGGTTCCGTACTGGTTGAAGTGCTTCAGGGATAAAACTCAAAAAATAAAAACAACAAAGATAGAACAGAGTTAATAGTAAGTAAATACTAATCTCAATAAGAAAGGGATCCATAAACTGATCCATGTGCAGGCAAACTGCTGCTATTGTGAGAGGAGAAGACAGGGAACACAACATAGTGCCCCTGCGTCCGGAGAGAGCTAAATGACGTAATTTGAGTGATTTTTATCCGTGACCACCTGAGTCCTTTTTGGAGGAGCGTTTGCGGGAGACCACTTGCCATTCCTCAGACATTGGGGTTGGTGATGGCATGGGCTGATAGGTGGATGGGGGTATTTGCTCGGGTTAGATACCCCATTGGCGGAGTGCTGCCAAACCTTCCTCCAGTGTGGAGATCAGTATTGAGGTGCCATTGTGGGTGACCGAGAGCTTGGCGGGGTATTTCCACTTGTGGATAATGTTGTGGTTCCTCAGAGCTTTAGTGATCGTCGCCAGGTTGCGACGTTGTTGGAGCGTATGTTTGGAGAGGTCTGGTAGCAATTGCAAGTCAGCATACTGTGGATGCTTGCTGTCGGCCCTGCGCGATACCATCAGTATTTGCTCTTTAATATGGTAGTAGTGGACTCTGAGGAGAACGTCTCTGGGAGTGTTGTCAGGGAGGAATGCTGGTTTGGGGATACGGTGTATGCGGTCCACTATGAGGTCCTGAGGTGACAATGACGGCAGTAGGGTGGAGAACATAGCTTGGGCGTAAGACAGTAGTTGCGTAGCAGGTACTGATTCAGGGATCCCCCTAATCTTTATGTTGTTCCTCCTGGATCGGTCTTCCAAATCTGCGACTTTGTTTTTCAACCATGCGATTTCATCGCTATGGTTGCTATGGGCATCCACCATTGCGTTGAATGATGAGGTAACTTTACTGATGCTGTGTTCAACATGGTCTATTCTGTCACCCAGGGCCTGCACTTCCCTGTGGCAATGATTGATCTGAGCAGTCATGTCAGCATGAAGAGATGCTTTCAGGGACAGCAGCATGTCCTTGAGGACAGTGTCAGAGACCGGTCTGTCTGAGGTAGGGAAAGCAGCAATGGGGTCATGTGTGGGATGTTCTCTGTTTTCCCTCACTGTAGTGGATCTGCTTACCTCCATTGCAGGGTCAGTCAGCAGCGGCCTCTCAGGGGATGCAGTCCTCTGTTTTTGTTTCGCTGGGCTTCTGGTGGAAGGACTGGATGCTCCAGATGAGGTTCCGCTCTGTGAGTTAGTTCCAGAGAGATGGTTAGGGAGTCCGGAACGGCCGTTAGAAGCCCCGGCCCGCTGCTCCGTCGTTATGCCTGTGCCTGAGGCGCCGGCGCCATTTTGTGGAGGCCCGCGCGCCTTAAAGAATTCCTGCAGCTTCTGCGGATGCTGTGGGTTTTTTCGATTGCGGGCCATGTCAGCCGAGTCAGCGGGGTTCTGGGGTGTCAATGCAGTCTTTTGGGCCGTGGATGGTGGGGTATGTCACGGATGAGTTCAGATTCTCTCCGGCGGCCGAGCGGAGCGCTCAGATTAAGCGTCCATGTTGGAGCTCGGTCGCCACGCCCCCAGGACAGTTCACTTCTGAAAAAATAAAGCTAAAGCCTTCATCTTTATACAACTTGGCCAGTGGAAAAACTGTTTATTAGTAAACTTCCTTTTTTCTCAGGTCCAAAGGGTATTGTCCTAAAGAAGATCTATCACTAAAGTTTTTATTTTACTGTTCCATCCACTATGGGACAAAGTACATGCAGTGTCTTTGTCCCATGATTCTATGTGCTTTGTAACCCTAGTTATGAGTACCTGCCCCTCGTGCTACAGCTGATCCGACAACAGCTTTGAAGAGCAATGCAGAGGAGAGAGGGACATGTCAACCTCTGGCACATGGTGCATTTATTGCACCTCATAATCAAGTCTTCTTCTTCTACACTTTGAACTCCTTGTTCCTCCTATTTAGGCAATGCCACTTCACTTCCTTTAATTCTCTTTGCCAGGTTATTGCACATATGCCATTATCTTGCTGCTTGTTTCTACTGCTACACTGCACCTATATTACCACTACCAATGTGCCGATGCTTGGCTGTGGATTCTCCAACCACTCTTATTGCTCTTCACTTTAAACCTGTTACCTTTGGCTGATGACTTTGGCTTGATCACTTACTATACTCCTGCTTTCTCCAATACTGCCACCACCTGCTTGTATACCAAACCCAACCAGTTAACTATGAACATGCCTTATTCCATATCATGCCTATTACCTCCTTTTTTTATCTATAAATAATTGTCTTGCCTTTCATCTCTATTTTAAACTGAATGGGTTGTTTTATAAGGTGATCATTTACAATCACTTTAAAGGTGGTCATTCTGTTCAAAAATACAAAAAGATCTTAGGTAAAGTACATGTAAACTGGTGGATGGATTGGCGAATAATTATGCATTTGTCTTCTGGTCAGTGTTGTGCAGCTGGAGGTTTACGCAGACATTGAGTTTTACGCAAAATGCCTTCAAAAGACCTTGGACTCCATTTATGTTGTATGTATTTATATTTTGTTACTAACATGTTTGTAAATAAAAGGCTACTATGGCCATTAAACTCCAAATTGATGTCTTGTGTGGGTTATTATATTAATTGGCACTATATTCCCAATAGTCAGGCAATCCAGAAGACAGTTTATCTTTAAAACACTATTTAAAAAAAGTAGGCTCCGCCTAAAAGAAGTGCCTAAAGGACTTACTACTTAGATACAAATTGGGGAAGAAAGAAAACAACCAGGGTGTAATAGAGTGACCAGTCCTAAAGTTTAAAATGTCAAGTCCTGCATGTTGCATACCACCTGGTTAGGTATGTGCTGAACTTTCCAGGGTTCAGTTCAAGCCGAGTTTAGTGAATGTCAAAGAGATTCAAATTAGACATGGCCATTTTCTGGGCTAATAGGCAAAAGGTTGTCAAAAAGCAAATAACATTGAGAATGGGGGGGGGGGGGGGAGGCTAGGGGAACATGTACCAATGGAAAAAAAAAAAAAAAAAAAATATATATATATATATATATATAGGCATTCCACCAGGAGCAGGGTTTTTTCAAATTCCTGAAGTGAAACACAAAAAATGCCTAATTCCTTTAAACAACATGTCCAGGGGGTGCCCTATTCCTGCCTATGACGGAGCACATCTTTGTGATGTATGCAAAGCACAGACATTTACTAAGGGAAAACGTGTTTACAATTTCTGCCAAATGACATTTCATCACCAGCCCCCAGGGGTCTGCTATGTATTTTGGGGGATTTGGAGGGATATGTGTGCTGTATTTTTTTAAAGAAGTTGGCAACAAAATGCAATTTGCAAACAATTTAAACTTTATCATTCATTTTTTTTCTTTGTAAATGTCACTTTTGCTGCAGCATATCCTACAGCAAGAATGATAGACAAGTTTTCATAGAATACCTCTATACCTCTACCTCTATATACATACCAAACCCTTTGAATATGGCATGGATATTAAGGGGCTATCACACACACACACACACACATACACACACACACACACACACACACATTGCTTGAGGTCCTTCTAAACATCTTTGCCAGACCCTTAAGACAGGTATTTACACCCACTTCCAGGCATAAACTCCCACGGGAGTTTACGCCACTTCCTGTCCTGGCGCGCTGTCTGCCGGGACACACACGGGTCCCGGCAGACAGCGAGGACGATTCTCATTGCGCAGCGCGACTCGCGCATGCGCAGTTGGGAACCCGGGAAGTGAAGCCGCAACACCTCACTTCCTAATTCCCTCACCGAGAATGGCGCCGGCAGCAGCAGAGAGCCGAGCGATTGATCGGCCTCTGCTGTCGACATCGCTGGAACCTGTGACAGGTAAGTGTACGTTTATTAAAAGTCAGCAGCTGCAGTATTTGTAGCTGCTGGCCTTTAAAAAAAGAAATTTCCAGGTACAGTCCCTCTTTAAGCTGAGAATTCAGCCTGTCTGACCAGGAGAGGGGGGACAGACGTGTAAACCCCCCTTCCTGAATCATACCACGTTGATGTTGATAAGGATGACAATATGTGAACATGACTAGGATTATGAAAGGCATTGAGGGATAGAAAATAGAAAAAGATATGTGTCACACATAGTTCAACACAGCAAATGGTTTGTATAAAAAGACTGTAACAGTGGGAGTGGGCTAAAGGAGGATGAATAAACAAACCCTGTGCCTATTCATTAATAGTAAAAGGGGGTATTGGGGGGGGGGGGCTTTTAGCCTTAGGTTGCTAATATATAATGTAATCCTTTATTTTAGTATAATTAAACTGAAAATCTGAAATGGTTCACAGATAAACATACTGTAACCAAACAATTGGTCTCATAGATGTACCCCTTGGGGTAATATAGTTTTATTTATAACAAACTAATGAGGTGATAAGAGAACAACTGACATCCCAGGGAAGTGACAAAGTGTCACTGAAGGTTGTATATAAACCAGAGTCTTTATTTATAATATTAATGTGATGGTGGATAATAAATGATAAATATGTTGTGAAGCTGATGGGAAATGTTCAATTCTGCTTAGCTGTATCAATGAGAATGAGTATCTTACAAGTTAATCTAGCAGTACATTTTAGTTAATCAGAATTTGTTTATAAAATTAGAAAACATTTTAAAAAGGTAAGAATGGATTAATTTTAGCTAAAATGGTTTCAACATGAAAATATGGATTTCAGCAGCAGCACAATTTTGCCAATGTTGTTCACAAGCTGCTTAGATGAAATTTGTTTGGTAAAAAAATAATTTTTGTTTGGTAAAAAAATTGCTGGACAATGATAACTCTATAATGTGCCTGCATCTTACAAGTAATTCATATTAAGCCAGCCATGGTATGGAGCCTCCAGTGTGTTTTGTGTGGTGTCCACTGCATGGAACACTCTGCAACTCTATAATTGGTGGGAAGTTGTAATAAGTGGAGTGATTTTGTGTGTAGTTTATTTCAGTTAGGGCCTTTTTATATAATGAATACTGCTGAACACAGCAGTGTTGACCTCCCACTGTGCTTGTATTTACAAGTAATTCTTAAAATGAAGGCAGTAGTGTGGAGCTTGTGATGTGTCCCATGCAGTGTCCACTACAGGACATTGCAGAGAACCCTCCTTGTCTGGTAGAGATTTCAGATTGTTGGAGTGTTTTTGATACAAATTTACAGAATTTGCCATCATAAACTCCTAATTTAGCACAATGAGCTGCAAAAGAAATTTGCTTGGAAAAAAAGTTACTACTCTTTTTTTCTTTATTTAGAGAGATCATTAGGGTACTTTAGATTTAAAATTGTGTTTTTGTATTTTGTGTATTTGCTTACTTTATTGTGTCTATTTGTTATTTGTGCAATGTCTTTTACTTTTTTATTGTGTCTATTTGATTGTTATTTGTACAATATATTTTTTTTTTATTTAAATTTTTTTACTTTCTGTGAAAAAAAACCAAAAAAAAAAAACCACACAATTTAATAATTTAAAGCCATTGCACCCTTACAAACCAACCACTGAAAATCACCACATTCTGCCTTCCCATTAGACTCCAATGCATTTGAATAGAATGTTGACATTTTTTTGAAACCTCAAAACTTTTCACCAAGATTTTAGGAAAATAAAAACATTTTTATGTCAAGTTATTAATTTTTTTAAGTACAAACTGTGACAATAATGAGGTTGAGTGTCACAAACTTAGGTTTGCTATAAAAGATTCTGTGAACAATGCATATTTTAAGTGGTGGTATCTGTTGTTTGTGTGTTTAAAAGGTTAACATTTAACAGACCCCAGCAGGGGCGGACTGACCAGTCGGTCACTCTGGCGCCGCCCGAGGGCCCGGGGCCCGGACTCGGCCACAAGATAGGCCACTTGAAGCGGCTGTATTACATGCCACAATGCCGATAAAAATACTGCTAACAGCGCGGCGTGCGCTGCTCCCCGCCGGCCCCTCCTTCCCTCCCATCTGTCCCAGGTGCTTGTAATGAATGCACCGTGACGTCAGCTGGGACGGAAGAGAAGAGTCAGTACACCGGCGGGGAGCAGCGCGCGTCGCACAGTTAGAAGTATTAATACCGGCATCGCGGCATGTAATACAGCCGCTTCACAACGGTGAGTGAATTCGGTTGGATCAGTGCCCATTCCTCCTGCCCATAGAGTTCTGCTGCCTTATAGAGTGCACTGTGCTTTATGTTTTGTAGTTATTGTGTTTTATTTGTGAAGTTTTGCTGAAGGATGCCAACACCAGTGCCAGATACAAGCCTCGGGGCACATTCCCTTAATTTAATGAGAAACTGCTAGATGAGGTGTAAAACTTGTATTGAAGTGATCCAGTAACAATTCACAACAAACCTGGTGGGAGTGTCCCCCTGTGTGTGTGTGTCCCTTTGTGAGTGTCCCTTTGTGAGTGTCCCTCTGTGTGTGTGTGTGTGTGAGTGTCCCTCTGTGTGTGTGTGTGTGAGTGTCCCTCTGTGTGTGTGTGTGTGTGTGTGTGTATGTGAGTGTCCCTCTGTGTGTGTGTGTGTGTGAGTGTCCCTCTGTGTGTGTGTGTGAGTGTCCCTCTGTGTGTGTGTGTGTGAG
Source organism: Lithobates sylvaticus (assembly GCA_028564925.1). Lineage (NCBI taxonomy): Eukaryota > Metazoa > Chordata > Amphibia > Anura > Ranidae > Lithobates > Lithobates sylvaticus. The sequence goes on along the minus strand of CM053029.1, from coordinate 109,120,193 downwards.
TGTCCCTCTGTGTGTGTGTGTGTGTCCCTTTGTGTGTGTGTGTGCATTCTCTCTCCAGTCTCCCCCTGTGTGTGTGCGTTCTCTCTCCAGTCTCCCCCTGTGTGTGTGTTCTCTCCCTGTCCCCCTGTGTGAGTGTGTGCGTTCTCCCTCCAGTTTCCCCCTGTATGTGTGCGTTCTACCTCCCAGTGTCCCCCTGTGTGTGTGTGTTCTCCCTCCAGTGTCCCCCTGTATGTGTGCGTTCTACCTCCCAGTGCCCCCCTGTGTGTGTGCGTTCTCCCTCCAGTGTCCCCCTGTGTGTGTATGTGTGTGTGCGCTCTCCCTCCAGTGTCCCCCTGTGTGTGTGTGTATGTGTGCGTGCGTTCTCCCTCCAGTGTCCCCCTGTGTGTGTGTGTGTGCGTTCTCCCTCCAGTGTCCCCCTGTGTGTGTGTGTGTGTGTGCGTTCTCCCTCCAGTGTCCCCGTGTGTGCATTCTCCCTCCAGTGTCCCCGTGTGTGTGTGTGTGTGCGTTCTCCCTCCAGTGTCCCCGTGTGTGTGTGTGTGTGCGTTCTCCCTCCAGTGTCCCCCTGTGTGTGTGTGTGTGCGTTCTCCCTCCAGTGTCCCCCTGTGTGTGTGTGTGTGCGTTCTCCCTCCAGTGTCCCCCTGTGTGTGTGTGTGTGCGTTCTCCCTCCAGTGTCCCCCTGTGTGTGTGTGTGCGTTCTCCCTCCTGTGTGTGCGTTCTCCCCCCAGTGTCCCCCTGTGTGTGTGTGTGTGTGCGTTCTCCCTCCAGTGTCCCCCTGTGTGTGCGTTCTCCCTCCAGTGTCCCCCTGTGTGTGTGTGTGTGTGTGTGTGCGTTCTCCCTCCTGTGTGTGCGTTCTCCCCCCAGTGTCCCCCTGTGTGTGTGTGTGTGCGTTCTCCCCCCAGTGTCCCCCTGTGTGTGTGTGTGTGTGTGTGTTCTCCCTCCAGTGTCCCTCTGTGTGTGCGTTCTCCCTCCAGTGTCCCCCTGTGTGTGTGTGTGTTCTCCCTCCAGTGTCCCCCTGTGTGTGTGTGCGTTCTCCCTCCAGTGTCCCCCTGTGTGTGTGTTCTCCCTCCAGTGTCCCCCTGTGTCTGTGTGTGTGTTCTCCCTCCAGTGTCCCCCTGTTTGTGTGTGTTCTCCCTCCAGTGTCCCCCTGTGTGTGTGTGTGTGTTCTCCCCCCCCCACAGCGTCCCCCTGTTTGTGCTCTCCCTCCCCAGTGTCCCCCTGTGTGTGTGCGTTCTCCCTCCAGTGTCCCCCTGTGTGTGTGTGCGTTCTCCCTCTAGTGTCCCCCTGTGTGTGTGTGTGTGTTCTCCCTCCAGTGTCCCCGTGTGTGTGTTCTCCCCCCCACAGTGTACCCCATTGTGCTCTCCCTCCCCAGTGTCCCCCTGTGTGTGTGTGCTTCCCCCCTCCAGTGTCCCCCTGTGTGTGAGTGTGTGCGTTCTCCCTCCAGTGTCCCCCTGTATGTGTGCGTTCTACCTCCCAGTGCCCCCCTGTGTGTGTGCGTTCTCCCTCCAGTGTCCCCCTGTGTGTGTGTGTGCGCTCTCCCTCCAGTGTCCCCCTGTGTGTGTGTGTGTGTGTGTGCGTTCTCCCTCCAGTGTCCCCCTGTGTGTGTGTGTGTGTGCGTTCTCCCTCCAGTGTCCCCCTGTGTGTGTGTGTGTGTGCGTTATCCCTCCAGTGTCCCCCTGTGTGTGTGTGTGTGTGTGTGTGTGCGTTCTCCCTCCAGTGTCCCCCTGTGTGTGTGCGTTCTCCCTCCAGTGTCCCCCTGTGTGTGTGTGTGTGCGTTCTACCTCCAGTGTCCCCCTGTGTGTGTGTGTGTGTGTGTGTGTGCGTTCTCCCTCCTGTGTGTGCGTTCTCCCCCCAGTGTCCCCCTGTGTGTGTGTGTGTGTGTGTGCGTTCTCCATCCTATGTGTGCGCTCTCCCTCCAGTGTCCCCCTGTGTGTGTGTATGTGTGTGTGTGTGTGTGTGCGTTCTCCCTCCTGTGTGTGAGTTCTCCCCCCAGTGTCCCCCTGTGTGTGTGTGTGTGTGTGTGTGCGTTCTCCCCCTAGTGTCCCCCTGTGTGTGTGCGTTCTCCCTCCAGTGTCCCTCTGTGTGTGCGTTCTCCCCCCAGTGTCCCCCTGTGTGTGTGTGTGCGTTCTCCCCCCAGTGTCCCCCTGTGTGTGTGCGTTCTCCCTCCAGTGTCCCCCTGTGTGTGTGTGTGCGTTCTCCCCCAGTGTCCCCCTGTGTGTGTGCGTTCTCCCTCCAGTGTCCCCCTGTGTGTGTGTGTTCTCCCTCCAGTGTCCCCGTGTGTGTGTGTGTTCTCCCTCCAGTGTCCCCCTGTGTGTGTGTGTGTTCTCCCTCCAGTGTCCCCCTGTGTGTGTGTGTGTTCTCCCTCCAGTGTCCCCCTGTGTGTGTGTGTTCTCCCTCCAGTGTCCCCCTGTGTGTGTGTGTTCTCCCTCCAGTGTCCCCCTGTGTGTGTGTGTGTTCTCCCTCCAGTGTCCCCCTGTGTGTGTGTGTGTGTGTGTGTCTCTCCCTCCAGTGTCCCCCTGTGTGTGTGTGTGTTCTCCCTCCAGTGTCCCCCTGTTTGTGTGTTCTCCCTCCAGTGTCCCTGTGTGTGTGTGCTCTCCCTCCCCAGTGTCCCCCTGTGTGTGTGCGTTCTCCCTCCAGTGTCCCCCTGTGTGTGTGTGTGTTCCCCCCCTCCAGTGTCCCCCTGTGTGCTCTCCCTCCCCCGTGTCTCCCTGTGCAGGTGTGGCTTGAGTGTGGGGACCAAGGGGGCCCTATGATCTTCTATTGCCCGGGGGCCCCATGAGTTGTCAGTCCGCCCCTGGACCCCAGTGATGATCAATCTCAGTCTTCTTGCAGTTAGATTACTGTCCCACATGCTGGAAGATCTCTTTGCAGGGTGAGAGTGTCATTGTAACAAATAGGTGGTAGTGGTGGGAGCTGAGGCTACTATCATCACACAAACAATAAGTAGTGAGCTTAACATAATTTTAAATTAACTTTGTTGCATTTACTGCCTTGAGAGTGTACTGTTGGTAAGATCCCAATGTTACCTTTTCACTCCGGTAATTACGATTTTTTCAGCATAAACAGGTGTAGCGGGGTCGTACCCCTTTTAGGGGAAGAGACTACATCCCCCATGATTCCCCAGGCTCCCGGGCTGCTTGTTTCCGCCCGAGAGGCTGCTGGGGGAGGTGATAAAAAGGAGGAGGAGAGACCGCCTCTTCCTCTTCTGATGCCGTGTCTGACTGGGACGCCTCTTCTGACTGAGCTGGTGACGCGGAGACTTGTTCCTGAGGGGACACCTGTGCGGACCGGGACTGCTGAAGGCCTGAAGCCTGGGCCTTGCAGCAGACGGAGTGAGACTCTCATCCCTCAGAGTCAACAGCAGCGGAGCGGAGACTTTTCCCTACAGTCGGTCGGTCGGAGAGAGGACCGGAACGCAGGGGCTGTGACTGAGGAGACCGGACGCCGCCATTGGAGGGACCGGAGCTGAGGACGGTACCCCAGGATTGGTGAGAGAGCTGAAAGGCTCATCCTGCATTGATACACACATTTTCATGCCTATTGAACTGCCAAGGCACAATTTACCTCAGAGCAGCAAATGTTACTTTCTGTGGATTACAAATACACCATTTAAAGCTACATGTGCACCACCTCTACAGTTCTATTGCCGGTGAAGAATACCGTACCTATTTCAAGGACTGAGCTCTATTGCTAGGGATCAGGCCTGGTCCGTTAGGTAGGCGCAGATAGATTTATTGCACCTCAGGGGTGCATAGCAGACGGTCGCTACATTTGGCGCTCCGTTCCCCATTGCTAGTTTGATACATATGTGTGTACATGTTAAAGTGCATATTGCAGGGACCTGCTAAAGTATTGTAAGTCATATGTTTAAATGCATGTTACTGTTTCTTTTCCTTACTGCCAAAGTAAAGCCAGTTATTCTTATTTCAGCAGTCTGCTTGTGAATTCATACCCCTTGACTTAGAGTATAAGTGATATTTATATGTGCATAGATACATACCCTTGACTAACTGTGCCAGAGCGGGTAGAGCAAAATTGCCGGGGGTTGGTGGAGCTGCACTCAGGGACCCAAAACAAATCAGCGGCCCTCTTAACTGGGGGTATCGCTACACGTGGGGGCTCGTAATCCGGGATCCTGAGTCAGCGGGAAAAGCCGCCAGAAGGTACCGGCATGGACCCGATAGAAGTGGGACGGTGGTCCGCAACATGGGCCACTGATCCAGCCGCAGCAGCAGTCATTGAACTGCCAGGGATATGGCAGAGAGAGGCAGTCAAGCAGCTCATAATGTCCCTATCCCCATGCCACAAGTCATGGATAATGGACATGAGAAATGATGCTGGGCATACATACGCCTTAATAGAATGGAAGGAAGAGACTCCAGAGCAGTTCAGGAGCCAAAGCATACAAGCACCGAATGGTCAGGCCTACCAAGTGCTGCATGCGCTGCCGCGCAAGGGAGACTGTTCTCCTGTGAAAACTATGCTATCCCCAAAGCAGGAAGAGCAGAAGGGCGCGGAAAGTCCCGCACAGACTACTCTTAGTGCAGAACTGTGTGCTGTCCTAGGGGAAATTGTGACTCAGTGCAGAAGAGACCCCGGGGACTACCCAATGTCGGGATACAGGAAACTCCGGATGTTTTCAGGGAGGACACCTGTACCCCCGGGAGAAGAGGGATTTGAAGAGTGGTTAGATGGTGCCACGCAGGCCCTAGAAGAATGGGAGGTCTCAGAAGGTAGAAAGAAGCAAAGGATTGTTGAGAGCCTAAAAGGACCTGCCTTAGAGGCCATACGCAATCTGAAGACAAGCAAAAAGGATTGCACTGCCCAGGACTACATAGACATCCTGGAAAGTGTGTTTGGTGGGACAGAAAAAGTCACAGAACTTACCTATCAACTGGAACACTGTTACCAGAAGACAGGGGAGAAGCTGTCGGAGTATATGGGACGCATAGACAAGATCCTGCATAGGATTATCCTGAAGAAGGGGATAGATCCGGGGAAGGTAGATGAAGCCCGTGCCCAGCAGGTGGTCAGGGGAGCCCAACCCCTGGACCCTGTCGCACTAGTACTACGTACCCGGCAGGATGGGAAGAGCCTGGACTACCCCGATCTCATTCGAATGGTCAGAGAAGAAGAGGCCATGTTGGAAGAGAAAAGGGAAAAGCAAGTGATGGGGTCTACAAAACTTCCAGTGGCCACGGTCAGGTCGGCCTTAACCCCTGAAAGAGAGACAGAGGTAGATGCCCTGAAGTTGCAGATGTCCCAGATGATGGAGATACTGACGTCTCTAGTGGCGAAAGAGACGCCCAGTCCCAAGAAAGAAACAAGCAGGAGGGAATTGTTTCCAGCTGTTTCAGCACCAGCATCCCCACCTGACTACGGTGAGATGATCTGTTTTAATTGTGGAGGAATTGGTCATATTGCAGCTGTATGTGCCAGTCCCAAGAAGAAGAAAACAGAAAGCCGCCAGCCGGCGGGAAACGCCAAAGGGCCCCGGTGAAGGAGTCAACCGGGTGCCCACCACCTTCAGTGAGCTCCAAGAAGTATAACGGAAAGAGAAGAGGAGATAAGACCCCTCGGAAGGAACCCAGGGATCCTCAACCAAGGTACACTCCAGAGAAAGGGGGCAAGACCCCTCGGAAGGAATACAGTACTCCTAAACGAGAACCCCCAAAAGTGAGAGATAACAATGTCCCTCAACGGGTTCACACTCCCAGCAAGAGGGAGAAAATTAATGCATACCAGGCTCAAGAAAGGAGCAAGTGCAGATCAAGTGAGAAAGAAAAGAGTCCAAAGAAGAGGACAGCATCAACTCGGCCTTACCCAGAAAAGCTAGTTGGTCCATCCCCTACTGTACCCATCCAGGTGGAAGGAGTGTACACAAAGGCCCTCCTAGACACTGGAGCACAAGTGACCCTATTGTATAGGGACTTCTATGACAGATACCTGAGCCATCTGCCAATACAGAAGATAGAAGAGTTGGAAATAAGGGGACTGGGAACTCAGAGTTTCCCCTATGATGGATACCTACCCATACGGTTGACCTTTGACCCATCCGTAGCTGGGAAGACTGAAGTGTTTGACACCTTAGCAGTGGTGTGTCCCCGCCCACCAGGAACCAGCAAGACTTCCCTGATCATAGGGACGAACACGGACCTAGTCAGAAGGCTTCTGACCCCCCTGGTGAAGAAAGAGAATCTTTCAGCCCCCAAGATCCATCCCATGCTGAAGGCAGCCTACCAGCGGTTGGTCCTAGAGCAGAAGACCCCAAGTGAGGGGATAGGAAGGGTATGGAGGCTTGGAAAAGAAGGAGCAGTGTTACAGCCTGGAGAGGTGACCTGCATGAGAGCCACGGTGAAACTTACTTGGGAGCAGCCTGGCCCCTTTGTAATGTTGGAACCCGACCCAATGGAGGGTCACTCAGGTCTGGAAGTGATACCAGAAGTGATCTCCTTGAAGGACCTGAAGAAGGCCAGAGGAAGAGTCCCTGTCAGTGTGAGGAACCCCACGGAGCGGCCCGTGGAGATCCCTGCCAGGATGCTTCTGGGACAGGTGAGTCCTGCTGTCCCAGTTGGCTGGTCAGAAGTGAAGGGGACGGGTGAAGGAGAAGATGTTTGGAAGAAACTCTCCATGGAAAACCCTAACCTACCTGGAGCTTGGAAAGAGAGAGCCAAGGCCCAGCTGACCAGATGGGAGAAGATTTTCTCTAAAGATGAGTTTGATGTAGGGTGTGCGAGGAGTGCCACCCATCGAATCCGCATGCAAGAGGACAAGCCATTCAGAGAGAGAGTGAGGCGAGTCCCGCTAGCTGATCTGGAGGATCTGAGGGAGCAGCTTGCGGAACTGAAGAAGACGGGAGTGATTCGGGAGTCCAGAAGCCCCTATGCCTCCCCCATAGTGGTGGTCAGAAAGAAGAATGGGTCATTGAGGCTCTGCATTGACTACAGAACTCTCAACAGGAGGACCATTCCTGACCAGTACACCACGCCAAGGATAGAAGATGCCTTACAGAGTTTATCTGGAGCTAAGTGGTTCAGTGTGATGGACCTCAAGAGTGGGTATTACCAAATCCCCATGCATCCAGAAGATAGAGAAAAGACTGCCTTCATAACCCCAGTAGGATTCTTTGAGTTCAACAGGATGCCTCAGGGCCTATCTGGAGCTCCTGCTACATTTCAACGCCTTATGGAAAGGACAGTTGGAGACATGAACCTCATAGAAGTCCTTGTGTACCTGGACGATGTCATTGTCTTTGGAAAGACTTTGGAAGAACATGAAGCCAGATTGGAGAAAGTACTGAAGAGGCTCAGTGAAGAGGGACTCAAACTTTCTCCCGAGAAGTGTCGGTTCTATCAGTCTTCTGTGAACTATCTGGGACACATAGTGTCTGAAAAGGGAGTGGCTACAGACCCTGAGAAGTTGGAGGCAGTTACTTCGTGGCCAAGACCCACAACAGTTACAGAACTTCGGTCTTTCTTGGGGTTCTGCTCCTACTACCGCAGGTTTGTGGATGGGTTTGCCCGCATTGCAAAACCTCTAAACGAACTGCTCAAGACAGAAGGAGAGGAAGATGGATTGGGGCCTAGGAGGCCTGGTGAATCGGTCAAAGACCAGTGGAACTCAAGGTGTGAAGAGGCTTTCAGAACCTTGAAGAGAAGTCTCACCACAGCCCCAGTTTTGGCCTACGCTGACCCCACTAGACCATATGAGCTACATGTTGATGCCAGCCATGAGGGCCTAGGTGGAGTACTCTACCAGGAGTATGAAGACCAGCTACGACCAGTGGCTTATGTGAGCCGGAGCCTGACCCCCTCCGAGAAGAACTATCCCACCCACAAGTTGGAGTTCTTAGCCCTCAAATGGGCAGTTGTTGACAAACTGAGAGACTATCTGTATGGGGCCGAGTTTACTGTAAAGACAGATAACAACCCCTTGACCTATCTATTCACCACCGCCAAGCTGGATGCAACTGGACACAGATGGTTGGCGGCGTTGTCTGGATTCAATTTCAGCCTCAAGTACAGACCAGGGGCTGGAAATAGGGATGCAGATGCCCTGTCCCGAAGATCCCATGTCATGGTCGATGACTGGGAAGACTGGACTCAAGTGGCACCAGATGGAGTGCGAGCCCTTTGTCAGGGGGCTGAACTCCAAGCCAGAGGAGGATCCAGAGCTGAAGAGATAGGAGTTACCACAGTGGGAGTCCCAAAGTGTTACTGTGGGGTAACTCAATTAGAAGAAGAGTGTCTACCGAAGCTGTCCAAGAAGGAGTTAAGGTGTGACCAATTGGAAGACCCATGGGGAGATTGGTCCTGGAAGCCCTGGAAGACAAGAGTCCAGAGGGACTTCGCCTTCACCCTTCCAAAGAAGCTCGCCTACTGAGGAGAGAGTTGGACAAGTTACAGGTGCATCAGGGGGTAGTCTACCGAAGGGGCCCCTCTGATGGCCCAGAAGACAAGTGGCAGTTGTTTCTCCCCGAGAAGCATCGAGAGACTGTGCTGATTGCCTTACATGACCAGCATGGTCACTTGGGAGCAGAGAGAACCTTCCAACTTATCAGAGACCGGTTTTATTGGCCCTGCATGAGGGCCGAAGTGGAGGAGTATTGCCATTCCTGTGCAAGATGCATTCAGAGAAAGACTTTACCCCATCAAGCTGCCCCAATGGGCCATCTACAGAGTCAAGGCCCAATGGATCTGGTATGCATTGATTTTCTCTGCCTCAAACCCGATTTGAGTGGATTGGGAAATGTTCTGGTGGTAACCGACCATTTCACCCGTTATGCTCAGGCTTTCCCAACCAAGGACCAGAAGGCCTCTACAGTAGCCAAGGTACTTTTGGAGAAGTACTTTGTTCACTATGGACTGCCACAGAGAATCCATTCAGACCAAGGAAGGGACTTTGAGAGTCGCCTGATCAGGAAGCTACTAGATTCTCTGGGAGTAGAGAAGACTAGAACTACACCATATCACCCTCAAGGTGATGCCCAGCCTGAAAGGTTCAACAGGACCCTATTGAACATGTTGGGAACTTTGGAAACAGAGAAGAAGCAACATTGGAGTCAACACATTTCAGCTCTAGTGCATGCTTACAATTGCACCACAAGTGATGTGAAAGGTTTCTCCCCTTACCGACTTATGTTTGGGAGAGAAGCAAGATTGCCAGTGGATTTGGCCTTCGGCATATCCTTAGACCATGCCTCTGCTGCCTCCCACAAAGGATATGTGGACAGACTGAGGCACAGTCTGAAGATAGCTTATGAAAAAGCTCAAGCGGCCTCTGACCAGAGGGGGGCCCGAAACAAGAGGAACTTTGATTTGAAAGTTAGAGTACAAGACCTACAGCCTGGGGACCGTGTACTGTTACGCAATCTAGGGATCCCTGGAAAACACAAGATTGCTGATAGATGGAGATCAGAGCCATATATCATCTGTAGAAAACTACCAGGATTGCCTGTCTACAAGTTGAAGCCAGAAGGAAGAGTGGGGCCTTTGAAGACCTGGCATAGGAATCACTTGCTCCCACTCACTGAAGCAGTCAGAATACCTCCAGCAAGAGACTTACCTGAATCTGTTTCCATTCTGGATACCCCCAGGCCTAATACTAGGTCTCAGACATCCCAAGTTAGGGGTGGACAGGACCCCCAACCAGAGGAAGAAAGAGGAGAACTTGAATGGCTATGGCCTTCCTCAACTCCAGGAAATTCTGCCATAGATCTTCCACCTACTGAAGATGTGGAAGATGGAACATTGAACCCAGAAGCCACAGAGTTTGTGCCATTCAGTGTTGTGCCTGAGTGCTGGGAAGATATCCCTGGTCTCTACTCAGAAGAAGAAGAAGTAGATGTTCCAGAACCAGAGATGTTGCCAGAATGTGTTCCTGAAGAAGTCCCAAGAGAACAGAGAGCTCGCAGAGTTGTGAGGCCTCCCAAGAAGTTGACTTACCCCCAAATGGGAGAAAGTTCAGAGGACTCTGTTACCACCGCAAGGAGAAGTGCTGAACGCCCTGACCCATCCACTGTTCATTTGGTGGAGGGCAACCCCAGCTCACTCTCTGGCACAGTTAAACAGGTCGCCCACACTGAAGTGACCTGTAGACAGGACAGCTCCCCATCTTATGCTAATTGGTGGGAAGCTCCCCTGTCCAAATTATGTGAAAGTGTTGTTCCCGAGAAAGCTTGTAATTTGAACACTGTCTTTGGGGACCAAAGATTCAAAGTGGGGGGAGTGTGTAGCGGGGTCGTACCCCTTTTAGGGGAAGAGACTACATCCCCCATGATTCCCCAGGCTCCCGGGCTGCTTGTTTCCGCCCGAGAGGCTGCTGGGGGAGGTGATAAAAAGGAGGAGGAGAGACCGCCTCTTCCTCTTCTGATGCCGCGTCTGACTGGGACGCCTCTTCTGACTGAGCTGGTGACGCGGAGACTTGTTCCTGAGGGGACACCTGTGCGGACCGGGACTGCTGAAGGCCTGAAGCCTGGGCCTTGCAGCAGACGGAGTGAGACTCTCATCCCTCAGAGTCAACAGCAGCGGAGCGGAGACTTTTCCCTACAGTCGGTCGGTCGGAGAGAGGACCGGAACGCAGGGGCTGTGACTGAGGAGACCGGACGCCGCCATTGGAGGGACCGGAGCTGAGGACGGTACCCCAGGATTGGTGAGAGAGCTGAAAGGCTCATCCTGCATTGATACACACATTTTCATGCCTATTGAACTGCCAAGGCACAATTTACCTCAGAGCAGCAAATGTTACTTTCTGTGGATTACAAATACACCATTTAAAGCTACATGTGCACCACCTCTACAGTTCTATTGCCGGTGAAGAATACCGTACCTATTTCAAGGACTGAGCTCTATTGCTAGGGATCAGGCCTGGTCCGTTAGGTAGGCGCAGATAGATTTATTGCACCTCAGGGGTGCATAGCAGACGGTCGCTACATTTGGCGCTCCGTTCCCCATTGCTAGTTTGATACATATGTGTGTACATGTTAAAGTGCATATTGCAGGGACCTGCTAAAGTATTGTAAGTCATATGTTTAAATGCATGTTACTGTTTCTTTTCCTTACTGCCAAAGTAAAGCCAGTTATTCTTATTTCAGCAGTCTGCTTGTGAATTCATACCCCTTGACTTAGAGTATAAGTGATATTTATATGTGCATAGATACATACCCCTTGACTAACTGTGCCAGAGCGGGTAGAGCAAAATTGCCGGGGGTTGGTGGAGCTGCACTCAGGGACCCAAAACAAATCAGCGGCCCTCTTAACTGGGGATATCGCTACACAGGTAACAAAGAAAAACAAATAGAAAAACATATATATATATATATATATATATATATATATATATATATATATATATATATATATATATATATATATATATATAGTAGTGAGTGTACAACTTGTATAACAGTGTAAATTTGTGAATAACTCAACACACAGCCATTAACAAAAGTGAGTACACCTCTAAGTGAAAATGTCCAAATTGGGCCCAATTAGCCATTTATCCTCCCTAGTGTCATGTGACTCGTTAGTGTTACAAGAACAAGGTCTCAGGTGTGAATGGAGAGCAGGTGTGTTAAATTTGGTATTATCGCTCTCACTCTTTCATACTGGTGACTGGACATTCAACATGGCATCTCATGGCAAAGAACTCTCTGAGGATCTGAAAAATTGGAAAAACAGTTTTTGCTATCTATAGCTGATATATTTATTTACAATTAGTACAAATTGTGATTATTTTGTCAGAAATAAAATTTTAAAACAATTTTATTTACTGTAACTTACTTTATTGACTGTTTACTCTTTAGTAGTATGAATACCTGTTTTCCAGACGCGACATTGAAACCTGAGTTTTACATCGTTGCCTTTCCTATCAATGGATTATTATGGTACCTCATGTTTGTCGGAGTGTTTTTGTTGCTTTTAATGGCAATATGTGGAAACCTGCTAATCACAATTCTGATATGGCTGGTTCCTCAGCTCCATACTCCCATGTATTTTTTCCTTTGTAATCTATCTGTTCAGGATATTATTCATGTGTCTGCCATACTCCCAAAACTAGTCTCAATTATATTATTAGGAAACCACAATATTTCTTTTGCAGGTTGCTTAACACAAATATTTATGTTTGTCTTTTGCTTAAATACAGACTTTTTACTTCTTACATCCATGGCGTATGATCGTTATGTGGCCATTTGCGTTCCTCTTCAATATTTTGCTATCATGAGTTTAAAAAAATGCTCCATATTGGCTTTATCTTGTTGGGTTATTAGTGCTTTAAATGCAGTAATGCACTCTTGTTTGATGTCACAGTTATCGTTCTGCCATATAAAAGCCATTAATCATTTCTTTTGTGATGTAAGAGCCATGCTGAAGTTGTCCTTAAGTGATACAACACATATAAAAGCACTAATATTTGCTGAAGGTGTGCTTTTCTGTTTTGTTCCCTTCGTACTCATATTAATTTCCTATATACTTATCATATCTGCAATCTGTAAGATTCACTCAACAGCAGGAAGACTCAAGACCTTCTCCAGTTGCTCCTCACATATTATTACTGTATTCCTTTTCTGTGGAGCAACTCTTGGTCAGTACATGAAACCAGAGTCTAGGCAATCTGAGGAGCAGGACAAGTTGCTGTCTTTGCTCTATATTGCTGTAGTCCCCATGCTAAACCCTTTAGTTTACAGTTTGAGAAATAAAGATGTATTGCAAGCCATGACAAAATTGTTGATCGCCCCTAACTTGATTTTAATACATTCAAAAGTAATGTAGAAAGCCACTATACAGTATCTCACAAAAGTGAGTACAACCCTCACACTTTTGTAAATATTTTATTGTATATTTTCATGTGACAACACTGAAGAAAATTTCTACAATGTAAATTAGTGAGTGTACAGCTTGTATAACAGTGTACATTTGCTGTCCCCTCAAAATAACTCAACACACAGCCATTAATGTCTAAACTGCTGGCAACAAAAGGGAGTACACCCCTAAATGAAAATGTCCGAATAGGGCCCAGTTAGCTATTTTCCCTCCCTGGTGTCATTAGACTCGTTAGTGTTACATGGTCTCAGGTTTGAATGGGGAGCAGGTGTGTTAAATTTGGTGTTATCGCACTCTCTCATACTGGTCACTGGAAGTTCAACATGGCACCTCATGGCAAAGAACTCTCTGGGGATCTTAAAAAAGAATTGTTGCTCTACATAAAGATGGCATAGGCCAGTGATGCCAAACCTTGACACTCCAGATATTTTGGAACTACATTTCCCATGAAGCTCAGCTACACTGCAGAGTGCATGAGCATCATGGGAAATGTTGTTTCAAAACATCTGGGATGCCAAGGTTCGCCATCACTGGTCTAGGCTATAAGAAGATTGGCAAGACCCTGAAACTGAGCTGCAGCATGGTGGCCAAGACCATACAGTAGTTTAACAGGACAGGTTCTACTTAGAACAGGCCTCGCAATGGTCGACCACAGAAGTTGAGTGCACGTCCTCAGCGTCATATCCACAGGTTGTCTTTGGGAAATAGACGTATGAGTGCTGCCAGCATTGCTGCAGAGGTTAAAGGGGTGGGGGGTCAGCATGTCAGTGCTCAGACCATACACCACACACTGCATCAAATTGGTCTGCATGGCTGTTGTCCCAGAAGAAGCCTCTTGTAAGGATGATGATGCACAAGAAAACCTGTAAACAGTTTGCTGAAGACAAGCAGACTAAGGACATGGATTACTGGAACCATGTCTTGTGGTCTGCTGAGACCAAGATAAACTTATTTGGTTCAGATGGTGTCAAGCATGTGTGGCGGCAACCAGGTGAGGAGTGCAAAGACAAGTGTATCTTGCCTACAGTCAAGCATGGTGGTTGGAGTGTCATTGTCTGGGACGAGTGCTGCCAGCACTGGAAAGCTACAGTACATTGAGGGAACCATGAATGCCAACATATACTGTGACATACTGAAGCAGAGCATGATCCCAACCCTTTGAAAACTGGGCCGCAGGGTAGTATTTCATCATGATAATGACCCCAAACACACCTCCAAGATGACCACTGCCTTGCTAAAGAAGCTGAGGGTAAAGGTGATGGACTGGCCAAGCATGTCTCCAGACCTGAGCCCTATTGAGATTCTGGGGGGCATCCTCAAATGGAAGGTGGAGGAGCGCAAGGTCTCTAACATCCACCAGCTCCGTGATGTTGTCATGGAGCGGGTATCTGTTAAAACCAGGTACCCGCCCCCACCCAAAAATGTCAAAGGTTTGTATATTACTTAGTTATGCTAATTAACCCCTTTGCCACCCATGCCAATTCTGACACTTCTCTCCTACCTGTAAAAAAACATTTTTTTGCTAGAAAATGACTCAGAACCCCCAAACATTATATTTATATATATTTTTAGCAGACACCTTAGGGATTCAAATTGTGGTCATTGCAACTTTTTATGTTGCATGGTATTTGCGGCCATCGCAAGTAAATTTCAAGTAAATTTCATTCCTATTACAGCGCACTATACAACATAAGGCAAAAGGGGAAGATAAGGGCAGGCAAAGGGAAGTAATAAGGGAGTACCTACGGGACCTAGACTTCCCGAGGGGGGAGAAAGAAGAGATGGGTGCATTAGAAGCCCCCATATCAATTGAGGAAGTAGAAGGAACAATCAAGAATACTGCCCTCGGAGGAAGCCCGGGCCCCGATGGATACTCTTTTCTATTATAAGAAATTTAGTAAACAGATGGCCCCCAAACTATGTGAATATTTCAACGCAATAGGGGAAGAGGTGAAGTTCCGAGATGAGGCGCTTTTGGCACATATTACTTTGATCCTGAAAGAGGGGAAAGACCCAGCAGCGGTAGAAAGCTACAGACCAATCTCTCTATTAAATTCAGATATAAAACTCTTTGCAAAAATAATAGCAGAAAGATTGAAGTTGTATCTGCCAAAATGGATCCATAACGACCAGGTAGGATTCATTCAGGGGAGGGAGGGGAGAGATAACTCACTAAAATCCATACTGTTGACACAGGAAGCTATGAGGAAAGGTCTCCCCACAGTACTTATGTCAATTGATGCCGAAAAGGCTTTTGACAGAGTCAATTGGGAGTTCATGCTCGAGACATTAAGATATTTGGGGTTGGGCGAGAAGATGATGGGATGGATTGAATCTCTTTATCGGCGCCCGACCGCGAGAATTAGAGTTAATGGCACCCTGTCCTGCCCCCTTGAATTATCTAATGGGACAAGACAGGGTTGCCCTCTTTCCCCAATTTTATTTATAATCACGCTTGAACCCCTCCTGACGGCAATACGCAAAAAACAGGATATTCAAGGAATAAGAGTGGGAGATAGGGAATACAAGTCGGCCGCATTCGCGGATGACCTGCTTCTCTATATCTGTAGCCCGAGAACAACAATCCCCATAGTCCTTAAGGAATTAAAGCAATACGGGAAGTTATCGAACTTCAAAATAAATATGGCCAAATCTGAGATCTTAAATTTAAATCTACCAATGGAAGAACAGAAAGCACTCCAAACCAAAGTACCATTCAAGTGGTGCAAGAAGGAATTGGGTTATCTAGGTATAAAATTAACAGCACAACTAAGTGACCTCTTTGAAGCTAACTATATGCCCCTGTTGAATAAAATTAAAGAGCAATTAAATAGGATGCAACATAAATCACTGTCATGGACAGGTAAGATATACGCAATGAAGATGTTTATAGTTCCTATACTAATCTACACCTTCCAAATGATCCCGATCCCCCTACCACAGATCTACTTTAGTAAATTAAAAACCATGACCTTAAAATTTATTTGGGCTGGTAAACGCCCCTGCATTGCATTTAGTACAATAGCAAGAGAAAAAGACAGAGGGGGACTAGCAGGCCCAGATCTTAAAAATATACTATGAAGCTATAGTAATCTCCAGAATAGCAGACTGGATTCACAATAAAAATATACTATGAAAGCTATAGTGAGATCTCCAGAATAGCAGACTGGATTCACAATAAGAAGGAAAAGAGTTGCCACGTTGAGGGTACTTGGCGACAGGGAGAAAAGTCTTTAGGATTTGATTGAAGTTCTCTTCAGGTATCTCTCACCCCAGGCCCTGGAAATCATTATTCCAGAGGGGACCTGTTTTCTGCCATCATTCAGTCCTGCAGGAGGACTATATTAAGGTAACATTTTATACTTGACTATCCCTTCTAATATGTATGCTCTGTTTGCTAATGTCTTGTATTTTTGACCTCCTTCCCTAATTACCATGATTGCAATATGTTCTAATATGCTGTGCCCCTTTTCGCCTTCATGCATTTTTCCCTTCACTTACCTCCTCACCAGCATGCTCCTTCTGCCCCAATAGACACCTCATGGCCTAGTCACTTAATCATGTCTTTTGTCTGCTGCATAGTATTGTTTGTCCCCAAACACCCCCTAAAAATATTGCCACAAATGTTTGCTGTGTGTGGTTTACTTCATGTAGAGCCCCTTTAGAAATTTTTTTTTTTTTTGGGGGGGGGGGGGGGGTGGCAAACTCATTAGGAAACCCCCCCACCCTCCCCAACTGCTCTGTCAAGATGGTACCAATCCTTTATCTGCTTGCTTCCAAGTGGTCCATCACACTATATACCTACCTCTTTATAGTGGGCATCTTTAGGATGAATTCAGCAAGCATGTAGTGCAAGGGGCTGCCTCCATACATTCCATTTCCTTAATTTTTTTGTCTTCTTTCCCTCCTATTAGCTTTCTTGGTAATTTCCATTAATGTCACAATGTGCTTGCCTTTTTTGTGGGTGGGGGGGGGGTGGGGGGGTTGAATGTTATTTTATCTAAGAGTTGGGTTGGGACTTTCCTAATGAATGGGATGTGGACCCTAACACAAAATGCCCTGCGTGGTCCGCGACCAATATATGAGTACTTTGTGGGTAGGGGGGGCCATTGGCTCTGCCTGACGATGTGTGAGAGGCCAATTTTGTACCAAACTAATGCACACACTTAAAAACAGTGGGAATGCATGGGACAGTCTCTTCTTCCCAAAAAGATATTCTCAACAAAGAGGCACGGAAAATACTCCTTTTTCATCACCAGGTCTGACATGTGTGTACTGAAAAATGCTGGGCTCCGTGTTTTTTCGTAAAAGCACTGTGGGTGTCATTTACACCATGCTCTACAAGTGCATGGAAAAAAGTTCCCTGGGCATGCAGTCACTGAACCCATTTTTTTTATACATAATGCATTGTGTTTTTTAAATAAGGAAGCCAGGTTTACTAGGAGGCGTTTAGGAGCCCTTTTACAACCATACAAACATTCCGCAATCAGTAGGTGTAAAGTGAAGACAAGATCAGACCAAAAAGTGTGTTTTTGATCTTGAGGGGGGTCATATTTAGATGCACACAATTTGGGTCTGAGATTAGATGTGAAGCTGGCCAAGGGAATAGAATAACCCCTTTTCACTTGTTTGCACCCCCAAAAAAATTCATCCACATGATTGGAGCTAAAGAGCGTAAGGGAAGATTGGAAAAGAGTTGGGTGGAATTAGAAAAGACACTAAGTAGAACAGATATAGGGAAAATGGTATGGATCCCAGCGCATCACCGAGTCTTAGGACCTAACACAAACTCTTACACCAAGCACACACTAAAAACATGGGACCGAATAAACAAAAGGCACGGATGGGACTGTAATTCACCATTCATGTCACTGAACATTTTTTTTATACCAGGGAGGGAGGAGCCCTTATACTTCAGTAGGTGGTCCAAAAAAGAGGATATTAGATTAGAAGATGTGATGGAAGGGAATAGAATATTCACTTATAAGGAAATTACACGGGAATGGGGACATAAACCACTAGATAAATGGAGACACGCTCAGATTCAACATTTTGCACAAACTCTACCACAACCACTACGAGGAAAGAGACAATTGAGACCCTTAGAGAAACTACTGGAATCACCCCAATGCCTAGAGAGAAGGATATCAAAAATACATAAAATATTGATGCGGGAGGCTGACAATGAATACCCAACCTATTTAGAAAAATAGGAAAGCGAGCTAGGCCCTTTAGGCAGTGACGCCCATAGGAATAAGATAATCAAGATGGCCCACTCAGTAGCAAAAGACACACAGACATCAGAAATGTCATACAAGTTGCTATCAAGGTGGTACGTAACCCCCCAGAGAGCACATGAACTCAGGGGGGATAACTCCCCAACTTGCTGGAGGGGCTGCTCTGTAGTGGGGACCTTTTTACATTTATGGTGGGAGTGCCCTAAAATACAAGTCTACTGGGACAAAATAATAGAAACTATTTTTGACATAACTGGGGAAAGGATTAAAAAAGAACCATGGGTATGCCTGTTCCACGACACAGACAAGGGACTAGCCCAGTACAAATTAGGGGTAACTCTGTACTTGCTGAATGCGGCCAAGGCCCTCATCCCATGCCTTTGGAAAATTCAGGAAGTCCCAAGCATTAAAGAATGGATAGGTCGAGTAGAACAGACAAGAATCATAGAGGAGTCCATACACTCAACACAAGATACTAGGGCGAAATTCCAAAGGATATAGGGGCAATGGCTTGCATTCAGGGAGACGGAGAGATTCCAAGGGTTAATAGAGGCATAAGGACGAAGGAGGGGGAAGGAGACAAGCGAGGAGGGGCGGGATGACTACTAAAATAATTTGAATGGGGTTTTTTTTTTTCTTTGGGGGTGGGGAGGGAGGAGGGGGAGGGAAAAGTTGTAATAAATGAAATGTTTGAATGTTTGGGAAAAGTGTAATGACCAAAATGGAATGTTTTGTACAACAATAAAAATTATGAAAATAAAGAATATATAAAAATAAAATAAAAAATTGTACATACTTGTGGAATGGCGTCAAAATTGAGTACTTAAAAATCTCCACAGACAACGCTTAAATTTTTTTTACTGATTACACGTTTAGAGTTACAGAGTAGGGATGAGCCGAACACCCCCGGGTTCAGTTCGCACCAGAACCTTCGAACCGACCGAAAGTTCGCGCGAATTTTCGAACCCTATACGTTATAATGGACGCGAACGTTCAAAATCAAAAGTGCTAATTACAACGGCCAATATGCATGTTAATGTCATAAAACAGGTTTGGGGACCCGGGTCCTGCCCCAGGGGACATATATCAATGCAAAAAGAACTTTTAAAAAACTAACGTTTTTTCGGGAGCAGTCATTTTAATGATGCATAAAGTGAAAAAAAAAAGTGAAATTTTCCTTTAAATATGGTACCTGGGGGTGTCTAAAGTATGCCTGTGAAGTGGCATGTGTTTCCCGTGTTTAGAACTGTCCTTGCACAAAATGACATTTGTAAAGGAAAAAAAGAAGCCATTAAAACCACTTGCGGCTTTAGGTTTGTTCTTAAGTAGAATCTGAACAGGTACATTATGAAGTGTAGCTCCATCCCAAAAAAATCTATTTTTAAGCTTTTTGGAGAACATAGGGAGGGGTTATCACCCCTGTAACATTTGCTGTCTTTGCACATCTGTTCAGAACATGTCACCTCACTTTCCGTCCCAATGACAAATGTTTTTGGAAAAGTGGGGTTTTAATTGAAACAAGGATTGGTGATAAAGTATCAGTAGAGAGGAGATACCTTTTTCCCCAAATTAAATCTAACAGGATAGAATTTCCCTTCCTAGGGGTAGATTTCCTCTCACTTCCTGTTTTCTCTTTCCATTTGCAAGTAGGAGTCGTTTGTAAGTTGGATGTTTGAAAGTAGGGCCCTGGCGTATATACTCTGCAGAAATTTGCCCTATTAGATGTTGGTGTAGCCACAAGACTGGTGGGCACAGGAATGGGCCCTGCTATGAGTTAATAGATCAAGATTTGTAATTGCATGCACCTGTTGAACAGGGCAGAAAAATTGGGGGTGGTGGTGGTGGTGGACGGTGTTGCCACAAGACTGTAAGCTCTCACAGTTACTCTTGGTGGGCGCAGGAATGGGCCCTGCTGTGAGTTATTAGATCAAGATTTGTAATTGCAAGCACCTGATGAACAGGGCAGAAAAATTGGGCCTTTGGCGGTGGTGGTGGACGGTGTTGCCACAAGACTGTAGGCCCTCATAGTTACTCTTGGTGGGCGCAGGAATGGGCCCTGCTGTGAGTTATTAGATCAAGATTTGTAATTGCAAGCACCTGATGAACAGGGCAGAAAAATTGGGCCTTTGGCGGTGGTGGTGGACGGTGTTGCCACAAGACTGCAGGCCCTCATAGTTACTCTTGGTGGGCACAGGAATGGGCCCTGCTGTGAACTATTAGATCAAGATTTGTAATTACCCGCCCCTGTTAAACAGGGGCTGAAAAATTGTGCCTTAGGCACTGGTGCTGGTGCCACAACACTGCAACCCCTCACAGAGACTGTACTTGGAGCACAGCAGTCACACGTGTTGCGAAGCATTTTTTTAAAAAATTGTAAGTACACGCCCCTGTTAAACAGGGGCTGAAAAAATTGTGCCTTAGGCACTGGTGCTGGTGCCACAACACTGCAACCCGGCCCTCACAGATACTGTACTTGGAGCACAGCAGTCACACGTGTTGCGAAGCATTTTTTTAAAAAATTGTAAGTACCCGCCCCTGTTAAACAGGGGCTGAAAAATTGTGCCTTAGGCACTGGTGCTGGTGCCACAACACTGCAACCCCTCACAGATACTGTACTTGGAGCACAGCAGTCACACGTGTTGCGAAGCATTTTTTTAAAAAATTGTAAGTACACGCCCCTGTTAAACAGGGGCTGAAAAATTGTGCCTTAGGCACTGGTGCTGGTGCCACAACACTGCAACCCCTCACAGATACTGTACTTGGAGCACAGCAGTCACATGTGTTGCGAAGCATTTTTTTAAAAAATTGTAAGTACCCGCCCCTGTTAAACAGGGGCTGAAAAATTGTGCCTTAGGCACTGGTGCTGGTGCCACAACACTGCAACCCCTCACAGATACTGTACTTGGAGCACAGCAGTCACACGTGTTGCGAAGCATTTTTTTATAAAAATTGTATGTACACGCCCCTGTTAAACAGGGGCTGAAAAATTGTGCCTTAGGCACTGGTGTGGTGGCATGGATCATTGAGGAGGAGGAAGAGGATAGTCAGTGAACATAAGAGGACAGTCACTCAGCATCAGCATAGGCAGTCTTGAAGGGATGTGACATTAAAAATTATTCGGTTATATCCGCCTCAGGTGCCTGGTAGCTGGTGGTGATCCAAGACTGATTCATTTTGATGAAGGTCAGTCGATCAACCGAGGCGGTGGACAGGCGCACCCTATGATCAGTCACAAATCCTCCAGCAGCACTGAATGTGCGTTCGGAAAGAACGCTGGAGGCAGGACAGGCCAGTAGCTCAATTGCATACTGTGCAAGCTCTGGCCAGTGATCCATCCTCAGGACCCAGTAAGCCAGAGGATTTTCGGTGGGAAAGGTGTCCAAGTCTGACCTTGCCCCAAGGTATTCCTGCACCATGTATATCAGACGCTGGCGATGGTTGCTGGAACCGATCATACCTTGGGGCTGCGGACTAAAAAATTGTCTGAACGCATCGGTCAGACGTCCACCTTCCCCACCGCTCCTTCTGCCACTGACCGAAGCCTCAGCAACTCGTCGCCCAGGACCAGGAGTTTGTAGCCTCCCAGTTTCTGGGAACGCGTTGCACAGACCTTTCTGCAAGGCCTCCCTGAGATGTCTCATCCTCTGCTCCCTCTGCGACGGCAAGATAAGGTCCGCAACCTTACCCTTGTACCGCGGATCAAGGAGAGTGGCCAGCCAGTAATGGTCCCTCTCCTTGATCTGAAGAACACGAGGATCCTTCCGCAGGCTTTGCAGGATCAGGGAGGCCATGCAGCGTAGGTTAGCTGAGGCATTCGGTCCGGAGTCTTCTGGGTCACTGAGGATGACATGATCGCCAGCCACCTCCTCCCAGCCACGTACAAGTCCACTGGTTTGTTGGGACTGTACATCATCCCTAAAAGACTGCTGCTGCTGATGCTGAGTGCCAGGCTCCACCTCCATGCTCACACAATCCTCCTCCTCCTCCTCCTCCTCCTCCTCATCCTCTTCCTGTGTGATGGGTGGGACAGAAGGAACACTGTCCGGATAAAGGGGGCCTTGAGAGGCAAGGAAGTCCTCCTCTTCCTGCCTCTGTTCTGCCTCAAGTGCCCTGTCCATTATCCCACGCAGCGTATGCTCCAGCAGGTGGACAAGAGGGACAGTGTCACTGATGCATGCACTGTCACTGCTCACCATCCTCGTGGCCTCCTCAAATGGTGAGAGGACAGTGCATGCATCCCTGATCATGCTCCACTGACGTGGGGAAAAAAAACCAAGCTCCCCTGACCCTGTCCTGGTGCCGTAGTCGCAAAGGTACTCATTGATGGCCCTCTGCTGCGTGTGCAGTCGCTGCAGCATGGCCAACGTTGAGTTCCACCTGGTGGGCATGTCACATATTAGGCGGTTCTTGGGCAGGTTCAGCTCCTTTTGCAGCTCAGTCAGCCGAGCACTGGCATTATAAGATCGGCGGAAATGCACACAGACTTTCCTGGCCTGCCTCAGGACATCCTGTAAGCCTGGGAACCTGCCCAAGAACCGCTGCACCACCAGGTTGAGGACGTGAGCCATGCAGGGCACATGGGTGAGCTGCCCCTGTCGCAGGGCGGAGAGGAGGTTGGTGCCATTGTCAGAAACGACCATTCCTGGCTTAAGCTGACGTGGCGTCAACCACCTCTCGGCCTGCCCCTGCAGAGCTGCCAGAACCTCTGGCCCAGTGTGGCTCCTGTCCCCCAAACACACCAGCGCAAGCACGGCATGGCATCTTTTTGCCTGCGTACTTGCGTAGCCCCTTGTACGCCTACGGAGCACCGCTGGTTCCAAGGACAGAGCACTGGAGGAAGAAGAAGAGGAGGGGGTGGAGGAGAGAGGTGTGTCACAACCAGTAGCAGTAGTAGCGTTTTGGAGGCGTGGTGGCGGAACAACCTCCAACACTACTGCACCTTGTCCTGCATCCCTCCCAGCTGCCAATAGAGTGACCCAATGGGCCGTGAAAGAAAGGTACCGTCCCTGTCCATGCCTGCTGGACCATGAGTCAGCGGTAATATGCACCTTACCGCTGACCGCCCTGTCCAGCGAGGCATGGACATTGCCCTCCACATGCCGGTAGAGAGACGGAATCGCCTTCCGTGAGAAAAAGTGGCGTTTGGGAACCTGCCACTGAGGAACGCACATTGAACAAACTCACGGAAGGGGGCCGAGTCTACCAACTGAAAAGGCAGCAGTTGAAGTGCTAGCAATTTAGCCAGGCTAGCATTCAACCGCTGGGCATGTGGATGGCTGGGAGTGTACTTCTTTCTACGGTCCAGCAGCTGGGGCAGGGAAATTTGCCTGCTGCAATCGGACGTCGGTGTACTGCAAGTACTTGGTTGTGACACACCTAATTCTACACCTTCAGTCCTCTCAGAGCAGCTTTCAGAGATGACTGAAGGTGTAGTGGGGATGGAGATCCCAGCTGAGGAGGAGCAAGGAGAGGTCCGCTTAGTTCTTTGGTGTGGGTCTTTTATGTGTGCCTGCCAACGAGCTGCATGGCAGGTCGCCATATGTCTGGTCATGCTTGTGGTGCCCAAGCGGCTGATGTTTTGGCCACGCGAGATACGCTTGAGACAAATATTGCAAATAGCAGTGGTGCGATCTGCTGCACTCGTCTCAAAAAAGGCCCACACCAAAGAACTTTTCTGATAACGTGCAGAGGCAGCGCCCTGCACAGGCGGAGCTCTGCGGTGTTGTACAGTTGCTGTGCTGGCCTCTACCTGGCCTCCAGGGGGCATCCTGCCTCGTTGGACATGTGACGCCGCATCCTCCTCCTCCTCGTCCTCCTCCTCATCCTCTCTCCCTTCAGGCACCCACGTGGAGTCAGTGACCTCATCATCCCCTCCCTCTTCACCACTAGAGCAAACCTGGCAGTAAGCTGCAGCTGGTGGAACAGTACTGCCAGATTCCTCAAGCTGGGTATCATCATCCGAGCCTTCGAATCGTTGGGCATCCTCCTGGAGCATGTACCCAACACTGTGCTCAAAGAGTTCGGGGGACTCCTCAGGAGGACATGGTGGGTCTAGGGAAGGGGTGGCTGATGATGCTCTGTCAGTACCCTGAGCCTGGGTGAGAGAGGATGAGGAGGATGAGGAGGGCTTGGTCATCCATTCTACCAAGCCTTCAGCATGATGCGGCTCCACATGTCCAGCTGCCGAAAACAAAGACGCGCGTGTCCCATGGCCACGTGCTGATGACGATGCACGACCACGTCCACGTCCACGGCCACGTCCACTAGAAACAGAGCCTGCCTGCCCTGTGTTCTTGGCTCTGCACGCTCTGCCTCCCCTTGGCGGTCTTCCAGCCATTGTAGTCGGTAGTCCTGTGGGTGCTGCTGAGAAGAATATATAGGAGCTCTGTGTGATGCCACTAACACACTAGAAGTCCTATGGGTGCTTCTGCAAAGAAAATAGAGGAGCTCTGTGTGATGCCACTAACACACTAGAAGTCCTGTGGGTGCAGCTGAGAAGAAAATATAGGAGCTCTGTGTGATGCCACTAACACACTAGAAGTCCTATGGGTGCTTCTGCAAAGAAAATAGAGGAGCTCTGTGTGATGCCACTAACACACTAGAAGTCCTGTGGGTGCTTCTGCAAAGAAAATAGAGGAGCTCTGTGTGATGCCACTAACACACTAGAAGTCCTGTGGGTGCTGCTGAGAAGAAAATATAGGAGCTCTGTGTGATGCCACTAACACACTAGAAGTCCTATGGGTGCTTCTGCAAAGAAAATAGAGGAGCTCTGTGTGATGCCACTAACACACTAGAAGTCCTGTGGGTGCTGCTGAGAAGAAAATATAGGAGCTCTGTGTGATGCCACTAACACACTAGAAGTCCTATGGGTGCTTCTGCAAAGAAAATAGAGGAGCTCTGTGTGATGCCACTAACACACTAGAAGTCCTGTGGGTGCTTCTGCAAAGAAAATAGAGGAGCTCTGTGTGATGCCACTAACACACTAGAAGTCCTGTGGGTGCTGCTGAGAAGAAAATATAGGAGCTCTGTGTGATGCCACTAACACACTAGAAGTCCTATGGGTGCTTCTGCAAAGAAAATAGAGGAGCTCTGTGTGATGCCACTAACACACTAGAAGTCCTGTGGGTGCTTCTGCAAAGAAAATAGAGGAGCTCTGTGTGATGCCACTAACACACTAGAAGTCCTGTGGGTGCTTCTGCAAAGAAAATAGAGGAGCTCTGTGTGATGCCACTAACACACTAGAAGTCCTATGGGTGCTTCTGCAAAGAAAATAGAGGAGCTCTGTGTGATGCCACTAACACACTAGAAGTCCTGTGGGTGCTGCTGAGAAGAAAATATAGGAGCTCTGTGTGATGCCACTAACACACTAGAAGTCCTATGGGTGCTTCTGCAAAGAAAATAGAGGAGCTCTGTGTGATGCCACTAACACACTAGAAGTCCTGTGGGTGCTTCTGCAATGAAAATAGAGGAGCTCTGTGTGATGCCACTAACACACTAGAAGTCCTGTGGGTGCTTCTGCAAAGAAAATAGAGGAGCTCTGTGTGATGCCACTAACACACTAGAAGTCCTGTGGGTGCTTCTGCAAAGAAAATAGAGGAGCTCTGTGTGATGCCACTAACACACTAGAAGTCCTGTGGGTGCTGCTGAGAAGAAAATATAGGAGCTCTGTGTGATGCCACTAACACACTAGAAGTCCTATGGGTGCTTCTGCAAAGAAAATAGAGGAGCTCTGTGTGATGCCACTAACACACTAGAAGTCCTGTGGGTGCTTCTTCAAAGAAAATAGAGGAGCTCTGTGTGATGCCACTAACACACTAGAAGTCCTGTGGGTGCTTCTGCAAAGAAAATAGAGGAGCTCTGTGTGATGGGACTAACACACTTCAAGTCCTATGGGTGCTTCTGGGAAGAAAATATAGGTCTGTGTGATGGGACTAACACACTTCAAGTCCTATAGGTGCTTCTGGGAACAAAATATATGATCTCTGTGTGATGGGACTAACACACTTCAAGTCCTATAGGTGCTTCTGGGAAGAAAATATAGGTCTGTGTGATGGGACTAACACACTTCAAGTCCTATGGGTGCTTCTGAGAAGAAAATGTAGGTCTGTGTGATGGGACTAACACACTTCAAGTCCTATAGGTGCTTCTGGGAACAAAATATAGGATCTCTGTGTGATGGGACTAACACACTTCAAGTCCTATGGGTGCTTCTGGGAAGAAAATGTAGGTCTGTGTGATGGGACTAACACACTTCAAGTCCTATAGGTGCTTCTGGGAACAAAATATATGATCTCTGTGTGATGGGACTAACACACTTCAAGTCCTATAGGTGCTTCTGGGAAGAAAATGTAGGTCTGTGTGATGGGACTAACACACTTCAAGTCCTATAGGTGCTTCTGGGAACAAAAATATATGATCTCTGTGTGATGGGACTAACACACTTCAAGTCCTATAGGTGCTTCTGGGAAGGAAATATAGGTCTGTGTGATGGGACTAACACACTTCAAGTCCTATAGGTGCTTCTGGGAACAAAATATATGATCTCTGTGTGATGGGACTAACACACTTCAAGTCCTATAGGTGCTTCTGGGAACAAAATATATGATCTCTGTGTGATGGGACTAACACACTTCAAGTCCTATAGGTGCTTCTGGGAACAAAATATATGATCTCTGTGTGATGGGACTAACACACTTCAAGTCCTATAGGTGCTTCTGGGAAGAAAATGTAGGTCTGTGTGATGGGACTAACACACTTCAAGTCCTATAGGTGCTTCTGGGAACAAAATATATGATCTCTGTGTGATGGGACTAACACACTTCAAGTCCTATAGGTGCTTCTTGGGAAGGAAATATAGGTCTGTGTGATGGGACTAACACACTTCAAGTCCTATAGGTGCTTCTGGGAACAAAATATATGATCTCTGTGTGATGGGACTAACACACACTTCAAGTCCTATAGGTGCTTCTGGGAAGGAAATATAGGTCTGTGTGATGGGACTAACACACTTCAAGTCCTATAGGTGCTTCTGGGAACAAAATATATGATCTCTGTGTGATGGGACTAACACACTTCAAGTCCTATAGGTGCTTCTGGGAACAAAATATATGATCTCTGTGTGATGGGACTAACACACTTCAAGTCCTATAGGTGCTTCTGGGAACAAAATATATGATCTCTGTGTGATGGGACTAACACACTTCAAGTCCTATAGGTGCTTCTGGGAAGAAAATGTAGGTCTGTGTGATGGGACTAACACACTTCAAGTCCTATAGGTGCTTCTGGGAACAAAATATATGATCTCTGTGTGATGGGACTAACACACTTCAAGTCCTATAGGTGCTTCTGGGAAGGAAATATAGGTCTGTGTGATGGGACTAACACACTTCAAGTCCTATAGGTGCTTCTGGGAAGGGAACAAAATATATGATCTCTGTGTGATGGGACTAACACACTTCAAGTCCTATAGGTGCTTCTGGGAACAAAATATATGATCTCTGTGTGATGGGACTAACACACTTCAAGTCCTATAGGTGCTTCTGGGAACAAAATATATGATCTCTGTGTGATGGGACTAACACACTTCAAGTCCTATAGGTGCTTCTGGGAAGAAAATGTAGGTCTGTGTGATGGGACTAACACACTTCAAGTCCTATAGGTGCTTCTGGGAACAAAATATATGATCTCTGTGTGATGGGACTAACACACTTCAAGTCCTATAGGTGCTTCTTGGGAACAAAATATATGATCTCTGTGTGATGGGACTAACACACTTCAAGTCCTATAGGTGCTTCTGGGAACAAAATATATGATCTCTGTGTGATGGGACTAACACACTTCAAGTCCTATAGGTGCTTCTGGGAAGGAAATATAGGTCTGTGTGATGGGACTAACACACTTCAAGTCCTATAGGTGCTTCTGGGAACAAATATATGATCTCTGTGTGATGGGACTAACACACTTCAAGTCCTATAGGTGCTTCTGGGAAGAAAATGTAGGTCTGTGTGATGGGACTAACACACTTCAAGTCCTATAGGTGCTTCTGGGAACAAAATATAGGATCTCTGTGTGATGGGACTAACACACTTCAAGTCCTATAGGTGCTTCTGGGAACAAAATATATGATCTCTGTGTGATGGGACTAACACACTTCAAGTCCTATAGGTGCTTCTGGGAACAAAATATATGATCTCTGTGTGATGGGACTAACACACTTCAAGTCCTATAGGTGCTTCTGGGAACAAAATATATGATCTCTGTGTGATGGGACTAACACACTTCAAGTCCTATAGGTGCTTCTGGGAAGAAAATATAGGAGCTCTGCCTGCCTGCCACGAACACACTACAAGTCCTATAGGTGCTTCTGGGAACAAAATATAGGAGCTCTGCCTGCCTGCCACGAACACACTACAAGTCCTATAGGTGCTTCTGGGAACAAAATATAGGAGCTCTGCCTGCCTGCCACGAACACACTACAAGTCCTATAGGTGCTTCTGGGAACAAAATATAGGAGCTCTGCCTGCCTGCCACGAACACACTACAAGTCCTATAGGTGCTTCTGGGAACAAAATATAGGAGCTCTGCCTGCCTGCCACGAACACACTACAAGTCCTATAGGTGCTTCTGGGAACAAAATATAGGAGCTCTGCCTGCCTGCCACGAGCACACTACAAGCCCCTCTTTCTAAATCAATCTAAATGAATGAATCTATCTAACTCGATCTCTCTAAGTAAATCTCTCTAACTAACTAAATCCAGCAGAGTGTCACAGATCTAGCCTGCTCTATCTGCGCCGGAACAGCATGTGACCGGCGCAGACGGCGTGGCGGCCTTTTATAGGGGGGGCGTGTACTACAGCCCCTGAGCTGTAATTGGCTACAGGTGTCCTGCCTGTAGCCAATTATGGCTCTTCGAGTTTCCGGGGCTGTGATTGGCCAAGCATGCGGGGTCACAGTGCATGCTTGGCCAATCATCAGCCAGCAATGCACTGCGCCGGCCGCAATGCATTGCGGGGCCGCTCGCATCACACGAACGTGATGCGAGCGGCCAAAATAGTTCTGGGCTCGCCGAGCGAGCGAACGCCCGGTGCTCGATGCGAACGTGGGTTCGCATCGAGCACCGGGCCCATCCCTATTACAGAGGAGGTCTAGTGCTAGAATTATTGCTCTCGCTCTAACGATCCCAGCTTATGTAACCTGTGTGTATCTGGCTTGGATACTAGCCAGTACCTCACCAGCCACTGACCTCACCGCATGTCCCTGGTACACACGGATGGTTGACAATGATTATGCTATTTGCAAGGCAGTGGCTTAGTGTTGTCTGCCTGAAACATTTCATGCCCTGATGGGTTGATTTACTAAAGGCAAATAGACTGTGCACTCTGCAAGTGCAGTTCCTCCACAGTTTACTAAATAAGGTAAAGCTTCACTTTGTCAAGAATACCAAATCGCATGCAAAATAATTAAATAAAACAGCATTTTTGCTTGCACATGGATGATGGAAGTCAACAGCACTTCCCTCATTTACTAATCTCTGGAGCACTTGCAATGTGCACAGCTTGATTGCCATTAGTAAATCAACCCCTTACTTTCAGGACTTCCAGGTAACAAACTTTGCAACATATTCACAAAAAATGATATGCTTCAGAAGTCTGTATAAAGTAAAACATGGTGGCAAACATATTCAAAAAATAATTGTTTGGATACAGTTTAAATCATGGGCAATATTATATTTTGAAGGAACTACAAGCTTTTCAAAAATGTATCTCTTATCTCTGCAGATAGAGAACTCAGGAAGCAGTTTAATGTTTTGAAAGTGGAGCTTACTTATTAATATCTACAAAAACATCATTTACAATTCATGGATGCAATTTTATTTTATTGTTTGTATGCAAGTAGTTACATAGATGATAAGGTTGAATAAAGGCACCAGTCGATTCAGTTCATCCTGAGCAGTGGTGGAAATACCGCCATAGCGACCCACGCGGTCGCTATGGGGCCCGCAGCCGATCTAGGGTCCGGTGAGCGGCGTTGCTAGGCGGGTGCGGGCTGCACCGGGTGACACCCGCTAGCGGGGGTGACACCCTTGGGTAGCGGCAGCCGCACCACTAACGCCGCTCACTGTGCCTTCTTTTGTGCGGGACTGGAGCGCAGGCTGAGGGACACAGTGGCGCGGACTGAAGCCGCCTCCCCTCCTCTATGTTTACATCCACAGAGGAGGAGGAGGAGCCTGCCAGCCTGAGGTATGTGAAGACTGACAGTCAGCGCTGTTCTGAGGTATGTGAGGGGGGGCGGCGTCTTTTCTGCTGGGGGGGTCTGCACTACTGGAGGTGGGGGATCTGCACTACTCAGGGGGGGCGGTTTGCACTACTGAGGGAGGGTCTGTAATGCGGGGGGTGTCTGCACTGAGGGGGGTCTGTAATGGGTGGGGGTGTCTGTACTAAGGGGGTGTCTGCATTGCTGGGGGGTGTCTACTGATGGGGGTCTGCACTGAGGTGGGGGTGTCTGTACTGATGGGGGGTCTGCACTTGGGTGGGGGGTCTGTACTGATGGGGGGTCTGTAATGGGGGTGTCTGTACTAAGGGGGTCTGCACTGAGGTGGGGGTGTCTGTACTGAGGGGGGTCAGCACTGAGGTGGGGGGTGTCTGTACTGATGGGGGGTCTGTACTAAGGGGGTCTGCACTGAGGTGGGGGTGTCTGTACTGAGGGGGGTCTGCACTGAGGTGGGGGGTGTCTGTACTGATGGGGGGTCTGTACTAAAGGGGTCTGCACTGAGGTGGGGGGTGTCTGTACTGATGGGGGGTCATCACTTGGGTGGGGGGTCTGTACTGATGGGGGTCTGTAATGGGGGGTGTATGTACTAAGGGGGGCTGCACTGAGGTGGGGGATGTCTGTACTGATGGGGGTCTGCACTGAGGTGGGGGGTCTGTATTGATGGGGGTCTGCACTGAGGTGGGGGGGTGTCTGTACTGATGAGGGGGTCTGTAATGGGGGGGTCTGTACTAAGGGAGCCTGCACTGAGGTGGGGGGTGTCTGTACTGATGGGGGGTCTGCATTTGGGTGGGGGGTCTGTACTGAGGGGGTCTGCACTGAGGGGGGTCTGTAATGGGTGGGGTGTCTGTACTAAGGGGGGTGTCTGCATTGCTGGGGGGTGTCTACTGATGGGGGTCTGCACTGAGGTGGGGGGTGTCTGTACTGATGGGGGGTCTGCACTTAGGTGGGGGGGTCTTTAATGGGGGGTATCTGTACTAAGGTGGTCTGCACTGAGGTGGGGGGGTCTGTAATGGGGGGTGTCTGTACTGAGTGGGGTCTGCACTGAGGTGGGGGGTCTGTAATGGGGGGAAGTGTCTGTACTAAGGGGGTCTGCACTGAGGTGGGGGGTGCCTGTACTGATGGGGTCTGCACTTGGGTGGGGGTCTGTACGGAGGGGGGGTTTCTGTACTGTTGGGGGGGTCTGCACTGAGGGGGGGTTTGTAATGCTGGGGGGGTCTGCACTGGGGGGGCCTGTACTAAGGGGGTGTCTGCACTGCTGGGGGGTCTGTACTACTGAAGGGGGCCTGCACTGAGGGGGTGGGTCTGCACTGCTGGGGGGTCCTGTAATGCTATGCATTAGGGTGAAAAAACACCTGGCAGTCACCGGCCCACCAGCCCCCCGTTTTACTTACCTAAGCTCCTTCATCTCTTGACTGGGTCCCGGCTCTTGATTGGATAGATTGATAGCAGTGCAGCCATTGGCTCCCGCTGCTGTCAATCAAATCCAATGACATGGTGGCCGGGGACCGGGCAGAGTCTGGCATTCATGTTTGTGGACGCAAATGCTGGACTAGGGAGCGCGCCCGCAAGGTAACCCCCTCAGGAGAACGCTTCTCCTAGTGGGTTATCTGATGCGGGGAGAAGCCGTGAGAGCCACCGGGGGACCCCAGAAAAGGATATTCAGGGCCACTGTGTGCAAAACGAGCTGTACAGTGGAGGTAAGTATGACATGTTTGCTATTTAAAAAAAAAAAAAAAAGATCCTGTACAATCACTTTAAATGCTTCTGGATCACAAAAAAATTGATTACCTAGAAGAATTACAAAAGTATGATATGATAATTGTAAGCGCCATATTGTCCATCAAGAAATATTCACCCCTTTCCTCAGGGCTGGCCCAAGACATTGTGCTTCCTGGGCCCCCCAAAAAGCCCCCACATTCATTATTTTATATCATGATTACTAAAATTATATTTATCAGAAAATCTGATTAAAAATGCAATAAATGTCCTATTTGGTAGACGCTATAACTTTTACGCAAACCAATCAATATTCGCTTATTGTGATTTTTTTTTAACCAAAAATATGTAGCAGAATACATATTGGCCTAAACTGTTGAAGAAATTTTTTTTATAGCCAATATCTATAGGAGGGGTTTACACCATCCCTGCTAAGTTTCATTTTATACAGTATGTCTTATTTTCAGTCTGATGTGTATTATATGTGAAGTTGCATACCAGAGACCGGTATTGTAGTAATAATGAAGCATTTTGAGATTTCCATACATTAGAGGATTCCACCATTATTGTTAAGTTATTGATCAGTAAGTTAGCTTATTTTACCTCCAGTAGTTTATTGTAAATAGTAAAAGAAGAGATAGTGGCGCGCAAATAAATTAAACTATATGTTAAAAAGACAAAGCAATCAGGTAATAGACATAAAAAAACAATTACAACCTCCTGGTTAAACACATATAAAATCTCGATGATGTATCAAACAAATTGCAATACTTCTAGTTGTGCGTCTAGTGGTGTGATAAAAATCAAATCTTGTGATAAAAGCAATCCTGGTTAAAAATGCATAATAAAAATCGCATAATGTGACTAAGTAAAATGATAGTGCATCCAAGTGTGTATAAAACCAGTGATGTGAAATAAATAAATAAACGTGATGGAGATCATTAAAAGCATATAATATGCATCCAGTTGAGTGTATAAATAAAGTGGCAGTGATCCAAGAAGATAAAATATATCATAAAGTGATATAGAGAAATTGATAATTTAAAGTGCAAAAAACAGAGGAGAAAGGTAAATCCTCGAATGCCAAGGTGGAAAATAGTAGATGATGGTGGTTTCAGATCCGTACCACCTGTATGGCAGACTGAAGTAAAAAATATATGCGGGTGCTACAAAGGATTGGATAGAGAGGTGAATGGCGATAAGTAAAATCGCAAGATAAAAAAATGTCCAATTAAAAATCCATATATAACATAAGTGCAAGGTGGAGGTATTATCTTCTATCCAAGGAGAAAAAAGTGTCAGTGCTGAGGTATCCGATGGTGGTAAGGAGTAAGCTATGAATCCTGTGCAGTGATCCGTGTGTTTTCTGTGCAATCCAAAAGGGAAAATGGATTGAACTCAGTTCTCAGAACACATGTTGGTTGCCATCATCCCTATACTTGGTATAGAAAAGAACCTCTAAAAGTAGGACTATACCGGCAACTCGATAAACCAATTTAGGCTATATGAGATAATTTTATATATTTATTATACAAATTTATAAAGCATACAAAACATTAAAGAAAAAGTTTTTAAAAGCAATATGGTGAATAATACAAATGACATGCATATCTGAAGAAGGTGATGATGCTGAACTCCGACGCGTTTCCAAAAGGCTGAAAAGTGTGCCTGTTTTCCTCAGGGAATTATGGTCACCATCTACAGAACATCAAAACATGTCAAATTTAAAAGTAGAAATTCCATACCCCATTTTGACGTGGAGAAAGAAATCTAACTTGCATAAGAATGTACACAGGTACTCAAAAATACACAGGTACTCAAAAAATGTATAGATATAATGCTATGAAGAATACACTTACATAGTCAGATACAATGTCACATGTATGGTATTGCCTCCCGTTCACCTCCGAGAAAGACCGGTGTCCAAATGCTGGGCAGGGGACCAAGATTGCATTCCCAAACCCTCCACAAGACGGTAGGTTGAAGAGAATATTTTCCTTAAATCTAATGGCCAAAAAACCTAAACGCCACCAATAAAGGGAATTGGAATGAGTAAAAACCTGGAAAGAGCTTTTTAAGAAAGTATTGGGAAGAGCATAAAAATCTTGGGAAAAAAAAAAAAAAAAAGGCCCCCAAATCTTAACGCATTTGTCCCAAATGTAACTCACCATGTATTCTATAAGGAGAGGGTCCAAAAAGGAAAAGTGTCCAGGAGAGACTCCCAATGTGTCCCAGTGGAGGCGAGCAGTTCCCACAGCAAATGCTGTGGAGCGGAATGACGCCATGTACCATCTTAAGCGCCCTTATATAGATGGAGAGGGTTCCTGTCCCGCCCCAGTGGGTGTTGACGATGACATCAGACGCACCAGCGTCCAGCGTCATCGTAAGCAGACCCGCCTAGTGGGCTGCGTCCTGTGGGGAATCCAGATGGATGGGAGGATGTGGGTGGGTGCGTATGTGCGCTAAACACCGGAAACCCGGGGGGCGGCGCATCTGGGACGTCAAGAGGCGTCCCTATCTTACCCAGCAATATCACGTTGCGCTGGATGCGCATGCGTGATAGGGGAAACCCAGCCAGAGATCGTCCGTCTGAGGCGCAGGCTTGTGATGGACCGAGATGCGCCTGCGCAGGGTATAAGGCATGGAAAAGAGTGATGAGCAGCCTGGGGCGTCGGTGGCCGCATCTAAAGCCCCAACCCACCCCATAAACAGGAAAGCAACTGGGAAGAAGTACCCCCAAAGGTGCCCAAATGAAACGGAAGAAATTTTTTTTCCGCATAAAGTGGGGATGGGGGATAAATGCTGGGAGGGAATTAGATGTCAGGCAAGGGGTGAGGAGGCGGGAAAATCCGCTGTTCAAAACATCAGTACCTAAAAAGGGCACAAATGCATGGACAGATCGGGACCCGACATCCCCCCCGAGGCTAAACAAAGGACTAAAACTACTGGCAGAAAAAACGGGGGAAAAAAGATATCCGGGGGCCAGGAAATTCCCGAACCCCAGACAAACCCCCAGCCCCAAACAGGCCCACAGTGACCCCTAAACCATCAAAGATGGAAAATAGAGGAACTACCCCCCTAAGAAGGGGGGGAGACCATGGGTCGGCTTGGGGAAAGCTGCCAGGTAGAGGATGTGGGGAGAACACATGGAGACCCCTGTCAAGCAGAAAACTGGAACATCCGTCTTTCCAAGACTCGGTAGGTGACATACCCTAGAGGCAACACCATTTACAAAATGTGAGGTTAGAAATACAAAAATACAAATATTGTCCAACATGAACAGGTATAAAAAACCCCCCTAACTGAACCATTCACCCAACCCTGTAAATTCCAGAAATAGAGATCGAAGATATAGAAAGGGACCCCCCTGGGGACACAGGGACCTATGAATAGAGAAGTGAATAAAAGGTAAAAAGGAGATCATGAAGGTCCTTTTAACTATAGACAAATATTGGTTTAATCCGTTTTTCCCGAGCTATAGCCATCCAAAAAGGGTCTAAAGCTTTCCACCTCATTTAAACCTGGTGGGGTGGTCGCCTTTAAGGTTCTAATCCAGCGCATCTCGCGCTGGAGAAGAACCTTGTTCCAATCTCCTCCTCTGATTGGAATGTGCAACCTGTCAAGAACAGTAAAATTGACTTTCGGTAGTCTATAATTATGTTTCTTGGCTATGTGACGCCCCAAGGGCAGGTATAAATTACAGATCCTCATATCATGCATGTGTTTTTCAACTCTTTTACATAATTTCTGTCTAGTTTTACCTACATAAAAGGAGCCACACTGACACTGCATGAGGTACACCACCCCCTGAGTCTGACAACTAGCATAGTGTCTCAGGGAGAAGTCTACCCCATTGGGCAGCGTCAGTGTGGTTCTTTGCCCGATGACTGAGCATTGTGTACAATTCCCACATGGGAAGGTTCCAAAGTTCTTACATGGGTCCTTTCTAGAGATTCCCTTGTATTCACTCTGTGTAACTAAGTTACCAATTGAAACTGTCTTTCTATACGTGATCAAAGGATGAGGTGAGACCAAGGTACCTACAACTGGGTCATCCGTGAGGATAGACCAATTCTTCTTGATAACTTTGCGTATCTTTTCATGTTCATTTGAGAATCGCAAAATGATGCGAGTATTATCATCCACATTCTTTTTCTTCTTTTTAAATAGAAGTTCTTTCCTATTAAGAGCTTTAACCCTATTAAATGCTTTTTTGAGGCCCGTTTTAGTGTAGCCTCTGTCTAATAGTCTTAGGGTTAGCCCATCACTTTCCCTTTGGAAGTCCTCTTCCTCCGTGCAGTTCCTTCTGATCCGGAGGAATTGACTAAAGGGGATAGATCGTTTGAGTGGAAGTGGGTGAAAACTGTCTGCGTGAAGCAGGGTATTACCAGCAGTTTCCTTTCGGAATAACTTGCTAGTCAGATTTCCGTTAAGAGGCTACACTAAAACGGGCCTCAAAAAAAGCATTTAATAGGGTTAAAGCTCTTAATAGGAAAGAACTTCTATTTAAAAAGAAGAAAAAGAATGTGGATGATAATACTCGCATCATTTTGCGATTCTCAAATGAACATGAAAAGATACGCAAAGTTATCAAGAAGAATTGGTCTATCCTCACGGATGACCCAGTTGTAGGTACCTTGGTCTCACCTCATCCTTTGATCACGTATAGAAAGACAGTTTCAATTGGTAACTTAGTTACACAGAGTGAATACAAGGGAATCTCTAGAAAGGACCCATGTAAGAACTTTGGAACCTTCCCATGTGGGAATTGTACACAATGCTCAGTCATCGGGCAAAGAACCACACTGACGCTGCCCAATGGGGTAGACTTCTCCCTGAGACACTATGCTAGTTGTCAGACTCAGGGGGTGGTGTACCTCATGCAGTGTCAGTGTGGCTCCTTTTATGTAGGTAAAACTAGACAGAAATTATGTAAAAGAGTTGAAAAACACATGCATGATATGAGGATCTGTAATTTATACCTGCCCTTGGGGCGTCACATAGCCAAGAAACATAATTATAGACTACCGAAAGTCAATTTTACTGTTCTTGACAGGTTGCACATTCCAATCAGAGGAGGAGATTGGAACAAGGTTCTTCTCCAGTGCGAGATGCGCTGGATTAGAACCTTAAAGGCGACCACCCCACCAGGTTTAAATGAGGTGGAAAGCTTTAGACCCTTTTTGGATGGCTATAGCTCGGGAAAAACGGATTAAACCAATATTTGTCTATAGTTAAAAGGACCTTCATGATCTCCTTTTTACCTTTTATTCACTTCTCTATTCATAGGTCCCTGTGTCCCCAGGGGGGTCCCTTTCTATATCTTCGATCTCTATTTCTGGAATTTACAGGGTTGGGTGAATGGTTCAGTTAGGGGGGTTTTTTATACCTGTTCATGTTGGGCAATATTTGTATTTTTGTATTTCTAACCTCACATTTTGTAAATGGTGTTGCCTCTAGGGTATGTCACCTACCGAGTCTTGGAAAGACGGATGTTCCAGTTTTCTGCTTGACAGGGGTCTCCATGTGTTCTCCCCACATCCTCTACCTGGCAGCTTTCCCCAAGTCGACCCATGGTCTCCCCCCCTTCTTAGGGGGGTAGTTCCTCTATTTTCCATCTTTGATGGTTTAGGGGTCACTGTGGGCCTGTTTGGGGCTGGGGGTTTGTCTGGGGTTCGGGAATTTCCTGGCCCCCGGATATCTTTTTTCCCCCGTTTTTTCTGCCAGTAGTTTTAGTCCTTTGTTTAGCCTCGGGGGGGATGTCGGGTCCCGATCTGTCCATGCATTTGTGCCCTTTTTAGGTACTGATGTTTTGAACAGCGGATTTTCCCGCCTCCTCACCCCTTGCCTGACATCTAATTCCCTCCCAGCATTTATCCCCCATCCCCACTTTATGCGGAAAAAAATTTCTTCCGTTTCATTTGGGCACCTTTGGGGGTACTTCTTCCCAGTTGCTTTCCTGTTTATGGGGTGGGTTGGGGCTTTAGATGCGGCCACCGACGCCCCAGGCTGCTCATCACTCTTTTCCATGCCTTATACCCTGCGCAGGCGCATCTCGGTCCATCACAAGCCTGCGCCTCAGACGGACGATCTCTGGCTGGGTTTCCCCTATCACGCATGCGCATCCAGCGCAACGTGATATTGCTGGGTAAGATAGGGACGCCTCTTGACGTCCCAGATGCGCCGCCCCCCGGGTTTCCGGTGTTTAGCGCACATACGCACCCACCCACATCCTCCCATCCATCTGGATTCCCCACAGGACGCAGCCCACTAGGCGGGTCTGCTTACGATGACGCTGGACGCTGGTGCGTCTGACGTCATCGTCAACACCCACTGGGGCGGGACAGGAACCCTCTCCATCTATATAAGGGCGCTTAAGATGGTACATGGCGTCATTCCGCTCCACAGCATTTGCTGTGGGAACTGCTCGCCTCCACTGGGACACATTGGGAGTCTCTCCTGGACACTTTTCCTTTTTGGACCCTCTCCTTATAGAATACATGGTGAGTTACATTTGGGACAAATGCGTTAAGATTTGGGGGCCTTTTTTTTTTTTCCCAAGATTTTTATGCTCTTCCCAATACTTTCTTAAAAAGCTCTTTCCAGGTTTTTACTCATTCCAATTCCCTTTATTGGTGGCGTTTAGGTTTTTTGGCCATTAGATTTAAGGAAAATATTCTCTTCAACCTACCGTCTTGTGGAGGGTTTGGGAATGCAATCTTGGTCCCCTGCCCAGCATTTGGACACCGGTCTTTCTCGGAGGTGAACGGGAGGCAATACCATACATGTGACATTGTATCTGACTATGTAAGTGTATTCTTCATAGCATTATATCTATACATTTTTTGAGTACCTGTGTATTTTTGAGTACCTGTGTACATTCTTATGCAAGTTAGATTTCTTTCTCCACGTCAAAATGGGGTATGGAATTTCTACTTTTAAATTTGACATGTTTTGATGTTCTGTAGATGGTGACCATAATTCCCTGAGGAAAACAGGCACACTTTTCAGCCTTTTGGAAACGCGTCGGAGTTCAGCATCATCACCTTCTTCAGATATGCATGTCATTTGTATTATTCACCATATTGCTTTTAAAAACTTTTTCTTTAATGTTTTGTATGCTTTATAAATTTGTATAATAAATATATAAAATTATCTCATATATGCAATCCAAAAGGGGAAATGGATGGCCCCTTACCTTACAGCTGTGTAATATGGGTCTTTATGGTCATAGGTGACCGTCCTCAAGGGGGGGGGGGGGGGTTCTGGTTTCCGGCTGTGTATCCCAGGTGGTTCCTATCTGTGTGTCCCAGGTAATTCCCGTCAGCTTACTCCTTATCCAGGCCGGGGCATACTTTTCACCTCAGTATGCACATAAAATAAAGATGCCTCATAGTGTAGTATGTCAGCATAAAAAAATATTTATTTCAATAAACAGATAAAAGAATGGGTACTCACATTCAATGAGTGAATACAGATACAGGGTATAAACAAGCTTCGAGCTCGATGGCGTCACTTCCGGTAGGTCACGTGTGTGGTCGTCCCGACACGTGTTCGTCACTGATCACGTGACTTCATCAGGGGTACCTAGTGCCTCTACAAGTGTCTTTAAATAAGCTATCTAATTGGCAATTGGTGGCCATTTTGCCGTAGCGCCGATCGCCGGAAATGGTCACAGATACGTCGCCGGAAATGGAGCGGCGGCCAATTTTTTTGGTGGTCGGGCCGCTAATTTGACTGGAAAGTTGTGAAGTGTCAGCAGAGTATGTAACCGGGCCGGAAACGGCAACGGTCAATTCTGACTGATAGGTCAATGCATAGCAGTAGCTGATTGGGCAGCTAAGTGTAAATATGTTAATGCCGGAGGGCAACATTAGTACATATAATTATAAAAATATAACGAGAAAGATGCCATAAAAATGGCAAAAAACACCAGTAACTGGCAGCATAATAAGTTTTATGTATAAAAAAAACAAAGGGGGCATGGTCATCTCGGTATGCATAAGTGCATAGGGAGGTATGTATATAAACGCAGATGCTGGGCAATAAAAAGGGGTATTTATATATATATAAAACCACGTATATATAAAAATATATATAAAATGTGAAAGTAAAAATAATAATAAATAAATAATAATAATATACCGGAAATGACGTCAGCATAATACATGAAGTACATTGTAATAAGGTGGTCCATAATAATAAAATCTGTGAGTAAAACATAGAGATGACAGAATAGAGTGAGAGAGGGCCAGAGGTGTTCAAGGTACAGACATATTCCAAACTCTACATGGGGACATCTTGATCTACAGGAATTAAAGGACTAAAGGGGAACCAAGGAAACGGTTCGAGATAAAAAATGTTATATAAAAATATAAAAACAGCTGTTTGTTTAAAAGTCACTGAGGAAACAATTTAGATCAAATTCTACGTTTAGGCCGTGTGGCGTGAGGGTATTAAGGGTGAAGATCCACTTAGATTCCAGTTGGCTTAGGGTTCTCACCTTATGCCCTCCCCTCCAATGTTTAATGTAAGGCTCAATGCCCCAAAATTTTAAATGTGAGGGGTCCTTCTTATGGTGGATAGCAAAGTGTTTGGACACATTGTGTTTATCAAAGCCCTTTTGGATATTTCGGACGTGCTCCTTTATTCAGACCCTCAACAATCTCTTGGTGTGGCCTACGTACTGGAGTCTGCAGCTACATTCGAGTACATATACAGCTCCTATTGTATTGCAGCAAATGAAGTTTTTTATTTTGTGGTTATTGCCAGTACTATTTGATACAAACTCTTTTCTTTTTTCCACCGGTAGCTTGGTTCTTGTGCACGCATAACAGCGTTTACACGGGTAGAAGCCCTCTCCTGTGAAGAAAGTAAGACCTTTACTGGGAGGGTCTGGGATATTTTTTACCACCTTGTCTCTAATTGTTGGGGCTCTCCTGTGTACAAATTTAGGGTGATTTGGAAGAATTTCCTTTAAGCGTGTGTCAGCTTGTAGGATATTCCAGTTACGCTTTATAATTTTTTCTATTTGCTTATGTTGTGCACTGTAATCCAGAATTATGGGTACAGTGTCTTGCCAAATCTTTTCTTTAGGTTTATCCTTGATGAGGTCATTTCTGTTCATTTTTTCTATTTCAGCTATATTTCTGTCTATCATTTCATTGCAGTAGCCTTTTTCAACGAATCTCATTTTCATATTTTGTGCTTGGCTCAAAAACAGGTCTTTTTCTGTACAGTTGCGTCTGAGGCGCATAAGTTGGCCCTTTGGGATATTGTATATCCAATTTTTATGATGACACGTGTCGAGTGGTAGATAGCTGTTACGGTCTACATCTTTGAAGTGTGTCTTTGAGACTAATTTTTCGTTTCCCTGTCCTATCTCCAAATCTAGAAAGGTGATCTGTTTATCGCTAATGTCCCATGATAATATTATGTTCCTATCGTTTTTGTTTAGATTTTCCAGGAAATTGGTTAGTTTGCTAAGGTCACCCTTCCATAGAATAAACACGTCATCAATATAGCGACGATATATATGGAGCTCTTCTGGTCTATTCGTGAATACTGCTTCATTTTCCCATTTTGCCATGAAAAGGCCTGCTACACTGGGGGCAAACTTGGCCCCCATCGCTACACCTGTTCGCTGATGGTAACAGTTGCGGTTGAACCAGAAGTAGCTATTTTTTAGACAGAAATCCAAGCTCTTCACTAGATACTTCCTTTGTATACATGGGAGTTTTGTGTGTTTCCTGAGTCCCCATTTTATGGCTTCACATGCCTGGTGGTGTAAGATTATTGTATATAGCGACAAAACGTCCGCTGTTGCTAACAGCCATGGTCCTTCATCTATTGGTGTATCATTTAATATTTGCAAAATTTGTTTGGTGTCGCGCAAGTATGCTGTTGTATCCTGTACTGCTGGTTGGAGAAAATGGTCAATATATTCACCCATCCTGGATGTCAATGAGTCAATCCCATTGACTATGGATCTTGGGGGTGGGTTGACCTTATCCTTATGGATTTTTGGGAAGATGTAAATAATGGGGGTCCTACATGACTCTGGTATCAAATACCTTGCTTCCTTTTTTTTTAGGATATCTTTCTTGAGTCCCAAGTGTACTATTTGGTCCAATGCTTTTCTACACTTGAAAACTGGATTTCCTAGGAGGCGTGTATATGTTTCCTCATCTTGTAGGAGGGAGTTCACGCTTGTATTGTATTGCTCCTTGGTGAGGACAACAATACCTCCTCCCTTGTCTGCTGGGCGTATAACCAAGTCTTTCCTTTTTGTGAGTTTGCGGATCCCGCATTTGATGTGTTTTGGTTCTTGATGTTTCTTAATTTTCAGATCCTTTAATTCATCCAGTACAATTTTTTTGAAGACTTCAATGTGTTTGTTGTCCTTTGCCACAGGGTTGAATGTAGATTTGTTTCTCAGTGTGCTATGGAGTATTTCTTCTTCTTGTTGTACTACCATTGGTCTACATGGATTATTTAAAATATATTTCTTGATGTTTAGTTTCCTTATATATTTCTGGATCCCTATGTAAGTTTGGAACTTGTCCAAATTTTTGATAGGTGCATATTTGAGTCCTTTATCAAGGACTCCGACTTCCTCATGGGATAGGGGCTGTCCGCTAAGGTTGAAAATCCCCTCACCCTTTATTCTCTTTTTCTCTTTAGTTCTCTTCCCTCCTCTACAACCTCTCGTCTTTCGGGTGTTCTTCTTGAATATCTCGGTTCTTCGTTCCTCCTCGGTTGGTTGTTTTCCCTGCCCCTCTCTAAAAAAGACCTTTCGTAATCCATATTCGATTGGTGGTGTCTATCCGTTCTCTCTTCATTCGGTCTTCGTTCTAGAGGGGCATAATAGTTGTAGGTAGGGATAGGGCTTCTTTCATAAGTTCTATGGGCTCCTGGGGGTGGGTAGTATTGTTGCCCTCCGTCTTTCCTTTCTTGTTGTCTATCTGGACTCCTTCCTCTTCCTGCGTAGTTATCATATTGTTGGTCTCTGTTATCGTTCATCTGCCCCCTATTATCTCTCTGGTTGTATTGGTAGGTCCTATTATCTCTCTGGTCTTGTTGTTGTCTCGGCCCATTGTTATGTCCGTTGTTCTTCTTGTTGTTCTTCCAGAAAGGTTTTTTCCATCCATTCTGTGGTGTTCTATCTTGGTATTGCGGTCTCCTATCGTTCCGGTATGGTGTAGGTCTTCCTTCATTTCTGTATGGCGTTTGTTGATAGTGATTGGATTGTCTATCGTCATCTTTGTGTGTCTTGTCTTCCTCTATCATACATTACTTGAGGTTTATTGTATGTTTCGTATCTGGTTTCTGTATTGGTGTGTTCCGGTTGAACTCTCACTGTTTTCTCTGGAGTGGAGTATGATGAGATCGGATCCAGATGGCCCATTTGGCTTTGCCATTTAAAAGCTCTATCC
Organism: Lithobates sylvaticus; assembly: GCA_028564925.1. Classification (NCBI taxonomy): domain Eukaryota; kingdom Metazoa; phylum Chordata; class Amphibia; order Anura; family Ranidae; genus Lithobates; species Lithobates sylvaticus. Next base: position 109,076,716 of record CM053029.1, on the reverse strand, counting down.
ATTTTGAAGTCGTTCATATCCCTATTGTATTTTTTGCTTTTTCTTTGTTGTACTTCTTTGTCTTTTTTTATCAAATCTCTGTTCAATTGGCCGGTTAAAGCTGTAAATTCTGCTGTGTCTTTGTAGACTTCTAGTTCTTCTTTCACTCCAATTATTATCTCATCTATCACTTTTTGTTTTCTCTTTTTCCTTTCTGATAGGAACATCAATAATTCTAGACCCTTTCCATTAAAAAATTTGAACCAATCATCTATAGAGTCTTGGTCTGTTAGCCCATCATTGGGGATGATATCCCACCTCAGTCTTTTAGGGACAATGCTGTCCTTCAGATACTGTTCAAAAGTAGTAACATCCCACCACAGGCTAACTTTCTTTTCCATATTGTGACCTAGTTTGAGCATAAGGCTCTCTAGGTCACTAGCCTTATTGGTGGTTGCAGTGGTATTAAAGACTTCATCTAAATTAACCTGTTTTTTGTCTAGAAAAGAAAAAATATCCATGGCGGCAGCAAAATTGAATATGAATAGATACAGGTAAAAGGTTAAAAAGGTTAATCCTGCGCCAGCACACTGAATAATAACTAAAAAAATGCAGCACACACTCAAAGGAAATGTCTGAACCCGAAAGGAATAAAAGAAGAGATAGTGGCGCGCAAATAAATTAAACTATATGTTAAAAAGACAAAGCAATCAGGTAATAGACATAAAAAAACAATTAAAACCTCCTGGTTAAACACATATAAAATCTCGATGATGTATCAAACAAATCGCAATACTTCTAGTTGTGCGTCTAGTGGTGTGATAAAAATCAAATCTTGTGATAAAAGCAATCCTGGTTAAAAATGCATAATAAAAATCGCATAATGTGACTAAGTAAAATGATAGTGCATCCAAGTGTGTATAAAACCAGTGATGTGAAATAAATAAATAAACGTGATGGAGATCATTAAAAGCATATAATATGCATCCAGTTGAGTGTATAAAGAAAGTGGCAGTGATCCAAGAAGATAAAATATATCATAAAGTGATATAGAGAAATTGATAATTTAAAGTGCAAAAAACAGAGGAGAAAGGTAAATCCTCTAATGCCAAGGTGGAAAATAGTAGATGATGGTGGTTTCAGATCCGTACCACCTGTATGGCAGACTGAAGTAAAGAATATATGTGGGTGCTACAAAGGATTGGATAGAGAGGTGAATGGCGATAAGTAAAATCGCAAGATAAAAAAATGTCCAATTAAAAATCCATATATAACATAAGTGCAAGGTGGAGGTATTATCTTCTATCCAAGGAGAAAAAAGTGTCAGTGCTGAGGTATCCGATGGTGGTAAGGAGTAAGCTATGAATCCTGTGCAGTGATCCGTGTGTTTTCTGTGCAATCCAAAAGGGGAAATGGATGGCCCCTTACCTTACAGCTGTAAGGTTACAGCAGTGTAATATGGGTCTTTCTGGTCATAGGTGACCGTCCTCACGGGGGGGGGGGGTGGTTTCTGGTTTCCGGCTGTGTATCCCAGGTGGTTCCTATCTGTGTGTCCCAGGTAATTCCCGTCAGCTTACTCCTTATCCAGGCCGGGGCAGGGGAGGGGGGGTAGGTTTTCACCTCAGTATGCACATAAAATAAAGATGCCTCATAGTGTAGTATATCAGCATAAAAAAATATTTATTTCAATAAACAGATAAAAGAATGGGTACTCACATTCAATGAGTGAATACAGATACAGGGTATAAACGAGCTTCGAGCTCGATGGCGTCACTTCCGGTAGGTCACGTGTGTGGTCGTACCGACGCATGTTCGTCACTGATCACGTGACTTCATCAGGGGTACCTAGTGCCTCTACAAGTGTCTTTAAATAGGCTATCTAATTGGCAATTGGCGGCCATTTTGCCGTAGCGCCGATCGCCGGAAATGGTCACAGATACGTCGCCGGAAATGGAGCGGCGGCCTATTTTTTTGGTGGTCGGGCCGCTGATTTGACTGGAAGGTTGTGAAGTGTCAGCAGAGTATGTAACCGGGCCGGAAACGGCAACGGTCAATTCTGACTGATAGGTCAATGCATAGCAGTAGCTGATTGGGCAGCTAAGTGTAAATATGTTAATGCCGGAGGGCAACATTATTACATATAATTATAAAAATATAACGATAAAATTTTCGGCGACGTATCTGTGACCATTTCCGGCGATCGGCGCTACGGCAAAATGGCCGCCAATTGCCAATTAGATAGCCTATTTAAAGACACTTGTAGAGGCACTAGGTACCCCTGATGAAGTCACGTGATCAGTGACGAACACACGCCGGGACAACCACACACGTGACCTACCGGAAGTGACGCCATCGAGCTCGAAGCTCGTTTATACCCTGTATCTGTATTCACTCATTGAATGTGAGTACCCATTCTTTTATTTGTTTATTGAAATAAATATTTTTTTATGCTGACATACTACACTATGAGGCATCTTTATTTTATGTGCATACTGAGGTGAAAACCTACCCCCCCCCCCCCCCCCCGTGAGGACGGTCACCTATGACCATAAAGACCCATATTACACTGCTGTAACCTTACAGCTGTAAGGTAAGGGGCCATCCATTTCCCCTTTTGGATTGCACAGAAAACACACGGATCACTGCACAGGATTCATAGCTTACTCCTTACCACCATCGGATACCTCAGCACTGACACTTTTTTCTCCTTGGATAGGAGATAATACCTCCACCTTGCACTTATGTTATATATGGATTTTTAATTGGACATTTTTTTATCTTGCGATTTTACTTATCGCCATTCACCTCTCTATCCAATCCTTTGTAGCACCCGCATATATTTTTTACTTCAGTCTGCCATACAGGTGGTACGGATCTGAAACCACCATCATCTACTATTTTCCACCTTGGCATTCGAGGATTTACCTTTCTCCTCTGTTTTTTGCACTTTAAATTATCAATTTCTCTATATCACTTTATGATATATTTTATCTTCTTGGATCACTGCCACTTTCTTTATACACTCAACTGGATGCATATTATATGCTTTTAATGATCTCCATCACGTTTATTTATTTATTTCACATCACTGGTTTTATACACACTTGGATGCACTATCATTTTACTTAGTCACATTATGCGTTTTTTATTATGCATTTTTAACCAGGATTGCTTTTATCACAAGATTTGATTTTTATCACACCACTAGACGCACAACTAGAAGTATTGCGATTTGTTTGATACATCATCGAGATTTTATATGTGTTTAACCAGGAGGTTGTAATTGTTTTTTTATGTCTATTACCTGATTGCTTTGTCTTTTTAACATATAGTTTAATTTATTTGCGCGCCACTATCTCTTCTTTTATTCCTTTCGGGTTCAGACATTTCCTTTGAGTGTGCGCTGCATTTTTTTTAGTTATTATTCAGTGTGCTGGCGCAGGATTAACCTTTTTAACCTTATTGTAAATAGTAGTGTGGTGATTACCTATTATACTAAAGAGCGGCATGTGGAATTAATAAACATCAACAGATTTCAGTTGTGCCCCACTAGGCCGGCCCCGCATGAACAAAGTGCCTGGCTGCTGAGTTAATCGCCCCATCCCGTCACTCAGTGCACTGCTTGACACTGATTGGCAGCACTGACAGGCAGCAATGATTGGCCCTGATTGGTGGCACTGATTGGCACAAATAGAAAGCACTGATTGACACTTATTGGCAGCACTGATTGTGTCACTGATGGACACTGATAGGTGGCACTGATGGGCACTAATGGCACTGATAGGCACTGGTAGGTGGCACTGAGTGAAAAAAATGGCACTGATAGGTGGCACTGATGGGTGCTGATAGGTGACACTCATGGGCATTGATTGGCAGCACTTATGGGCACTGATATGTGTCACTGACAGGTGGCACTGATTGGAAGCACTGATTGGCACTGACAGATGGCACTGATTGGAAGCACTGATTGGCACTGACAGGTGGCACTGATTGGAAAAACTGATTGGCACTGACAGGTGGGACTGATTGGAAACACTGGCACTGACAGGTGGGACTGATTGGAAACACTGCCACTGACAGGTGGCACTGATTGGCACTGACAGGTGGGACTGATTGGAAACACTGATTAGTACTGGCAGATGGCACTGATTGGCACTGACAGGTGGCGCTAATTGGCCCTGGGAGGTGTCACTGATTTGCACTAACAGGTGGCACTGATTGGCACTGACAGGTGGCAATAATTGGCACTGCCAGGTGGCACTGATTGGCACTGATTGGCACTGACAGGTGGCACTGATAGAGCAGAGAGATATTGATGCTCACTAAAAACTGACATGTAATGTAACTGCAATCAGAGAGAGACCAGCTGTCAAAATTCAGCGGTGATGTCGGGGTGGGCAGGACCAGGGGGTGGGCAGGACCCGGGGGTTGCTTAAGAAAGGGGCGGGCCCCATACACGTAGCGGCCCGCACTGATTACATCCCATTGGCTGACATCAACGCTCAATTCTGACAGCTGGTCTCTCTATGCATTCAGTTATATTACATGACAGTGTCACACACTGAGTGGCTCTTACAGAGAGAACAATCTGCTCAGTGTAAAACTGTCTCACAGGCAGCACAGACTGCACATTTGATGCAGTCTCACAGGCAAATCTCGGGAGACAACTGGCACTGGTGACCGTAGGAGTACAACTTGTCACTGCCGGCTGCTGCTCCTCTTAAAATTCTGCCTGGAACCATGGGCCCACTGGGTCCCATGGTAGGACCAGCCCTGCCTCTCCTACCTCACCACTAAGAAAATTCCTAAGCCCAACAACTATTGATATATCACAGATAGATAAAGTAGTAATCATACATGTAAAGCCCTAATAAGGACCAGTCCACACGCCTAATTGCGTGCATACACTAAGGCTCTTAATCCACCATGCCCTTTGATCTGAGGTCTGTAGCGGGACAATTTGGATAAAGTTCATGAAAATAAACATATATTAAATCTAGAAATTCTCTGGCTTTCAAAAAGAAATACCGAAGTTCTTCAAGTGCCTCGAAAGACGTCAATTCTGATGAAACATGTATGGTGGAGCTGCATTCCGTGACATCACCACATTTCCGGAAGTTGCGGATAGAACTTTCTATATACAGCGCTTTTGATTTTTGATACATGTAAGCGCATTTATCTGATTTTAATAAAATATTATTTGGACCCTACACTATGTGGAGCGCTCGACTTTATTGTTTTTCAACATTTACTGTATGTTGAGCAATGGTGGGAGTTAGTTACTGGTTCATATTCCCATCCTTGTGGCCACCTGTTTTGTACACCACAGGTGAATTCTACCAAAGAACAGCTGTTCCTTACGTTATATGACTTTAAGGTCATTTATTTTTGGTATGACTTCTGATGTGATTATGTGGTGGTGGAGACTCACTTGGCATGGGATACACACAACTATTTAAATTTGGACTTTTTACATAATCATATATATTCACTTTTCACAGTTGTTGTTTTTTTATTATTCTTATGAAATATATTGTATTACTATGCAATGCCTCAATTGTTTATTATGGTTATATGTTTATGGATTTCACATATGGTTTGAAAGTAATTTGTTTATTTGAAGAATAGCGCAGCACCTCAGGCTTAAAAAAATATGGCAGATTACAGAAGTTTGAGATTGAGGACTACTGGGCTGCAGGAAAACAACAAAGCTATGTGCTGCCACTACTTGGTGTCCATGTGGCAGCAATGGAGCATGTGTAACTTTGGAGTACTCAGTACTCAGAGTACTGGTGAGTGCATGGTGTACACAAGTCCGTCGCACAAAAGTCCACGCATGCTCGGAATCAAGTACGAGCTGGAAGTGCTCGGTCATGTAAAACTAGCGTTCATAATGGAGACATCACGTACGTCTTGTACGTCACTACGTTCGTAATTGCTGGCCAACATTTGTGTGACCGTGTGTATGCAAGACACGTTGGACACCAACATCCTTCAAACAAAAATCTGCTTTTTTGTTGTCGGAAAGTCAGATTGTGTGTACGGGGCATTACACTTTAAAGCTGTAAATTATATATTTGTAAATTTACATTGAACTCCTCAATTTGTTGCAAGATAGTTAGAACTTCAGTAAAACTTTATACTGAGGCATATCTCTTGGGATATTGCAACAGTATTAAGGTAATGCTGAATGCATCTCATCTGCACAATACTAATGTGTGACATGGCAAAAGGAGAGCAACGTAAGTGAAGTTACATCAATATTATACAGGCAAATAATATAAAATATAACCTATTTTCACAACTGCATTGTATATCTGCATAATATAGAAGGTAATTTTAGCATTTAAATCCTGAACACTTTTTCTGTAATGTTTTGTACAGCTGTTTAAATGAGAAGAGTACATCTGCAATCTACGTGTGTCATTCTTATTAACTGGGAATTGCTACAAAAATGTGTTAGCTTTTAGTTGGCAACATCAGTCACTTAATAATATCATATTATTAAAAAAAAAAAATTCTGAGTTGGTTTTGTGAATGCACTGATAGTAATATTGTATTGTCTTCTTATTCTAAACTCAACATATTTCCAGCTCCAGAAAAAAAAAATATATTTAGAACAGATAGTTAAATATGTAAAGTTGATGAGGAACATTTACATATAATTCAATTTGTTTATGATTTGCTTCTTGCCTCCCCTTTAAAGAAAGCTTTCATGGCTGTTACCCTATATATTTTAGAGGAAGCTTGAACTTTTCAAACACAAATACACTTTCTGGGTAATCTAATTCATTGTGCATTTAGATAACTGAGCGTATAGACTGCTAAAGTAATCTTAAAATGACCCCATTTGAAAGTAAACACCAAGTTCCACTTTTACTTTTGTGAATGTGCAGTACAGGCTATGGGTACCCAAGCAGTTACCACTGGCCTCTTTAATACAAGCTATGGCATACAATGGCCAGAATGCCTTCTTGACATGGTATGGAGCTTCACTGATTGAGTTAACTCTTGCCTTTGTCCTGGTGTTTGTAAGGATGAACATCAGAATGAGAAAAACAAATTTGGGCTGATTTTTTTTCTGCACCTTCCTTTCAGAATGACTATATAGAGACACTGATGAGAGCTTGTAGCATAAGGCCCTGTTCACAATGGTGCGACATGTCACATGACATGTAAAAATGTATGGTTCCCTATGAGAGCCATCTTAATTGGTCCGACTTGTGTCAGTCTGACTTTGGAAAAGGTTCCTGCACTACTTTGGTCCAACTTCTGTCCGATTTCAGCCCATAGAATTGAATGGAAGTCGCATCCAAGTCGGATCTTCCTCTTAATTGATGTGATTTGGATTCGACATTACAGGAAGATTACACAGGCATTCCCTGAAGTTTCTTCAAAGTTGTCTGAAGTTGCGTCAAAGTCACGCCAAAGTCACCTGGCAAAGTCGTGTGACTTTCAGGTCGTGGCAGTGGGAACCGAGCCTTGGTTAGGAAGTATTGGTATGCTGTATGCTGTTATTTTTAGTTGTGCTTTCTGTAGTGAAGAAACGCATAAATGCACCAGCAGTACAATTTAGAGAGAGCAACCGAGACTACATTGGCTGTACTCCTTCATCTAGCCTTTTTTCGGCATGAGATAAATTTATGGAAAAAAAAAACAGTCATGAATTTTGAATATGTATGGGTATATTGAGGCCTATTCATGTGCAAAGGCCAATAGCAACACATTAGTCAAGGCATGGCTTGAACTCATCTCCACATTTAATTTAACTGAAGGGACAGATGATGAAATGGGTTTGCAATGTTGCGGGTGTAAAATTGGGAATGTGGGCAGTACCTTAAATAATACAGTAAATGCTGCAATGAAATTGAACTGAAAAGTCAGAATGTGTGCCTGTTTTTTCTTTTCTTCATTAAAAACTTTCTGTCCAGAGCCACATGACTTTCATCAGATGAACTCATCATAGACAGGCCAATGGCTTTGTTCATCTGTTTCTGTTAATTCGGAATTAACAGAAACAAATAAGAGTATGGATAAGTATAAGTGACTTACAGACATCGCTCAGGAATTAATAATTCCTGAGTGATGTCTGTAAGTCACTTATACTCATCCATACTCTTATGTGCAGTGTCAGATTCAACTCCTGCCTAAGCCTACAAAGTTCTCTTATTCTTGGGACACAATTGGGGTGATTTACTAAAGGGAAATAAAGTGTTCACTTAGTAAAGGGAATTTTCCCTTTGCAAAGGATTTTTTCCCATAGCTTAGTGAATGAGCAGAGCCCCTGCTGTCTTCTATCATCCAATCATGTGCAAGAAAAAATACTGATCAAGGGAAATACATTATGCTTGAGCATCTTGAGTCCTTGTTTGCGCCTTGGATGTTAGTTTCATACCATGCATTACCATGCACCATGTCCAGCATTACTATTATCAAGTGCCAGATTCTTACGATGTGGATCGATGCATTAGCGTGTATACAGATGCACGTCCCTTTGGATACTCCTAATCAGTTATTTGTGATCTCACATTCCCAAGGATCATCCACACATCCTCATACAAGTATTCCTAAAATGGTCAATATTTTTTTTTATTTTACTGCAATAAATAAAACTACAATTTACAAGATTTTTTACATTTTACAAAGATTTATTTTTAATTTCTGTACATTTCTGTTAAAGAAAATTCTAGAAATTGTCAATTTGATCAGAAATTATTTTATAAATACATTTCTAAATAATAAACTCTGTATTTTCGACTATATATATATTTTCTCTGGCATGAATTTACGTTTTTTTGTAAACTTAGTGAAAAACCTAAATCAAAATAAATTACTTTTTGCTTTTTCCTAGTATGAATGTCTGTATTCCAGATGCCACATTGGAACAGGAATTCTACATTGTGGCCTTTTCCACCTATGTAAATGTATGGTACATCTTGTTTGCTGGAGTGTTTCTGGTATTTTTAATGGCAATATGTGGCAACTTGCTAATCACAGTTCTCATATGGATTTTCCCTCATCTTCACACTCCCATGTACATTTTCCTTTGCAATCTATCAGTTTTGGATATTATTCATGTGTCTGCCATCTTGCCAAAGCTAATGTCTATTATGTTAAAAGGAGACTACAATATTTCTTTTGTAGGCTGCTTATTACAAATGTTTTTGTTTGTCCTTTGCCTAAATACAGACTTTTTACTTCTTACATCCATGGCTTATGATCGTTATGTTGCCATATGTATTCCTCTTCGGTATTCCATCATTATGAACTTTAAGACATGTGTCATGTTGGCTTCAGCTTGTTGGGTTATTGGTGCCATAAATGCAGTAATGCACTCCTTTTTGATGTCACAGTTAGCTTTTTGCTATAGCAAAACTATCAACCATTTCTTTTGTGATTTAAGGGCCATACTGAAACTGTCCTCAGATGATACAATGCATATAAAAACAATAATATTTGCTGAAGGTGTGCTATTTGGTTTTATCCCCTTTATACTCATATTGGCTTCTTACATATGTATTATAACTGCTATCTGTAAGATCCACTCAACAGCAAGTAGACTGAAGACTTTCTCTAGCTGCTCCTCACACATTACCGTTGTAATCCTGTTCTGTGGAGCATCTCTCAGCCAGTACATGAAACCAGAGACTGAACAGTCTGAGCAACAGGACAAGTTGTTGTCTTTACTTTATATTGCTGTTGTACCCATGTTAAACCCTTTAGTTTACAGTTTGCGAAACAAAGATGTTTTACTAGCCTTGAAAATATTCATTAAAATCAAAGTGTCTAACTTTCTATCTGGGGCTTTTGTAAGATAATGAGGCATGGTGTTGACTATTATGGGTCTAATTTAAAGTGGTTGTAAAAGCCCTGTTTTTCCCCTTAAAATAATAAATATAGTATACTTACTATATATATATATAGTATACTTAATACTCTGTGCAATGTTATTGCACAGATCGGCCCTAAACCTCCTCTGCAGTAGTCCCCTTCTTGCTCTCTTGGCTCTTCCTCATCTGTGCATACCCCCATAGCAAGCCATTTGCTATGGGGGCAGGCAAGCGGGCTCGCTGCCGAGCCAGGCTGTGTGTGTCCATAGACACACGCAGTATGGCTCAGCCCCGCCTTCTGCTCTCTCCTCACAGGATTTGATTATTTGAAAGCAGTAGGAGCCTCTGTACCTGGAAGGAGAAAAAGAGACAGTAGCGATGCTGTTCTCAGGCACAGTGCTGGATTAAAAAATGAGCTAGTCAAGTATTTGGGGGGGGGGGGGGGGGCTGATACTGGCCTTTAGAACCACTTTAAAGATGGGAAATGTTTTAAATGGTTTTGTTCTTACCAAAAGTATTGAGATGCCTGCCTTTACGTGCACATGAATTTTGATGGCATCCCAGTCTTAATCCGTAGGCTTCAATATTGAGTTGGCCAACCCTTTGCAGCTATAACAGCTTCAACTCTTATGGGAAGGCTGTCCACAAGGTTTGGAAGTGCGTCTATGGTAATGTTTGACCATTTTACCAGAAGCGCATTTGTGAGACGAGGCACTGATGTTGGACGAGAAGGCACTCTAATTCATTCCAAAGGTGTTGAGGTCAGGTCTCTGTGCAGGCCAATCAAGTTCCTCCACCCCAAACTTGCTCATCAACACTATATTGTCAAAAGTATTGAACCACCCCTCAAAATCATTTGGTGGAGGGGGGATTATGATGTGGGGTTGTTTTTCAGGGATTGGGCTTGGCACCTTAGTCCCAGTGAAGGGAACTCTTAAGATGTCAGCATACCAAGACATTTTGTGGGAATAGTTTGGGGATGGTCCTTTCTATTCCAACATGACTGCGCCCCAGTGCACAAAGCAAGGTCCATAAAGACATGGATGAGTGAGTTTCAGATGGAGGAACTTGACTGGCCTGCACCTCAACCTTGACTGGTACTGACCTCAACCCGATAGAACACCTTTGGGGTGAATTAGAGCAGAGACGGCAAGCCAGGCCTTCTTGTCCAACATCAGTGCCTGACCTCACAAATTTCGGAAGAATGGTCAAACATTCTCATAGACACACTCCTAAACCTTATGGACAGCCTTCCCAGAAGAGTTGAAGCTGTTATAGCTGCAAAGGGTGGGTCAACTCAATATTGAACACTACTGACTAAGACTGGGATGCCATTAACCACTTACGGTCATTATACGGTGGCACTTTGAAGTGGAGTATTCACTTCTTCAGCGGGCGGTCTGCTTCAAGATAAAAGTGTTCTCAGAGGCGGATTCACTGCTAGATCCCTTTGCCATTTATCGGAGCCGTCGGCAGCGGCAGAGTTGATCGCGTCCTCTTCTCTGCTTGCCATGGAGCTGAGTAAGGGGAAGATGGCCCCACCCGGCTCCATACCATTGCAGGACGGAAGCGAAGCAACGTCAACACGTCACTTAAAGGGACAGCTCTTAAAGGGACATCTTTTTATTTATTTTTTTCAAACGACATTTTTTTATTTTATTGCATTTTAGTGTAAATATGAGATCTGAGGTCTTTTTGATCCCAGATCTCATATTTAAGAGGTCCTGTCATGCTTTTTTTCTATTACCAGGCATGTTTACATGCCTGGTAATAGGAAAAAAAGTGACACAATTATAATTTTTTTTTTAAAGAACGTGTAAAAATAAAAAAATTAAATATTTTTTAACGCGCCCTGTCCCGCCGAGCTTGCGTGCAGAAGTGAATGCATGCGTGAGTAGCGCCCGCATATGAAAACGGTGTTCAAACTCAGTGGCGTAACTAGAACCTTCAGGGCCCCGGTGCAAGAAACTATGGAGGGCCCCCCTGACCCCCGGCCAGGGCCCTGCCCACTGATCCCGGGGGCAGCAGGACCTGGATAGCAGCGGGAACAAATCCCCTCCATGTTCCTCCTGCAGCCACTGAATGCCTATCAGAGGGAGATGAGGAGAAGCAGACTTTTAGTGGCTGCAGAAATAAAATGGAGGGTATTTGTCCCTCTAAATGCCCCCCCCCCCATCCAGGTGTTCAGGGGCAACGTGTGCTATTGCAATTGTGACCCCTGTAGTTACGCCCCTGGGATGAGTGGCAGCGGTGTTGGTGGGGGGTGGGATCAGTGGTGGTTGGGGAGGGATAGGATCAGTGGCATCGGTGGTGGGGGGTGGGATGAGTGGCAGCGGTGAGGGAGAGATGGGATGAGTGGCAGCTGTGGGGGGAATGGGATCAGTGGTGGTTGGGTGGGGATGGGAACAGTGGCAGCGATGGTGGAGGAGGGATGGGATCATTGGCAGCAGTGACGGGGGGATGGGATCAGCTGCAAGGGTTGTGGTTGGGGGGGTGGGATTAGTGGTAGGGGGGATTGAATGGGATGAGTGGCAAAGGTGGTGGGGGGGAATGGGATCAGTGGCAAGGGTGATGGTTGGAGGAGGTTGGGATGAGATGAGTGGTAGTGGAAGGCTGGATTTGATAGGATGAGTGGTAGTGGAAGGGGGGATTGGATGGGATGAGTGGCAGCGGTGGAGGGCATTGGATGAAATGAGTGGTAGCGGTGGTGGGAGGATGAGATCCGTGGTGAGGGAGGTCGTTGGGGGGGGGGTGGGATGAGTGGTGGGGAGGAGAATGGTATCAGTGGCAAGGATGGGATCAGTGGCAGTAGTGGTCATGATGGGGTGGATCAGTGGCAGCAGTGGTTGTGGTATTGGTGTGGGGGGAGGGGGGGGGGAATCAGTGGCAGTAGTGGTGGTGTGGGAGGGTATCAGTGGCAGTAGTGGTGGTGTGGGGGGTATCAGTGCAGTAGTGGTGGTGTGGGGGGGTATCAGTGCAGTAGTGGTGGTGTGGGGGGGATCAGTGCAGTAGTGGTGGTGTGGGGGGGTATCAGTGCAGTAGTTGTGGTGTGGGGGGGGGGGGGTATCAGTGCAGTAGTGGTGGTGTGGGGGGTGGGTATCAGTGCAGTAGTGGTGGTGTGGGGGGGTATCAGTGCAATAGTGGTGGTGTGGGGGGGGTATCAGTGCAGTAGTGGTGGTGTGGGGGGGTATCAGAGCAGTAGTGGTGGTGTGGGGGGTATCAGTGCAATAGTGGTGGTGTGGGGGGGTATCAGTGCAGTAGTGGTGGTGTGGGGGGGGGGGTATCAGTGCAGTGCAGTAGTGGTGGTGTGGGGGGGTATCAGTGCAGTAGTGGTGGTGTGGAGGGGTATCAGTGCAGTAGTGGTGGTTGTGGGGGGGTATCAGTGCAGTAGTGGTGGTGTGGGGGGGGTATCAGTGCAGTAGTGGTGGTGTGGGGGGGTGGGTATCAGTGCAGTAGTGGTGGTGTGGGGATCTGTGCAGTAGCGGTGGTGGTGTGGGGGGGGGGGGGTGGGGGTATCAGTGCAGTAGTGGTGGTGTGGGGATCAGTGCAGTAGTGGTGGTGTGTGGGGGGGGGGGTGGGTATCAGTGCAGTAGTGGTGGTGTGGGGGGTATCAGTGCAATAGTGGTGGTGTGGGGGGGTATCAGTGCAGTAGTGGTGGTGTGGGGGGGGGTATCAGTGCAGTAGTGGTGGTGTGGGGGGGTATCAGTGCAGTAGTGGTGGTGTGGGGGGGGGTATCAGTGCAGTAGTGGTGGTGTGGGGGGGTATCAGTGCAGTAGTGGTGGTGTGGGGGGGTATCAGTGCAGTAGTGGTGGTGTGGGGGGGGGTATCAGTGCAGTAGTGGTGGTGTGGGGGGGGTATCAGTGCAGTAGTGGTGGTGTGGGGGGGGGTATCAGTGCAGTAGTGGTGGTGTGGGGGGGGTATCAGTGCAGTAGTGGTGGTGTGGGGGGGTATCAGTGCAGTAGTGGTGGTGTGGGGGGGTATCAGTGCAGTAGTGGTGGTGTGGGGGGGTATCAGTGCAGTAGTGGTGGTGTGGGGGGGTATCAGTGCAGTAGTGGTGGTGTGGGGGGGGGGTGGGTATCAGTGCAGTAGTGGTGGTGTGGGGATCTGTGCAGTAGTGGTGGTGGTGTGGGGGGGTATCAGTGCAGTAGTGGTGGTGTGGGGATGGGAACAGTGGCAGCGATGGTGGAGGAGGGATGGGATCATTGGCAGCAGTGACGGGGGGATGGGATCAGCTGCAAGGGTTGTGGTTGGGGGGGGGAGGGTGGGATTAGTGGTAGGGGGGATTGAATGGGATGAGTGGCAAAGGTGGTGGGGGGGGGAATGGGATCAGTGGCAAGGGTGATGGTTGGAGGAGGGTGGGATGAGATGAGTGGTAGTGGAAGGCTGGATTTGATAGGATGAGTGGTAGTGGAAGGGGGGATTGGATGGGATGAGTGGCAGCGGTGGAGGGCATTGGATGAAATGAGTGGTAGCGGTGGTGGGAGGATGAGATCCGTGGTGAGGGAGGTCGTTGGGGGGGGGGGGGGGGTGGGATGAGTGGTGGGGAGGAGAATGGTATCAGTGGCAAGGATGGGATCAGTGGCAGTAGTGGTCATGATGGGGTGGATCAGTGGCAGCAGTGGTTGTGGTATTGGTGTGGGGGGTGGGGGGGGAATCAGTGGCAGTAGTGGTGGTGTGGGAGGGTATCAGTGGCAGTAGTGGTGGTGTGGGGGGGTATCAGTGCAGTAGTGGTGTGTGTGTGGGGGGGTATCAGTGCAGTAGTGGTGGTGTGGGGGGATCAGTGCAGTAGTGGTGGTGTGGGGGGTGGGTGTGGGGGGGTATCAGTGCAGTAGTTGTGGTGTGTGGGGGGGGTAATCAGTGCAGTAGTGGTGGTGTGGGGGGTGGTGTGGGGGGTGGGGGGGTATCAGTGCAGTAGTGATGGTGTGTGGGGGGGGTGGGTATCAGTGCAGTAGTGGTGGTGTGGGGGGGTATCAGAGCAGTAGTGGTGGTGTGGGGGGTATCAGTGCAATAGTGGTGGTGTGGGGGGTATCAGTGCAGTAGTGGTGGTGTGGGGGGGGTATCAGTGCAGTAGTGGTGGTGTGGGGGGGGTATCAGTGCAGTAGTGGTGGTGTGGAGGGGTATCAGTGCAGTAGTGGTGGTGTGGGGGGGTATCAGTGCAGTAGTGGTGGTGTGGGGGGGGTATCAGTGCAGTAGTGGTGGTGGGTGTGGGGGGGTGGGTATCAGTGCAGTAGTGGTGGTGGGGGTGTGGGTGGTGGGGGGGTGTGGGGGGGGGATCTGTGCAGTAGCGGTGGTGGTGTGGGGGGGGTATCAGTGGTGTGGTGTGGGGGGGGTATCAGTGCAGTAGTGGTGGTGTGGGGATCAGTGCAGTAGTGGTGGTGTGGGGGGGGGGGGGTCATCAGTGGCAGTAGTGGGGGTGGTGTGGTGTGGGGGATGGGGTGGCGTGGTGTAGGGGATTGGGCGGGTGTATCAGTGCAGAGTGGTGTGTGTGGGGGTGGGGGTGGGCGGGGGGGTCGAGGGTGGGGGTCTGGAGTGTGGTGGGGGGGATCAGTGCAGTAGTGGTGGTGGGGGGGGGTGGGGAATCAGTGCAGTATGGGGTGTGGGTGGATGGTGTGGGGGGGGTATCAGTGCAGTAGTGGTGGTGTGGGGGGGTATCAGTGCAGTAGTGGTGGTGTGGGGGGGGGGGTATTAGTGCAGTAGTGGGTGGGGGGGGGGGTTTGGGGGGGGGGTTGAGGGGGTGGGATCAGTGCAGTAGTGGTGGTGTGGGGGGGGGGGCTCTGAGGAATGGGGTGGCTTGTATGGGAAGTCAGTGCAGTATCAGTGAGCAGTAGTTGTGTCGTGGGGATCAGAGCAGTAGTGGTGGTGTGGGGGGGGGTGGGTCTCAGTGCAGTAGTGGTGGTTTGTGGGTGTATCAGTAACAGTGGCATCAGTAGCAGTAGTGGTGGTGGGGGGGGGTATCAGTGCAGTAGTGGTGGTGGGGGGGGGGGGTATCAGTGCAGTAGTGGTGGTGTGGGGGGTGGTTATCAGTGCAGTAGTGGTGGTGTGTGGGGGGTATCAGTGCAGTAGTGGTGGTGTGGGGGGGTATCAGTGCAGTAGTGGTGGTGTGGGGGGGGGGCAGTAGTGGTGGTGTGGGGGGGTATCAGTGCAGTAGTGGTGGTGTGGGGGGGGGTATCAGTGCAGTAGTGGTGGTGTGGGGGGGTATCAGTGCAGTAGTGGTGGTGTGGGGGGGTATCAGTGCAGTAGTGGTGGGTGGGGGGGGGGGTATCAGTGCAGTAGTGGTGGTGTGGGGGGGTATCAGTGCAGTAGTGGTGGTGTGGGGGGGTATCAGTGCAGTAGTGGTGGTGTGGGGGGGTGGGTATCAGTGCAGTAGTGGTGGTGTGGGGATCTGTGCAGTAGTGGTGGTGGTGTGGGGGGGTATCAGTGCAGTAGTGGTGGTGTGGGGGGGGGGGGTTTTCAGTGCAGTAGTGGTGGTGTGGGGGGGGGGGGGGGTATCAGTGCAGTAGTGGTGGTGTGGGGGGTATCAGTGCAGTAGTGGTGGTGTGGGGGGGTATCTGTGCAGTAGTGGTGGTGTGGGTATCAGTGCAGTAGTGGTGGTGTGGGGATCTGTGCAGTAGTGGTGGTGGTGTGTGGGGGGGTATCAGTGCAGTAGTGGTGGTGTGGGGGGGGGGGGTTTCAGTGCAGTAGTGGTGGTGTGGGGGGGGATTTCAGTGCAGTAGTGGTGGTGTGGGGGGGGGTTTCAGTGCAGTAGTGGTGGTGTGGGGGGGTATCAGTGCAGTAGTGGTGGTGTGGGGGGGGGGTATCAGTGCAGTAGTGGTGGTGTGGGGATCAGTGGCAGTGTTGATATTAAGGGATGGGTGCCAGATCACTTGGTTCCGAATCCCCCTCCTTTCTGGGTCTTGCTTGGGTGAACAGAGGGGATGGGCGGGGCCTGTGAGTGCAGGTGAAGAGTATGGGCGGAGCGGGCGGAGCCGCGGAGAGGATGTGCGAAGTGGGCGGGGACTGTGCCCCTGAGTGCGGGATGATAGGATGGGTGGAGAGGATAGGCGGAGCCTGTGCAGTGTGCATAGTGCGCACGGCGAGGATGGGCGGAGCGGCCAGAAAAGATGGGCGGAGCGGCCGGAAAAGATGGGCGGAGCGGCTGGAAAAGATGGGCGGAGCGGACTCCCCGTGAATGACCGTGTGAGTGCACTGTATTATCTCCCGGGCAGCGGCGGGCCCCCCTACAGTGGCGGAACCCGAGGGCCCAGTCGCAAATGCGACTGGTGCGACCCTGGTAATTCCGCCACTGTTCAAACTACACATGTGAGGTATCACTGCTATCGTTAAAGTGAGAGCAATAATTCTAGCCCTATACCTCCTCTGTAACTCAAAACATGCAACTTGTAGAATTTTTTTAAACGTCGCCCATGGAGATCAACGAGTGGGCGCAATTTGAAGTATCACATGTTGGGTATCAATTTACTCAGCGTAACATCCTTTTTCATAATATAAAAATTGGGCTAACTTTACAGTTGTCTTATTTTTTAATTTAAAAAAGTGTATTTTTTCCAAAAAAAATGTGCTTGTAAAAAAGTATTGCAACAACTGCCACTTTATTCTCTAGGGTGTTAGAAAAAAAATATACAATGTTTGGTGGCTCTAAGTAATTTTTTAGAAAAAAATAAAAATGATTTTAATGTGTAAACAACAAGTTTGAAAAATAGGCCCGGTCCATAAGTGGTTAAAGTTTATGTGTGTGTAAAGGCAGTCGTCCCAATACTTTTGTTAATATAGTGTATAATATATATGTATATATATATATATATATATATATATAATTTGATGGAGATGAGACAGACCAAATTCCAGTGTGCTTAACAGATGAGCAAACATTTATAAATAACATGGGGGGCGGCTATTTATAATGTATTCACTGTGCAATATGCAAAGCAAATGTATGCTGGATGATTTAATATTGCTGTTAAGAGCGGCGCGCTCCGTAGACAGCAGTGCCTGTCTTTTGGCAAATATCTCCTAAACCGTGTAGGTTTTAGGAGATATTTCTTGGACCTACAGGTAAGCCTTAATCTAGTTTTATCTGTAGGTCAAAGTGGTTTGTAAGGGTTTACAACCACTTTAACCACTTAAGCCCCAGACCAATTTCCTACTAAAGGACCAGGCCCCTTTTTGCGATTCAGCACTGTGTCGCTTTAACTGAAAATTGCGCGGTCGTGCGACGTGGCTCCCAAACAAAATTGGCATCCTTTTTTTTCCCACAAATAGAGATTTTTTTTTGGTGGTATTTGATCACCTCTGCAGTTTTTATTTTTTTGCGCTATAAACAAAAATAAAGCGACAATTTTGAAAAAAATTCAATATTTTTTACTTTTTTATAAAAGTAACAAGCTACAGTATAAATTGCATAGCGCTTCCAAAAAAACTACCAGCCCTAATAAATTTTTGTGGAAAGTCATTGCCCACCAAGCTAGTGTGTCAAATGAACAAGCACTATACAGCCCTGCAAGGACCTGAAGATGAAGAGAGCCTGCTAAAGCCAGAACAGTACAATAGAGATTTTTTTTGGCTGGTTCAGGATCAGTGGGCCATATCAGATATTGGCGTGACATTGGTGGAAGTTCTCTGCCTTTCTAGTTACAATAATTTTTTATCAAAAAAGTATAACATGAAAACTCACCCATGCAGGGGATAAAATGAGCAAAACCATAAACATTGCAGGTGGGACACCTTTCATTTTCCAGAAAAAAATTCAATGGATTTTTTAAGGTTCTTTAACCAGAGGAGATGAGGATTTGCCCCTCTAAAAAATAAAAAATCCAAGCAGCACAAAAGAGTTGTGCAATATAAAATTTTTTTTTTTTTTTTTTTCACAAATGTCTTACTGTCTGCAATAGCGACAGGAAAAATTCTTGCTATAATAAATATCCCCAAAAAATATATAAAATTTTTTTTTTCCCTCAGTTTAGGCCGATGCGTATTCTTCTACATATTTTTGGTAAAAAAAATCGCAATAAGCATTTATTGATTGGTTTGCGCAAAAGTTATAGCGTCTACAAAATAGGGAATAGTTTTATGGCATTTTTATCAATATTTTTTTTTTTTACTAGTAATGGCGGCGATCAGCGATTTTTATTTGCTGGAAGAAATAAATATGGATAATACTTGCTGATAAATAAATTGCCAATAAATTAGAGATCTGATTAGTGCAGTGATCCAAAATAATTGTGCTCAAATGCAACAGTTGAGCATTTGAGCACAATTATTTTGGATCACTGCACTAATCAGCATTTTTTGCAATTGCTGCACTTTTCTTTTTGGCCATATTTGCACATGGTATTTTGGACTTGTTTCGCAATTACTGCACTTTTCGTTTGGCATTATTTGCACACGCTTATTTGCACAATATTTTTTTGGTTATTCAATACCCGTCTTTAATTACGGTTTCACTTACGGTATTTATATTTTTATACGATTTATGAATTTTTACGTATTTATGAAAAGTGTTTTTTATAAGATATTGTACGCACTTTATTGTCTATTTTGCACAAAATTACCTTGCACAGGAATGTTTATTTCACTATTTGATGCACTTTATGATTGAGTTTATTGGTATAGCATTATCTTTTGCTATACATTGTGGATTTTTCAAATTATTAACTTTCAGACGCTTTTAGGGAACCATCCTTTGGAGCCCCCCCCCCCCCCCCCCCCTGAGGATTGGCATCCTTCTTACTAGCAAGCGCCACATAATTTTTACCTTCCTATTTTTTATATATTTATTGTATGTACTCGTAATCATCAGATCTCTTATTTATTGGCAATTTATTTATCAGCAAGTATTATCCATATTTATTTCTTCCAGCAAGTGCTGCTTGTTATTAATTAATATATTTTTTATATATTTTTTTGATATTTAAATTTTTTGCTAGCGCCCCATTTTATATATATTTGTATATATTTATTTTTACTGACTATTGGTGTGTGAACACTCTGATGGTGGCCGCAGCAGTTGTTGTTATATATAGATTCGCTTTTTTATCCCTTATTGGTTTGCGCAGCTGGTTCCCCCTCTTTTTACATTTACAGCTATTTTTATTGTGACTGCGACATTATGGCGGACACGTTGGACAATTTTGACACATTTTTGGGACCATTAGCATTAATACAGCAATCAGTGCAATTAAAAATGCATTGATTACTGTAAAAATGTCACTGGCAGTGAAGGGGTTAACCACTAGGGGGCAGTGTAAGGGTTAAGTGTTACCTATGTGTTTTTTTTTACTGTAGGGGGCGTGGCTTGGCGTGTGACATCTATGACAGGGAACAGACGATCAGTGACAGCCTCACTAGGAAGCACGGGGAGAGGTTTGTTTACACTTACCTCTCCCCGTTCTTCAGCTCTGTGACCCGATTGCGGGACCCTGGCAGCTATCGGGTCCGCGGGTCCCGCGGCCGCGGTCACGGAGCTCAGGACCGGGTCGCGAGCGCGCGCGCCACCCACGGCTGGGCTCTTAAAGGGCAACGTACCTGTACGTACTTGTGCCCAGCCGTGCCATTCTGCCGACGTATATCGGCATGAGGCGGTCCTTAAGTGGTTAAGGGTACACATACTGTATATAATAAAGAAGAACCAGGAAGATATTTACAAATTAGCCCTGGCATTATTTGGTCATGGCATTTTTCTATGTCTTGACATCTTTACCTGTGATCTGTCAAGGAATAGAATTGTAAATGCCCACACTGATAATTCTGTTAATGCCCAATAGTGGCACAGTAGGGTTATTAAGCTTTTAGCATTACTTACTTAAGGCACATAGGCTGTTTACTTTGCAAGGGAGTTTTTGGTTTGCAAATTAATTTTCCTTAGCTTCGAGAATAAAGTTAAGCTTAGTTGGCTTCCATCATCCAATCACGTGCAAGAAAAAACGTTTTTCTCCTTGCATTTTTAGTGGGCATTCTTTGCAAGGTGAATTTTCACTAGACATGTGCACAACAAAAAAATTTGTTTATTTTCGTTTCGTTTCCGAAAATAATTCGTGTTTTTTCGTTTCGTTTTTTTCGCTTCCGTTGATTTGTACATTCGTAAGTCGTCGGTGTTCGTATTCGTAATGATTCGTACATTCGTAAGAGTTATTTTTTCGTTGATTCGTTTTTTCGTTAGTTTCATTTTCGGACGCATTCGTATTTATTCGTACTTTCGTAACATTCGTAGATTCGTAATCGGAGCATAATTCATAATTTTATGTAATGTGTATGCTATTATTACATTTTAATAATTTACGAATTGAAAAAAAAAAGTTACGAATCGAAAAAAAAAGTTACGAATCGAAAAAAAAGTTACGAATGTACGAATTTTTTTGTTCAATAGAGACACAGAAAATTACAAATCGAAAAAAAAAAAAAAAAAAAAAAAAAAAAAATTACGAATCGAAAAAAAAAGTTACGAATCGAAAAAAAAGTTACGAATCGAAAAAAAAAGTTACGAATGTACGAAATTTTTTTGTTCAATAGAGACACACAAAATTACAAATCGAAAAAAAAAAAAAAAAGTTACGAATCGAAAAAAAAAGTTACGAATCGAAAAAAAAAGTTACAAATGTACGAATTTTTTTGTTCAATCCATTCGAAGCACGTTTAGCAGCACCATTGTAAGGGACACGGAAAATTACCAATTCAACAAAAAAATAAGTTACGAATGTACGAATTTTTTCGTTCGTTTTCGTTTTTCGGATTTTCTTCATTAGTACATTCGTTGTTTCTAATTAGTTTTTTAGGATTTTCGTTGTTTTTCAGATTTGTTCGATTCGAATGATTCGTTAATCGGATTCGTACGATTCGTTACGATTCGTTATTCGGATTCGTACAATTCGAATGATTCGTTCATTCGTACGAAAACGAAAAACGAAAATAACGAAAAAAAAAAAACGAAAAAACGAAAAAAAAAAAGAAACGAATTGCACATGTCTAATTTTCACCACATTTACTTGTGAAGTAAACATTCCTTTGCAAAAGTGAAAATTTCCTATTTGCCTTTAGTAAATCAAATCAATTGTCTTTTTTAGACAATATATAATGTATTACATGTTCATATGAATTTATAGTCCATATAAATATTGTTTCCTCTTTCTCTTAAATTAACCATCAGAACAGAGACCCTAAGATGCTCAATGCTGTAGTCAAAAGTATTAACCCTATATATAATTTGGTAGCTTATGGGCAAATCTTGTTTGATACTACATTCTCTTTATTATTTTATTTGCTGCCACAATACACATAGAGCAAATCTTCTTTGAATATAATGACCAGGTGGAAAATCTTGTTTTAAATTTAAACCTCTCTATTCTGTTGAATGTACAGTATCTACTGATGGATGAATTTTATTAAAGTGGAGGGCCGGGCAAAAAAAAAAATTAAAAGTCAGCAGCTACAGATACTGCAGCTGCTGACTTTTAATAATCGGACACTTACCTGTCCCGGGGTCCAGCGATGCGGGGGAACGAGACCCCCCCCTCGTTCCCCGCTCCGCTCACGACGCCGGCATTCTTAATGTGGGAACCCGGCTGGGCTTCACAGCTGGGCACCCACTGCGCATGCGCGAGCGGCGCCGTGATTCGACGCTCACTCATCTGGGACACATGACATGTCCCAGATGACTGTGCGTTGCCTACAGGAAGTGACTTTTAGCCCGGGCAATGAAGGTGGCAGACTTCGAGGGACCCCCTAGCAACAGGCATTTAGAGGTGAGTAAAAAAAATGTTTTTTTCCAATTATTTTTTTTTATTTTTTTTAATTTTTATTAAATGTTATTTGTGATTTATTTTAATTTTTTTACAAAATGAGGAACAAACATGATGAATCCTGTGAAATTGATGGACACATTAAAATACAGTAAATCACCCAGCATACATTTGCTTTGCATATTGCACAGACCGTTTAACACAGTATATTTTATTGCGTTACTGCAAGTTTAACGCCATATAGCTGGCCTGATCCTGTCATTGTGCCATACTCACGCTGCAGCATTGCCAAAGTTGATGGTGGGTGGGTTGGTGGGCATGTCACAAATCAGGCGGTTTACGGGCAGGTGGAATTCCCACTGAATTTCAGCTAACCGAGCACTGGCTGTGTATGATTGCCTTAAATGGCTACAGACTCTTCTGACCTGCTTTAGTAGATCTTCCAACCCTTGGTACCTATTTAGGAAATGCTGCAACACCAAATTGAGGACATGTGCCAGGCATGGCACATGTGTCAACTTTCCCTGTGTAAGGGCGGACCGGAGGTTTGTGCCATTATCACAGACCACCATTCCTGGCTCCAGCTGACATGGCGTGAACCATCTCTGGGCCTGTCCCTGCAGAACTGCAAGAATCTACCGGTGTGGTTCCTGTCCCCTAGACACACCAGCTGAAGCACTGCATGGCGCCTTTTGGCATGACTCATTGAGCCCTTTGAAGGCTTACAGTGTACTTGAAGTTCATAGGACAATGCAATAGAGGAGAGCATGGAGGAGGAGGTGGTAGAGCTGACAAATCTTGCATTATCACCAGGTGTATGGCGATGTGGGGGCACAACAAGCTGCAGCACTGAGCCCTGCCCTGCATCCTTCCGAGTTGCAAGCAGAGTTACCCAGTGTACTGTGAACTAAATATATCGTCCCTGCCCATGTTTGCTGGACCAAATGTCAGCAGTAATGTGGACTTTGCGGCTGACTGCCTTGACCAACGATGACACAACATTGCCTTTCACGTGATGGTAGAGCGCTGGAATGACCTTATGTGAAAAGAAATAGCGGCTGGGAATCTGCCATTGTCATACAGCACATTCGTCAAATTCACGGAAGGGGGCAGAATCCACCAGGTGGAAAGGCAGACATTGTAGAGCCAGCAGCTTTGACAAGCTTGCATTTAGACGCTGGGCATATACTGTTAAAAAAAAAATTCACACCTGTTTAACAAGTGCATATCATTGCAATTTTTGACAGCAAGGCCAATTCTTGCTTTCATCAAGAGTTACAGTGTTAAGGGTTATGGTGTGAAGGTGCCACTGACACCCAAAGAACAAACTTTCCGTATCTGTTTAACAGATGCATATCATTGCAATTTTTTACAGCAAGGCCAATTCTTGCTTTCATCAAGAGTATCTCTATAGGGTTACGGTGTGAAGGCGCCACCGACACCCAAAGAACAATTTTTCCGCACCTGTTACAGAAATAGAAATCCAAAGTCTGTGGTACACCAGAATTTATCCAAAAAATCTCTAATCTTGTTCCCAGTGCACTACATGGTGGCCTCATCATACAGACTGGCCCCCCAAGCCGTTGCTTAAAAAATAAAGAAAGCTTGCAGGGAAAATTTAATTTTTTGGGCTTTATAGATGCAATTATTGCTGCAGCAGCTTCTATACACAGTACAGATGTGCCACTTTACAGGTGGACTAAGGGGACCCCCCAGGCACTATATTGAAAGGAATGTTTATACTTTCACTTTAAGCATCAATAAATCACTGTTCATTTATAAATAACGTTTTTTACAAACTTTTTTTCATTTATACATGTCCCCCAGGGCAGTATCCAGGACCCCCATAACCATTGTATGCCCAATTACTTGCATATAAGCCTTCATTTTTCACGTTCGGGTCCTCTAGACCTTAATGGGTTTGTTATTTGGTTACAAACTTTCCCGATGTTTGAAAGTTCTAGTGCAAGCCGAACAGGGAGTCATTTGGCCCATCCCTAACATTGAACTATATAGGTTATATTCTGATTCCTCCTCTATTGAATTGTATTGTAACTGTACTGTCTGCCCTCATGCAAACTGTTGGCACTATATAAATCCTGTATAATAATAATATTAGTGTAAAATATAGAAATATACTTATTACAGTTTGATATCATGTTCTTGTAGTAATATGACCAAACAACAGTGATTCCATCTTGGCAGCTGTAAGTCTATATACCTTTAAATTAGGTCTAGGATGTGCCCATCAAACGCTGCCACTGTGCCATCAAATGCTGTGACTGTGCCATCAAATACTGCCAGTGTGCCCATCAAATGCTGCCACTGTGCCAAATGCCCCACTGTGCCCATCAAATGCTGCCAGTGTGCCAAATGCTGCCAGTGTTCCCAATGCTGCCAGTGTGCCAAATACTGCCAGTATGCCCAATGCTGCCAGTGTGACAGTGTGCTCAATGCTGCCAGTGTGCCAAATGCTGCCAGTGTGACAGTGTGCCAAAATCTGACAGTGTGACAGTGCCCCCCCCCACCTTTTGCCCCGCACTTACCCTGTCTTGTGGGGCCGCGGGTGACGGCAACGAGCGGGTCCTTAATGCGTCTCCTGCACTTCTTCTCCTGTCCTCTCCTCCCGCCAGGTGTCCAATAGCGGCGCCTGTTGTTTCAGCCAATCTGGTGACAGGTAACAAGACCTGAGCAACCCGATTGGCTGTGAGGCGGGTCAGTGTTAGGGAAGCGATGTATTCGGTTCTCTAACACACCAATGAGTAATCAGCGAATGCACAGCAGTGCGCCCGCTGTTTACCCTTTTGGTGTCAACTTTCCCTGTGTAAGGGCGGACCGGAGGTTTGTGCCATTATCACAGACCACCATTCCTGGCTCCAGCTGGCATGGCGTGAACCATCTCTGGGCCTGTCCCTGCAGAACTGCAAGAATCTACCGGTGTGGTTCCTGTCCCCTAGACACACCAGCTGAAGCACTGCATGGCGCCTTTTGGCATGACTCAGTGAGCCCTTTGAAGGCTTACAGTGTACTTGAAGTTCATAGGACAATGCAATAGAGGAGAGCATGGAGGAGGAGGTGGTAGAGCTGACAAATCTTGCATTATCACCAGGTGTATGGCGATGTGGGGGCACAACAAGCTGCAGCACTGAGCCCTGCCCTGCATCCTTCCGAGTTGCAAGCAGAGTTACCCAGTGTACTGTGAACTAAATATATCGTCCCTGCCCATGTTTGCTGGACCAAATGTCAGCAGTAATGTGGACTTTACGGCTGACTGCCTTGACCAACGATGACACAACATTGCCTGTCACGTGATGGTAGAGCGCTGGAATGACCTTATGTGAAAAGAAATAGCGGCTGGGAATCTGCCATTGTCATACAGCACATTCGTCAAATTCACGGAAGGGGGCAGAATCCACCAGGTGGAAAGGCAGACATTGTAGAGCCAGCAGCTTTGACAAGCTTGCATTTAGACGCTGGGCATATACTGTTAAAAAAAAATTCACACCTGTTTAACAAGTGCATATCATTGCAATTTTTGACAGCAAGGCCAATTCTTGCTTTCATCAAGAGTTACAGTGTTAAGGGTTATGGTGTGAAGGTGCCACTGACACCCAAAAAACAAACTTTCCGTATCTGTTTAACAGATGCATATCATTGCAATTTTTTACAGCAAGGCCAATTCTTGCTTTCATCAAGAGTATCTCTATAGGGTTACGGTGTGAAGGCGCCACCGACACCCAAAGAACAATTTTTCCGCACCTGTTACAGAAATAGAAATCCAAAGTCTGTGGTACACCAGAATTTATCCAAAAAATCTCTAATCTTGTTCCCAGTGCACTACATAGTGGCCTCATCATACAGACTGGCCCCCCAAGCCGTTGCTTAAAAAATAAAGAAAGCTTGCAGGGAAAATTAAATTTTTTGGGCTTTATAGATGCAATTATTGCTGCAGCAGCTTCTATACACAGTACAGATGTGCCACTTTACAGGTGGACTAAGGGGACCCCCCAGGCACTATATTGAAAGGAATGTTTATACTTTCACTTTAAGCATCAATAAATCACTGTTCATTTATAAATAACGTTTTTTACAAACTTTTTTTCATTTATACATGTCCCCCAGGGCAGTATCCAGGACCCCCATAACTATTGTATGCCCAATTACTTGCATATAAGCCTTCATTTTTCACGTTCGGGTCCTCTAGACCTTAATGGGTTTGTTATTTGGTTACAAACTTTCCCGATGTTTGAAAGTTCTAGTGCAAGCCGAACAGGGAGTCATTTGGCCCATCCCTAACATTGAACTATATAGGTTATATTCTGATTCCTCCTCTATTGAATTGTATTGTAACTGTACTGTCTGCCCTCATGCAAACTGTTGGCACTATATAAATCCTGTATAATAATAATATTAGTGTAAAATATAGAAATATACTTATTACAGTTTGATATCATGTTCTTGTAGTAATATGACCAAACAACAGTGATTCCATCTTGGCAGCTTTAAGTCTATATACCTTTAAATTAGGTCTAGGATTTAGTTTTAGCGTATTCTGAGATTTTTAGCTTATAGCTACATATTGCTACATGTTGCAAGAGCATGCACAAACCTGCTTGCATAGGCATTAATGAGCATCTTATAATGTATAAATACAATGTGGTTTCACCCGCCTTTTTCTTTAAGTGTACATGAACGTGGGACAGGAAGATGACTATTAGTCATCACCAGATGGAGTGTTCATTATGGTAACCTTTTGGCAGCCATGTTTTTAGAGGTTATAGGCAGTGGCGGCTGGTGCTAAAATATTTTGGGGGGCGCAAACAAACTGAAAAAAAATTGAAAGAAAAACCCATCAAACATAGCCACTTTGCCATCAAACGTTGCCACTGTGCCATCAATTGCAGCCACTGTGCCATCAAACGCTCCCACTGTGCCATCAAACACAGCCACTGTGCCATCAAATGCTGCCACTGTGCCATGAAAAGCTGCCACTGTGCCATCAAACGCTGCAACTGTGCCCATCAAACGCTGCCACTGTGCCATCAAATGCTGTGACTGTGCCATCAAATACTGCCAGTGTGCCCATCAAATGCTGCCACTGTGCCAAATGCCCCACTGTGCCCATCAAATGCTGCCAGTGTGCCAAATGCTGCCAGTGTTCCCAATGCTGCCAGTGTGCCAAATACTGCCAGTATGCCCAATGCTGCCAGTGTGACAGTGTGCTCAATGCTGCCAGTGTGCCAAATGCTGCCAGTGTGACAGTGTGCCAAATGCTGCCAGTGTGCCAAAATCTGACAGTGTGACAGTGTCCCCCCCCACCTTTTGCCCCGCACTTACCCTGTCTTGTGGGGCCGCGGGTGACGGCAACGAGCGGGTCCTTAATGCGTCTCCTGCACTTCTTCTCCTGTCCTCTCCTCCCGCCAGGTGTCCAATAGCGGCGCCTGTTGTTTCAGCCAATCTGGTGACAGGTAACAAGACCTGAGCAACCCGATTGGCTGTGAGGCGGGTCAGTGTTAGGGAAGCGATGTATTCGGTTCTCTAACACACCAATGAGTAATCAGCGAATGCACAGCAGTGCGCCCGCTGTTTACCCTTTTGGAAGCCTATTAGAGCCCATGGCTCTAATCAGGAAGCCTATTTGAGCCTACGGCTCTAATCAGGCATTTCCAAAGAAACCCCGCTGCTGTAATTCATATGCCCGACACCCAACAAGGGGCCGGGCACATGAATATGGTGTGGCAGCGGCGACCATAGATAGATTCATGCAATGCATGAATCTATCTATGTGAGAGAGCGAGTGACACAAGAGGGGGGTGGCGCTCCTTCGCCCTTTATGGATGCACCGCCGCTGGTTATAGGCGTGTATAACCATATAATGATGAACTGTTTAATTATTAATGATATTCAATATATCCTTCTACTAACCACTCCCCCCTCCCCTATTGTGATTGGTGAAGTTGAACCAAATATAAGCTGTATACCTGCCCAAATTAAACTCAGACATTTCTTTGAACTCACTCCTTGTCTTATTCTGTTCATTGACATTGTCTCCTGGAACCGGGGGCTCCCGTAGTTTGCAGTATTAACCCATGGCTGGTCTGTCATGTACCTGAAGTACCTATAAATTCTCTTCAGTTCTGTCACAGGCATTGACTGAAAAAGCAGCATTAGAAAACATAAAGGAAATGCTTTGTAATAGATTACAGTAATTAGAAAATAACACATTTCAGTTCATGAATTGCTTTTTTTATCATTTTAATTGGCAATTGTTTTGAAACAAGACATCAAAATAACATATGTGATACATGCGAATCATGTTTGGTATTTAAACATAATATACTATACATATGTTTATCAAAAGATTCCCTAGAGATGGGATGAGGTATAAAGTATCTATCTGGCATTCCCTTGATATAAATACATGCAAACATGTGCACTATAAAATAGGGGTATTGTTGGCATTTACATTTTTTTTCCCAGATCTGATTTATGAATGTTTTCATGTATTTTTTCTAACATTTTAGGCTACTGTTTCATAAAGGGAGATAAATGCTGACATGCATTTGCATTCTGAATTTCTGAGTAGTGCACTGATATATTTCTAATATATAGTAAACATAAGTAGAGAGTGTGGGGAGAGGCATATTTTCCTCACACAAGGATCCTATGTTCTTTTATAAAAACAAAATGTCCCCTTTTGAAGCCAAACAATCTAACTATAATTATGTATTATTTTAACATTTAAATACATTAATTTTTCATATTTTAATATCTTATGTTTTGTTTTTTTGGCTGGTGGCACTGTCATATATAACTATTAAATTGTCAATATTACTGACTTATTGGTGTAAACTTCCTGACATGTGTGTGACCCAAACCACTTTTGGGATGTTGCTGAATATATTTGGAGTGTGTGCTCTAAGGGTTTTATTCCAGTTGGAAATTCTGCTTATTCCCTTATATGCATTGATCTTTTGTAAGCAAACTGATGCCTGTGTCCCTGTTTACATGGGCAAGAAGCAATATATAACCTTCAATTGTATGTGTTAACTATTGTTGTAGATTTAATGAGTAGACCACCATGGCATAAGTGTAATCTGATGATATTGTATACTGGCTATTTCTTCTTTGGTCCTGAGGAAGGTTGGGAATGTGCTGAATACACATAGACCAGGTAACGTCTTGGGAAATAGCATTGTATAATGTATAATGCCAATGGTGGCTTTAACTAACATTTAGACAGTAAAGCTGCTGCTCAAGGGGAGCTTGCCATGAACAATCCTCCACACCACTCATGATAAACAGGTGCTAGTCCATACTGTTGAGCTGTGCAGGTAGATAAATGCAGAAGACTTGAATGTTTAACTAAATGATCTAACAATATTTAACCTGATTTATTCTGAATGTATAAATAAACTTCATATATTTTAGTGTTTTCACTTTTTTGTTATTGTGTTCTGGAGTACTGTCATTTAAAGTCCCATTTCATATACTGCACAAAGGTATTTCTATTAATGATGGTCTAATTTGGTTTGGTACACTTGAAATATCAATAAAAAAGATGGAAAAGGTTATATCCGACTATTGGTAAAACACCCATATAGGTTGGCACCACATCCCAGAGTAGTAATATGTATAAATTGGAAGAGGAATAGGGATTTTAACGGTGCACAATATACACACATGAAGTTGGATACCAAAAATTTGAAAAATCACAAAATTTTTAAAAGGGTTTAAAGTTAAAAAAATCACAATACTTAATATGAAAATAGACAGAATTTCATATAAATGGTGGTCATAACAAGCAGGTTAAATAGAGAAGAATGGATTGCACATTATCCTGACATGTTTCGCTATGATGCTTCTTCAGGGGTTGTGCAAATTTAGACCAAAATTTTGAGAGTAACTGTACAAAAATAGAAACAAAAACGATACAGTTAAATGTTGATTCATATGAAAAATCAAGTAATACATATAACAAATAATCATCAGAACATGTGTGTTGCAACACACATGTTCTGATTAGTTGTGTGCAACTTATCAATGTTCCTTGTTGGGGTACCCCAGTACATTCTCAAGAGAATAGCAGGCCCACCCTATGCGAGTCTGCAAAAATCAAAAATGCTTATGATATCTTCAAGTGTAATTAAATATAACTAATTATAATTATATATAATTTTATAGTATATAACATATCTAATTATACAGTGTATAACTAATGATTTATAATTATAACTAATTAATCAGAAAGCAGTGCCCTCCTATGAAATATTTACCTAAGTGGAATAAAGTTAGAATTTGCTCCTAAAAAAGAGCCTCTCTTTGGTAAAGATGATACCCAGCAATACAAAGGAAGCTGGAGAAAAATAATATAATAAAAAGTTGTATAATATGCAAAAAACAATATTTATATAAGAGTCACTGAAATAAATCCAATGACCTTCCATGAGGTTTAGTTATAAATATTAAATGTGTTGGTAGCTTCAAATATATCTACGAGTAACCACAATCAATTATTGTTATGTCATATATAATAATAGACAATGATTGTAGAGGTAACCATAATTACTGTATAAGACATTTTGCCTCACCTAGATTTGAAAGGGTCATAACATGCAAGTGTAGCTCCAGCCAAAAGAATAATCTTTACGTTTTTTGGATAGCATAGGGAAGGGTTAACACCCCTGTGACATTTGTTTTGCTGTCTGTGCCCCTGTTCAGAATATTTCACCTTACTTTCTGTCTCAATGACAATTAGATTTTGAAAATTTTGGGTTGGTGTGGAAACAAAGATTGGTGATAAAGCTTCAGTGGAGACCCCTTTTT
The DNA here is from genome assembly GCA_028564925.1 of Lithobates sylvaticus. Taxonomy (NCBI): domain Eukaryota; kingdom Metazoa; phylum Chordata; class Amphibia; order Anura; family Ranidae; genus Lithobates; species Lithobates sylvaticus. Next base: position 109,045,350 of record CM053029.1, on the reverse strand, counting down.
CACATAACTCCTCTTACAGGAGTGAATTTTCCTTCCTAGGGCTAGATTTCCTCTCATTTGCTGTTGTCTCCCTCCATTTGTAAGTAGGAATTGGATAATGTTTTACTAGTGTTTACTAAATAATGTATACTAGCACACAAAAACACACACATATTACTGCCCAATGCCTGCTGAAGGTAAAAAAAAATAAAAAAATGCCAACGCCAAGACACATCTGACCCATTTGTTTCAGATGTACGAAATACGAATTTCGGACGAATCGTTAAAAATGTTCGAATCGTTTTGAATCGTTTCGAATCGTTACGAATCGTTAATATTCACTCGCGGCTAATGAATTGCCGGTTCCCGTAACACAGAGAACAATTCGAATCCAACTACCAAATATCGAATTTCAACTAATACGAAAGAAATTATTATAGCGGATATAACGAATGATTCGAATGATTCGAATGAATTCTAGATTCAGTATATCTAATATAGAGAGCTGTCCCTGCACAAAGTGTCATTTTTACAGGAAAAAAAGCTATTTAAAATCACTCGCGGCTAATGAATTGTCGGCTCCGTAACACAGAGAACAGTCATTCATTGAAAGTCATTGATAAAAAAAAAAAAAAAAGCGTGGGGGTCCCCCCAAATTCAATAACCAGGCCCTTCAGGTCTGCTATGGATATTAAGGGGAATCTCAGCTCGTCACCTGTATAGAAGACACCTGGGAGCCAGAAATCTTGCTGATTGATAGGGGATCAAATACTTCACTCATTAAAATGCAATTTGATTTATAACTTTTTTGAAATGTGTTTTTCTGGATATTTTCTAGTGTAATCTAGTGTAATAAGCTGAAATGCACATTGGGCACTGGAACATTCATGTGCAGGAAGCAGACTCAGGATGAGCAGAGGTCAGCAACAGCCAGGCAGCAGAAATACCGATTAGCAAGCAGTATATAGATATATAACTCACAAAGAGGTGCCCCATCGTAAAAAAAAAACAATACAATATATTAATTAAAATATACATATAAAACAATTACACTCACATAACCTAGTGCCATATATTCCGGGCTCTAAGAGATCAAAGCTTCCTGTAGAAGAAGCGCCGCCGCTTCACACTGCTATCCTTGAAGCCAGCATGTGTTCTACAAACCCAGAAGCTGAAACTGGAAGTGACATCACAAGCAGTAACATGCCCCTACATGTTTTGAAACAGATGTCCTCAGGAGGCATTTCTTAATTTTACAGAAAAAATGTAATATAATTAAACAAACACATTGACACTTTTGACAAGTTCTTTATTAAAAAACTGATGCAAATCTTTCATAAATCGCATCATCAAGCAATGTACATTCATCATCAATCACAGTGAATGAGTCTCACAGCTGCAGCGGCTCACGGCAAATTACACTTCCCCAGTTGGTAGCTTGATTAGAAACAAAGGGCCAGGGAATGCTGGTTGACATCTTTAACCAAATGTGTGGTTTGCCATATTTGTTCAATGATGTCAGCTAGCATTCCTGTCCCTTTGTTTACATTCAGATGGTGATCAGGAATAGTCCTGCTGGCTTCGTAGTGACCAAGAACCCTGAGCAGAAAGCTGTTGCATTTAACATTAGTAATATAAATACAAAAAGCCGCACTTATTCACATGAAACCAAAAAAAAGCAAGAAATATATTAAGAAATGTACCACACTAAATCAAAAAACTCAATGAACAGCAGCAACAAAACCATGAGATATCATAGTGAACAGAAAATATAAATACAAAAAGCCACGCTTATTTACATGAAACCAAAAAACTTGTCTGAAAAGTGATCCAGTGACTTGAACAAATACAAGTAAGTAATTAAAAACAAATAATAATGATTAGTAAGTGAATAAATGTCTTTAGTAGAATAAAGTGAAATCTTGAATACACAAAAAAGTTCTAAGGTGTAGAAAAAGTTCCAGCAGAATGGAATATTCCAAAGCTTTTCAACCACCACCAAGGGTATGGGAGTTATCCGTGTACAGGTCACTCTGAGTGAAAAATCTTACCAAAAGATGTAGACCTCCCATATTAGCAAGGTCATAGTCGCTTGCAGATATAGCCCTCTGTGGTGTGAGAAGGTAGGCCACGTCTCCGAAGCTCACTGGCAGTCACGGACCGGCATATGGGATCTCCAGCTAGTGCCCAAATTTCATCCGAAAAACTTGATGGATCAGAAGTCACTTACAACTTGTAAAATTGAATCGAAGGATATGTAATTCGGTTCAGCCTGTCTTGTGACCCAGGTACCTCTGCCAGACAAAGTAACAAAGCAAGAGCACTTAATTTTACAGAAAAAAATAAAAAAATTAAACAAACACATTGACACTTTTGTTCTTTATTAAAAAAATGATGCAAATCTTTTATAAATCGCATCATCCAGCAATGTACATTCATCATCAATCACAATGAATGAGTCTCACAGCTGCAGCGGCTCACGGCAAATCACACTTCCCCAGTTGGTAGCTTGATTAGAAACAAAGGGCCAGGGAATGCTGGTTGACATCTTTAACCAAATGTGTGGTTTGCCATATTTGTTCAATGATGTCAGCTAGCATTCCTGTCCCTTTGTTTACATTCAGATGGTGATCAAGAATAGTCCTGCTGGCTTCCTAGTGACCAAGAACCCTGAGCAGAAAGCTGTTGCATTTAACAGTAGTAATACCACTACTAAATATGTGACTTCTGCGTGCAGCTGGATGTTCTTTAAGTCCCCCCATTTGCTGAATGCTGAATAGCCAAAGTTTAGAACGAATATTTTATCAACCCAAACTTTATCCCTATTCCTGAAGAAGAAAGTGGTCTGACGTGGTGGGGCAACGACAAGAGGGTTTGAACATACATACATAAAGTATGACAGGCACCAAGAGGACTAATGTTGTTTCTGTGCCATCTATATTGTAAGACTTCTCCTGTCAGCCTATTGTACTAGGGTGTGCACCCCAAAGCTCAAACACACATGCGTGTAGGTAAATACAAAGCTAGGGCAGAGGTTTCCTGTCGTAGAGCAGTGGGGGTGTCAGTAGGGCAGAGATTGGTGTCTGTAGTTTATTCGAATTATTTTTTTATTATTACTTTTTTACAATTACATTTTTTATTATTTTTTTACAATAATTTTTCAATTTTTTTTTACAATTTTTTGGAGCCCCATTGGAGCCCCATTGAAGAAATATCAGGGATCTAAACAGACCCCAGTGATGTCTCACTTTAGATATAGAGAAAGGGTCTGAGGACAGAGATTCCCCAGTCCCTTTCTCTGCAGCCAAGCAGCAGGGAGAATCTGTGCAGTACAGGGTGATTAGGGTGTGCCCAGGCACACCTGGCACACCCTGTGCGCACACCTATATCTCCTGTATAGGAACCAGCAAAGTTTTGCTTACAGTACTTTTGAAAATAATTATAAAGTGTGAGGCTACCATTAATTTAATTTTAAAAAATGTAATTTAGTTTCTGAACACTTGAGTAAGAAATACTAATTTCCCAAGGTAGTAACGTTTTACAGTTGACACAAATTCTCCCCCCAAGAGAGATTGGGCATCTAAAACATATAAACAGCATTCAGCTACAGATATGTTTGTATCCCAGAATGATTTTCATTGAACATCCTCGTTGCATTCGATAAATCACTTTGTAAGCCAGTATATAAACATACAGGGAAAGGATTATATTCATTAAAAAACGTATATACCGGTATTGTGCATTTTGTTAGCTTTGCATGGTACTAGTGAAAGGCAATGTGATGTAGTATTTGTTAAACTCTGTAATATGGGACAGTAACAGTATTGCTTGTAGATCAGGTTGCTGAAATGATCAGAATTGACCAGCTATGTGATGAATTTGCCTTGTGCACAAGCCTGTTTAAAGCGGTGTTCCGCTTAAAAAAAATAAAATAAAAGTCAGCAGCTACAAATAATGACTTTTAATAATCAGACACTTACCTGTCCCAGGGTTCAGCGATGCGGGCGATCGAAGCCCCGCTCATCTCCCTCTCCACTCGGCGGCGCCGGCATTGTAAATGTGGGCGCCCGGCTGTGGCTTTACAGCCGAGCACCACCTGTGCATGATGATTGACAAGAGGGAGTGGGCAGAGCTGATCTCCCTTCCTGCGCCGAGGGAAGTGATGTCAAGAGCCCAGGCGCTGAAGGAGGCAGACTACAAGGGACCCCCTAACAACAGGCATTTAGAGGTGAGTGAAAAAATAATATTTTTTATGCACATAAATTAATTTTTTTTTTTTTTAGGGTGGAACTCCACTTTAAGCCTGTTTTCTAATCTATCTAACAACAATTATGTTACTGTGCTTTTAAAAAAAAAAAAGAAAAAATGATAAAACACATTACTTACTTTACTTAGCAATTTACTAAGCATGGTGCTAGGCTGTTTAAAGTGAGATTGCTTGTGCCAGTATAGCAAAGAGAATTTTCCTTTTTCTTAGTGAATGTTGCAAATTTTGCTTTGCAAAAAATACTCAATTCCGTGGAAGGCCCCTTTCAGACCCACGGATCCGTTTTTACTCCTCCGCTTGCTCAGTGGGGATCGCTTCGTTGATCCCCGCTGAGCCGGCTGGTGACAAGTCCGCCTCTGCACTGCACTGCACTGCACTGTGCAGGGACAGACCTGTCAGAGCTCCGCTCTCCGCTATGGGGGGATTGGATGATTAAGGGCCGCCTGTCCGTTTTCAGCCGATCCGATCCGCCAGAAGCATGGAAATTAGGGTTTGCATCCTTCTGGATTTTGCGGAGCGGATTGGATCGGGGGCGGATCAGATGTCAGCGGACATGTCACCGCTGACATCCGACGCTCCATAGAGGTGCATAGAGCACCCATTCAGATCCGCCTGAAAAAACTGACAGGCGGATTTGGACGGTCCACACATGTTAAAGGGGCCTAAAGAAAACAAAAAAAAAAATTATTTTTGATTGCATATAATTGAAAGATGAAGTCAGTAAGCTAAAGTTTTTCACTAAGCTAAAGTTCCATTGCAACAAAAATAGCCTATTTGCTATTAGTAAATCAACCATATATATATATATATATACAGTACTTACCTGAACGTATTTTGAGGTTATCACCAGGCAAATAAATAGGAAAAAGTTTAAGGAAATACCTAATTGTGGTCACAGGAATGTTGCATAATTAATATTATTTTTCAGCACTAACATTCTCTACAAATCTGTATAAAGTAAGGAAACACAAGTGTTGAATCCCTTGGCGCCTAAGGGTAAAATAAATGTCAATGCCTAAGTACAGTTTTGCCATTTTGACATGTGTTAGTAAAACTCTACATATCATCATAACTACTTTGTGCATCCAGGTGGGCTTTTATTTGGTGATAAATGGTAATGGATATCTCAGATTTTTTTTTTTTATATCAAATGAAATCTGGCCCAAAATATAATAAATTTTTTGTAATTTAGCTGTATATTCCTTGCTACTATCATAACTTACCACCAAAGAACAACCCCAAAAAAATTCTCTCTGCTCCCAACAATTGCAGCAATACCACATATGTGTATGTTAGATGTTGTTTGTACCTGTAGTACAGCCCAGAAACAATAGTGCGCATTTTGCTTTTTTTAACTAACTGACACTAATACTAATATTAAAAATACTTTTTTTTTTTTTATGTGGCTGATCAGCAAATTGATCCACCCAAAACTAGATTTACCCTAATATGGAGCTCATGGATCCTCAAATACTCGTGACATTTTTTCAAATGCCCTAAGTGGATTGATCTCCTTCTACTTGAAGCTCATGCATCGGCCTTTAGAGTATGGGAAAGAGATGGTAAAGTTTCATGGTGGTTTGAATTTCTTTTCTTTTTTATTATCAAATCTTTATTATTTTTTTTGACATTTCCATTTAACATCACGCTTTTTACCGTAAGTACAGATATTTCTACATAAAAACATCTTTATCTAAATTCCATATTCCCCCCTCCCCCCTTTTCAGCAACCCACATATATAGAAAAAATAAAATAAAAAATTATAAACATTTTTTTCTCCCCTTCCCCCCTCCCTCCCCTCCTCCCCTCACTCCACCCTCTCCCCTCCCCCCTCTCTCTCACCCCCCCAGGTTTGAATTTATTTTTACATTAAAATGTATGTATACCGTAGGTAAAACTTTTTTGTTTTGTTTTGACTAGAGCAGAGAAGAAATATAACCCCTGTCAAGTATATATTGCTGTCTGTATCTCTGCTAGGTAGGCTTACCCTCTGTGTTTAGCCTGGTGGCCATAATCACATACAGAATGTGAAGGCCAATCCAACATTTTACAGTGGTCACCCTACCAAGAGGTAAATCAATCAGTGGAGGCACATGTTGCAGTGATAAATGACTAAGGAAACCAGGAAAAACTCCTTTCCCTTACTAGAGATTTCCTCTCAATTTCAGTTACATCTCCAGCACAGGAAATGAAGGGAAATATCCTTAACCACTTCCCGCCTGGCCTATAGCAGTTTGAGAGCAGGGAAGTGGTTCTGGTATCCTGAATGGGCGTCATATGACGTCCAGCAGGGTAACATGCCAGCGCGTGCTCGAGGCAGGGTGCAGTGCGGCGATCGAGTGAGGCGTGTCAGTCTGACGTTGCATCTCTGATCGTGGTGAGGAGCCTCTGACAGAGGCTTCTTACCATGTGATCAGCTGTGACCAAGCACAGATGATCATCGCATGAACCAGGCCGGTAAATGGCATTTCTTGGTTCGCGCTGACAGGGAGAGCAGATCGGCGGCTCTGCCTGTCAGGGGGGGGGGGTATGTGCTGATAATCAGCACATTGATTATCAGAACAGCCCCATCAGATGTGCCCATCAGCTGCCAATCAGTGCCCAACAGCTGCCAGTCAGTGCCCCCTCAATAAAGTCTCCCAGTGTCCACCAAAGTGCCAATCAGAGCCCACCACAGTGCCAATCAGTGCCCATCACAGTGCCAATCAGTGCCCAGCAGTAACACATGTCAGTACCTCATCATCAGTGCTGCCATCTATTAGTGTCCATCAGTGCCATCTGTCAGTGCCAATCAGTGCTGCCTATCAGTGCCAAATCAGTGCCACCGATCAGTGCCCATCAGTGCTGTCAGTCAGTGCCCATCAGTGTCACCTGTCAGTGCCTGTCAGTGCTGCATATCAGTGCCGCCTATCAGTGCCCATCAGTGCTGCATATCAGTACCGCCTATCAGTGCCCATCAATTCTACATATCAGTGTCTTCTCATCAGTGCCCATCGGTGCCACCTTATCAGTGCCAACTCATCAGTGCCCATCAGTGCCACCTCATCAGTGCCCATCAGTGCCGCCTCATCAGTGCTCATTAGTGCCGTCTCATCAGCGATCGTCAGTGAAGGAGAAAACTCAATTTTATGACAGAAAACCAGAAAAACTTTTTTTTTTTCAAAAATTTTGGTCTTTTTTAGTTTGTTTAGCAAAAAATAAAAACCCCAGAAGTGATCAAATACCAACCAAAAGAAAGCTCTATTTGTGGGAAGAAAATTATAAAAATGTAGTTTGGGTACAGTGTAGTATGACCGCGCAATTGTCATTCAAAATAAGACCTGGGCAGGAAGGGGCAAAAGTGCCTGGTCTTGAAGTGGCGAATGGACAACAGAAAAAAGTAACTGGAAGGGATTTTAACCCTTACCTAATCTATTGCAAACTATAAATAAAAATAGCTATTCATACAGTACACTTTAGGAAAACAGCTTAGTTATGCACATGATACTATTTTTATTTGCACAAACTGATCATTTTTCAGGGCAAGCTTTTGTGGGTCTACCCCCTTCTTCAAGGTGCAAGAAATCTACCTTATGCACAAGGGATGTATGTACAGTAATCAGAAGTGTTGTTACAAGTGCATTAAAATGGCTACATTAATTTTATACATAAAACAAATTATTATTACATATTACAAATTATTATTACATATTTAAACAACTTGATACTGAAGACTTTAATGTTTTATCCAGGAGCATGTGTTCCAATTATACTATATATCAAGCCAATTTTCATCTGCTGGCATTTTCCAATTACGTTGTTTTATGCCCAATTTTATTTAGTGTGGTATTGGTCATCTACCTGTTGACTGTAACTGCAAACATAATAATTATGATATCTGTATATATAGTATCAAATCTGCACACTCCAATGTATTTCTTCCTATGCAACCTGTCAGTTCAGGATATTATGTACGTCTCTGCTATTCTACCTAAACTATTATTCATCCTAATTACTGGTGATAATCGGATATCCTTCCAAGCCTGTTTCACACAAATGTTCATGTTTGCAGCTTGTGTCGATACAGAGTTTTGCATACTTGCCTCTATGGCCTATGACCGATACGTAGCCATCTGTTTGCCTCTACGATATCATCTCATTATGAATAGGAAGGTTTATGCACTATTGGCTACTACATCCTGGCTTGTCAGTTCTATAAACTCATGTATTTTCACGTCTATAATATCAAAGTTATCCTTTAGTATAACACTAAACGTTAACCATTTCTTTTGTGATCTAAAGGCGATATTAAAGATGACTTGCAGCAAAATCGGGACAATAACCATTATTATATTTATAGAAATTGTGTTTTTGGGGATTGTGCCTTTTGTCTTAATCTTGACCTCCTATGTTATAATAATATCCACGATATTAAAGATTCATACAGTAGAAGGAAGACTGAGAGCCTTTTCCAGCTGCTCCTCTCATCTCATCATTGTTTTTATCTTCTGTGGTACAGTTCTCAGCTTGTACATAAAACCAGAGTCTGAAAATTCTGAGGAGCTGGACAAATTCCTCTCATTATTGTATGCTGGTTTGGTTCCACTTTTAAACCCCTTGGTGTACAGCTTGAGGAACAAAGAAGTACTCAATGTTCTAAAAAAAATCACTGGTAGAAAAATATCAAGCTAACAGTTCATCCATATTAGAAATTCTAAATGTTTACCCCTGTAATCGCATGTAAAGAGCCAGTTACCCTGTAGAACCATGGTAATGTATATGTATTGTAACATGGGGGTGTTTAACTCAAGTGAAAAGATGCATTTTTTTAATGCAGTGAGTCCTCATCAGACAGGCGTATAGAGTTAAGGGCCTGGTAGCCCACGTTTATTAAAAAAAAGAAAAACACAAAAGTCCATCCAGAAGTCCCACACAGGGGTTTAACTTCATTAAGCATTCATAAATGAAAAACATACCAAGCCACCTGGCTCTCTTGTCAGCAGTTCCTCTGCTTGCTCTCAACAGAGTTGATTCCTTCCAGTCCCCTGGACTCACTGGCTTCCTTAGTCTTCCAGACTACTCAAGGCTGTCCCTCCTTTCCCAGTCTCTGGGCAAAGAATATCCCTTACACAGGGATGACCCCTCCACAGGTCTGTCTTCATACAGCACCAGCAGCAGCAAGCTGCTCACACTCCACCATCCTCCACTCACCAGCCCCTCATTATATGGTCTGTGTGCAGCTGGGCACACACCTTGCTTGCTATCGTCAAGACCCGGACACAGTTTGAGATCCCATCCAGGACTAGCAAAACCTGGAGAAAACTGACAGAGCAGTTTTCTCCATTTAAATTCTATAGTCTGTAGATATGCAAACTCTGTATCTCCTTTACCTCTAATTTCAAAGGGACAGAGCTTCGCTCTGCCACAGTATATACCGTATATACTCAAGTATAGGCCGACCCGAATATAAGCCGAGGCCCCTAATTTACCACAAAAAAACTGGGAAAACGTATTGACCCGAGTATAAGCCGAGGGTGAAAAATGCAGCAGCTACTGTAAGTGGAAAAGAGGGTCAGCAAATGCCCATCTGCAGCTGCATGCCCCCTGTGTCCTGTACAAACCCCCCCTGTGTCCCCATTGCAGCCTACCTGTGCCGATCTGCCTCCCTCCGATCTGCCACCTGTGTCCACCATTGCAGTCTTCCGATCATTAATGCCTCCTTGTCGGCACAATCGCTGGATGTCCTGTGTCCCCCATTGCTGATCCTGGCGATCAGCGTGTAAGGCGCCATTACAAATTCAAAAGCCGCACCTCCTCCTCCTCGTCCGTGATAGGAGGAACACTCTGTTTTCCCAGCAGTCAGTGTGCAGTGTTCTGCCTATCACGGACATCCTCTCATCCTCGTCCATGAGATGAGAATGACAGGACATCCGTGATAGGCGGAACACTGCACACTGACTTACTGCTGGGAAAATTAGTGTTCGCCTATCACGGACGGGGGGGGGGGAGGAGGAGGCGCGGCTTTTGAACACTGCCGTCTGTCTGCATGACACGCTGTTCATGTAGGCAGACGGCGCTGACTCGAGTATAAGCCGAGGGGGGGACTTTCAGCCCTAAAAAAAAGGGCTGAAAATCTCGGCTTATACTCGAGTATATATGGTACTTCATATACAGCTATTATTGGCTGTCTTGTTAACATTTTAGTTAGCATTTATGTCTTGCAAATCTGGAGTTCTGGATTCAAACACCATTATGACCCTATGTGGTTGAAGCATAAATTATATTTTTCCATTTACATCTGTAATTTCTCAGGCCACATAAATTCACTTAACGTTTACTAATCCTAGCATGATACTTATATGTAGTAGGGACTCACAGACCCTCCAGTTTTACCTGATATGATTCAAATATTTGAATGAATGAATGAATGAATGAATAATTTGTATAGCGCAAACAATGCGAACTGAATCGCCTCAAGGCGCTGTATTGGTGCTTTGTTGTCAAACTTCTTAGAAGAGGTAGGTCTTGAGTTTTTTCCTGAAGGCCTGATGGTTTTCTTCCATGCGGATGTTGGTAGGTAGAGCATTCCATAGCCGAGTTCCTTGGACAGCGAATCTCCGCTCCCCCTTTGATTTGTAGCGGGATTTGGGAATGATGAGGAGGTTTTGGTTAGATGATCCAAGACTGCGATTGGGTGTGTAGTGTTTTATTTCCTCAATTAGGTATTGAGGAGCGACTCCATGTGTGCATTTGTGGGTGAGCCAATGTAGGGTCCTCAGGGAAGGAGAGATGGATTCCCAGGTTTTTTTTCCTGTTATCAGCCTTGCTGCAGTGTTTTGGATAAGTTGTAAGCGTGCAAGTTGATATTGGGGTAGTCCTATGTAAAGAGAGTTTGCGTAGTCAAGTCGTGAATTAATGATTGTTCCAACTACCACTGCTTTGTCCTCCTTTGGAATGAAGGGGATGAGTCTACGTAGCAGGCGGAGCAGATGGTGAGAACCACTGACTACTGCTCCTATTTGTGCATCCATTGACATTTCTGAGTCAAAAATTACTCCGAGACTCTTGGCCTTGGTGCTTGGGGGGATGGTCTGTCCAAAGATGGTGGGTAGTGACCAAGGGATCTTGGTCCGGGAATTTTGATTTGCGTGCAGGATAAGAAGCTCTGTTTTTGATTCGTTGAGTTTCAGGGAGCTAGTGGTCATCCAGTCGTCTATCAAGGTGAGGCATTTTTCTAATTGTTGATGATGGTCTTTTTGTCCGGTGATACAAAAATATAATTGCGTGTCGTCAGCATATGAGTGGAAGCAGAGGTCTGATCTTCTGATTATTTTTAGGAGTGGGCGGATGTATATGTTGAAGAGCACTGGCGACAAAGGTGATCCTTGAGGGACTCCACAAGAGATTGCCTGGGTTTCCGAGGTGAATCCTCCTAGTTTCACTGTCTGAGAGCGATTTCCTAAGAAGGACGCGAACCATTGTAGCTCTGAGTCTGTGACTCCTGCTACTTCTGTGAGGCGGATGAGTAGAGTATTGTGGTCCACTCTATCAAACGCTGCACTGAGGTCCAACAGTACCAGGAGACATGATTCTCCGTCATCTGCTGCTTCGAGGGCATCATCCCATATCTTGAGGAGTGCTGTTTCTGTCTCATGGCCCAGGCGGAAGCCTGATTGTAGAGGGTCCAGGAGTTTGTGTGTGTCCAGGTGGCTTTGAATCTGTTGTACTACAGCTTTTTTCATAATCTTGGAGATGGTGTTAAGGCTTGTTATCGGTCTGCAGTGGTTAGGGTCCTGAGGGTCGAGGTTGGGTTTCTTTAGTAGGGGTTTGATGATCCCTTGTTTGAGGGTGTCCGGAACAATCCCTTCTTTAAACGACTGATTTATAAGGTGAGTTATGGTGGGAGCCAAGATGTCGGAACATTCTTTCAGGAGTCTTGTGGGGATGATGTCAATTGGTGATGTACTGTCTCAAAGGTTTTTGATGATATTTTTGGTGGTGTCCATGGTGATTGGGGTCAGAGAGAACTTCGGTGATTGTGGGATGTTTGTGTCGATATCTTCTTTTTGCTTTGGTTGACTGAGGTTGGTTGTTTTTTTTCTGGATGTTGTCGATTTTGTCGATGAAAAAATTGGATAATTCATTGCGGAAATCTTGGGTTTCGTTTGCTGGGGGCTCCAAGCATACCGAGTTCATTGATTGAGCGACTATTTTAAAAAGTTCCCGAGAGCGGTTTAAGGCCCGATGAGATGGTAATTGAGAAATAATCTTTTTTCGCTTTGAAGATTGCTTTGTGATAGTTCTCTATGAGTCCTTTGTATTGTTTGTGTGGTTTTCCTTGGTAGGGTTTCTTCTCCAGGCTCTTTCAGCTCTTCTGCGTTCTTGCTTGAGTAGAGTGAGAGAGCCATTAAACCATCCCGAGTTTTTTCTCCGGATAAGTGTTCTGCGTTTTGGAGCCACTAAGTCTGCTGATTGTAGTAATACCTTGTTTAGGGAGCTAAGTGTTTGTTCCACTGAGTGGCGTAAGTTCAGCATTGCTATTTTGTTTGATAAAGTGGTTTTGAAGGTTTCGGAGTGTAGTTTCTTCTGCGATCTGGTCCAATGAGTTGTTCTTGCAGGTTTCTGTTTTTGGTGGGTGGTATAAGCGGAGATATTGAATTTGATGGCGTGGTGGTCTGTCCATGGTAGTGGTATGTTGTCTTGTACGTTGATGTCCATATTTTGTTTGAAGATGAGGTCCAGAGTGTGTCCTGAACCATGTGTGGGAGTCTTTATCAGTTGCTGGAGACCCAGTTCTTCCAGTTGGTTGATGCAGGCGGTCGCAATAGGGTCTTGGGTAGAGTTTGCCCAGAGGTTAAAGTCTCCAAGTACCAGGAAGTTTTTGGATTTCAGGGTGTGTATTGAAATGAATTCCGTGAGGGGTGTAAGAAGATTGGTCTTTGGTCCTGGTGGTCTATAGCAAAGTAGAATGTGAGTGGTGTCATGGGGTGTTGATTGAAGATGTAGCGTCAGTGTCTCCATAAAAAGGCACGGAGTTCTGCAAAATTGGTTTGGTGAGCACAAGGTGAGATTTAAAGATCACTGCTAGGCCTCCTCCTTTTTTTCATATCCGATGTTCAGTTAGGATCCTGTATTTCTCCGGCACCAATTCGGTTAGGATCAGGGCTGGTGCAAGGATTTTTGACACCCTAGGCGAAACACCATTTTGCCGCCCCCTTGGCTCCACCCCTTACTCCACCCCCTTTGCCCTGCCCATGTATACCCTACATTTTTATAGACTGCTAACATTTTGGGGGTGGAGTCAGTGACTGGCCCGGCGCATGATACACATGCAGCGTATGTAGGAGCCTGGAGGTGGTGGTTGGGGGGCACTGGCATGACTCCCCTGACTGATGTGCACTCTAGGCTGGTGCCTACCTTGTCTATAGGTAGCGCTGGCCCTGTACACGGAAAATGTACACAGATAATCAAGGCACCGATGATCAGTGCAGGCCCATCAGTGCTGTCCATCAGTGCCCATTAGAGCTATCAGTGCCACCCATCAGTGCCACCTATAAGTCTCCATCAGTGCCACTTATTAGTGTATCCTATCAGTGCCCATCAGTACAGACTCATCAATGTCCATCAGTGGGGAACCCCTCATAATGGGCACAGCAGGAGTACAGACCCGGTAACTAAGCACAGGGATGGTGGGACCCCTCATAATGGGCACATCGGGTGTACAGACCCGGGAACTCAGCACAGAGATGGTGGGAACCTCTCATAATGGGCACAGCGGGTGTACAGACCCAGGAACTCAGCACAGGGATGGGTGGAACCCCTCATAATGGGCACAGTGGATGTACAGACCCGGGAACTAAGCACAGGGATGGTGGGAACCCCTCATAATGGGCATATCGGGTGTACAGACCTGGTAACTCAGCACAGGGATGGTGGGAACCCCTCATAATGGGCACATCGGATGTACAGACCCGGGAACTAAGCACAGGGATGGTGGGAACCCCTCATAATGGGCACAGTGGATGTACAGACCCGGGAACTAAGCACAGGGATGGTGGGAACCCCTCATAATGGGCATATCGGGTGTACAGACCTGGTAACTCAGCACAGGGATGGTGGGAACCCCTCATAATGGGCACAGCGGATGTACAGACCCGGGAACTAAGCACAGGGATGGTGGGAACCCCTCATAATGGGCACAGTGGATGTACAGACCCAGGAACTCAGCACAGGGATGGTGGGAACCCCTCAATGGGCACAGCGGGTGTTCAGACCCGGGAACTCAGCACAGGGATGGTGGGAACCCCTCAATGGGCACAGCGGGTGTACAGACTCCTGGATAGGAGGGAGCAACATTTACTTGAACGTATTGGCTGTATTTTCTTTTTGCAATCACTGACTGCTGGTGGAAGGGAGGAGGAGAAGACCCATTTTAGATGATACAAGTGAAGGAAAATACAGCCCAGTTCTAGTAAATTCTGCACCCCCAGGCTGCACTATTATCAGCAGTAACCAGGAGAATACATGAGGACTAGTGGGCAGCAGCCTGACTTGTAGGCAGTGTTTTCTATGGGTGGTCACCAGCAGAAAAAATAAACATAAAGAGAGCGCACACACTGACCACCCTGTACAGCACTAATATCAGCTCCAGTACCAGCATGTGTACCAGGACCGAGCACTCACCCACATCCTCTGCTTCCCACCTGCCATGCTGTGACTGTGTATTGTTGTGACCGGGGGAGGGGGGGCATTCCGAGGAGCTGAGGGGGGTTATCAGGAGGAAGAGCTGAGTTGAACGCTGTTGTGTGTCATGCCGAAGGAAATGTTTACTGTCCTATAATGGGGGCGGGCTGAGTGAGCACAGAGTGCAGTATACAGAGCAGTCAGTGGTGTGAATAGGGCGGCATTTACAAGCATCAGTCGGCTGTATTTTCCTCCTCTGATGTCTCCCTATAGACGGGATGTGCGGCTCCCCTGATAGGACTTTATCAGTGCGGGTGTCAGTGCCCAGGACCAGTGTCGGGAGCTGCTGAAGACAATTCCAGGCCAGGCTGCTCTGTGTATTGTTGGCAGGAGGGGAGCGCAGATCTCTTCCATACAATGCGGAGCGGCTCTAACAAAAATCTTCTCCTTTCCCCAGTAACTGAGCCGAGCAGCGCTGTCTCTGCAATCCTCCCCCCTCCTTGTATTTGTCAGTCCTCTCAGACTGACACCTGGCTCTACACACAAGGCTGTGTCCTCTCCTCAACAGAGAGCTGTGTACACAGCAACCGCAGTTGTGCCCTAGGTGGCAGTGCGCCCTAGGCGGCTGCCTAGTCCGCCTAGTGGTAGCACCGGCCCTGGTTAGGATGGTGTTGCAGTCAGGAGTTAGCCAGCTTTCCGTGATGAAGAGGCAATCTATGTTGTTTTGGGTGCTGAAGTCTGTACTTCCAGTCTGTGTTTGGCTGCAGACCTGGTGTTGATCATGGCGCATACTAATTGCTGTGGCTGACTTGGTATCTTCCTGTGTTTGATGGTTGATTGTAGGTCGGTCTTTAGTAGTTGTTCTTTTCGTAGGATTTTTTGAATGGAGGCTGGCAGTGTTGAGGTGGTATTGCTTAGCCTGTGAAGAACTTCTGCTGAGTATTTGAAGTGGCACATGGCGAGATGATGAAGTTGATGGTGCTAGGATGACTGAGATGATGATCCTGATCCGGGTTTTTTTCCTGTTGTCCGTCTGGTTGTCAGCCTTGCCGCCGTATAGTGTAAACTATTAGTAGCGCGCAAGTTGACCTTGGGTATCCTATGTGGTGTAGTCAAGTCACAAATTACTTGCTGTTCCAGCTGCCTCTGCTTGTAGCGAAGATCCTGGACCGGAATAATACTGCTGGTGACAGCAGTATTGTTGTCCTGATGATGGTGCGAATGGTTCAGGTAGGGGTGATAGGGGGGCTGCTGGCCTACCACCCTCCCGTTGATCCAGAGGAAGGCAAAAAACCCCTAGCTGTGCCGGCCAATTGCACCAGTAGGGGAAAAAATTCCTTCCTGACCCCAGAGGCGGTCGGCCCACAGGACCCTGGATCAACTGCTAGGGGGGGGGGGGGGGGGGGGGGGGGGGGGGGGGGGGGGGGACCCGAGCACTTACCTGATTGGAGATAATCCCGAGAAGAGAAAAGGCGAGGAGATGGATCTAGGAGATGGAGAGGAGGGCACTGGGGCTTAAGCCTATACTTACCAGTAATGCAGCTGCGTCTGGGTGGCGCAAGAAGGACGTCGGTGGTAGGCCTGAGTTGCGGTGGTCCCGACTTGCTGTGTTGCCTGGTGCCTCTGCGATGATGTCGGATTGCTAAGGCAGCAGTGTTCTGGGACCGGAAGGGCACGCCGGCATACTGAAAAGGAGGTAGGGGTAAGCTTGGGGGTGGGCTAACGTGGGCTGGGGCTCAGCCGCAGCTGCGGTCTTCCTCGTCTAGCTAGCTAGAGCAGAGGTGACCAATAGCGGCTGTGGATGTTGCCCACCCAGGTGCTGGGCAGGGATGGGCCCAGGTCCCGTTGGAACCTGCAGGGGGGGTCCTGGGGATAACTTCAGGTCCAGTGTTTGGGTGGACAAAGATGGCCGCCGGGCTAGGCCGGAGCCACGGGCTATCCTGGTCTCGGCATCCCGGTGCAAGTGAGTGGCGTTCGCGGATGAGGGGTCCGGTGGGCGTTGGTGCCTGGGCCTGCCGCCGAGAATGGATGCAGGGGGGAGCTGTTAGGCCGGCGATCCGGCTCTGGCTGAAGCTAGGCCGGAGCCGCGGTGTGTCCTGAGAGCCTGCCCGGAGAGGAGAGCCTGGCGGGCTGTGATTGAGGCGGCGGTGGCGGATTAAGGTGGCGGATGGCGGATGCGGGTGGTGTGGAGATAGGCTGGGCAGGGGGATTGTGTGGAGGCCGGGGGGATCCTGTTCCTAATCCCCGTGCCTGGGGGGGGTCTCGGATTGCTGGTCCAGGGAGAACTGAAGAGCCTGAAAGGCCTGAGCGTCTGACAGAGCTTCTGACAGCATATTAATGCCATTTCAAATTACATGTACTGGTTTTCTCCAAAGTGCTATATTTATGTATTAAGTGTCTACATATTGCACTTTGCATGACACTTTTTCCATTTTCAATGGTACTTCATTAAAACGGTGAAATATAAACATAAACATTATCTGAATAGGACTCTTTACTGCCAACAGGAATTAATGTTCATTACTTGGTGGCAGCTTACTCTTCCTTTTGATCATTGCCTATGTATATTTGATTTTTTTTTATTTGAATTTAAGGTTTTAATTATGACTTTGTTAGGGGTGTTTGCATTGATAATTATGCTTTAATAAAGCTTTGAACTAGCTCATAGGTTGGCTGTTGCAATTTCTTGCATTTGTATATTGAATTTATTTATTTTGCTTGAGACTGCCAATGGTACCACCAGTTGGTGAAACTACTACTAACCAGCAAATTAATTTGTGTGGCTCTTAAACAGAGCACAGGGCAAAGGATGATTATCAATATCCATAATGTAAGCTTCAATTATATTGCAGATTGTAAATGAACAATTTAGGAAGTCCGTAGTTAAATCTATGTCATTCTCAGAGAAGAGGGGTAGGTTGGAGGTGTGAGGAAAGGTTCACCTTTTTTTAGTTAGAAAACATCGACATCGTATTTTCATGTGTATTTTCTTTCTTGGTGCGTGTTCATGGCAGCATAGGATGTGTTGTGGCTTCACCCCTGTCAATTTCATTGAACTGGATAGATATTTAATTTCGTGTATATCAAACTGCTATAGTAGTGTAGATGGCCCCATATCAACTGTACCTGCATTCCAAAACAGATACAATCCATATAGAAAACCAAACAACCAGTTTAGTAGGACTTTTGTGGTACTCAAGTTAACTAAACAAGACTATACTGTACTGTTAAAATCTAAAACAATTTATTATACCTCATTAAAGACCATAAAACATATAAAATGAACATCATCAAGAATTGTGACCTCAGTATTTTAGTAATATCCTCCTTTAAAATTACCCAGTTCAGTAACAATTATATGTGCTCATTTACAAATCACATGTCTTTCATGTTTGTGTTAGACAAAGAGATATCAAAAGTAGGGCTTTTACAATCTCAGTGTGTTTTGCTAAAGAGGTGTCCATTTCTTCAGGAGATAAGTGGAGGCAGTATCCAACACAAACAAATAACATAAATAGTGTAGAAAAAAAGGTTGCGCTGTATATAATAATGAATCACAAATATGTGTATACCGTGAATTGATAAGTGACAATCGTCGTTAGGGATGAGCCGAACACCCCCCGTTCGGCTCGCACCAGAACCCGCGAACGGACCTAAAGTCCGTGTGAGCTTTAGAACCCTATTAGTTATAATGGATGCGAACGTTCGAAATTAAAAGTGCTAATTTTAAAGGCTAATATGCATGTTAATGTCATAAAAAGTGTTTGGGGACCTGGGTCCTGCCCCAGGGGACATGTATCAATGCAAAAAGAAGTTTTAAAAACGGCCGTTTTTTCAGGAGCAGTGATTTTAATAATGCTTAAATTGAAACAATAAAAGTGTAATATTCCTTTAAATTTCGTACCTGGGGGGGTGTCTATAGTATGCATGTAAAGGGGCGCATGTTTCCCGTGTTTAGAACTGTCTCTGCGCAAAGTGTCATTTTTGAAAGTAAAAAAGCTATTTAAAATCACTCGCGGCTAATGTTAATTGACGGCTCCCGTAATACAGAGAACAGTCATTCATTGAAACTCATTCATAAAAAAAAAAAAATGAAAAAGAAAAAGCGTAGGGGTCCCCCCAAATTCAATAACCAGGCCCTTCAGGTCTGGGATGGATATTAAGGGGAACCCCAGCCAAAAAAAAAATGGCGTAGGGTCCCCCTCAAAATCCATACCAGACCCTTGAGGTCTGGTATGGATTTTAAGGGGAACCCTAGCCAAAAAAAAATGGCGTGGGGTCCCCCTCAAAATCCATACCAGACCCTTATCCGAGCACGCAACCTGGCAGGCCGCAGGAAAAGAGGGGGGGACGAGAGTGGCCCCCCCTCCCGCCTGAACCGTACCAGGCCACATGCCCTCAACATTGGGAGGGTGCTTTGGGGGTCTAAGACCCCTAAAGCACCTTGTCCCCATGTTGATGAGGACAAGGGTCTCTTCCCCACAACCCTGGCCATTGGTTGTGGGGGTCTGCGGGCGGGGGGCTTATCGGAATCTGGAAGCCCCCTTTAACAAGGGGACCCCCAGATCCCGCCCCCCCCCTGTGTGAAATGGTAAGGGGGTACAAAAGTACCCCTACCATTTCACCAAAAAAGTGGCAAAAATGGTAAAAATGACAGGAGACGGTCTTTGACAATTCCTTTATTAAAATCTTCTTTCTTCATCCTTCGGTTTCTTCATCTTCTCCTTCCGTCATCTTCTTCCATCTTCTTCTTCCATTTTCTTCTTCCTCCGATCCGCTTCTTCTTGCGCTGGTCTTCTCGTCCTTCTCATCCGGCATCTTCTTCCGTCGGCGTCGGTGTCGGTGTCTTCTTGGGACGCTCCGCGCAATGGGAGGCTCCCGCTGTGTGAGGCTCCGCTCCGTCTGACAGGTCTTTTAAAACGGAGGGCACCTGGTGACCCCGCCCCCCTCTGACGTCATGGGGAAAGCCATCATGGAATTCCCCATGACGTCCCCGTGCGTCAGAGGGGGCGGGGTCACCAGGTGCCCTCCATTATAAAAGACCTGTCAGACGGAGCGGAGCCTCACACAGCGGGAGCCTCCCATTGCGCGGAGCGGCCCAAGAAGAGACAGAGACACCGCCGCCGACGCCGACGGAAGAAGATGCCGGACGAGAAGACCAGCGCAAGAAGAAGCGGATCGGAGGAAGAAGAAAATGGAAGAAGAAGATGGAAGAAGATGACGGAAGGAGAAGATGAAGAAACCGAAGGATGAAGAAAGAAGAAAGAAGATTTTAATAAAGGAATTGTCAAAGACCGTCTCCTGTCATTTTTACCATTTTGTCCACTTTTTTGGTGAAATGGTAGGGGTACTTTTGTACCCCCTTACCATTTCACACAGGGGGGGGGGGATCTGGGGGTCCCCTTGTTAAAGGGGGCTTCCAGATTCCGATAAGCCCCCCGCCCGCAGACCCCCACAACCACCGGCACGGTTGTGGGGAAGAGGCCCTTGTCCTCATCAACATGGGGACAAGGTGCTTTGGGAGTCTTAGACCCCCAAAGCATCCTCCCAATGTTGAGGGCATGTGGCCTGGTACGGTTCAGGCGGGAGGGGGGGCCGCTCTCGTCCCCCCTCTTTTCCTGTGGCCTGCCAGGTTGCGTGCTCGGATAAGGGTCTGGTATGGATTTTGAGGGGGACCCTACGCCATTTTTTTTTTGCTGGGGTTCCCCTTAATATCCATCCCAGACCTGAAGGGCCTGGTTATTGAATTAGGGGGACCCCTACGCTTTTTTTTTTTGTTTTTTATCAATGAATGACAGTTCTCTGTGTTACAGGAGCCATCAATTCATTAGCCGCGAGTGCTTTTAAGTAGCTTTTTTCCTGCAAAAATGACACTTTTTTGCAGGGAAAGTTCTAAGCACAGGAAACCTGCCCCCCTTCACAGGCCACCTATAGACACCCCCCAGATGTGATACTGCAATGTTGTTCTAACAGCACGCACACACAAATCCCCAGAAATAAAGCACATATTGTCAGCAGCACACTGACACGCTGACACTGACTGAAACAGAATATGCGAGGCCGCCGGCCGCTCGCATCACACGAATTTGATGCGAGCGGCCCCAATAGTTCTGGGCTCGCCGAGCTGTAGATCAAGTAATCGCATGTGGCTACAACCCAGCCAGGGCCTTTTTCCTCTATTTCCCTTCTGTGCAGCAAGTCAGAACATCAGTATCCTTGTCAGGGATTGCTCAATCCATCCACCACAGCGTGTATCTCGCCAGGTAAAACAATTCCCCAAGGCCGAAAAAGAGAAGGAAAGAGGGCAGACCATAGGTAGGATCCAACTGATTTATTTAAAAAAAACGCCGAAGGCTTACAGACATCCAAGTAAAAACAGCAAAGTAAAATTAAAAAATTTGCGGCCGGCCGGCTGCAGTAAGAAGACGCCCGTGCTTGTCCGGGGCGTAGAACGCGGTGACGTCAGCAAGTCGCTCCTCCCTGGGCGCGTTCTACGCCCCGGACAAGCACGGGCGTTCTACGCCCCGGACAAGCACGGGCTTCTTGTTACTGCAGCCAGCCGGCCGCGAATTTTTGAATTTTACTTTGCTGTTTTTAAATAAATCAGTTGGATCCTATGGTCTGCCCTCTTTCCTTCTCTTTTTCGGCCTTGGGGAATTGTTTTACCTGGCGAGATACACGCTGTGGTGGATGGATTGAGCAATCCCTGACAAGGATACTGATGTTCTGACTTGCTGCACAGAAGGGAAATAGAGGAAAAAGGCCCTGGCTGGGTTGTAGCCACATGCGATTACTTGATCTACAGCTGGTAAGCCTTCAATTCATTTGGTGGTGGGACCACAGAGGAAAAAGTCACAAAATCACGGATGATAATCTGATTTGAAAAGTCACCTACTGCACGGATGTCACTTCTATGCCTGTAGCCCTATATGACTACCTATGGACTGTATAGCATCAGTTTATTGTGTCTGTTTGGTTAATATCGACACTTATGGTTTCTAATTACCCACTTATTGCCTTACAGTTATATATGGGTGTTTTTTCCATTTTTTTATTATATTTTATATTTTTATTTCCAATTTATTGTTTAATAATTTGTCATTTATTGCACAATATTTGTTGGTACAAACTTCCAATAGGTGACGACGATTGTCACTTATCAATTCACGGTATACACATATTTGTGATTCATTATTATTATTATTATATACAGCACAACCTTTTTTTCTGAGGATAGTCAGTGAACATAAGAGGACAGTCACTCAGCATCAGCATAGGCAGTCTTGAAGGGATGTGATGTGACATTAAAAATTATTCGGTTATATCCGCCTCAGGTGCCTGGTAGCTGGTGGTGATCCAAGACTGATTCATTTTGATGAAGGTCAGTCGATCAACCGAGGCGGTGGACAGGCGCACCCTATGATCAGTCACAAATCCTCCAGCAGCACTGAATGTGCGTTCGGAAAGAACTTTTCTGATAACGTGCAGAGGCAGCGCCCTGCACAGGCGGAGCTCTGCGGTGTTGTACAGTTGCTGTGCTGGCCTCTACCTGGCCTCCAGGGGGCACCCTGCCTCGTTGGACATGTGACGCCGCATCCTCCTCCTCCTCGTCCTCCTCCTCATCCTCTCTCCCTTCAGGCACCCACGTGGAGTCAGTGACCTCATCATCCCCTCCCTCTTCACCACTAGAGCAAACCTGGCAGTAAGCTGCAGCTGGTGGAACAGTACTGCCAGATTCCTCAAGCTGGGTATCATCATCCGAGCCTTCGAATCGTTGGGCATCCTCCTGGAGCACTGTGCTCAAAGAGTTCGGGGGACTCCTCAGGAGGACATGGTGGGTCTAGGGAAGGGGTGGCTGATGATGCTCTGCCAGTACCCTGAGCCTGGGTGAGAGAGGATGAGGAGGATGAGGAGGGCTTGGTCATCCATTCTACCAAGCCTTCAGCATGATGCGGCTCCACATGTCCAGCTGCCGAAAACAAAGACGCGCGTGTCCCATGGCCACGTGCTGATGACGATGCACGACCACGTCCACGTCCACGGCCACGTCCACTAGAAACAGAGCCTGCCTGCCCTGTGTTCTTGGCTCTGCACGCTCTGCCTCCCCTTGGCGGTCTTCCAGCCATTGTAGTCGGTAGTCCTGTGGGTGCTGCTGAGAAGAATATATAGGAGCTCTGTGTGATGCCACTAACACACTAGAAGTCCTGTGGGTGCTGCTGAGAAGAAAATATAGGAGCTCTGTGTGATGCCACTAACACACTAGAAGTCCTATGGGTGCTTCTGCAAAGAAAATAGAGGAGCTCTGTGTGATGCCACTAACACACTAGAAGTCCTATGGGTGCTTCTGCAAAGAAAATAGAGGAGCTCTGTGTGATGCCACTAACACACTAGAAGTCCTGTGGGTGCTGCTGAGAAGAAAATATAGGAGCTCTGTGTGATGCCACTAACACACTAGAAGTCCTATGGGTGCTTCTGCAAAGAAAATAGAGGAGCTCTGTGTGATGCCACTAACACACTAGAAGTCCTGTGGGTGCTGCTGAGAAGAAAATATAGGAGCTCTGTGTGATGCCACTAACACACTAGAAGTCCTATGGGTGCTTCTGCAAAGAAAATAGAGGAGCTCTGTGTGATGCCACTAACACACTAGAAGTCCTATGGGTGCTTCTGCAAAGAAAATAGAGGAGCTCTGTGTGATGCCACTAACACACTAGAAGTCCTGTGGGTGCTGCTGAGAAGAAAATATAGGAGCTCTGTGTGATGCCACTAACACACTAGAAGTCCTATGGGTGCTTCTGCAAAGAAAATAGAGGAGCTCTGTGTGATGCCACTAACACACTAGAAGTCCTATGGGTGCTTCTGCAAAGAAAATAGAGGAGCTCTGTGTGATGCCACTAACACACTAGAAGTCCTGTGGGTGCTGCTGAGAAGAAAATATAGGAGCTCTGTGTGATGCCACTAACACACTAGAAGTCCTATGGGTGCTTCTGCAAAGAAAATAGAGGAGCTCTGTGTGATGCCACTAACACACTAGAAGTCCTATGGGTGCTTCTGCAAAGAAAATAGAGGAGCTCTGTGTGATGCCACTAACACACTAGAAGTCCTGTGGGTGCTGCTGAGAAGAAAATATAGGAGCTCTGTGTGATGCCACTAACACACTAGAAGTCCTATGGGTGCTTCTGCAAAGAAAATAGAGGAGCTCTGTGTGATGCCACTAACACACTAGAAGTCCTGTGGGTGCTGCTGAGAAGAAAATATAGGAGCTCTGTGTGATGCCACTAACACACTAGAAGTCCTATGGGTGCTTCTGCAAAGAAAATAGAGGAGCTCTGTGTGATGCCACTAACACACTAGAAGTCCTATAGGTGCTTCTGCAAAGAAAATAGAGGAGCTCTGTGTGATGGGACTAACACACTTCAAGTCCTATAGGTGCTTCTGGGAACAAAATATATATGATCTCTGTGTGATGGGACTAACACACTTCAAGTCCTATAGGTGCCTCTGGGAAGAAAATATAGGTCTGTGTGATGGGACTAACACACTTCAAGTCCTATAGGTGCTTCTGGGAACAAAATATATGATCTCTGTGTGATTGGACTAACACACTTCAAGTCCTATAGGTGCTTCTGGGATCAAAATATATGATCTCTGTGTGATGGGACTAACACACTTCAAGTCCTATAGGTGCTTCTGGGAACAAAATATATGATCTCTGTGTGATGGGACTAACACACTTCAAGTCCTATAGGTGCCTCTGGGAAGAAAATATAGGTCTGTGTGATGGGACTAACACACTTCAAGTCCTATAGGTGCTTCTGGGAACAAAATATATGATCTCTGTGTGATTGGACTAACACACTTCAAGTCCTATAGGTGCTTCTGGGAAGAAAATATATGATCTCTGTGTGATGGGACTAACACACTTCAAGTCCTATAGGTGCTTCTGGGAAGAAAATATATGATCTCTGTGTGATGGGACTAACACACTTCAAGTCCTATAGGTGCTTCTGGGAACAAAATATATGATCTCTGTGTGATTGGACTAACACACTTCAAGTCCTATAGGTGCTTCTGGGAAGAAAATATATGATCTCTGTGTGATGGGACTAACACACTTCAAGTCCTATAGGTGCTTCTGGGAAGAAAATATATGATCTCTGTGTGATGGGGACTAACACACTTCAAGTCCTATATGTGCTTCTGGGAACAAAATATAAGATCTCTGTGTGATTGGACTAACACACTTCAAGTCCTATAGGTGCCTCTGGGAAGAAAATATATGATCTCTGTGTGATGGGACTAACACACTTCAAGTCCTATAGGTGCTTCTGGGAACAAAATATATGATCTCTGTGTGATTGGACTAACACACTTCAAGTCCTATAGGTGCTTCTGGGAAGAAAATATATGATCTCTGTGTGATGGGACTAACACACTTCAAGTCCTATAGGTGCTTCTGGGAACAAAATATATGATCTCTGTGTGATGGGACTAACACACTTCAAGGTGCTTCTGGGAACAAAATATATATCTCTGTGTGATTGGACTAACACACTTCAAGTCCTATAGGTGCTTCTGGGAAGAAAATATATGATCTCTGTGTGATGGGACTAACACACTTCAAGTCCTATAGGTGCTTCTGGGAAGAAAATATATGATCTCTGTGTGATGGGACTAACACACTTCAAGTCCTATAGGTGCTTCTGGGAAGAAAATATATGATCTCTGTGTGATGGGACTAACACACTTCAAGTCCTATAGGTGCTTCTGGGAAGAAAATATATGATCTCTGTGTGATGGGACTAACACACTTCAAGTCCTATAGGTGCTTCTGGGAAGAAAATATAGGTCTGTGTGATGGGACTAACACACTTCAAGTCCTATAGGTGCTTCTGGGAACAAAATATATGATCTCTGTGTGATGGGACTAACACACTTCAAGTCCTATAGGTGCTTCTGGGAAGAAAATATATGATCTCTGTGTGATGGGACTAACACACTTCAAGTCCTATAGGTGCTTCTGGGAAGAAAATATATGATCTCTGTGTGATGGGACTAACACACTTCAAGTCCTATAGGTGCTTCTGGGAACAAAATATAAGATCTCTGTGTGATTGGACTAACACACTTCAAGTCCTATAGGTGCTTCTGGGAAGAAAATATAGGTCTGTGTGATGGGACTATGACACTTCAAGTCCTATAGGTGCTTCTGGGAACAAAATATATGATCTCTGTGTGATGGGACTAACACACTTCAAGTCCTATAGGTGCTTCTGGGAAGAAAATATATGATCTCTGTGTGATGGGACTAACACACTTCAAGTCCTATAGGTGCTTCTGGGAAGAAAATATATGATCTCTGTGTGATGGGACTAACACACTTCAAGTCCTATAGGTGCTTCTGGGAACAAAATATAAGATCTCTGTGTGATTGGACTAACACACTTCAAGTCCTATAGGTGCTTCTGGGAAGAAAATATAGGTCTGTGTGATGGGACTAACACACTTCAAGTCCTATAGGTGCTTCTGGGAACAAAATATATGATCTCTGTGTGATTGGACTAACACACTTCAAGTCCTATAGGTGCTTCTGGGAAGAAAATATATGATCTCTGTGTGATGGGACTAACACACTTCAAGTCCTATAGGTGCTTCTGGGAACAAAATATATGATCTCTGTGTGATTGGACTAACACACTTCAAGTCCTATAGGTGCTTCTGGGAAGAAAATATATGATCTCTGTGTGATGGGACTAACACACTTCAAGTCCTATAGGTGCTTCTGGGAAGAAAATATATGATCTCTGTGTGATGGGACTAACACACTTCAAGTCCTATAGGTGCTTCTGGGAAGAAAATATATGATCTCTGTGTGATGGGACTAACACACTTCAAGTCCTATAGGTGCTTCTGGGAACAAAATATAAGATCTCTGTGTGATTGGACTAACACACTTCAAGTCCTATAGGTGCTTCTGGGAAGAAAATATAGGTCTGTGTGATGGGACTAACACACTTCAAGTCCTATAGGTGCTTCTGGGAACAAAATATATGATCTCTGTGTGATTGGACTAACACACTTCAAGTCCTATAGGTGCTTCTGGGAACAAAATATATGATCTCTGTGTGATTGGACTAACACACTTTAAGTCCTATAGGTGCTTCTGGGAACAAAATATATGATCTCTGTGTGATTGGACTAACACACTTCAAGTCCTATAGGTGCTTCTGGGAACAAAATATAGGAGCTCTGCCTGCCTGCCAGGAACACACTACAAGTCCTATAGGTGCTTCTGGGAACAAAATATAGGAGCTCTGCCTGCCTGCCAGGAACACACTACAAGTCCTATAGGTGCTTCTGGGAACAAAATATAGGAGCTCTGCCTGCCTGCCAGGAACACACTACAAGTCCTATAGGTGCTTCTGGGAACAAAATATAGGAGCTCTGCCTGCCTGCCAGGAACACACTACAAGTCCTATAGGTGCTTCTGGGAACAAAATATAGGAGCTCTGCCTGCCTGCCAGGAACACACTACAAGTCCTATAGGTGCTTCTGGGAACAAAATATAGGAGCTCTGCCTGCCTGCCACGAACACACTACAAGTCCTATAGGTGCTTCTGGGAACAAAATATAGGAGCTCTGCCTGCCTGCCAGGAACACACTACAAGTCCTATAGGTGCTTCTGGGAACAAAATATAGGAGCTCTGCCTGCCTGCCACGAACACACTACAAGTCCTATAGGTGCTTCTGGGAACAAAATATAGGAGCTCTGCCTGCCTGCCAGGAACACACTACAAGTCATATAGGTGCTTCTGGGAACAAAATATAGGAGCTCTGCCTGCCTGCCAGGAACACACTACAAGTCCTATAGGTGCTTCTGGGAACAAAATATAGGAGCTCTGCCTGCCTGCCAGGAACACACTACAAGTCCTATAGGTGCTTCTGGGAACAAAATATAGGAGCTCTGCCTGCCTGCCAGGAACACACTACAAGTCCTATAGGTGCTTCTGGGAACAAAATATAGGAGCTCTGCCTGCCTGCCACGAACACACTACAAGTCCTATAGGTGCTTCTGGGAACAAAATATAGGAGCTCTGCCTGCCTGCCACGAACACACTACAAGTCCTATAGGTGCTTCTGGGAACAAAATATAGGAGCTCTGCCTGCCTGCCACGAACACACTACAAGCCCCTCTTTCTAAATCAATCTAAATGAATGAATCTATCTAACTCAATCTCTCTAAGTAAATCTCTCTAACTAACTAAATCCAGCAGAGTGTCACAGATCTAGCCTGCTCTATCTGCGCCGGAACAGCATGTGACCGGTGCAGACGGCGTGGCGGCCTTTTATAGGGGGGGGCGTGTACTACAGCCCCTGAGCTGTAATTGGCTACAGGCGTCCTGCCTGTAGCCAATTATGGCTCTTCGAGTTTCCGGGGCTGTGATTGGCCAAGCATGCGGGGTCACAGTGCATGCTTGGCCAATCATCAGCCAGCAATGCACTGCGCCGGCCGCGCCGGCCGCAATGCATTGCGGGGCCGCTCGCATCACACGAACGTAATGCGAGCGGCCAAAATAGTTCTGGGCTCGCCGAGCGAGCGAACGCCCGGTGCTCGATGCGAACGTGGGTTCGCATCGAGCACCGGGCCCATCCCTAATTAAGCCTAATTCCTATATATGTATTTACAAAAGATTTCCCTAAGGTGGGGCTAAAATAGAGTTTGGTAAAGGGTTTTTGGTAAAGGAAAGGGTGAAATTATAAATATTTTAAGAGTTACTGAGATTAAGCAACCATGACCAAAAATAAAATTGCAAGTGTTAAATACATGCCTGTAAGGTTTTTGATAGGAAAGTTTGTTTGACTATAGTCTTAAAGTAACTACCTTTTTGATATATTACTGCTGTAAAGTGCTTATGATGTAATATTGCTTATATTCATTACTGTTTATTTTGGCTTATGCTAGTCATACATTTACAAAGTTAGGAAACTAAGTTCTGAGTCAGAATATGTGCTTGGGAAAAATGTTCTTTTCTGGGACTCTTGGGTCCAGAGAATAAGAGGGACTAAAGGTGTTTATGTTTTATTGAATCCTGCTGCAATATTGGGTTTGAGAAAAATGTTCAGTTGAATATATATTGAATCTATATATGTCTAGTAATGAAAACTGTTACTAGGAAACTTTTTATTTCTGCATGCTTATGGACTTATGTTTGAATTCTTAAAAATGGCAGAATATTATTTTTAACACCTCCAATGGGTAAGAAAGGCTTCATCTAGTAGTTTAGGTGATTCTGCGATTATTCGTGTTGGCTGGAGAGTATCCACCCCTCCATTCCTGTAAAGAAACACCCCCCATTCACCTAAAGAGAGAAAAGAACTGTGCTAATGTAAAATAATTCAAAAATAAATATTAATCCAAGCCGCAATTCTTCTGCAAGATATATACAGTGACAAATAACATATTTAAAATTCAGTAGCGCGACTCCATTTTAAATGACTACATCTTTTGCATTGAATTTTCTGTTGTTCTAATGCCACAGGAGGTCCTAGGATGAGTCCAGAAGCTTTGCCAAGCTAGCATTTCAGTATGATCTTTTCTCCATCTTTCGATGTCCTAAAGGCTAAAGGAGAACTCCTGCTGGGAAAAGTTCCTGGAAATGCAGAGAGGGGGAGCCATGATGCCAACCCAAGGCTGGAGAGTTCCAGTGAACACCATGAGAGAGATCTGAGGTGCCAGCCCGAAGACCCAAACCTATTCCAGATGATGACTTCTTTGTTTATGTGCAACATCAGTTCCAGTCTGTCTGTGGATGTCAAGTTTTGTTCTTATGCTCCTATTAAAAGGCAAATCTATATGGGGTGGTGGGTACCTCCTGTTGGCATTAGTGGATACAAAATAAAAGAGGTGTTGTAAAAAGTTTAGGAAATGAACTTAGAGTGAAATAATGTGGACTTTGTAATCGGGATATTTATGAACATTCACAAGCCATACACGAGAGACTATTTTGTGTTCTTTTCTATTTTGCAGCGGACTATCTCACTAACTTACAAATCCTCATGTCCCCTCCCCTTTATTCCCCATGGACCATCACTCCCCTGCCCTTTAGTCTCATGAACAATTGCTTTATTGGGGAGATCTTGAAATCTACTAATTCTGATGTGTTTGTTGCTCTCTATTTTATACATGCTTTATACATGCTTAAGATAGTAACACAAAAAAAAAAGATAGTAACACATTTATGGGAAAGTAATCCATGATAATGCATAGCAAGGGCAACAGGGGTTGTAGTTGTTACGGTTGTGACAAAGGAGGAGGTTGAAGGAATATTGTGAAGAAGCCCCCTTAAATTTATACTGCTTTGTGCTAGTATTGAAACTTAAGTGTATGGTACCCTTTTGATATCAGCATTGCTAGTGCAGTCAATGTGATGCAGATAAGAAGATTGCACAGGAAAGAGGAACTTCTATGCAATGTAATGCTGGCAATGCGCCTGAAACATAGTTTTGCAATCTGCTCATTACTGTAAAGGATGTTTTGCATTAAACCATAAATAAGATAACTAATGGTGAAAGGAATATGTTTTGGGGTGCATAAAACACACCCATGTAAGTGAGCCTGTCCTTGTTTGGTACTAAAACAGGAAATAGGTGTTTCTTAAGTAAGACTGTATTTGTTTAACCACTTGCCTACCAAGCACTAACACCCCCTTTCTGCCTAAGCCATTTTTCAGCTTTCAGTGCTGTCGCACTTTGAATGACAATTGCACAGTCATGCTACACTGTACCCAAACAAATTTTTTATCATTTTCTTCACACAAATTTCGCTTTCTTTTGGTGGTATTTAATCACTGCTGGGTTTTTTCTTTTTTGCAAAAAAGAAAAAGACAAAAAATTTTGAAAATAAAATGTTTTTGACTTTTTTTTCTCTGTCAGTAAATTTTGTAAATACGGTAAGTAATTTTTCGCCTTCACTGATGTTTGTATCACATATATATATATACATACATACATACATACATACATACATACATACATATATATATATATATATATATATATATAGGAAGGCCAGCATGGTGGCCTGCAATTATGGGAGGAGCCCGGAGGGTATATACACCAGACCTCTCCACGAGGCCGGTGTCGGTTCCAGCGCGCCGTATTACACGTCACCAGGCCGACAAGCAACTCAGTACACGTTCCTGTGTTGTCCGACGCTCCTCGTTCCAGATTACGGATTCGATTCCCGATCGCACCCCCAGTTCGTTCCGCTTCAGCGTCGCAGGTAGGATTTATGCTTTTTCGTCGCTACGTCGAAACCCCTGTTTTTCCACTGAGTCATTTCAAACTACCATGCTATTGTCTGTCTATTTTCTACCCCACAATTTACCCCACTTCCACTGGTTGTTACGCCCGCTACCCAGTGCAAGCATCCCCTCACTCACACGTCCACCACAACGCCCCCCTCCCCCCCCCCCCCAAAAAAAAAAAAAAAAAAAACACACACACTCACCAGAGCATCTGTCACTGCACTCCCCACGCACTTCTTGCAGGCACCGCAAGTTCGTGTAAATGGGCCCCCACACC
This sequence comes from Lithobates sylvaticus, assembly GCA_028564925.1. Taxonomy (NCBI): domain Eukaryota; kingdom Metazoa; phylum Chordata; class Amphibia; order Anura; family Ranidae; genus Lithobates; species Lithobates sylvaticus. The sequence goes on along the minus strand of CM053029.1, from coordinate 109,013,860 downwards.
TTGCAAACCTCAGCAAGACAGTCCACTCCTTGCCTTCCACGGCAACCCAGCCAATGTGAGGCACAGCCGCCCCCCGCACATCTTGCTTCACCGCAGGTTTGTGTCACGGCTCCCACATCCACCCTCCCACATACCTCTGCAATCGTTGCAGCTCGACCTCCATTGGCCTCGCAGCCACAACTTCCCCAGTAGCAAACTTCAGCTACTCACGCCTTTCTCTATCCCTTTTCACCTTTTCCTTAGGTCAGTAATCGCCCCTGGTCTCCTACACAACAGGATCAGACCATCCCGTTCCTTTTTTCAGGTAAAAAAAAAAAATAACCTACCCCCTTTTTTCTTGAGGGCTTGCATCTCTTCACCAGGGGGTCAACTACGGCCCCAAATCAGCTCTTGCAACCCACCTCTCACTAATATTTTACGTCACCCTACCGTAGGTACCAGGTCCACCAGGTTTTTGACCCCAACAGTGACTCCATCACTAGGGCAGCAAGCAGGTGCGTAAGTTATTGTTTGTTTCAGTTTTCCATTCTCTTCACACCTTTTCACTACATATCCCTGTCACACATACTTATTTGGCTTAGTACCCAGGCGTTAGAAACTGTCACATACTTCTATGCATGTCACTCTGTTTTCGAAGCACAAGTCTTCACTACGCAGACAAGGTCACCTAGTCTCATGACTTGCTGGCAGTGCAAGTATTAGCTGACCGAACCCACGTCAAACTACTACAGATCGAAACATCCCTACTTAGCAACCAACCAGCAGCCACTCCCCCCAGTACCGCCCTGGCGGGGGCTCTGGTTGAACTAGTCCGTGCCGAGCACAGACGGACACCCGAGCACCGGTTACCTGGTCAGTCACCTCCTGGCTTACCTCGGTTGTCACGCATTCTCCGAGTTCCACAGGCCAAAGAAACAAACTCACCCAGCGCTCACGCGCACCCCCAATTGTTACCATACCGTCGAACGGTATCTTGCTTCGTTCACACATCTCCCCTCCCCATCCAAGCAGAACACCATAGTTTTGATAAAATCTCCAGGCGTTAGTAACTGTCACATACTTCTATGCATATCACTCTATTTTCGAAGCACAAGCCTTCACTACGCAGACAAGGTCACCTAGTCTCATGACTTGCTGGCAGTGCAAGTATTAGCTGACCGAACCTACGTCAAATGCTACAGATCGAAACATTTCCTACTTAGCAATCAACCAGTAGCCACTCCCCCCAGTACCGCCCTGGGGGGGCTCTGGTTAACCAGTCCGTGCCGAGCACAGACGGACACCCGAGCATCAACCATCCGGCCAGTCACCTCCTGGCTCACCTCGGGTGTCATGCACCCCCCCCCCCCCGAGTTTTACATATAGGCCCATGGAACATCCCACTCAGCGCACGCGCGCAACCCGTTTGTTCCCAGACCTGTCACACAGGTATCCCACCCTGCCCCCCCCTCCCCCCCCCCCCCCCCCTTTTTTTGCCACAACCACATACATATATATATGCTCTCCTGCCCTTCAAAACTTACGAAAAAAAAAAAAAAAAAAAAAAAGAGAAACCCGAGACAAACATGCATCCCCCCCCTCCCTTCCCCCCCCCCCCTCTTTTATTCTAGCAGACGCCATGTCTCTGGCCAGCAGCGACGATTTCACCCCCGCCCCATCACCACCCGAAGCGGGTCCGGCAGACAACTCCTCTCAAGCCTTCAGAGCTTGGACCATCCCCAGACTCTCAGCTGAGCTGAGGCGCAGGAATATCCCCTACCCCATCACGGCCAGGAAAGCCGAACTGTACAGACTACTGTTCCCCAGCCCATCCCCACCAACCCCACCAGACACTCAGGCATCACTACAGACAATTGCCTCGGCAGTATCCCAGCTTCACACGCTGGTCTCCTCTCTATCCACTACCATCTCTGATGTCCAGGCCAGAGTGGGGACCTTGGAGCTCCAGCAAGGAACCCCCACTCCACCAGCTGCCGCCCCCGCCACCCCCGCATCATGCGTTACAGCTACGCCCCACGCCGGTTTTTCTGTTTTCCCCGCACATCTCATCCCGGCAAACATCAGGAAGGAAATACTAGATGGCCGCGACATCAACCTGGCATCCCTTCTGATCTCGGTACACGATGTGACAGAGAACAAGGCCTACGCTTGGGGCGACGTTTCCGTTATCTTGAAGGCAAAAGACCACAGGCTTACACGAAAGCTCACGGTTACGGAGTTCGTACTTGCTTTCGGCATGTTTCGGGATGTCATCTGTTCCATCAAACCCGACAGGAGGGAAGAACTAGACCTCTACCTTCATGCTGTCACAGATTTAGGGTACAAGTACGGAGGCAGCGCCTTCTACGACTACCATCGCTCCTTTTCAGCAAAGGCAGCAGCCAAGCTCAGTCAGTTTCAGGCAACCACGGACTGGAGCGCCATCGACACCGAACTCTTCTGTCGCCATTTCGCTGGCCTCCGCTCCCCACTTTGCACTAACTGCCAATCCTCCACCCACACCGCCAATTGGTGTTCAGAACCCGATGGTAGACGCCTCCCCAACTTCCCCTCTGCCCCGCACACATCCCAGTATTCAGACGCAACTCCACCACAACCCCAGGAGGACAGACTCGGACGGCCCGTCCGAACTTTAGGAGGGGCGCAGATATGTAATAATTTCAATTTGGGGATCTGCAACTTCTCACGTTGCAGACTCCTCCACGTCTGCCTCATTTGCCGCAAAGCCCACCCCAGGATCACCTGCGGGATCAATAAGCTCAGCTCAGCCTGACTAAGCCGTATCGATATCGGATGGCTGCAGTCCTACCTCACCTCACACCCATCACCCTCACTAGCAGCCTTTCTGGTACAAGGCTTTACCACAGGCTTTCATACGGGGCTTATCACACTCCCCGACACCACCCACGAGTGCAAAAACCTGCTGTCAGCAGCCACCGACGAGGAAGCCATCAGTACCCTACTACAAAACGAACTTGACCGAGGGTACATGATCGGCCCCTTCTCTCACCCACCGTTTTCCGTTTGGAGAGTTAGCCCTATCGGGCTCGTAAAAGGGAAGTTTTCAAATAAACTCCGTTTAATTTATGATTTGTCCGCGCCTTATTCTTCTCACACACCTAGCTTAAATTCCCTTATACCCTCACAAGAATTTTCTCTCAAATATTCTTCTGTCGACCTTGCTATCCAGGCCATCCTAGACACAGGCGAGGGCGCCTGGCTCTCCAAAGCAGACGTCGCAGACGCCTTCAAGCTGCTACCAATCCAGCCGTGTCTGTGGCGCTGGCACGGAGTCAGGTGGAAAGGTCAGTACTACTTCGCCACGAAACTGACCTTTGGATCCAAAAGCAGCCCATGGCTCTTTGACACGTTCGCACAGTCCCTGTCCTGGATTCTCTCGCACCACGCATCCTGTCAGAAAGTGATCCATTACTTGGACGACTTTCTGCTTATCGAAGACCCCAACCGTCCCCCGGTAGACCTCACGAGTCTAAGGGAGGTCTTCTCCAACCTCAATGTCCCCATAGCGGAGAAGAAGATAGAAGGCCCAGCACATCGCATCACCTTCTTAGGCGTCATACTAGACACTCAGGCCATGCAGGCCAGCCTACCACCAGACAAGTTGACTCGCATCAGGGAAGTCATTCATTCCTTCACGGCCACCCAGGGGTGCTCCAGGAGGCAACTTCAGTCCTTACTCGGGATGTTAAATTTCGCAGTGAGAGTCATCCCTCAGGGACGATCCTTTGTCTCCCGCCTCCTAGTTTTCCTCACAGGATGTCAAGACCCAGACCAGATCTTCAGACTTGATCAGGCAGCTATAGCCGACCTTTCCATGTGGGACCACTTCCTGGCTGACTGGAATGGCATTTCCATGTTCATTCCGGCAGCATCTCCCTCTTCTCCCCGGATTGTCACTGACGCCGCTGCCTCCACGGGCTTCGCAGCTATTTTTGGCCCCCACTGGTTTGCCGGTCCATGGCCGCCAGAAATCTTGGCAATCCCCGGTTTCAGCCAGTCCTCCTCCCTATTTGAACTATACCCAATAGTGGCAGCAGCACAAACCTGGGGAAGCAGTTGGGCAGGCCAGACGGTGGTTTTTTCCACTGACAATCAGGCCACAGCTGACATCATAAACAAAGGCCGGTCCAGGTCCTTGACCATTATGGCCTTCCTGCGCAGGCTGGTACAATTATCCCTGCTAAACCAGTTCAAGGTCCTCTGCATCCACATCCCGGGCAAGTGTAACACCTCAGCTGACGCTCTGTCCCGATTCAATTTCCCGTTGTTCTTTTCCCAGGAACCCGGAGCCGATTCGACCATGGCTGCCATCCCTCACTGGTCTCAACTAACCCTAGTCTGAGTCACCACCTTCACGGCACCACCAGTCTTACAATCTTTTGCCAAACAATAAATCATTACCTCCCTAAAAACAAGTCTTTGCGCCCTTTTCTTAACTACTCTACTAGCAGAAAGGGCCTCACGGTGCAGCTCACCAGGGCTTACCTTACGGTAGACCAGGGCACACTTCAGGTCTAGTTTGTTGTCTGTCTTGTGGCGTGTTTATGTTTGCTCCTTCACATCGTTAAGGACCGAGGGCTCCGACCATAAATAGGAAGGCCAGCATGGTGGCCTGCAATTATGGGAGGAGCCCGGAGGGTATATACACCAGACCTCTCCACGAGGCCGGTGTCGGTTCCAGCGCGCCGTACCCGCCCACCCATTCCCCTTCTCAGAACACTCCAACACGTTTCTCTACAGAAACAGCCATTACTCCTCAGGTAAGCGCCCTTTTCTTAACTACTCTACTAGCAGAAAGGGCCTCACGGTGCAGCTCACCAGGGCTTACCTTACGGTAGACCAGGGCACACTTCAGGTCTAGTTTGTTGTCTGTCTTGTGGCGTGTTTTTGTTTGCTCCTTCACATCGTTAAGGACCGAGGGCTCCGACCATAAATATATATTTATGATATATAATGTTTGTATCATATATATATATATATATATATTTTGTAACATCGGGGGATGTTTTAGCTTAAGGGTAGAGCTTACCAGTGAGCGGAGTCCACGCCAGATATGCCGATTTAAGGGCTTGTAGGCCCACTTTTATTCAAGAAAGAAAATGTCCATAAAACAGACGAGTTGCCCACACAGGGGTTTCAGCTTTCCACAGCAACAATGCAAGTCAAACCAAAAATACCAAGCCACCTGGCTCTCTTTAGCAGTACGGCTGCTCAGACTTGTGCTTCAGCCCTCTCGGCTCTTTAACAGAGTTCCTGTACACCCAGTACCTCAGCACTCTTTTCCAGCTTCCTTTTCCAGCCCACAGACTTGGACCCTCTGTCTGCTCTGACAAACAGACCTGTGCAGACATGCACACTTCTCCCTTGCTTGCTTGGACTCCTCAGGAGGGTGGAGCCCAGAACCATGGTCAGGTGTGTACAAATAGCCCAGCACACACACACACCTGACCAGTCAGTATGCTGGTGGATCTCAAGATCTGGACCCAGGACTGGGGATTTCATCCCACCCAGATCGCTATGAAATCCCGGGCTCCAGATCCCAAAACGGATTTTAGTAAACAATGAGGAAACTGAAAAGCCAGTTTCCTCCCAAATAAACAAATAAACTGGAGCCCCTCAACCTGCCTGGTTGAGAATCCTCCGTCCAAACACTGGTGGGGTACCTCACTACCACAATATATATATATATATATATATGTATATATATATATATATATATGTATATATATATATATATATATATATATATATATATATATATATATATATATATATATATATATATATATATATATATATATATATATATATATATATATATATATGTATGTATGTATGTATATATATATATATATATATATATATATATATATATATTAAAATAAAAGTCCCGGCAATGAGAGAAGGGGGAAGATTAAAATAGTTTGCACCAGCGGCAGCTCTCTTGGGAGTAGAAGCAAATACTCTGGAAGACAAATGAAGAAAACACAAGGTGCGCCAATCTAAGTGCAGTATGTATGAACAGTTTAATGAGGTTATAATAAAAGGTGGCCGAATAGCTACTCACAACTTAGGAGTGAGAATCAGGCATGTAAATACATGTATTGGAGTCCATGATCACTTATAGGGTCCGGGGCTGAATCACTGGAGGCGTCCCAGCGGGGTCTGGAAGACTGCCCAGGTGGAGGTACACAAGCAGGACGACCTGTGGGTCTTGCGGGTGGTTGGCACCGTCTACGTGCAAGCCTGTTGGATATGCAGGTCGAACCAGAAGGACAACCAGCATGGAACGCACACCTCAACCGGGCTTGTCGGATGATGCGTCTGAGGAAAATGCGCATGCATTGAAACACGTCATCTGATACGTCCATACGACATTTCCGCTATACGCAATCCATTGAGGTGTGCGTTCCATGCTGGTTGTCCTTCCGGTTCCAGTTTCCGGCATCCCTGTATGTGCGCTCCACGCTGGTTGTCCTTCCAGTGCCTGTTTCCGGCATCCCAGAGGAAGATGGCGCCAACCACCCGCAAGACCCACAGGTCGTCATGCTTGTCTACCTCCACCTAGGCAGTCTTCTCCAGACCCCGCTGGGACGCCTCCAGTGATTCAGCCGCGGACCCTATAAGTGATCATGGACTCCAATACATGTATTTACATGCCTGATTCTCACTCCTAATTTTACCTTTTATTATATCTTCATTAAACTGTTCTTACATACTGCACTTAGATTGGCGCACCTTGTCTTTTCTTCAGTAATAAAGGTGATAGCTAGTAACAGAGGAGAGGACAGAGGAGAGGACTATAGAGGGTCTAAGACAACCCAGCACCAATTTATCAAAGGTGCCCACTAAAGGCACTGCAAAAACTGGTCTCTTCTACTAAAACAGATATAGGGAACAGGCACAATGAGTGCAAGGCTCTCTGACACATCTATTCAGATTGCAATTAATAAAAAATATTGACCCATAACATGAGGGGAAGGTGGAGAAACCCTTGTTATCACACATTTTGATACCCACCTATGATGTACTGTATGAGCAGGCCTCTCTTTAGGATCCCAGATACCTGATGTGTGATTGGGTCCTATGCTTCCAGCTGTCTCTAAAAAATCCATTAAGGGAATTCACACGTTACTATCTAATGTGCATATACTGTATGTACCACCCCATAGAAGAGGGGAAAAGGAGGAGAGAAGACATACTTACATGTAGCGCCAGCTCCTAATGAGCAGACGCTATTGTTTTTCAAATTTAAGTTGTCTGAGGTCGCAGTTAGGCTTCAGATTAATTATCCTAAAAGTTCTGGTTTCTGTACCAGTTCAGTTGGATTGCACTGGTTTCTCTTTGACCGTAGGTGTCACTGTCACCGGCGGTAAGTGTAGAAACGCAGTTAAGCTGGATGTATTGAATGCCACCTATTGCTCAGGAATAGCCCAGTGGGAGTGTTCTTCCTGCTGTGAATTCTGGGAGATGGTATTTAAGGTACCGTCGCCATTAGGCTGGGGTTTTTGTTTTTTCTCTGGGTTCTCACTGGCCCTCCTGGCCTGGGGTGTGAACCTCATGTATCCTGTGTCTCGAGGCCGGCTAGCTATGCAACGGGAGAGTAGGCCCAAAACAGCTTTGGGGTCTACTGATCCAGGGGAGGTCCTGTGCCGTCTCACCTGTGGAGAGAGGCCAACAAACTGGAGAATCCAGGGGAGGACTTTTCTGGGAGAGGACCGTGCGCAAGGCTGGTATCTCTGGAGGAGCCTAGAAACTCAGTTAAAGGATGCAACCTGGATCAACACCCACACAGTACCGCACGGTTCGGCTGCAAGAGACTGGTATTGTATGGCAGTTCTTTGAATCTCTAAGGAACTCTCAGTGATTAATTAATAAGTCTGTGGCAGAGACTTTGTCAAGTACTACACCGGCTTTCCTCTGGATCTGAAGAATACCTTTAATCTACAAATACTAAGTGCCTGAACTCACCCCTAACCCTCCAACCCTTTATTGAAATACTTTGCCTTTATTTTAAATAAATAACCAAAAAAAGGACTCAGTATTGGAAATCCATATTCTTTGGGCCACTTTCCAACAGGACACCTGAGACAGAGATCAAGCAGATGAGGTAACAGTAAGCCCAAATAAAACCAGCAGCTCCTTTGGGGGTTCTTTCTACATACATACCAAGGCTAACTCATCCACCCTCACAGTTGGCAAGGTTTAATTGTCATCCAATGTTTCATGTGCTTTTTAAATGAAAATAAATAAATATATATAAGTATATGTACAATAAAAATTGGAAAAGATAGAGGGCACAGTAAAACAAATGTGAAGGCAGCCTTTAATAGAGCCAAACAGAAATCAGAAAATAGATAAATTATTATTCAACATCACTAGAAAAGAGAAACCAGAAACTGTCACTAAATACACTAGCCAGCACTAACAAATGAGAATGATTATGGGAAAAAAATGTGTTATATTCCAACAGCAGAAGAAAAAATAGCCCATGTATTACCAACACCCCTGAAATTATTGTATGAATATGAATGCTCTAAAGTGCAACTAAAGGCAAAGCTTGTTTTATCTTTTTGGATAGAGTAAGGGAAGGTTATACCCCCGTCAGCTGTTTTTTTTTTTTGCCATCTGTGTTCCATTGGGGAGATTTCCATTCACTCCCTGTCCTATAGCCAAAACAGTGAGGAAATCCTGGTATGTCACCAGGGTCACCATAACAAGTACCCCCATTGGAAGATTTCCCCTCTATTAGTGTTTTGATGTCAACCTAAAATTTGGGATTTTCTTTTACTTTCACTTTTGATGATAACGGAAAACAGGAGCTTGACTCTCCCTAAGGAGGAAAAAAAGGGGGGAAGGGAATTTGAGACTTTGAGCGAAATGTACGGCCTGGTAAGGTTGTGTATTTCCATCCCTGTCAATTGAGTATAGGAAAGCACGTCAGCAAAAGCTAGCGGGCTCAAAAAGGTTGGGACTTTATATGAAGCTCATGATTTGCAACACAACAGTGGGTGGATTCATAAGTTATTTAATAGTTCATATTTATACAAAAGTAACCAAAATAATTATATTGACACTTCACACAACATTTAGACTAGGTACTGGCACTGGGTACAGTGATCAACATACATATTGCTAATGCTATATGGCAAGACAAATATAATGGAAAGTAGCAAATGATATCCGTGATTATGAACAAAGTTTCTGGATAAAACCAAGGGACCACCAATGACTGGATAGGTACACAGATATTGTACAATAATGCCTGCATGATCTTTGGCCTCAGGATTCCTGTGATGGTAGATAATCCATATAAGGGGTAAGAGGTTAAGTGGGGGGTATCAGGTAGCTCCAGATAGAGTTACATAAAGTAACGATAAAAACAGGCGAGACTAACAAAAGATCAATCCGGAGCAGGGCAATCGTCAGATTGGTCAAAATTAGGCAATTAGAGCAAACCAAGAGCTTCCATCCCTATTGAATGAAAAAAAGGGGGAAGGGAATTTGGGACTTTGAGCGAAATGTACGGCCTGGTAAGGTCGTGTATTTCCATCCCTGTCAATTGAGTATAGGAAAGCACGTCAGCAAAAGCTAGCGGGCTCAAAAAGGTTGGGACTTTATATGAAGCTCATGATTTGCAACAGTGGGTGGATTCATAAGTTGTTTAATAGTTCATATTTATACAAAAGTATAAAAGCTTTCCTATACTCAATTGACAGGGATGGAAATACACGACCTTACCAGGCCGTACATTTCGCTCAAAGTCCCAAATTTCCTTCCCCCCTTTTTTTCATTCAATAGGGATGGAAGCTCTTGGTTTGCTCTAATTGCCTAATTTTGACCAATCTGACGATTACCCTGCTCCGGATTGATCTTTTGTTAGTCTCGCCTGTTTTTATTGTTACTTTATGTAACTCTATCTGGAGCTACCTGATATCCCCCACTTAACCTCTTACCCCTTATATGGATTATCTACCATCACAGGAATCCTGAGGCCAAAGATCATGCAGGCATTATTGTACAATATCTGTGTACCTATCCAGTCATTGGTGGTCCCTTGGTTTTATCCAGCAACTTTGTTCATAATCGCGGATATAATTTGCTACTTTCCATTATATTTGTCTTGCCATATAGCATTAGCAATATGTATGTTGATCACTGTACCCAGTGCCAGTACCTAGTCTAAATGTTGTGTGAAGTGTCAATATAATTATTTTGGTTACTTTTGTATAAATATGAACTATTAAACAACTTATGAATCCACCCACTGTTGTGTTGCAAATCATGAAAATCATGAAATCATGTCCCAACCTTTTTGAGCCCGCTAGCTTTTGCTGACGTGCTTTCCTATACTCTCCCTAAGGAGGGTAGAGGGAGCAAAAACATCTAACAGATGTTCTAATCCTTCTTCATGCTATCTAAAACTAAAAAGTTTTGCCTTTAGTTACAATTTAAAGATAAACTGATGCATATCCACTATAAGGAGAATTCAAGGACAGACAGGGGACAGACCCCTATGTGAATAGGGGGGCTTATAGACGTGAGTGATGTCCCTGTTGTAAATGTATCAATGCTACAAGGCCTTTCATCCTTCCTAATAGCACAGCACATATACTCAAACATTTTGTTAATTGCTAGACCGAGGGAATGGTGTATATGATGACTAGTACACGTGAAGCATTCTATGCTGGAAACCTACATAAAGCAATCTAATTTCTAATTTCAACAATAATTAATCTACATCACGACCCTATAGCATGTACTCTATCTAAGGCAGAAAAGCCAATCACCTGTGGGTTTTAGCAGTGGTGGAAAGCCATGTCTTCCCAAGGGGCACTAAGTTACCATTTTCAATTGGGTAAATATAATTATACTATACACCAGAAAGCCATTTTCAGGATATGCTTTGTCAATTTTTAATTTCAGAGATTTACAAATACCTTAAATGCTTTTGAAAGGTATAAAACAATTTTATAAACATAGCTGGTATTACTATTGTTTGTAAAGTATTATTACTCATACATGCTTCTTTTCATTCCCTGCATATATAATGTCTATGGAATGCTATGTACTTCAATTGTAAAAGCTTTGTCTATCCATAGGTTGGCCGAGTTTGCTCCCAAGGGAGGCTGCCATTTTTATTCTGTTGTGGGTGGAAAGTTTGAAAACCTGCATCAACCCTGACTGTTAATACACTTTTTTTCTATTTTCTGTTGTTTGTTGTGTTCTAGTTATGAATATGTGATCTACAGTATTGGATAATTGATGTTCTTTGTAGCGATCCCTTTAGACTTTTTGCTGTCTGGAAAATTATAAATGAATCATATAAATTCCCACTGCACACTTACAAAAGAGATTTCCATACTCTCCAAAGACCTATAAAGATCTGTAGTGTGAACAGTATATATCTGTAAATAATAAAAACCAACGTAGAGTGAAATATTAAGAGAGAAGATATTTCTACAGGATAGGTTTGAGGAAAATTGGCATAATTCAACATCTATTCACAGGTAATATAGTGGGTGGAGGCAGGGGCGTACCTAGTGCATTTGGCACCCGGGGCGGATCCTATATCTGGCACCCCCCCCCCCCACCTTAAAACGTAAAAAACACCCCACTGTGCTCCCTGCATACCTCTGCATCCTTAAATATCTCTTTGTCACTACTGTGTACATTACACAGCATCCTGCACCTCCTAGACCCCTTTACATTACACAGCACCCCTTTACATTACACAGCACCCTGCACCTCTGGAGCCCTTTACATTACACAGCACCATGCACCTCTAGACCCCTTTACATTACACAGCACCTCTGGACCCCTTTACATTACACAGCACCTCTAGACCCCTTTACATTACACAGCACCTCTGGACCCCTTTACATTACAAAGCACCTCTGGACCCCTTTACATTACAAAGCACCTCTGGACCCCTTTACATTACAAAGCACCTCTGGACCCCTTTACATTACAAAGCACCTCTAGACCCCTTTACATTACACAGCACCCTGCACCTCTAGACCCCTTTACATTACACATCACCATGCACCTCTAGACCCCTTTACATTACACAGCACCCTGCACCTCTAGACCCCTTTACATTACACAGCACCCTGCACCTCTAGACACCTGTATGTTACACAGACACCCCCCCTAGCAGCTCTGGACCCCCTGCATGTTACACAGACCCGCCTACAATACAGACCCCCCCTACAATACAGACCCCCACCCCTGCACAACCCCCCTACAGTGCAGACCCCCCCTTCAGTACAGACCCCCCTACAGTGGAGACGCCCCCTACAATGCAGAGCCCCCCCCTTTAGTACAGACCCCCCCTACAATGCAGACCCCCCTACTACAATTCAGACCCCCCTTCAGTACAGAGTGACCCCCCCCCCCTTCAGTACAAACCCCCCCTTCAGTACAGACCCCCCTACTACAATGCAGACCCCCCCTTCAGTACAAACCCCCCCTTCAGTACAGACCCCCCTACTACAATGCAGACCCCCCCTTCAGTACAAACCCCCCCCCCCCTACTACAATGCAGACCCCCGTGCAGTACAGAGTGACCCCATCCTTCAGTACAGAATGACCCCCCCCCCCTTCAGTACAGACCCCCCCTACAACCCATAATGTACCTACCTCCTCCCTCAGGTCAGGAGTGTCAGCGCGGGACACACAGCACTACAAGGAGGAGGGGGAGGCGGAGCCGGCGGCATCACTCTGCTCGGCTGAGATCAGAGCCACGGAGAGCCGCGGAGCGCGCCGAACACCCGCGCCGAACACCCTCCCCCTCCCCCTCCTCTCACCTCACCTGCGCAGCCTGTCACTCACCGCGCCGCTGCGCCGCTGAGCCGCTGATGTGTTATATCAGCGCTCGGCGGCGGCGCGCTGTCACCGCTTCCATCGCGGAGGGGGGCGCCGGCCTGGCACCCCCCCAGTGTGTGGCACCCGGTGCGGCCCGCCCCCCCCCGCACCCCCCTTAGTACGCCACTGGGTGGAGGGTTGAAGGGAAATGATAATGTCCTTCTGGGGAGGGGATCATTAAAGTGAACCTGTTGTCTTAGCCCCCGTACACACGGAAATTCTGACCACAAAATCCGTCAGATTTTTTCCGACGGATTTTGTCCAACGCTGGTGTTGCATACACACGGTCGGACAAAGTTGTCGGAAAATCCGATCAATAGGGAACGTGGTGACGTTTGTTGCGTACGACTGAACTACGTAGAGGCTAGTAGCCAATAGCTTTGGTCTCATAATTTGATCTGAGCATGTGTGGCACTTTGTCCGTCGGAATTCTCTACACAGTCCGATCAGATTTTGTTGTTGGAAAATTGGAGAGCAGGATCTCAAAAAAAAAAGTCAGATGGAGCCCACATGGTCGGATTTCATGACAACATGGTCCGATCGGACATTTTCCGTCGGAATTTCCAACCATGTGTATGGGGCATAACCCTGCATGGGCAAAGAATAGGTTCACTTTAAATCGGAATTAAACCCAAAACCAAAAATGTATTGTATTGCAGTTTACCAATCATTAGATGTGATGGCTACATCAGTTTTCTTTTCTTAAGATGTTTTCCCTCTGTTTTCACCTGATTAACTGTACAGTAAGAAACCTCCTGTATTAGTGAGACACATTTCTGGAGGAATGAGAACAGGAGGCACAGCGAACAGCAGCATTGCCAGTCTGACGAGAGGATAGTATTAAATTGATAAGGAGATTTAGATACACTATCAAATTGATGCCAAACTCCAGCTCACACTTTATAATCAGATACAGCAAACAGTTTTCTTCTTTTGGGATAGAAGTTTTGCATGAATAAAAAAAAGCTGATGATTTTAATCACCCCTGCCAGTGTTAAGTGATTTGTCTCATTCAAGTACACTGATACATTCTGCTCGAGAGCTGTGAAAAGCAACAGACTTGCTGCCTAGATCACCAGATGAAAGTAGAAGAAAGAACGCCTGAAAATGAAAATAAATTCAGCCATTGCATCTAAGAATTGCTAAGCTGCAATATAATAAATGTTTCTTTTTGGGTTTAATACTGCTTTTAAAGCTTTGCTGTACCTTAATATGTTGAAGCAGAGGATGCTTTTAAATTAAACTTGTACATAGTGACCTCCAAGAATAATCTCAGTTTATAGCTGACTCAGTGTTAATAGCCAGCTGCTCTGCTGCAACTAGTAAAAGCGCCTATTGAAGTCTTGATGGTACGAAAAAAGTGTGTCTGTCTAATGCCCCATACACACGGTCGGAAAATCCGACCACAAAATCCATCTGATTTTTTCCGACGGATTTAGTCCGACACTGGTGTTGCATACACATGGTCGGACAAAGTTGTCGGAAAATCCGATCATTCTGAACGTGGTGACATTTGTTGCCTACGACGAGACTACGTAGAGCAGGGGTCTCAAACCGGTGGCCCTCCAGCTGTTGTAAAACTACAAGTCCCATCATGCCTCTGCCTGTGGGAGACATGCTTGTAATGGTCAGCCTTGCAATGCCTCATGGGACTTGTAGTTTCACAACAGCTGGAGGGCCGCCAGTTTGAGAACCCTGACGTAGAGGCTAGTAGCCAATAGCTTTGGTCTTGTAATGTGATCTGAGCATGCGTGGCACTTTGTCCGTCGGAATTCGCTACACACGATCGTAATTGGTGTGATCGGACTTTGTTGTCGGAAAATTGTTAGAGCAGGAGATAAAACTTTGTCCGTCGGACAATCCGATGGAAAATGTCCGATGGTGCCTACACACGGTTGGAATTTCTGACAACATTGTCCGATAGAACAGAATCCATCGGAAAATCCGACCGTGTGTATGGGGCTTTACACTGACTTCTAGATAATGATAACGCAGCTATCCTTTAAAGGACATTTTTCTATTATGTATGCATTCAGTATATAGATAAAAAAGTTATAATAACATTGTAAAAGTTTTATATTAATAAATTAGGCATGGGCATGCAAATAATGATACTTTCCTGCAAACATTCCATATTTTGGCATTTTCGAAAATTCAAGGTGTATCAGTAGTGCTTTTTTTAAACATTTTAATAATGTATTTGATTTCATCAATTGGAAACCTGCTAATGACTTCTCTTGTTTGCCTGACCTCCAAGCTGCACACTCCCATGTATTTCTTTCTGTGTAACCTTTCAGTACAAGACACCCTTTATATCTCCTCCATTTTACCAAAGCTCATGGCTATTACACTGACAGGGGACACCAGCATATCATTCCCTGGCTGCATAATGCAGATGTTCATGTTTGTAATTTGCCTGGATGCTGAATTCTTCCTTCTGACTTTCATGGCTTATGACCGCTATGTTGCCATTTGTAAACCCCTTCACTATTCTGTGATCATGAACAACAGGCTTTGCTTTCTGATGAATGTTTTATGTTGGATTGCCGGTAGATTAAATGGCATGATGTATTCCCTGATGGTGTCTAAGTTATCATTTTGTAATTTACAGGACATTAACCACATTTTTTGTGAACCTAAAACAATACTAGCAATTTCTTGCTCTGATACGTCAAAAATGATTACCTTTATTTTAATTGAGGGATTATTCATTGGGATAATTCCATTTTTTCTTATACTGTGCTCTTACATATTTATCATATCTACCATTTTAAAAATCCGCACATCAAGACTCAAGGCCTTCTCCAGTTGTTCTTCCCATTTGGTCATTGTTATATTACTCTATGGAACATCACTTGGGTTCTATATGAAAAAAGATATAGAACATTCACAAGAGCCAGACAAACTTCTTTCCCTATTGTACATTGCTGTTGTTCCAATGTTAAACCCATTAGTGTATAGTCTTAGGAACAAAGAGGTCCTAAATGCTCTGAAAGTTATTTTTAAAACACCCAAATGAATCATAAGCATTCAATATTACATTAAATGAGTTTTGATGGACTGCTACCCTTTGCAAGATCCAAAAAGCACTTTACACTTTCAAATATTTCCATTGATTTAACTACCGTATTTATCAGCGTATAACACGCACCCCAAGTTTAGGAGGGCATTTTAAGGAAAAAAAGTTTTAGGAAGGAAATGCCCATCAATGCAGCCTTATCAGTGTGCATCTGCAGCCTTGTCCATAATTGCAGAATGATCAGTGTCATTTGAAGCTTGCCCAGCATCGTTTGCAGCCTTGCCCAGTGTCTATTTTCAGCTTGCCAGTGTCATTTGCAGCTTGCCCAGCCCCGTTTGCAGCCTTGCCCAGTGTCATTTGCAGCTTGCCAGTGTCATTTACAGATTGCCCAGAGTCATTTGCAGCTTCCCAGTGTCATTTGCAGCTTTCCCAGTGTCATTTGCAGCTTGCCATTGTCATTTTCAGCTTGCCCAGCGTCGTTTGCAGCCTTGCCCAAGTTCAAATTTCCCGCCACTGAGACAGACCGAGCGCCAACGAAAAAGACAGAGCCGACTGCTCGGCTCTGCTCGCAGTCCCGCTTCCCTGCTGGGCGGGACTGCGAGCGGAGCCGAGTAAACAGTACAGTCGGCTCTGTCTTTTTCGGCAGTGCTCGCTCCAGAAATAGCAGGGAAGCGGGACTGCGAGCGGAGCCGAGCAGTCGGCTCAGTCTTTTTTGGCGGCACTCTGTCTTTTTCCGCGGCGCTCTGTATTTTTTGGCTGCGCTCGCTATTTTTCGGAAGCGCTCAATATTTTTTGGGTCACAGACAGTGGGGATCGGTGTATAACACGCACCCACAACTTTCCCCCGATTTTAAGGGGGAAAAAGTGCGTGTTATACGCCGATAAATACGGTATGTATTAGTGTAGTTATATTGTGTTATTTGTTTGCCTTACCTTATAATGATAGGCCCACATGTTGTGGCTGCAGTTTGTAGTGTCATGGCTGATAAATTCTTCTGTATCCATATAGTGCTGCATCAAGCCTGTATTAAAACTGGAGAGTGCACAATCTGGTGCATACAGGGGGAAGACCAAATGCGCAAACCACCAGGGGGAATGATCACTATAAAAAACTGAATAAAAATAGAAATGCCGCAGCCACCATTAAAGTGTTCCCACACCAATAGTAGATGAAAAAATATATCTAAATATATAAAATGTGGCGCTTGCAGGAAAATTGCTAAAAATTGTTTATATAAAATACTTAGGGTAATGATAAAATATATAAAAGAACGCTTCAAGCAATAAAAAGTCCTGATATAAATAATTCATAAATTACATGAGAAAGTGTGGCGCTTTCATCCAGGCCAGGAAACCAATCCTAAGGGGGAGGAGGCTCCAAAGAAAGGTTCCACAGAAGCGTCTATTTATTGAAGTCAATATTCCAATAGGTATTAAAGCAACATAGTGAACCGTGCTATACCCATAATGTGTGAAATAATTCAAATAAACACATCCGAGGTAAAGAAATATAGCATAGATAGATCTGTGAAATGAATAAATATAAATATAAACAATTGTGACGATAATTAATGAACTGTGGAATTCAAAAATAATTTAAATGTAATCCTAATAGTGCAAAAAATACAAAATTATATATATAATATATATATATATATATATATATATATAATCATATATATAATATAATGATTAATAATAATAAAATAATTATAAATAATGTAATCCTAATAATGCAAGAAATATAAAGTTAACCAATGAATGTGTAAGCAAGCATGTGAAAACAATAAACACAGCTAGAAATGAATGTGAAAGTCCAAATGGTGACAATGTTTACTAAAGCATCCAATGTGTTCTAAAAAAATAAAAATAAAGTGTCCAGTGCAAAGAAAAAAAAAGTTGCCAATCAAAATTCAGATCCCATACACGATACAATCGACAACTGTGAAAATCCAAACAGTGACAATGTTTACTAAAACATCCAGTGTGTTCTAAATAAATAAATGAAATGAAATGCAATAAAGTGTCCAGTGCAGAAAAGTTGCCAATCAAACTTCAGATCCCATACACGATACAATCGACAACTGTGCAATGCTTCCTTCTACCCAGGGTGCACTCCTTGTGTGGTTGAAATCCTTTGACGCGTGAGGAGTCAGAGTCAGGTGACCTAAGTACGATCTCGGCTGGGATACGTGCTGTGTACTACTGCTGCTTGTAATTTAATTTATCAAACTGTAAGTTCACTTTACTTTTAATAAAAACATTTTTTGAATACTGCACAATGGAATGTCTCCCTCTTTCTGCCCTCATGTTTGCGGGACTGATGGAGAGAGTGTAAACGGGCAGCAAGGATACATGTTTGGAGAAACCACACGGAAGTGATTTGTTTCCTTCACTTCTTTCATTGAAAGGCTGTTACCCTCTCGCTTAAAGGTAAGAGGCTGGGGAAAACATTCTGTCGGCACCTTTTTGCATGAAAAAGGATCACTACAACCACACAAGGAGTGCACCCTGGGTAGAAGGAAGCATTGCACAGTTGTCGATTGTATCGTGTATGGGATCTGAAGTTTGATTGGCAACTTTTCTGCACTGGACACTTTATTGCATTTCATTTCATTTATTTATTTAGAACACACTGGATGTTTTAGTAAACATTGTCACTGTTTGGATTTTCACAGTTGTCGATTGTATCGTGTATGGGATCTGAATTTTGATTGGCAACTTTTTTTTTCTTTGCACTGGACACTTTATTTTTATTTTTTTAGAACACATTGGATGCTTTAGTAAACATTGTCACCATTTGGACTTTCACATTCATTTCTAGCTGTGTTTATTGTTTTCACATGCTTGCTTACACATTCATTGGTTAACTTTATATTTCTTGCATTATTAGGATTACATTATTTATAATTATTTTATTATTATTAATCATTATATTATATATATGATTATATATATATATATTATATATATAATTTTGTATTTTTTGCACTATTAGGATTACATTTTAATTATTTTTGAATTCCACAGTTCATTAATTATCGTCACAATTGTTTATATTTATATTTATTCATTTCACGGATCTATCTATGCTATATTTCTTTACCTCGGATGTGTTTATTTGAATTATTTCACACATTATGGGTATAGCACGGTTCACTATGTTGCTTTAATACCTATTGGAATATTGACTTCAATAAATAGACGCTTCTGTGGAACCTTTCTTTGGAGCCTCCTCCCCCTTAGGATTGGTTTCCTGGCCTGGATGAAAGCGCCACACTTTCTCATGTAATTTATGAATTATTTATATCAGGACTTTTTATTGCTTGAAGCGTTCTTTTATACACAATCTGGTGCAGCTGTGTACGGGTAGCCAATCATCTAACTTTAGATGGTTCAATTAAGCTTTGACAAAAAAAAAAAAACCTGAAAGCTGAGCTGCACTAGATCGTGCACCCTCCAGTTCTTGTAACTCAACCCCATAGTGCTTAGTGCATTGCCTTGCCTTTTCCTCTGTGTCACATAACAAACGTGAAAGTGCTAGTGTAATGAAAACACATCTCTTTCAGCATGGTGAGATGTTAAATGCTCTGCCTGTTTGTATCTGTGTCAGATCAAATTATTATTTAGCTCTCACCTGCACCAGTGCTAGACTGAGAGACCAAGAGACTATGGCATATGTCATTTATTCGCAGCAACTCACACTACAGACAGTGGTGATGCATTAACCTATACTGTGTCATGTGGCATGTCTTATGTTTAAACACAAACATCTTCTGACACAGGAATGTGAAGATTTACTCTACTATATGATGTGTGTACAGGTAAACAAATGACACCATGAAACTACATGGTCAATGCACACTTTATGCAGGTAAAAAACACAAGGTGCAGGTAGAAAAGTTTATAATGCCTTTAAATGCAATCATTTTCTGAAGCTTCCACATGAATCTATCACAATGTTATATAGCCTACATGATTAAACTATCAAAACCAATGACTGAAAGATGAAGTGCACTGCGTAAAAAGGGCATAGATAAGACTCTGATTATATTGATAAGTATGGATGGGCGAACAGTTCGGCCCGAGCATGAGTTCGGCCCGAACTTGGGCTGTTCGGATTTTCTCCGAACAACCGAATTATCGCGTCGGTCAACAGTTTGTTCGGCCCGCCGAATGACCACAATGCACTGTGCTGCCGCACAGTGCATTGAAAGCCCTGATTGGCAAAAGCAATGAAAGCTTTGTCCAATCAGGAAACAGAGCACTCTCAGAGCCATGATTGGACGCTGTCATGATGACTGTATCCAATCATGGCTCATTGCTCTTGATCCCTCCCCACACTATAAAAGTATTCTTTCCATATCAGCCATTTTTAGTGTGATAGTGGTGTGGAGAGAGATAGAACAGGGCTCTGTTCAGTGCTATTAGACAGTAAGGCTTCATGTACACGGGACATTGTTCAACTTCTCCTGAACGATTTAACTTGACAGCTAGAAACCGGCGTCTAAAAACGTCCGTTTAGCTGCATTTACATGCCGCGTTTAGCTGCGTTTGCGTCTAGAAGCGCTTGAAATAGTTTTTTTTTAAAATAGCCAAAAATTCAAAACGCCTGTAACTGAAATGCGGCTAAATACGAGTTATCGCATTTGGCCATGTTTAGCCACATTTAGCCTTTGAAATGCCTCTAAACACAGCTTCTGAACGCATTTTTTTGGGTTTGAAAAAAAGGTTCAAAACACAACTGCCTAGAAACGACTATAAACGAACCTGTGTACATGTACTGATAAGATAACATAGAGGAGGGTTCAGGAGCAGTTGAAAAAAATGCCCAACTGCTCCTAAATTTCCATTTATCAGCAGCAGTGTACATGAGACCTTAGTGTGCTGTAGTGTGCTATTCTGATTCTATTGTCAGAGTAGAATATCAGTTTAGTGTGAATCTAGGGATAGTTCAGTCAGTGTGAGTGTAGTGCGACCATTAATCTTTACATTAGTGTGAATGTAAGGATAGTTCATTCAGTGTGAGTGTAGTGCTACCACCATTTATCTTTGCATTAGTGTGAATGTAGGGATAGTTCAGTCAATTTGAGTGTAGTGACGGACCGGCTCACGCCGATATACATCAGCATTTTAAAGAGGGTTATCTTTGCTATGGCAGCAGCTAGCTGCCATAACCCCAGTATCCTCTTCTTCAGTGAGCAGTCCCCTTTCCGATAATAGTGGTCTCTGCGGCAGGTTCCCTGCAAGATCACTTTTATTGGTGGTGGGAGAGGCCCCCCCCCCCCCCTCCCGCTGCTCTCCAGTGCCCTCCGCCGCTTAGAGGGGCCATCAGTAGTGGCAGAGGCGATCGGGTTCTCTCCCTGGCTTGGTATGGAGATGGGTGAATGGGAAGATGGCCCCCACAGGCAAAGGTGGACGTGGTCAGTCCTCAGGCAGGGCAACATTTACTCTGTTTAGTGATGTTGGCCATGCTATCCAGCAACAGCATGCAGAGGAGGTGGTGGACTGACTTACTAAACCGTCCTCATCCTCTGCCACCCATTCAGAGGCTAGTGCACAGTCCCCTGCAGCTGCCAGGGTGGCAAAACCTGCCTACTTGTCCACAGCTATTCCTGCCATAGCCCCAACATCAGGCATGGAGGAGTCAGCAGAGTTATTTGAACACAGCTTCAGCCACTTGCTCCTTGACGATGCACAGCCATTCCTCGATTTCGATGTTGGTTCTGAGGTTGAGGAAGGCAGGAACATGAACGAGAGGAACATCAGCGAGAGGGAAGAACACTGGTACACAAATTGGCATTCATGTTCCCCTAGCCGCAGCGCATTGCCAAGTTGTCCCCAGTGGTAATGAGGATGGAGGAGTTATGAGGTCACTGACTCGACTTGGGTGCCGGATAGAGCAGAGGAGGAAAGTGAGTGTGAGGCACAACCTCAATGCGGCAGCCATCTTGGAAGAGTAGAGAGCAGCCACCCTATTCCATCACATTTTGGAGCTGTTATCTCCCGGCCCACTTCCCACAGCTGTTTGGGTCTTTTTTAGTACATGTGCAGCCGATCGCACTGTTGCTATTTGCAAACTTTGTCTCAAGCACATAAAGCGTGGCAAAAACACCAACCATTTGGGTACCACATGCTTGACAAGGCATTTAACCTCCCACCACTCAGACCATTGGCAAGAGCACCTAAAGGCCACACAAAATGGGCACAAATCTGTCCCTCCTCCTTACTTACCTCAGTCTGTCCCTGCTATACCACATGACCTCTCAGCAGCCTCCACTGACAGGGATGATGGTATAGCACAGGGTGTCCCAGGTCCTTGCAGCACATCTGCCAGCAGTACACCACCAGTTATAGACTATAGCCAGCTAATTTCTCTGCCCCTGCTGCAGCGGAAAAAAAAACAAACAGTCCCTGGCACCCACATGCCCAGCATTTAAATGCAAGCTTGTCAAAGCTGCTGGCTCTACAACTTCTGCCTTTCCGCCTGGTGGATTCTGCCCCCTTCCACATGGTGGACTATTATCAAGGGGCGAAAACAGAGATGGAGAGCTTTCCAGTCAACGATCCGCTGGCTTACTGGGTCATATGTGAATACATGACAGGGCCACAGGTACCCAGTACCAGCGTGTCAAGAGTTTATAGTTAGTCTCCTGTGTCTTGGAGTCCATAGAGCTAGTGTGTGTGAGTTTAAGCATGTGTGTTATTTGCTCAGCTGAGAATTCCAGCTCCAAGTCACGCTCCCATTCTCGGATAAAGGACGGCTTTGGTATGGTGGGGACAGAGCCTAAAAGCTGATAGAGTTCAGAGATCATATGATGGGTAGGCTCTCTTGCGATTTTTTTTAAGAATATATATCAGCCTAAACTGAGGAAAAAATGTGATATTTATTATAGCAAAAAGTAAAAGATATTGTGTTTTTTTTCAAAATTGTCGCTCTTCTTTTGTTTATAGCACAAAAAATAAAAACCGCAGAGGCGATCAAATACAACCAAAAGAAAGCTCTATTTAGGACGCCAATCTTGTTTGGGTACAGTGTCACACGACTGCGCAATTGTCAGTTACGGCACTCCATAGGGCTATACTACAATGGCAGGTTTCCAGTCGCTATTTCTTTTCAAGTAAGGTCATAGTCCACGTTACTGCTGACACGTGGCCCAGCAAGCATGGGCAGGGATGATATATTTAGTTCACAGCACACTGTGTAACTCTGCTTGCAACTCGGAAAGGATGCAGGACAGGGCTCAGTGCTGCAGGTTGTTGTACCCCCATGTCTTCATACAGCTGGAGACAGGCCCAGAGGTGGTTCACGCCATGCCAGCTGGAGCCAGGAATGGTTGTGTGTGATAATGGCACAAACCTCCTGTCCGCCCTTAGACAGGGAAAGTTGACACATGTGCCATGCCTGGCACATGTCCCTTAATTTGGTGGTGCATCGTTTCCTAAATAGGTTCCCAGGGTTAGAGGATCTACTAAAGCAGGCCAGAAAAGTGTGTAGCCATTTTAGGCGGCCATACACAGCCAGTGCTCGGTTGGCTGAAATTCAGTGGGAATTCCACCTGCCCATAAACCGCCTGATTTGTGACATGCCCACCAGGTGGAACTCAACTTTGGTAATGCTGCAGCAGCTGCACATGCATCAGAGAGCCATCAATGAGTACCTGTGTGAGTATGGCACAACGACAGGCTCAGGCCGGCTCAGCTTTTTCTCCCCACACCAATTGCTGCACATAGAGGATGCATGCACTGTACTGTCACCATTCGAGGAGGCCACAAGGATGGTGAACTGCTACAATCAGTGACCTAGCGTGGGTTATCAGCGCCCGGGGCAAGGCAAGTAATTTGTGCCCCCTAACGCGTGGACTTTTAGCACTCAATGAGTCCCTTCGACTAGTACACCATACTGCACTATACTGACACCACCATACTGCACTATACTGACACCACCATACTACGCTATACTGACACCACCATACTGACTATACTGATACCACCATACTGCACTATACTAACTGACACCACCATACTGCACTATACTGACACCACCATACTGCACTATACTGACACCACCATACTGCACTATACTGACACCACCATACTACGCTATACTGACACCACCATACTGCACTATACTGACACCACCATACTGCACTATACTAACACCACCATACTAAGCTATACTGACACCACCATACTGCACTATACTGACACCACCATACTACGCTATATTGACACCACCATACTGCACTATACTGACACCACCATACTACACTATACTGACTGACCACCATACATACTGCACTATACTGACACCACTATACTGACTGACCACCATACATATTGCACTATACTGACACCACCATACTGCACTATACTGACACCACTATACTGCACTATACCGACACCACCATACTGCACTATACTGACACCACCATACTGCACTATACTGACACCACCATACTGCACTATACTGACACCACCATACTACACTATACTGACACCACCATACTGCACTATACTAACTGATACCACCATACTGCACTATACTGACACCACCATACTGCACTATACTGACACCACCATACTACACTATACTGACACCACCATACTGCACTATACTGACTGACCACCATACATTCTGCACTATACTGACACCACCATACTGCACTATACTGTCACTACCATACTGCACTATACTGACTGACTGACCACCATACATACTGCACTATACTGACACCACCATAGTGCACTATGCTGACACCACCATACTGCACTATACTGACTGACTAACCACCATACATACTGCACTATACAGACACCACCATACTGCACTATACTGACACCACCATACTGCACTATACTGACACCACCATACTGCACTATACTGACTGACCATCATACATACTGCACTATACTGACACCACCATACTGCACTATACTGACACCACCATACATACTGCACTATACTGACTGACTGACTAACATACATACTGCACTATACTGACCACCATACTGCACTATACTAACTGACACCACCATACTGCACTATACTGACCACCATACTACACTATATAGTGACTGACTGACCACCACCATACATACTACACTTACACTTTACTGTCCTACGGCTGCCTACAGTATTTCTCTTTCTCTCAGTCTCATCCCCCCCGCCCCCGGGGCCAGTAAGTTAGTAACACGACTGACAACTCTCACGTCACGAGGGAGTTTCACTCACCATGTCCTGGTCTGCATCGCATCTCCGGAGGATAGGAGGAGATGAAGACAGCGGCCGCGTATGGGGGTCATGTGCGGAGGTGGGACTTCAGGAGCACTCACATGACCCCATATGCCCAATCACAGGGCGCCGGCCGGACACTGAACATGGCGGCCGGAGCGCGGGGGACACAGGAATTCAAAATTAGGAGGAGTCAGCCAGCAGTAGTGAGTACTGCTATGAAATTTCCCCCTAACGGCACGCCACGGCACCCCCTGCACCCCCCACGCTATGCCACTGGTTACAATGCATGCATCAGTGACAAAATCCCTGTTGTGTTCCTGCTGGAGCAGACTCTACGTGGCATTATGAACAGGACACTCGAGGCAGAGCATCGGGATGAAGAGGTTGACTTCCTTTCTTTTCAAGGCCCACTTTATGTAGACACCATTGTTCCTATGCCTCAGAACACAAAAGGAGAGAGAGGAGAGAGCAGGGGGAAGATTCTGGCAGTTTATGAGGCATTGAAGCAGAGGAAGACATACATCAAACAGTAAGAGAGGGTTTTCCATCCCCAGAACCCTTGGGAGTAGTACTTGGCTGGGAGGAGACAATTCCAGATACTGTAATCCTCAGTGACCCCGAGGAATCTGCTTCTCATGCCTCCGCAAATTTGCTGTGCATGGAATCCCTCATGCTTCAAAGCCTGCGAAAGGACCCAAGAATACGTGGTGTAAAAGAAAAGGATCACTATTGGTTGGCAACCTTTCTTAAACACCGTCATAACGGGAAAGTCTCAGAACTCATCCCATCCCCATAGAGAGTGCAGAAGATGAAATCTTTTGAGGACACCTTAAAGAGCAGTTGTGGAATACTTCGTTTTTAGGCTTCTGTTGGTCAAGAGAGGAGTGGTGGAGAAGGCGGCCACCTAAGTGATGATTTTCTATTTTTTTTAGTCCTCTCTACCCAGGGCTGTCAGCTTCCACATCCCAGCGGCAGCGTCTGCATCACATGGTGGACTATTATCTAGGGGCGAAAACAGAGATGGAGATCTTTCCAGTCAACGATCCACTGGCTTACTGGGTCATATGTGAATACATGACAGGGCCGCAGGTACCCGGTACCAGCGTGTCAAGAGTTTATAGTTAGTCTCCTGTGTCTTGGAGTCCATAGAGCTAGTGTGTGTGAGTTTAAGCATGTGTGTTATTTGTTCAGCTGAGAATTCCAGCTCAGAGTCACGCTCCCATTCTCGGATAAAGGCCGGCTTTGGTATGGTGGGGACAGAGCCTAAAAGCTGGTAGAGTTCAGAGAACATATGATGGGTAGGCTCTCTCTCTCAAAGAACAGCCGTATTGAGTAAGTGTAGTGAACTCCCTAATATAACTTCCATGGGTCTCAAAAAATAGGTGTAACTGTTTATTTCACCACCAGTCCATTAGGAAGCGTTCAAATCTATCCCTGAGGGTCTCTAGGGGGAGCACCCTGCCATGTTCCAAGAACTTGACACAATTTGGGTTGCCGTCATCGACCCAGGATCCAAAAAAGGCCATGTGTTCTCCAGAATGGAACCACGAGAAGCCTCCCAGTGGTGTCAGTGGGCACCCAGAGGGGACCAGGGAATATGAGGCATTAGTGCAGTCCCAGACTCGTAGAACATGAGTAGTCCGTGGGGAGACCGACTCTGAGAACCCTCTGTGTTCCTGGGACAACCAGGGGGCGTACGATAGGTTACGGCCTGTCAGGCTCTATTCCAGAGAAACACACATTTTGGAATGGGTATGAAAGCGCCAATTTAGAATACGTTGGAGTACTATGTCCATATAGTATGGCCAAGACCCCCCCATCCTTTTAGATCTCTTAGGTAGGGACACTGCCAACCCCCGTTTTTTATTGTGCCATACGAACCCGACCAGTGAACTCTGAAGTTGGACGAGGAAGCTTTTAGGAAGAGGGATAGGTAACATCTGCATCAGGAAAAGTACCCTAGGGAGGACATTCATTTTAATTATATTAACCCGTCCTAGTCATGTGAAGGTTATCTTTGTCCAGCTTTGCAAGTCTCTACGCACCATACCCAAAAGTGTAGGATAGTTGGCAGAGTACAACGTTTCAAAACTATCAGTGAGTTGGACCCCAAGATACTTGATGGAGGATTTAGCTCAAATAAACGGGAAAGCTTCCCGCAGAGTAGCAGCTAGCATTTCGGGCAATACCTCAGGTTTGGCAGCGAGACAAGGGGATTCGTAAGGTGGAAATGAACGTCACCAGCATAAGCTGAGAGTTTGGGTTCAGTGGACCCCACTGTTATCCCCCTAATGTCACCACTTGCCCAAACTGTTCTAAGAAATGGATTCAGAGCCGGAGAGAGGAGGGGGCATCCCTGCCTCGTGCCATTCCGTATCGGGAGCCCAAGGGAGAAGAGGCTGTTTAACCGAACGTTCGCACTTGGAGTCGTATAGAGGGCCATGATCCACTGTAGCATGTGAGGGCCTAAGCCCAGGGCCTCTAAGACCACTCTGAGGTATGACCAGTCAACCCGGTGAAATGCCTTTTCGGCATCAGTAGACAGAATGAGGTAGGGTAGGGTGTCTCTGTGAGAACGTGCCCAATGAATAAGCTGCGTGTTTATTATCTCTTTTGACTTTAAAACTGAGGCTTATATTTATAACTAAATGATTTTATGTTCATCTGTAATATCGACAACTTCTCTTTTGCCTGTTTCTTTTTTCTTAAACAAAATTATTTTAGTTAACAATTAATCGCGGCCAGTTACAGCGCCAGAGCCGCGATACCCGGTAGGCACTCCGGGATAGATGCAGCACGCTACAGCCTGAAATATTATTCATCATTATATTAAACAATTATTTAAACCTTCACATTTACCCTTGTCACAACAGTGAGAATTATGAATCCTGTTACCGCTATGCTTCATCCTATATTGCTATCCTATTAATGCATTGGCCCATCTTTATAAGCATATATACTGTATATCAATATATATATATATATCAATATACAAAGCAACAGATATTAAAATTACCATATCATAAGACCATGCTACATAAATGAAGGTCATTTAAACCGTTATCTCAACTGTATAGCAAATGTCTGTGGAAAACAAGGGAGGAAGGGGGTGTGACAGTCCATAAAACCAAGAGGGAGGGGGCGTGACAGTCTTTAGGTTAATTGAAAAGAGTCCTCAGCAAAAATATAAAACACAAAAAAGTCTCTTTTGTATGGCTTATAAATGTCCATAAAATTTCCAGTATACAAAAAGGAAAAATACACATTTTTTTTTTCCTTAATCCTTTCTATAGTTTGATAGCTGTTAAAATGTAAGCAGTTAACATTGGTTGTGTGAAAAATGTCAGCAATAGGTTTAGGTTGAAGTAGAGGTTGTGCATTCGTTTTCGTCCGAATTTCGGGTATTTTTGTTATCGTTTTAACAAACGATAACGAACGTGCAGAATCCGAAAACCGAAAGATCCGACATAAACAAATTCTTTACTTTCATTTTCGTTGCAACAGTTTGATATAGATAGGAGATTTGACATGACACTGACAATAGCGATCTGTGTCCATCGAACCTGTGGTCGAATGTGCCTATCCTTTATTAGTTCAAGATTATTCTACACAGAGAGAAAAGATTTGACATAGAGAGAAAAGATTCGACATTATAGAGACAATAGCAAAAAAGGTAGAATGTGCCTAACCTAACTCTATTAGTCCAAGATTATTCGACATAGATAGAAAATATTCGACATGAAGATTTGACGAAGTAGTCGCCACGAGAGGACATTTATGGTCAAATGCTACGCCCATAGGCTATAGAAGAATTCTAATGTTGGTTGGCTAGTAATAATAATTATTAAATATAATTATTAGTAGTGTCATACAACATTAGAATTCTACTATAGCTTGTAAGCGGAACATTCGACCGGAAATATACGATTGCGGTGTCGTGCAGTTTAACTCCTCCGTTGAATCTTCTTAGAACATTCGACCTTAATTATTTGGGATTTTCGGACGAATGCATTTTTTAACGAAAAGAAGCTGATTTTCTTTGGAAATATTGAAAGGCTTTTAAATATCTGGGTTCTGGTGAGTGTACCCCCGAAGGGGAGATTTGACCGCATGTGGTGAAAATCTGGGTGAAATTTTCTGGTGGAAGCTTTCAACTGCAGATCACATAAGAGACTTTCTAATACCCTGCTCATCAGATTTTGATTGGTTTAACTGTTTTTATTTGTATTTTTATTTTTATTTGGATTCTTATGGGCGATGTCTGCCTTACAATAAGGACATTAAGCGCTGCTGCGGTATTTTAAAAAGACTTTTGAGGAAAGTTTACAATATTGCCATATTTCAGAAACAAAATAAATAAAAATGAATTTCTTTCTAAGTAACTAAATAATTTTATTTTTCGGACGAAAACTAAATTCCAAAACAAAATATTTCAGTGTGCACATGTCTACTATGAAGTATGAAGTGAAGTGCGAATAAGGTTATAGACCCAAATCCAGAGTTGTCTCACTAATGGGCATGCCCACCAAATGTAGGCCATTGAGCCTGCTTGATAGCATCCACAAGTAAATGGGTAATTTGGTGTATAGTACCATTGGTGTAAGATTTGATATGCATTCTCAAGGATTAATACAGAACTATTAGCTATAGATTGACTCATAATTTGCCAATCCTCTGGATCCACCGTGATACCAAGTTCAGTTTTCCGTTGGATTTGATAGGGAAGTATAGGTGGTATCTTATATGAGATGATAAATAATAAATGAAGGAAATTAGGCCAGTGGTATGCAAACTGGATTTACAAATGTTTTCAAAACGGAGAGAAATGAGGGCAGAAGAGTGTATGTATAAAATGTCTTAACTGTAGATAGAGAAAATGTTCTTTTAAGCTTCATTTTGTGAGAAGAACAGAGTTGGTCAAAGGATATTATTTTGGTAAGCGTGAGAAGGAAGTATATCTTCTCAAAGACATGGTTTGACCACCACTAAAATTGTGAGGGACTTTCAGTACCTAGGAAAAATTGGGAGACATTGTAAATATTTCAGTAAAGGCAAATATGGAGAAATAAGGCAGGCCAAAAATGTGAGTCCCTATTTTGAACAAATTAGTCAAAATAGGGTTTTAGGGTGACGTGATGGAGGGAGCCAAGGTAAGGACTTAGAGGAGCTGGGTAGCTACCTACGATGTCCAGTGTAGCCCAAAAAGGAAGGTCATGAGTAGCATGCAAATTGGATTTGGGGGCAATATTTGCAGCTACATAATGCTGATAAATATTCAGAACTGCAAGGCCTCCAAATATTTTTTTAAGCATATAGGATGTACATACTAATATGAGGTTTGGAGGGCCCCTCAAACAAAATTAAGTATCTTTCGTTGATGAATCTGGAAGATATGCACCTAAATAGATACTGGATGAACTCTAAATGCATATAACCATTTGGGAAGATACACTACTGTGCCAAAGTTTTAGGTAGGTGTTTAAAAAATGCTATAAATTAAGAATGAGTTTATATACAGAAGTGTCAATAGTTTAATTTTGACAATTAACAAAACTGAAAGTAAATGAACAGAAGAGAAATTCAAATCAAATCAATATTTTGTGTGACTACTCTTTGCTGTTAAAACAGCATCAATTCTTCAATTCTTTTAGGTACACTTGCAACAGTGGTGGTTGGTGTTTTTTTTGGGGGTGGGCAACAACCATATGTCCGACGCCCTGTATGTAGATCAACCTGTGCGCCCCTAATGGACGGGCCGCCTCTGACTTGCACACAGTTTTTGAAGGAACTCAGCAGGTAGGTTGTTCCAAGCATCTTAGGGAACTAACCACAGATCTTTTGTGCTTTTTTTGCTGCATTGAGTTTCCTCAAAAGAAAATAGCACATCTTCACCACTTCCTGCATCCATAAACCTCCTCCCATGCATGTGCTGCCTGTGCACCCCCTGCGGGGTGCTCGGCGCGCTCTGTGGTCAATGAGACTCGGCTCGATCTTACCAAGTGATCAGCAGTCAGCCAATGACAGCTGATCACGTGATGTAAACAGAGGATTGGTAATCAGAAAAAAAACAATCACTAGCTTCTGTTAAAGGGACATTAATCATGAACAGGTAAAGCCACTGCCGCCTCATCTGTGCCCACCATTGCCGCCTGCCAGTGCATATCAGTGCCGCCAATCAGTGCCACCAGTGCCACCTACCAGTGCCCACAGTGCCCCTATCAATGCCCACCAGTGCCACCTACCAATGCCTATTAGTGCTGCCAATCAGTGCCACCTATCAGTGCTGCCTATCAGTGCCACTTACCAGTGCCCATCAGTGCCACGCATCAGTGCAGTTTAGTGCCACCTATCAATGCCCTTCATTGCCTGCCCATCAGTGCCCATTAGAGCCACCCATCAGTGCCACCTCTCAGTGCCACCTATGAGTGCCGATCAGTGCCACCTATCTATGCCCACCAGTGCCACCTATCAGTGCCAATCAGTGCAGCCTCATCAGCGCACATCAATGAAGGAGAAAAATTACCTGTTTGCAAAATTTTATAAGAAACTATAAAACTGTTTTGTTTGTTTTTTCAAAAATGTTGATCTTTTTTTGTTTTTTTATCAAAAAAAAACAAAAAAACAACCCAGCAGTGATTAAATAGCATCAAAAGAAAGCTCTATTTGTGGGAAAATTATAAAAATGTCATTTGGGTACAGTGTTGCATGACCTCACAATTGTCATTCAAAGGGTGACAGCGCTGAAAGCTGAAAATTGGCCTGGGCAGGAACAGGGTTTAAGTTCCCAGTAAGTAAGTGGTTAAAACCCCAGTTTGCTTTGAAATCTTTGCGTGGGAGATACCTTGCTGATGCAGTATAACTACCTTGAGTTTTGTTTCTGTGCTCAGTCTTGCCATGGTGTATGACCTGTGACATGAAACTGTTTTCCACAACCTCACATTTGTAGCAGAGTTTGGCTGTTCCTTACCGAGTGTTAAGCCTCCTATATAGCTGCTTCTGTTTCAGTTAATGACTGTGTTTCAACCTACATATGAAATTGACGATCATTAGGAATATTCTTGTTCAAGTATTTTATTAAAGATTATCTTAAAACACTGAATGTAATGAGTAAAGGGAACATTTTTTCATCATAACATTAGTTTAAGTATATCTCTAGTCGCATATGACATCTTATAATTGTTTAGTTAACAATTAAATTAAGACAGATCAATGCAATACATTAATAGTTATCTATCTAAACAAAAATCTACCTTATATATATATATATATATACACATTTATGTAGAGTCGCTAGTATATTTGGTGCTCTTTTCAATAGTGGAACATTATGGTTAATCTACCGCTAATTTGGAGCCTAATATCAGCATAATAATTTGGTATGTCAACCAACCAACTATGGTGGAGTTTACCAGAATTAAAAAGGTAATATGAAAAATAAGGAGGGGAAGGGGTTTACAACAAAGAGGGGAAAGAAAGCAAGTAGGAAGAGGGAGGGATAAGGGGAAGGGGAAAGCAAGTTAACCACCAGTGTGGAGGAGTGTAGAGGAGATGGTGGCTTGTGTTTGGTTTGATTTGCAGCAACCAAAGTGGACAGCAGCGTTCTGCCTGGAAGCCTCCTAGCAGGTGAAGTCACCTGAAACCACCCAAGGACTGTTTGATTGCGATAGCAATGCTGGACTTTGAATGTCGATGGCCCCACAGTCTCAGCACCAATATAAGGCTGCAAGCAGCCTGAACTTCCTCTAGCTCTGATGAAGGAGCGTGCTTGTTCTTTCCATCTACAGTGCGCATGCTCCGAAACGCCGTCGCCGTAGCCGTGACGTCATTATGCCCCAACGCCTGTTTGAATCAACCGACCGGAGCCAAGCCTCGCTCTCGGTCCGACCAGTCAGCGTTACCAACTATAGGATATCCTGCTGGACAGGACACCATACTGGAACAAAACAGGCGGACGCAGTGCATATATGACGCCCCAGAGGACTCCTTTGTGCTGAATCACCTTTTACCATATGTAAGTGGATATATGCACCTTGTCTCTGTGAATTAAATGCTAGCAATTTTAACCTGGTGGCGCCTTTTTTCTGTGTTTTGTTTTTCATGTATTTTGGAGTTTGCTCTCGACTCCCCGCTTTGAAGGCTGCCCTGGACTGTTAACTTGCTTGCATGCTACAGACAAAAGGTTTTGTTTCCATTTTTATATTTTAGCATACAGACTATGGACTCTATTTTTCATACTATGATAGCCATGCTAAACCACTATTAGATATAAGGGAAGTTCAAAATATTGATTATTTAGCAACAGCGCCATCTATATATATGTTCTCCTTGGATTGCAAGACCTGATGGATTGCCATATTTTTTCAATAATGGGAATATGCGTCAGTTTTATACTGTTATATAACGATGCTATTTGGGTGTACGTGAAGAACTCCCGCTGTGGTATCTGGAACTTCTGCCTGACTCCTGCAAATGATAGCACTTTTCCCTCTTTCAAAATGTCCACAATATTAATCACCCCATGCTCTTGCCATTTTTTCACTGTCGCGTTTGGGATTAGCCATGGAATAGACTCTAAAGGGATGGGTATATTGACTACTGGGTATTGTATACTTCCATCTGTTTTAGCGCTTGCCCACTAGGGATGAGCCGAACACCCCCGGGTTCGGTTCGCACCAGAACCTTCGAACCGACCGAAAGTTTGCGTGAATTTTCGAACCCTATACGTTATAATGGACGCGAACGTTCGAAATCAAAAGTGCTAATTACAACGGCCAATATGCATGTTAATGTCATAAAACAGGTTTGGGGACCCGGGTCCTGCCCCAGGGGACATATATCAATGCAAAAAGAACTTTTAAAAACTAACGTTTTTTCGGGAGCAGTCATTTTAATGATGCATAAAGTGAAAAAAAAAAAGTGAAATTTTCCTTTAAATATGGTACCTGGGGGGTGTCTAAAGTATGCCTGTGAAGTGGCATGTGTTTCCCGTGTTTAGAACTGTCCTTGCACAAAATGACATTTGTAAAGGAAAAAAAGTAGCCATTTAAAACCACTTGCGGCTTTAATGTCATGTCTTGTCCTGGCTGCCATATGGCTGAAAATCCTTGAGAAAAATGGCATGGCTACCCCATCACCCCCCCCCCCCGGGGGGGGGGGGATGGATATTAAGGGGGACCCCGCACCCAAAATAAAACCCTATACCTACAACCCTATATACTCTGAACAGCAGTATATAGGTGGTGCAAACAAGACACGGACTGTAGGTTTGTTCTTAAGTAGAATCTGAACAGGTACATTATGAAGTGTAGCTCCATCCCAAAAAAATCAATTTTTAAGCTTTTTGGAGAACATAGGGAGGGGTTATTACCCCTGTAACATTTGCTGTCTCTGCACATGTGTTCAGAACATGTCACCTCACTTTCCGTCCCAATGACAAATGTTTTTGGAAAAGTGGGGTTTTAATTGAAACAAGGATTGGTGATAAAGTATCAGTAGAGAGGAGATACCTTTTTCCCAAATTAAATCTAACAGGATAGAATTTCCCTTCCTAGGTGTAGATTTCCTCTCACTTCCTGTTTTCTCTTTCCATTTGCAAGTAGGAGTCGTTTGTAAGTTGGATGTTTGAAAGTAGGGGCCTGGCGTATATACTCTGCAGAAATTTGCCCTATTAGATGTTGGTGTAGCCACAAGACTGGTGGGCACAGGAATGGGCCCTGCTGTGAGTTAATAGATCAAGATTTGTACTTGCATGCACCTGTTGAACCGGGCAGAAAAATTGGCGGTGGTGGTGGTGGTGGACGGTGTTGCCACAAGACTGTAAGCTCTCACAGTTACTCTTGGTGGGCGCAGGAATGGGCCCTGCTGTGAGTTATTAGATCAAGATTTGTAATTGCATGCACCTGTTGAACAGGGCAGAAAAATTGGGCCTTTGGTGGTGGTGGTGGTGGACGGTGTTGCCACAAGACTGTAAGCTCTCACAGTTACTCTTGGTGGGCGCAGGAATGGGCCCTGCTGTGAGTTATTAGATCAAGATTTGTAATTGCCTGCACCTGTTGAACAGGGCAGAAAAATTGGGCCTTTGGCGGTGGTGGTGGTGGACGGTGTTGCCACAAGACTGTAAGCTCTCACAGTTACTCTTGGTGGGCGCAGGAATGGGCCCTGCTGTGAACTATTAGATCAAGATTTGTAATTACCCGCCCCTGTTAAACAGGGGCTGAAAAATTGTGCCTTAGGCACTGGTGCTGGTGCCACAACACTGCAACCCCTCACAGATACTGTACTTGGAGCACAGCAGTCACACGTGTTGCGAAGCATTTTTTTAAAAAATTGTAAGTACACGCCCCTGTTAAACAGGGGCTGAAAAATTGTGCCTTAGGCACTGGTGCTGGTGCCACAACACTGCAACCCCTCACAGATACTGTACTTGGAGCACAGCAGTCACACGTGTTGCGAAGCATTTTTTTAAAAAATTGTAAGTACACGCCCCTGTTAAACAGGGGCTGAAAAATTGTGCCTTAGGCACTGGTGTGGTGGCATGGATCATTGAGGAGGAGGAAGAGGATAGTCAGTGAACATAAGAGGACAGTCACTCAGCATCAGCATAGGCAGTCTTGAAGGGATGTGACATTATAAATTATTCCGTTATATCCGCTTCAGGTGCCTGGTAGCTGGTGGTGATCCAAGACTGATTCATTTTGATGAAGGTCAGTCGATCAACCGAGGCGGTGGACAGGCGCACCCTATGATCGGTGACAAATCCTCCAGCAGCACTGAATGTGCGTTCGGAAAGAACGCTGGAGGCAGGATAGGCCAGTAGCTCAATTGCATATTGTGCAAGCTCTGGCCAGTGATCCATCCTCAGGACCCAGTAAGCCAGAGGATTTTCGGTGGGAAAGGTGTCCAAGTCTGACCTTGCCCCAAGGTATTCCTGCACCATGTATATCAGACGCTGGCGATGGTTGCTGGAACCGATCATACCTTGGGGCTGCGGACTAAAAAATTGTCTGAACGCATCGGTCAGACGTCCACCTTCCCCACCGCTCCTTCTGCTACTGACCGAAGCCTCAGCAACTCGTCGCCCAGGACCAGGAGTTTGTAACCTCCCAGTTTCTGGGAACGCGTTGCACAGACCTTTCTGCAAGGCCTCCCTGAGATGTCTCATCCTCTGCTCCCTCTGCGACGGCAAGATAAGGTCCGCAACCTTACCCTTGTACCGTGGATCAAGGAGAGTGGCCAGCCAGTAATGGTCCCTCTCCTTGATCCGAAGAACACGAGGATCCTTCCGCAGGCTTTGCAGGATCAGGGAGGCCATGCAGCGTAGGTTAGCTGAGGCATTCGGTCCGGAGTCTTCTGGGTCACTGAGGATGACATGATCGCCAGCCACCTCCTCCCAGCCACGTACAAGTCCACTGGTTTGTTGGGACTGTACATCATCCCTAAAAGACTGCTGCTGCTGATGCTGAGTGCCAGGCTCCACCTCCATGCTCACACAATCCTCCTCCTCCTCCTCCTCCTCATCCTCTTCCTGTGTGATGGGTGGGACAGAAGGAACACTGTCCGGATAAAGGGGGCCTTGAGAGGCAAGGAAGTCCTCCTCTTCCTGCCTCTGTTCTGCCTCAAGTGCCCTGTCCATTATCCCACGCAGCGTATGCTCCAACAGGTGGACAAGAGGTACAGTGTCACTGATGCATGCACTGTCACTGCTCACCATCCTCGTGGCCTCCTCAAATGGTGAGAGGACAGTGCATGCATCCCTGATCATGCTCCACTGACGTGGGGAAAAAAAACCAAGCTCCCCTGCCCTGGTGCCATAGTCGCACAGGTACTCATTGATGGCCCTCTGCTGCGTGTGCAGTCGCTGCAGCATGGCCAACGTTGAGTTCCACCTGGTGGGCATGTCACATATTAGGCGGTTCTTGGGCAGGTTCAGCTCCTTTTGCAGCTCAGTCAGCCGAGCACTGGCATTATAAGATCGGCGGAAATGCACACAGACTTTCCTGGCCTGCCTCAGGACATCCTGTAAGCCTGGGAACCTGCCCAAGAACCGCTGCACCACCAGGTTGAGGACGTGAGCCATACAGGGCACATGGGTGAGCTGCCCCTGTCGCAGGGCGGAGAGGAGGTTGGTGCCATTGTCAGAAACGACCATTCCTGGCTTAAGCTGACGTGGCGTCAACCACCTCTCGGCCTGCCCCTGCAGAGCTGCCAGAACCTCTGGCCCAGTGTGGCTCCTGTCCCCCAAACACACCAGCGCAAGCACGGCATGGCATCTTTTTGCCTGCGTACTTGCGTAGCCCCTTGTACGCCTACGGAGCACCGCTGGTTCCGAGGACAGAGCACTGGAGGAAGAAGAAGAGGAGGGGGTGGAGGAGAGAGGTGTGTCACAACCAGTAGCAGTAGTAGCGTTTTGGAGGCGTGGTGGCGGAACAACCTCCAACACTACTGCACCTTGTCCTGCATCCCTCCCAGCTGCCAATAGAGTGACCCAATGGGCCGTGAAAGAAAGGTAACGTCCCTGTCCATGCCTGCTGGACCATGAGTCAGCGGTAATATGCACCTTACCGCTGACCGCCCTGTCCAGCGAGGCATGGACATTGCCTTCCACATGCCGGTAGAGAGACGGAATCGCCTTCCGTGAGAAAAAGTGGCGTTTGGGAACCTGCCACTGAGAAACCGCACATTGAACAAACTCACGGAAGGGGGCCGAGTCTACCAACTGAAAAGGCAGCAGTTGAAGTGCTAGCAATTTAGCCAAGCTAGCATTCAACCACTGGGCATGTGGATGGCTGGGAGTGTACTTCTTTCGACGGTCCAGCAGCTGGGGCAGGGAAATTTGCCTGCTACAATCGGACGTCGGTGTACTGCAAGTACTTGGTTGTGACACACCTAATTCTACACCTTCAGTCCTCTCACAGCAGCTTTCAGAGAGGACTGAAGGTGTACTGGGGATGGAGATCCCAGCTGATGAGGAGCAAGGAGAGGTCCGCTTAGTTCTTTGGTGTGGGTCTTTTATGTGTGCCTGCCAACGAGCTGCATGGCAGGTCGACATATGTCTGCTCATGCTTGTGGTGCCCAAGCGGCTGATATTTTGGCCACGCGAGATACGCTTGAGACAAATATTGCAAATAGCAGTGGTGCAATCTGATGCACTCGTCTCAAAAAAGGCCCACACCAAAGAACTTTTCTGATAACGTGCAGAGGCAGCGCCCTGCACAGGCGGAGCTCTGCGGTGTTGTACAGTTGCTGTGCTGGCCTCTACCTGGCCTCCAGGGGGCATCCTGCCTCGTTGGACATGTGACGCCGCATCCTCCTCCTCCTCGTCCTCCTCCTCATCCTCTCTCCCTTCAGGCACCCACGTGGAGTCAGTGACCTCATCATCCCCTCCCTCTTCACCACTAGAGCAAACCTGGCAGTAAGCTGCAGCTGGTGGAACAGTACTGCCAGATTCCTCAAGCTGGGTATCATCATCCGAGCCTTCGAATCGTTGGGCATCCTCCTGGAGCATGTACCCAACACTGTGCTCAAAGATTTCGGGGGACTCCTCAGGAGGACATTGTGGGTCTAGGGAAGGGGTGGCTGATGATGCCATTGAGTACGCGTTGGCAGCTGCTCTGCCAGTACCCTGAGCCTGGGTGAGAGAGGATGAGGAGGATGAGGAGGGCTTGGTCATCCATTCTACCAAGCCTTCAGCATGATGCGGCTCCACATGTCCAGCTGCCGAAAACAAAGACGCACGTGTCCCATGGCCACGTGCTGATGACGATGCATGACCACGTCCACGTCCACGGCCACGTCCACTAGAAACAGAGCCTGCCTGCCCTGTGTTCTTGGCTCTGCACGCTCTGCCTCCCCTTGGCGGTCTTCCAGCCATTGTAGTCGGTAGTCCTGTGGGTGCTGCTGAGAAGAATATATAGGAGCTCTGTGTGATGCCACTAACACACTAGAAGTCCTATGGGTGCTTCTGCAAAGAAAATATAGGAGCTCTGTGTGATGCCACTAACACACTAGAAGTCCTGTGGGTGCTGCTGAGAAGAAAATATAGGAGCTCTGTGTGATGCCACTAACACACTAGAAGTCCTATGGGTGCTTCTGCAAAGAAAATAGAGGATCTCTGTGTGATGGGACTAACACACTTCAAGTCCTATAGGTGCTTCTGGGAACAAAATATAGGATCTCTGTGTGATGGGACTAACACACTTCAAGTCCTATAGGTGCTTCTGGGAAGAAAATATAGCTCTGTGTGATGGGACTAACACACTTCAAGTCCTATAGGTGCTTCTGGGAACAAAATATAGGATCTCTGTGTGATGGGACTAACACACTTAAAGTCCTATAGGTGCTTCTGGGAACAAAATATAGAATCTCTGTGTGATGGGACTAACACACTTCAAGTCCTATAGGTGCTTCTGGGAACAAAATATAGGATCTCTGTGTGATGGGACTAACACACTTCAAGTCCTATGGGTGCTTCTGGGAACAAAATATAGGATCTCTGTGTGATGGGACTAACACACTTCAAGTCCTATAGGTGCTTCTGGGAAGAAAATATAGCTCTGTGTGATGGGACTAACACACTTAAAGTCCTATAGGTGCTTCTGGGAACAAAATATAGAATCTCTGTGTGATGGGACTAACACACTTCAAGTCCTATAGGTGCTTCTGGGAACAAAATATAGGATCTCTGTGTGATGGGACTAACACACTTCAAGTCCTATAGGTGCTTCTGGGAACAAAATATAGGATCTCTGTGTGATGGGACTAACACACTTCAAGTCCTATGGGTGCTTCTGTGAACAAAATATAGGATCTCTGTGTGATGGGACTAACACACTACAAGTCCTATGGGTGCTTCTGGGAAGAAAATATAGGTCTGTGTGATGGGACTAACACACTTCAAGTCCTATAGGTGCTTCTGGGAACAAAATATAGGATCTCTGTGTGATGGGACTAACACACTACAAGTCCTATGGGTGCTTCTGGGAAGAAAATATAGCTCTGTGTGATGGGACTAACACACTTCAAGTCCTATAGGTGCTTCTGGGAACAAAATATAGGATCTCTGTGTGATGGGACTAACACACTGCAAGTCCTATGGGTGCTTCTGGGAAGAAAATATAGCTCTGTGTGATGGGACTAACACACTTCAAGTCCTATAGGTGCTTCTGGGAACAAAATATAGGATCGCTGTGTGATGGGACTAACACACTTAAAGTCCTATAGGTGCTTCTGGGAACAAAATATAGAATCTCTGTGTGATGGGACTAACACACTTCAAGTCCTATAGGTGCTTCTGGGAACAAAATATAGGATCTCTGTGTGATGGGACTAACACACTCCAAGTCCTATAGGTGCTTCTGGGAACAAAATATAGGATCTCTGTGTGATGGGACTAACACACTTCAAGTCCTATGGGTGCTTCTGTGAACAAAATATAGGATCTCTGTGTGATGGGACTAACACACTTCAAGTCCTATAGGTGCTTCTGGGAACAAAATATAGGATCTCTGTGTGATGGGACTAACACACTTCAAGTCCTATGGGTGCTTCTGTGAACAAAATATAGGATCTCTGTGTGATGGGACTAACACACTTCAAGTCCTATAGGTGCTTCTGGGAACAAAATATAGGATCTCTGTGTGATGGGACTAACACACTTCAAGTCCTATGGGTGCTTCTGTGAACAAAATATAGGATCTCTGTGTGATGGGACTAACACACTACAAGTCCTATGGGTGCTTCTGGGAAGAAAATATAGGTCTGTGTGATGGGACTAACACACTTCAAGTCCTATAGGTGCTTCTGGGAACAAAATATAGGATCTCTGTGTGATGGGACTAACACACTACAAGTCCTATGGGTGCTTCTGGGAAGAAAATATAGGTCTGTGTGATGGGACTAACACACTTCAAGTCCTATAGGTGCTTCAGGGAACAAAATATAGGATCTCTGTGTGATGGGACTAACACACTACAAGTCCTATGGGTGCTTCTGGGAAGAAAATATAAGTCTGTGTGATGGGACTAACACACTTCAAGTCCTATAGGTGCTTCTGGGAACAAAATATAGGATCTCTGTGTGATGGGACTAACACACTTCAAGTCCTATAGGTGCTTCTGGGAAGAAAATATAGGTCTGTGTGATGGGACTAACACACTTCAAGTCCTATAGGTGCTTCTGGGAACAAAATATAGGATCTCTGTGTGATGGGACTAACACACTTCAAGTCCTATAGGTGCTTCTGGGAACAAAACATAGGATCTCTGTGTGATGGGACTAACACACTACAAGTCCTATGGGTGCTTCTGGGAAGAAAATATAGGTCTGTGTGATGGGACTAACACACTTCTAGTCCTATAGGTGCTTCTGGGAACAAAATATAGGATCTCTGTGTGATGGGACTAACACACTTCAAGTCCTATAGGTGCTTCTGGGAAGAAAATATAGGTCTGTGTGATGGGACTAACACACTACAAGTCCTATAGGTGCTTCTGGGAACAAAATATATGATATCTGTGTGATGGGACTAACACACTACAAGTCCTATGGGTGCTTCTGGGAAGAAAATATAGGTCTGTGTGATGGGACTAACACACTTCAAGTCCTATAGGTGCTTCTGGGAACAAAATATAGGATCTCTGTGTGATGGGACTAACACACTTCAAGTCCTATAGGTGCTTCTGGGAAGAAAATATAGGTCTGTGTGATGGGACTAACACACTTCAAGTCCTATAGGTGCTTCTGGGAACAAAATATATGATCTCTGTGTGATGGGACTAACACACTTCAAGTCCTATAGGTGCTTCTGGGAAGAAAATATAGGTCTATGTGATGGGACTAACACACTACAAGTCCTACAGGTGCTTCTGGGAACAAAATATATGATCTCTGTGTGATGGGACTAACACACTACAAGTCCTATGGGTGCTTCTGGGAAGAAAATATAGGTCTGTGTGATGGGACTAACACACTTCAAGTCCTATAGGTGCTTCTGGGAACAAAATATAGGATCTCTGTGTGATGGGACTAACACACTACAAGTCCTATGGGTGCTTCTGGGAAGAAAATATAGGTCTGTGTGATGGGACTAACACACTTCAAGTCCTATGGGTGCTTCTGGGAACAAAATATAGGATCTCTGTGTGATGGGACTAACACACTACAAGTCCTATAGGTGCTTCTGGGAAGAAAATATAGCTCTGTGTGATGGGACTAACACACTTCAAGTCCTATAGGTGCTTCTGGGAACAAAATATAGGAGCTCTGTTTGCTGCCAGTGCCTGCCACGAACACACTACAAGTCCTATAGGTGCTTCTGGGAACAAAATATAGGAGCTCTGTTTGCTGCCAGTGCCTGCCTGCCACGAACACACTACAAGTCCTATAGGTGCTTCTGGGAACAAAATATAGGAGCTCTGTTTGCTGCCAGTGCCTGCCTGCCACGAAC
The DNA here is from genome assembly GCA_028564925.1 of Lithobates sylvaticus. Classification (NCBI taxonomy): domain Eukaryota; kingdom Metazoa; phylum Chordata; class Amphibia; order Anura; family Ranidae; genus Lithobates; species Lithobates sylvaticus. The sequence goes on along the minus strand of CM053029.1, from coordinate 108,971,272 downwards.
ACACTACAAGTCCTATAGGTGCTTCTGGGAACAAAATATAGGAGCTCTGTTTGCTGCCAGTGCCTGCCACGAACACACTACAAGCCCCTCTTTCTAAATTAATCTTTCTAAATGAATCTTTTGGAACGTTTGGAGGACATCATATGCCGCTGGAAGTGATGTGGCTGGGACGGACAGTGATAAAATCACTTCGTCCGCAAATAATGAGATTTTGTGTTGGTGACCTAGAGACCTTATACCGTGAATGTCTTGATGCGATCTAATTTTCTCTGCCAAAGGTTGCATTATTAGTGCAAAGATTAATGGGGACATGGGGCAACCTTGCCTCGTCCCATTAGTAATAAGAAATTGTTTAGAGAACATGCCTTCTGTATAGACATAAGCTGAGGGAGAGGAGTATAGTGCCAGTATTGCATTCCGTATCGGGCCGAGAAAGCCAAATTTCCCCAGTACTCCCTCCAGGTATCCCCAATGAACCCGGTCGAAAGCCTTCTCTGCGTCCAATGTAAGGAGCAGAGAAGGCTCTCTATCTTTTTCGGCCATGTTGATGAGGTTTATCATTCTCCTCGTGGCATCTGTGGTTTGACAGCCCGACACAAAACCCACCTGGTCATAGTTAATTAGTTGTGGTAATATGCTCGTCAGTCTTTGTGCTAATAACTTGGCATAGCTTTTTACATCTACATTTAAAAGCGAAATGGGCCTGAAATTTTGCAGTGTATTGGGTTTCTTCCCTTGTTTTGGCAGAGTTATAATTGTAGCTGTCAGCATATCAGGTGGAAAACTCGCTACCGTTGTTGCAGTGTCAAATACTTTCTGTAAGAAAGGAGATAAGATCGTGCTAAATAATTGGTAATACTCCGAGGAGTAGCCATCTGGGCCTGGGGCTTTATTGTGGGGAAGTTTCTTAATTATCTGTTCTATCTCTTGTTGCGTCACTGGTCTGTTCAGATTGTCTAGATCTGTCTGGGGTATAGTTGGCAGGTCCACTGAGTTCAGAAATTCTGCTATCAAGGCAGTGGTTGGTTGGGGGGTGTCCTGGTCATGTTTTAGGTTATATAGTCCTTCGTAATAGTCGCTAAATGCATCTGCTATGTCTTTGGGATTCCTGGCTTCCGTTTTGGTCTTGGGGTTCAGAATGTAGGGTATCTTTTGTTTTGCTACCTTCTCTTTCAGTTGTTTGGCTAGGGACTTTCATGCCTTGTTACCGTATCTGTAGCTACTGGCTTTTAATGAACGGAGCTGATGTTCCTGTTGAGCCACCAGGTGCGCCCTCAATTCTTGTCTTGCCTCAAATAGTCGTCCTTTTAACTGATTAGAGGGGGCCTGTTTGTTATCAGAGTCTAACTGATCTATTTCTCTCAACAGATTATTCAGTCTCTTAGTTCGTTGCTTTTTGAATCTGGCGCTCATTTGTATTAGCAGACCCCTAATATATACTTTGTGGGCATTCCATAATGTGAAGGGATCGTCAACCGAGGGAGCATTGATGGCAAAGAATTTGTTAAGATCTGATGTTATTTTCTGTACATTTGTGGGTTGTGACATAATATAAATGTCGTTATGCCATCTATTTGCTCTGGTCTCGGCTCGACGATCCCCCACCTTGATAGATATAGGCGCATGGTCTGACCATGAAATACTGTGGATCTGCGACTTGACTATTCTTTGTAACAAAAATTTGTCGACCAAGAACAGATCAATTCGAGAGTACGAGTTATGTACCTGAGAAAAAAAAGAAAAATCCCTCTCCGAGGCGTGTTGACACCTCCATACATCATACAGACCGGACAGGGAGATGAACCGGTCCAGCGTAATCTTACGTAGTTTAGTAGCCATTCCTGTAGAGACGTCCATCTCCCTGTTCGGTACTGCATTAAAATCACCACATACAATCAGTGAACCTTTCTTCATTGCCAATACCCTTTTCCAAATTTTGTTCAAGAATCTAAGTTGTTTCACATTAGGGAGATATACATTCACTAAAGTGTATACAACATTATCAAGTTCACATACTAGGACTATAAATCTGCCAGTCGGGTCTAAATATACTTCTAATTCCTTAAAAAGGAGTGAGTCTCTGATAGCTACTGCCACCCACTTTTTCTTTTTTGGGTTATTTGCCGTGTAAACAGTGGGGAATTTCTGGTGTTTGAACATGGGGGGTTTTGACAGGCAAAAATGAGTCTCCTGAAGACAGAGAATGTCACTGTGGAGTGAGATGGCTTCCTTCCATGCCATCTGTCTTTTAAAGGGGCTATTTAAGCCCTTCACGTTGATGGAAGTGATATTAATCGGCATCTCGCTGTGAAAAGTAAGTGCTGTAAGGCGCTGTGCTGAGTGGGTTACTAGGTAGATATTACCTTATCCAGGCAGTAGTTAGAGTCCAGCAGCCGGGTTCGTCGGGAAGGTACCTGCTTCTGTTGGCTCGTTCCGCAGAGAAGATCTGTGTTCACCTAGATCACTGGACAAGCTTGGTAAATAAAAAAATAAAAAAGAAGAAAAGATAGAAAACAATAGCCAAGGGTTAGGCAACGTAAAATGAACAGTCAATGTAGTTGTGACGTAGGGATATGCATAAACTTATGCGATTCACAGTAGAATCTGTGCGGTATTGCTACCGCTCCTTCTGGGGGTTTGAGTGAAGGGATAAAAACACAGCCATCCCTTGGGCCAACAGAGGTAAGTATGCAGTAGATGTAAAGCCTTCATATCAGCCTGTGTCATCACCTGATTCAGCTCTATTAGGGTTGGGGGTCTTGCTCCTGTGGTTGTCCTTTCTTTCTGTGGGTAGGATTTGCTAGTCTTTCATCAGGTGCATGCCTTCTTTAACACTGGCTATTATGTGGTTTTCGCCATCTTTGGTGATCATCAGTTTAGCAGGATAAATCCAGCGGTATACAATCTTGTTATTATTCAGTGGTTTAGTAATGCTGGCCAGTTGCCTGCGTTGTTGCATTGTGAACGCAGATAGGTCTGTATAGAAGGACAAGTCTTGCATGTCTGCAGGGATGTTGTCTCGGTGCCTCACTGCTGCCATAAACCTGTCCTTTGTATGAAAAAAATGAATTCTTACTATAGTGTCCCTGGGCAGGTGGGACGCTATATGTTTAGGCTTGGGGAGTCTGTGGATCCGATCCACAATAAGGTCTGCCATGGGGGCCTCAGGGAGTATGGTCTTCATGACTGTAGTGAAGTACTCTTTCAGTTCAGGAGGTTTAACGGTTTCAGGGATGCCTCTGATTTTAATATTATTCCTTGATCTGTCCTCTAAATTTGCTAATTTCAGCTGCATCTGCATGATCTCATCATCCCTGTCGTTGTGGGCATCCACAAGATCATTAAAAGTTGAGGCAAAGTCACCCATCTCAGATTCTACATGTGAGACCCTCTTTTTCACCGCTGAAATTTCAGTTTTGAATTGAGTGGTCAGGGCCATAATATCAGCATGCAATGTGGATCTAAGGGAAATCAGCATGTCTTTTAGTGTAGTATCCATTACAGGCATATTAGTTGTGGGGAAGTCTGATATGGACTCTTGCAGCTCCCTCGTGTCATCTAAAGATGAGTCTATGCTTACCTCCATGTCTGCCCTGTCTGCTGTTCCGTGGAGCTTCTGCTTGCTCTTAGCTGGGCTGGAGGAGGCCGATGGTGGAGGTGACCTGTGCTCCGGTCGCTGATTAGATTGAGAGCGGCCTGTGGATGTTGCTGTAGGCGCGCCGCGCTGAGTGTATGGGCCGTGTGTGTCTCTCCAGCTCCCATCGCCGCCATCTTGCTCTGAGTACCGGCGCTGCATAGCAAAGAAATCTGGCATTTTCACATTTTTTTTTGTGTCTTTGCGCTTCCTTGATGTCATCCTGGGCTTCCGCAGGGTGTACTTGAGCTTTTTGAGGCCAAGTCCGAGGCTTTAAGTCGCTTTATTTGCTCTGAAGGCCCGCTGTGGAGAGGAGCTGTTTCAGAAAGCAGCCATCCGCTCCGCTGGTCAGCCACGCCCCCCCAGCAAGTAATGTTTAATCCATGGTTGCCATAGATTATAAAACTTTTTGCGACTGTTTTTATCTAAAGCTTCCATCTTTGCATGTAACAGAGTTTGGTTCATTCTGTGTTTGGTATTGGCTAAATTCAGAGTAGGTGTTTTCCAAGCTTTAGCTATAGTCTGTTTAGCAGCTGTTAAGAGCTGTATTAATAATTTTAACTATTTTTGTTGTAGAGATATCAGTCTTAAGTTTGGAAGGGCCAATGCCGGGTCAGGTGTAATAGAGCTTTTGAACATTGCTGAGGCAAGCATGAAAATAGATTTCCAAAATTCTTGTACCACTGGACATTTCCAACATATGTGTAAATGTGAACCCAGCTCTGAACAGTCACGAAAACAGAAGGCCGAATAATCTGGAACATATTTAGGGATTCTAGCTGGAACTAAGTACCATCCTGTGAGTACTTTGTATGCATTCTCAATTGCTGTTACATTTGGTGAGGACGATTTTGTTATGGACCATATCTCAGACCATTCTGCTGTATCGATAGTATGACATAGATCATTTTCCCATTTGGCCACATAAGAGGGTTGGGATGCATCATGTAAAGATTGTAGACCGTACATAGTTCTGTGTCGATCCCATAATGATAAAGAATGTTTAGTGATCGGGTTTAGAAGATTCTTATGATCCCTTTGATGTAACCATAATATATTCTATATCAGGCAAGGGTAATAGTCCACTGCTTCTATTGCAACCCAGAGGGGGGTTTCAGTAGTAGCTTGATATTTTGGCAGTTGTGCCACTTGAGCAGCCTTATAATATGTCATGAAATTAGGAAAACCCAAGCAACCCCACAATTTGGGAAGATATAAGTTTTCTTTAGGAAATCTTGGTTTAATTTGGTCACACCAAATATTCATTTGATTTAGATTTTTCTTCTGTTTCACTTACTTTTGTAAATTGATAAAAAATAAACAATTACAATACATATTTTTTAAAAGCATTCTTACTTTACAGCATTTCTTCACAACTACCTAAAACATTTGCACAGTACTATATGTCATCTTGATGGCATATATTTTACCAAACCACAATAGAGGAAGATGTCGCCATGAATCAAGTAAACAGGATTTTCAAAACAGGGATTGCCTGATATAAAAACTCATAAATATTTTAAGAATATTAATGCTTGTATGCCATATGTAAACATTTTGCGTATATAAAAAAAGTGAAGGTGGCATAGTCAGAAGTAGGGATGAGCTTGGTGTTCAGTTTGAACATAAGTTCAACTTGAACATTGGGTGATCGCCTGTTTGCTCAAAAAACGAACATTATGGGGCGTTTGCAGCAAATTTGAGCGCCGCGGAAAGCCCCATAATGCACTGCGTGATCGCAGTGCATTGCTGTATGATGATTGGCCAAAGCATGCACCTGACCTACATGCTTTGGCCAATCCCAGCCTTCTCTGCTAAGAGAGCCATAATTGGCCAAAGGCAGGGGGCCTTTAGCCAATCATGGCTCAGGTGGACTAAGTCCACGCCCCACACTATATAAGGCTGCCTACACTGCGGCCCTGTGTAGTGTTGTTGGTGTGGATGGAGAGATAGCTTGATTTAGATTAAGCATATACAGTGGTGTGAAAAAGTGTTTGCCCCCTTCCTCATTTCCTGTTCCTTTGCATGTTTGTCACACTTAAGTGTTTCGGAACATCAAACCAATTTAAACAATAGTCAAGGACAACACAAGTAAACACAAAATGCAATTTGTAAATGAAGGTGTTTATTATTAAAGGTGAAAAAAAATCCAAACCATCATGGCCCTGTGTGAAAAAGTGATTGCCCCCTAAACCTAATAACTGGTTGGGCCACCCTTAGCAGCAACAACTGCAACCAAGCGTTTGCGATAACGTGCAATGAGGCTTTTGCAGTGTCCTGGAGGAATTTTGGCCCACTCATCTTTGCAGAATTGTCCTAATTCAGTTACATTAGAGGGTTTTCGAGCATGAACGGCCTTTTTAAGGTCATACCACAACATCTCAATAGGATTCAGGTCTGGACTTTGGCTAGGCCACTCCAAAGTCTTCATTTTGTTTTTCTTCAGCCATTCGGTGGTGGACTTGCTGGTGTGTTTAGGATCATTGTCCTGCTGCAGAACCCAAGTTCGTTTCAGCTTGAGTACACGAACAGATGGTCGGACATTCTCCTTCAGGATCTCTTGGTAGACAGCAGAATTCATAGTTCCTTTTATCACGGCAAGTCTTCCAGGTCCTGAAGCAGCAAAACAGCCCCAGACCATCACACTACTACCACCATATTTTACTGTTGGTATAATGTTCTTTTTCTGAAATGCAGTGTTCCTTCTACGCCAGATATACTTGGACACACACCTTCCAAAGAGTTCCACTTTTGTCTCATCGGTCCACAGAATGTTGTCCCAAAAGTCTTGGGGATCATCAAGATGTGTTGTGGAGAAATTGAGACGAGCTTTGATGTTCTTTTTGCTCAGCAGTGGTTTTCTCCTTGGAACTCTGCCATGCAGGCCATTTTTGCCCAGTCTTTTCCTGATGGTGGAGGCATAAACGCTGACCTTAACTGAGGCAAGTGAGGCCTGCAGTTCCTTGGACGTTGTTGTGGGGTCTTTTGTGACCTCTTGGATGAGTCGTCGCTGCGCTCTTGGGGTAATTTTGGGCGGCCGGCCACTCCTGGGAAGGTTCACCACTGTTCCATGTCTTCGCCATTTGTGGATAATGGCTCTCACTGTGGTTCGCTGGATTCCCAAAGCTTTGGAAATGGCTTTATAACCCTTTCCAGACTGATAGATCTCAATTACTTTCTTTCTCAATTGTTCCTGAATTTCTTTGGGTCTCGGCATGATGTGTAGCTTTTAAGGATCTTCTGGTGGACCTTACTGTGTCAAGCAGCTCCTATTTAAGTAATGCCTTGATTGTGAACAGGTGTGGCAATAATCAGGCCTGGGTGTGGCTAGAGAAATTGAACTCAGGTGTGGACAACCACAGTTATAGTATGTTTTAACAAGGGGGGCAATCACTTTTTCACACAGGGCCATGATGGTTTGGATTTTTTTTCACCTTTAATAATAAACACCTTCATTTACAAATTGCATTTTGTGTTTACTTGTGTTGTCCTTGACTATTGTTTAAATTGGTTTGATGTTCCGAAACACTTAAGTGTGACAAACATGCAAAGGAACAGGAAATGAGGAAGGGGGCAAACACTTTTTCACACCACTGTACAGTCTAGTATATATATATATATATATATATATATATATATATATATATATATATATACTCTGCATCCAGTGTAGCCTATATCTACAGTGCATTCCGTGGTGTACTATTTTGAATATACTACTACAGCCGTAGTGCAGTTGCTACTACTTTTCTGATGGTGTATAGGGATGAGCCGATGTTCGAATCAAACGTAAGTTCGTCTCGAACATCGGGTGTTCGCCTGTTCGCCAAGTAGCGAACAATTTGGGATTTTCGTGGCAAATTCGAAAATTTGAAATTAGAAAATTCATTATAGCCGCTAGTAGTTTTAAATTACTTTTTTTCCTTTAGAAATGTAATTTTGTGCAGGAACTGTTCTAAACATTTAAAGGAATATTTCACTTTTATTGTTTCACATTATTAAAATCACTGCTCCCAAAAAAACTTCAGTTTTTAAAACTTTTTTTTGCATTGATACATGTCCCCTGGGGCAGGACCCGGGTCCCCAACCACTTTTTATGGCAATAACTTGCATATAAGCCTTTAAAATTAGCACTTTTGATTTTTCACATTCGTGTACCATAGACTTTAATGGTGTTCGCGTGTTCGAACAAATTTTTGCATGTTCGCATGTTCTGTTGCGAACCGAATAGGGGGGTGTTCGGCTCATTCCTATTGAGAAGCATTCATTTCCAATACCCATCTGACGTCTTATCCAGTAATCTTGCAACTCCCAAATCTAGTCACAGTTCTCTGTATGACCCTTGTGATATCTTTATTCCGCAAACTATACACTATTGGGTTCAGCATGGGCACCAAAGTTACAAACATGACTGCGAAAACCTTGTCTTGCTGCAGTGAATATTGCATATACAAGGACAAAGCTGAGCCATAGTATACTACAACAATAATGATATGGGAGGTACAACTGGAGAATGTTTTTTTCCTTCCAACAGAGGATTTAATTTTAAGGATGGTGGAAATAATGCAGGCATAAGAAGTCAAAATCAAAAGCATTGGAACTGCCCCAATGAACATGCCATCTACAAGAATAAAACCTCTCAAGAAATACGTGTCACTGGAAGAGACAGTGATCAGGGCTTTAAGGTCACAGAAGAAATTGTCAACTTCTTTGATTCCTATGAATGTTAAGTCATGTACAAAGCAGGTAGGAAGGAGCGCATTGACAGCGGCCATAAACCAGGCAGGAAATGCTAGGAGGACACAAACCCTTCTGTTCATAATGAGTGCATAATGGAGAGGGAAGCATATGGCTACATAGCGGTCAATGGCCATTGTGGTCAACAAGAAGGACTCTGTGTCAGCAAAGAACAAAAAATAATACAGCTGAGCCATGCAGGCATTGTAAGACACAAAATGATCACCTGTGTTGGTGATATACAGCAGTTTTGGAAGAGTTGTAGAGACATATAAAATGTCCAAGACTGATAGATTAGATAGGAAGAAGTACATGGATGTGTGCAGCTGTGGCACAAGACAAACTAAGGTAAGTATTAAAATGTTTCCAATTAAAATAATTAAATATACCAACAAAATCACTGCTAACAACAGAAATCGTCCATTTTCAGAGGTCCTAAATGCCAGGATGTGGAAACCGGTGTTAGAGGTGCTATTTGTTAACTGCCCATTCATCCTGTGTCCTGAAAAAGCATTTTTTGGTTAGACAACACTTTATGGAAAAATATAATGTATGTTTCTGCAGAAATCCCTCAGCAGCCTATAATCTTTTTTAACCGCTTCAGCCCCAGGAGATTTTACCCTCTTCCTGACCAGAGCACTTTTTGCGATTTGGCACTGCATTGCTTTAACTGACAATTGCCAATCACACCAAAACAAAATTGACATACTTTTTTTCCCACAAATAGAGCTTTCTTTTGGTGGTATTTGATCACCTCTGGGGTTTTTTTTTTTTTTTGCGCTATAAACAAAAAAAGCTAAATTTAGAAAAAAAGCTAAATTTTTAATTTTTGCTTTAATAAATATCCCCCAAAAAATATATAGAAAAACGAATTGTTTCCTCAGTTTAGGCCGATATGTATTCTTCTACATATTTTTGGTAAAAAAAATCACAATAAGCGATCAGTGCTATAATATTATTATAAAAATGCACTGAGGGGGGTTATACACTAGGGGGCGGTCAAGGGGTTAAGTGTGTCCTAGGGAGTGATTCTAACTGTGGGGGGATGGGCTACTACTGATATGACAGCGATCACTGCTCCCGATGACAGGGAGCAGTAGATCCCCGTCATGTCACTAGGCAGAACAGGGAAATGGCTTGTTTACATAGGCATCTCCCCGTTCTCCCTCTACGTGACACGATCACGGGACACCAGCGGACAGGGAGTCCGCGGGACCCGTGGGCACGGTCACACTGTACGCAGCGGGTGCACGTGTGCCCACTAGCCCCGACAATTAAAGGGGGACGTACAGGTACGGCCATTTGTCCACCACTGCCATTGTGCCAACGTATATCGGCATGCAGCGGTCGGCAAGTGGTTAAACAGCAAATTCTAGTAAGCCACTCCTCTTATATGTATTTTTCAAATAGGCAAGCAAGCAAACGGATTTACTAGAAATGTTTTGGTATGTTGCAGGAAATAAGACAAAGTCCTGCTTCTGTGGGTCCCAGACAATAAACTAACCACTGCACACCATGTAGTTTTACATGACTAGAAATCCTTTCCAATACCCTTTCTTTGATTGGAGAAGTTTCCCTCAGGCCCTCAGCTGCTGTGAACATGCTCGGTGCAGGTACTTCTCCAGGTCAACATTTGATGTTTGAAGATTCTCCTTTAGTAAATTAGCCTCTTAGAATGCTGTCAGTAACAAGGGTCCCCACTGGAAAATCTCCTCTAACCTCATGTACCAGTGACATCAGTAAAATTTAGAATTTCTCATCAACTTTTGCCCCAGGACAAACAGAGGGTGCAGTGGCATAGCTAGCACATCTGGCACCCGGGTCTGGACATTTTTTTGCACCCCCCCACCAAAATAAATGGTATGTGACAATATAGTGGCGCCATGCCTACACTGTGGGTGTGGTCAGATTGCATCAACAGTGGTAGGAGCTTAAATGGCCAAATGCTTTAATGACTGTGCCTCAAGCGAGTATGAAGAAGACAGTACAAACCTCAGTACACTAATTTTAATCAAATAAAACTGTTCTATTGAATATCCTTTACTACACACAGCTAACCTTAAAGTGATATTAAAGTTAAAGTTAAAGATATTAAAGTTTTTTTTTTTTTTTTTTTTAATAATAAGCATGTTTTACTTACCTGCTCTGTGTAGTGGTTTTGCACAGAGCAGCCCCGATCCTCCTCTTCTTGGGTCCCTCACTGGCACTCCTGGCCCCTCCCTCTTTCTGGGTGCCCCTACAGCAAGCAGCTCCTGGGCTGCGGATCTGTGTGTCCATTCACACATGTAGCCATGGCTCGACTCTGCTCCTTCCCTCTTCTGATTGGCTCACTGGCTGTGATTGACAGCAGTGTGAGCCAATGGCTCCCACTGCAGCCAAAATCCAATCAGTAATGCAAGCCCCTAGACAGCCAAGGCTCTTGTGGACATCGCTGGATCAGGAGGAGGGCGCAGATAAGAATTAGGTGGGGCTGGGGGGGGGGCTGCTGCACACAGAAGGTTTTTTACCTTCATGTATAAAATGCATGAAGATTAAAAATCTTGTGCGTTTAACACCACTTTAACAAAGAATGTGCTAAACTTAGAATGCAGTAGTCAGGAGTAAGAAATATAAAATACAGTGAGGGGAATTCATCAAAACTAGTGCAGTCAGAATCTGAAACAGCTGCGCATGACAACCCATCAGCTTCTATCTTCAGCTTGTTTAGCTTTAAAAATGAAAGCTATGAGCTGATTGGTTGCGATGCACAGCTGTTCCAAATTCTGTCTGCTCTAGTCTTGATACATTCCCCTAAGCACTCATTAAGACAGGCGCTGAGACAGGTCCTGTATGCTTTGCCACTTTTTGCTGCATCGGCATCCACCAGAGAGCTTGCATTATAGAAGTGGGTGCACAGATCCGAATGCAGACACGGTGCGTTTGGATACATGCATTCCTTCCTGCCTGCATGTCAAATTTTGACATTCGACTATATTGGTATTTTGGGACTAGGTTAGTGATGTAGCTGGGGGCCGAGTTGTGGGTGTCTTTGTAAACTATTGTTAGTACTTTGAATTTAATTTGTTTGGTGAGTGGAAGCCAGGAGAGGGATTGGCAATATAATCCAAACACATCCACTAATTGATGGCCCTGTAATCTAATTTTAACCGGTTCCCGACCGGCTCCTGTACATATATGTCGGCAGAATGGCACGGCTGGGCAAAGTAACATACCTACATGCGTTACATTGAATTTCCTGCCGTGCGCGCGCGCCTGCCGAGAGCTCCATGACCGTGGTCGCAGGTCCAGCGGACTCGATCGCCGCGGGGATACCCGCAATCGTGCCACAGAGCTCAAGAATGGGGAGATGCCGATTTAACCACTTCAGCCCCGGACCAATTGGCAGCCAAAGGACCAGGCCCCTTTTTGCGATTCGGCACTGCGTTGCTTTAACTGACAATTGCGCGGTCGTGCGACGTGGCTCCAAAACAAAATTGGCGTCCTTTTTTTCCCAAAAATAGAGCTTTCTTTTGGTGGTATTTGATCGCCCCTGCGGTTTTTATTTTTTGCGCTATAAACAAAAATAGAGCAACAATTTTGAAAAAAATTCAATATTCTTTGCTTTTTGCTATAATAAATATCCCCAAAAATATATAAAAATTTTTTTTTTTCCTCAGTTTCGGCCGATACGTATTCTTCTACATATTTTTGGTAAAAAAAAAATCGCAATTAGCGATTATTGATCGGTTTGCACAAAAGTTATAGCGTTTACAAAATAGGGGATAGTTTTATAGCATTTTTATTAATATTTTTTTTTTTACTAGTAATGGTGGCGATCAGCGATTTTTATTGTGACTGCGACATTATGGCGGACACATCGGACATTTTTGACACATTTTTGGGACCATTGTCATTTATACAGCAATCAATGCTATTTAAATGCATTGATTCCTGTATAAATGACAGTTGTAGTGAAGGGGTTAACCACTAGGGGGAGGGGAGGGGTTATGGGCTGTGACGTGTGTGTTTTTTTTTACATTAGGGGGCGGGCTGACGTCTGATGTCATTGATTGGCTTTCCCGATGACCGGGAACAGCCAATCAATGACAGGCAGAGTAGGAAGCGCGGGGAGAGGTTTGTTTACACATACCTCTCCCCATTCTTCAGCTCCGTAACCCGATCGCGGGACACCAGCGGCGATCGGGTCCGCTGGTCCCACGGCCGGGGTCACGGAGCTCCCGACCGGGTCGCGAGCGTGCAGCTGGCGGCGCGCGCGCGACCCACGGGCAGGCATCTATAGGATCACGTACAGGCACGTGATTTTGCGCGGGACACCAGCGGCGATCGGGTCCGCTGGTCCCACGGCCGGGGTCACGGAGCTCCCGACCGGGTCGCGAGCGTGCCGCTGGCGGCGCGCGCGCGACCCACGGGCAGGCATCTATAGGATCACGTACAGGCACGTGATTTTGCCTGCCCGTGCCATTTTGCCGCAGTATATCTGCGTTAGGCGGTCGGGAAGCGGTTAAACAGCATCTCCCCTTTCTGACTAGTGACAGCTCACTGATCATCTGCTCCCTGTCATCGAACCCCTTCTTTTGCCCCTAACTTCCATTTGTTTAGAACGAGCAGTCCACTTTAGTTGCATGTGCACTGCTTTGTGCACACTACAAATCCCAAAGTCCCTAGTCCATAATCTTTTTCAAGATCTTGCAAGAGAAGATACAAGACATACATTCCTATATACAGTGGAACCATGTTGAACAAACATGGCCACCCTCTAACAGGAAGTCAAATCATAGCAGAAAAAGGAAGAATTTGGAGATTTGGAACAGGCTGAGAGCAGTAGAAGGGACTATTTTTGAGTTAAGAATACATACTTATAGGATATATTTCCTTTCTCTACCTTTCTCTACCTCTACCCAGCCTTACTTCATTCCTCACTCCACTATCATCCAGAACCCTTCTAAGCTACTTCTCTATCTCCAGAATGTGGGTGGGCTCCTGATATCATCAGGCACAATGTAGGACCACTGGACCTGGAAGGCAGGTGAGTGATGGCTGCAGGAGAGGGGGAAAAATGTTATCCAATGACAGAGGAAAGAGGATTCGTGAAGGCTACATGCTAGGATGACATTTACTCAAGAATTCAATGTTTATCACATCATATACAAAATGTGTATGTATATATTCCAGAAATTTAGACCAGTGCTCACTCACAAGGGTATATAAAGAAAGTTCAAAGGGTGAGGTGCACGACAGTCGTAGTAGCAAGTACAAGCAATCAAGCCTCCCCAATGGCTTATATTCTAGGTATAAACCAAGTGATAAAAATAAATAAAAAATAATAATAGTAAAAATAAAAAATAAAAATAATAATAATGAAAATAACACACATCTGTATATATATATATATATATATATATATATATATATATATATATATATATATATATATATATATATATATATATATATATATATATATTTATGTATATGCCTAAATGTGCACACACAAACACATACATAATAAAGTATGTTATACAGAAATTTGTTATACAATCTGTGAAGTGTGGGAATATAGTTACACCTGTCTTTTGTTCCAGGATCGTCTTATGTTATACCATATTTTGTACTTTATTATAACGTTTTGGCTAACTGTGATCCAGTGATTAATTGACTCCAGACAGGCTGGTTGATTACTTAATAGAATGCAGATGATTTTGCACTATAGAAATTGTACCGTGTATGTGGTCATTCATAGGCATTACATTTTGAAGAAGGGCTTAATCTGTACTAGCCCAAAACTGTTAACTATGTCTGCCTGTATATCTCAGATGTTTTAAATATTTTTCATTAAAACATTTTTGTGCAGCAATCCCTCTTGGTTTTTTCTTTTATATATATATACATATGTTTACACCATCTTCCAGGTCGTTTATGAACAAATTAAATAGGATTGGTGCCAGCACAGAACGCTGTGGGACCCCACTACCCACCCCTGACCATTCCGAGTATTCCCCATTTATCACTCCCCTTTGTACTCGCCCTTGTTGCCAGTTTTTAATCCATGTACTCACCGTATGGTCCTTTCCAATGGTCCTTATTTTGTACGGTTAACGTTTTTTGCTCTTCATAAAGATAGCCTAGGTGATAAGAAGATTGCCAAGACCCTAACGCCATGGTTAACCAAAGAAGTTGAGTGCACATGCTCAACGTCATATCCAGAGGTTGTCTTTGGAAAATAGACGTATGAGTGCTGCCAGCATTGCTGCAGAGGTTGAAGGAGTGGGGGGTCAGCCTGTCAGTGCTCAGACCATACACCACACACTGCATTAAATTGATTTGCATGGCTGTTGTCCCAGAAGGAAGCCTCTGATGCACAAAAAAGACGCCAAACAGTTTGCTGAAGACAACCAGACTAAGGACATGGATTACTAGAACCATGTCATTTGATCTGATGAAACCAAGATAAACTTAGTTGGTTCAGATGGTGTCAAGTGTGTGTGTTTGCAACCAGGTGAGGAGTACAAAGACAAGTGTGGCTTGCCTACAATCAAGCATGGTGGTGGGAGTGTCATGGTCTGGGGCTGCATGAGTGCTGCCGGCACTGGGGAGCTACAGTTCATTGAGAGAACCATGAATGCCAACATGTACTGTGACATACTGACCCCAAACACACCTCCAAGACTACCACTGCCTTACTAAAGAAGCTGAGGGTAAAGGTGATGGACTGACCAAGCATGTCTCCAGACCTAAACCCTGTTGAGCATCTGTGGGGCATCCTCAAACGGAAGGTGGAAGAGCGCAAGGTCTCTAACACCCACCAGCTCCATGATGTCATCATGGAGGAGTGGAAGAGGACTCCAGTGGCAACCTGTGAAGCTCTGGTAAACTCCATGCCCAAGAGGATTAAGGCAGTGCTGGAAAATAATGGTGGCCACACAGAATATTGACACTTTGCCCCCAATTTGGATATTTTCACTTAGGGGTGTACTCACTTTTGTTGCCAGTGGTTTAGACATTAATGGCTGTGTGTTGAGTTATTTTGAGGGGACAGCAAATTTACACTGTTATACAAGCTGTACACTCACTAAAATGTGAAGGGTGTACTCACTTTTGTGAGATACTGTATATATATATATATATATATATATATATATATATATATATATATATAATATATAAATGGGAATTGCAGTTTGTTGTGAATGGGGCTGCATAGTAGCCACAGACCGGATAGAGTGCTCATTCTGACCCGTGTCCACAGCCAAAAGTGCCTACAGTGGGCACAGGAGGATCAGAACTGGACCATGGAGCAATAGAAGAAGGTAATCTGGTCTTTTGAATTACATTTTTCTTTACATAATGAGGATGGTCAGGTGCATGTGTGTTGCTTACCTGGAGAAGAGATGGCACCAGGATGCATTATGGGAAGAAGGCAAGCGGAAGGAGGCAGTGTGCTGCTTTGGGCAATGTTCTGCTGCCAAACATTGGTCTTGCCATTCATGTGGATGTTACTTTGACATGTACCACCTACCTAAACATTGTTGCTGCCCAAGTACAACATATCATAGAAATGGTATTTCCTAATGGCAGTGGCCTCTTTCAGCAGGGTAATGTGCCCTGCCACACTGCACAAATGGTTCAAGAATGGTTTGAGGAACAACAAGTTAACTTGGCCTCCAAATTCTCCAGATCTCAATCCATCTACTATCAGTGGAATTAGCTGTAAAAACAACCCCAACCTCGCAACTTATAGAACTCTAAAACCTCATACACACGCTTTGATTTTTGGAAGACAGAACGTCCGATTTTTGTGGCATGATAGTCTCATGTCAAAAGTGAAGAGGTTACTAACAATACGAGAATTTACGTTTGACAGAATACAATGTCAGAAGTGACGTAACTTGTTGAATAGTTTTGTATGTATTCTTTCGTTTATGAGCATGCGTAGTCTTGCGCTTACAATTTTTTTTTCATACGAAAACCATATTAATGAAACGAAAATCGTTGAGTTGAGTTCACATTTGACAAAAAATTTATAGTCTGCCCATCCCGCTTTTGTCTGACGGAAAAGTAAAATCGGCTGTCGAAAGCACCGTACTAACGGTAAGATTTGCGGACGATCGGTCGTCATAACACAATTGACATCCGAAAATCAAAGCGTGTGTACGGGCCTTAAGGTCTCATGCACATTGGACATTATAAAAAAAAGCCAGTAGTGTTAGCTGTAGAAAGCTGTAGCTGTAGAATGAGTTTTTTTGCATTTTTGCAGTTGTGTTTTTAAGCATTTTTTAGCTGTAGCGATTTTTGTAGCGTTTTTTTTAACAAAATTATGCTCCTACAAAAGCTTATGGCTCAAAAACGCTGGTAAATGCAGTATAGCCATGTTTTTCATCGTTTTTTTTTTGGGGTGTTTTTTTATGCTTTTTTCAGAGTCAGAGTATTTTTACAGCCGAGAAACTCTCAAAATCCACTAGTTCTGGGGGGTTTTCCCGCCAGAAAATGCCCCTGCCAAAAAGTTTAAATACTGCTGATAACAGCCTATGGGGTTTATTTACTAAAGGCAAATCCACTGTGCACTGCAAGTGCACTTGGAAGTAGACATGTGCAATTTGTTTAGTTTTAATTCGTTTTCCGTTCAAATTCGTTATATTTGTTCATTCGTTATCGTATGAATGAACGAATGATTCGCAAAAAATTCTACCGAATAACGAACTATCGAAACAAACAAATTTGAAAAACAACGAAAATACGAAATAATTAAATTAACAAAACTACGGAAGAATGAAAATCCGAAAAACTAAAACAGAAACAACGATAATCAAAATGAACGAAAAAATTCGTACATTCGTAATTTTTTTTTTGTTGATTCGTAATTTTCTGTGTCTCTTACAATGGCGCTGCTTAACGTGCTTCGAATGGATTGAACGAAAAAAATCGTACGTTCGTAACTTTTTTTTTTTTTGTTTGGCGATTCGTAATTTTCCGTGTCTTTTACAATGGCGCTACTTAACGTGCTTAGAATGGACTGAACGAAAAAATTTGTACATTCGTAACTTCGTAATTTTCCGTGTCTCTTAAGCCCCATACACACGGTCGGACTTTTTCATGGAATCTGTCCGATCGGACAATGTTGTTGAAAAATCAGACCGTGTGTATGCACCATCGGACAGTGTACGTTGGATTGTCCGACGGACAAAGTCTTATCTCCTGCTGGAAAGATTTGCCGACAACACGGTCCGATCACACCAAATCCGATCGTGTGTACGGTTGTCCGACCGGACAAAGTGCTACGCATGCTCAGATCACATTACAAGACCAAAGCTATTGGCTACTAGCCTCTATGTAGTCCCGTCGTAGGCAACAAACGTCACCACGTTCAGAATGATCGGATTTTCCGACAACTTTGTCTGACCGTGTGTACGCAAAACCAACATCAGACAAAGTATGACGGACATGGTCCGACGGACCTGGTCCTCGGATAATCCGCGCGTGTGTATGGGGCTTTACAATGTAATAATAGCATACACATTACATAAAATTATGAATTATGCTCCGATTACGAATCTACAAAAACAATGTTACGAAAGTATAAATAAATCAATCTTACGAAAGAACGAATGTAACTAAATGTACGAAAATACGAATGCGTCCGAATACAAAATATAACGAAAATACGAATTTCGAATAAACGAAAATTAAACTAACGGAAAAACGAATCAACGACAAAATAACTCTACGAAAGTACGAACGAGTCCGAATACGAACACCGACGACTTACGAAATTACGAATCGTTACGAATCAACGGAAACTAACAGAAACGAAACAAAACTAAACAAATTTTTCTATTGTGCACATGTCTACTTGGAATTGCAGTTGCTTTAGATCTGAGGGGAAGATTTGAAATGAGGGGAGGCTCTGCTGATTTTATCATCTAATCATGTGCAAGCAAAAATGCTATTTTTTTATTTTCCTTGCATGTCCCCCTCAGATCTACAGCAACTACACTTCCAAGTGCACCTGTAGTGCAAAGTGGATTTTCCTTTAGTAAATGAACCCCTATGTGTGCATGGACACATAGGATAACATGCTGAAGCAAAAAACAGCAGCTGTAAAAACATCCAGTGTGCATGAGGCCTAAGGATCTACTCCTGACGTCTTAGTGCCAAATATTACAGCATACCTTTAGAGGTCTGGTTGCGTCAGGTTAGGTCTGCTTTGGCAGCAAAAGGAGAGCTACTCAATATTAGGTCAGTCTCATGATGTCATGGCTGATCAGTGTATTGTACCTGAAATAATATTAAATTGTAACAGTACAACTTTTTTATTTTATTTTGGGGTTGTAATTGTAGCATTTACAACCTGTCATTGCAAGGACTCTTCTAAAAATGTGTGTTGCCTGTATTGTTCTATTGAGCCAACAGCTCCCATACTATCATTAACCTGATTTCACTTATTGCACACTTGTTAGAGATATTTCTGGGTCAGAAGGGTCTCTCATATTGTGTTCATGACAGGCTTTCTTCAAACAATACCTGTATGCTTTTACAGCCCTTGAGCCCAATTTATTAAAGTGTTAAAACATCCAAAAAAGAAAGTTAATAAAGAGAACTAAGAACTTCTACTGTATATGATTAGATGTTTAAGGTGAACGCAGGTTGACTTTATCTCATCACATGACTCCTAATACCTAGTTACAATAGCATTGCAAAATTAGAACACACAAATGTTTGCATTTACCTGAGACTTTTTGGTAAATTCCGAGAATATATTAAAAAAATCTTGTTCTATAAAATGCAAGGCTGTTCAGAAACAGCTGATCAGTTTTGAAATTAGTGAAACTTCAACGGAAACATGATACAAATCTAATATAGGATACATACCTGGCAGCACGCTCACTTTACATATAGGTTCTATTTCATTGAATAGTCTGATTTTATAATATCTTGTACCACTTGGGTGCACATCTCTCATGATTTAATTCAAGAGCATTTTACCATTTGGGAATTGTATATAATAAAAACAGTTTCAATGGAAGTTAGAGTGAAAAAAGTGTACATATGCAACATTTACCATTACAATTACCATTTAAACCTAATTAAACCCAAAACTTTTTTTTTTTAAATTATAAATAGTTATAATTTCTGTGAGATTTATTGCTATCTGTCTGCTTTTTGAGAGATTTCATAATTCCTGTGTAAGATTGGGTTGATCAGGCTCAAGCGGTAGGTGCATTTCCAGTGATTACGCCAGTCCAAAACTGTATTTTAAGGGCGTGGTAGCCCACTTTTATTTAAAAGAACAAAAAAAAGTCTCACAAAGACATCAGCCCACGCAGGGGGATCCACCATTACTTTATCTTACAGATTCCAAATGCTTCAGCCTCCTGGCTTACGTTGTTGCCACACGGCTGCTTCAGGCCTGTAACCTAGGCCCTAGGTCTGCTCCTTAGAACAAAAGAGTTTCCTAGAGTTAAGCTCTCTCCTTGCTTACTCCTGATCAGTGCCTTGCTGCTCTGTCACAAAGTACATCTGCCTCCTGCAGACATGCATGCTCTGGTTGCGCCCATGCAGCCTCTGACTCCTGCAGAGGAATGGGAGCCCCTCTGGCTCCCATGCACAGACTTCCTGTCTGTGGGATGGGGCCCTGAGCCATAGCCAGGTCACAACTAAATAGCCCAGCACACAGCTGTGCAATTAGCGTGTCTTTCTCTCCAAAATCTGGCGTAAACCAGCAATCTTCCAGGTAGCACAGGGTCCCACTGCCACACCTGTTTATTTATTGACTATACAGCAAGTGAAGTGACATTCTGTAAACAGAATATACAGGAAGTGAAGGCACATCTTCTCACTTTCTGTCTGCTAACGGGTGTCAGGCAGAAGAGGAAGCGAGGGGATATCCCTGGTGCTGGAACATCCCCATATCAGCAGTGGGTGTGGTTCTGCCCATGAGATCCTAGGACCACCTCTTAAGCTAGCTTATAAAATTAAATTTACTCAGGCAACGGATGTTCATATTTTCCTGTTCATCCAGATCTTGGATGACCTCTGTGAATTGGTTACTTTGCATTACTTTATTTTCTATAGTTCTTATACTCATGATTGCACCTAGTTCTTACCTCTTCCATCATGATGGCCCATTTTGATTCCAAAATGGATATTAAAGACTTGGGACACCCATGTGGTGGAGGGATACCACTGGCTGGCTTAAGAGGGCATGGTGTCAGGTGGACCTATTGTTCTTACTAGGGATTAGCCGAACACCCCTGGGTTCGGTTCGCACCAGAACCTTCGAACGGACCGAAAGTTCGCACAAATTTTCGAACCCTATTCGTTATAATGGACGCGAACGTTCGAAATCAAAATTGCTAATTACAACGGCCAATATGCATGTTAATGTCATAAAACAGGTTTGGGGACCCGGGTCCTGCCCCAGGGGACATATATCAATGCAAAAAGAACTTTTAAAAACTAACGTTTTTTCGGGAGCAGTGATTTTAATGATGCATGAAGTTAAAAAAAAAAAAAGAAATTTTCCTTTAAATATGGTACCTGGGGGGTGTCTAAAGTATGCCTGTGAAGTGGCATGTGTTTCCCGTGTTTAGAACTGTCCTTGCACAAAATGACATTTGTAAAGGAAAAAAAAGAAGCCATTTAAAACCACTTGCGGCTTTAATGTCATGTCTTGTCCTGCCCGAAAATCCTTGAGAAAAATGGCATGGCTACCCCATCACCCCCCCCACCCCAGCCCCTTTATGTCTTGTATGGATATTAAGGGGGACCTCACCCAAAATAAAACCCTATACCTACAACCCTATATACTCTGAACAGCAGTATATAGGTGGTGCAAACAAGACACGGACTGTAGGTTTGTTCTTAAGTAGAATCTGAACAGGTACATTATGAAGTGTAGCTCCATCCCAGAAAAATCAATTTTTAAGCTTTTTGGAGAACATAGGGAGGGGTTATCACCCCTGTAACATTTGCTGTCTTTGCACATCTGTTCAGAACATGTCACCTCACTTTCCGTCCCAATGACAAATGTTTTTGGAAAAGTGGGGTTTTAATTGAAACAAGGATTGGTGATAAAGCATCAGTAGAGAGGAGATACCTTTTTCCCAAATTAAATCTAACATGATAGAATTTCCCTTACTAGGGGTAGATTTCCTCTCACTTCCTGTTTCTCTTTCCGTTTGCAAGTAGGAGTCGTTTGTAAGTTGGATGTTTGAAAGTAGGGGCCTGCCGTATATACTCTGCAGAAATTTGCCCTATTAGATGTTGGTGTAGCCACAAGACTGGTGGGCACAGGAATGGGCCCTGCTGTGAGTTAATAGATCAAGATTTGTACTTGCATGCACCTGTTGAACCGGGCAGAAAAATTGGGCCTTTGGTGGTGGTGGTGGTGGTGGACGGTGTTGCCACAAGACTGTAAGCCCTCACAGTTACTCTTGGTGGGCGCAGGAATGGGCCCTGCTGTGAGTTATTAGATCAAGATTTGTAATTGCATGCACCTGTTAAACAGGGCAGAAAAATTGGGCCTTTGGTGGTGGTGGTGGTGGACGGTGTTGCCACAAGACTGTAAGCCCTCACAGTTACTCTTGGTGGGTGCAGGAATGGGCCCTGCTGTGAGTGATTAGATCAAGATTTGTAATTGCATGCACCTGTTGAACAGGGCAGAAAAATTGGGCCTTTGGCGGTGGTGGTGGTGGTGGACGGTGTTGCCACAAGACTGTAGGCCCTCATAGTTACTCTTGGTGGGCGCAGGAATAGGCCCTGCTGTGAACTATTAGATCAAGATTTGTAATTACACGCCCCTGTTAAACAGGGGCTGAAAATTGGGCCTTAAGCATTGGTGCTGGTGCCACAACACTGCAACCCCTCACAGATACTGTACTCTTAGCACAGCAATGAGACCTGTTGCAAAGCATTGCCTAAAAATTTTAATTACACGCCCCAACAGGGGCTGAAAAATTGTGCCTTAGGCACTGGTGCTGGTGCCACAACACTGCAACCCCTCACAGATACTGTACTTGGAGCACAGCAGTCACACCTGTTGCGAAGCCTCTTTTTAAAAAATTGTAATTACACGCCCCTGTTATACAGGGGCTGAAAAATTGTGCCTTAGGCACTGGTGCTGGTGCCACAACACTGCAACCCCTCACAGATACTGTACTCTTAGCACAGCAATGAGACCTGTTGCAAAGCATTGCCTAAAAATTTTAATTACACGCCCCAACAGGGGCTGAAAAATTGTGCCTTAGGCACTGGTGCTGGTGCCACAACACTGCAACCCCTCACAGATACTGTACTTGGAGCACAGCAGTCACACCTGTTGCGAAGCCTCTTTTTAAAAAATTGTAATTACACGCCCCTGTTATACAGGGGCTGAAAAATTGTGCCTTAGGCACTGGTGCTGGTGCCACAACACTGCAACCCCTCACAGATACTGTACTTGGAGCACAGCAGTCACACCTGTTGCGAAGCATCTTTTTAAAAAATTGTAATTACACGCCCCTGTTATACAGGGGCTGAAAAATTGTGCCTTAGGCACTGGTGCTGGTGCCACAACACTGCAACCCCTCACAGATACTGTACTCTGAGCACAGCAATGAGACCTGTTGCAAAGCATTGCCTAAAAATTGTAATTACACGCCCCAACAGGGGCTGAAAAATTGTGCCTTAGGCACTGGTGCTGGTGCCACAACACTGCAACCCCTCACAGATACTGTACTTGGAGCACAGCAGTCACACCTGTTGCGAAGCATCTTTTTAAAAAATTGTAATTACACGCCCCTGTTATACAGGGGCTGAAAAATTGTGCCTTAGGCACTGGTGCTGGTGCCACAACACTGCAACCCCTCACAGATACTGTACTCTGAGCACAGCAATGAGACCTGTTGCAAAGCATTGCCTAAAAATTGTAATTACACGCCCCAACAGGGGCTGAAAAATTGTGCCTTAGGCACTGGTGCTGGTGCCACAACACTGCAACCCCTCACAGATACTGTACTTTGAGCACAGCAGTCACACCTGTTGCGAAGCATTTTTAAAAAAAATTGTAAATACACGCCCCTGTTATACAGGGGCTGAAAAATTGTGCCTTAGGCACTGGTGTGGTGGCATGGATCATTGAGGAGGAAGAGGATAGTCAGTGAACATAACAGGACAGTCACTCAGCATCAGCATAGGCAGTCTTGAAGGGATGTGACATTATAAATTATTCCGTTATATCCGCTTCAGGTGCCTGGTAGCTGGTGGTGATCCAAGACTGATTCATTTTTATGAAGGTCAGTCGATCAACCGAGTCGGTGGACAGGCGCACCCTATGATCGGTGACAAATCCTCCAGCAGCACTGAATGTGCGTTCGGAAAGAACGCTGGATGCAGGACAGGCCAGTAGCTCAATTGCATACTGTGCAAGCTCTGGCCAGTGATCCATCCTCAGGACCCAGTAAGCCAGAGGATTTTCGGTGGGAAAGGTGTCCAAGTCTGACCTTGCCCCTAGGTATTCCTGCACCATGTATATCAGATCTCCTATATTGTCTTCCCAGAAGCACCCATAGGACTTCAATTGTGTGTTAGTGGCATCACACAGAGCTCCTATATTTTCTTCTCAGCAGCACCCACAGGACTTCTAGTGTGTTAGTGGCATCACACAGAGCTCCTATATTTTCTTTGCAGAAGCACCCATAGGACTTCTAGTGTGTTAGTGGCATCACACAGAGCTCCTATATTTTCTTCTCAGCAGCACCCACAGGACTACCGACTACAATGGCTGGAAGACCGCCAAGGGGAGGCAGAGCGTGCAGAGGCAAGAACACAGGGCAGGCAGGCTCTGTTTTTAGTGGACGTGGCCGTGGCCGTGGTCGTGCATCGTCATCAGCACGTGGCCATGGGACACGCGCGTCTTTGTTTTCGGCAGCTGGACATGTGGAGCCGCATCATGCTGAAGGCTTGGTAGAATGGATGACCAAGCCCTCCTCATCCTCCTCATCCTCTCTCACCCAGGCTCAGGGTACTGGCAGAGCAGCTGCCAACGCGTACTCAATGGCATCATCAGCCACCCCTTCCCTAGACCCACCATGTCCTCCTGAGGAGTCCCCCGAACTCTTTGAGCACAGTGTTGGGTACATGCTCCAGGAGGATGCCCAACGATTCGAAGGCTCGGATGATGATACCCAGCTTGAGGAAGTCAGTAGTGTGCGCGCAGAGAGAGGGGATGCTGAAGGACAGCAATCTGGCAGTACTGTTCCACCAGCTGCAGCTTACTGCCAGGTTTGCTCTAGTGGTGAAGAGGGAGGGGATGATGAGGTCACTGACTCCACGTGGGTGCCTGAAGGGAGAGAGGATGAGGAGGAGGACGAGGAGGAGGAGGATGTGGCGTCACATGTCCAACGAGGCAGGATGCCCCCTGGAGGCCAGCTAGAGGCCAGCACAGCAACTGTACAACACCGCAGAGCTCCGCCTGTGCAGGGCGCTGCCTCTGCACGTTATCAGAAAAGTTCTTTGGTGTGGGCCTTTTTTGAGACGAGTGCATCAGATCGCACCACTGCTATTTGCAATATTTGTCTCAAGCGTATCTCGCGTGGCCAAAACATCAGCCGCTTGGGCACCACAAGCATGAGCAGACATATGTCGACCTGCCATGCAGCTCGTTGGCAAGCACACATAAAAGACCCACACCAAATAACTAAGCGGACCTCTCCTTGCTCCTCATCAGCTGGAATCTCCATCCCCACTACATCTTCAGTCCTCTCTGAAAGCTGCTCTGAGAGGACTGAAGGTGTAGAATTAGGTGTGTCACAACCAAGTACTTGCAGTACACCGACGTCCGATTGTAGCAGGCAAATTTCCCTGCCCCAGCTGCTGGACCGTCGAAAGAAGTACACTCCCAGCCATCCACATGCCCAGCGGTTGAATGCTAGCTTGGCTAAATTGCTAGCACTTCAACTGCTGCCTTTTCAGTTGGTAGACTCGGCCCCCTTCCGTGAGTTTGTTCAATGTGCGGTTCCTCAGTGGCAGGTTCCCAAACGCCACTTTTTCTCACGGAAGGCGATTCCGTCTCTCTACCGGCATGTGGAAGGCAATGTCCATGCCTCGCTGGACAGGGAGGTCAGCGGTAAGGTGCATATTACCGCTGACTCATGGTCCAGCAGGCATGGACAGGGACGTTACCTTTCTTTCACGGCCCATTGGGTCACTCTATTGGCAGCTGGGAGGGATGCAGGACAAGGTGCAGTAGTGTTGGAGGTTGTTCCGCCACCACGCCTCCAAAATGCTACTACTGCTACTGGTTGTGACACACCTCTCTCCTCCACCCCCTCCTCTTCTTCTTCCTCCAGTGCTCTGTCCTCGGAACCAGCGGTGCTCCGTAGGCGTACAAGGGGCTACGCAAGTACGCAGGCAAAAAGATGCCATGCCGTGCTTGCGCTGGTGTGTTTGGGGGACAGGAGCCACACTGGGCCAGAGGTTCTGGCAGCTCTGCAGGGGCAGGCCGAGAGGTGGTTTACGCCACGCCAGCTTAAGCCAGGAATGGTCGTTTCTGACAATGGCACCAACCTCCGCTCCGCCCTGCGACAGGGGCAGCTCACCCATGTGCCCTGTATGGCTCACGTCCTCAACCTGGTGGTGCAGCGGTTCTTGAGCAGGTTCCCAGGCTTACAGGATGTCCTGAGGCAGGCCAGGAAAGTCTGTGTGCATTTCCGCCGATCTTATAATGCCAGTGCTCGGCTGACTGAGCTGCAAAAGGAGCTGAACCTGCCCAAGAACCGCCTAATATGTGACATGCCCACCAGGTGGAACTCAACGTTGGCCATGCTGCAGCGACTGCACATGCAGCAGAGGGCCATCAATGAGTACCTTTGCGACTACGGCACCAGGACAGGGTCAGGGGAGCTTGTTTTTTTTTCCCCACGTCAGTGGAGCATGATCAGGGATGCATGCACTGTCCTCTCACCATTTGAGGAGGCCACGAGGATGGTGAGCAGTGACAGTGCATGCATCAGTGACACTCTACCTCTTGTCCACCTGTTGGAGCATACGCTGCGTGGGATAATGGACAGGGCACTTGAGGCAGAACAGAGGCAGGAAGAGGAGGACTTCCTTGCCTCTCAAGGCCCCCTTTATCCGGACAGTGTTCCTTCTGTCCCACCCATCACACAGGAAGAGGATGAGGATGAGGAGGAGGAGGAGGAGGAGGATTGTGTGAGCATGGAGGTGGAGCCTGGCACTCAGCATCAGCAGCAGCAATCTTTTAGGAATGATGTACAGTCCCAACAAACCAGTGGACTTATACGTGGCTGGGAGGAGGTGGCTGGCGATCATGTCATCTTCAGTGACCCAGAAGACTCCGGACCGAATGCCTCAGCTAACCTACGCTGCATGGCCTCCCTGATCCTGCAAAGCCTGCGGAAGGATCCTCGTGTTCTTCGGATCAAGGAGAGGGACCATTACTGGCTGGCCACTCTCCTTGATCCACGGTACAAGGGTAAGGTTGCGGACCTTATCTTGCCGTCGCAGAGGGAGCAGAGGATGAGACATCTCAGGGAGGCCTTGCAGAAAGGTCTGTGCAACGCGTTCCCAGAAACTGGGAGGTTACAAACTCCTGGTCCTGGACGACGAGTTGCTGAGGCTTCGGTCAGTAGCAGAAGGAGCGGTGGGGAAGGTGGACGTCTGACCGATGCGTTCAGACAATTTTTTAGTCCGCAGCCCCAAGGTATGATCGGTTCCAGCAACCATCGCCAGCGTCTGATATACATGGTGCAGGAATACCTTGGGGCAAGGTCAGACTTGGACACCTTTCCCACCGAAAATCCTCTGGCTTACTGGGTCCTGAGGATGGATCACTGGCCAGAGCTTGCACAATATGCAATTGAGCTACTGGCCTGTCCTGCCTCCAGCGTTCTTTCCGAACGCACATTCAGTGCTGCTGGAGGATTTGTCACCGATCATAGGGTGCGCCTGTCCACCGACTCGGTTGATCGACTGACCTTCATCAAAATGAATCAGTCTTGGATCACCACCAGCTACCAGGCACCTGAAGCGGATATAACGGAATAATTTATAATGTCACATCCCTTCAAGACTGCCTATGCTGATGCTGAGTGACTGTCCTGTTATGTTCACTGACTATCCTCTTCCTCCTCCTCAATGATCCATGCCACCACACCAGTGCCTAAGGCACAATTTTTCAGCCCCTGTATAACAGGGGCGTGTACTTACAATTTTTTTAAAAAATGCTTCGCAACAGGTGTGACTGCTGTGCTCCAAGTACAGTATCTGTGAGGGGTTGCAGTGTTGTGGCACCAGCACCAATGCCTAAGGCACAATTTTTCAGCCCCTGTTTAACAGGGGCGTGTAATTACAATTTAAAAAAAAAAATGCTTCGCAACACATGTGACTGCTGTGCTCCAAGTACAGTATCTATGAGGGGTTGCAGTGTTGTGGCACCAGCACCAGTGCCTAAGGCACAATTTTTCAGCCCCTGTTGGGGCGTGTAATTACAATTTTTAGGCAATGCTTTGCAACAGGTCTCATTGCTGTGCTAAGAGTACAGTGCCTGTGAGGGGTTGCAGTGTTTTGGCACCAGCACCAATGCCTAAGGCACAATTTTTCAGCCCCTGTTTAACAGGGGCGTGTAATTACAATTTTTTAAAAAAATGCTTCGCAACAGGTGTGACTGCTGTGCTCCAAGTACAGTATCCGTGAGGGGTTGCAGTGTCGTGGCACCAGTGCCTAAGGCACAATTTTTCAGCCCCTTTTGGGGCGTGTAATTACAATTTTTAGGCAATGTTTGCAACAGGTCCCATTGCTGTGCTAAGAGTACAGTATCTGTGAGGGGTTGCAGTGTTGTGGCACCAGCACCAATGCCTAAGGCACAATTTTTCAGCCCCTGTTTAACAGGGGCGTGTAATTACAAATCTTGATCTAATAGTTCACAGCAGGGCCCATTCCTGCGCCCACCAAGAGTAACTATGAGGGCCTACAGTCTTGTGGCAACACCGTCCACCACCACCGCCAAAGGCCCAATTTTTCTGCCCTGTTCAACAGGTGCATGCAATTACAAATCTTGATCTAATAACTCACAGCAGGGCCCATTCCTGCGCTCACCAAGAGTAACTGTGAGGGCTTACAGTCTTGTGGCAACACCGTCCACCACCACCATCAAAGGCCCAATTTTTCTGCCCTGTTCAACAGGTGCATGCAAGTACAAATCTTGATCTAATAACTCACAGCAGGACCCATTCCTGCGCCCACCAAGAGTAACTGTGAGGGCTTACAGTCTTGTGACAACACCGTCCACCACCACCACCACCACCACTACCAAAGGCCCAATTTTTCTGCCCTGTTCAACAGGTGCATGCAATTACAAATCTTGATCTAATAACTCACAGCAGGGCCCATTCCTGCGTCCACCAAGAGAAACTGTGAGGGCTTACAGTCTTGTGGCAACACCGTCCACCACCACCACCACCACCACCACCAAAGGCCCAATTTTTCTGCCCGGTTCAACAGGTGAATGCAAGTACAAATCTTGATCTATTAACTCACAGCAGGGCCCATTCCTGTGCCCACCAGTCTTGTGGCTACACCAACATCTAATAGGGCAAATTTCTGCAGAGTATATACGGCAGGCCCCTACTTTCAAACATCCAACTTACAAACGACTCCTACTTGCAAACGGAAAGAGAAAACAGGAAGTGAGAGGAAATCTACCCCTAGGAAGGGAAATTCTATCCTGTTAGATTTAATTTG
Source organism: Lithobates sylvaticus (assembly GCA_028564925.1). Taxonomy (NCBI): domain Eukaryota; kingdom Metazoa; phylum Chordata; class Amphibia; order Anura; family Ranidae; genus Lithobates; species Lithobates sylvaticus. Next base: position 108,942,165 of record CM053029.1, on the reverse strand, counting down.
GGAAAAAGGTATCTCCTCTCTACTGATGCTTTATCACCAATCCTTGTTTCAATTCAAACCCCACTTTTCCAAAAACATTTGTCATTGGGACGGAAAGTGAGGTGACATGTTCTGAACAGATGTGCAAAGACAGCAACTGTTACAGGGGTGATAACCCCTCCCTATGTTCTCCAAAAAGCTTAAAAATAGATTTTTTTTGGGATGGAGCTACACTTCATAATGTACCTGTTCAGATTCTACTTAAGAACAAACCTACAGTCCGTGTCTTGTTTGCACCACCTATATACTGCTGTTCAGAGTATATAGGGTTGTAGGTATAGGGTTTTATTTTGGGTGCGGGGTCCCCCTTAATATCCATACAAGACCCAAAGGGGCTGGGGTGGGGGGGGGGGGGGTGATGGGGTAGCCATGCCATTTTTCTCAAGGATTTTCAGCCATATGGCGGCCAGGACAAGACATGACATTAAAGCCGCAAGTGGTTTTAAATGGCTTCTTTTTTTCCTTTACAAATGGCATTTTGTGCAAGGACAGTTCTAAACACGGGAAACACATGCCACTTCACAGGCATACTTTAGACACCCCCCAGGTACCATATTTAAAGAAACATTTCACTTTTTTTTTTTTTCACTTTATGCATCATTAAAATGACTGCTCCCGAAAAAACGTTAGTTTTTAAAAGTTCTTTTTGCATTGATATATGTCCCCTGGGGCAGGACCCGGGTCCCCAAACCTGTTTTATGACATTAACATGCATATTGGCCGTTGTAATTAGCACTTTTGATTTCGAACGTTCGCGTCCATTATAACATATAGGGTTCGAAAATTTGCGCAAACTTTCGGTCGGTTCGAAGGTTCTGGTGCGAACCGAACCCGGGGGTGTTCGGCTCATCCCTACTGCTGAGAAGAAAATATAGGAGCTCTGTGTGATGCCACTAACACACTAGAAGTCCTATGGGTGCTTCTGGGAAGAAAATATAGGAGCTCTGTGTGATGCCACTAACACACTAGAAGTCCTGTGGTTGCTGCTGAGAAGAAAATATAGGAGCTCTGTGTGATGCCACTAACACACTAGAAGTCCTATGGGTGCTTCTGGGAAGAAAATATAGGAGCTCTGTTTGCTGCCACTAACACACTAGAAGTCCTATGGGTGCTTCTGGGAAGAAAATATAGGAGCTCTGTTTGCTGCCACTAACACACTAGAAGTCCTATGGGTGCTTCTGGGAAGAAAATATAGGAGCTCTGTTTGCTGCCACTAACACACTAGAAGTCCTGTGGGTGCTGCTGAGAAGAAAATATAGGAGCTCTGTGTGATGCCACTAACCCACTAGAAGTCCTATGGGTGCTTCTGGGAAGAAAATATAGGAGCTCTGTGTGATGCCACTAACACACTAGAAGTCCTGTGGGTGCTGCTGAGAAGAAAATATAGGAGCTCTGTGTGATGCCACTAACACACTAGAAGTCCTATGGGTGCTTCTGGGAAGAAAATATAGGAGCTCTGTGTGATGCCACTAACACACTAGAAGTCCTGTGGGTGCTGCTGAGAAGAAAATATAGGAGCTCTGTGTGATGCCACTAACACACTAGAAGTCCTATGGGTTCTTCTGGGAAGAAAATATAGGAGCTCTGTGTGATGCCACTAACACACTAGAAGTCCTGTGGGTGCTGCTGAGAAGAAAATATAGGAGCTCTGTGTGATGCCACTAACACACTAGAAGTCCTATGGGTGCTTCTGGGAAGAAAATACAGGAGCTCTGTGTGATGCCACTAACACACAAGAAATCCTATGGGTGCTTCTGGGAAGAAAATATAGGAGCTCTGTGTGATGCCACTAACACACTAGAAGTCCTATGGGTGCTTCTGGGAAGAAAATATAGGAGCTCTGTGTGATGCCACTAACACACTAGAAGTCCTGTGGGTGCTGCTGAGAAGAAAATATAGGAGCTCTGTGTGATGCCACTAACACACTAAAAGTCCTATGGGTGCTTCTGGGAAGAAAATATAGGAGCTCTGTGTGATGCCACTAACACACTAGAAGTCCTGTGGGTGCTGCTGAGAAGAAAATATAGGAGCTCTGTGTGATGCCACTAACACACTAGAAGTCCTATGGGTGCTTCTGGGAAGAAAATATAGGAGCTCTGTGTGATGCCACTAACACACTAGAAGTCCTGTGGGTGCTGCTGAGAAGAAAATATAGGAGCTCTGTGTGATGCCACTAACACACTAGAAGTCCTATGGGTGCTTCTGGGAAGAAAATATAGGAGCTCTGTGTGATGCCACTAACACACTAGAAGTCCTATGGGTGCTTCTGGGAAGAAAATATAGGAGCTCTGTTTGCTGCCACTAACACACTAGAAGTCCTATGGGTGCTTCTGGGAAGAAAATATAGGAGCTCTGTTTGCTGCCACTAACACACTAGAAGTCCTATGGGTGCTTCTGGGAAGAAAATATAGGAGCTCTGTTTGCTGCCACTAACACACTAGAAGTCCTATGGGTGCTTCTGGGAAGAAAATATAGGAGCTCTGTTTGCTGCCACTAACACACTAGAAGTCCTATGGATGCTGTTGGGGTGCAATGCTGTGCTAACAGCACTGCGGTTGGTACTACTGAAATACTGTACTAACAGTAAAACACGCACCAGACTAATCCCCAGCAGCAGCTAATAACACACTAACTGTGCAATCAGCAGCAATGAACGATCAATGACTTAGGTAGCAATGGTTTAGCAAAGAAATAGCCAATGGTTTAGCAAAGAAGAGCAAATCTTTCTGTAGCAATGAATCAAGCTAAGACACAGAATCAGCAGACTGATCTCTCCTAAAGCCGGAACTCATGTGACCGGCGCCGACGGCGTGGCGGCCTTTTAAATGGTGGGGCGTGTACTAAAGCCCCTGAGCTTTAATTGGCTACAGGCGTCCTCCGAGTTTCGTCAATTTTCGCCAATCATCAGCCAGCAATGCACTGCGCCGGCCGCGCCGGCCGCAATGCATTGCGGGGCCGCTCGCATCACAGGAATGTGATGCGAACGGCCCAAATTGTTCTGGGCTCGCCGAGCGAGCGAACGCCCGGTGCTCGATGCGAACGTGGGTTCGCATCGAGCACCGGGCCCATCCCTACTTCTTACCTTTTGTTTTCCTTGGTTCTCTGTTGGTGCCTGACATCACTTCCGGTCTGATCCACTTTTGGCCTGGAAATTGTGACCTCTGCCCTTCCTTCAGCTTGTTGGGCAGAAGTGATGTTATGAGAACCGGACAATTCCTTGATCCAAAAATGACATTAGCAGGGGGAGGCATCAGTCTGAGCAGCCTATTTGAGTAACACTGTGGCTGCTTGGGTAGCCACTGCATCCCTTCTGTGACATATGGTTTTACATCCAATCACTTCTTGCTTCTTGTGTTGCCCTCAGGTATTCCCTTTTTTGGTTAGCAGATTTAGAAGTTTTTGTTCGGTATTCTCTTAAGTAAGTATGCCTTATTTCCTTGATTAGGATTTGTGGGCCCACTATTGTCTACATGACACCATCAAGGTCAAGGTGGGAGAACATTTTTTTCTATAAATACTTTGAGTGAACATCTAAAAGATGTTATTAACAGGACATCCCTATATTTTCTGATTGGGTATTTCTTGGGTGGAGGATCTTGCAGGAAAATGAGAGTGACATGAGGAGTCTTTCCCATTTATCATCTAGTGTACCTAAGAAACGTTCTCAATGGTCTGACTCAGCACAGAAACATAGTTCCTCCAACTGAAATAAAAACTCTAAGCCCACCTCTGGCTTGAGCTCAGGTTTAAGCCATAGTTTACATCAGGATCACACCAGTTTCACAAACACATTCTTGCTGGATCTGCTTTCCACCAGCCATGTAAGGGAGAAAGGTTTGTGATGCCATTTTTAACGAAGCAGAGTCTAGAGAGCAGGAATCCAGAGATGTTAGGATCTTTATCAAGGAAGCAATAACAGAGAGCATGTCGTAATTTTGTAGAAGTATCTAGGGCCTCGCAGAGAGAGCACTCCTAACTGTCCATTTCAACTCAGAAGCAAAGTAATATAGTCTGGCATTCCCTTTCAGATACAGATAGCTCAGAATGAAAGAAAGGTGAGATTATTGAGTGTATTTACATTGGTCTTACCTTTTGGAAGCCATACACAATGCAATTACATGGAAAGAGGAAGTGGAGCAGCTGAAAAAAAGGTTAAATAGTATTTTCCTCACTTTAAAAGAGAACCATCCACATGTCATCTAATGCCAGATAACAGATTATACCCCTTAGCCTTGGGAGATGCAGAGTTGGTGGAGACAGCCCCAAGAGTGGATGCAGTGCTTATGTGGCTGGCAAGAAATGTGACTCTTCCTCTTGATAATGCAATGTATTGAATACATTGCAGGCAGTGTACAGTATATAATACAGTGCAGTCGGTGTACAGTATATAATACACTTCAGGCAGTGTACAGTATATAATACAGTGTGTACAGTATATAATACATTGCAGTCAGTGTACAGTATATAATACAGTGGAGTCAGTGTACAGTATATAATACACTTCAGGCGGTGTACAGTGTATAATACAGTGTAGTCAGTGTACAGTAAATAATACACTTCAAGCGGTGTACAGTATAATACAGTGCAGTCAGTGTATAATACAGTGCAGACGGTGTACAGTAAATAGTACAGTGTAATGCGTTGTGAAAAAAAATCCCTATCATGTCCGGAAGACCCCCAAAGGAGAGGCAGACGCTCACAGGACACTAAAAGAGGGCAAGCGGCCTCTGTGTCTACAGTGAAAAGTGGTGGTCGCGGACATGGTACATCCTCTGCAGGCGTGGGACACTTTTTTCTGCTGCTGCCCGTGTTATTGAACCATAACATGCAGATAAGTTGGTGGAGTGGATAACTAAGCCGTCCTCATCCTCCTCATCCTCTGTCACCCAGGCTCGTACTAGTTTTCCTTCCAACTCAGGTGCCAAAGCGGACTATTCCACCAGCTGTTTGTCCACAGTTACTCCTTATGTAGCCCCACCATCATGCAAGGAGGAGTCACCAGAATTATTCGACCATAGTTTTGGTTACATGCTGCTGGAGGATGCGCAGCAATTTGAATGTTCCGATGTTGGTTCCCCGGTTGAGGAAGGGAGTAACGTGAGCCTAGAGAGGGGGGGTGCCACAGAAGGACAATAAATGTGCAATCATGTTCCCCCAGCTGCAGCATACTGCCAAGTTTGCTCCAGTGACAAGGATGGAGGGGATGATGAGGTCACTGACTGCACTTGGGTGCCTGAGAGAAGAAAGGAGGAAAGTGAGAAGGAGGAGACACAACTCCAATGAGGCAGGATGTCCTCCAGGGGCCCTCTTACGAGCAGAAACCTATTGCATCACACCACAGAGCTCCACAGTTGCAGGGCACTGCTGAATCCCTGCTGACTTCCAAAAGTTCATTGGTGTGGGCTTTTTTCAACACATGTGCAGTAGATCGCACCGTTGCTGCTTGAAAACTCTGTCTGAAGTGGACCAAATGCATGACAAGACATATGACGACCTACCATGAAGTCCATTGGCAACAGCACCTGAAAGACCCACATCATAAAAAAGCAGACTCTCCTTGCTCCTCATCTGGGATCTCAACCCCTACTATACCTCAAGTCTTCTCAAAAACCTGCACTGAGAGTAGTGAAGGTATAGCAATAGGTCCCACAAGTACTTACAGAAAATTTGCTTGCAGTACACCAGTACAATTTTGCTACCCTAGTTGCTGAACCGTAAAAAATATATAATACTGTCCCAGCCATCCACATGCTCCACATCTAAATGCTAGTTTGGCCAAATTGCTAGCACTACAACTGCTGCCTTTTAATCTGGTAGACTCTGCCCCCTTTCGTGAATTTGTGGAATGTGCTGTACCACAGTGGCAGGTTCCAAAAATAATTTTCTTTTCACGTAAGACCATTCCAGCTCTCTACCGTCATGTGGAAGGCAATGTTTTGGCCTTGTTGGACAGAGCAGTCAGCAGCAAGGTTCACATTACCGCCGACTCAAGGTCCAGCAGGCATGGTCAGGGACGTTACCTTTCCCTTACGGTGCACTGCGTAACTCTGCGGGCAGCTGGGAAGGATGCAGGACAGGGTTCAGTGTTGGAGCTTGTTCCGCCACTACGCTTCCAATAAGCTGGTGGTGATTCTGCCACATCTGTCTACTCCACCCCATCCTCTTCTTCTTCCTTTTTGGCCTCTTTTGCTGAATTATCCTCTGAACCAGCAGTGCCCCCTAAGCGTTCAAAGGGCTACGCAAGCAGTCAGGCTAAAAGATGCCATGCAGTGCTTCAGTTGGTCTATCTAGGGGACAGGAGCCACACCGGGGCAGAGATTCTGTCAGCTCTGCAGGGGCAGGCTCAGAGGTGGTTGACGCCATGGCAGCTTGAGCCAGGAATGGTTGCATGCGACAATGGCACCAACCTTCTCTCCGCCTTCCGACAGGGACACTTGACACATGTTCTATGCTTGGCACACATCCTGAATTTGGTGGTGCAGTGTTTCTTGACCAGGTACCCAGGCTTACAAGATCTTCTGAGGCAGGCCAGAAAAATCTGTGGTAATTTCTAGCAGTCATACAATGGCAGTGCTCGGCTGGCTGACATTCAACAGGAATTCAACCTGCCCACCAACCGCCTCATTTGTTATATGCCCACCAGGTGGAACTCAACATTGGCAATGCTGCAGCAGCTGCACAGGCAATTAGTACCTGTGTGAGTATGGCACCCGCACAGGCTCAGGGAAGCTTGGCTTCTTTTCGCCACACCAGTGGCTACTGATTAAGGATGCATGTACTGTCCTGTTAACATTTTAGGAAGCCACAAGGATGGTGTGCAGCGACAATGCATGTATCAGTGACATTGTCCCTGTAGTCTTCCTGCGGGAGCACACACTTCATGGAATCATGGACAGGGCACTTGAGGCAGAACAGCGAGAGGAAGAGGAGGACTTTATTTCCTCTCAAGGCCACCTTTATGTAGATTTCATTCCTGCGGGGCCAAACACACAGGAGGAAGAGGAGGAGGATTGTGTCAGCATGGATGTAGAGGATAACATATAGCAGTCTTCAAGGGATGGTTTTCAGTCCCCAGAAACCCAAGGAGTTGTATGGGGCTGGGAGGAGGTAGTTCCTGACAATGTCATCCTTAGTGACCCAGAGGACTCAGAATCTCATGCCTCTTCAAACTTACGATGCATGGGCTCCCTGATTCTGCAAAGCCTGCCAAAGGACTCAAGGATTCTTGGTATCAAGCAGAGGGATTACTGGCTGGCACCCCTTCTTGATCCATGTTACAAGGGTAAAGTTGCAGAGCCCATCCTGCCTTCGCAGAGGGAGCAAAGGATGAAACATCTTCAGGACGTGTTGAAGAAAAATTTGTTTAACACCTTTCCAGACCCAGGGAGGTTACCATTTCCTGGTCCTGGACAACGTGTTTCTGAGGCTTTGTCTGGTCAGAGGAAGAGCGGAGGAGAAGGTGGCCGGCTGAACGATGCCTTTAAACAATTCTTTAGTCCCCAGCACCCAGGGCTGTTAGGTTTAAGCAACCATTGGCAGCGTCTAAGTTATATGGTGAAGGAATATCTAGGGGCAAGAGCAGGAGACCAGGAGGAGACCTGAATTATATGGTGAAGGAATATCTAGGGGCAAGAGCAGGAGAACTTGGAGACCTTTCCAACTGAGCATCCAGTGGGTTATTGGATCTTGAGGATGGACCACTGGCCAGAACTGGCTCAATATGCAATCAAGCTACTGGCCTGTCCTACATCCTGCGTGCTTTCTGAATGGACATTCAGTGCTGCTGGAGGGTTTGGGATGGATCAAAGAGTGTGCCCTTTTCCACAGACTCTGTTGATAGGCTTACATTTATCAAAATGAATCAGTCCTGGTGTCAGGGCTGGGCTCAGCCCTTCCTTCTCTGAGCTGGCCGCTCAGCTGTCGGACAATTTCCAGCTCCTATCTCTCCACAGTTACTCACCTGTTGATGATATCCTACTCGTCAGTCCTGCCTACTTAAGCTGTCCAGCCCAGAGGATCTCTGCCTTCGCCTTGGTCAACATCACAGAGACTATCTCCTGCGTTCCTCTTTAAAGACTTGCTTGGCTGACATCCCTTTTGGCTCCAGATCCTGCTTGCTGTTCCACTAATCTGATCCCTGACTTTCTGGCTTGGCTGACTATCGGTTCTGGTTACCCAACTTTGGCTATGTTTTGACTATGTTTGTTCTATTTACTTTAATTATTAAACAAGTGTGATATAACTGTACTTCTGTCATGGTTTCTGACACCTGGATCAGCAGCTATCAACCCCCTGATGTTGATGTAACTGATTGAATTTGCTACTGATCTGGAATCCCTTGAAGACTGTCTATGCTGCCTGTCCTATTCCTGAATCTTGATTATGCTAGCTTTCAACAATATTTTTGGTTTAGGGCACCACCAACACCTACGGCCCATTTTTTCTGCACCTGTTTAATAGGGGCATGTATTTCCTGCGCCCAACAAGAGTAATTGTGAGGGGTTACAGTGTTCAGGCACCCCCAACACCCAAGGCCCAATTTCTCTGCACCTGTTTTTTCACAAATTTGTAACAGCAGGGCCCGCTCCTACGCCAAACAAGAGTAATTGTGAGGGGTTACAGCGTTGAGGCACTGCCAACACCCAAGGACCAAATTCTCTGCACCTGTTTGAATAGGGGGATTGTCATGAGGGCTCCATCCGTGGCCAGCGACCTGATGATCCTGCCAGTAATCGGCGCCTCAGTATCTCTGGTTCCCGTTCTCGGCTGCCATTGCGCATGCGCGAGCGCGCGCGTGCACGCGCGCGCCCGCAGACGAGGGCGAGCGTGCGCGGACGGGTGCGCGCCTCCATTGGCGCCAGTGAGGCTATTTAAACCCTCCTGTGACTGACGGTCCCCGCTGTCTGCTCTACAACGTTCTGTGTCTGAAACCTGATCTGAAGACTGTTTACCTGTGTTTGACCCGGCTATCCTTGACCATCCGCTCTGTCCCTGTGTATCGACCTTGGCTTGTCTTTGACCATCCTATTGTTTGCTCCATCTGTACCTTGCTGCCAGCCTGATATCTGACCCGGCCTGTCTGACCATTCCAGAGCCAGCTTACCTGCTGTTCCAGCCTGCATACAGATCCAAGTCTGCCTGTTGTTCCAGTCTGCACACAGATACAAGTCTGCCTGTTGTTCCAGTCTGCACACAGATACAAGTCTGCCTGTTTGTTCCAGTCTGCATACAGATCCAGCTTACCTGTTGTACCAGCCTGCATACAGATCCAAGTCTGCCTGTTGTTCCAGTCTGCATACAGATCCAGCTTACCTGTTGTTCCAGTCTGCACACAGTTCCAGCTTACCTGTTGTTCCAGTCTGCATACAGATCCAGCTTACCTGTTGTTCCAGTCTGCACACAGTTCCAGCTTACCTGTTGTTCCAGTCTGCACACAGTTCCAGCTTACCTGTTGTTCCAGTCTGCATACAGATCCAGCTTACCTGTTGTTCCAGTCTGCATACAGATCCAGCTTACCTGTTGTTCCAGTCTGCATACAGATCCAAGTCTGCCTGTTGTTCCAGTCTGCCTACAGCTACCTACTTACCTCATCCGCTGAGCTTATCCAGGAAGCTCTTGTACCGGTCTGACCATTCCTGCCAGGCACCTGTGCCCCTCCTGACTCCTGGTCCTACTGTCCCATCATCAGGGGACCGGCGAGCGGGAGCCGCAAGGGAGGCCCTTCTCTGCCAATCAGACTCATCACCACCAGGGAGCGTGACAGTAGCAGACAGCCATGTCTGAGTCTGAGCAGGGGGCCTCTCCTATGGAAGGACTGAGCCAACACCTGGCAGGATTGACCGAGGCGGTAAAGAATCTCCAGCAGGGATACACCCGGTTGGAAGAACGGGTGCTGGCTTTACCACCAACAGCCCCATCTGGGGGAAGTCCAGGACCATCAGTGATAATGCTCCCTCCAGAGCCCCGGGTACCAATCCCTGAGAGATTCTCGGGTGCCCGCAACCTCTTTCGGGACTTCCGTAACTCCTGTGAACTATTCTTTGCACTGCAGCCACGTACTTTTTCCCTGGAAGCCACCAAGGTGGGCTTCGTGATCTCCCTACTCTCCGGAGACCCGCGAACCTGGGCCCACCGCCTCCTAGAGCAGAAAGACCCTGCACTGGCCGGTCTTAATTCATTTTTTGACACTATGGCCCAACTCTATGAAGACCCCCAACTCGCTGCCACCGCGGAGACCACTCTGCGCGCCCTCCAGCAGGGGCGAAGGCCTGTGGAAGACTATGTCGCGGACTTTAGGCGCTGGGGTGCGGATACCCAGTGGAACGACGCGGCCCTGCGTCACCAGTTCCGCCTAGGACTTTCTGAGGCACTAAAAGATGAGCTGGCGAGAGTTGGGGTACCCCAGACCCTGGACACTCTGATCAACCTGGTCATCCAGATTGACCGACGACTAAGGGAGCGCAGGTCGGAACGTGCATCCGGTGTCACTCATCCTACCTGGATGCTCCCCAAGGCTCCAAGTCACCTGCAGACTGGCTCGGCCCAGCGGTCAGTAACCCTCCCTGATTCCTCCGAGCCCATGCAGTTAGGGCTCTTGAGGCCTTCCCTAACTCCTGAGGAACGGCAACGTCGTCGGGTCAACAACTTGTGCCTTTACTGTGGTGAGCCTGGGCACTACGTAAGGAACTGTCCGGCCAAGGCTCGTAAGTGCCCTCTCATGCCTACTTGCTCCATGGACCCCTCAACCCGGGTCTCCTCTCACCTTGCTCTTTCTGTCTCATTACAGCTTCCGGGAAGAATCCTTCAGGTACCCGCCATTATTGATTCCGGGGCATGCAGCTGCTTCATGGACTCTTCCTTCGCTGCCCAACACCGGATCTCCCTCCAGTCTAAATCCCAGGGACTGTCAGTTTACCTGGCGGATGGCTCCTCCATCCGTTCAGGCCCGGTTACGCAAGAGACCATCCCACTGCTCATGACCATCTCGGGCAACCATCAGGAACTTCTTTGCATGGACATTATTTCCTCTCCATTATCCCCTATAATCTTGGGCATGCCGTGGCTGAAGGCCCACAACCCAGTCATCGACTGGGCCACTGGGATGGTTTCCTTCTCCTCTCAGTATTGTCAGATGTCTTGCAGACCTTCTAATTCCTCCCAGCTGGCTACTCTGTCTAGTGGGGACTCTGAGATGGACCTCCGTCAGGCTATTCCCCAGGCCTACCACGACTATCTAGACGTCTTCAGCAAACAGGCAGCAGAGGTGCTTCCTCCTCACAGGGCCTATGATTGCCCAATTGAACTTTTCCCTGGAGCAGAGATCCCCTTTGGAAGGGTCTTCCCCCTGACAGAAGTGGAGCAAGGCAAGTTGAAAGAGTACATTGAGGAGAACCTCCGAAAAGGCTTCATCCGCCCATCTACCTCTCCTGCGGGCGCAGGCATATTTTTCGTGGAGAAAAAAGATCACACCCTTCGGCCTTGTGTGGACTATAGGGAGTTGAACAGCATTACGGTCAAGAACCGTTACCCTCTCCCGTTGGTCCCTGAACTCTTCCAGAGGCTTGGCACGGCCACCATCTTCACGAAGCTTGACCTACGGGGGGCTTACAATTTGGTCCGGATTAAGGATGGGGATGAGTGGAAGACGGCCTTTCGGACACGGTATGGGCATTACGAGTATCTCGTGATGCCCTTCGGCCTGTGCAATGCCCCCGCAACCTTTCAATACTTCATTAACGACGTACTCCGGGACTTCCTGGACTTGTTTGCCGTGGTATATCTGGACGATATCTTGATTTTCTCCCCCTCTTTAGAGACCCATCGCAGACACGTCAAGGAGGTCCTGGGACGGCTCCGTATCCACGGTCTGTATGCCAAGGCAGAGAAATGCCAGTTTGAACAGGAGAGTATCCCCTTCCTTGGGCTAATCATCTCAAGTACAGGCATCAAAATGGACCCCCAGAAGATCTCTGCCATCTTGGAATGGCCCACTCCGGCAGACAAAAAGGGCATCCAACGGTTCATTGGCTTTGCCAATTTTTACCGTAAATTTATCAGGGGGTTCTCCGCCATTGTGGCGCCTATCACCCAACTGACCAAACAAGGGACCCGGTTCCGATGGTCTTCCGAGGCCCAGGGGGCCTTTGATGCCCTTAAAACTCTGTTTACCTCGGCACCCATCCTCAGGCATCCGGACTCCTCTCTACCCTTCACCTTGGAGGTTGATGCCTCCGAGATCGCGGTGGGTGCCATCCTATCCCAGAGACAGGGGGACAAGTCTCTGCTGCACCCGGTCGCCTTCTTCTCCCGCAAGTTGTCCTCGGCCGAGAGGAACTATGATGTGGGCGACCGAGAACTACTGGCGATCAAGGCCGCCCTAGAAGAATGGCGATACCTCCTGGAGGGGGCCTCTCACCCCATTCTAATACTCACCGACCATAAGAATCTGGAATATTTGAAGTCAGCTAAGAGACTGAAACCCAGACAAGCCAGATGGGCACTTTTCTTTTCCCGATTCACTTTCCATGTGACATACCGGCCCGGATCCAAGAATGTCAAACCAGATGCTCTGTCTAGGATGTACCACAAGCACCAGGAAGAAGATCCCCCTGACACTATTCTGGCCCCTGGAAACTTTCTCCTTCTTCAAGAGGACTTACTGTCCAAATTCAAACGTGCCTCAGCAGGGCAAAGGCCCACTTCCGAAACCCAGCTACAGGAGAAGGATGGACTATTCTGGTACGGGGACAAGATCTACACCCCGGAACAGCTCCGGGTAACAACTATGGAGCTGTGCCATGACCACGCCCTGGCTGGTCACTTCGGTGTCGCTAAGACCACCGACTTGGTACAGCGTACCTTCTGGTGGCCGCAACTACGGGCTGACTGTAAAAAATTTGTGGACACTTGCCCCACCTGCATCCGGAACAAGAATCCCAAAACCAGGGCCTGGGGTCTCCTTAAACCCCTGTCTGTCCCAGATCGTCCCTGGAGGATGATCTCCCTAGATTTTATTGTGGAGTTACCCCCAGCAGAAGGCTACACGACGATCTTTGTGATCGTCGATCGGTTATCCAAAATGGCTCACTTCATCCCCATGAAGGGCACCCCCTCAGCTCCAGAGACGGCACGGGCCTTTATTAGGGAAATTGTCCGCCTTCATGGGGTCCCGGCTAACATCGTCTCGGATCGAGGGGTGCAATTCACCTCTCGATTCTGGAGGTCCCTGTGCCAGTCCTTGGATATCGAACTCTCTCTCTCCTCTGCGTACCACCCTCAGTCCAATGGGCAGACGGAGCGGACTAATCAGACCCTGGAGCAGTACTTGCGCTGCTTTTCCTCCTTCGCCCAAGATGACTGGATCTCCCTTCTGCCCCTGGCAGAGTTCGCATATAACAACGCCACCCACTCCGCCACCAAACAGACTCCTTTTTTCGCCAACTATGGGTACCACCCGGCATTTCTGCCGAACTCACTTCCTGACTGCACTGTGCCAGCAGTCCAAGAGCGAATCCAGTTCTTTTCCACCAACAACCAACTTCTTCAGGAGACCATGACTAGGACCCAGGAGTACAACAAAACCGTATTTGACAAAAAAAGACGGGGGGAACTGGTGCTTGCCCCGGGCGAAACTGTATGGCTATCCACCTCTAACCTAAAACTGGCTTGCCCTTCACGGAAACTGGGCCCCAAGTTCTTGGGCCCCTTCCCGGTCAAGAGGAGGATCAACGAGGTGGCTTATGAATTAGAACTTCCAGATTCTTTGAAGATTCACCCGGTCTTCCATGTGTCATTACTGAAGCCCTCGGTTAGTAACCCTTTCCCCAACCGGAGAGCCATCCCTCCTGATCCAGTCATGGTGGACGGGGAAGAGGAGTTCGAGGTGGAAGCCATCCTTAATGTCAGAAGAAGGCAAAACCAGAACCAGTTCCTAATCAAGTGGAAGGGTTACGGCCCCGAGGAAAACTCCTGGGAGCCCGAGGAGAACATCCACGCTAAGAGTCTAGTCCAATCTTTTAAGAGAGCCCATCCTGAGAAATTTGCCCCGAGGGGCATCCGGAGGCTGCCCCTTAGGGGGGGGCAATGTCATGAGGGCTCCATCCGTGGCCAGCGACCTGATGATCCTGCCAGTAATCGGCGCCTCAGTATCTCTGGTTCCCGTTCTCGGCTGCCATTGCGCATGCGCGAGCGCGCGCGTGCACGCGCGCGCGCCCGCAGACGAGGGCGAGCGTGCGCGGACGGGTGCGCGCCTCCATTGGCGCCAGTGAGGCTATTTAAACCCTCCTGTGACTGACGGTCCCCGCTGTCTGCTCTACAACGTTCTGTGTCTGAAACCTGATCTGAAGACTGTTTACCTGTGTTTGACCCGGCTATCCTTGACCATCCGCTCTGTCCCTGTGTATCGACCTTGGCTTGTCTTTGACCATCCTATTGTTTGCTCCATCTGTACCTTGCTGCCAGCCTGATATCTGACCCGGCCTGTCTGACCATTCCAGAGCCAGCTTACCTGCTGTTCCAGCCTGCATACAGATCCAAGTCTGCCTGTTGTTCCAGTCTGCACACAGATACAAGTCTGCCTGTTGTTCCAGTCTGCACACAGATACAAGTCTGCCTGTTTGTTCCAGTCTGCATACAGATCCAGCTTACCTGTTGTACCAGCCTGCATACAGATCCAAGTCTGCCTGTTGTTCCAGTCTGCATACAGATCCAGCTTACCTGTTGTTCCAGTCTGCACACAGTTCCAGCTTACCTGTTGTTCCAGTCTGCATACAGATCCAGCTTACCTGTTGTTCCAGTCTGCACACAGTTCCAGCTTACCTGTTGTTCCAGTCTGCACACAGTTCCAGCTTACCTGTTGTTCCAGTCTGCATACAGATCCAGCTTACCTGTTGTTCCAGTCTGCATACAGATCCAGCTTACCTGTTGTTCCAGTCTGCATACAGATCCAAGTCTGCCTGTTGTTCCAGTCTGCCTACAGCTACCTACTTACCTCATCCGCTGAGCTTATCCAGGAAGCTCTTGTACCGGTCTGACCATTCCTGCCAGGCACCTGTGCCCCTCCTGACTCCTGGTCCTACTGTCCCATCATCAGGGGACCGGCGAGCGGGAGCCGCAAGGGAGGCCCTTCTCTGCCAATCAGACTCATCACCACCAGGGAGCGTGACAGGGATCGTTTTAAGAGGGTAAAGTAACTTTGGGAAGCTGACCATCTTGAAAAAGGTGGCATCTGCCAAACAGTGAGAGGGAGGCCTGACCAGTTTTCTAACTCTGAGATGATTTTATGTATAACGGGGAGAATATTAAGTTGGTAAAGTGAGTTTTTAGATAGGTGATGTGATTTTTCGCTATGGGAAAGACCGATGATGCCGCTCATGGGGGGGACCGTGGACAGAAGAGGGGTGGGATTTCACTTTAGGAAAAATGTGTTCTTAATCCCGAGCAGGTTCAAAACGTGTTAAAGATCTCTTGGATGTGTGTCATATCCTCAGAGGGGTTTGAGGTGAATATAAGAATATCGTCCGCGAAAAGGGTTGTGTGCAGTTCTTGGGAGCCTACTTTAATACTGTGGAGATTTGGGTGAGAGAGTAAAAAATCTAGAGAGGGGTTCTATTCCCAAGTTAAACCGAAGGGGTGAAAGGGGGCAGCCTTGTCTGGTGCCTTTGTAAAGACAAATTTTATTAGAGATATGTCCTGCGACAATCACATTAGCTGACGGGGCTGAGTACATTGCATGAATAAGGTGGCTAAAGTGACCCGAGAAGCTGTATTTCAACAATATCAGGGTCAGCCAGTAGAAGCTGACATTGTCAAAGGCTTTTTCTGTGTCAAGTGTTACTATGGCCGATTCCTCAGATGAGCTGGTTCTAGCCATTTCTAGAACCGCTAGAACTGTCCTAGTATTAGCTGTGGTGGATCTTCATTGAGTGAAACCCGCTTGAGAGGATAAATGACAGAGGGCATAATGGGTGCAAGTCTGTTTACTATAATTTTGGAAAGAAGTTTGGAGTCTAAATTTAGCAGAGAGATTGGACGATAGGTGCCTGGATCAGTAGGGTCTTTGCCCTTATTAGGTATAAGCTTGATGTGGTCTTGGAGTCCTGTACCTAGGTACTGGTTCCTGTCCAATATCTTTTGGTATACTGATTAAATTGTGGGGGCTATGATGTCTAGAGATAGTTTGTAGAAGTCAGAGGTGCACACGTCGGGACCAGGCACCTTGCCTGGAGATAGTGATTTAATTGTGCATGTTTCATCGAGAGATATTGGGGCGTTTTACTGTGCCAGGAGAGAGTCATCAATGGTGGGGAGTAGGATCTTTTCTTTAAAGGATGTGGCTTTATGCTTATCAATAGGGTCCTGACCATAGAGCAAGGCATAATATTCCTCTAAAATGCGGTTTTGGGGAGGTGATATGGTTACTGGATTTGTCCTTTAGAGCGGCTATATGTGTGGGGGCCTTTACACATAAGGGCAAGAAGTTTGCCTGATTTATTGCTGTATTTGTGAACACTGAGACCTAGTAGTGATTTGCGAGTTCTTTCCTATGCCTCTGTCCATAGATCAAAGCAGTCCTTGGCTTTCGGCCAAGCTTCCCTGTGAGTTTATGAGTTATTTAGAGTTAGGTTAGCTTGAGCCACGCGTAAAGCTTTGCTCGCCTTGTAGTATTCTTTGTGAATTCTTTTTTTTATAGCCAGAGGCATAGGAAATAATCCTTCCCCATAGGACCGCATTCGCGGTTTCCCCAAAAAGGTTGGGGTTGTCAATATGTTCCGAACTGGTGGATTTAAACGATGTCTAGGTATCATTTATTCTTACTTACCATTTAAGTGTTTTGTCGTGAGCTAGGTAGGCAGGGAATCGCCATATTCTTTACTTCAAAGTATTTTATTATGTTTGACAAAGTGTATACAATGAAAAATGACAAGACATATAAACAGAGCCAACTTAAACATCGGCAATAACGGGTAGCATATGGTAAACAGCTAAGATATGCAAATGAAACTGGCAAAATTTGTGGATAGACTTGATGGGACCCTTTGGTCCAACTCATGGGATATGGGAGGAGAAGGTCTGCTCGGCGGCGAAGCGGACGGGGACAGCCCTCTACCAGGCACCCCATCTGGGAGCAATCTGTGCCAGATAGGGGAGGTCCCCACCGCCCCGCCAGTTGGCAGTACAGCCTCAATCAAGGCCTTCTCCTCTGGGTTGTCAGTAACCAAGGAGGCTCCCGAAAGTAGGGGCCTGTCATTCATTCAACAAACTTCAACAAGAAAGGGGAGCAAAGAGCTGAAGGCGGAAGAAGAGAGAGCAAGAGGGGGAAAGAAGAAAAAAAAAGAAGGGGGGTGGAGAGAAGTTGGAGGGAGGGGGGAGGATGTACAGGGTAATCGGAGCATCAATTATAGGAATAAGTGTTTCAGGGAAGTGGTGAGTTAGTGAGCCATGGAGCACCAATATAAATGGCCCCGGGTTCCCAGGTGGATTCAAATTTACAGACCGTGTCTGAGATAATGTTGGATAGCTTCTCTTGTGACATTATCCAAGAGACTTTCCTGATTACTGCTGGGAAACAGATCCTGGGGTTTTTCCAGGCCTTAGCTACCGTAAGTTTGGCACCTAGTAGTATAAATTTGACAAGTCTTTGTGAGGCTTTGGATAAGTTTGGGATGTGAGCATTGAGGAGGGCTACCATAGGGGATCTGGAGATCCGGTTTCCCGCAAGCTTATCAATTAAGTTGAATAATTTTCTCCATTATCCATTATCATTATGGTCTTATTCTGGGGCACTCCCACCAAATGTGCGACATGGAACCAGTGAGACCACATCCTCTAAAGCACAGTGGGCTTGCCGTCGGAAAGATTGAGGCAAGACGAGAGGGGGTGTAGTACCATCTGGAAATGATTTTCAGGCTAGCTTCAATTAACGTAATGTTTAGAATGCTTTTGAAAGAATCAAAGCTTGCTTTCTGCCAGAACCCCAGATCCCATTGAAATTGGAAGTCTGACTCCCAACGCTGATCCATGGACTGACCGCACCATATTTAATATTCCGTAAATTGAGGGGGGAGGGGCTTGTCCTTCCAGATTTTGTGTAGAAAATGTGAAATCTGTCCATATCTGAACTTTTCAGAGACAGGCAGGTCCAACTTTTTGGTACAATAAGCAAGAGTAATCGGGCCCGAAGTTGTAAAAAAAAGTGTCCGATTCGGTATAGCCCCTTATCCAGCCACCATTTAAATGCTTGTATATTTTGTCCTGGGGAAAATCAGGATTATGGAACAAGTGAGACAGGGGTTTATAAGCGGAGACTAGATTTTTAGTGGAGCGAACAGAGTCCCAGAGGGCAAACATATGTGAGAGAATAGGGGCCATAATCGGGGGGCGTAATTTCGGGTTCGACCAGAGGAGGGAATCCAGGGTATGATGAGGCACTGCTTGCCTTTCTAAATGGACCCAATCCGGTTTTCATATTTGGAGTATAACACTGAGAGTTGGGTTATCCTGGCTGCAATACAGTATTTATATGAATGGGGTAATCCCATACCCCCTTTCTGTCTATGCAGATACAATGTTTGTTGCGGAATCCTATAGCCTTTTGAGCCCCAGATAAATTTAAGGACTTTGCTTTGGAACTTTTTAATGTGATCCCTTTTGATGGGGAGGAATCGCCATATTCTTAAGGGGTTCTGGGTTACTAGTCCCGTTAGCTTGACAGAGATTAGCGCGTGGTCAGAAATGGTAATGTCGTGAATGCAAGGTTCCTAAAGTATGCGTGTTCAAGGAGGGGGGGGGGGGGGGGGGGGGGGGCGGGGGTTCAGAAAAGTATAGTCTATTCTTGGGAGTGATTTGTGAGGGGGTGAGAAAAAGGTGTATTCTCTTCCCTCAGGATGGGTCATTCTCCAAAAGTCCGTCAGTTTAAGACCGTCAGAAAATTGCTGCAGGTGTGAGGGGACATAAGAGGGATTCGTGACACAATGACATGTGTCAGCTAATTTATCTTCCCTTGTGTCTGAAACTGTGTTGAAGCCACCTGCTACCAAAAGGGTTAGGTGGATATGTGGTGCTATACTAGATGCTAGGTTTTGGAAGAATTGTTTTGAAGGGGAATTTGGGACATAAACATTGGTTAACACCCACTCATGATTAAACATTTTGAGTGTCACTGTGCGAAGCCGTCCTTCACTGTCTGAATGGGTCGAGATTATTTTGCAGGGGAGGATTTTATGTATTAGGAGGAGGACTCCTACTCTACCTCTCACTGCTGGGGATCTGACCACCTGGCCCACCCAAAGTTTGCGCATGCGGGCAAAGTGGGAGGTAGTAAAATGTGTTTCCTGGAGTACAGCTATATCTGCCTTTAGGCGTTTTAAGTGGCGAAGAATCGCCATACGTTTGTTGGGCGAGCGTAGACCTTTAACGTTCCATGAGACTACTTTCTTAAAATGTCAGTAGTGATAACATGTTGGGGAGCAAAATAGTGGATCTTAGGAATAGCTTTATGTTGGCGACTAAGGTGTCACTGTGAAACAGGGGAGGGAGAGGTAAACAATAAAACAAAAACATACCTAGTGGAGCCTGTACTTCCCTTTTTTTCCACATGTGATAACTATGTCATCGAACAGCGTTACCGGGGGAATGCTGCGATTCTCGCTCCCTCGGCTCAGGCGGAATAGCTCTCAATTTGTGTAGGTTGGACCGTCCCACAGTAAGGTTGTGCGCGCCTGAAATAAAACAATATAACAATAAACAGTAGAAAGAAAAATTTCGCTGGAACTAGGAGCATGCCTGTAGGACTACAGGTCTAGTCTTAAACTTAGATACATTTAAGAGCCTGGTTGCGCTCAGAAGGAGAAGTTAGTGATGCAAAGTCGATGACCCAGGACAGGGATCAACAAATTCTGTTACGGCCAGATGAATCAGAGAGGCATAGCTTCTTAGCCGGATCTTTCCTCAGATCAGTAGTGCGATAGGGGGTAGGGGGTGCAGAGGTATCCATTGGAGTATGGAGATAGGCTTGAAGGTGCTGCATAGCTTCTTCCGGATGAGACAAGGTTTTGGGATCGCCTGCAGGATCTGAAAAGTGGAGTATTGCCAGGTAAGCCAGAGTGAACTTAACGCCCTTTTGGAAGAGTGCAGCACATATAGGTTGGAATGCCTTGCATCTCCTAGAGACCTCTTGAGAGTAGTCTGCAAATAAAAGTAGTTTGTTGTCGTCCAGCTGTAAAATATAAACTGCTGGACCTGTTTGGACTGCTGTTCTGTGGTGAAGGAGTTTTGCATCTCATCTCCCAAATCAGATACACGGTGCTCTATTTCAGAGAGCCTAGTGGCATGATCTCCTAGTTCCTTCCTCAGCTGTGTGATACCTGCAGCTATGGCTCTGTCAACCGCTGCTGTTATTGTGGGAGACAGTAATGTTGCTACTGCCTGGGCAAAGCCCGTATTATGTTCCTCGGGTGGAGGGGGCGCTGCTGCCGTATGATTAGAAGACTCTGCAGGGGTTGTGGAGATGTATGAGGCATCCGCTCCATCCGCCATGTTGGCTGTGTGAAGAGAGAGCTCTGAGCCAGATGCAGCGGCACCGGAGGGGTCGGGGACAAGGAATTTGTCCATCCACCTGAGCCTCTGTGCGGGTAAGAGGCAGACCGGGAATCAGTCACTGTCCGCGAGAGGCTGTTTTTTTAAGCTGGATGATCCGGAGCCGCTGTTTCTCGCTCCTTCACATGAGGCACTGGAATCTGAAGTTTCAAGCTTTTATAGGCAAAAATAAAAGCTCAAAAGCAGCTTTTTTTTTTGAGCTGCAGGGTGAATGAGCCCTCAAAATCAGCCACTAAAGCCAAGTGCAAGTCTATTGTTATTGGTGGAAGTTCCTAGAAGTTGACTAGATGCCATGGATAAACATGGACACTTTAAATGCCCCCCCCCCCCAAAAAAAAAATCTCACAATTATTGGCGGTTAGTAGATTCAGTAGAATTTTAAAACCCTCTATCCCTCACCATTGGCAGTCCACAGTGGCATTTTAAAACCCTCAAGCAATTATATATTTTCTGAAAGCAGGGGCAATTTAAAAATGGTGGCAGGTGCAATTCTTTATGCATTCTGCATTTTTGCACAACTGTTTGTTTTTGTTTTCAGGAAAAAATAATACTTTTAGTGCACACAAACACAATAAAATACCCAATTTCTGTTGGGTTGTGTCAAGTAAATACAGTAAATGCCAACATTTGAAGCCTTAAAATTGAATGTGTCCTTGAAAACTACAGTATCCAAACTTGTCCATAGATGATGCTTTAAAAACCTACAGTTTATCACTATGGAGTTTGCGGCCCCCAATATGATAGCATGGGCAGGTGAAACCTTTACTGCCTGAACAAGATACACAAGCTTGTGACTGAATTCATTGTGCTTTGCAGCACATGCCTTGTCCTGATAAACCACTCAGGGACATCATACTTTGCATGAAAGATTTCCTTATCAAAGAAGATATTCTCAGAGCAACAAGGAATTCCTCAAACATTCAAGTAGATGGCAATAGACTTCAAATCTATCCAGATGTCACCCCCCTTAAACTTTTGACAGGCATCGTAAGATGAAAGAGATTACATTTGTCTTAAATGCAGCATGCATCATACCGCTGGGGTTTTCCATTTAAAATGAATTGTACCCCATAATAGCTCCACATATGTTACCACCAACATCCCAGAAGGTCAGGACTGTTATTTTCTTTTAACATGCCTTTTTTATGTTACAGAATATTTTTCAAATGTTTTTCAAGGCTATTCAGCTCTACATCTACACTATTCTGTTCTTGAATACCATAATAAAATTTAGCAGATGCATAAATTATTATTATTACCATTTTAACTTATGTTATCGGAGCTATTTAATTTTTTTTGGTTCATCACGTGGTTCAATTTTCAGCGCAGCTATTTTTTCTACACTGCATAAATTATGGTCTTTTCATATTTCATTCATGGGTATGAGTTATCTCCAATAAAAGTAATGTCCTCCCTAAGCTACTTTACCTATTTAGGGCTCTTCCAATTTAAATCTTTAAATCTTATTTCGCCCAAATTCAAGCTGACCTTAATAAATTTGTATGGCAAAGTAAACCACCAAGATATACTAGATCAATCCTGTATCGCTCTCACAGCTCTCACAAAAAAAGAGGTTTAGGTCTATCACAGATATGGCTTTACTATCTAGCCTAACCCAGCTGGCTCAGTGGAACATTGTAAACTCCAAGGTTCCTGGGACCAAAGTTGAAACCAACTCTATCTCTCTATATTTCCTTCCAGTATTGCCTTGGTCTAATGTCGCCCCTATGTAGCAAATTAACTGTTATTTACTAATATTCCTGACCTTCCATACTTTTCAGTTAATGTTAATGTTAATGGAAAAATATTTCAGACTATTCATAACTCAAAATCTTGTTTCAATGATAAATTAAACCCCTGGTTCTTGTATTGTCTCTCTGCTATGGATTGATCATTATAGTTTATGCTGTTCCCTCATCAACCTATGTCAAGTATTCATTGTATGCTTTCATGCCTGTATGTGAATTGAAGGACTATATGGCAGTTTTCACCTTACTTGAGCACTAAAATTATATCCTTTATATTGTATTCCTCTTTGGAATTGTTTATCTCTTGTTTTTTATCACATTTGTTATGTTACTTGACGGTAACAAATTTTGCCATTATACATTTTCCTACATTACATTTTATATTTTTGTATACAGTCACACTTACAATAAATGTCTGTGTTTTTTTTAGATTCTCCTTATGATAGCTGTGACGAAACGCTCCCATACTCCTCTTGGGTGCTTTTGTCATATACCACTTCCTCCCAGTCTGGATATGGATCTCAGATATTCCAACCGCTCCCAAGCACTAAACGAGACAAATCTTGCTTAGTGCCAACATGGACTGTTTTTTATTAGAATCAAACTGACAAGTATTTATATACAGTAGAAGAGGAGACCCCCCCTCCTGCTCATTTTACTCTAACAATACACCTGTAACAAATTAACATGAGCTAATTAACTAATCCCTTTAAGCAGCCGATGTGACTCTGTGCCCATCAGGATTTCACTACAGGTCAGACTTGTTGTCACCAAGCTTCACACATGTTAGATGCTAATATCATCAACTCCACAAGACAGCAGGAGCTCCATTAGGAGTCGGCCCGTCTCATACATTGTACTGAGGACAATGTGATCAGCTCTCTCAATTAACATCTTGAGTTCATCAACAAACTAAGAATAGTCTTTACATATATCCTGCATTGAATCTGACTAGCACAGATTATAGGGGGGGGGTTCTCATTCACCCTGTGCCCTAGAGACACAGGGTGATTTACACATAAGAAGGTCCGGGGAAGCTGGACAAGGAGCCTCCAGAACTCTCCAGGGCAAGCTGAGTTCCACAAACCCCGACCCAAAGTCACTCCTGTCACAATAGCCATTTAGCTATCTACGATGGGCTCCATGACAGCTGTGTAGTTTCTTTTAAGCAGGATTTATGTAAACCTGACCCAAGCTGCCTCAACTGTATTTATGATATCTTGTGTCTGGATGAGAGTTCAATCTCAAGATTTAATTGCTAAATGTGAATTTTGAGTATGCCCCATTCCTAACTCAGTTGGGTTTCCTCAGACATAATAATCTTCACAAGTAATACAGATTTTTTTTTTTTTATGGAAAACTACCTTTGGCTAACCTGACCCAGGACTTAAAGAAATATATAGTTACCTGTCCATGCAGGGCATAGTGACAGTGGCACTGTTCTAATAGCCCAACCGCCCAGCAAGGTATACTCACCCATTCATGTTCCCTTGCTGCCTTGTCAGGAGTCTATCCTATATATATATATATATATATATATATATATATATATATATATATATATATACAGTAAGATAGCTGTGCCTATCTTAACTCTTATAAGCTAGCCCCCATTTGGAACAAGCCCCCAACAGCAATTTTAAAATCTAGAAATTAAGATTAAAGTGTAAATTATTCTCCTGAAAAATACCCCAACAAAAATTGTAGTACCTACATGGGCAGTATTAAATATTAAGCCCCATTTTGAACAGGATCCCCACCAGCCATTTTAAACTTAAGAAATAAACATTGGAGAGTAGTTTTTTGAGTACCAAAGTATTTAGCCTTTTGTACCAGGCCACATTTTGAACAGGACCACCCTAACCATGTTATTATCTAGAAATTTAATACATAGAGACCAGGCAGGACCCGTTGTGAAACAAAAATTACAGTGTACTGCGTTAACTCCATAGCCCCTGGGAAGACATCCTGTAGGACAAAACCTGTGAGATGGAGCTTAACAGAAATGGCCGGTGCTTGAGATATGCTTTTATCTTATCCTTGCTTGCGTTGTGCAGAGCCGATCGGCCCTATAGGCACACTATGCAAGCTGCTTAGGGCCCCGCCACTGTGGGGGGGCCCCCAAGACCCAGCATCCCCCCCTGCACCTCTGGCTGGCCGTTTAGAGTGCAATGAGGAGAGGTGGGAGGAGGTGGAAGGCGGCAATCGGCAGCTCTATGGTGCCTGAGTGGGCAGCGGGATCTCCCTTGGGTTTGTAGTACTCTCAGTGTATACAGTGGAGAGGAGAAGGGAGGGGCCTCTGACCCAGGCAGGTATCAGTTTCACTTTCACTCTGCTTGAACACTGTTGCTGATGCCCGGGTCAGAGGCCCCTCCCCTCTCTGCTGTATACATTCGGAGATAGAACTACTAGCCCCAGGGAGATCCCCCTGCCTGTGGACACCATATAGCTGCCGATTGCCGCCTCCCACCTCCACCAGCCAGGTACAGGGGAACCATTGCAAGGGGGGGAGTCAGCTGTTTGGGGGCCCAAATGTAAGAGGGGGGGCTTTCTGGGGACACTAATGTAAGGAAGGGGGCCTCTGGGGACACTAATGTAAGGAAGGGGGCCTCTGGGGACACTAATGTAAGAGGGGGGCCCCTGGGGACACTAATGTAAGGACGGGGCCCTCTGGGGACACTGATGTAAGGACGGGGCCCTCTGGGGACACTGATGTAAGAGGGGGCCCCCTGGGGACACTAATGTCAGAGGGGGGGCTCTCTGGGGACCCTGTGTAAGGAGGGGCTCTCTGGGGACCCTGTGTAAGGAGGGGCTCTCTGGGGACCCTGTGTAAGGAGGGGCTCTCTGGGGACCCTGTGTAAGGAGGGGCTCTTTGGGGACACTAATGTAAGAGGGAAGGCTCTCTTGGGACCCTGATGTAAGGGGGGGCTCTCTGAGGACCCTGATGTAAGGGGGGGCTCTCTGGGGACCCTGGTGTAATGGGAGACTCTCTGGGGACCCTGATGTAGGGGGATACCCTCTGGGGACCCTGATGTAAGTAGGGAGGCTCACTGGGGACCCTGATGTAAGGAGGGGCTCTCTGAGGACCCTGATGTAAGGGGGGGCTTTCTGGGGACCCTGATGTAAGGGGATGCTCTCTGGGGACCTCATTCTGTTCTATATTGTTGTACTTATTCTTTGACTGTTTTGTTTAAAGGAGGGAGGATTGTTTTGGGAGCACTGAAGTGTCGGGTGTGACTGTGTGGCAATGGCAAATGGTTTACATAGCTCACGGGTCAAGTAGAGGGCCCCTTAGCAGAATTTTGCTTAGGGCACCAGGGAGGTCAGAATCGGCACTGGCGTTGTGAGTACATGCATTAAGTTTTTTAATGAATTGTGTTGGAACATACTTCACTGTTGCCATTTTCCTTGCTCTTTTCTTTCTGTATGAGTGATGCTGCCCAATATATGTACTGTATGAGCTATATTAGGAATCTGAGCAGTGTTATCTGGAAATATAGAGTGCTATGCCATTTTCACAATCTGTGATTAAATGCTGTTACCATTGGGATTTATCCCTAAAGTGTTAGACTTCTCTACACTGGAGGTCTGAATCTCTGGTAAGCAGCTGTGTGTATCTATGGTGACTGGTGCACGGCTGTGGTATGAGTCGTGAAGAAATAATTTCATCTCACGGTGGACTTTTGATAAATTTGGGACTTATCTGTTTGGACCTTTATATATATACATTTTGTGGCACATTAATATTTGCATTATTTGCTAATTTAAAGTGACAGTGCAACATTGTGAATGCCAGTGGTTTAGACTGGACACCTAATAATCTTGTGTGTCTGCTCCTCACTTTGCAGAATGAACTATATGGTTTAGGCAAATTTTTTCATTTTCAGATGTGCATAACCTCTGCCATGTTCACAGTGCGTACACAATGTCCAATCAATTTTACCAGGCCACATCTATTTTATTTACAGAGGAAACACCCCAAAGCATTGTAGTACTGGTATTTATTTTATTGCAATTATTTGCCCAACTTTGAACAGGACCCACAACAGCCATTTTAAAATCTAGAAATTAACATTTTGCAGGATATGTATACATATCCTACACAAGATTAGATTGTCATTTATTCTCAGAAAAAAACACCCCAAGAGACTGTAGAACTGAAGTTTGCAGTTTTAAATTGATTTCACTTTGAAGCAATTCGAACAGGACCCCATTTTTAAATGCCGAATTCAATATTAGTGTAATTTATTTATTCCCAAAAAAGCACACAAAAGATTGTTTTACCTATGTTTGCAGGATTAAGTTATCTTCACTAGGTTCTGATTTGAACAGGACCCCCAATAGTCCAGCATGCAGGACTTTTTGGTGCGCTTTCAGAAAACGCACCAAAATCGCTTGATCTAATACATGTCTATGGGAAAGCACAGGTAACCCGCACAAAAAACACAGGTACATTGCGCTGCATCTTTGCTGTGGAAAAACCACATTGTATCAGTGTGAAAGTACCCTAAACTATCACCCCTCTTTTTTTTTACACTAGCTTAAGATGGACCTCAACTCCCCCCAACCCCCCCATGTTTTTTCCCACTTGCAGCACTATAGTGCTCTTTGAAGCACATATTCACAGCGAATCCAGCATTGTCCTATTACAATCTTCTATTCGGGTGCCACACAGCATCTTGCCACCATGTTGTGCCTCTTTAGCTGGCTGCCTCTTCAGGGTGCAGCCAGCCACGCCAGATCCGCTCTCCAACCCCCTCTGACCCCCAGCTGCTCTGTGTAATGATCCTGCAGCCTCCTGTGATGTAAATATCCCAAGAGGCTGAAGATACAGGTCATTCTGAACTAGGCCAGGTTCAGCTCCTTTTGCAGCTCAGTCAGCCGAGCACTGGCATTATAAGATCGGCGGAAATGCACACAGACTTTCCTGGCCTGCTCAGGACATCCTGTAAGCCTGGGAACCTGCCCAAGAACCGGCACATGGGTGAGCTGCCCCTGTCGCAGGGCGGAGAGGAGGTGGTGCCATTGTCAGAAACGACCATTCCTGGCTTAAGCTGACGTGGCGTCAACCACCTCTCGGCCTGCCCCTGCAGAGCTGCCAGAACCTCTGGCCCAGTGTGGCTCCTGTCCCCCAAACACACCAGCGCAAGCACGGCATGGCATCTTTTTGCCTGCGTACTTGCGTAGCCCCTTGTACGCCTACGGAGCACCGCTGGTTCCAAGGACAGAGCACTGGA
Source organism: Lithobates sylvaticus (assembly GCA_028564925.1). NCBI lineage: Eukaryota > Metazoa > Chordata > Amphibia > Anura > Ranidae > Lithobates > Lithobates sylvaticus. The sequence goes on along the minus strand of CM053029.1, from coordinate 108,914,546 downwards.
GGAAGAAGAAGAGGAGGGGGTGAGGAGAGAGGTGTGTCACAACCAGTAGCAGTAGTCGCGTTTTGGAGGCGTGGTGGCGGAACAACCTCCAACACTACTGCACCTTGTCCTGCATCCCTCCCAGCTGCCAATAGAGTGACCCAATGGGCCGTGAAAGAAAGGTACCGTCCCTGTCCATGCCTGCTGGACCATGAGTCAGCGGTAATATGCACCTTACCGCTGACCGCCCTGTCCAGCGAGGCATGGACATTGCCCTCCACATGCCGGTAGAGAGACGAAATCGCCTTCCGCGAGAAAAAGTGGCGTTTGGGAACCTGCCACTGAGGAACCGCACATTGAACAAACTCACGGAAGGGGGCCGAGTCTACCAACTGAAAAGGCAGCAGTTGAAGAGCTAGCAATTTAGCAAGGCTAGCATTCAACCGCTGGGCATGTGGATGGCTGGGAGTGTACTTCTTTCTACGGTCCAGCAGCTGGGGCAGGGAAATTTGCCTGCTGCATTCGGACGTCGGTGTACTGCAAGTACTTGGTTGTGACACACCGAATTCTACACCTTCAGTCCTCTCAGAGCAGCTTTCAGAGAGGACTGAAGGTGTAGTGGGGATGGAGATCCCAGCTGAGGAGGAGCAAGGAGAGTCCGCTTAGTTCTTTGGTGTGGGTCTTTTATGTGTGCCTGCCAACGAGCTGCATGGCAGGTCGCCATATGTCTGGTCATGCTTGTCGTGCCCAAGCGGCTGATGTTTTGGCCACGCGAGATACGCTTGAGACAAATATTGCAAATAGCAGTGGTGCGATCTGCTGCACTCGTCTCAAAAAAGGCCCACACCAAAGAACTTTTCTGATAACGTGCAGAGGCAGCGCCCTGCACAGGCGGAGCTCTGCGGTGTTTTACAGTTGCTGTGCTGGCCTCTACCTGGCCTCCAGGGGGCATCCTGCCTCGTTGGACATGTGAACGCCGCATCCTCCTCCTCCTCGTCCTCCTCCTCATCCTCTCTCCCTTGAGGCACCCACGTGGAGTCAGTGACCTCATCATCCCCTCCCTCTTCACCACTAGAGCAAACCTGGCAGTAAGCTGCAGCTGTGGAACTGTACTGCCAGATTCCTCAAGCTGGGTATCGTCATCCGAGCCTTCGAATCGTTGGGCATCCTCCTGGAGCATGTACCCAACACTGTGCTCAAAGAGTTCGGGGGACTCCTCAGGAGGACATGGTGGGTCTAGGGAAGGGGTGGCTGATGATGCTCTGTCAGTACCCTGAGCCTGGTGAGAGAGGATGAGGAGGATAGGAGGGCTTGGTCATCCATTCTACCAAGCCTTCAGCATGATGCGCTCCACATGTCCAGCTGCCGAAAACAAAGACGCGCGTGTCCCATGGCCACGTGCTGATGACGATGCACGACCACGTCCACGTCCACGGCCACGTCCACTAGAAACAGAGCCTGTCTGCCCTGTGTTCTTGGCTCTGCACGCTCTGCCTCCCCTTGGCGGTCTTCCAGCCATTGTAGTCGGTAGTCCTGTGGGTGCTGCTGAGAAGAAAATATAGGAGCTCTGTGTGATGCCACTAACACACTAGAAGTCCTATAGGTGCTTCTGCAAAGAAAATATAGGAGCTCTGTGTGATGCCACTAACACACTAGAAGTCCTGTGGGTGCTGCTGAGAAAAAATATAGGAGCTCTGTGTGATGCCACTAACACACTAGAAGTCCTATGGGTGCTTCTGCAAAGAAAATATAGGAGCTCTGTGTGATGCCACTAACACACTAGAAAGTCCTGTGGGTGCTGCTGAGAAGAATAATAGGAGCTCTGTGTGATGCCACTAACACACTAGAAGTCCTGTGGGTGCTGCTGAGAAAAAATATAGGAGCTCTGTGTGATGCCACTAACACACTAGAAGTCCTGTGGGTGCTGCTGAGAAGAAAATATAGGAGCTCTGTGTGATGCCACTAACACACTAGAAGTCCTATAGGTGCTTCTGCAAAGAAAATATAGGAGCTCTGTGTGATGCCACTAACACACTAGAAGTCCTGGGGTGCTGCTGAGAAGAAAATATAGGAGCTCTGTGTGATGCCACTACACACTAGAAGTCCTGTGGGTGCTTCTGCAAAGAAAATAGAGGAGCTCTGTGTGATGCCACTAACACACTAAAGTCCTATAGGTGCTTCTGCAAAGAAAATATAGGAGCTCTGTGTGATGCCACTAACACACACTAGAAGTCCTGTGGGTGCTGCTGAGAAGAATATATAGGAGCTCTGTGTGATGCCACTAACACACTAGGAGCTCTGTGTGATGCCACTAACACACTAGAAGTCCTAGTGGTGCTTCTGCAAAGAAAATAGAGGAGCTCTGTGTGATGCCACTAACACACTAGAAGTCCTAAAGGTCATTCTGAACTAGGCCAGAATAGTGGCAGATTTCCAGCAACTCTTTCAGTGGAGTCGGCATGTAAAAGTAGAACTCATTTTCTATTAAGAGTTTAGTTACACTTCAAAGAAAAAAACATGAAATAAAAATATACACCCAAAAAAATAAAACAAAGGGGGTTACAGAAGCCAAACAGCAGCTAAACCTGTTGCTAGGGCACACATAGAAAGCTATATCTGGCTGGATGAAAAACTTTGGGGTGGCCTGATGGCCTCCCATATGAATATTTTCAGGGCCTTTTTGAAATCGGAAGCCCTCTCGCTTAACATGCCTTCTTCAGAGGTTCACCACATCTCATAAAATGTTCCTTATACGTAGAAAACACATGCCATCAAATATTTAAGGGTATACCTCACTTCCCGATATGAATCCTTATATGCCACTGACTTTAAACCTCTCTTTGTGTCTATTAGATCCCTCCTGGCCAAATGGAGACATTATCCAATCTCATAGCTAGGACGCATAGCATCGGTCAAAATGACGATTTTGCCCGAGATTTTGTATTGCTTTCTAACTTTACTAGTGCCCATTCCCTCTGTACAGATTAAGAAACTCTAAGTGGACCTCCTAAATTTCATATGGAATTATAAGCAACATAGAATAGCCCGTTCAACTCTCTATGCCTCTCGAAATAAGGGGGGTTTTGTTAGAATATTATTCCAAATTCATAATTCGGCACTTATAGGTGTTATACTATATTCATGGCAAGCTTGCAAAATATATATTTTTTATGATTAATCATAATATTAACCGCTTCCCAACTGCCTCACGCAGATATACTGCGGCAGAAGGGCATGTACAGGCAGAATCACGTACCTGTACGTTGCCCTTTAAGAGACGGCTGGCGGCGCGTGCGAGCCCGTGGCAAGCTCCGTGAGTCGGGGATACCTGCGATCGCCTCACGGGGAGGAAGAACGGGGAGATGCTAATGTAAGCAAGCATCTCCCCATTCTGCCTAGTGACAGTGTCACTGATCTCTGCTCCCTGTGATCGGGAGCAGAGATCAGTGATGTGTCACACATAGCCACGTCCCCCCATAGTTAGAAACACTCCCCAGGACACACTTAACCCCTACACTTCCCCCTAGTGGTTAAACCCTTCACTGCCAGTGCCATTTACACAGGAATCAGTATTTGTATAGCACTGATTTCTGTATAAATGACAATGGTCCCAAAAATGTGTCAAAAATGTCCGATGTGTCCGCCATAATGTCGCAGTCGCTGATCGCCGCCATTACTAGTAAAAAAAAATGATTGATAAAAATGCCAAAAAACTATCCCCTATTTGTAAACACTATAACTTTTGCGCAAACCAATCAATAATCGCTTTTTGCTTTTTTTTTTTTACCAAAAATATGTAGAAGAATACGTATCGGCCTAAACTGATGAAAAAAAAACGTTTTTTTTATATATTTTTGGGGATATTTATTATAGCAAAATGTAAAAAATAATGCGTTTTTTTCAAAATTGTTTTTTTGTTTATAGCGCAAAAAATAAAAAACGCAGGGGTGATCAAATACCACCAAAAGAAATGTCTATTTGTGGGAAAAAAAGGACGTCAATTTTGTTTGGGAGCCACGTCGCATGATTGCGCAATTTTCAGTTAAAGCGACGCAGTGTCGAATCGCAAAAAGTGCTCTGGTCAGGAAGGGGGTATATTCTTCCGGGGCTGAAGTGGTTAATACATGCGGTGTGTTGCCACTGGTAACTAACATCCACCATATCACCCTGCTGCCAGACCTCCATATATCTCTTCTGAGACAATGAACAGTCATTTTGCTTTGTGTTGTGTTCCAGCGTCAGTGTTATGTGCTGCTGACATTATGTGCTATGATTCTGGGGATTTGTGTGTGCGTGCTGTTAGTACAGCATTGCAGTATCACATCTGGGGGGTGTCTATAGTATGCCTGTGAAGGGGCGCATGTTTCCTGTGCTTAGAACTGTCCCTGCAAAAAGTGTCATTTTTGCAGGAAAAAAAGCTATTTAAAATCACTCGCGGCTAATGTATTGACGGCTCCCGTAACACAGAGAACAGTCATTCATTGAAAGCCATTCATAAAAAAAAAATTCATTGATAAAAAATAGTTCTGGGCTCGCCGAGCGGGCGAACGCCCGATGTTCGATTCGAACATGGGTTCGAATCGAACACCGGCCCCATCCCTAATCTACAGTCTCTTTCCTGCATCACCATTATTGCTCCTCCTCTGCGTAACTCCTGCTGACTATTGCTCCCAGGAATCCTTCCCTCCTGCACAAACTTAATCTGTAGCACATTATGTTTCTTGACACATCCTCTTCTATATGCGAAAGAACCCACTCTGAAAAGTCTCTAATGCTGACTCTGATTAGTTGCTGCTACTAGGCCAGAGGTCTGCAGTACCTCTCCCCGGAGGCCTAGTAGTTTAGTAGCATGTGCTGCTACGGTGGACTACTGTCCCTAGCTAGTCCAGCCTGCAAATCCTGCGCCCTTGGGCTGCATCGATTTGACACTATTCCCCACAGTCTCTCCTCTGTTCCAGGACTCCTCATCAATGACCGTGTAAAGATGAGGAATTCACCCATGACTGTGTAAAGGTGAAGTTCCCTCACAGTTCTCCCGGGCCTCCTCCCGCGATCGGCTATTAGAAGATTGTCAAGATCCTGAAACTTAGCTGCAGCATGGTGGCCAAGACCATACAGCGGTTTAACAGGACAGGTTCCACTCAGAACAGGCCTTGTCATGGTCGACCAAAGGAGTTGAGTGCACAAGCTCAGCGTCATATCCAGAGGTTGTCTTTGGGAAATAGACATATGAGTGCTGCCAGCATTGCTGCAGAGGTTTACGGGGTGGGGGGTCAGCCTGTCAGTGCTTAGACCATACGCCACACACTGCATCAAATTGGTCTGCATGGCTGTCATCCCAGAAGAAAGCCTCTTCTAAAGGTGATGCACAAGAAACAGTTTGCTCCAGACAAGCAGACTAAGGACATGGATTACTGGAACCATGTCCTGTGGTCTGATGAGACCAAGATAAACTTATTTGATTCAGATGGTGTCAATCGTGTGGCGGAAACCAGGTGAGGAGTACAAAGACAAGTGTGTCTTGCCTACAGTCAAGCATGGTGGTGTGAGTGTCATGGTCTGGGGCTGCATTACTGCTACAGTTCATTGAGGGAACCATAAATGCCAATATGTACTGTGACATACCAAGCAGAGCATGATCCCCTCCCTTCTGAGACTGGACCGCAGGGCAGTATTCCAACATGATAATGACCCCCAACACACACCTCCAAGACGACCACTGCCTTGCTAAAAAAACTGAGGGTAAAGGTGATGGACTGGCCAAGCATGTCTCCAGACCTAAACCCTATTGAGCATGTGGAAGAGGACTCCAGTGGCAACCTGTGAAGCTATGGTGAACTCCATGCCCAAGAAGGTTAGGGCAGAGCTGGAAAATAATGGTGGCCACACAAAATATTGACACTTTGGGCCCAATTTGGAAATTTTTAGGGTGTATTCACTTTTGTTGCCAGCGGTTTAGACATTAATGGCGTTGTGTTGAGTTATTTGGAGGGGACAGCAAATTTACACTGTTATACAATCTTATATCAATACTTTACATTGTAGCATTAAAGCATAAAAGTGTAATTTCTCCAGTGTTGTCACATGAAAAGATATAATAAAATACTTACAAAATTGTGATGGGTGTTCTCACTTTTGTGAGATACTGTATTTGTTTAAATACTGTTGAGATTAGTGTAATCTCATTTATAATTATTAGTATTTGTATGTATTTACTTAATATTGTATAAGTTGATAATATGTGTTACTTAAGCAGACTTTTGGTTATATAACATGATCAGCACATTACAAAGCAAGAATAGAGTGTTACATGTGGGCTTGTCAATCAAAGCCCATATATGACCAGTGATGGAACTAACGCCGTTAAAGTAAACGGCGTTACGTAACGCCGTTACTTTAGAGGGTAACGAGTAATCTAACTGATTACTCTTCCCCTCGCGGTAACGGCGTTCCCATTACTGGGGCGGCGTTACCGCAATTACCCGCCGCGATCCGCGGAGCCGTCCTCGGCCTTAGGAAAGGCCGCGGCTTCGGCCTAGCTCCGGAGCGGCGGCCATCTTGGTGCACCCGATGGCCGCAGCTCCGGCCTAGCTCCGGAACGGCGGACATCTTGGTGCACCCGTCGGCCGTTTACAATGTGATTGCTCCGTCAAATGACGGAGCGATCACTTGTAAACAAACCGGCGTCAAGATGACGCCGGTTCCTCTCTCCCCTCTGTGTACAGATCTGTACAGTGGAGAGGAGAGATCGGATGGCAGCAACACCCTGCCAATACTCTGCAATACCCAGCCAATACCCTGACAATACTCTGCAATACTCTGCAATACCCTGACAATACTCTGCAACACCCTGCAATACTCTGCAGCACCCTGCAATACCCTGCCAATACTCTGCAATACCCAGCCAGTACCCTGACAATACTCTGCAATACCTTGCCAATACTCTGCAATACCCTGCCAATACCCAGTCAGTACTCTGCCAATACTCTGCAATACTCTGCACTACCCTGACAATACTCTGCAATACCTTGCCAATACTCTGCAATACCCTGCCAATACTCTGCAATACCCTGCAAAACCCTGCCAATACTCTGCAATACGCTGCCAATACTCTGCAACACCATGCCAATACTCTGTAACACCATGCCAATACTCTGCAATACCCTGCCAATACTCTGCAACACCCTGCCAATACTCTGCAACACCCTGGCAATACTCGGTAATACCCAGCCATACTCTGCAATACCCTGTAATACCCAGCCATACTCTGCAATACCCTGTAATACTCAGCCATACTCTGCAATACTCGGTAATACCCAGCCATACTCTGCAATACCCTGCCAATACTCTGCAATACCCTGCAAATACTCTGCAACACCCTGCCAATACTCTGCAACACCCTGCCAATACTCTGCAACACCCTGCCAATACTCTGCAACACCCTGCCAATACTCTGCAATACCCTGACAATACTCTACCATACCCAGCCATACCCAGCCATACTCTGCCATACACGGTAATACCCAGCCATACTCGGCGATACCCAGCCGTACCCAGCCATGCTCAGCCTTACCCAGCCATACTCAGCCAATATTACATTTGGGGAGATGACGTGGATATTACAGTGGGGGAGATTGTGGATATTACAGTGGGGGCTTTATGGTGGTGGAATTTCAAAGTTTTTTGCAAATTCAATTATTATTTGCTGATCCGAAAAATGATCCGATCTGTGACTCTGATCCGAGCAACGATCTGATCCGTGAGTTTGGGGGGGACAGATGTACAGAGGGGGAACAGATATGTGTGTGTGGGGGGGGGGGACAGATGTGTAGTGGGGTACAGAGGGGGAACAGATATATGTGTGTGTGGGGGGGACAGATGTGTAGTGGGGTACAGAGGGGAAACAGATATATGTGTTGGGGGAGAACAGACGTGCAGGGGGGTACAGAGGGGAAATAGACGTGCAGGGGGGAACGCGCCCCTTTCTTACAGTAATACTAGACCCGCCCCTAAGAATATTAAAAAATAAAGTCACAGTTACTTTGCTTAGTAACTAATTACTTTTCCAATGTAGTAACTGAGTTACTAGCTCAATTACTTTTTTGGGAGAAGTAATTTGTAACTTAACTAATTACTTTTTTAAAGTAAGATGACCAACACTGTATATGACTCTGAATTAGTACCTCCTCTTGCATGGCCATACAAGGTTCTGAGTTTTGTGAAGTTATGACATCCACATGTAACATATAAAGCCAAGAATTTGATATTCGAGACACTCACACACACACATTGAAGGCTGACCAATCTTCAGTCGATTCCACATATGGAGTCTTTTCATATACCCTTTGACAAATTGGAACAGCTGTCTTCTCTCAGGAGCCGAAGACAACGTCATTTCCTGCTTGTTCTTACTCACACTAAAAAGCGATAAAAAAAGTCTGTAAGAGAACTGTTGTAGCGCATCGGGGTGCACACGCGCGTGCATGTGCATACGGAACCTGTCCATTTCCAGGTGCGCCAATGCGCATGAGCAAAGGTAAGTGCATGTTTGTGGGAGCACGTCCACAGTTCCCTTTGGCGCCAGACGGCCTATTTAAAGGATGCTCTGCCCCTTGCTCAACGTTAACTGTTCTTCAGCTGTTTCCCTTTGACATGTCAAATCGCATGTCAAATTGCCACCTATTGACGGCAACGGTACCGTCCGAATCCCAACAGTAGTTCCTACACTACTTTTTGCAGGAACCTACACAGATGTCTCTGAAATCGCTCCTGAAGCTGGACTAAAATGTGGGTTTGAAGTTCAGCTGAACTTCCATGATTTCAAACCCGCCTTCAGTGTGAACCCAGGCTGAAACCTGGAAGCTGATTGGTTTCTATGCACAGCTGCACCAGATTTTGCACTCTCCAGTTTTAATAAATCAACCCCACTGTGAGTGTGTCTGTGTCTGTGACTGCATGTAAAAAAAAATAGACAGTTTTCCAGCTATATGCACAATCTCAAATCTCAAACTAATCTGGTAGACAACTGTACAACACTGCTTGTGTTTTTAAAGCTGTAAGTATAAATCCCTAACTACTTTCTCTGACTACTGCTCATCTATTCCAATACACACTGAACAAATGTTGTTGGGAACTCTGAATTTAATAGAAAGGAGGCTTGCACATTCCAAAATGTTTTTAAACTGCCTGACCACAGATCAGAAGCCAGAAAAAGCATGATTGGCAATGGTTACTTTGGCAATTAACCATCCCATTAGTTCTCTGTTTTTCTGAACTGCGAAGACATAGATTTGAGGTTGAACTCATGGTCAGTCTTAATCCAAAATGAATCAATATATAGCATGTTTGACTGATAGATTCCCTGTATGCACTCTGGAGCACCAATCATTAAAAGTACATTATTTCAGAGAGGTTCTCCCAAGGCAGTTTTTTTTTTTTTTTACAACATTCATAATGGGAAACATCTGAAAGTAACATATGACTATAAATTGCTTATTCAGGTACAATCTGCAAAGGGATTCATTATTTAATATCCACTGGGGCTTTTTATATTCATAAATAGAGTTTACATGTTGTGTGTCTAATCATTAGAAAGTAGAACTAACACATACACCACTTTATGGGGTACTGCTTGTTGGAATATAAGAAACCAGATTTGGACAAGGTAAGTTTAAAGCCAAATGCAAATACTGAATATACTGTAAATATGATCAACATATTACAACATATAAGAGAGCTCAAATGATGGCGGAGATAAATGCAGTGTGTTTATTACAACTACCTCCAGTTGTGCTTTCGGAGATCCAGTTTTCATTGGCTGTGCAAGGAGTTTAATGACACTATTGATTCAATGCATTTGATCCATGCACTTTCCACTTCTTTCCCCTGCTAGTTTTGGAATGGAAATAGTCCTGTAAAAGTCTGATATAAGAAGTCTATGGGGCTGCCATTTGCAGTGACCTATTATATTAAGTAATGGAGTTGTTTTTTTTGTAGAAATTAATTATAAATGAACTTTTAACACTTTAGCAATCAGATTGAGAACTACCTATTGGTTGCTATATACTATTACATAGCATGCAATAGGCTCAATTCTTTAAATTTTCTACAAAGATTAAGATCTTTATTTGACTGTAATTTTTAAATCTCATTGAATGGATATGGCTGAAAATAGCTTTCCCTTTTTGGAAATAAGGATTCTTATCTTGGTGTGTTATCTTTGGGAATTGTATCTACTGTGTTTTGCACATTTAGAATGAAATCTAAAAGTCAGTGATGGCAGTGAAACACAGGTCTTCCCTGAAATTACCACATTGGTGAACCTGTCTCAGCCTTTGTGCCATATTGCCTTATACTCTTCAACTCTTCAGCCTTAAGTTTGTATGTACTCAGTCTGTAGTTCAAGCCAATAAAATGCAAACACCTGTGTTTTTCAACCCAGAAACCCTGCAAATAAATAAATCTGATTTTTTTCAGTGGTCACATGATCCAATACCTGATGCCCCAGGGTTTGCTCTTCAGGCCTGAGAGTGGAGTGAAAGCTGTAGCGTCAGGTCACTGGCAGTGATGTCATTACTGGCTTTCGAACAAAATCCATGTGATCTGCTGTAATATATCCCACTGCTGAAGACAGAAAGGGACAGACTGGAAGACATGGCTATCTTAGAAGTCACAAACTAACTATGGAAATTTGCAGGTGCTGTAATCTGAATGCTGGAGCCTGGCATAGCGGACTGACAAAGCTACCACAGTAGTAGAAGTCTCTAGTATGTGTTGTCACCTATTCACAGGAAGCCCAAAAATCTTTTTTAGCAATTATCAGACAAAAACAAAACTTTGCCATGGTAAATTTAACAGTCAGAGAGGAACAATTTAAGGGCACACAATGGAGATTACAGTTTGAGTAAGTATATTTTATAAGGATGTTCTTTGATGTCCACTGTGTTTGTATGCATATACATTTTACATGTTTTTTTAGTTATTTGTATGAAACAATGCCAGAAAAAGGGGACTTAGGGCCAGTTCACACCACATGCAGTCCAGTGAATTTTTTTTAACACATGGAAAGTAGGTTATATAGTTTCCAATGGCATAGTTCACACCAGTGCGGTCAGTACTGGGGTCCAGTGGAAAAAAATAAGAAAAAAAGCAGTTGGAATGCATTCAGAAACGCATCAAAAACTCTGTAAAAACGTGCATTCAGAAACACACCCGAAATGGATCTGGAGTGCGTTTTTTGGTGTGAACCAGCATTAGGTGTTTCTGAAACCTTGCAACTAAAAATATGTTCAGTTAGCCACAGGAAAGATATCACCTATGTTTCTACTTTTCTCCTATCCTATAAGGATATTTACTATGGAGAAGGGGTTTCTGATTAGGATGAGCTTAAAGTTGTGATCGAACCGAACCTTGGCTGTTCAGGCATTCAAATGAATGTCATATATGTTAGTGCTGTACAACCCTCTAATCTTAATGATTATAATGGTTGTTGTGGATGCCAAGGGGTGCAGGCACTGCAGAGTCCTTAACTACAGATGACATCATTGGCCCCATTCCATTATGTGGCCCAGAATATAGCACACAGCCTGGCAAGCCAGGAAAGGATGGGGGAGGGGAGCATGCCTGAACCATACCAGGCCACATTACCCAACATGGGGGGATACCGTGAGGGCATGTGGCCTGGAATGGTTCAGGAGGAAGTCCTCTCCTTTCCTAGAGAGGGCAGATTGCAATCTTGGATAACAGTCTGTTGTAATTTTTTGGGGGGACCTCACACTTTTCTTAATTTTTGAGTAGGGTACCCCCTAAAAATCAAAAAGGCCTGGTATGAATTAAAGGGGAACCCAATGCCATTTTTTTGTAGGGAGGTCCCCCAATAACATCTATACCAGACCCTCACATAGAATAAGGGTCTGGTATAGATGAATGGAGTTCCCAGTTGCTTTTTTTTACAACCAGAACAAAGCAGATGGGAAGCTGCCATTCTGCCAACAATTTCAATTCACATTTGTCTTTGTAAATGTCAGCATTGCTGTAGTAGGTTGTATACATTGCACAGACATGCCACTACACAGACAGGCTCAGGGCAGCCCTAGACATGTTATTTCATGAAATGTTGCATTCAAAATGTCTCACTTTAATCGTTACTAAAATCTCTGCTCCCTGCCAAACTTAATTTTTGAAACTTTTTTGTTGTTACATGTCCCCTATGGCAGTACCCAGCCCCTGCCCCCATTTGTTTGACAATCCCATGCCTATTAGCCTAGAAAATGGCGAGAACTGTTTTTTAACATTCAGATTTGGCACTCAAACTTTATTCATGCTTTCTGAACCCTGCTCGAACTGAATGCAGGTATGTTTGGCTCATCACTCATCCCTGAAGGATATGTGCACAAAAATAGTCCTGCATATTTCAGTTAATACATAATTATTGCACTTTCTCTATATATTTTTGTTCATTTATATATCCACACCTAGGACTTCAAATGTGAGAGGAGAGACATGACTTTCTCAAGCTCCAAAATGTAAAAAGTCATTCTTATGGATCCTTTTATTAGAACAAGCTTCAATAATTTGCCAAAAAGGTCCCCAGATGCAAATCTGCACAATTATACATCGCACATGGATTTTATTATGTTAGGATTTTCCAATTTTCCAGGCATGGAAATTCAATTTATTGTGTTTTTTGTCATCTCTTATATCATTACTTTGATGGCAAATTCATTCCTGATTATTCTTACCTATGTGAGCAGTTGTCTGACATCACCCATGTACTTTTTCCTGGCTAACCTTGCCTGCTTGGATATCGTATACACTTCCACTACTTCACCCAAACTCATAAATATCTTTGTAATTTCCAGTAATTCAATATCATTATCAGAATGCATAACACAGTATACGTTTTTTGTTGCATTTACATCTACAGAATATTTTCTTCTCACAGTTATGTCTTATGATCGATACGTTGCTGTCTGTAGACCTCTGCATTATTCAGCTCTCCTCAATAGGACATTCTGTAGAGCAACTTCCTTGAGTGTTTGGATAATTGGTTTTATTGCCTGTGTACCTATTGCAGTTACAACATCTCAGAATCTCTACTGTTCCTCCAATGTGATTAACCATTTCTTCTGTGATATTGCTACCCTGCTGGAGCTCTCTTGCACCAACACAGCCATTACCCAGAATATCATACTTGCAGAAGGAGTTTTGTTTCTAACAACATGTTTTCTGCCCACTATAATCTCTTATGTCTTTATCATCTCAAATATTGTTAAAATAAAAACTTCAGAAGGGAAACACAAAGCTTTTTCAACCTGTACTTCCCACCTGACCACTGTGACTTTGTTCTACTCTGTGATTTTTGTACTGTACATGATACCTAGATCAGCTATCACCCAAAACCAGCGCAAAGTGATGGGTGTCCTCTTTGCCAATGTCATTCCCATGCTGAACCCGCTAATATACAGCCTCAGAAATAAGGATGTAAAAAAGGCTTGGTGGAACATAAGGAATCAGAGATTTAGGTAGTGTATTAGCTGTTTATGATTAGCGATGAGCAGAGTGATTTTGCTAATTTTATTTTGGCGTTCCTTTCCAAATTTGCAGTTATTAAAATTTTGCTAAAGCGGAAACTCACATTTTTGCTCATTTAACTGCTTGTGTAACAATTGATTAAAAAAAAAAAAAAACATTCCTTTTTGGAGGTTCAGTTTAATTGTTTTGTTTTAATTTTAATTTTTCTTTCCCCTGTCTTTTTTCTTATGTCTATGAAAAGAAACATGTAAAATAAAAGGTTTATGGGGATCTTTTTTCAGCACAAGAACAGGTCCAGGATAGTTAAGGTCACAGTTAAGTCCTATAGCAACCTTTCAAAACCGTAAAATCCCACCATGATTTTGCCTTCCTATTAGCTCCAATTCATGTACCCAACATGACAATATTTTGCTAAAATCTTTAGATTATTGCCAACATTTGATGAAAAGGGGAACTTCCAATTTATCTTATCTCTAATAAATGATCCCTGATGAAAGTGAAGAGGCAGTTACATATAGAGTGAAAGGGCAGTTGTGCATGGAAGTCTCCATGCAGATGGAGATCACAATATTTCTCTTGCCAGGCTGGTTACTTACATGGCAACTGAAGAGCTAGGGCTATCCAATAAAGCAAAAAATGGTAACTGACTAACTGTGCTCTTTAAAACAGTGTTTATAGTTTAATCTAATGAGTGACAACAGGCTTATTTATCAAAAAAGATCACATTTTTATACCACCCTCAAGGTCATCATAAAAACCTGAATTTGCGCTTAAATTCTAACTCAAGACAACGGAAAATTGTTATCAATTACTTATAGTAATTTTTCCTTTCCTGGCCCATCCTCACGTCAGCACAAAATGGGTTAACACCTCCTCTGGAGCCCCATAGGACCACTTGTTCCTAGCTAAATAAAAGTCAGCCCCTCCCCCAACTAAGGTGTTCGATGCTGACATGAGCCAGGAAAGGAAAATTACGGTAAGTATTTGATAACAATTTTCCGTTTTCTTGGCCCACCTCACAACAGCACACAATGGGATATACCATAGCTGAATAAATGGGTGGGAGAGAACAAATGAAAAGAGACACTGACAATCAAAGGGAAGCTGTTAAGGCCAGAAAAAATGTATCCCCCTTGTCCCAAACTTGCTGACTGCATATATAGTTTGTAAGGTTGAATGAAGGCCGCGCAAGACCTTCAAGCTAGCCATAATACTTATATCTTCCAAGCAATCCTGGCATAACTGCCCCAAAGGCTGTTACCCCTCTAGTCAAATAAGTTTGCATTTGTTTCAGAGCAGAAAGGCCTACTTCCTGCATGCCAATCTAATTACCCTGGTAACCCAACAGTGGATGACCCGTAAAGGGCCTGATGGCTAAATTAAAAGAATGTACACTTTCCTCTTTTGACCAAGTACACCGCAATCAACAGGTGGCCTGGAGCATGACCAAAAAAGAAGAACATCTTAGTTGGGGGATGGGCTGTCTTTTATTTAACTAGGAACAGGCGGTCCTATGGGGCTCCAGAGGTGGTGTAACCGGTTGTGTGCTGACGTGAGGTGGGCCAGGAAATTTAATTTTAGTTAGAGTGGAGTAGAGGGGTTTTTTTTTGTCTGTAACCGTATTAAGGAGATTGCCCTTTACTTCCTGTTCCAAAAAAAATATATAAATACTTTCTTGCAATCATGGTATCCTGGTAGTTTTCAGGAGCATGATAAACAGGCAGAACACCTGCTGGCAGCACTGTGGATCCTGGGCTAGACTAGGGTAATTCCAGTGTCCACCAGTTGGTGTCTCCTAGCAGTCAGCAGAACCTTAGTTTTGGTCATCACCCAATTCTGGCTGCTGGGAGGCTATTTAACCCCATGTCTGGAACCAAAAAGGGTCTAAGCATTGGGCCCTTAGCCTTCACAACCTGGACCTGTGATTCCCTGATCTATTTTTACCAACTGTTTCCCAAGACAGTCCTCCTGTTTGTTCAGTTGTCCACAACTGTGGCATATATATATATATATATATATATATATATATATATATATATATATATATATACATACATATATATATATATATACATATATATATTTATATATATATATATATATATATATATATATATATATATATATATATATATATATATATATATATTATACATACAATGCCATTTAAGAAAGGGAGAGAAAAAAAGACTCCTAGAATAACTCATCCCTGCTGTCTAAACCCATTTACACGAAAGACAGCCGCACAGAAAACATAAGAAGAAGTGCTTTATAAGGCAGTAAGGCCAGGACCAATCTGCAGTGGCGAAAAAAAGTGCAAGCCACCCTTAGCTTGATGCTTACACACCACTTATGCAAGACCCCTGGCCTATATGCCCAAGGAACTTCCTTCCTTTTTGTGGAATATGCCGTAAACTCCGAGGAGGAGGAAACCCCAGAGAGCTAGGCCAACTGAATCATCTTGACCGCTCAGGGAAAACGAATCCTTGTCAATACAGTGAAACTCTCCTTGGGACACAAAGTGGCTATCTTGTCTTTGACAGCCCAATTTATGCCAGGTAGGCCAAAAAGGAAAGAACCAGATCGAATTCCTTCCATACTTCCTTTATTTCATCAGGGCAGGAAGAGCGGTTTCCCAGTTCACCTGGAATGTAGTCAAGACTTTTGCTGAAAGTTTGCTGAAAGCCTAAAAGAGACATCTTTATTTATTAAAAAAAAAAAAATAATTTACGGCATAAAATGCACACAATCCAGATACTCTGCCTTTGGAAGCATTAGGGTAAGGAATATTGACTTCAGTTTAGACAGAACAAAGGATGAGAGATAATAAGGCCTTTAGGACAAAAGATAGATCCCACTGAGGCAACAATTGTGGTCAGATGAACATACTCGTACTTCTGGAGTATGCAGTCTAGGCAACAAAATAGCGGAAATGGACATCGAGTCTTTGGCATCAGCTTGAGAATCAGAAGAAAGGAAGAATAGAACAGCTGCACACCACAGGAACGTTCCAACAATTTTATTCCAAAAAATAGCAATAAACAGCCAACAAAGACAGAGTGTCCGAAACCCAGGAGGGGATGCGTGCGTTACACACTGACCTCAGTGCTTCTTCAAACCTACAGTACAACTGAAGCACCGAGCATATAAAGGCTACATCCCCCCACCTGGGGACTGGGGGGATGGAGCCTTCATATGCTCAGTGCTTCATTTGTGCTGTAGGTTTGAAGAAGCACTGAGGTCAGTGTGAAACGCACGTGTCACCTCCTGGGTTCGGACACTTTGTCTTTGTTGGCTGTTTATTGCTTTTTTTTGGAATAAAATCGTTGGAATGTTCCTGGGGTGTGCAGTCGTTCTATTCTTCCTATTGATCATCGGTGGCGGGCCATATCTTGCACCCAGTGCATTCAGACTGTAGTGACTGCTCGTCTGGAGCGGCGTCTTCCTTGTTTGAAACTTGAGAATCGCCAGAGTTGGTAGAAAGACACGCACCAGGTGGGACTCCCACATTTTAGACAGGGAGTCCTGACCTATGGCCTGTGAGTCCCAGAACCAAGAAAGTGGAAAGGATGGGAATTCTCTGCTGACCCTATCAGACCTATGGGAAGCGCAACCTGACGTTTGAAAAACAACCGCACATCTGGTCGTGCCCGGAAATCCAGCATTACTGGTCATTGATTACAACCTTCATCACTACACTAACAACAATTCCTATACCCCAAAATATGGAGATTTGCCTGCTTGGCTTGGTGGATGCTTTGGCCCCTTCAAGGGCAGTTCGCACATTACTGGGATTGCTCCTCTTTTATGCCAGGACACTCATTGTTCTCAGGTGGAGGGCACCCGTGTCTGCCCTTACTCTGAATGCATGGAAAACATTGGTTAACTTTGCAGTACCCTTGTATAAAGAAACATATTCCAGCAGAGGATGCCCCCTAAAGTTTCAGAAAGTTTGGAACATATGGCTAGAGTCTGAAATGACAACTATAGAACGGGAGGACCCTGTAGGACTACCGGTCTGATTTGATTTGCATATGAGGGGATGGTTCCTATGACTGTCCCCCCCCCCCCCCGGGGGTGCATTCCGACGACTGACCACGTACCTAGAGTTACCCACTTATAGACTTATTCTTGAGAGATGCCTGTCATTTATCACATATTCATGTAAATTGCTGAGCATTATGTTTATCCTGTTAAAGATAGCAGCAAGCTAAGGGGTTGTTTTGTTGTTTGTTCACAAGTTAGGCTAGAAGTTTAGGTAGGATATGCCTTGCCTAATGTTTTTTTTTTCCTCGAGCCGGGGAATGCTCAGAGGCTCTGTTATGTAATTTTTCTTTCTCTACAAAAATAAATAAAAAGAATTAAAAAAAAAAAGAAAAACAACCGCACGAATTCCAGGTTGAGAGTCAATTCATAGGGATCTATAAATTTCCTGGTCAATCATTTTGGTACAAATTTCTGTCCCTGGAGATACACCACCCAAGATAAAAATGTGCACTCAGGCTAAAGAAAAAATTCAGCACAATACACTGTAGAGTGGCAGACACCTGGCTTCCCCTTGGTGGGCTAAGTAAACCACCATGGTCCTGATATCTGAAAGTCACTGCCTGACCTCCTACAAGAAACCAAACTGCTATTAGAGCATATCAAACTGCCTCTGGTTTCAACAGATTGGAGCTTGACATAGAGCCCTGCCATCTCTGATCCTTGATATAATAATGACCGACACACAAAACCCCGGTTCCAGAGGACTGACATCTGTAAACACTAGATAGCAACAATATAAACCCATATAAGTGGGTTAATGGAACTGGGAAGAACAACTTCTAGAACTGAAGAATGGCGACCTCATTAACGTAGACAAATAAATGAAAGTCATCTACTTCACTGCTTGACCCTTGCCAGCATAGGCATGGTGGAGGATAAAACGTCCAAGCACAGCACACATCCCTTGTAAATAGACAGAGCCTGGCCATCACCACCTTCATCCTGCACAAAATGTTCAGGATCCCAGGGCCCAGAGGGATAGGCATGCCCCTAATTGGTAATGAACAGTGTTCCAGAACTTAAGTAGACTGAAGTTGACATGCTACTCTACATTCTCGAGTGACCAGCAGGGTATAGCCTTATCTATCAGCAGTGCTCTGACATAGCTATCAGCAGGTTGTCACTGAGGTAATGAATGTCTTGAAGACCTTACATTCTGAGAGTTGCCATAAATTTTAATTGTACCTTCACAAAGGTTCTGGGGCAGTGCGCCAGAGCATACTATCAACTAGGAAAAGTATACCGTTTGCTAGAAATCTGAGAAGTGCTGGTGTACACAGACTATAGGAATATGTAGATTTGCGTCTGCTAAATCCACAAAAGGCATCCAATTTCCCTTTCTCACTACCAAAATAATGGTTTCCCAAGATTCTGTCATGAAGAAAGAAACTTTCATAAACAAGTCCACATGCTTTAGGACCAAGACTGTTCCAAAGCCCTCTGCTACTCCTTTCTGTCAATCCCTCCACTGGCTTCCGCTCACCCAACAAATTCAATTCAAAATACTAACAACTACCTACAAAGCAATCCACAACTGCCCCCAGCTACATCACTGACCTAGTCTCAAAATACCAACCTAATCATTCGCTTCCTTCTTCTCAAGACCTCCTGCTCACTAGCTCTCTCATGACCTCCTCCCATGCTCGTCTCCAGGACTTTTCCAGAGCCTCTCCAAGCCTATGGAACTCCTTACCCCAATCTGTCCATCTATCTCCTATTCTATTAGCTTTTAGACGATCCCTGAAAACCCTCCTCTTCAGAGAAGCCTACCCTACCTACACCTAACAACTGTATTTTCATTTTGTCCATCTGATCATCCCTCACAGCTACTACCCTTTGTTCCTCTTGACCCTCCCTTCTAGATTGTAAGCTTTAACAAGCAGGGCCCTCTGATCCCTCCTGTATTAAATTGTATTGTAATTGTACTGTCTTCCCTGATGTTGTAAAGCGCTGTGCAAACTGTTGGCGCTATATAAATCCTGTATAATAATAATAATAATAATAGTTTGCATACACTTTGTTTTGGTACACTTGGTATGTATTTAGCTTATTTAAATGTAGGATTCAATTGAGCTTTAAAACGGCATTAAATCCAAACAAAATTTTTTATATATTGCAGCTTACTAATCCTTACATTTTGTGGCTGCATTAGTTTACTTTTTTAGGCTTTTTTCCCTCTGTTTTGACCTGGCGATCTGGCTAGTAACACACTTCCTGGTGATCTGGCTAGTAACACACTTCCTGTATTTTTTAAGAAAAGAAAGCCTTAAAAAATGTATTCAGCCACCACATCTAAGAATTGGTAAGCTGCTGTCAGGATGCAGTTCACAGCAGAGACTCACGAACACCTAGCATTCCTGCCAGTATCTTAAACGGCCGCAGGAATCACGAGGACACACAGTCATGTACACTCTCAGCCCAGTTTTCTGCCAAATGGTCTTGGAGCTAGCTGCCTTATGTGATTGCTGGTTGATTTTTGGCTCTCCAGTGTGTTTGCTCCTGTGATACCCTGCATCTGTGATTCCTGTTACTCACTCAGCTTGCCCCTGACCTGTCTTCTGCCTGCCTCCTGGTTTGACCCTGGTTTGTTTAATGGACTTTTCTCTCTCTGCATGACTCTGGCTATCCTCCTGACTACGATTACCTCCGTCCACATCTGGTACCTGACCTTGGCTTTGAACTAACTACGCTTCTGCTCCATCTGATACCTGCTACTTTTCTTAGTGCTTCAGCTGCACACCTGGATGTCTCACCTGACAGCCCTCCAGTTGGGACTTCCCGGCAATCAGCCCCAGCTGGTGACCTGTGCTTCTTTGACCCTAGCACCTCCTGTTGTCACCTTCAGGGGTGCCTGGAGTTTAGCCGCAAGGGAAGCCCTCTCACCATTGGCCTCCAACACCAGGTGCGTGATTGCTGCAGTATAATAAATGTTTACTTTTGAGTTTAATACTGCTTTAAGCAAAAGCAGCATGACTGAAATAGAAATAGAAATATATATATATATATATATATATATATATATATATATATATATATATATATATATATATATATATAGCTGTAATACTCAAATCTTACCACTAGATGGTACAAATGTAGCAAAAATCTCAACGTATCAAAGCTTATGAATATACATGTTTATAGTCAGTAAAAAAAGAGAACTTTTTAGAAAGGACATATCAGCACTTACAAAAAGTTAACAAAACAAGCAGTTATAACATGTAAATGAAAAAAAAAAAATATTTGGCTTTAATGACAAATTGTCTCCAATTTGGCATTTACACAATTATAGCTACTGTATATAGGTGAACCAGCGCAAGTAGGTGTTTTATCACGGTTATGTGATAGTTTACTATTTTGGGGGTTTTATTTAAGATGTGCAAAGAGAGATCACATAAATTCTTGTAGATATAAAATTGAAAGTGATAAAAAAGTCTCAGCTTTTTTTTTCTTTAAAAATATCAAACATTGGTTTTGCACAGAGCAGCCAAGATCCTCCTCTTCTCGGGTCCCTCGCCGGCGCTCCTGACCCCTCCCTCCTGCTGAGTGCCCCCACAGCAAGCAGCTTGCTATGGGGGCAATTGAGCCGAGCCACTGCTCTGTGTGCCCATTCAGACAAGGAGCCATGGTTCGACCCCGACTTCTCTCTCTCCTCATTGGCTCACTGACTTTGATCCAATGGCCCTGTGCTGCCATCAAAGCCAATGAAGAGGGAGAGTCCCGTGCAGCCAAGACTCTCCTGCAACATTGCTGGATAGAGAGGGGGCTCAGGTAAGTATTACAGGGGCTGCACACAGAAGGCTTTTTTTATTTTAATGCATAGACTGCATTAAGATAAAAAAGACCTTCTGACTTTACAACCACTTTAATCAAGTAATGACAGATCCATTTTCTAATATCATTACATTTGTTGTCTGTAACAAAAATTCTTAGCTATAAATGCTTCTTTTTTTGCTACGAAGTCCCCGTCTTATACGGCGTGGCACAGATGATAAGATCAGATGCTTGCATAATAGCAACTCTTATGAAAATGTCCTATCGGACCATGTTGTCGGAAATTCCGACCGTGTGTGGGCTCCATCGGACTTTTTCCGTCGGAATTTCCCACGGAAAAAAAGTTTGAGATCCTGCTCTCAAATTTTCCGACAACAAAGTCCTATCAGACTTTTTCCGATCGCGTGTAGCGAATTCCGACGGACAAAGTGCCACGCATGCTCAGATCACATTACAAGACCAAAGCTATTGGCTACTAGCCTCTACGTAGTCCCATCGTAGGCAACGAACGTCACCACGTTCAGGATGATCGGATTTTCCGACAACTTTGTCCGACCGTGTGTATGCAACACCAGTGTCGGACAATATCCGTCTGAAAAAATCTGACGGATTTTGTGGTCGGAATTTCCGACCGTGTGTACGGGGCATAAGACAAGAATGAACTATTACAAATTTTGGTTGTGGTATATAGGACCAGTGTGTAAGGAGATGGCCAACCCCTCTTAAAGTCAACATTACCTTTAACCTCCCTGGCGGTATGATTCTGGCTGGAATTTTGTGCTGAAAGCGGTACAATTATTTTGCATGGAAATTTGGCATTTTTATATTGTAGGCATGCAATTCTTATGAATAACTCACTTAAATCTGTCCGAACCAGAGTCTAGTAGACATCCCGGGTATGATAAAGTTTGAAACACAAAATAATAAATTATAATATAATAAAAATATATATAAAAATGATTCAATAATGTAATCAAATCAAAAAACACTGAAATTTGCTCAGTTGCAGAATAGTCGCTGTCATTAAATTTATTGTTTGATGATAAATTGTGATTCTAATTTATTATCGGTGTTTTCTAGCTGGTCTAAAACCACTTTTGACATAAAGGGACACTTTTTGGTTGCTATGGACAATCTCCAGTTTCCAGGCAGAAAAAAAGAAAATCATTATATAAAATGACATGCAGGGCAGACCACTAGGGACAAAGGGGGTGTGTATTTTTTGTATACAGTACTGTAATCTGTAAGATTACAGTACTGTATGTGTTGTGTGTTTTTAAACTTTTTTAAATTTGGCGCCGATCTCCGCTCCCGTGTGTCGGAACGTCGCAGGGAACGGAGATTGGCGGCACTCGGGCACTGTGTGAATCGAGCGAGCGGACGGCTCGCTCACACAGCGGGGAGACATCGCAGGATCCAGGGGAAAAGGTAAGTAACTTCCCCCCTGCATCCTGCACGCAAGCCCGAGTCTGGCTCGGGGTTACCGCTCCCAGCAGAAAAAAACTGAACCCGAGCCAGACTCGGCATTACCGCTAGGGAGGTTAAGGACTTGGTCAGTTTGTAACAACATTCCTTTGGTATGAAGTCAGCTAAGGTAACCAGGCTTTAGAATTAATTCTCAGATATTGTGAGACAGTTTTATTAGAAAATATGAAATTTCCCCATTAGCAGAACATTGGGCCAATAAAACACATAGAGGGGTGGGACCTGTGTCACTCAATGGACTCCAAGAAATAAAATGTATAGTAAGTGGAAAAATAATAGACTTACTGGTCGGATCACAGTAAAAACAGCAAGAATAAAAGATAAAAAAAAAAAAAATACACACACACACAATATTACCAAAAGTATTGGGACACCTGCCTTTACACGCACATGTACTTTAATGGCATCCCAGTCTTAGTCTGTAGGGTTCAATATTGAGTTCCCCCCCCTTTGCAGCTATAACAGCTTCAACTCTTCTGGGAAGGTTGTCCACAAGTTTAGGAGTGTGTCTATGAGAATGTTTGACCATTCTTCCAGAAGCGCATTTGTGAGGTCAGGCACTGATGTTGGACGAGAAGGCCTGGCTCGCAGTCCCTGCACTAATTAATCCCTCCACCCCAAACTCGCTCCTCCATGTCTTTATGGACCTTGCTTTTTGCACTGGTCCAAATCATTTGGTGGAGGTGGGATTATGGTGTGAGGTTGATTTTCAGTGTTTGGGCTTGGCCCCTTAGTTCCAGTAAAAGGAAGTCTTAAAGCATCTGCATACCAAGACATTTTAGACAACTTCATGCTCCCAACTTTGTGGGAACAGTTTGGGGATAGCCATAAATTAGAGCAGAAGTAGGGTGCTACTACCCAATATGATCAGAAGATGTTTAGAGCTACCTGGGTGTGGAAAAGCAGTCGCACAGCTGCAGTAGGACTCAAGAGAAAAGATGGTCAGCAACTCCTTGCTTGCTCTTAAAAATCTTCAAAATGTATTACTTCTCCATAAAAGACACAGACATCAGATGTAAACGCGTTTCAGCCTTGCGGGCCTTGTTCACTACAAATGACATATACAAAAATGCCACAATATATAGTGTATAAACCCCTCCTGGCAGCACATGTCATTAATTTGCCAATTAGTAGATAACCAGGGTTACTTGGAGAGGTGAAACACCATACAAGGACAGACATAGATTCAATCGAGATACTAACATGATTGATTACATGATCAAAAAAGGACATTAAAATCCAAGAAAATAACAATACAAAAACTAAGGCTGAATAAACAGAAAAAATGAAAAAAGTAAGCAAGAATGCCCAGTGGGGGAAAGAAAAAAAAAGAAAATAAAGAAAAAAAGATATAGTACTAAAACAGAAGTGGAAGGTAGTACAAAAAAGAAATCAACATAAATGTAAATCTATTTCCTGTCTGAGGTTTAACCCCCGAGGGACCCTGGTTTTTAATCTAAATATCCACCATGCCTCTCTATCTAAAAGCCGTCTGTTCTTATCATCACCCCGGGCATAGGAGTCAATCTCTCAATGCCCGTAAACCTAAAGGAGGACATGTTACCAAAATGGCATTCTTTAAAGTGACGTGAGACGTTTGAAATGTGCTTTGCGTTTGGACTAAGGCTCGATTCACATCTATGCATTTTGCTTTTGAGCGTTTTTGCAGTGCTTTTTGCGGTGCTTGCCGCATTTTTGGACACACGTTTTTACCGCGATTTTGCTGCGATTTTGCGTTTTTGTATTTTTTTTTTACACTGTGGTTGCTTAGCAACCAGATATATACAGTGTAAAAAAAAAAAAACGCAAAATGCAAATCGCTGCAAAATCGCGGTAAAAACACGGTACTTGCGTTTTGGATGCGGGTCCATTGACTTCTATTACATGCAAAATGCTGCATTTTGCATGAAAAAAAGTCCCCGACCCTTTCCAAAAACGCAGAGGCACAAAAATTTATTGATGTGAACATGTTCCATAAGAACCCATGTTAAATAATTTCCCTGCATTTCTGCAAAATGCCAAATGCATCAAAAAACGCGCTAGTGGGAATGGAGCCTAACAGAGTCACAAATAATGTTCTCCTATTCTTGTTTTTAAAGCATGTGTGGTGCATTCAATGTACTGCAGGTTGCAAGAAATGCAGCAGATCTGATACACCACATACTTGGTTTCACAATTAATATATTGCTTAATGTTAAAGCTTTCTTCAGTGGTTGCTGAATTAAAAGATTTAGTGCATAAATTAACATGACTACGGGGTTGATTTACTAAAGTCAAATCCACTTTGCTCTACAAGTGCACTTGGAAGTGCAGTCGCTGTAGATCTGAGGGGAAGATCTGAAATGAGAGGAAGCTCTGCTGATTTTATCATCCAATCATGTACAAGCTAAATTGCTGTTTTTTTTTTTTCCTTGCATGTCCCCCTCAGATCTACAGTGACAGTGCAAAGTGGATTTGCCTTTAGTAAATAACCCCCAATATATGCACGTTTTAAAGTTGCATGGGTAGCAACCTGGATATGAGAGCCACGTGTGTTGGTATTTTTTGGATGAAAAAAAACAAGGTGACAGCAAGGAGCCCAAAGTTGGTGCTCATCTGCTAGAAAAACGACAACCTGATTTTAAAACTTTGTAGAGACTTTTGTCTGAGTAGAAGATGGGAAGATTTTCTTTTATTATATTAACAACTTGATGGTACTCTTTTGAGAAGGTGGTTACAGATGTTGCCAAATGATTGTTCTTCCTATCTGTCCCTATACATAACTGCTTATTTCTATTTTTATGTTTTTAAGTGTAATAGCTGAAACATTAGAAAGAAGATCCTCTCTGTTCTTGACCCTAGCATTATCTAATCCTCTCTGTACAGCTGATTTGGGGCAGCCCCTTTGGTCTAGTTGTGTAGTTATAGTCTGGCATTCCACATCGAAAGTAACAGAGGAGCAATTCCTTCGAGCCTGAGTAAATTCTCCATAGCACGGATGGTGTGGGATGGGTTACATCTGGTCAGGGGCCGACTTGGCCGGGGGGCAGGGTGGAAATTTCCCCCCAGGCCGCCTACCTTATATTCAAAATGGCCCCCCTGTCTGTCTGGTATTTTACATTTTTTTTCCTGTAAATGGTTGAAGTCGGCAGCGGCAGCGGCCACCGAATGGCTGGTGTGCTGCATTCTGGGAGTTGTGATCTGGACCACGCTCAAGTTCCTGGTGGAGGTGGGTGGAACTAAGCAATGCAGCAAACTACCAGGAGTCTCAGAGGCAGGCACAGGCAGGGCGTGTGGCGTGCCAGGGGAGGCATCCTGTAAATGGCTCAGGCTGGGGGCTGGGTGCTGGCTGGAGTGGCTGCAAGAGTGAGACAATGCAAGTTGCAACTAACTTCGAGTACACAGAGAGAAGAACTGACTGAGAGTCTGAGAGCAGCCAGCTTACTTTCAGTGGGACGAGCAGCTTACCCTTCACTATACTCCCGGAGTCTTTGGACTGGAGGCAGGCAGAGGCAACCAGGGGCAGGGCACACCAGGCATGCATGTGGTTGGCTCAGGCTGAGCGATGGCTGCAATTTGGAAGTTGTCATCACCTCCCAGAGGCCCTGCAAGTACCTGCTGAGCTGCCATCGCGGAGGTGAGAGACCCAGACCCTCACACCCCCCACATCCCATCTCCCCCCATGCACCCCATATAACCTGACCCAGTGCCCTGCCATGGCCTGTAGGTCTAGTGCTGGCCATGGCTGTGGGTCCTGTGCTGGCCATGGCCTGTGGGCAGTGGCATCAGGAGGGGGGTTGACCCGGGCTCAGTATTACCAATGACCATTATTAGCCCTGAGTCCCAAGGCCTGTGGTGTCGGCCGGGAACTCAGGGCTTTTGGCCACCTGCCCAGGGGGGAAGCTTTCGGGCCAGTGCACACCAGGCTACCTCTGAAGGGAAGGGGGAGCGCCGCCAGTTTACACAGAGCGGGGATCTCCATCTCGCGCTTACGCGACGTGGCCAAGTTACTTATGAAGTCCCGCCTCCTGGAACGGCTCCTGTGATGGATGTCCTACATGCTTGGACATGTGAAATCCAGGGCCAGATTAAGAACATCATGGGCCTGGTGCTGAGGATTATGGTGGGGCTTTTTATTAAAAAAAAATATTAAAATGCAAACAATTTTTTGTTATAACAAATGAAATTAAATAGAGAGGGAGGATGAGAGAGGGAAAGGGGATGAGAGAGGGGTGAGGGTAAGGGAGGGAGGATGAGAGTTAGAGTGTGGGATTAGAGAGAGAGAGAGAGAGAGAGAAGAGAGAGAAAGAGAGAATGCGAATGAGCATGCGTGAAAGTGACAGCAACACAGCCCGGCCAAGGCAAGTGAACGAAGGCATAGAACCTGGAAGGAAGACAGGTTGAAGATGGAACAAAAGTCTGCCCATTCTAGAGCTGGTAACATTGAGGATATTCAATATAATTTTAAAGAAATGTTTTTGTGTGTAAGAGGCATAGGGGAGGAGTATGGATGGTATAAAAGTGGGAAGTATGTGCAGGTGAGGGAGAGGAATGTGGAGGGTATAACAGTGGGCACTATGTACAGGAGAGGAGTGTGGAGGGTATGATAGGGGCAGTATGCACAGGAGAGGAGAGTGGAGAGAAAGATAGTTGGCAGTATGTACAGGAGAGTGTGGAGGGTATGATAGTGGCAGTATGCACAGGAGAGGAGAGTGGAGAGAAAGATAGTTGGCAGTATGTACAGGAGAGGAGTGTATCACCTTTAGATAATATGTTGTGTGAAATTCCAATTGTTCTAAACATAATTTGGTACTTATATCTGAAAAATTGAAGGCATTAGGAGTAATATCAGAATCAACAAAAGAATCATTACTTAGTGGCCAATGTCTGCAGGATTTCTTATTGTCATCCTTATCAAAGTGTTTCTGTAACAAAAGATTTCTAACAAATCTATTAGTGTCCAAGATAGTCTTGAACACATCAAAATGATGAATGAGTTGGTGAAAAGGAGAGACCCGGAGACAAGAAGGAAATTTCATACTCTGTTAACTCTATATCAGTTAAATTCACAACAGAAGAAGACGATGGCATGGATGAATTTATTTCTTGTTTCGCCGTGGATATTTGTACATGATGGGGGCGGATTAATAAATGATGGGCAGTGCTGCTAAGATGGGGTGGATTTTAAAATGATGGCTAGTGCTGAAAAACACATATTTTTCTGATAGAAAAACCCGCCCTTCGGTTGACTAAACACGCCCCACAAGTGTCCAGGAAAAATAGCAGAAAAAGATGTATTTTGCATCACTGCCCATCATTTAATAATCCGCCCTCATCCTGTACTAATCCGCCCCTCACTAACATGAACACGCCCTCGGCAGCGCAAGGCACAGTCTGACACAAAAATTTCTTCCGTCGGCTATTGTGCGCAAGTGCCGTCACGCCGTCGCAATATCAGCTGTTGTGCTGCAAATGCGCCGTTCGTCCTGGGCACTTTTCGATAGCGGGCACTATCCGATAGAACACCGGTAATATGACAGTGGAGTGGCGTTTTTTTTTGTCTCACCAGTGTTGCTGCTTTCACGTGGCAAAAATGATCCCGTGCAGGATTTGGAGGCTGAAGGGGTTTGAGGGATGGATGGAGCTCTGGACTCGCCATATCTGACATTTCAGATAATGAGTGAGAAGCTTCTGGAGAGCTTAAATGAACCATCTTGGTAACACTGCTCTCCCTCTTTCTCCTCTTGAGTATAGAACTGGGAGTTTAATAATGTGTGCGGTCCCTCCTCCCCCATTCATATACAGAGCTACTTTGATAATCCTGAATGTTCTGTTAGTACTTAGTTCTCTTCATCTGTGTGATTTGTTTTTCCAGATCCTCCAATGATTTCAGTAGATTATTATGTAGGTCTGTATATACAGAGGATGTAGAAAACTTGTCTCTTTTTGCAACTTAATGACCTTGTTGACTTTTTCTAAACATTATTCCTCATAACAGACAATCAGTCGCATTAGTTCAAAGGAGCAGTTAGACAGGATGCCATTCCACTCTTTAATGAAAGAATCAGAATATACTGTTGTTGGAATCTTCTTGATGCGCAGACCCTGGGGGATCATTACAAGTGTACTTATTTTTTGTTGCCAGCTGTTTAGACATTAAGGCCCGGTTCACACTGCTGCGGTGCGGGAACGCTGCGAATCTACTGCGGGTTCCCGCACCGCATGTCTCTCGCAGGCAGTTCACACTGCCCTATGCGAGCTCCTGGGAGTGTCAATGAAATGTTAATGACACCCCCATAGCAGCTCGCATATCGCAGTGCGATCTGCAAACTCGGACAGGAATCGGATCGCATGGTGAGAACACCATGCGATCCGATTCTGCTGCGGTCCGAAAAAAAGGGTCCTGTCCGATTTTGGGCCGAATGCGATGCGAATTCAGCCATACTATCTGTATGGCTGAATTTGCATCGCACAGAGATCGCATATGATTTGAACTGCAGTGCGGTGCGAATCATATGCGATCTCCCGCACCGCAGCATTCTGAACCGGGCTTAATGGCTGTGTGTTGAGCAAAGTGTCATTTCTTCAGTGTTGTCAAATAAAAAGATATAATAAAATATTTACAAAAATGTGAGGGGTGTATTCACTTTTGTGACATACTGTATGTGCCACTTTGTGTTGTTTATCACATAAAATCCCAATAAAATACATTTACGTTTTTGGTTGTAACATGACAAAATGTGGAAAATTTTAAGAGGTATGAATAATTTTTCAAGGCACTGTGTGTGTGTGTATATATATATATATATATATATATATATATATATATATATATATATATATCATACTGTATCTCACAAAAGTGAGTGTACACCTTGTATAACAGTGTAAATTTGCTGTCCCCTCAAAATAACTCAACACACAGCCATTACTGTCTAAACCGCTGGCAACAAAGGTGAGTACACCCCTAAGTAAAAATGTCCAAATTGAGCCCAGAGTGTCAATATTTTGTGTGGTCACCATTATTTTCCAGCACTGCCTTAACCCTCTTGGGCATGGAGTTCACCAGAGCTTCACAGGTTGCCACTGGAGTCCTCTTCCACTCCTCCATAATGACATCACGGACCTGGTGGATGTTCGAGACCTTGCGCTCCTCCACCTTCTGTTTGAGGATGCCCAACAGATGCTCAATAGGGTTTAGGTCTGGAGATATGCTTGGCCAGTCCATCACCTTTACCCTCAGCTTCTTAGCAAGGCAGTGGTCGTCTTGGAGGTGTGTTTGGGGTCGTTATCATGTTGGAATACTGCCCAGCAGCCCAGTCTCCATAGGGAGGGGATCATGCTCTGCTTCAGTATGTCATAGTAAATGTTGGTATTTATGGTTCCCTCAATGAACTGTATCTCCCCAGTGCTGGCAGCACTCATGCAGCCCCAGACCATGACACTCCCACCACCATGCTGGACTGTAGGCAAGACATACTTGTCTTTGTACTCCTCACCTGGTTGCCGCGACACATGCTTGACACCATCTGAACCAAATAAGTTTATCTTGGTCTCATCAGACCACAGGATATGGTTCCAGTAATCCAGTCTGATTGTCTTCAGCAAACTTTCTTATGAATCATCTTTAGAAGAGGATTCCTTCGGGGACTACAGCCATGCAGACAATTTGATGCAGTGTGATGCGTATTGTTTGAGTAATGACGGGCTGACCCCCCACCCCTTCAACCTCTGCAGCAATGCTGGCAGCACTCATACATCTATTTCCCAAAGACAACCTCTGGATATGACTCTGAGCATGTGCACTCAACTTTTTTATTTGGCGGACCATGGCGAGGCCTGTTCTGAGTGGAACCTGTCCTGTTAAACCTCTGTATGGTCTTGGCCACCGTGCTGCAGCTCAGTTTAAGGTTTTTTAACACACCTGTTCCCCATTCACACCTGAGACCTTGTAACACTAACGAGTTACATGACACCGGGGAGGGAAATTGGCTAATTGGGCCTAATTTGGACATTTTTTTTTTCACTTAGGGGTGTACTCACTTTTGTTGCCAGCGGTTTAGACATTAATAGCTGTGTGTTGAGTTATTTTGAGGGGACAGCAAATTTACACTGTTATGCAAGCTGTACACTCCCTACTTTATATTGTAGTAAAGTGTCATTTCTTCAGTGTTGTCACATAAAAAGACATAATAAAAATATTTACAAAAATGTGAGAGGTGTACTCACTTTTGTGAGATACTGTGTATATATTAATATATTGCTCAAGTCTTACCACTAGATGGTGCAAATGTAGCAAGAATCTCAAAGAATCAAAGCTTATTAATAAACATTGTTATAGTTAGTAAAAAAAAAAAGAAAAGAGAACCTCTTACAAAAGACATTTCAGCACTTATAGAAAGTCAACACAAGGAGTTATAACATGTAAATGGCAAAAAAACACGTGTCTTTAATGCTAAATTGTGTCTAATTTGGCATTTACATGGTAGCTATAAGCGAACCAGCGCAAGCCGTACACCAGACTAATAAAACATAACCTGTGTCCCTCAAGGGACGCCAAGATATATTTTTTTTTTTTTTTTTTTAATAAGTGGAAAAATCTTATTTTCCTTTATTGTCCATTAACGGATACTGTAATGTAGACATCTGCTATGTTCAACAGCAATCCAACTGAAGGGTAAGTAGCAGCCATCAAAAAAAGAAAAAAGAAACCCAATAGAAGACTAAAGCTGCGTACACACGATTGGATTTTCCGATGGGAAATGTGTGTGTCAGGCTGTTGGCAGAAAATCCAAAGGTGTGTACACTCCATCGGACAATTGTTGTCGGATGTTCCGCAGACAAATGTTGGATGGCAGGCTTTAAAATTTTCCACGGACAAACGTTGTCAGATTTTCCGAGCCCGTGTACACAAGTCCGTTGGACAAAAGTCCAAAGTACAAACACGCATGCTCGGAAGCAAGGACCAGCCAGAAGCGGTCGGTCTTGTAAACTAGCGTTCGTAATGGAGAATTAACATTCGTGACATGGCAAATTATGAAATCTCGAAATGCAGCGCACAATTCTCTTCTTCTTTAACCTCCCTCGCGGTATGATTCTGGCTGGAATTTTGTGCTGAAAGCGGTACAATTATTTTGCATGGGAATTTGGCGTTTTTATATTGTAGGCATGCAATTCTTATGAATAACTCACTTAAATCTGTCCGAACCAGAGTCTAGTAGACATCCCGGGTATGATAAAGTTTAAAACACAAAATAATAAATTATAATATAATAAAAATATATATAAAAATGATTCAATAATGTAATCAAATCAAAAACACTGGAATTTGCTCAGTTGCAGAATAGTCGCTGTCATTAAATTTATTGTTTGATGATAAATTGTGATTCAAATTTTTTATCGGTGTTTTCTAGCTGGTCTAAAACCACTTTTGACATAAAGGGACACTTTTTGGTTGCTATGGACAATCTCCAGTTTCCAGGCAGAAAAAAATCTCTTTATTATATAAAATGACATGCAGGGCACTGGGCAGACCACTAGGGACAAAGGGAATGTGTATTTTTTGTATACAGTACTGTAATCTGTAAGATTACAGTACTGTATGTGTTGTGTGTTTTTTAAACTTTTTTGAATTTGGCGCCGATCTCCGCTCCCGTGCGTCGGAACGTCGCAGGGAACGGAGATCAGCAGCACTCGGGCACTGTGTGAATCGAGCAAGCGGACGGCTCGCACACACAGCGGGGAGATATCGCAGGATCCAGGGGAAAAGGTAAGTAACTTCCCCCCCTGTATCCTACAATGCAGCCCGAGTCTGGCTCTGGGTTACCGCTCCTAGCAGAAAAAGCTGAACCCGAGCCAGACTCGGGAACACCGCCAAGGAGGTTAATGGGATAATAATGAAGATGCTTTGCTGGTGATACTGATGGAGTTATGGCAAACATATTTTAAAAAACGTTTCTTTTCTAGTGATATCAAGAATAATATTATTATTCTTTTTTTTTTTTTATTTGGGCAAGTTACCACAACACCATTATCCCGTAGTTTTTAAGATCAAAGATACAACTATATTGGTGTTCCTTGTCAATTTTACAGAAAATATACCAAATCAAATCATTATTCAACCAAACAATAAAAGCCTCGTGCATGTGTCCTGCTTCTTAGTATAGGGGGTCAACAATGCCAAGAGTTGGTGAAAGCAGGGGTCTGTCATCCGGAGATAATTCCGAAAATTCTCCTCGAGCTCCCGCAGCAAAGGCGTATGACATAATTGGTCACGATTTAATAAAGCATCCAATTTTTGGTCCAAAAAATCCTCCTCCTCTTGTTCCTGGACTGGACTTGGGTCAAAGCAATAACTCCAAGGCCAATAATAAAGAACACGTTATGTCCTCCAATTCCGCAACATGGCTGGTTGACGAACGGCCGTTCAGAAACGTACTGAAAAGCGCTAAATGAAAAGCGCGAATCAACACTCACCAAACTTCTACTAACACGAAATTAGCAGAAGGAGCCCAAAGGGTGGAACTAAAGAGCTGAAAAAACACGTAGTACGTCACTACGTTCGTGTTTGTTGACCGACAGCTTGCGTAGTCAGAGTATAGGGAGGATCGGCTCTGTATATATAAATATATATATATATAGTACTGACAATTTATGCTGAGCTTTACATATATATTGTGCATTCACATCAATCCCTGCCCTCGAGGAGCTTACATTCTAAAGTCTGTAACACACATTCATATATACTAGGGCCAATTTAGACACTGTGTCCTTGGAATGTGGGAGGAAACTGGAGTATCCACGCAAGCACAGAGACAGCATACAAACTCCAGGCAGGCGGTGCTGTAGTTGGCATTTGAACTGATGACCCCAGTACTGCCAGGTGGGAATATTAAACACTTAGCCACTGCACTGCAGAGCCCCCCTCTTCTATGAGTGAGTGCATATTGGTATCATACAATGACATCCTGAATTATTCTTTTGGACTCCAAGATCATCTGTTTAGTGCTCTTTCTGGTGCAAATACAGAACATGACATGCTTATATGAAGGGGATGGATAGGAACTGCCTGATTTGCAACAAACTCTGATTCATGAGAATAGTTTTTTTCATTCATAGTGACCAATTCCTTTTAAAGTGGTCAACATTTTTAATCATATACTTATTTCCACATTGAATTTCAATTATGTTTATTGTATTTATTTTAATCTGAATGATCAGGAAGTTAGAAATCGTACTTTGTGAAGATCGCCACACATTTACTTCCTTGAATACACAGCTCTCAACTGTTCCTCTTTTGGGAGCAATATTCCTGTTTTTAGACCAAATCCCTCTGTCCCTCGTGCAGTCTTGGTTGTTCCTCTTTTTGGATTGTTGTGTACATCTCTTTGTTTTACTAATTTACTATTTTACCACCAAATGTGTTATGCTGCTAAACATTTTATATTACTGCAATGGTTATTTTGAAAAAACAATATAAAGAAAAAGTAGAGGTCAAAAAAAAGTGTGGCTTGGCCAATCATTTTCTGCATTTTAGATCTTTGTGGTCCATGTGACCTGGGCTGTGGCAGGGATTTGTCCTTTGCCTACATACTGTGTGCTAAAAGGTGTCCCTCCTTCTAATTTCAGAAAGTTGGGAGGATGGTTGAATGCATTGACACACTTTCACTATGCCTTATTAATATGCACTGCTTGTGTCACATATTTCACAAAGCCTGCTGTCTTAAAGGGGTGTTTCAGCTGTAAAGATTTTTTTTTAAAAGTCAGCAGCTAAAATAAAAGCAGCTGCTGACTTTTAATAAGTACACTTACCCTCCCAGGGCACCCGCGATGTCGGCCGCCGAGGCCGACATGTCCCTCGGCTCTCCGGTCCCAGCGCCGCCATCCTCACTAAGGAAAACAGGCAGTGGAGCCTTGCGGCTTCACTGCCCGTTTCCTACTGCGCATGCGCGAGTCGCACGGCGCTTTGTGAATGGGACGCGCTGTGTTAGGGAACACACAGTTCCCAGAACACAGCGCGCCCCATTACCCAGAAGACCGAAGATCACGAGGATCACCGCGGAGTAGGAAGGAGGCAGATTAGGAAGACTGCCTAACAAAAGGGATTTCTGATAAGGTAAAAAAATATTTTTTTTTCAAATGTTTTATTTTTTATTTTTTAAAGAATATTAATGCTCTTTTTTTTTTTTTTTTAGGGTGGCCCTCCACTTTAACTACAGAGATGATGACAGGAGGGGTTTGAGGAGGTGGAGTCAGTACAGAAATCAATACTTATAGGTAGCAAGGTACCATGGGACAGTGGTTCTCAACCTCAGTCATCAAGTGCCCCGTAACAGGCCATGTATGCAGGTTTTTCTTTATCTTGCACAGGATCAGAGGAAATGGCTTTGTATTTTTGACAGCTATTTTATCTAAGACCCCTTTCACACTGGGGCATTTTGCAGGTGCTATAGGGTAAAAATTATGCCTGCAAGCTGACGCCGGTGGCAGCACAGTGTGGAAGGGGTCTAAGGGAAATTTCCAAAACATGGCCTGTTGGGGGTACTTGAAGACTGAGGTTGAGAACCACTGAAATGAGATTTGTAGTCCTTAGAAATTGACAAATATAACAGTAGGCTATAGTGTGCATGAACACTGGCCAGTACCCCTGGGGGATGCTTGGGGTGGAGATAGACACTAGAGAGGTGTATGCTCTTAATAAAGTAAAATGATTTATTAAAGAAAAATTGTACAAATATATAAATGCTCTTGAAAATCTCCTCAAAAACTTTGAGGATGATATACCCAACCATCCTCAACACCCCCCACATCACACTTCTTTAAAGAAAAAATCGAGTTTTTTTCCCTCACCCAGCACCAATCCACGTGCTGCACTATTTTTACAGTCAGTGACTAACGAAATACGTCACCTAAAAACCTTTCCTACTCATTCTAAAACAAAGAATTTTACATATAATCAACACTTGGCCCTACAAAACCTAAAAACTAACCCATCTATAGTGATTAAACCGGCGGACAAAGGCGGAAACATTGTTGTCCTAGATAAAAAAGATTACCTCGAGATGTGTCTCAACATACTACGTAACCGTGAGTGGTATGCCATAGTATCCAATACACTAATCAAATCATTCCAACATGAACTGTATACTCTTGTTGATGATGCCTTCAGACAACGCATCATCGACAAGTCCACTACAGAATACATCAGGACCAAATTTCCCAGAGAAGCAACCTTTTATGCCTTACCTAAGGTGCACAAAAACCTTCCCAGACCACCAGGTAGACCTATTGTCTCCGGACGCGGCTGCCTTACTGACAACCTTAGTCGCTACATAGACAAATTACTTCAGCCTCTAGTACAGGCGTTACCTTCATACATACGCGATACCACACACTTACTTCAAGGCCTCTCGGACCTCCATGTCGATGCCGACACCATCCTGGTCGCCATCGACGTGGAGGCCCTTTACAGCTCTATACCTCACTCTCTAGGGCTTGCAGCCATTCAGCATATTTTGTCCAATACTAATATATACCCTCGTGAGTTGTCTCTTTTTATTGTTAGAGCACTCAAATTTATCCTAACTCGAAACTTTTTCTCCTTCAATGGGTCCCACTACCTCCAGGTACAGGGCGTCGCCATGGGCACTTGTTGCGCCCCGGCGTACGCCAATCTGTACCTGGGGGAGTGGGAACGTGTACTATTTGCAGATGATGCAGCCAGCATCTATACCAAACACATAGCCTCTTTTCGACGCTACATTGATGACATTCTAATCCTATGGCAAGGCCCCACTGATACTTTACAACAATTTCTTCAATATCTAAACACGTCCAACTCTCTTAACCTTAAATTTACAATGACTTATAGTTTTAGTTCTATCTCTTTCCTTGACCTAACGCTTAGCAAGGATAGACATGGACAACTACAGAGCCAATTGTTCCGGAAACCTACTGCCGGTAATACTATCCTAGCTGCTTCTAGCTTTCACCCACAGCCTTTACTGAAATCTATTCCTTTTGCCCAATATCTACGTGCTCGACGCAATTGCTCGACGGATACCTCCTTTGAACACGAGGCCTCCATGCTACGTAATAGGTTACGGGCACGGGGTTACAAAAATAGCGTCCTCAAAGACGCATACAAAAAAGCGAAATCCAAATCACGTTCCCTTCTCCTTACTCCCAAACCCATTGGGCCGTCCACTCAACCTCCATTACGAATCATTACAAACTATTGCCAACAACATAACGAGATTTCTCAAATACTTTTGAAACATTGGCATATTATTGCCACAGATAGGACCCTTTCCCCCTTTGTCCCACCAAAACCCTTAGTCACCTATCGACGTGCTCCCTCCCTTAGAGACAAACTTATTACCAGTGAATACAAAAGTAGTAACAAATCCCAGAAGCAACTAAAGGGCACATTTCCATGTGGCAATTGCAACTATTGCAAATATTTATCTAAATCTAACATACACAACGTTCTACCCAATGGTCAACGTTTTTTCCCTAAACACTATGTCAATTGCCGCTCAGTCGGCATTGTTTATCTACTTGAATGTGAATGTGGGTGCTTTTATGTGGGCAAGACCAAACTTCCTTTTTGGAAGCGAATTTATGGCCATATCAGCAGTGCTAACCAGAGAGACCCAGACTTACCTCTGGGGCGACACTGCAATTTTGTCCATCCAGACGCCATCCCCAAAATCTCATTTAAAGCCTTAGATCATATCCCACCCCCTGCCCGAGGTGGTGATTATAACAAAGCGCTACTACAAAGCGAACTTCGATGGATTTTCCATCTTAACGCTACCTCACCTCCTGGCCTCAATGAGGCCTTTAACTTTAAGCCCTATCTTGATGTTTTTGAAACCGGAGTCTGTGAATTAGATCTCTGATTCCATTTCCCACATCCTAGCACCCACACAAACCATAACCTCTGTAATATATCTTTTTTGCAATATCTGTTGTAATTTCTGATGTGCCCACTCTATTCAACGTTGCATGCCATATACTACATCATTTTTCTGGGTATAACACATGACTTTCCTAAATATTCATTTTCCATTTTAAAGATCTCTACTCAAGATTGCTGTTCAATCTTAGACATAATAGCTTGCTTTTCCTCTATTTGGTTACCCGGCGCGGGTAAGACTTGGCAAGCATGCGCAGCTCTCCCTTTGCGCATGCGCCAACTCTCCGCTGTATCATGGACCATTCCGCCGGTCCACT
Organism: Lithobates sylvaticus; assembly: GCA_028564925.1. Taxonomy (NCBI): domain Eukaryota; kingdom Metazoa; phylum Chordata; class Amphibia; order Anura; family Ranidae; genus Lithobates; species Lithobates sylvaticus. The sequence continues at coordinate 108,876,512 of CM053029.1, read as the reverse complement.
TCCTGTTTGCACTCCACCCTGGAGTGCATCAGGCTGTCAGCGGCCTTTTCCCGCGTCGGTGACGACGCCGGACGTGACCCCGCCGTGATGACGCGCTCACGCCCGGCGCCGCCCCGTCAGAGGTCCTATTGGAGATACACCTGTGGCGCTCTAGGCGCCTTCTCCTCACAGGCAAAATCAGCCAATCAGCAGATCCTTCAGCTCAAAGCCCCACACCTCTACCCAGCTGATTGTGATTATGTAAGCACATATATACTCACACATTAGATGGCTTCAGTACATGCTGCTGATGATCCAGAGCTGACTGATCCTTCATCTTAAGCGATCTCCACCCAGGTAACAACAGCGCTTTGCTACATAGGGCTGCTTTTGCACCTCTATTAACACTACCTTACTATTCTCATATCTATACTCTATTTTTCAGCCATATACTGCCTGGCTTCGCTTTTTGCCTGCTACAGCACCTGGGCTTTTTGCTCAGGCCCTGTATTGGACCTTGTAACCTGCTGAGGCTTTCCTAGCAAGCTCTCCACCATCAGTGGCCACCCCTTTCATGTTTTTATAACACTCATGTGTTTGTACCTCTCTACACCACGACTAGTGGTTTCCCCTGTGGCAAATATGAATATTGGCATTTCATGTGAGTACCTGTCTTACTTCCATACAAATTTTCATGCACTATATTGGTTGTATATAGCAATGGTTTAAATGACTGTATTATCTACCTCAACTTATATGTACTAACCCTATGATTCTTACACACATTTAGATGTGAATCTAAAGGATATCTAGTTGCCTTGACAAAGGACCAAAGTCCGAAACATGTTGGCATCATCCTTATCTTTCATGTATCAAGCAAGTTCTTAATTGTCACAACGTGTTTGTATGTTTATGCTGTTGACGTGTTAAAACTGTACAAGCCTACCTTATTATGTATGCAAACATACTGAACTCTATTCAGCATTTATATATTTGTACAATTTTTCTTTAATAAATCATTTTACTTTATTAAGAGCATACACCTCTCTAGTGTCTATCTCCACCCCAAGCATCCCCCAGGGGTACTGGCCAGTGTTCATGCACACTATAGCCTACTGTTATATTTATCTATTCAATTTTGGGATGCGATAGACTAAACGTATTTCTACCTTACCTTGCCCAATATATATATATTTCTTAGAAATTGACAGTAAACAGGAGAGGAGGAGCTGTAAAGCAGGCATGGAATCCCAGAAGTTGTGGAAAGAGATGGCTAGCAGACAGGCACAACATGAAAGGGGATCATAGATCTCTAAAACCGAACACCAAACCCGTTTTTGCTGCAACATTCAATTTCAATCCAGAAAGTTCCTGTACTTATTTCTAAGCCCAGGTCATCCTGGAACCCCCCCATACTGTGACTGGACAGTGAAAAGAGAAGTAGCACAGTGATTAGCTCATCTCTCTCAGCTGATTGGCTCCCTGTACTGTTTCTTCCTCTCATAATCCAGCCCTGCTGTATAGGGAGGCTTCAGGTACTTACACTGCTTGCAAATAAAAAGTAAATGTACAAAATGTTTAAAGTTTACATTATTACGGAGCTTTATTAATGTATGTCTTTTCTACCTTCCTGGAGTTTAGCTTTACTGTAGAAGCTGGCAGCTGATGTTATAATCATCAGTAATAGTTTGCTCATTTCTAGTGACTAGATTCCTTCAATACATATAGAAGCAGGCAGATAACATTATTTTTACTTGTAATATTCAAACAAAATGCAAGTCTTTGCAACACATCCCCTGTGGACCAAATCCTGTGAGAATTTGGTGCTTATAAATTCCTCAGTCAATGCGATGAATAGATCACATCAACCTTTCACTCTTCCAGGGAAGGAATAATGAACAAAAACTTGGCAGACAAATGTTTCCTATAATAAATGTATCAGCTGCTTCTTTTATACATTTTGCAGAGTTCTGTATTCTTTTTAGCGAGTATAAATATAGCTGAAAATCTCACGTTTCACAGGTGAGTCAGAAATCCCTTTTAGTAAAGACAAACATTACCAAAAAAAGCCAAGAAAGCACAGTGGAACTCGGTTAAATTGTAAACATGATCTAGAGGACATAAGGAGCCCCCTGAGAAATGGTTTTAGCAAAATAAACACAAATCGCTTTGGTATTAAATTATGACTGTTGTCAGACCTCACTGAAGCTAGTTAAAATGTGTTATAATACAAATAAATACAAGAAAAAAATATATAAATTTTTATTCTACAAAGTGAAAATATACAAAGACATTAAAATGTGAACATGCAGAAATATAATTAGGAGCTCATAAAAATTGGTACCATAAAACATTAAAGTAAAGGTTAAGGCAAACTTTTTTTGGATAGAGAATAAGGGAAGTCTATATGTTTCGTTGGAGAGATTTCTCCTCACTTCCCGTTTCATATCCAGAACAGGAGTTTAACTTAAAACACAGATTTATGTGAAAAGTAAATTAAATTGTTGTTATCAAATGTGATATTAACAAATTTATTTTACCTCTTTTCTTCTAATTTTAATGAGTGACCACGTGTCTTGTTAAACTCCCTTCCACGGAAAGGTTTTATCCCTATTGTGGGGTCACCAGTACGGTATTTGTAAATCGAAATCATATCCCCTCCCAAGCGCCTCTTCTTCAGAGAGAATAAGTTCAGTGCTCGCAACCTTTCCTCATAACTAATATCCTCCAGACCCTTTATTATCTTTGTTGCCCTTCTTGTACTCGCTCCATTTCCAGTACATCCTTCCTGAGGACTGGTGCCCAAAACTGGACAGCATACTCTAGGTGCGACCGGACCAGAGTCTTGTAGAGCGGGAGAATTATCATTTTATTTCTGGAGTTGATCCCCTTTTTAATGCATGCCAATATTCTGTTTGCTTTGTTAGCAGCAGCTTGGCATTGCATGCCATTACTGAGCCTATCATCTACTAAGACCCCCAGGTTCTTTTCCATCCTAGATTTGAAGTATATCTTTTAGTTTTTTTGGCTTTGTACACTTTAGTCAAAACCTTTTTATGTATATCTTTTACATATTTTTAGTATATATTTAGCCAAATTGTTTAGGTTTTAGGTTTTATGGCTTTGCATGCACATCATTTTTACCAAAATGTAAAAGCGTTGTGTTTGGGAAAATACGCCATACGTGCAAGTGCAGGTAAAAGTACGGCCACGTACAGCCATTAATTTGTATTGGCAGCTGTACGCAGCATGTGCGGCTCCCCGCACATAGAAACGTACACTTAAGGGCTTGTACTGGAAGAAATATGTAGTTTGCTATTGCTAGCCTCCTAAAAAGTGCAGTTGTTTTGCTGTCTCTTGCATTAATAATTTGGGGTTGATTTACTAAGGACAAATAGGCTTTTTACTTTGCGGAAGAGAATTTTAATTTTGCACATGAATTTTCCCTTATCTTAGTGAATGCAGTGAAAATTCACTTTGCAAAGAATACTCAATCAGGGGCAATACAAAAAAATAAAATAAAAACAATAATGTTTGTTTGTACATAATTGGAAAATTGACGTCAGCAGCACTCTAAGCTAAGCACAAGTTTCCTTGCAAAGAAAAAAAGTCTGTTGCAAAGTAAACAGACATTTTGCCTTCAGCAAATCAGCCTCACTGAGTCACTAACCAATCATAAGTAGCTTATGATGTCAAGGCAAAGTCAGATTTATCTATGTGCATACTTGTACTCCATTTGCATGGAAATCAGGCAATGACAATCTGTTGTTGTAAAAAAAAGAAGAGATTAGCAAGAGTAATCTGCTTGTTTCCTTGTTACATATTTTCTTTAAGACTCAAAAAGCATTATTTTAACAGATTAAGGGAAAGTTAGAATGCCTGTCAAGCTTGTTATTGCTGGTTGCATGCCCATTTGGGGAGATTTCTATTTCTTGTGTGGTCAGCAAGACAGAAAGTAAAAGGAAATATCCCAAGCAGGGACACTAAAAATAAAAAAGATCTAACAATGGTTCTAACCCTTCCTCACTCTACCCCAAAAAAATACCATTTGGGTGGAGCTGGTCTTTAAAGAGACACTGAGGTTTATTTACTAAAAATGGAGAGTGCAGAATATGTTGCAGCTGTGCATGGTAGCCAATCAGCTTCTAACTTTAGCATGTTCAATTAAGCTTTGACAAAAAAAAAAAGATGGAAACTGATGGGTTTCGATGTAGAGCTGCGCCAGACTTTGCACTCTCTTGGTTGTAGTAAATCAACTCCACTGTAACTTTGCCCATGCTTGGGCTTGAGCAGCCAATCAGCAGGCCTGAACACTTTTGGGGGGGGGGGGGGGGGTGGTAACATTGTTATTTACCAGACTAGTCTCCTTCACAACATTAGAACTTTCCCAGGATGAACTCTTGCGGTTGGAAGCTTGGGCCCAGTGAGTAAATAATGAATGGGCAAAGTGACAGTGTTTCCATAAAGGCTAAGTTCACTATTAGTAAAAAAAATATATACCTGTATCTATCGGCGTACAACACGCACACCAATTAGAGAGGGAAAAAATATATATTTTTTAAAATAAACCACTTTGAAGCAAAATAATGGTCAGTGAGCATCAATGCAGCCTGATAAGTGCCCATCTGCAGCCTCAATGCAGCCTGATCTGTGCCCATCTGCAGCCTGATCTGTGCCCATCTGCAGCCTGATCTGCGCCTATCTCCCCCGTCAATGCAGCTGCCTGATTAAGCCTCACCATCTCTCATCTCTTGCAGGAAATCACTGAGCCATCATCTCCTGTTTACTCGGCTCTCAGTCAGCAGTCACATACACAGTCCTGCCTCCGCCATTGGCATTGGACCAGCTCTTGTGATAGACAGAACACTGGTCCAATGCCGGTGGCGGAGGCGGGACTGTGTGTGTGACGTGAGAGCTGAGTGAGAGCCGAGTGAGGGCCAAGTGGAGAGGAGATGACGGCTCGGGGAATTTCGGTGGCTCGCCCCCCTCCTTCACCTCCAAGGTACGCTGTGGCGTATAACACGCACCCGTGATTTTCTCCCTATTTTCAGGGGAAAAAAGTGTGTGTTATATGCTGATAAATACGGTATATATATTTGCACATGACTTTTCAGGTGAAACATTCATTTATTTATTTTTTATACACTGGACCCTGCAAAGCAATCTCAGGCTTTTGCAGAAACTGCTGACAGCTTTAAAGCAGTTCTCCAGTCATCTTGGAAAAATTTCAAAGTCACCGGCTACAAAAAAAGTAGCTGCTGACTTAAACAGCCACTCACCTGACCCAGGATCCAGTGCTTTTTTCCGACGGATTTTGTCCGACACTGGTGTTGCATACACACGGTCGGACAAAGTTGTCAGAAAATCCGATCATTCTGAACGTGGTGACGTTCGTTGAGTACGACAGAACTATGTAGAGGCTAGTAGCCAATAGCTTTGGTCTCGTAATTTTATCTGAGCATGCGTGGCACTTTGTCCGCACTTTGTCCGTCGGAATTCTTTACACACGATCGGAAAAAGTCCGATCGGATTTTGTTGTCGGAAAATTTGAGAGCAGGATGTCAAATTTTTTTTTCCGTAGGAAATTCCGACGGAAAAAGTCCGATGGAGCCCACACACGGGCGGATTTTCCAACAACATGGTCCGATCAGACATTTTCCATCGGAATTTCCGACCGTGTGTACGGGGGCTAACTGTGGGCAACCAGCTGTGACTGCTTGTGGCTTAACTTGTGAGGTGTCCCAGAGGACTGCGAGAAGGCAGAGGGGGGGGAACTTCTGCTCGGAACACCTAGACAATCCGAGCTGTCAAAACCAGGTATCTGCCCCCCCCCCCCCAAAAAAAATAAGAATTAGGTCCCAAATATGTCAAAGGAGGGGGAGAAGAGGAGAAACAGAGGAACTTTACCCTCACTTTTGGGTGAAGTTCCGCTTTTTAATAACAGTTACTGAGCTGCAGGAAGTGTCAGTGAACTGTAATGCCCCGTACACATGGTCGGATTTTCCGACGGAAAATGTCCTATCGGACCATGTTGTCGGAAATTCCGACCGTGTGTGGTCTCCATCGGACTTTTTCCGTCGGAATTTCCGACTGAAAAAGTTTGAGATCCTGCTCTCAAATTTTCCGACAACAAAGTCCTATCGGACTTTTTCCGATCGTGTGTAGCGAATTCCGACGGACAAAGTGCCACGCATGCTCAGATCACATTACAAGACCAAAGCTATTGGCTACTAGCCTCCACGTAGTCCCGTCGTACGCAACGAACGTCACCACGTTCAGAATGATCGGATTTTCCAACAACTTTGTCCGACCGTGTGTATGCAACACCAGTGTCAGACAAAATCCGTTGGAAAAAATCCGACGGATTTTGTGGTCAGATTTTCCGACCGGCATTAGGGTGTTTATGAGTAGGTTTGTAGCTCATTAGGAACTACAAGCCATCTGCCATGGTGGCAAATGGGACTCATAGGGGTTGATTCACTAAAGGCAAATAGACTGTGCAATTTGCAAAATGCAGTTGCACTTAGCAAGTGCAGTTGCTCCAGAGCTTAGTAAGTGAGGTAAAGTTTCACTTTACAAAGAATACCCAATCAAATGCAAGGAAAAAAAAAAAAAACAGCATTTTTTGCTTGCACATAATTGGATGATGGAAGTCAGCAGAGTGTCTACTGATTTGCTAAGCTCTGGAGCAACTGCACTTGCAGAGTGCAACTGCACTTTGCAAAGTGCACAGTCTATTTGCCTTTAGTAAATCAACCCCATAGTTAATTCATTCATAGATCACTGTAAATAAATAATGTGGCTGTGCAGGTGGAGACGTTTTTACAATGGGACCACGGCTGTGAGGAGAAAAACCCCGGTGACAGGGAAGGGGGGTGGGGAGGGTTAGTGAACATGTTAAATGTTACATCATAAATATGGCCAGAAGGATAACTTAGCCTTTAGATTTTGTGATTTGCTTTATTGTATAAACCCATTTCTGATAGTAAATAATAATATTTAATTTATTTCTTGGTCAATGGAAATGTAGAACATTATGACTCCTGTGGATGAAATGAATTATGGAAACCACAGCAGGTTAATTGAATTTTTAATTATAGGGTTTTCTGACTTCCCAAACCTAAAAACTCCCTTGCTATTGTGTTTCCTCTGTGTTTATATATTCACAATTGCTGGAAATTCAATTCTTACCATCTTAATAAGTTGGAGCCACTCACTTAGCAGCCCCATGTACTTCTTCTTGTGTAACCTCTCATCCCTTGATGTTCTATATACATCTACTACTTGCCCACATCTGATTGGTATCTCCATCACCCAGGAAGGACAAATTTCTTTTGTGGGATGTATGTTTCAGCTTTACTTCTTTATTGCCTTTGGAAGTACTGAATATTTCCTATTGACTGTGATGTCTTTTGATCGTTATGTGGCCATATGCAAACCTTTACATTACACCCTAATGATGAACAAGCACGTATGTTTGTATGGAGCTATGGGTTCCTGGCTGGGTGGCTTAATGGCTTCAATCCCAATCACAACTGTTGCAAGCACCTTGAATTATTGTAACTCCAACATCATCAATCACTTCTTTTGTGACATCACCGCCCTTATAAACCTGGCATGCAGCAATGCAACAATTATACATACTATTATACTCATTCAAGGAGTGTTTCTGGTAATGACATCATTTTTTCTCACTCTGGTATCTTATATTAATATTATATGGACAATAATATTGATCCAGACATCAAAGGGAAAATACAAGACATTCTCTACTTGTGCTTCTCACCTCACCACTGTGAGCTTTTTCTATATTATTGTGTTTGTACTGTACATGAGACCATCATCAGCAGTTTCACCGAGACAAGGCAAAATACTAACTGCACTCTATATGTATGCTATCCCAATGCTTAACCCCATAGTGTATAGTTTTCGAAATAAAAATGTAAAAATGGCTTTAAAACAATTAATCAAGATAGGCCATTATTAGTGGAAGATATAATATTAGTAATGTGGGATCTAAGTATGATAAAAATAAGAACTTTTTGGATTATTGTAAAAAAAAAATATTATTACCAAATTTGGCTCTAAAATGTGGTCTTTTGTTTTTCTAAAGACATGCGAGTCAAACACTGACAGCTTGAATATATATTCGTTTTGAAAAATATCAAAATATACCAAAGGATAGAAAAGTATTTTTTTTTGGTTAATTTAGATAAGACAGTGAGGGGTTATAACTCTTGTCAGGTTTTCATTGGTGTCTGTGCTCTCATAATGCCCTGTAGACACGGTCGGACTTTCTCAGATGGATTTTGGCCCAAACTTGTCTGGCATACACATGGTCGCACAAAGTTGTCAGAAAATCCGATCATTCAGAACGAGGTGATGTACAACACGTACGTCGGGACTATAAAGAGGCCAGTAGCCAATAGCTTTCGTCTCGTAATTTATTCTGAGCATGTGTGGCACTTTGTCCGTCGGAAATTGTCTACACACGATCGGAATTTAAACGATCGGATTTTGTTGTCTGAAAATTTTAGACCAGCTCTCAAATTTTGTGTGTCGGAAATTCCGACGGAAAAAGTCAGATGGAGCCCACACGCGATCAGATTTCCCGACAACATGATCCGATCGCAAATTTTCCATCGGAAAGTCCGACCGTTTGTACAGGGCATTAGGGATATTCACTCTCTCAATGTGTAAGGGGGAACCAGCTTATTTCTACATGGCTGATACGCTCAGCTAGGCTCTGTCTATACATATAGGGTTGAAGGCTGTCACATGTTTATCAGACCAAACAACATACTGTGCATGGGTTGTTGCTCCTAGACCTCTTCTCATCCTCCTGGTCACCTTCACACCTGGAGTACTCGCACACATAGGCCTATGTTTGACAAGTGGTCTAGACAGAAGCCCAACTGTTCACCCAGGGCCCATATAACATGGGGGCCTGGGCCACCTAACACATGGTTGCAATAACACTTCATTACTTGCTTTGACAGGCATAACAAAACAGTTTATATACGTGTTTTAGATATTCTAAATGATGGCTCTCAACGGGTACCTTCAATTATGTCAGTGTTATACAGAAAGTCTTGTATGAAGAGTGCGGCACTTGGACTCAAGATAAAGCTTATAATAGATTTCCACCCAACATAGGCCTGTAGTTTACCAACCACCCCTCCCCTGGAGGGGAGAGATCACGGAAGTCTTCTCTAGAACCTCTCCTCAGAAATCCACTGAGCCCAGCCCTCTAAACTCTGGCTCCTCTCACCTTATAAAGGGCAGTAAGCATCACTGACAGGAGAAACAACCTATAAGAACAACTCTACCTGCCTACGTATGTGTTTTGGTGACCACAGTCACAAGGACTGAAAGTAAATGAAGATCCAAAAATTTGAACAGCAGTAGAGAGGAAATCTGTCAATGGGGACAATTGTCCCAGAATAAAAAAAATTGTCTATGGGGGCATTTCCCTCACTTTAAAGTGTTTTTATCTTACTCCCTGTTATGTATAAAGAAAAGGAAGTGTAGGGAAAAAAATGCAGGTGTTTTAGGCATTACCTAATCTATTCAAAATAAAAGAAAGTGCTAGCTTTAGGTACTTTAACCATTCTGTTTACTGAAGAGTTACCTGCTACAAGATTGTAGGATTAGTCGGTAGTAAGGAAAATGAGGTATACCATCATTATAAATGGTACTACTAGGCATAATAACTGTTTGGTACATTCAGCAAGGAAGTAATATGCCTCTATTTCAATAAAAATGTGAACTATGTGGATGATTGTATTCTGTTTTCTGGTATATGATGATAAAAAAAAAAACCTTTGTTGGAGGTATTCATTATATTCATAATAACATTTATGTATCTGAAAGACAACCATGGGAGCAACAGCTGTACCCCTGGTCAATGTATCAACTCAAAAGCTATACAAGATTGTACTTACAATAATTATATATATATATATATATATATATATATATATACACATATATACATATATACAGTGGGGAGAACAAGTATTTGATACACTGCCGATTTTGCAGTTTTTCCTACTTACAAAGCATGTAGAGGTCTGTAATTTTTATCATAGGTATTCTTCAACTGTGAGAGACGGAATCTAAAACAAAATTCCAGAAAATCACTTTGTATGATTTCTAAAAAATGTATTTGCATTTTATTGCATGACATAAGTATTTGATCACCTACCAACCAGTAAGAATTCCGGCTCTCACAGACCTGTTATTTTTTCTTTAGGAAGCCCTCCTGTTCTCCACTCATTACCTGTATTAACTGCACCTGTTTGAACTTGTTACCTGTATAAAAGACACCTGTCCACACACTCAATCAAACAGACTCCAACCTCTTCACAATGGCCAAGACCAGAGAGCTGTGTAAGGACATCAAGGTTAAAATTGTAGATCTGCACAAGGCTGGGATGGGCTACAGGACAATAGGCAAGCAGCTCGGTGAGAAGGTAACTGTTGGCGCAATTATTCAAAAATGGAAGAAGTTCAAGATGATGGTCAATCTCCCTCAGTCTGGGGCTCCATGCAAGATCTCACCTCGTGGGGCATCAATGATCAAGAGGAAGGTGAGGGATCAGCCCAGAACTACACGGCAGGACCTGGTCTATGACCTGAAGAGAGCTGGGACCACAGTCTCAAAGAAAACCATTAGTAACACACTACGCCGTCATGGATTAAAATCCTGCAGCGCACACAATGTCCCCCTGCTCAAGCCAGTTTATGTCCAGGCCTGTCTGAAGTTTGCCAATGACCATCTGGATGATCCAGAGGAGGAATGGGAGAAGATGATGTGGTCTGATGAGACAAAAATAGAGCTTTTTGGTCTAAACTCCACTCGCTGTGTTTGGAGGAAGAAGAAGGATGAGTACAACCCCAAGAACACCATCCCAACTGTGAAGCATGGAGGTGGAAACATCATTTTTTGGGGCTGCTTTTCTGCAAAGGGGACAGGACAACTGCACCATATTGAGGGGAGGATGGATGGGGCCATGTTTTGCGAGATCTTGGCCAACAACCTCCTTCCCTCAGTAAAAGCATTGAAGATGGGTCGTGGCCTGGTCTTCCAGCATGACAACGACCCGAAACACACAGCCAGGGCAACTAAGGAGTGGCTCCGTAAGAAGAATCTCAAGGTCCTGGAGTGGCCTAGCCAGTCTCCAGACCTGAACCAAATAGAAAATCTTTGGAGGGAGTTGAAAGTCCGTAATGCCCAGTGACACCCCTGAAACCTGAAGGATCTGGAGAAGGTCTGTATGGAGGAGTGGGCCAAAATCCCTGCTGCAGTGTGTGCAAGCCTGGTCAAGAACTACAGGAAACGTATAATCTCTGTAATTGCAAATAAAGGTTTCTCTACTAAATATTTAGTTCTGCTTTTCTGATATATCAAATACATGTCATGCAATAAAATGCAAATTAATTACTTAAAAATCATACAGTGTGATTTTCTGGATTTTTGTTTTAGATTCCGTCTCTCGCAGTTGAAGAGTATCTATGATAAAAGTTACAGACCTCTACAAGCTTTGCAAGTAGGAAAACCTGCAAAATCAGAAGTGTATCAAATACTTGTTCTTCCCACTGTATTTCTTCCCACTGTATATACATCCAACAAAATACTTTTTATTCAAATAATTATTAACACAAATTAAATCAATCCACTATAAATGAAAGAGCTATACAAAGTGTTTTGTCTCAAATGTCAACAGTACTAAAAAAATGCTATTAAAATGCATCATCTTGTGTCATTCAGAGTCACATCACTTATACATTGTGTGACATAATGTATGTTGTTCATATTAAGTCCCGAGATATTTATATGTCCATTTTCAGGTAAGTAAATATGATTTCTCTTTGCCAGAAAATCCACTTTGTCCTCTATTAGGGAAAAATGAAAATCAATTAAAAAGCCAGTTTCAGTTTAGAACCCATAAGCAGGAGCTCATACTTCATATTATCACTTACTAGTTAATCCAAAGTAGGTGAATAGGCCAGATTGCTGGGTGATTTGATTCCAAGATCTCAAAGTCTCCAGAAGTCTAAGCGTCTCCCGCATTTTCTCTCTGATAACCATAAGACGTTTTGTTGCTATTTTCAGGTTTTCCTTCCTCAAAATAATTGAAAAAAAAAAAAAGAAAATGGCAAGTACCGTAGTTGTGAAACATATTATATTAAATTTTTTTAATCACAGCTGCTTTTCACTTTATAAGGGTTTATAAAAGCTGTTGATTTATTAGAGACGGTTGTAGGGGGTAGAAAGTAGTTTTATCACACTATAGAGTCACTTATTATTGCAAACTGTTGACTAACTAGGTTAGCTCCTCCTTTCATAATTTTCCTTCATAATAGTAACCCTTGTTACTCAATAAAAAAAAAGTAACTACCAACCAACCAACCAAAAAGTAACAGCCCAACCATGAAAAAATCCTTTAACCAAAAAAAAAAAAGAAAAAGCAGTCTTCCAAAAAAGAAAAAAAAAAAAATCTATGTGTAAAAAAATAAAAATAATTACAGATAAAATAGTTATTTGAGTGTGTCTTTGTTGTTTAGCTGGTTACAACAAGCAGGGCAAAGGACAGCCAACACATTTCGGGGCCACACAATCCCTTCATACAGTAGCATCTATTTCCTAGTCTTCACAAAAGCTGAAGGGGTGGGATAAGGTAAGAAGCTTGTCTCATGCTCGAAGGCACCATACAAACTCACCATTCTTCATAAAGAGTTGGATTATTAAGAACTGTTGCTACCACTCGTGCTCCAGTAGCTGGTGGTGATAACCATTTTCTAAGCACAAGACATTCCAACCGGGAGCGAACACTGATCAAAGCTCCATTATTTTTCATAACCACTAGCAGGCACCCTACACTTTCACCTGCAGGAGAGACAAGAATCAGTAACAGAAAAATGAGACATCTGGATCTAGGACAAGAATTGTTAAAGTGTATACAAACCTAGAATTTTTTTTTTTTAGTTTGTTGGGGGGGGGGTTGTTTAGAACCCCTGTCAGCTTTTGTTGCTGTCTGTGTTCCCACTGAGGAGATTCATCCTTTCTGTACAGAAAGCGATAGCAAATCCAAAATAATATGGTTCCTGACAGAACTGGAGGTAGGAATATAATTTTTAGTGGGCATCCCTGATTCTAGTAGCGACTGTCTAAAAGGAGATTTTTCCTCACTTTAGAAAAACTTCTATGTGACCTTCCATTTTGTCTCAGGGACAGGAAGTGAAGGCAAATTGCAATGGGACACAGCAAAGAGAAAACATTTTCAAAAACATCCGTAGTGTCCCTAAAAATGTATAATCTCACATAAACAAACAATGTGGTTATACTTTACAATCTAAATACCATCCAAAATTTTATATAATATTAAATAAAATATAACCATGTATAGCATTAAAGGTAAAATTACTCAGCAGTTGCATATAGCGCAATATCACAATCCACATGGAAAAATAAACAGCATCAATCAAAAATGTAAAACTTTATATATTAAAAAAAAGTATATTATACACACACACACACACACAGTATCTCACAAAAACACTCCTCACATTTTTATAAATATTGTATTTTCGTGTGACAACACTGAAGAAATTACACTTTGCTACAATGTAAAGTAGTGTGTGTACAGCTTGCATAACAGTGTAAATTTGTTGTCCCCTCAAAATAACTCAACACACAGCCAATAATGTCTACACCACTGGCAACAAAAGTGAGTACACCCCTAAGTGAAAATGTCCAAATTGGGCCCAAAGTGTCAATATTTTGTGTGGCCACCATTATTTTCCAGCACTGCCTTAACCCTCTTGAGCATGGAGTTCACCAGAGCTTCACAGGTTGCCACTGGAGTCCTCTTCCACTCCTCCATGACGACATCACGGAGCTGGTGGATGTTAAAGACCTTGCGCTTCTCCACCTTCCGTTTGAGGATGCCCCACAGATGCTCAATAGGGTTTAGGTCTGTGGAGACATGCTTACCCAGTCCATCACCTTTACCCTCAGCTTCTTTAGCAAGACAGTGGTCGTCTTGCAGGTGTGTTTGGGGTCGTTATCATGTTGGAATAATAACCTGCGGCCCAGTCTCCGAAGGGAGGGGATCATGTTCTGCCTCAGTATGTCACAGTACATGTTGGCATTCATGGTTCAATGAACTGTAGCTCCCCAATGCCAGCATCACTAATGCAGATCCAGACCATGACACTCCTACCACCATGCTTGACTGTAGGCAAGACACACTTGTCTTTGTACTCCTCACCTGGTTGCCTCCACATCATCTGAACCAAATAATTTTATCTTGGTCTCATCAGACCACAGGACATGGTTCCAGTAATCCATGTCCTTAGTCTGCTTGTCTTCAGCAAACTGTTTGCGGGCTTTCTTATGCATTATCTTTAGAAGAGGCATCCTTCTGGGATGACAGCCATGTAGACCAATTTGACTCCAAGTTCATCGAACGCCTTGCCCATGACTGAATGAGTTGCTACCTCATGGACAACAACCTTCTCGACCCCTACAGTCTGGCTTCCGTCCACAACATTCCACTGAATCTGCCCTACTAAAACTAATGACCTAATAACTGCTAAAACCAATGGCCATTACTCCATAATCATATTCTTAGACCTCTCTGCTGCCTTTGACACAGTTGACCACCTGCTGCTCCTCAGCAAACTACACTCCCTCAATTTTTCTAAAACTGAGCTTGTTATATTTCTTCCTTCCTGGTCCCCCCCCCCCCCCCCCCCCCCCCCCATGACTTTACCATTAAAGATCCAGGGTGCTGGGTATAATCCTTGACTCTGAAATCTCCTTCAGCCTCCAACATCCAATCACTGGCTAAAGCCTGCCGCCTTAACAACGGCAACATCTACAGAATTCGACCCTTCCTGACTAATGACACCACAAAGCAACTTATTCACTCCTTATTTATTTCCCGCCTTGACTACTGCAACTCTCTCCTTAATGGCCTACCCTTACGCAGGCTATCCCCCCTTCAGTCTATTATGAATGCTGCTGCTAGACTAATACACCTCACTAACCGATCCGTGACTGCTGCCCCTCTCTGCCAATCCCTTCACTGGCTTTCTCTACCCCTCCATATAAAATTCAAAATGTTAACCACAACATACAAGGCCATCCACAACATCGCCCCCAGCTACATCACCAACCTCATCTGCAGATATCGCCCTAACTGTCCCCTCCGCTCCTCCCAGGACCTCCTGCTCTCTAGCTCCCTTGTTACCTCCTCTCATGCTCGCCTTCAGGACTTCTCCAGAGCCTCTCCCATCCTCTTGAACTCCCTGCTCTGGTATATCTGATCAGCCCCAAACCTGTCCACCTTTAGTAGATCCCTGAAAACTCACTTATTCAGGGAATCCTATCCCACACCCACCTAAGAACAGTACCCGAGCCACCCCCATCAAATCATCCCCTGCATCTATTACCTTTTGTACCACCACCCCCTCCCTTTAGAATGTAAGCTCTACGAGCAGGGCCCTCCTGTACCTTCTGTATTGAACTGTACTGTAATTGTAAACTGCGTAAACTGTTGGCGCTATATAAATTGTGAATAATAATAATAATAATTTTACATCTCCTGTTTACACACCGTATAGTCCAAAAGTGGCTGAAAATGATTGAGCACAAAACAGCTCAAAATCTTCTGAAACAAAGTGCCGCAGAGGCCAGGCATCAGTGTCTACATCTCCAGAGGACAGTCCTTGACCTTTCAGGTTGAAAAATGGGAAGATGTTCTTTTTCTAAAGTCAACATAAAGAATATATAACATGATAAAGCATGAGTTAAATATATTGGAATAAAATTCAAACTTAACGTTCAGTTTGTCAGTTAACCTCCCTGGCGGTATGATTCTGTCCGTAATTTAGTGCTGAAAGCGGTACAATTATTTTGCATGGAAATTTGGCGTTTTTATATTGTAGGCATGCAATTCTTATGAATAACTCACTTAAATCTGTCCGAACCAGAGTCTAGTAGACATCCCGGGTATGATAAAGTTTGAAACACAAAATCATAAGTTGTAATATAATAAAAATCTATATAAAAATGATTCAATAATGTAATCAAATCAAAAACACTGAAATTTGCTCAGTTGCAGAATTGTCGCTGTCATTAAATTTATTGTTTGATGATAAATTGTGATTCAAATTTTTTATCGGTGTTTTCTAGCTGGTCTAAAACCACTTTTGACATAAAGGGACACTTTTTGGTTGCTATGGACAATCTCCAGTTTCCAGGCAGAAAAAAAAATCTTTTTATTATATAAAATGACATGCAGGGCACTGGGCAGACCACTAGGGACAAAGGGGATGTGTATTTTTTTGTATACAGTACTGTAATCTGTAAGATTACAGTACTGTATGTGTGTTGTGTTTTAAACTTTTTTGAATTTGGCGCCGATCTCCGCTCCTGTGCGTCGGAACGTCGCAGGGAACGGAGATCAGCGGCACTCGGGCACTGTGTGAATCGAGCGAGCGGACGGCTCGCACACACAGCGGGGAGACATCGCAGGATCCAGGGGAAAAGGTAAGTAACTTCCCCCTGTATCCTGCAACGCTAGCCCGAGTCTGGCTCGGGGTTACCGCTCCTGGTAGAAAAAACTCAACCCGAACCAGACTCGGGATTACCGCCAAGGAGGTTAAATACATCCCAGGTGCATTACAACACAAATGAGGTTGATTTACTAATCCAATCACCAAGAAAATAATAAAACAGTATTTTTGCTTACACATGATTGGATGATGGGAGTCAGCAGAGCTTCTATACTACGCCATGTTTGGAGGAAGAAAAATGCTGACTATGACCCTAAGAACACCATCCCTACAGTCAAGCATGTCAATCTTGGATGAAAGCCTTCTTCCCTTAGCCAGAACACTGAAGATGGGTCATAGATGGGTCTTCTAGCATGACAATGACCCAAAACATACCACCAAGGCAACAAAGGAGTGGCTCAAGAAGAAGCACATTAAGGTCATGGAGTGGCCTAGTCAGTCTCCAGACCCTAAAGTGGTGTTGCCACCAAAAAAAAGAATTTGCCTTAAAAATAATAAAAAAAGAAAAAAAAAAAATGGAAAAAAAAAAAATGTTTTACTCACCTCTAAATGCCTGTTGCTAGGGGGTCCCTCGTAGTCTGCCACCTTCATTGCCCGGGCAATGACGTCACTTCCCCTAGGAGCCGCACAGTCATCTGGGACCTGTCATGTGTCCCAGATGAGTGAGCGTCGAATCAGGTCGCACCGCGCCGCTCGCGCATGCGCACTGGGGGCCCCGGCTGTGAAGCCACAGCCGGGTGCCCACATTAAGAATGCCGGCTCCGTGAGCGGAGCAGGGAACGAGGGGGGGGGTCTCGTTCCCCCGCATCGCTGGACCCCGGGACAGGTAAGTGTCCGATTATTAAAAGTCAGCAGCTGCAGTATTTGTAGCTGCTGACTTTTAATTTTTTTTTTTGTGGGCCCTCCACTTTAATACTATAGAAAATGCATGGAGGGAGCTAAAACTCATGTTTTGCTTGGGGATCAAATACTTATTTTAGTCACTGAACTGCAACTTAATTTATAACATTTGAATCATGTGTTTTTTTTCTGGATTTGTGGTTGATATTTTGTCTCTATCATTTAAAGTACACCTATGATAAAAACTATAGACCCTTCATTTCTTGTAAGCGGGCAGCCTTACAAACTGTGCAGGGAATCAAATAATTATTTTCCACACTGATATATATATATATATATATATATATATATATAAACACACACACACACACACACGTGTGTTTGACCTTTGGGGTGCACATCCTAATGCAATAGGCTGCGCACACCTTTGGCTATAGGACTTAGTAATAGAATCTAGGTGGGCCAGAGGAACTACTAAACACTGTAAGGCTCCTGGTAGTTTGGTTTCTCTAAAGACCTCAGAACAAGATTTATTTTGATTGATTCTGTGATTGACTCCGTGTTCTGCAGGGTATGTAGCAGGATAGGTAAGTAGTTACAATCTTGTTTGCAAGGACAGCTTTGTGCAAACCTAAGAGGGCCCCTTTAAACCAGCAAAAAAAAAATGCTGGGAAAACAATAAAATATAATTATCTGTTGGCTGTATTAGAAGCAGAGAGTTTATAAAATGACCTCTTACCTTCAATAAAGTTGCGATTTGTTTCCACTCAGTCTTGTTGAATTGTATTCCAGTCGGAGTACAGGATATTGGAAGCACAACAATGGAATAATCAGGAAAAGTCTGAAAAAGGATGAAGACAAAGAAAGGGGAGGATAAAGGTGTGTCCTGACAGGTAAGCATTGTTTGACTCAAAGTCTACAATGTTGCTTAGCTCATTCTTCTTTTAAAACCATTTTAGATCACTACCTATTCCTCTTCTATTTATATCAATAGTAGCAGTTTTCATAAGTAGTTGCTGGCATTAAAAAAAAATGCCATCTTATGTCATGCACAGATCCCATAAAATTATTGAGATGCCTCTGCAATAAATTCTTCCAAAGAACTAAGTGTTCTCATAACAAAAGGCCTGTTTTTTTTATTTTTTTATATATTTTAGATATATTAAGGAAGCATTAAAAATGCTGTCAGTTTTTTTTTTCCCAAGTTTTCATTAGGAAGATCTCCTTTACTGCATGCCCTGTGGATTCATTAGGAAGCGAGAGGATATAGGGGTTGATTTACTAAAACTGGAGAGTGCGAAATCTGGTGCAGCTGTGCATGGTAGCCAATCAGCTTCTAACTTCAGCTTGTTCAATTAAGCTTTGACAAAAAAGAAAACTGGAAGCTGATTGGTTTTTATGCAGAGCTGCACCAGATTTTGCACTCTCCAGTTTTAGTAAATCAACCCCTATGGGGTTGATTTACTAAACAGTCTTAGCCCCCGTACACACGGTCGGAAATTCCGACCACAAAATCCATCGGAAAGTCCGATGGAGCCCACACACGGGCAAATTTTCCGACAACATGGTCTGATCGGACATTTTCCGTCGGAATTTCCGACCGTGTGTACGGGACATTAGACTGTTGTCATAGGAACAGATGCCCCCTCCATGTAAGATTTTCCCACTATTCCTGTTCTGGTGGCAACTCAAAATTGTTGCTTTACCCTTCACTTTTATTTCCAGTGACATTGGTGATCAGGACAGTTAGACAGAGTGAATCTTCTTTTTTTTTTTTCTTTTTTTTTCCACCTCAGAGAGAACCCTTTGGGGACTGAATCAGAAGCGCCCTCAACTGCGTCCCTTTTTGTCTTCACATCATTGTGGAATTTGCTTTTTTTTTTTTACACGTGTTCACACTTTTTACGAAAAAACATGAAAGGGCTTTCCATTTCGTTCTCTCTTGAGCACTCTCAATTACCAGTGGAATTTTAAACCCTACATTACGTAAATTTGTTGTCCCTTGAAAATAACTCAACACACAGCCATTCATGTCTAAACCACTGGCAACAAAAGTGAGTACACCCCTAAGTGAAAATGTTCAAATTGGGCCCAATTAGCCATTTTCCCTCCCCGGTGTCATGTGACTCGTTAGTGTTACAAGGTTTCGGGTGTGAATGGGGAGCAGGTGTGTTAAATTTGGTGTTATCACTCTCACTCTCTCATACTGGTCACTGGAAGTTAAACATGGCACCTCATGGCAAAGAACTCTCTGAGGATCTGAAGAAAATATTTTTTGCTCTACATAAAGATGGCCTAGGCTGCCAAGATCCTGAAACTGAGCAGCAGCACGGTGGCCAAGACCATACAGCGGTTTACCAGAACAGGTTCCACTCAGAACAGGCCTCGTTGTGGTCGACCAAAGAAGTTGAGTGCACCTTCTCAGCGTCATATCCAGAGGTTGTCTTTGGGAAAAAGACATATGATGGCTGCCAGCATTGCTGCAGAGGTTGAAGGGGTGGGGGGGGTTAGCCTGTCAGTGCTCAGACCATACTCATAGCTATGAGTAAGCGCTGTATTTAGCGTGAAACGCGTCAGCTGTGTGCCCCCCTTCCCTGTTTTGCTGTGTTTTTGGACTTTGATGTGATTCCTGTTTTTAAATAAATCCATTTGATTTTTCATCTTCGTCTGGTGTGCGGCTGTCCAGAGTTCCCCTTGTTACTTTCTAACTACCCGATTACCTTACCTGTCACCAGCCCATGAGAGTATCCGAGTACCTGTTACCAGCTAGTCAGAGTACCCGAGTACCTGTCACCAGCCCATCAGAGTACCCGAGTACCTGTCACCAGCCCATCAGCGTACCCGAGTACCTATCTCCAGCTCATCAGAGTACCCAAGTACCTGTCACCAGGCCATCAAAGTACCCAAGTACCTGTCACCAACTAGTCAGAGTACCCAATTTTGTTTTGTTCCAATACATACAAAGGGAATACACATGTGTATAGCAAAACATGTGTTACTGCAATACTTTTCTGGGAGAAATACTTAATTTTCAGGAAAAATGTCTGGGGTGCCAACAATTTCGGCCATGACTGTAGATGTACAGTGTGTGTGTGTGTGTGTGTGTGTGTGTGTGTGTGTATACATACATACATACATATACACACACGCACACAAACATATACTGTACACTGTATTTCTATATACAAAAACCTAGCCCTTTCATTGTATATTTATATATAGATAGATAGATAGTGAAAGGGCTAGGTTGTTGTATTAGTTGCAGGACATATTAAAGTGTTACTAAACCCACAACAGTAAAATCGGTCTGTATATGCAGTAAAGCATGCTTGTTATACTCACTATGGAACCTAATGTGTAAAAAGGCTAGTTGATCCTGTCTTCTCTGATCCTCCCCTTCTTCCACAGTCCCCAATACATCAGCTGATAGAACAGAGCCTCTGCACATGCTCAGTTTGGTGTGTATTGCTAGAGAGTTCTTTTTTTTTTTTTCTTGGGAGAGTGCATGTGATTGGCACAGGGCCAATCAGCATTGTCCAGACAGAAAGTCAGAGGTCATGCAGCCAGTCAGGCCAGTCAGAGGAGAATAAGAGTTAACCGGTGCTCGGCTGGACACTGATAGAAGTCACGAGACTACTATACAGTATACTGCTGATGAGAATGTTATTTAGCAGTTTATATTTACTAAAATGATTGCATTTCCATGTTCAGCGTACTATGGGAGACCAGATATAGTGAATACCGGGTCCTGGGTTAAGTAACACTTTAAGGGAAAACTCCAGGCAAATATAAAAAATGCCCTCTAGTTCATTTTATTCCTTGACAAACCTTCATTGACACTGTGGAACCACAAGTCAGATAAAAATGATTTGATGCTTGCAGTCGGAGTGCCTGATTTGCCACCAATGGGTGGTAGGAGGAGCTTTTAGAAGGTATGGAGCTGGGGCTAACAGTCCTGATTTTCAAAAGTACACACATTTCTTGACAGTTATGAATCACACTACTCTAAAATATGTCGTGACAAACAGCCTCATTCTGGCCCACTAATATATATCGTTTTTTTACAGGTGTCACTGAGCAGATACAAAAAAATAAATAAATAATGTATTGCTATTAAAGTGGTTGTAAACCCTTACAAACCACTTTGACCTACAGGTAAGCCTAGATTAAGGCTTACCTGTAGATCCAAGAAATATCTCCTAAACCTACACGTTTAGGAGATATTTGCTTAAAAGACAGGCACCGCTGTGTATGGCGCATGCGTCATAGACAGCGGCGCGCAGGCGCACTGAGCACGCCGCTGCTCACGGCTATATGGCGCGAGTGGTGGCTCCCGTGCGCATGCGTGGGAGCGACGTCATTGTGACTCCAGCAAATCACAGCGCCGGAGCCGCGATACACACAAAGAAGATGGAGGCTCCGTACACAAGGGGACAGCAGTGACATCGCTGGCTCCTGTGTCAGGCAAGTGACACATAATGGGCTACTATGCGATGCATAGTAGCCCATTATGCTTTGCCTTTGCAGGGAAGCAAAGAGGAAGTAAACCCATCAGGGTTTACTTCCTCTTTAAGGAGTTGATAATTAACATAACCTAAACATTTAAAAGATTACAATTAAAAGTGTAAAGGATGTAAGCATTATTGTTTACATCCTTTACATAGTACATATAGTACATTTCATTGAAAAATATTATGTTACTCTGAATTTACTGCTTTTACAGTAGAGCATTCCCTAAACTGACAGGTTCTAATGTAACCAGTCACCAGGACCCTGCTGTGCTAATACCAGCGCAACAGACCTTCAGCAACGTTAGACATTATCCTGGTGTTGACAGGCCTTTGAGGGTCTAGATCAGTTTTTTCACCATGAGATTCACCTCACGTTTACCCAAGATTCACATGAGATTCTATAAGAACGTGTGAATCTCTGGGAAAAAGTTGGGTAAAAAATATAATTATAATTATAAATGGACTTCTTAGTCTCTACCCAAAAGGTGGGGTATATTCCCAGATAAAAAGGTATACCCGTTTACTCCAACATATTAGCGTATAGATAAAAACACACAGTTGTAAATAATAACCTAAATAAAAAACCCAAGCCCATTCTCCGGTTAATTAAGGATAAAGATTCACTCATCCAAATGAATAAAGCTATGACCAAAACTCCAGCTTATAAAGGAAACATCTTCATAATTCAGTTGTCATGATACTGGGGACTCCTAGGATGAAGATCTGGGAAGCTTTTGTTAAAGTGGTTCTGCACTCATTTCATTTAGTAAATCTCTTTGCCTTCCAAATCAGGCAAAGAGTACTAAATGAAATGTTTTTTTTTTTTTTTTTTTTTTACTTACCTTGTAATTGAAGACTTCCGGTCTTCTCCCTCTGCGGCGGCGGGCGGGGTCTCTGCGTCGATCGTCGTCACGCCGCACTGTCTCCTGGGATCTGGTGTCATTGATCCCAGGAGTCAGTGCGGGCATCTTCCGAAATCTCGCGAGATTTCGGCCACATCTTCCGAAATCTCCCGAGATTTCGGCCGCATCTGCCGATGTGAGATGTCGGCAGATGTGCCGTTACTGCGCACGCGCGAGTAACGGCGGTGCATGCTGGGCCATCAACAGTGCCTGTGGGGTTTCACATGCCCACAGGCAAGATGGCCCCCAGCACTAAAGAAGAAGACGAGGAACTTCAGCGGACGAAAACCGGCGGCGATCGAGATGGAAGATGGAACAGGTGAGTCCCCTAATAAAGGTAAGCATACTTTATATTACGTCCTTAAAAAAAAAAAATTTTTTTACAGAGTGCAGAACCGCTTTAAATGAAAGTATATGTTGTGGGAGGGAGAAGACTGAAGAACTCAATCATAAGGTGGCAATCAGCACTGCCCTGGTGCTTTGAGAAGGAAGCCCCCCTTAAAGCAGTAATCACTCTAGTATCCATGGCCAGATTTAATTGATAAGACCCTCAGAAACATTTGTGGCATCTTTTGTTCCTGGTATTCAAATAAGTATATTCCACAAGCAACGAAAATGATAAAAACATAATAATATTTTTAAGTTAATGTAATAAAGGTAATAAAAGTGACAGTAAAATATTTCGTTTTCCTACCTCCAGATCTTCCAGCATGTCAGATATTGCTGGGTTCCCTTGTTTGCTGTCCCATACCCGATAAGTATATATGTTTGTTACACCTGCAGCTTCCAATGTTTCTTTGTACCCATCTATCAAACAAATACACAATTAAATAAAAAAGTGTAAATACTGAAAATAGAAATATTTAATTCACAAAAGGTTACAATAAGTACATCTATTTCAGAAGGGGGCTCAAAGGGTAACGCTACTTTTGTGCAAAAAAAATATTGCAAAATATTGCAAATAAAAAAACAATATAGCATATACAATTGCTACACAAGCCATATTGTAAGTTAACGCTACACAGCCATATTGCTGTAATTTTATGTAATGCAACATGGCAACCTGAAAGGCTCCAAAAATGTTTTATCTCTGGAGTTAATCCCTTTTTTAATGCATGCCAATATTCTGTTTGCTTTGCTTGCAGCAGCCTGGCATTGCATGCC
This sequence comes from Lithobates sylvaticus, assembly GCA_028564925.1. NCBI lineage: Eukaryota > Metazoa > Chordata > Amphibia > Anura > Ranidae > Lithobates > Lithobates sylvaticus. The sequence goes on along the minus strand of CM053029.1, from coordinate 108,852,529 downwards.
ATTGCTGAGCCTATCATTTACTAGGACCCCCAGGTCCTTTTCCATTCTAGATTCCCCCAGAGGTTCTCCCCCAGTGAATAAATTGCTTTCATATTTTAGCCACCCAAATGCATTATTTTAAATGTTTCTACATTGAACCTCATTTGCCATGTAGTTGCCCACCCCATTAATTTGTTCAGATCTACTTGCAAGATTTCCACATCCTGCGGAGAAGTTATTGCCCTGCTTAGCTTAGTATCGTCCGCAAATACAGAGATTGAGCTGTTTATCCCATCCTCCAGGTCATTTATGAATAAATTAAATAGGATTGGTCCCAGCACAGAACCCTGGGGGACCCCACTTTCCACCCTGGACAATTCAGAGTACTCCCCATTTATCACCACCCTCTGAACTTGCCCTTGTAGCCAGTTTTCAATCCATGTACTCACCCTACGGTCCATACCAACGGACCTTACTTTGTACAGTAAACGCTTATTGGGGAACTGTGTCAAATGCTTTTGCAATGCTTTTGCAAAATCCAGATACGTCTACGGGTCTAGTAGGCTCTGAGGAAGAAGGTATCCCTTTGAAACGCGTCAACCAGCAGTGGTCCTCCTGTCCTCTCCTTTATCACCTGGAGACTGTTGTTTTCAGACCGATTGCCACCAGTTAAAGGCGTTCACATTGCGGTTTTCTTTCACATGCTTGTGAGTAGTTTTTAATTCATTCTTTTAATAAAACTTATCAAAGGATAATGCACAAGGCACACTCTTTTCTTTATTTCTTTTTTACTCAGGTTAGTGTTAGTTGTTAGTGGTCTTTGCATTCCCAGTAGATAACAAGGGCATCAAAGGCCAGCATAAAAATTAGCTGCATGACAAAATTCGACATGAAAATTCATTGCTTGTCCCTGCGATGCGGGTGTCAAGTCCTGTGACGTCTTTGAAGATCTACATACACTATATTGTCAAAAGTATTGGGACACCTGCCTTTACATGCACATGAACTTTAATGGCATCCCAGTCTTAGTCCATAGGCTTTAATATTGAGGTGGTGCACCCTTTGCAGCTATAACAGCTTCAACTCTTCTTGGGTAGGCTGTCCACAAGGTTTAGGAGTGTGTCTATGGGAATGTTTGACCATTCTTCCAGAAGTGCATTTGTGAGGTCAGTCACTGATGTTGGACAAGAAGGCCTGGCTCACAGTCTCCGCTCTAATTCATGCTCTATCGGGTAGAGGTCAGGACTCTGTGCAGGCCAGTCAAGTACCTCCTCCCCACACTCGCTCATCTATGTCTTTACGGACCTTGTTTGTGCACTGGTGCACAGTCATGTTGGAACAGAAAGGGGCCATCCCCAAACTGTTCCCACAATGTTAGGAGCCAAAATGTCTTGGTATGCTGATGCCTTAGGACAGGGATATACAATTAGCAGACCTCTAGCTGTTGCAGAATTAAAATTCCCATGAGGCATAGCAAGACTCTGACTTCCACAAGCATGACAAGCAGAGGCAGAGGCATGATGGGACTTGTAGTTTTGCAACAGCTGGAGGTCCACTAATTGCATATCCTTACCTTAGGAGATCTCTTCACTGGAACTAAGAATCCAAGCTCAACCCCTGAAAAACAACCCCACACCATGATCCCCCCTCCACCAAATGATCTGGACCAGTGCACAATTTGGGGTAGAAGAACTTGACTGACCTGCACAGAGTCCTGACCTCAACCCGATTAAACACCTTTGGGATGAATTAGAGCAGAGACTGCGAGCCAGGCCTTCTTGTCACATCAGTGCCCGATCTCACAAATACACTTCTGGAAGAATGGTCAAACTTTCCCATAGACACACTCCTAAACCTTGTGGACAGCCTTCACAGAAAAGTTGAAGCTGTTATAGCTGCAAAGGGTGGGCCAACTCAATATTGAACCCTGCAGACTGATGCCCCATACACATGGTCGGAAATTCCGACCACAAAATCCGTCAGATTTTTTCAGACGGATTTTGTCTGACACTGGTGGTGCACACACACGGTCGGACAAAGTTGTCGGAAAATCCGAACATTCTGAACGTGGTGACATTCGTTGCATATGACGGAACTACGTAGAGACTAGTAGCCAATAGCTTTGGTCTTGTGATTTGATCTGAGCATGCGTGGCACTTTGTCCGTCGGAATTCGCTACACACGATCGGAAAAACTTTGTTGTCGGAAAATTTGAGAGCAGGATCTGGAACCTTTAATTACGCTATCACGTTCCTTCCAGGAAGCACGAACTGTTGGAGCGCAAGCCGTTCCGTCCACAGCTGTCAGCTTCCCATTGTAGGACGCTAGTGTCTGCCGCTAAGCCCTGTAAGCAGGGATTCTTTTTCTCCTGGCTTTTGCAATCTAGCAGGAGTTTCTGGCAACACTTTTTATTCAATTATGTTTGTTTTTATCCCAGTATATATAAATATATATATTTTTTTTTTTCTGTAAAAAAACTTTTTTCCCTATATTGATTTTTTAATAAAAAAATTTTTGCTTGCCAAAATACTGCACTATGGGTTTTTTTTTTTGCTTCTCCCCCTATGAGGTTATTTATCAAACCATATTCAAGTTCCTCTACATTACCAAGGAGACTCTAGGAGCGGAGCAATAAGGTTTGGATCCAAGACCCGGCAGAGACCTGACTGAGCCACGGTGTGTTCTACGGGCTTGTTACCCCTGCAGGGGTGCAGGCAGCTGGTGAGTGGGAAACCCGGAGGGGGAGCACTGAAGTCACTTGAAGAACTGCTATGAGCACAATCCAGTCACCATACAATAATCTTTCTTTTGGAAATTTCAGTCTTGGACTTTTTAAACCTTTTTAAACCTTATTAGTGCATGTGTTGGACTCTCCTATTATATATTGTTTACCTGAAATTTGTCTCTATTGTGCATTCCTTATATATTTTGCAACTATTACAAGTGGGAGCTTAAGGATTTAATCCTAGGAACCATTACCATTCCCGCTTTGGACTTTACACAATAGTCACGCTGTATTATATCAGCACATATGCCTAGGTGCTTTATGGTCATTTTTATGTCTACTTTTATTTTTCTTTGATATAATTTTTTTAGCACGGAATAATATATTTGTATCGATATTACACACACCTTCAGTGGGGTAGAGACCCCTATATATGGTGATTCACATATGAAATATCACCACATATGAAATTCTCTGTTATTAAATGTGCACGTCACATAGCACTGTGCTAATAACACTGGTTTACACTGTGCAGTTGATGTAGGCACAAACAATCTTACGGTTCATCCCCCATTTTTTGCCCATTTTTTGGGTATTTATACAAATTTGGTTTCTCACATTGGTTCAGGAGATTAACACTGAGCCAAACCACACTGGGTGGATCACTATTATATGTTTCACATAATATTCTAACTATAGAATTTCTTTTAACTATGGTGCCTATTATAGCTGTCCACATAGCAGCATAAGGGCACATAATAGGATGTTGTCATCATTAGTTTTATTAGGTGACGTATTTTATTCTCCGATTTCTCTGTATTTTCTTTACTTACACTATAGGTAGCGCCTGACCTCAGCACTACCAATTATCTTTTAAGTATCGTGGCTCACTCCAAGGATAGCTCCCATCCTTTCCCCTGAGGTGGCTGCAACCTAAACACATCCCACCTAAGCGCGGCTTATCAAATATAAAACATTTTCTGAAGCTTGTGTAAAGTTTGCTGCACAACATTTAGACATGCCTGTGATATACTGGGAGAATATAGTCTGGTCAGATGAGATCAAAATTGAACTCTTTGGATGCCATAATACACACCATGTTTGGAGGTCAAATAGCACTGCACATCACCCCAAAAAAATACCCCATACCAACAGTAAAGTTTGAAGCTGGGAATATCATGGTGTGGGGCTGTTTTTCAGCACACGGTACCGCAAACTTCATGTCATTGAATGAATGGAAAAATGTACCAAGACATTCTTGATAAAAGACTGTTGCTATCTACCAGAATGATGAAGATACAACGAGGGAGGACATTTCAGCAAGACAATGACCCCAAACACAAAGCCAAGGAAACTCTCAATTGGCTTAAAAGAAAGAAAATAAAGTTGCTAGAACGGCCCAGCCAATTACCTGACTTGAATCCAATAGACAATCTATGGAAAGAACTAAAAGATCAGAGTTCATAGAAGAGGCCCATGGAACCTTCAAGATTTGAAGACTGTTTATATAGAAGAATGGGCCAAAAATAACACCGGAGCAATGCATGCGACTAGTTTCTCCATATAGGAGGCATCTGGAAGCTGTCATTAACAACAAAAGGATTTTGTATGAAGTATTAACTAAATTTTAGTTAGCGTGTTCAATGCTTTTCCTTGTGTCATTCCATTTTTTTACACATAATTTAATTTCTGAACTTACCGGTAATTGTTTTGGTTACTTTGTATATATGAGTAGCATGGGTTGTTACTAACCTGATGTGAACATTTCATGTCAATAGCACCTTTAGAAATATATTTACCAAAAAAATAGTGATATGTTCCATACTTATTTTGCCCACTGTAAGTATAAACTTTACTCTTTCATGATGATTATAATGTAATAACACCACTAACACTAAAGAAAAAAAAAAAAAAGCGAAGCCAGTATACAGGTCACCAAAGTAAAGAATGTATGTAAAATATTATATATCCTGATAGATTTGGCAGTGCTGTAGAGTACTTTGTAGCTCCTTTGATGCCTGTCCGATAATCTAAACAAAGATTGCGTAAGTAGACAATAGAGATGCCATCCTATACAATAACATTGCGTGTGATCCTACCCAGCAAAGGGCCAAACAGCTGTTTTATTTAGTCTGAATGCCATTGGTCTAGCTTGGCTTGTAAGCTATAGTCCAGCCAGGCTGTGTTTTTTCCTCTGGCTGCTGTAGCCACCCAGCTTTTCCTGTCATGAAATAGGAGATCTAAGTAGAGAAAGAAGAGCGGGAGTTTGAACTATCAGAAGGAAATGAATAAAAATAGCAAGAAAGTGATTGATGGTGGTTGTGGGTAGTGCTCCCAGTGGGCATTTTACAGTCGGAAGAAACCAAAATACAATTCAAGCAGCGAGGGGGAAGTGAGCTGTATATGGGGCAATGAGAAACATGTCTCCCAAGAGCGGCTTTCATTGTTTTTAGCGTGCCAAGCAGCATTTGTTTACAGATGCCAAGTTTAAAGACCTCGCTGGGAATTCTGGGAAAGCAGGATACTCCAGTGTCATCACTTTGGGTCTTTTGTTTTTGTGATCTTTCCTGGTTCAAAGAAAGGCATTATGAGATAACTGCTCTGATTAGTCTTCTCATAGAACCTCTGTTATATAATAGTTATTTTTGCCTTTCAGTAGAGAATTCCAAGTATTTGGAAAGCATTAACCACTTAAGCCCCGGACCAATTTGCAGCCAATGGACCAGGCCCCTTTTTGCGATTCAGCACTGCGCTGCTTTAACTGACAATTGCGCGGTCATGCAACGTGGCTCCCAAACAAAATTGGCGTCCTTTTTTTCCCACAAATAGAGCTTTCTTTTGGGGTATTTAATCACCTCTGCGGTTTTTATTTTTTGCGCTATAAACAAAAATAGAGCATGCAATATTTACTTTTTGCTATAATAAATATCCCCAAAAAATATATAAAAAAACATTTTTTTTTTTTCCTCAGTTTAGGCCGTTATGTATTCTTCTACATATTTTTGGTAAATAAAATTGCAATAAGCGATTATTGATTGGTTTGCGCAAAAGTTATAGCGTTTACAAAATAGGGGATAATTTTATAGCATTTTTATTAATCTTTTTTTTTTACTAGTAATTGCGGCGATCATCGATTTTTATTGTGACTGCGACATTATGGCGGAGACATCGGACATTTTTGACACATTTTTGGGACCATTGTCATTTATACAGCAATCAGTTCTATTTAAATGCACTGATTCCTGTGTAAATGACACTGGCAGTGAAGGGGTTAACCACTGGGTGGGTTAAGTGAGCCCTGTGTGTGTTTTTTTACTGTAGGGGGGCCTGGCTTGGCGTGTGACATCACTGATCGTCTTTCCCTAGGACAGGGAACAGACGATCAGTGATAGCCTCACTAGGAAGCACGGGAAGAGGTTTGTTTACATTTACCTCTCCCTGTTCTTCAGCTCTGTGACCCGATCGCGGGACACCAGCGACGATCGGGTCCGCGTGTCCCACGGCCACGGAGCTCAGGACCGGATTGCGAGCGCGTTGTCGGCGGCGCGCACGCGACACGCGGCAGGGCTCTTAAAGGACAACGTACCTGTACGTTGATATGCCCAGCCGTGCTATTCTGCCGACGTAAATGTGCAGGAGGTGGTCCTTAAGTGGTTAAAAGTCGGAAACAAAAGCATCAAAATGGCAACAGGTAGTTTGCACTTACAGATACAATTAATGTAACAGCTGTAATAATAAAAAAAAACATGCATTCTATACACTTTGTTCTATATGGTAGAGTAGAAGTAGAGTTGGACTGGCAGGATCACCAGGTATTTCACACAAAGGAAGAAATACAAAGAGAGCGGGATACTTTTTAACACAAGTACATGGTACAACAGGCACATATCTGGAATATGAAATGTTGGGGTAATATATTCTTTAATTGTCCACAGTAATGAGCCCAACAATTACACAAGTAGACAGCATCAAAGAACAAAGTATAAATACTATATTTTGCCCACAAGGTGCATGCATTCTATACAAGGACCACAGATGATAAGCCAACTTATAATATTCCTATTTTGACTTTCTGAATGAAACACTTGAAGAAGAAATCTGCGTGTGTTGAAGTCAAGTGATCTTGTGATAGATACTATACTTAGAAATGTAAGGAATTTTCTCGTAAAAGTAGGATTTCCTAGGTTACTTCCTAAGTCAGTACATTTCAGCTAAAACCTGCAGAGAAACAATTAGTAATAACAACAGCTCAAAGACAAGAGCCCAAATATTGGTTTCTGCAGGACGCAGTTAGTTGAGGTCACAGACAAAATTGTCATTGATATGGGATAAGAGATGAAGTGGTGCATTCCCCATATACATCCTTACTAAAATCTGAAGATAAAATTTGCTAAATAGTATTTAATGTGTAACTAAATGCAATAATATAGTACAGCTTACCAGTCCTTAGATGTAGTGGCTGCCTTAATTACTTCTTTAAGCTAAGTACATTTTCTGTAAGTTCATAAATACTTAATAATCCTGCCTGAAATTTAGTGTGTTTGTAACTTTTTGTGCATTGAACTGAAATCACGAACATTATTATTAGCTCTCACTAGTTCTCTTCTGTAAACAAGAATACCTCCCCTCTATGTTATAAAGATAAGGCTATGAGGAGATATTTGTAGTTGAAATCCAGAGAGCAATTAAAAGGTGACAGTGCTGCTCTTCCACAGATACGTAGGAAAGACCAATCCTAATATGAACCCACATCCCAAAATAGCAATACCAAAAGGAAATTGACTCTAGGGATTTTGTGGGTAAACAGAGAATGTGTAACAAGAGTATTACAGAGTAAAAAAAAAAAAATTTTACTAATCATATACAAAATCCAAAAATATAAAAAGTAGCGTAAAAACAATGCCTATAACCTACAGAGACCATGTATCACCTACCCCCACTTTTGGGGGGGGGACAGTCTAGCGAAATACCCCTTAAGTTCTACAGAGTATGAAACCATGGGAAGGTGAACCCAATGCGTTTTGAAGAGGAAAAAAATGTCCCCTACTTCAGGGGATTAGCACTGTATCAAACTGATCATATAGGGAAATTTTATTTAACCGCTTCAGCCCCAGAAGATTTTACCCCCTTCCTGACCAGAGTACTTTTTGCGATTCGGCACTGCGTCGCTTTACCTGACAATTGCGCGGTCGTGCGACGTTGTACCCAAACAAAATTTACGTCCTTTTTTTCCCCACAAATAGAGCTTTCTTTTGGTGGTATTTTATTACCTCTGCATTTTTTTTCTTGCACTATAAACAAAAATAGAGCGACAATTTTGAAAAAACGCAATATGTTTTACTTTTTGCTATAATAAATATCCCCCAAAAATATATAAAAAAAACTATTTTCTTCCTCAGTTTAGGCTGATATGTATTCTTCTACATATTTTTAAAAATAAAAATATACATAAAAAAAAAAAATCACAATAAGCGAATATTGATTGGTTTGCGCAAAAGTTATAGCGTCTACAAAATAGGGGATAGTTTTGTGGCATTTTTATTATTAATTTTTTTTAATTAGTAATGGTGGTGATCTGCAATTTTTATCGGGACTGCGAAATTATGGCGGACACATCGGACATTTTTTACACTATTTTGGGACCATTGTCATTTATACAGCGATCAGTGCTATAAAAATGCTTTGATTACTGTGTAAATGAAACTGGCAGTAAAGGGGTTAACCACTAGGGGGCGATGAAGGGGTTAAGTGTGTCCTAGGGAATGATTCTAACTGTGGGGGGAGGGGCTTCAAGTCACATGACAGCGATCACTGCTCTCGATGACAGAGAGCAGTGATCTCTGTCATGACACAAGCCAGAACGGGGAAATGCCTTGTTTACATAGGCACTTCCCCATTCTGAGGTTCTGTGACGCGATTTCTGGGAGACCGGCGGGCATGGTCACACTGCACATGGCGGCGCGCCTGCTATCCCTGGCTCTTAAAGGGGACATACAGGTACACCCATTTGCCCACCGCTGCCATTGTGCTGACGTATATCGGCGTGCGGCGGTCGGCAACTGGTTGACATCCTGTATCTTTATACAATGGCATACAGGTGCATCTCATAAAATTAATTCAATTCAAAAAGTGAAACTCGTATTTGTGATGCGTTACACAGAGTTATATATGTCAAGCCTTTCTTTCTTTAAATTTTGATGATTGTGGCTTACAGCTAGGGAAAGCCCAAAAAGACCAATAAAAAAAGGATTATTAATACAGAAATGTTGGCTTACTGAAAAGTATATCTAATATAACATTTTACATAATCTGGGATGATTTGGGGAGCCAAGTCATCTGCTGTTGGTCCACTGTGTTTTATCAAGTCCAAAGTCAGAGCAGCCCTCTACCAAGAAATTCTAGAGCACTTCCCGCTTCCCTCTGCTGAGCTTTATGGAGATGCCGATTTAATTTTCCAGCAGGACTTGGCACCACACTGCAAAAGTACCAATACCTGGTTTAATGATCATTGTATCACTGTGCTTGACTGGCCAGCAAACTCGCCTGACCTAAACCCCATAGAGAATCTGTGGGGTATTGTCAAGAGAAGGATGAGAGACACCAGACCCAAACAATGCAGATAAGCTGAAGACCACTATCAAAAAAACCTGGGTTTCCATAACACCTCAGCAGTGCCACAGTCTCATCGCCTCCATGCCACGCTGCATTGATGCAGTAATTAATGCAAAAGGAGCCCCGGTCAAGTATTGAGTGCATACTATACTGTACATGAACATACTTTTCAGTAAGCCAACATTTCTGTATTAATAATCCTTTTTTTATTGTTGTTATGTAATATTCAAATTTTCTAAAATACAGATTTTGGGGTTTTCACTAGCTGTAAGCCATTATCATCAAAAGTAAAATAAAGAAATGCTTGAAATATATCACTCCATGTGTAAATCATCTATATATAATATATGAGTTTCACTTTTCGAATTGAATTACTGAAATAAATTAACTTTTTGATGATATTATATTTTGATGAGATGCACCTGAATGTGTGTCCAGCCAGTCACCATATAGGGCAGAGGATGAGCCTCAAATCGGTCTATGCCACCTCCACAGAGGGCAAAGAGCCCTGAATCAAAACTCTCTCATATCCATATATCCAGCCAGCACAAGTCTAGGCATGGATCTCCTGCAACCAAAAACTTATAAAGGGAGCGATCCAGCCAGCAGATCGTAAAGTCAATTTTGTGTGGAAAAAAGACCAGCCAAACTGACACTCACCTAATCACATCATAAGCAGAGTCATCAAAATGGCTGATGTGCCATGCAGCATACACTCATTTTACAAGACCAGATTAGAGATTTGAGTAAAAAAAAAAAAATGTACTCTTTTAAAAAAGTGACACCAGCAGAGGTAAGCTGCTTTGACCATCAAAAGTTGTGTGACTACAGTCCCCAGTGGCCCTGATTGTACCTTATTTATAATTAATAACAGATTCTTAATGACGTCTGTCCTCACTTATAGACGTACATGACATTAGTCATAATGTAAGTGAGATTTTTAACCAAGCCCTTCAGATTCATATCATTCATCAAACAATAAAATATTTTTTATATCATTCTGTGATACAGGTTGATGCCTTTAAAATGAGGATACAATACCATTCTATAAAACTGAAACATACCACAGTCAGGATGAGGAATACAGACTGACATCTTTGGATTCATGCTGTACCACTGACTGAGGAATTCTATGCCAAGCCTAAAAGCTCCTGTGCTTCCTAGGGTTTGTATCCCACCAGCCTGGGGTTAAAAACAGAACAGAGAACACAATTAGTTTTAGAAACACGGGGAACGCTTTGGATCAACTACTGTACAGTAAAAATTACAATACGTATAAGGCTAATCCTTTTCAATATGATGCTAATCTACAAGATGAAAAATATAGTTTAAAAATATGCTGTATATACCAACTAAAAAAAAAAACAGGATAAACAATACATTAACCTATTAATATGTTAGACCACCTATGTGTGTATAAAACATAGAAATGTACCAAGTAACAATTTCTTTATATAAGTGATACAAAAATACTGAAGCGCAAACAATGAATAAGTGAATTCAAACCAAGTGAAAAATAGCGAAATAATTAAGCCGCAGACAAGCTAAAAAGTGATCCGACACTATATAGAGAATAAATAAGTGATAAATGCTGCGCTCTAATTTACTTCTCACTATGTGCACAATTAAAGTGCTAATAATATATAAAAATATTCAGTGCTATGCCCAATTACTCCTTGTAAAGTGTAAGATAATTCACACGCTGAAATAATTAATAACGGGTATGATTACCTAAATATAGCCAGATAAATAAATAAAAAAATATTATATATAAATCAATCACACCAATAGCTGAGAACCGGGATGCATAACCTTGATGCCTTATAAATAAATAAAAAAAAAATTAATCATAAATGCAGGGTTAAAAAATCACAGATGATAAATGTCCATCCAGCATAAGAATAAACAATAATGAAATAAGTTCCAGAATTCTTTCTTCACCTTTTTGCTTGAGATATTTTGTTTACAATTCTTCAAAGCAGAAGCAAATTCATACAAGAAAACATACTGTACTGAAAACTATGTACATTAAATAAATTTAAAAAAGTCTTTATAAACATCCACACAATGTCCAGGTGGGCAGGAGTAAGAGCTTCGGAAGTTGATGGTGCCATGCTGTATAGAATCATAACTTGTCCTATAGTGCTGTTTCTGGGTCCTGGGTCCTGTGTCCTGAGATAGTGGCAGCATTGTACTGTCAGAATCTTAAGTGGAAAAAAAAGAACTCCAGAAGGAATAATTCTAAATGAAGGTGCTTCATTGGTTAGAGCTGAGAAAGAAACTAGGTGAAAGCTGAAGGAGGATATGGTGGGAGACTTCTGTTTTTTCCATCCATTCATCTGTATGGAATCTTATGCTGTTTTAGCCCCAACTGGTTGGTTGGGCAACTGTAGCTGGTGAGTGTATGTCCATAAGGTGGTGGGAGGCTGCACTCTACAACCTCAAGTCGTGGTGGTGGATAAATAGATATAAGAAGTATGATTAAATGTGCGTAAACCAAGGACTAAAGAATATGTGGACTGGGTTCATTAATAGACACTTTATTTAGAAGCTGTTACTTGGTACATTTCTATGTTACACATAGGTGGTCTAACATTTTTATAGGTTAGAGTATTGTTCTTTCTGTTTTTATTTTATTTTGTATATACCTGTACATACTGTACACAAACACACACACACACTATATATATTTTTTTTTTTATATAGATTTTTCATCTTGTAGATTAGCGCAGTATTAAATAAGGATTAGCGTTTTACTTATTACAGGGGGTCCCCGAGTTACGAACTCGTTAGGGACTGCCCGCCTGTACGGAAGTCGGAAATGTTCGTAAGTCAGCCGCGCATGCGCAGACCGACAAATACGGAGATTTCCGGACATTTCCGATGTTTCGTCTAATGCCGTACTGCACATGTGCGGCAAATTACGGACATTTCCGGCATTTTCCGAGGCTCCGTATGGCCGCGCATGCGCAGAACGGCCGAAAGACGGCGAAAAAGAGCGAAAAATGGCGGAGGGTCCCCGCAGCGCCCTGATCGTAAGTAGGGGTTGTTCGTAGGTCGGGCGTTCGTAAGACGGGGACCCCCTGTATTGGTGAAGGGTTTCTTTTACTTATGGCAGCTTTCACTTATATAAATTTGGTTTCGATATGCAATATTCACTTTTATCATGGAGTGGGGTTTGACATATAGTAAAAAAATAAAAATAAAAGGTTTTACCCACATTAGTTTCTATCTGTAATTTTGTGAGTGCAAACTTAAACTTTTTTATAAGACTTAATTTAATAACAGGCATATTCTTATAACATAGTATAAGAAAACTGGTTAAAAGACAACTTTATTTAAAGTGAAGTTGTTTTTCAAATATTTCCCGCTGAGTGGCAGCCACCTACTAAATTACATAACCTTAGCCCCATTTTTTTCAAAGCCTTGAGCCATATGCTCCTCTGGATGGCTGTGGGCCATCAAAAGTACAGACCAACAATAGGGATGAATGGGTGAGCTGTAAGCACATGCCCAAGACTTCTTTCTGCAAAGACAGTAATGTAGCAGACAAGGCCAAACAGTAATGATTTCAAGAGCAGGGCTGAAGGTAAGTCCAAAGATAGTAATTAAGATCAAATGAGAGATGGATAATGAGAGAAAAATCTTGGTAGGATAGAAAATAGAAATAATGTGTAAAGATCATGTGTATGTGTAAAGATCAGACATAATGAAGAAACTGAAAAATGAGGTGGACGGTGTATAAGAGATATGAAAAAAGTATAGATGGAATAAAGAAAAAATAACTCTACTATGGAAGATCTGAGATGTCCCTCCAAATTTTAATCATAGGTGAAAATATATGTAAAGAGAAGTAGAATCAATTCATTTTATAAGGATTGTATTGTAAATTTAATAAAGATTAAATTTTAGCGACTCTAATGGGGCTGACATACAACCAATAATGTACTGAATATTATATCTTTTATGCTTAATCTGGAATTTAATAAAACCCCAAGTACAAAGTAAAATAGTTGGTGAAAAATAATCCTGAGATCATAATAGATAGCAGAATAAGTAAGTTCTAGCTCAGTAACCATCTTTGGTACACAACTTCAACACTGAAATGTACCTGAAAAAAATAATTGTTTCCTGTTGAAAAGCTACCACTTACCCTATTTTCCAGGATAGCCTTGTTGTTCTTTCCCAAAGCCAGTTCCGTCACACCTCGGAGAAATTCTGGATTTCCACCTACTGGCAAATCTTCATAATTTCTTGTCGGATCGTTGAGTATCTGCAAATATACCTTCTTCACTGGCAAAGGAACCCATGGCAGACCATCATCTGACAAAAACACTATGGAACAAAAGGGAGCACCTAACAAAACACAACTCATTCTGTGCATAAGAGTCTAGCACAGATAAAGTTATTGCAAACATTCAGATAACTAAATATGGAAAAAGATTGTGAAACCAGTTTAATGCAACTGAAACGCTATAACCATAGACTGGCAATACCAATGGTTGCATATGCAGTGCAGCTGATCTGAAAAGTTGGGATGTCACTCCTTTTTATTGCCCCAAAAATATGAATTTGGGGTCAATTCACTAACGTTTACCGCATACAATCACACCCGTGACTAATTTGCATAAATTGTTGCAAAAAAAAAAAAAGTAAATTCACAAATAAAAACAAAAAACGATTATACAGTATTTCCCCCCTCCTCCTGAGCCATACCAGGCCATATGCCTTGGTCCAAGGCACCTTGTCTCCATGTTGACATTCTTATGTCTAAACTAGAATTCTTGACGGGACTACCTGACCCCCCAGCAGCTGCCCTGCATTCTGCCTTCCTTGGCTTGTTTTTAGCTGTGAGGTTATATTCTTTATACTCCACATTATATAGTAAGTATTATGTCTGTGTATCTACTAGGTTACTATATACTCTAGTTCTATATACATGATTTCTCTACAGCTTAGTTTAATGTACGATGATACAATTGGCCTCCCTTTCCCCTATTTATTCCCTTGTCTCTTCTCCCCCCCCTCCTCCTCCCCTCCCCCCTCCCTCCCTTTAGTTCACTGGCCCTTCCCTATTCCATCTCCTTTTCCCCTCCCCCCTCCCCTTCCATTTTCCCCTCCCCTTCCCTTACTGTTCCCTTCCCCTTCCTTTCCTTCTGTTTCCATCCCCCCTCTCCCTCCCTCCTCTTCCCCCTTTCCTTCCCAAATGTAGCTTACACTTTATTAATTTTGTGGACATCCCATTCATGTTTCTTCTATTTACCCCATAATTATACTAGCTTTTATGTTAAGTACGCCCCCATAGTTGTCTGGTTTGCTTGTCCTGTTCCTGTGTATACGCTGTGGAATAGCCACCTTTGGGATATGTGAAGCGGAATGCCTTATTATCAATTATATTGTACTTAATTTATATCTCTACTGTTTTGTATTCTATTGATGTTTGTCTTTTCCACATTTGTTATTCATTCTGATGCTCCTGAAGAAGCGCAAGGTGCGTAACATGCAGAGCCAAGACCAAGTCTACTTAGTTTTTCTGTACTATAGCCGTACTCGTGGAGCCACTACCACAATGGAATGATATCCTCATCTTCCAGATTCCATGTAGTTGATAACCGGTTATATTACAGTCGCTTTATTTCAAATAGTATTTGATTTATCAATGTAGATTTTAATATAAATTTTCTATGTCTATAATAAAAATATATTTTTGTATAATTTGTCTGGTCGTGCCTAAAATGTCCAAGCCCTTCTTTCTTCTTTAAATCTCCTCATAATTAAATGGGACGCGGCACTGTTTACTAGACATGTGCACACTGAAATATTTTGTTTCGGAATTTCTTTTTTTTCCGAAAAATACATTTATTTAGTTACTCCCGAAATTTGTTTTGATTTATTTTGTTTCGTTAAAAAATGCATTCGTCCAAAAATCAGAAATAATTAAGGTTGAATCTGTCATTGAAGGCTTATGGCGTCTGTCGAATGTTCTAAGAAGATTTGACGGAGCAGCTAAAAACTATAGTAGAATTCTAATGTTGTATGACACTAGTAATAATTATATTTATTAAATATTATTACTAGTCAACCAACATTAGAATTCTTCTATAGCCTATGGGCGGAGCATTTGACCATAAATATCCGCTCGCGGTGACTGCTTCGTCGAATCTTCATGTTCAATCTTTTCTCTCTATGTCGAATAATCTTGGACTAATAGAGTTAGGTTAGGCACATTCAACCTTTTTTGCTATTGTCTCTATTATTGTCAGCGTCATGTCGAATCTCCTATCTATATCGAACTGTTGCAACGAAAATAAAGCATTTGTTTATGTCGGATCTTTTGGTTTTCGGATTCTGCATGTTCGTTATCGTTTGTTAACGAAAATACCCGAAATTCGGACAAAAATGCATTCGGACGAAAACGAATGCACATGTCTACTGTTTACCTCCATTGTATCCAGAGTACCACTCTGTGTTGATACAGTTACTAATTATTGATCCAAACATTAGTCCTAACCTTTGGTTAGCACTTCTACCTAGCAGCACTAGGGTCCTTTCAACCACGGTACTACCTGCCTGGAGTTTGCATGTTCTCCCTGTGCCTGCGTGGGTTTCCTCCGGTTACTCCGGTTTCCTCCTACACTCCAAAGACATGCTAGTAGGTTAATTGGCTCCTGTCTAAATTGTGTATGTATGTATGTGAGATTGATTGTAAGCTCCTTGAGGGCAGGGACTGATGTGAATGTACAATATATAATATGTAAAGCGGTGCATAAATTGACAGCGCTATATAGGTACTTTTAATAAATACATAAAAATAAATAAACCTTTTTGCCCCAGAAATATCTTCCTCCGGTCTCTGTCCTTGAGAAAAGCTTCTTCCTGTTGCTCATCTCTTAACTTAGATGCTTTTGGAACATCAATAAACACAGACAGACTTGTCATCTTTCTTCACTCTGCTTCTTCACTAAGCACCAGTTAGAAACCTCCTTCACTGCTGAAAAAATATGTAATTTGTTACATATGAAGGTTAGTTTGATAATTACTCTATAAATGGGGTTTATGTAAAAGGCGGTCCTGAGGCAGTTGAAGTCTCTCCAAGTTACATACAATAGCTTCCAACTGTCCCTCATTTTGAGGGAATGCCCATCTTTTGGAATTAAATTCCTCTGTACCTCTCTTCCTCAGTTGTCCCTCTTTTTGGTCTGATGTAAGGATCTCAATATGAAAAAAATGTATTGTTTAACTATCAAAAGTGTTTTACTGCACTAAATCCAACCTTTGAATATTATCTGTAATTCTGAGTCAAAATTATTTAATCCAACATGAAGGAAAAGTAGTGTTACAAAATTGGGTTGAATCATCATTTTTATATGCATTATTCCTCGTGGTCCGTGTGCCAAGGGCTTGTTAGACAAACAAAGACTTGGGGGGCACACCCTAACTATGCATCACAATAAAGATGGTGAAAACAGAACAAAAGATTATAGCGCAAACATACAAAAACGTCATTAAAATCCTACAAGGCTATTTAAATCACCTGAACTTAATAAGCAAATAAGCAAATATGGGGATTTGGTCACACCATATTTCCATACAAAGGCTTGTCATTCGCATATATGCATTGTCCAATAATGCATCCCTCCTTCCCATCACATATTACCGTATATACTTGAGTTTAAGCCGAGATTTTCAGCCCTTTTTATGGGCTGAAAGTGCCCCCCTCGACTTATACTCGAGTCGCCTACCTGATCAGCATGTCATGCAGACAGACGGCGGCCATTCCAGTGTTTAAAAGCTTTTTTTTCAATTTTCATCATAAATTACGGTTCCCCATTGAAAACGTAATTTATGACGAAACGTCGTATGGGAAGGCACGCAGCAACGCCACCACGCAGACTCTGAACAGGGGACGGGTTACCACTGACCGGCCGGCAGTGTTTTTTATATTGTGCTCGCAAACTTCTTACCCATGTAAGTGTTCTTAATCTTTCTATGCTGAAATAAACAAACTTTTATCAGTATTATGCTATGGGCGGCCCCCTTCTTTTATATATTTGAGTAAATTAGCTGGACTTTTCTGGGTGGAGCGGACGGTGCAGAGGTTCTATTTCCTTTTGAATGATCGTTCCCGGGTGGATCAGTCCTACCAGCCATCGCCTACCTTGAAAGCTGCAGGCTTTACTTACAGTGCCTTATTTTTCCAGCCATCTGGTAAGCGTTCAATCTATCAGGTGGTTGGGATCGAACAAACTTTTGCATGTCACAGTGTGATGATACAGGATAGTCACGGTGGTGTTACTTTTCTAAGTATTACAAGCCTATCTGCTACAGAAAACCAGATTTTATGTTCTTAAGAAGATCTCTAACCTGGACTATTGTAGTTACCATTGGACTTTATTAATTAGTCAATCTTGTGTGCTCCTCCATGGCCACAGTCAATGTGTAAAATTTTCTTTTTGTGTGGCAATTTAACCTTTTGTATACTATTAATTCACTTGTTGGCGCAGCTTTATCCAATTCCCACTGTACTGGATCACCTCTTCACTTTTCAAGATACCACCAATTTGTTTGGGCACATCTTTGCACTGAACTTTGTGCTTTCACCAATAAGTTTATATTGCTGATCCTATCATGGGACTGTGCATTTAAATCTATATTTTTCACTATATTTATTTTTTTAGTGTTGATTTACATTCAAGATTGGACTTATATAAACCATCTCTTTTTTACTTCAGCATTTTTTGGGGATTTTATTTTAAAGCGGAGTTCCAGTCGTTTTTAAGTTTATTAAAAGTCAGCAGCTACAAAAAGTGTAGCTGCTGACTTTTAATAAACAGACACTCTGTCCCACCATCCAGCGTTGCGTCCGCCCAAAGTCTCGCTTCTTTCCCCCTGTCCTCTCTGCAGCGCTGGCATTGTAAGTGTGGGCAACCAGCTGTGACAGCAGCTCCACAGCCAGGTGCGCACTGCGCATGCACGAGTCGCGCTGTACCTTCTCAGTGGTCGGGCAATCTTCTGGGACCTGTGACGTGCCCCAGGAGATTGCAGGGAGGGAGGGGGGAGGAGGAGTCGCCTAGGCGGGCAAAAGCAGAAGTGGGAGCTGCCCCCCCCCCCAAAACAAATGACATGCCAAAATGTGGCATGTAAGGGGGCGAGGAATGCTTAAGGCGTAAGTTCCACTTTTGTGTTGAACTCCTCTTTAACGCGCTGTTCATTTATAACACAATATTCACATTCCATTGCTGTTCATTTATTTATAGCGCGCTACACAATTTTTTCTTAATATCCTATTTAGTTGGTGTATACTTTTTTTTACACTTCTTCAGTTTCTTTCTGGTTTCCTGCCTAGGCAAATTATGTCATACATCCTAGGAGTCTCCAGAAGGGGGGTGGAGGGGGGGGGGCGAGGAGGAGGGGTTTTCTCAGCTCAGCACACTCTCCTGCTTGCATGCTTGAGCTAAGGGCAGATGGATTCCAGGAAGTAAATGATACATGAATCATTTGCCCTCACTCAAGAAGGCCACAGCCAAAAATGCTAGTGGGTGTTTTTCAAAGTGATTATTTAACAAATTAAAGCATGGAGACGTGGATGGATGGGCAAGTTTTCTTTGAATATTAAAAAAGTATGAAATAGTGGTTTTGGTGCTCAGATGCATTGAAGATCCGTTTTAATACAGCTTTAAAGAAATACAAGGGAAAATGTGCACGTATTGCAGAGATGGACTGAATATTTATGTTTTTGGTTCTGACATACACTCTCAGTCACAATGTATGGCTGTATAGTATTGTTTTTGTTAAGATTCTTCTTTCTATTCTAAAAAATAGTTTTAAAAAAAAAATCTGTATTTTAATATTTTTTTTTGTTGCAATAACCAAGTAGAAAGCAGCGGTAAAAGCTGCAAACTCCATGATATAGCCTCCTGCTATGGAGTAAAAATAAACATTGGGAAATTGATATTATGTTCCGATATCATTTAGTGGCAACATGCAGTTAAAGAATACCAGCCATTTACAAGTTTAAAATAATGAATCAACAACAAAAACAAATGATTTAATTCAATAAAATAATACTACATTTAATTAAAAAGTCTACAATAAAAATTGGGAAATTGATATTATATTCCGATATCATTTAGTGGCAACATACAGTTAAAGAATACCAGCAATTTACAAGTTAAAAATAATGAATTAACAAAAACAAAATTATTTAATTCAATAAAATAATACTACATTTAATTAAAAAGTCTACAGAAAAGACCTACTTAATTTGTTTGCAAATGTTTTCTCCGCAGACAGTAATAGAATCGGAAATCAGTGCATTAGAGAGTTCCAAAGAAAGATTTGGAATGCTACCTACCTGCCAAAATCAGATTATTCATTCATGACGTCCATGATCAGAGAAGTTTCTAGAGCGTTCCTAAAGCTTCTGTTTTCCTAGAGAGGAGAGGTAACGCAGACATGTTTCTCATTTTTACACCCAGCACTATAATAATAGTAGGAGATCAATCCACAAGCTCACCTAGCAGACAGGTTTACACGGTGCTGGTCACGTGACTATTGTGTGCACATAGCCTGTGGGCACCTGTCAGTATCCTGGGCTTTGTGTCTACAGAGTCTTATGTCCGGACAGAAAAAGTGTTTCCTTTTTCTTGGTTGTTGGCTGGCAACAGAATCTCAATGACTCTTGTTACCACGGCAGTCAGTCAACACAGCCGCAGCTACCCTGAGTCTTCCTTGTACAAAAGAGAACGAAGACTGGCTTATTAACCAGTTCCCCTCTACAGCAATCTTTTCATTTTTTGCAGACATTAAAATCTGCATTTTTGGCTATAAACGTACATTATATATTTGCTGTGGGCCAGTTCACACCATGAATCACACAGGAACACGCTGTGCATTATTGTGCGATTCACATGCAATCCGGGCCTGGCCCAAGATAACACGGTCTTTAAATACAAAGGGTATTATGGGTATTTGATGTACCGTATTTATGCACCCCAAGTTTAGGAGGGTATTTTAAGGAAAAAAAGTTTTAGGAGGGAAGTTTAGGGAAAAAAAAAAAACCTTACATTTAAGCGTCATTTGCAGCCTTGCCCAGCGTCATTTGCAGCCTTGCCCAGTGTCATTGTAGCTTGCCCAGCGTCATTGCAGCCTTGCCCAGCGTCATTGCAGCCTTGCCCAGCGTCATTTGCAGCCTTGCCCAGCGTCATTTGCAGCCTTGCCCAGCGTCATTGCAGCCTTGCCCAGCGTCATTTGCAGCCTTGCCCCGCGTCATTTGCAGCCTTGCCCCGCGTCATTTGCAGCCTTGCCCAGCGTCATTGCAGCCTTGCCCAGCGTCATTTGCAGCTTGCCCAGTGTCATTGTAGCTTGCCAGCGTCATTTGCAGTCTTGTCCTGGTTTGAATTTCCCACCGCCGAGACGCTCTGTCGCGCGCGCCGCCGAAAAAGACCGAAGCGCGGCCGAAAAAGACCGAAGCGCACCCGGTAAAAAGGCCGAGCCGACTGTTCGGCTCCGCTCGCGGTCCCGCCTCCCTGCTGTTTCCGGAGCGAGTGCAGGGAGTCGGGACTACGAGCAGAGCCGAACAGTCTGCTCGGTCTATTCCGGCGCCGCTTCGTTTTTTTCGGACGCGATTCGGTCTTTTTCGCTATTTTTCAGCGGCGCTTGCCATTTTTGTCACTTTTTTTTGGGGTATCGGCGTATAACACGCACCACGACTTTCCCCCGATTTTAAGGGGGAAAAAGTGCGTATTATACGCCGATAAATACGGTAATAAAACGGCAGAGACTCCCAGTGGCAGCTGGTGGTAATTTTTTTTGGGGGAGACGGCAAACAGTGCCCCTCAACCCCCCTTCCCGCTCGTGTTGGTCGGTGCACTTAACTCATCCATGGCGGGCAATCACAGGCAATTTCCCCTGCTCTCCTCCGCAGGCATCACGGCGGCAGGGATCATGAGCAGCTTCTTCTTCCCCTGCTCAGCGGCTTCCATCTCCTCCCTCCTCCTTGGCGGCCAATAGGAATGCGTCTCCTTTGGCCAATCGGTAAACTGGCCTCAGACTCTCTTCCTGATTGGCAGAGACATATGCGTGTGCAAGGGGTGTACCAGGTGTGCCTGGGCACAATCTAATCCAGAATGGCAACCCATCAATTGTGGGCAGGTCATAGGTAAGCCGCGATCCTTACTTGCCTACCCACAAACCCTTTACAGGATAGGCGGCTGGAGTGGAAATTAAGGGAACGATCTGTATTTTCTTCTGCAGCAGCTGAAAGTAGGCTTCTCCTCCTCTTCCTCTCGCCGATATTCAGCTGCCACGGGAGGAAAATACAGGGGATTGGTACCAATGTATGCCACCCCTCTTGTCCCAGTTCCTTGCTGTTGCCCAGGTCCCCCTGTGTGCTCACCTGCTCCCCCCCCCCCATTGTTTTAAGATGACGATTGGGGAAGAGGCTGGTTAATATGTCACAAAGGCATATGTGTTGGAGCTTTGAGGTGCACATCCTAATACAATAGGCTGCGCACACCTATGGGTGGAGAGGAGATTCACTGTGAGAATAGTGAATATTCCAGGGCTCAAAATTTCAAGTCCTGAGCTACTAGCTAGGCCTTAAGGGTTACTAGCCACCAGTTGCCCCACCTAATGCCTACCCTGCACCACCCATAATTCCGCCCCTAAACACATCCAAATAAAGCCTAAATTAGTACGACTTTATTTTCCACAACAGATGAAACATGTACACAAGTGTTTTTTCAAAGTGTTCCTTTTTTATTTATGCTTCCACTGCCCACTTATTTTTATTCAACGCCCGCCAGTTGCACCTGAGCCTACAATCACCCCCTTGCATCATTTCAGCACCACAGTATCGCCTACTTTGGGAAGCACGGTTCTTAATTTTGCTGAAAATAAATAAAAAACAATGGATTGTTCCAAACATTCTCCTAAGCGATTTAAAAAAATAAAATAGTCTTTAATAACAAAGATGCTATACTTGCAGCTGTTTTGCACAAAGCAGCCCTGATCCTCCTCTTATCAGGTCCCCCACTAGCACACCTGACCCATCCCTCCTGCCGTGTGCCCCCAGAGCACACAGCTTGCAATGGGAGCACCTAAACAGATTTGCTCCTGAGCCTCTGCTCTGTGTGTCCATTCAAGCACAGAACCGGGGCTAGGCCCTGCCCCCTCTCTTTCCTCATTGGCTCACCATCTGATTGTCAGTGGCAACCCATGGCTCCTCCTGCTGTCTGTCAATGAGGGAAACAGGAGCCAAGGCCCTCGTGCACATCGCTGGATCGTGATGTGGCTCAGGTAAGAATAAAGGGGAGCTGCTGTTGCACTGAAGTTTTTTACCTTCATGCATATAATGGAGGGGAGGGGGATTCGAAATCTAATAGTTCAGCTGGGGAGATTGCTGCACTAATATTGCTCAGTTAGTACAGTGACCTTTTTTTTTTCTGTACAGCCCGCTGAGTTGGACAACAAAAAAAAAAACCCACACACCCAAACGTAACCCTGCTGAATTCTGCATATTGAGGTCTGTAGCTGGCCACATCCAGTGTCATAAATAACCATAAAGGTTTATTTAATACCCAAATAGTTAAAAGGTAACCTGTTAGAGGGCAGTTATATAGCACACTGGACACTTTCACCACTTTTAATCCTGAATAGGGATGAGCTGAACACCCCGTTTGGTTTGCATCCAGAACATGCAAAACATTTGTTCGAACACCGTTAAAGTCTATGGGACACGACATGAAAAATCAAAAGTGATCATTTTAAAAAGGTTAATATGCAAGTTGCCGTCATAAAAAGTGTTTGGGGACCTGGGTCCTGCCCCCCCCCCCCCCCAGGGGACATGTATCAATGCAAAGAAAAAAAAAAAAACAAATATTTTAAAAAAAATGTTTTTTCTGGAGCAGTGATTTTAATAATGCTTAAAGTGAAACAATAAAAGTGTAATATTCCTTTAAATTCCATACCTATAGTAAATTTCATGTCTATAGTATGCCTGTAAACTAGCGCATGTTTCCGGTGTTTATAACAGTCCAAGAGCAAAATTAGATTGCTAAAGGATAAAAAAGTAAGTTTATAGTACTAGTGCCTTTGCCGGCTATTAATGAATTGTCGGTCGCAACAAGTCACATAAAAGTCATTGGGGGGGGTTCCCCCAAAATTCCATTACCAGGCCCTTCAGGTCTGGTATGGATTTTAAGGGGCACTCCACGCCAAAATTAAAAAAAAAAGAAATAGCGTGGGGTTCCCCCAAAAATCCACACCAGACCCTTATCCGAGTGCGCAACCTTGCAGGCCGCAGGAAAAGGCGGGGGGGGAACGAGAGAGCCCCCCCTCATGAACCATGTGGATGGGGACAAGGTCCTCATCCCAACCCTTGCCCGGTGGTTGTGGGGGGGGGGGGTCTCCGGCCGGGGGCTTATCGGAACCTGGAAGCCCCCTTTAAAACAAGGGGACCCCCAGATACCCCTACCATTCAACAAAAAGAAAGTGTCAAAAAAACTAAACAAAAACAAACAACACACACACTGTGCGAGAAGTCCTTCATTAAAAAAAAAAAAAAAAAAAAAAAAAGATTCCAGCGATGTAATCAATAAATCCATGCTCATACTCCAGCGATGTAATCCAATTCTCGATCTCCAGCGATGGATGATCTCCAGCGAAGAACACGCACAGCCAGTCAATGACGCGGCACCAGCTTGACACTTCTTAAGAAGCCGAGGGCGGGGCCATCCGTTACGTGATCCCGCCCCCCCCCCCGACAAGGGGAAACACAGGGGCTTCCCAGTGACGTGTGCGGGTGACCCCGCCCCCCTCTGATGCCATGGGAATCCTGCGTGGCCCCGCCCTCAGCTACTTAAGTAGTGTCAGGCTGGGTGCCTCTGGTGGAGGCAGGATCCTGTGCGTGTTCTTCGCTGGAGATCGAGAATTGGATTACAACGGCTGGAGCATGGATTTATTGCATTACATCGCTGGAATTTTTTAAATTTTTTTAATAAAGGACTTCTCCCACAGTGTGCGTTTTTTTTTTTTTTTTACCATTTTTACACTTTTTTGTGAAATGGTAGGAGTACAATGTACCTGTTACCATTTCAAACAGGGGGGAGCGGGATCTAGTGGTCCCCTTGTTAAAGGGGGCTTACAGATTCCGATAAGCCCCTGTAGAACTCCACAACCAATGGGCAAGTGTTGTGGGGACGAGGCCCTTGTCCCCATCAACATGGGAACATCCTCCCCACGTTGAGGGCATGTGGCATGGTACGGTTTAGGAGGGAGGGGGGGTGCTCTCGTCCCCCCCCCCCCCCGCTCTTTTCCTGAGGCCTGCCAGGTTGCGTGCTCGGATAAGGGTCTGGTGTGGATTTTTGGGGGGAACCCAACGTCATTTTTTATTTTGGCGCGGCGTTCCTCTTAATATCCATACCAGACCTGAAGGGCCTGGTAATGTAATTTTGGGGGACCCCCCACACACTTTTTTTCAATGACTTTTATGTGAATTGTTGCGACCGACAATTCATTAATAGCCAGCACTAGTAGTATAAATGACTTTTCCCTTCAGAGATGTAATTTTGCTCTCGGACTGTTATAAACACGGGAAACATGCGCCCCTTTACAGGCATACTATAGACACCCCCCAGGTACGAAATTTAAAGGAATATTACACTTTTATTGTTTCACTTTAGGCATTATTAAAATCACTGCTCCTGAAAAAAAAAAAAAAAAAAAAAAAAAAAAAACTGCAGTTTTTAAAACATTTGTTTGCATTGATACATGTCCCCTGGGGAAGGACCCAGGTCCCCAAACACTTTTTATGACAATAACTTGCCTATTAACCTTTAAAATTATCACTTAAGATTTCTCCTATAGACTTTTAAAAGGGTGCTCCATGCCTTTTCGAATTTGCCGCGAACACCCGAAATTGTTCGCTGTTCGTGAACAGGCAAACAGCCAATGTTCCAGTCGAACTCATGTTCGACTCGAACAGACAGCCCAGCCCTAATCCTGAAGAAATACTAGCTTGATGGCATAACATTCCTGTGCAACATTAGGTCTCAACTTTGTGTGGAAAAAGTCCTTCTGACGCGTTGCATTTAAGGATCCTGATAGAGCAAATCTATATTTATAAAGTAATGTAAAAGTGGCCATAACCACTATAGGTTGGCTGGTTGTGCCCAGACACCCATGTTTCTTAGTGGTCACAAATACTTGGGTTTGTGTCACTCTATGGGGGAAATTGAAGGACATGCTGCTTGTACCATAGTACTCAAAAGTAGAATAATAAGATTGATAAAGTTCTCCAACCTCTCCCCTAATAATAGTCCTTCCTGAGAGCTAGTGGGCAGTACAAATAAGAATGATCAAATACAGCCAGATTGTCATTAAATCGGAGG
The DNA here is from genome assembly GCA_028564925.1 of Lithobates sylvaticus. NCBI lineage: Eukaryota > Metazoa > Chordata > Amphibia > Anura > Ranidae > Lithobates > Lithobates sylvaticus. The sequence continues at coordinate 108,826,822 of CM053029.1, read as the reverse complement.
GTCTATATAGGCTTATTTAATATGGCAGTATTAAATACAGCAACTTCTACCAGGAAATGTTCATATTTTTCTTCATTTGACTATATGAACCAGAAATCTAATCCAGTACTATTATTATTATTATTCAGGATTTATATAGCGCCAAGTTTGCGCAGCGCTTTACAACATAAGGGTAGACAGTACAATTACAATACAAATCAATACAGGAGGATCAGAGGGCCCTGCTCGTTGGAGCTTACACCATTGACTTTATTCCAAACTCCACCAGTAAATGTACAAGATTTTATTTTCTTAATGTATTGCACTAAACAAATACAAGTTTTAGCCCGGTACATTAAACACTCATCTTGCTGCATGGCAATGCATGTAAAATACCGCAAAACATGAAAGCTAGAATACATGCCAAGCCATACTACAGCATATGTCAAAATGTGCCAGAAAGTCACTTCTGAAGTTATACCAAATAGATTTTCTTTACAAACTGGGTATTACATGAGCAAGGTCTGACACACGATTGCTAATAAATCACAATTTATTTTGAAAGCATGCAGAGTGCCATGTTCGCAAGAGGTCCAGTTGTTCAGAATCTCAAAGACGCTTTCGTGCATTTCAGGATCACGTTTTCAAAGCTAAAAAAAAATAAATAAAAATAAATTAAATCAGTAAACCAAATGTTAAGAAAATAGAATCTATTCAGAACAGAGAGATTATGACAAAAAGAAGGGGAAGGAGGAGGAGGAGGAAGGAGAGGAGAGGAAGGAGGAGGATTTCACCATCTCAATAGTGAAAAGTCTAGGTCTGACTGAGCATGTAGGCCCCTTATATGAGAAGACAATGAAAAAAGTAAAAGCCACACATTTATCAGCTTTGTGTGGGGATAGTATCACCACAGCCTCAAAGGAACCACAATGGCTCAAAATGGTTATGGTTCAGGAACAGAAAAAAATAAGGTCAATGAAGCAGATGGCTTATACCCAAATGTCCTCAAAAAAAAAATTGAGCTATTGGTTTTAAAAGTGGTTGTAAAGCCAAAATTAATGAATTAAGCACATCTTCATATATCATGTACCTACCACAATCAATAGAGTAGCATGGCCACTCTATCCTTACTCTGCATTTTTGCATTCTCTATCTCTCACCAGAAGAAGGTATAAACACACCTTTGGTTCATTAATGGGATAACCACTCCACTAAGGGTACTTTTCCCAATAGATACCGGTCCTCATAGGAAATAAACAGTAATCATTGCGCAGTATGTCTATACTGTTTTATTCTTAAGAAGGACTATAAAAAACAAAAAAAACAAAAAAAAAAAAAAAAAAAAAAAAACAAAAAACAAACACACTCCCATTTAAATGTGCCCACAAGCCGCCACCAAGCCTATCCAGCGGTATGAATGGGGGAAGATATCGAAGCTCATCCCCTGATCTGCTCGGCGGCGCAACTGTGGGCACCCGGCTTTGGCTTCACAGCCGGGCACCCACTGTGCCGTGATTGGCCGCGCAGTCATCTGGGACCTGCCACGTGTCCCAGATGACTGATAGGAGGGAGCCCTTCCTGCGCCGAGGGGAAGTGATGTCACCAGCCCTGGCACCGAAGGAGGCAGACTACGAGGGACCCCCTAGCAACACGCATTCAGAGGAGAGTTTAAAAATAAAAAGTTTCCAATTATTTTTATTTTTTTAGGAATTTTAAGCATTTTATTTTTTTTGGGGGGGGGGAAACGCCACTTTAAGGCAAGTAAATATATGTTCTACTGCTTCAGTAAATCAGCTGATAGTTTGCATGAGTATCAACTTTCTGCACATTAACCACCTCAGTACAGGGCACTTCCTGCCCAGACCAATTTTCAGCGCTCTCATAGTTTGAATGACAATTACTCAGTCATGCAACACTGTACCCGTATGAAACTTGCGTCCTTTTTGTTTTTTCACACAAATAGAGCTTTCTTTTGGTGGCATTTAATCACTAGTGGGTTTTTTATTTTTTGTACTGTTATAAAAAAAAAGACTGTAAATTTTGTGAAAAAAAAAAAAAAAGGCTTTTTCTTTGTTTCCATCATAAAATTTTGTATTTTTAGTAATTTTTCTTCATACATTTTTGGCCAAAATTTTAACTGCTACATATCTTTGGTTAAAATAACCCAAATTAGTGTATATTATGTGGTCTTTGTGAAAGTTATGGAGTCCACAAACTATGGTGCCAATCACTGAAAATGTATCACATCTGATCAGTACATCAGGTGAATCTCATTTCTTAAGACACTAACAAGTCAGGAAAGCACAAATACCCCCCCAAATACCCCCCCCTTTTTAGAAAGTAGACATTTCAAGGTATTAAGTAAGTAGCATGAGTTTTTTTTAAGTTGTAATTTTTTCCCACAATTCTTTGCAAAATTAAGATTTTATTTTTTTTTAACAAAAATTGTCATTATCAGCTTATTTCTCACACACATATGCATACAACAACTTACACCCCAAAATACATTCTGCTACTCTACCGGGCTTCTAGCGGTTAAAGCCCAACACTGGCAAAACCACGGCTGGGTTTTGCCCTTCTTTTCATCTTCTCCCCTTCCGTTCACCCCCCCAGCAAGGATTACCGTATTTATCGGCGTATAACACGCACCCCAAGTTTAGGAGGGGATTTTAAGGAAAAAAATAAATAAAATAAAAAATTGCATTTAAATGCCCATCATTGCAGCCTAGCCCAGTGTCCATCTGCAGCCTTGTCCATCATTGCAGCCTGCCCAGTGTCCATCTGCAGTCTTGTCCATCATTGTAGCCTTGCCCAGTGCCTTTGCAGCCTTGCCCCATTTTAAAATTTGGTGCCGATTTGTGAGTGGAGAGGAGCGAGCTGAGCCGAGATACAGAAAGCCGAGAGTACTTCGCCTATTCTCGGCTCCTCTCGCAGTCCCGCCCACCTCCACTGATTGCGAGAGGAGCGAGCGCCGCCATACAGAAAGCCGAGAGTACTTTGGCTAGTCTCGGCTCCTATCGCAGGACTGCGAGAGGAGCCAAGAATAGCCGAAGTACTCTCGGCTTCCTTTATCTCGGCTCTGCTCGCTGCAGAACAATCAGCAGGGGATCGGCGTATAACACGCACCCACAATTTTCCCCTGATTTTAACGATAAATACGGTACATGCTAGTTTTGCCTAGGGCAGGGGTAGGCAACCTAAGCGCTCCAGCTGTGGTGAAAGTACAAGTCCCGTGAGACATTGCAAGACCCTGACAATCACAGGCATGACTCCTAGAGACAGGCGTGATGGGATTTGCAGTTTCACCACAGCTGGAGTGCCAAGGTTGCCTACCCAAACCTAGGGGGTAGCAGAATATGGACTAAGACTGATTCCTCACTTTAGCAGGGTCCTCCAAAAAAAAATAAAAATAAAAAAAAGACTCATTGTCTCCCCCTACATTTAAGGGTCATTTAACCCATGCAGTGCATGGGGCCCTGGTGCAAGAATCTTGTCCTTCCAGCCCAGAATTGGTCTTTATTACCTCATTAGGCATACGAAATTTTAGCAAAACATCCTGAGAACGTGATAAAAAAATAAAAACCATTATAAAAAATTCAAGAGATTCACAAATTAGGACAAGGGTACAAAGTGATATTCAAGCTTCATCACCAAGAAATGGAAAGTACTATAGCAAGGGAGGATCATCTGACTGCTTACTTTGCACCTTTTTAGATTAAGCTAAATATTTTCAATCCATGGCCTAATTCCACAATGATGGCGGTTACCGCTAGACATGTGCACAACAAAAAAATTAGTTTATTTTCGTTTCGTTTTTTTCGTTTCCGTTGATTCGTAACTATTCGTACATTCGTAAGTCGTCGGTGTTCGGATTCGTACATTCGTAAGAGTTATTTTTTCGTTGATTCGTTTTTTCGTTAGTTTAATTTTCGGACGCATTCGTATTTATTCGTACATTCGTAATCGGAGCATAATTCATAATTTTATGTAATGTGTATGCTATTACATTTTAATAATTTACGAATCGAAAAAAAAGTTACGAATGTACGAATTTTTTTGTTCAATCCATTCGAAGCACGTTTAGCAGCACCATTGTAAGGGACACGGAAAATTACCAATTCAACAACAAAAAAAAAAAAAAAGTTACGAATGTACGAATTTTTTCGTTCGTTTTCGTTTTTCGGATTTTCTTCATTAGTACATTCGTTGTTTCTAATTAGTTTTTTTCAGATTTTCGTTGTTTTTCGGATTCGTTCGATTCGAATGATTCGTTCATTCGTACGAAAACGAACGAACATAACGAAAAAAACCGAAAAAAAAAAAAACGAAAAACGAAAAAAAAAAAACTAATTGCACATGTCTATTTACCGCAATGCCCATCACTGGTCATTCAGAGACCTCTGAAGACAACCCTTAACCACCTTGCATCCAGGCCAATTCTGACATTTCTCTCCTACATGTAAAATTCATAATATTTTTGCTAGAAATTTACATGGAACCCCCAAACATTATATATATGTTTTTTTAGCAAAGACCCTAGAGAATACAATGGCGGTCATTGCAACTTTTTATCTAGCACGGTATTTGCGCAGCAATTTTTCGAACACGTTTTTTTTCCAGAAAAATAAAAAAATAAAGTTAGCACAATTTTTTTTGCATAATGTGAAAGATGAAGTTGCACCGAGTAAATAGATACCCAATATGTCACGTTTCAAAATTGCACGTGCTTGTGGAATGGCGCCAAACTTTGGCATTTAAAAATCCCCATAGGCGATGCTTTCAAATTTTTTACTGGTTACATATTTTGAGTTACAGAAGAGGTCTAGGGCTAGAATTATTGCTCCCGCTCTAATGTTCGCGGCGATACCTCACATGTGTGGTTTGAACACAGTTTTCATATTTGGGCGGGACTTGCGTATGCGTTTGCTTCTGTGTACGAGCTCATGGGGACAGGGGCGCTTTAAAATATTTTTTTTTTTTTTATTGTTAATTTTATATTTTTTTTTGTTTGATACTAAAAAAAAAAAAAAAAATTTGATTACATTCCCTGTAATAGGAATATGACACAATCGGACCTTTTTACAGTGAGATATGGGGTCAATGACCCCACATCTCACCTCTAGGCTGGGAAGCCTAAAATAAAAAAAAAGATCCCAGCCGAGGCGGCGCTGTTATTTGAATGCAGAGGCCGGGCGTGACGCCATAACATCGCGCCCGGCCTCCGAACGATCATAGAGAATCCGGCGACAATCTGGTCCACCGGAAATCTCTATGATCACCATCCGGGTGCCGGTGTCTTGCCGAGAAAGTTCCCCTGCCGGATTGGTTCCCCTCTGTACTGCGCAGCACGAAGGACTAGGCATCTTCCGGAAATTGCCGAACCCGTCGGTGTACGAGACGATGCCGCATGCTCCCGATGCTCGCGCTACTCTGCCAGGCGCGCCTGTAAGTAAGGGGCGGCTCTTTAACCAAGGGCAACATTTGTTACTGTAACTGGCAGATTTGTCATTATTAATAATGTAAACAAGGGCCACATTTTTTTTTCCCCTTGCTTAGAGTAATAATAGACCCGCCCCTTAGTTAGACTCCCCTTGCAGAGTAGCGCGAGCATGCGGCATCGTCTCGTACATCGACTGTGCGTGCGCGGTGTACACTTCACTCGCATCTGTTTAGGTTCGGAAATTTCGCTGCGCCTGCACAGTACAGATCGGTACTAAACGCCAAGGGGAACCATCTCGGCAGAACACCGGCGGATCCTGTGTCCGACTCACCGATGCAAGCGGTGAGTCGGTAGAAGCACCGGAGGGCGGCGGACGTCCCCTCCCGATGCCCGTAAGAATGATCAAGCGGTGGAACAGCCGCTATAAACGATCCTATGGTGAAGGGAATCGCCGGCTGAAAATGGCAATATCTGAATGAGGTTTGTAGCTTCAGGCATCATTCAAATATACCCCCGGGAAGTAGAGGACGTCATATGACGTATAGTGGGCGCAAGGTGGTTAAAGATCTAGAGTAATCCAGCCAAAGGATTACTTGTTTCTGATAAAATTAGCTCTGTAGTGTTGTACTCCTGTACATGCACAACGCTATCCCAATTAGCTGTGTGAGGTCACTGGCTTTAAATTAGACATGACAAGTGGCTAAGGCATATTTAATAAAATGACTAATTGTTAAAACACAAAGTGTAATGGTGTTAAATATTCTTTTGATCTGTGCTCTGAGAAGTCTGAAAATTGGTGCATTTGACAAGTACACACATGAAAAGTAAACATTACGTAGCCAAGATCAGGGCCCAGCGGGGAAGAACAAAACAGCCCTGAAACATAAATCACACCAGATTACATCTGGGTACGGGTCAAATAGTCAGCCTAATGAAATCAAATAAGGCCCCATCATTCATTCCATGATTATATTTATCTTTGGTAAACACTGCCAAGCTAGTGCAAAGTGAGGGGGCATCCACAGAAAGAACAATACAAATTAAAAGCAGATTTAGGAGAAGGACTAGGATGCACCAGCCATTGAATTACAGGAGGAACCCATTATTATCCTAATGCCATCAGCAACTGATACCACACCTGCACATGAATGTCAGTTAACTCAACCTAGGCTTAAAGTACAACTAAATGCAAAAAAAAAATAAAAATAAAACTTTTCCCCACACTTTTGGATAGAGTAAGGGGAGGGTTATAACCCCTGTCAATTTTGCCATCTGTGTCCCATTGTGAAGGTTTCCCTTCCTGTCCCATAGCCAAAGCAGAAGTAAGAGGAGATTGCAAAGTGAGGGCACCTCTAGTTTTTTTTTACCAGGGTCATCAGAACTAGTGTCGTCATTGGAGGATTTTTCCTCCATTACTGTTCTGGTGACAACCCAAAATATGGGATTTCCCTTTTCCGTGATGAACAGGGCAAAGAAGGTGGGTGAATCTCTATGATGTTGACAGACAGCAATGAAAACCTGCCAGGTGTTCCAATTCAAAAAAAAAAAAAAAAAAAAGAAGAAGAAGATCTTATTACCACAACCTACCCATCAATGTGACAATAGGGCCCATTCACCCTGTTGTATTGTGTTAATGCCTTTTTTTTTTTTTTTTTTTTGCATTAATGCGCATCGCATTAGGGGGCTATATTACCAAAAGTATTGGGACACCTGCCTTTACACACACATGAACGGCATCCCAGTCTTAGTCCGTAGGGTTCAATACTGAGCGGGGCCCACCCTTTGCAGCTATAACAGCTTCAACTCTTCTGGGAAGGCTGTATTCAAGGTTTAGGAGTGTGTCTATGGGAATTTTTGACCAATCATTTTGGCAATATAGTGTGTGTGTGTGTGTGTGTGTGTGTGTGTGTGTGTGTGTGTGTGTCCACACACACACACACACACACACACACAACCATGCATCAGTTTTGGCAACACAGTATACTGTACGACATGGTAGTGCACTGCAACACATTTGTTTCCCTTAGTGCAGGGGTCTCAAACTGGCAGCCCTTCAGCTGTTGTGAAACTACAAGTTCCATGAGGCATTGCAAGGCTGATAGTTACAAGCATGACTCCCACAGGCATGATGGCACTTTCCCAACAGCTGGAGGGCCGCCAGTTTGAGACCCCTGCCTTAGTGTGTTGGAATGCTATTTAAAATTAATGGTACTAAAATGCACCGATGCATTAAACTTGCGTTACCACAAGTCAACAGATCCTTGTACTATAGGAACACTAATCTAACACAGCGCACTTTACCTTAGAAGAAGACTATAAAAACCATGTAGAGGGTTAGTCTTGCAGTTTTCCAAGTGCCAATACTCTAGCTATATTCACAAACTGTAGGAACCCTGCCATAAGCCGAGATATCCCTAGTCTCAGTTTAGTGTTGTAGACTGTAGTCAGTCTGAGCTCAGATGGTTAGTTCTACTTTTGTTGGGTTTTCCCATATATCTAGGGTATAGTTTGCATGTCGGAGGTGTTGCAGTATTGGAGGTTGATGCCTCCTAGGCCCACCACCTGAGAAGGGCCTTTGTAAGAAGAAAAGGCCTGGATCAGAGTTTGTTCTACCCTACTGCCCGTGGACATTGGGGGGGGGGGGGGGGTGTCCTGTCTTACAAAAAAGATGATTGAGTTTGCTTATCAGTCTGAAGAGTATGGTTTGCCGCTCTTGATGTAAAGTTTGTATTGATCAATGCAAGACACCTGGAGTTGCATTTTATTGGGGCATTCTGTGTCCAAACCCTCTTTTCTAGGGTCCTCAACTATACATTGGGAAGAAAATAAACAACAACAACAATATATAATATATATATACACACACACACACACACACACACACACACACACACACACACACACACTCACCTTAGGTCTTCGTCGGGTGCTAAATTGTCCAAACGGTTGTCCACTAAACACATACAAAAACTCACTTTTAAAGCAATGTCACAAAAAAAGTTTTTCTTAAAGTACCATTACATTCAGTAGCACTGCATATGGTAAAAATACAATCATGAAAAGCACCCACCACTGCAAAAATGAAGAAGCCAGCAGCTGCACATACTGCAGCTGCTGACTTAATAAATTGGACACTTACCTGTCCTGGAGTCCAGCGATGTCGGGTGCTGCCGCCTCCATTGCGAGTAAGGGAAACCGGCAGTGTAGCCTTACGGCTTCACACCGGGAGCCCTACTGCGTATCCTCTCCTCTCCTGGCGGCCGGGGTTGGAGGAGGGAGCCCGAGCGGTGACGCAAATGTATGCGGCTGAGGCTTTTGGAAGTGGGGACAGGATACCTGGTTAAAAAAAAATAAAAAACATGACTACAGGTATCCCAACCATGACATAAACCCCCCGAAAGGTGCCAAATGTTGCACAGGGGGAGGGGGATGGTAGTACAATGAGCGGAAGTTAAATTTTTGGGTGGAACTCCGCTTTAAAAAGTGTACACTGATCAGCCATAGCATTTTGACTACTGACTGGTAAAAAATGTATTAAAAAAAAGGGCATTTATTACTAGGAGCCTGTAAAGCATTGCAGCACTGGGAACATGGTCCACCCTAAAAACAAGTGGAACATGGAACGTGTTCCCGAAGGTGAACTTATGCTTTAACATTGATTATCTTGTTACAATGGAATCTGAAAGTGGCTGGGATATATTGGACAGCAAGTGAACATGTAGTTCTTAAAGTTGGTGTGTTGAGAGTAGAACAAAAAAAAAAAAAAAATAAATAATAATAATAATAATAATAATATATTATATGTTTTTTTTTTTTTTTACATTTCAATGTGTTTATTGATATTTCAATAGTAACAAGTATATACTGTGATACAGAGATGATAATCAAGATATGACAAAAGAGAAAAAAAATAAAAATAAAAAAAAATAATCATGTTGAATTCTAATAATAATAGATGCTAATAATAGTAGCCAATAACAGTAGTACACAGCGCTTAAAAGAAAAATAAAGTGAGAATACAGTTCTGTCATCAATGTAAAGGACAAGGTTTGAGGCAATGTAGCTTACATCTTCGGAGATGAGAGTAGGCTATCCTGTAATGACTATTATACAGCTAGAATAAGAAATGGAAGCAGTTGCGATAGGGAGAACAAGACATTGAGCAAATACAGTAATAACAAAGTTGAGTACTATATCGTTGCCAATATGTATAAGGATTCGAGCACCTTTGACAAGGACCGAATTGTAATGACTAGACAACTGGGTCAGAGCAACTTCCAAACTGCAGCTCTTGTGGGATGTTCTCTATCTGTGAGGGTCAGGGTCTACCAACGTGGTCCAAAGAAGCAAAACCAGCAAACCGGTGGCAGGACCAAAGCTCATTGAACCACGCGGGGAGCAAAGGTTAGCCCGTGTTTTCAGATTCATTAGAAAAGCTATGGTTGCTCAAATTGCTGAAAAAGTTAATGCTGGTTCCAATGTAATAAGCTTGTTATACACTATAAGGAAAAATGTCAAAGCCACTAAAGCTTTGAGTAGAGTAGAGAGGGATTAAAGCCCCCCTGTAGGCTTATTATATTGGTGTTCTGTTGGGGAGATTTCTTTCCACTTCCTGCCCTAGAAATAATAATACCCTGGCAATTGAAGAGGTGCACCATTAAAAAAAGATTTACTATAAAAAATTCTCAGGAGACTATAAAATTTGGGTTTTACATTACTCTCGATGACAAGGGTCACCAGGACAAATAATGAGGTATAACCAACCTTGTGCAGATACACAGCAACAAAATTGACAGGGACTCTAATACTTTCCTTACATAATAAGGATAATAAAAAGTTGTTTTTATTTTATGTACAGTTTGATTTTAACAGGGTCATTAGGTTCCGAAGTGCGGGTATAGTGCACATTGGTAATTAGTGCTGCATGGGGTCCAGAGATTGAGATAGAAATTATCTAGAGGCAAGATATGAAAATAAGTTTGGGTATAAAATTCTCCTCAGCTAATATTGCTCTATTTCAGTCACTATTTTGGTGGCTTTATACCCAAACTTATTTTCATATCTTGCCTCTAGATAATTTCTATCTCAATCTCTGGACCCCATGCAGCACTAATTACCAATGTGCACTATACCCGCACTTCGGAACCTAGAAGTTCAGCAATTAGAGTGTATTGCACACTTTTCAATTTCTTTCATTTCTCATACCATTAACCTGTTCAGGTAACCCATTTAAAGTTAATGCATCTTTTGATGACTATGTCTAGCTCCCTGAGCATCAATTCATCAGCCCTATATTTCACTACCCTGTCTAAACTATTTCATTATATTCTATAGTGTGCCTCTCTGCAAGCGACTTCATGCGTTTTTGGCTTCCTGGGATTGAATTGCCTCATGTCTAAATTTGTTTTTAATAAGAAATCGACATTTGTGTGTTCAACTTTATCCATATTATCCAAGCATATGTGGTAGGACCAGCCTGTCTAGTTCTATCCCTTCGTCTGCTTTCTATGCCCTGTGTCATTATCAATGTGTAAAACTACCTTAATATGTATTTGCTTAGTTTCTTGATGTTTACACTGAGCCAACTTGATTAATTATTCAATCATGTACACTTATACTGTACTTTTATTACTTAAATGGATGCATTTTCATGCTATTTTGTTGTTATTTCAGCATATTTATGAGCTATACCTTTGAATCTCCTGAAGAAACTCCAAAGAGTGAAACATGTCGAGTATGGTAGCGCTCTACACATATTTTGTCTGATTTAACTTGTATGTCTGTAGTTTATGGATATATTATCGGTGTCCTTTTGTCTTTACCTGTCCTTATGTGGAACTAAAAATCTCTATTTTATTCACATCGCCACTGTTTATTACTACTATCCAGACCTTGATACTGCTTTAAAAAGTCCCAGAGGCTTGTGGCCTCACTTTTCCCCCTGTTCATTATTATTAAATTATTTGGGATCTTGGTATCTTCAGTTCAACTACTTCATCTAGCATATTATATGCTCAGACTACAATGCTTCTCATTACAAACGCCAAGCCTTGTCATGACATTAAATATGGAACCTTCCAATATAAAACAAGTTCAGCAAGGGCATCAATGGACTACCTATATATGTCTAGCGCTGGTATTTTTAATAGCAGGCGCTACAAGGAGAAATTTAGTTTGAAGCTGTAGTTTAGCTCAGACTGATTGTGTTGTAAATTCTGGTTCAGCTTGGCTGGTTGTGTGGTTTTCCCCTTGACTTAGGGATGGCGCCCTATTATTCACCCAGGGTTGGAAATTGCAACAAGCTGGGTGTATCTTTGCCCAGAAACAGTCAGTGGGTGTGGTCTGCCCGCTGTGAATTCTGGGAGAGGGTACTTAAGGGACAGATCCCGTGACAGGGTGTGTTCCAACCTGATGGCCCTCCTGGCCTAAGGTGTGTTGCTGCCTTCTAAATTGTCTCAGGCCGACTAGGCCCGAGGCTTCGTTAATGAAGGGTAGGACCAAAAGTCTTGGGCCTACCAATCCAGGGGTGGTCCTGTGCAGTCTTGCCTGCGGGAAGAAGCCAAGCGACTGGAGGATCCAGGGGAGGACTTTTCAGAGAGGAGGACCAACAACAAGGCCGGTGCCTCTAGAAGAGCCTGTAGACTCAGTTGGAGGGTCACTTGCCACACAGTACCGCTGGTTTGGAAAAAGGAAAACGGGTACTGTGTGATCGTTCCTCGACATTGCAAAAAGTGGCTAGTTACCCAATCCTGTGGCAGAGGATTGTGTAACGGTTCTACTGATTCTGTGGCAGAGACTATGACCGAGCATCACATCGGCTGCTAGGTCAGTGAGAGAGAGGCCTATCCAGTGGTTGCTAAATCCAGTTGGAGCCGTTTGTCCTCTGGATCAAGATAATATCCCTGACTTGCAGTTGAAAAGGTACCTAAATTCCCCTAAACCCTCCATCGGAATGTCTTTTCTTGAATAAAGCATTGGAAAAAGACTGTGTCGGAGCTGAATTCTATGAAAATAAATCTTTAATGGAACCCCTATGACAGACATGGTGGAACAGTGAAGGAACGGTAAGCCCAATCAAATACCAGCAGCTCCTTTGGGGGTAAGTGCTGCATATGTACAAAACAAAAAGAAGAAAGAAAAATACACACAAAATATTTTCAGCACGGCCATTAGAATGGACTACTTTGATAGCGACAAAACAGAGGCTTGCAAGGACATCTTTACATTTCATTAGAAACCACTGCAATTAGAGAATCTATAGCCAGAAGTTCACACATTTGTAAATAACCCTAATATTTGCAGTAGTTAAAGCAATACAAGTCCCTAAGTCACACTGACCTATTATATCCTGTCCCGATATATACACCGGTCCACTTCCAGACATTAGAATGAATGTAACAGGAGGAGTGATTTCTATATCATGTACATTAACCTGCAAATACAGCAAAAATTATTATATTTGTCCAACAGTTCCTTACAAATACATACTGTATCACTTCTGATGGTGAGAGTACCTGTAAGTGCCTTGAAATACAGAGGTTCCTAGTCCAAAATATCTAGTGCCATTTACATATGCCAGTTAAGGACATGCACCACTTACAAACAAAATACCCTGCAAGTCTTATATGTCTTCAGCATGCCATCCACCAATAACCTCCACATTGTAATAATTCGAACTACTCTTTCAATACTTTATACATACCTGACATACCCATCACATCTTCAAGCCTTCCCACCACACTACAAAATAAAAATAAATTATCCCTCCACTACATTATAATCATTTGTATCCAAAAAGCTAATTTTTCCCTTCTCAACAGGTCTACTATGATCATCCACACCCCAAAATACTCAGATTATCTTATAATCAACTGATGCATACCCATTACCCCTGCATCAAGCCTTCACATCCCTTTACCCCAACACAGCGAACACTTTTTTTTATCTCATTTACCCCCTCCACACATACTATTTATTTTATTTTTATTTTGACAATAACACCCACTAATTTGTGTCCATTCCCAACATGTGTACAATGACGCTACACCTTATTTACTGGAACCAATATACATTTTCCTCCTGTAATCCCACCAGTAACCCTTTTTCCAACATGTCCACAACTCCATCCTTCCACCCGGCAGAAGGAGTCCATGTCACTTCTAGTGGACACTGGAGTTGTGCCATTCCCACTCATACACTAACTTTTAATTGTAATCAAATATCTTAAAAAACAAAACAAAAAAAAAAAACACCATTGCGTTATGTATAGGGTTGAGCGAATCCGAACTGTAAACTCTTCTTTACAGTGTAGGGAAAGGTACCTGGCTGCTGTGAGGGAGAGAATTACATGCTAAGAGTCAGTCCGGATTCATGAAATCTTCTAATCAGTCAGCGATCTACATAGATATAGAGGGTAGGGCAAGGTTCCTGTGTCTGCTTTGAGGGAGAGAGAATTATATAGGAGTCCAGATTCAGAACTCAATTCTAATAAGTCAGCGATCTACATTTACCTGGTTGGGTTGCAGTGCACAGTCTTTTTACACTGCCATGAGCCCAGTGCCAGACAGAATATAACTTATCTGCAAGCTCAGTGCACCAGCACTGCATATGTTACTGTGAGATACACCCTGTACATACTGTGGGTGTATTCTGCTATTGAAAAAAAAAACCCCATTTAGGGCAAGATCCTAAATTTTGAATATATGAGAAGAACGTCAAAGAAGGGACGTGGCCCCGATCATGGTTCTGCTGGTGGAGCTCCTGTTGCAGGGAGAGGACGTGGTCGATCTGTGCCAGCTACACGCACAAGTGAAACACTTTCCTCAGGTGCGAGTAGGCGACAGAGCCTGCAGCGGTATTTCGGCGCACCTAATGAGGCTGTACAAATGTTGAGGTCAGGACAAGTACAGGCGATAGTAGATTGGGTTGCTGACAGTGCCTCCGGTTCCTTCACATTGTCTCCCACCCAGTCTCCTGATGAAAGTTCAGAGTTGGCACCTGCAGCCAATGTCCATCAGTCTTTCACCTCACCCCCTTGCAAATCAGCCAAGCAGTCTGAGCCCCAAATCATGCAGCAGTCTCTTCTGCTTTTTGATGACTGTGTTAGCAGGGTTTCCCCAGTGCCATCCACCTAGCCCTGCCCCAGAAGAAGTGGAAGAGATTGTGTGCACCAATGCCCAACCACTTAGGTTTCATGATGAGTACATGGGAGGACCATTGCAGCACGTCTCGGATGACGACGAAACACAGGTGCCAACTGCTGCTGCTTTCGCCATTGTGCAGACCGACAAGGAGGGCAGGGGGGGAAGACTGGGTGGAAGATGTGGAGGACGATGAGGTCCTTGACCCCACATGGAATCAACGTCATGCAGGTGACCAGTGTAGTTCGGAGGAAGAGGCGGTGGTCGCACAGAGCCACCAGCACAGCAGAAGAGGGAGCAGGGTGCAAAAGAAGAGCGTCTGTCCCCTAGACAGTACGTCTGCTACTGCCCAACGCAGCAAGGGATCGAGCACACCAAAGCCAGGTCCAAGGAGTTGCCTAGCGTGGCAGTTCTTCAGACAATGTGCTGATGACAAGACACGAGTGGTTTGCATGCTGTGCAATCAGAGCCTGAAGCGAGGCATAAACGGTTCTCAACCTGAGCACAACCTGCATGACCAGGCATCTAAGTGCAAAGCACGAGATGCAGTGGAGTAGACACCTCAAAAACCAAGAAAGGTCTCTGGCTCCTCCTGCATCCTCTTCTGCTGCAGTCTCTGCCTCTTCATCCACCTCTGTAGTGACAGTGGCATCTGCCAACTCGCAAACAGAGAATCTGCCAGCAACACTACCATCTAATTCACCAACCATCTCCATAATGTCCCAAACACTGGAGCGGAAGAGGAAGTACCCCCCCAGCCACCCGCAATCCCTGGCCCTAAATGCCAGCATTTCAAATTTCCTCGCCTTTGAAATGCTGTCATTCCATCTGGTGGAGACGCAGAGTTTTAAAAGGCTGATGGCATTGGCTGTCCCACAGTACGCCGTGCCAAGCCGCCACTACTTTTGCAGGCGAGCTATCCCTTCCCACAACAACCAAGTGGGGGACAAAATCAGGTGTGCACTGCGCAACGCCATCTGTGGCAAGGTCCACCTAACTACGGATGCGTGGACCAGTAAGCACGGTCAGGGACGTTATATCTCCCTAACAGCACACTGGGTAAATGTAGTGGGAGCTGGGCCTGAGGCGGATAGCAGTTTGGCGCATGTCCTTCCACCACCAAGGATTGCAGGGCGCTTCAGTTTGCCTCCTGTTGCCAACTCCTCCTACTCCTCATCCTGTACCGCCTCCTCATCTGGTCAGTGTAACACCTTCACCACCAACTTCCGCACAGCCAGGGGTAAACGAGAGCAGGCAGTTTTAAAACTTTCCTGTTTGGGGGGAAAACCCCACACCACGCAGGAGTTGTGGAGGGACATGGAACAACAGACCGATGAGTGGTTGGTGGCAGTGAGCCTCAAGCCCAGCCTGGGGGTGTGCGATAATGGGCGAAATCTCGTAGCAGCTCTAAGCCTAGCCGGTTTGACGCACATCCCTTGCCTGGCGCATGTGCTGAACTTGGTGGTCCAGAGGTTCCTTAAATTACCCCGATATGCCAGAGCTGCTGCAGAAAGCGTGCAGTGCGCACTTTCGGCGTTCTCACCCTGCGGCTGCTCGCCTGTCAGTGCTGCAGCGTAACTTCGGCCTTCACGCTCACCGTCTCATATGTGACATGTCCACAAGGTGGAACTCCACCTTGCACATGCTGGTCAGACTGTGCGAGCAGAAGCAGGTGATAGTGGAGTTTCAGCACGCACGCGCGAGTCGCTCTGCGGAACAGCACCACTTCACCACCAATAACTGGGCCTCCATGCGAGACCAGTGTGCCTTGTTGCGCTGTTTCGAGTACTCCACCAACATGGCCAGTGCCGATGACGCCGTTCTCAGCGTTACTATCCCAGTTCTATGCCTCCTTGAAAAAACGCTTCAGGCAATGATGGAAGAGGATGTGGCACAGGAGGAGGAACCGGGAACATTTCCGAGGCTTTCAGGGCAGTCATTCACAAGTGGCTACGAGGATGGGTTCCTGCACCAAACAAGCACCAGGTTTACAATTGTCCGGCAGCAAGGGCACAGTTCTGGAGGATGACTAGGTGGAGGATGAGGAGGAGATGGAACCATGTTCACAGCAGGGTGGCACCCAGACCAGCTCATGTCCATCACTGGTGCGTGGCTGGGGGGGGGGGGGGGAATACAGACGATACACCTCCCACAGAGGACAGCTTTTTGTTGCCTCTGGGCTCACACATGAGCGATTACATGCTGCAGTGTCTCCACAACAACCGCCGAGTTGCCCACATTTTAACTGGTGCTGATTACTGGGTGGCCACCCTGCTGGATCCCCGTTACAAGGACAACGTTCCATCCTTAATTACCTCACTGGAGCGTGATCGCAAGATGGGCGAGTACAAGCGCACGCTGGTAGACGTGCTGCTGGTGGCATTCCCACCTGACAGCGGGGGTATGGTGAAAGCACAAGGCGAGAGCAGAGGAGGAGGAGGAGGTCGCCAAAGCAGCCGGGGCACCACCAGCACCTCAGAAGGCAGGGTTAGCATGGCCGAAATGTGGAAAAGCTTTGTCAGCACGCCACAACAACCAACACCACCAGCTGAAATGGGACGTCTTAGCAGGAGGCAGCATTTCACCAACATGGTGGAGCAGTATGTGTGCACACGCCTACACCACAACAACCAACACCACCAATTGACATGGCCTGAGCTTGCCCTTTACGCCTTGGAGGTGCTGGCCTGCCCTTCACCAACATGGTGGAACAGTATGTGTGCACACGCCTACACATACTGAAGACGCCTGTCCAGAGCCAATATGGACAAGCTCACGTTCATTAAAATGAACCAGGCATGGATCCCACAGGACTTGTCCGTACCTTGTGCAGAATAGACATGTATACCGGTGTTCTGACAAAAACTGTCAGGCCATCGGATAGTGTCCGGCCACTTACTGCGCAGGCGCAGCGCTTGCACAGTACGGAGGACAAGGAGATTCACAAAATCTCTGAAGATGAACAGCGCCTGCGCAGTGAGTGCAGGTTCAAGCCCCACCATCCAAGTGGACATACGGTAGCACATAGTAACAGGACCCCTCACAGGCTCGCCACGCTTCGGGCACGGCCTCGCTTGGCTCGGCTTCAACCTCGGATAAAGTGGCTTGAACCTGGACTCCCCGTGCATCTTCTTTGGAGAGTTTCGAAATCCCCTTGTCCTATGTACTGAGTAAGCGCAGTACAGGGCGGACACTATCCGACGGGGGACAGAATTTGACACATCACCAGCCTTACCCAGCAATTGTTGCATTTTTGAACCAGTGTTGGCTACCTCGTCCTCCTCCACCGCCGCTTCCACCTGGGGCATTCCCACCATGTGTGGCATCGTGCTGTTGAGTCTGAGGTTCTTAATGACTTCCTGTACCTCTTCTGCTGAGAAGGGGGCCTCCAGCATATTTTTATTTTTTTATGTTATTTCCCTATCCACATTTGTTTGCAGAGCACTTGCCATGCTCTTAACAACATTTTGTTGCCATTTGCAGCCCTCTATCCCTTTCCATTACTTTTTTAGAGCCATTTTAGTCTTCAAAAGTTCAGGTCCCCATTGACTTCAATGGGGTTCGGGGTCAAGTTCGGTCCCAAGCTCAAACTTTTTTCCGAAGTTCGGCTGAACCCGCTGAACCCAAAAATCCAGGTGTCCGCTCAACTCTAGTTATGTATAATGAAAAACAGGCTGTAGATTCCACCAGGAGCAATGGCCTAGTATCCACTCCTTTCTACACAGCCATTTGTTACATTCCCATCCCTTCTCTTAATTAAATTGTTTATAGGTTTACCATTAGTTTTTTTATTACATTCAGAGCTCTAATAATTATGGTTCATAGAGTTACCATTGGCTGCAGTGAAGGCTGTAGAGAAGCAATGACAACTTGTTTTCCTTGCGTTTGTTCGGCCTCCACCGCAATAACATGCATTTCATCCTTCGTTGTACCTCCAAGGCAAATCTACTGAATACATAAAACATAACATGCAAAATATAAATAAGCCAATCCTGAAAAAGGGCTCTGACAAATTATAGCCATGCTAGCACCCAGGTCAGAATTGCATGCAAGAGGCCCTGGAAGGACTGGGACTCAAACGGGAAGAAGGGCGGGTCACCCTCCGGGCCCTGGGAGCCAGGGGCCTTGCAGCAGTGTCCGCAGGTGGAGGGGGGACAGAGGTAGCCGTCTCAGGGGAGAGGAGAGTGAAGAGCCAGTCAGCCTGACCTTGCAGAGCCAGTTCACGGACCCTGGCCAACAGGAGCTCGTGTCCATGGCTGGGGGGGGGGGGGGGGGGGGGACAGAGTCGGCTCCAGCTCGTCCAACCCCGTTTCCTGAAAGACCCAGAATCCCCTGGGGCACAACTTTTACAGAGCTCAGGCCCAGCCCGTCCCCCTTAACCAATCCTTGGTGACCCCTCAGCCACCTTGTCCCGCCCTGGCCATGTCCCCATCAGTCAAGGCTCTCTTTCCCTAAGGGGCTCAAGAGGCCTTCATTATTCTATGCTGTATAGCTACTTTTGGGTGCGAGTGACATTAAAGGGTGCTGTGAGACGGGTGCCCGAGCCAATAAATGTCTTATCCTACATGTTAACAGGCCCAGATTGAGGACCATTTTAAAGAGAAGGATATTGGCCATCACGGAGATCTTTATGGAGGGGAAAACCAGGTGTGGAAGATGAATGGCAGGAAGAAAATAAGACATTTAACACGTGGGCTGGGTCAGAGAATCAATGAAAAGGCCAGTTCACGCCACAAATCCAGATGCGTTTCTGCATGTGCATTGTCATCACCATTCAGGACATATCAATGCATTTTGCCACATTGAAAAAGGAAGAAGAGCAGCATGTTTTACTCTTGATGTCTGCACTGGAACGCACTGCACTGGTGTGAAGTAAGTCCATTGGAATACATGAAAAACACTGCAAGCATTGTTGATGCAAATTAAAAATGCACTGGATTGCATCTGGTGTGAACCAGCCCTAAATTAATACAAATCATACCCGATTTTTGTGTACCTTAACCACTTGCATCAATTCCTGGGACCGACTGGAAATTTTAGAGACCATTATAGAAAACAACTTTGGACTTTTGGATTATTTAGATATTGAAACACACGACTGTTGGACTGTCACTGGGGGAAGGAGAGCAAAGCCATCAACGATGACAACATTTCAGTACTTTGACCGTTTAAAGCTTGGCTGCCCCTTTCTGCCTCTAGAGCATTCCTATGGGCCAGCAAGCCCACCATAGCAACTGACCAATAGTGTGGATGATCCTACCACCACCACCTCAGAATGGCCTGGCATTTAGCCATGAAAAGAGAGGCGTGTGTGGGCAGCACTTTGCCATACCATGTGTTGTGTGCCGTGTTAAAAGTGTTGGTCCATTAGGCAGCCAATTCAAACGAACACACTACCTTAATTCAAAACGTGTTAACACACACACACACACACACACACACACACACACACACACACACACGCAGTACAACAGTGTGAATGAGCCAGTGTAGCCATGGGGTCAATATGAGAGCAATGTAACTAGTTTCTATAGCATGAAGCGTAGCAGTTGAATTCTCTGTATTTCATTTAGTAGAGATTTCCTTTAAATGATGACGAAAGCCAAGAACCAAAATGTAATATATTGCACTGTACCGGTCCCTAGATATGGTGGTTGCATTAGCTTTTTAATTTTTCTGTCTCAAAAAATTTCAGCAAGTATGTGATCTTGCCAGAAATGCAGTGTTCTAGTCACTCCCTGTAAAATTTAAATAAAAGGTTACCTTTCCTCTCCAACGCTGTACTAATCCATTCCACCTTCCTTGTAATGCAGACAAACAAAGACAAAGACAGACATGTGTAGTGCGGTGGCAATAATTCATAGTCGGGTGCAATGTAAAACTTGTATTGAAGTAATGCAGCAACAGTTAACAAGCCAATGGGAAGGCTACCCAACCGGGTGCACTCACAGTTTCAAACAGCGTGAAGAAGCAGTTTCCAACCAGACTGTCATCTGTAGAGAAGGGGTAGAATGCAGCCTGACCGTCTCACGTGTCCAGAAGAGATGCAAACCTACGCTTTCTGTCCTCGTCAGGAACCTTTGCCTAATGCTAGCACTATCCTTACTTTACCAACTCGCTAAAAGCGCACCACATAAAAAGTCTGTCTGATACAAGATAATCGCCAGAGTCACACGGGGCAGCAGCATCCAATCAGATCGCTTCTCCAGGAAACTATAGGAGGAACCAGGTTCCTCCTGACTTCCTCCCCAACTTCAGTGCTGCTAAGGATAGCATTACCTGCAATGGAGAAAGTAGACTGTACCTGCCTACATGAAGCCTGGGTGGCAACCATGCTCCCTCAATAAATGCAGCTGGGGAGTGAGCAGCCATTCAGCGGCAGGAAGTGTGTTACATACATATTTTAGTGGTGGGAGAAAAAAAAAAAAAAAAAAGCCCGGAGGAGAAATACAGCCATCACATGTGAAGACCAATCAACTACAATATATTACGTTTAGATATGCTTGAAGTTATTTTGTGGTTGCTCGGCTTAGATGTACTAATGGTGTAATAAATAGTATAGTACGAGTTCTTACTAGAATTTAGCTGACCCACAGCACCCATACATGCAAGGTTACAGCCCACTATAATTTGTCTATTCTTTTAGAACACAAATAACCCATAAATTAGAGCACCCACTCACTGGATCGTCACAGTTTTAAGGCCTCTTGGTATATAGAAGTTTGGGAAGGACCCTTGTTTGGAATAAATAAACTTATCACAATTTAAAAAAGGTTAAAACAAGATCAGATTACCGTCCACAGGCTTAGTAAGTGTATCATGTTGTCCTCTTCAGACTCAAACCTGCATGTCTTCCTTGATGGGCTCAGTTCACCGCCTGAAAATTTAGATCTAGTCAGTTACCTGTTAAATACATGTCCTACTTTTTGACAGGACAAACTTTAAAATGACAGTTAAAACTTTGAAATGATTTGCTGTTGAATGGTTTTGGAAGCAGGTCATGATATAATAAAATAGAGCTTGTATAGAATGTTGGGCATTCTTTAAAAGAGTAAGCACAAAAGCAGTCATCTTTCACATGAAAATAAAGAGGCACATATAAAAAAAAAAAAAAAAAAAAAAAAAAAATACAATGTATGAACAGATGTCTCCCAGATTACTCTCTGGTAGAAATGTTTCATCTGTTGCTAGCCTAAGACATTCTGCAGCAATGCAAGATCCCTAGTAATCCAGGTTTAACTTGCGGTGCCACTCTAACCTCTGTGACCAAGCCCTGGTGAGTGGAGCGAAACATGTCAGAAGGTGTAGCTAGAGCGTCAGTGGCTGAGGCCATACTCCTTTACATTCATGCACTGGGTATGTAAGCAGTGTTCCTTCCTTTCTCTGATAATGCTAGAGCCCTAGCTTAATTCTCCATCTCCATTATCCTTCTGACTCCGAGCTACAGGTGAGATGGTGGGCAGTCCAAATTGATAGGGGCGAGAGGGAAGGCAGTCCAGATTCATATGGGTGAGAGGGAAGGCAGTCCAGATTCATATGGGTGAGAGGGAAGGCAGTCCAGATTCATATGGGTGAGAGGGAAGGCAGTCCAGATTCATATGGGTGAGAGGGAAGGCAGTCCAGATTCATATGGGTGAGAGGGAAGGCAGTCCAGATTCATAAGGGTGAGAGGGAAGGCAGTCCAGATTCATAAGGGTGAGAGGGAAGGCAGTCCAGATTCATAAGGGTGAGAGGGAAGGCAGTCCATAGATTAATGAATATTCTTAATATATTGTGTCATTGTACTGGCTCAAATGGTAGCAGTGAACCATGCATGAGAAAAGGACATCCAGAAGTGTCCAAGCAGGTTTGTCCTACACCTTTATCAATTAAGGTGACAACACAATAGCAAAACCAATGGGTTATGGATGTTTTCAATGCACCTCTAGCTTTGGTAGGGCTGTTGAACAAAATGAACAGAAGGTTTGTTTTACTGAGAGTCTAGTATTCTCAATGTATCAGAGTACAGCTACATATAGGCAAAATTCTTTTTTAGGGGTTATGTCATTCTGGCAGAACAATGGCAAGACTTAATTTAGGGTTTTATGGACTACTTGCGTAAGAAAAGCTGTATCACTACTGAGGATGACCTTATCCTGTATGCCCATGTGCATTGACCTCACAGATGTAAAGGGTGGGCCAGCTAAATATTTAACCCTAAGGATTAAAACACCATTAAAAGTTCATGTGAGTGTAAAGGCAGGTGTCCCAATACTTTTGACAATATAGCGTATGTACAGATTCAAGGAAAGAGGGATATGACTGAAAGCTTTAAAACCATTAAGGGTGTTAATTTACTGAAAGCATAGTTGATGATTGGAACAGACTTCCAGCAGAAGTAAGCATTAAATTTACACATTTGTGATAAACATAGGTCTAGCCAATGGCTTCAGGTCATTTTTGATTTGCTGATTAAAAAAAAATAAATAAAAAAAAAAAAAAATATATGAAATAAAAATGTAACACAGGACAAGTTAAAGTTGTCTGCATGTTCCCGGTCAGAGACTTTAGAAGTGCTGATGTCAAAAACTGTGCCATGAATGCCAAGCAACTAGTTTTTAGGAAGGAGGTCATGGCAGACTCATTTCTCTTGGTTTCCTTTAAATTTTCTTAGTATAGCTGTAGCAGAGACTTGGGAGATTTAGGTCTAATTTAATAGAGACTGTTCTAGGTAGCTGTGGTCCAGAAGTTTAAGACTGTAGGGAAATGGAGACCTTATCAGGATCAGATGGATTTTGAGTCCCTGTAAATGAGTCAAAAAAATCACTTGATGACTTGTGGATGGAAAATTAGAATTCCAGGAAGATTGCCCAATATATACCCAGATGCTATGTGAAAGATTTTAATTGAAAAGACACTTGAAATGATTACAGAATGCTGAGACAGATGGAAAGATTGGGATGTACAGAATAATATTATCCAGACATCAAATACTAGTGCTACAACTAATTTGCTAGGTAAGCTGAGAGTATTGGTCACACACATTACAGCCTGGTTGTATGGTCCATTAACAGATATGCAATGTCAGGGTCTAGCAGACAGCAAATAAATGAGTTGGATTGTTTAGTAAGCTCTTGTACTATACATTTTCTGGTAAACCTAAAGTAGATTTCACCAATTGTAATATGTGGACAGTTTTACTTTACATCTGTGTGATTGATCTGTGCAGAATTCTACAGGATGTTAACCACTTCAGCCCCCAATTTACCCCCTTCCTGACCAGAGAACTTTTTGCGATACGGCACTGCGTAGCTTTAACTGACAATTGCGCGGTCGTGTGACGTTACACCCAAACAAAATTCAGTCATTTTTTCCCCCCACAAATAGAGCTTTCTTTTGGTGGCATTTGATCACCTCTGCAGTTTTTATTTTTTGCGCTATAAACAAAAAAAACATATTTCTTACTTTTTGCTATAATAAATATCCTCCAAAAAAAAAAATTCTCTTTCTCAGTTTAGGTCTATATGCATTTTTCTACATATTTTTGGTTAAAAAAAATAAAAACACACACAACAAAAAAACAATCGCAATAAGCACTACATAAAAGTAGTTGTGATCTCCGGGTCCTGCTCCAGCAGCTTCCCCTCTGCACAGTGGGTCACTCACTCAGTACTGCCGCCATTCAGAGAAAACCTGATTGAATAAAGGTGGAGAAGAGGGGCACATGATGTCACATCATCCAATCAGAGAACACCTTGGGGTTGATTTACTAAAACTGGAGAGTGCAAAATCTGGTGCAGCTGTGGATGGTAACCAATCAGCTTCTAACTTCAGCTTGTTCAGTAAGGCCCCTTTCACACAGGACGAATCCGTATTGATCCGCACCGTGAGGAACCGCTGATCCCCACTGATGACAGGGCAGTCCCTGCACACTGTGCAGGGACCGCCCTGTCAGATCTCCGCTCTCCCCTATGGGGGATCGGATGAACACAGACTGTCTGTCCGTGTTCATCCGATCCGCTCTGCAGACAGATGGAAAAATAGGGTTTTCCTCCGTCTGCAGAATCGGACAATAGCGGAGGAGGACGATAGCGGAAGCAAGCGACCCCCGGCTGTGACCAGTGTGCACATGGAAAGTTTCTGGAGCAGCAGTGGGAAGATCACAGATCTCACTGTGTAAGACAGGGATATGCAATTAGCAGACCTCCAGCTGTTGCAGAACTACAATTCCCGAGGCATGGAAAGACTCCGACAGCCACAAACATGACACCCAGAAGCATGATGGGACTTGTAGTTTTGCAACAGCTGAAGGTCCGCTGATTGTCCTACACCAGGGATATACAATCTACTACGGAGCTTTTCAGCATCCCCCAGTGACCTTTCAAGTATCAGATATAGATACTAAGGCTCCATTCACAACAATGCATTTTTTCATGCTTTTTGCAGAAACGCAGGACTTTATTTTTTTAACATGGGTTCCTATAGAACATGATAACATGAATCCACTTTTGGACCTCTGCATTATTGGAAAGTGTCAGGGAAATTTTTAAACACAAAAAATAGAGAAGCTGCAGAACATGTAATGCAGTTTTACCACAATTTGCATTTTGCATTCTTAAATCTGCCCAACAAATAAAAAAAAAAAAAAAAAAAAAAAAAAAAACGCAAATCACGGTCAAAAAAACAAACACAAACACAAACACAAACACAAACACAAACACAAACACAAACACAAACACAAACACAAACACAAACACAAAACACAAACACAAACACAAACACAAACAAACACAAACACAAACACAAACACACACAAACACAAACACAAACACAAACACAAACACACACACAAACACACACACAAACACACACACACACACACCAGTCCCTCTGCAAGTTAAGCACATTGTAGCAGTTAGCTATAAAACGGATACCTCCAGTGGCACGCTATCACTGCCAACAAGGCTTTCCTCATCCGGTCTTTCTGAGTTTGCAGGCTCCAGCTGCTTGATTGGCCAAGCCGTAATGATGTCACAACCACAGCCACACAACAGCGCTCAGGATTGATGGCACATTCCGTGTGCCCTTCATGCAGAGCACCGGTGATGTCAGCGTCTGTAGAACTTGTGAATATCTCCTAAACAGTGCACACTTTTCATTGTATCTTGTATCAGTTGTACCTACAGGTCAACTTTTATTATAACCTTACCTGTAGGTACTAGACATGTGCACACTGAAATATTTCGTTTCTGAATTTGGTTTTCGTCCGAAAATTTTTTTATTTACTCCCGAAATTCTTTTTTATTTATTTTGTTTCGTTAAAAAATGCATTCGTCTGAAAATCCGAAATAATTAAGGTCGAATCTGTCATTGAAGGCTTTTGGTGTCTGTCGAGTGTTCTAAGAAGATCGTACATTTACGGTTGAATGTTCCGCTTACAAGCTATAGTAGAATTCTAATGTTGTATGACACTAGTAATAATTATATTTATTATTAATAGTCAACCAACATTAGAATTCTTCTATAGCCTATGGGCGGAGCATTTGACCATAAATGTCCACTTGCGGCGACTGCTTCGTCGAATCTTCATGTCAAATCTTTTCTCTCCATGTTGAATAATCTTGGACCAATAGAGTTAGGTTAGGCACATTTGACCTTTTTTGCTATTGTCTCTATAATGTTGAATCTTTTCTCACTATGTCGAATCTTTTCTCTCTATGTAGAAAAAATCATGAACTAATAGAGCTAGTTAGGCACATTCGACCACAGGTTCGATGGACACAGATCGCTATTGTCAGCGTCATGTCGAACCTCCTATCTATATCAAACTGTTGCAACGAAAATAAAAGCATTTGTTTATGTCGGATCTTTTGGTTTTTGGATTCTGCACGGTCATTATCGTTTGCTAAAACAATAGCGAAAATACCCGAAATTCGGAGGAAAACAAATGCACATGTCTAGTAGGTACAAGTGACCAAGCGGTGTTTACTACTGCTTAGGCCTTAAAGCTTTTGTTACACACTGGTCTTACACAAACTAAAGGGCTACGTGTATATGACTATGCTCCATTGCAGAATTTTATTATAAAGTGTAATACGTGGCTCTAAGGGTCAGTTCACATCTCTGAGGTGCATTTCAAGTATTGGAAAGGATAGCTTACAAAAAGTACCACATCCAAAAACCACTAACAAAAGTTGTTTGTATGGTCAAATAATGGTGGACTGTAAAAAGTTACAAGAGACATACAAATTACAGAGAATAAATTTTATTAAACATGTTTGTATGCAATATATATATAAAAAAAAAAAAAAAAAAAAAAAAAAAGTGTGTGTATATATATATATATAATATCTGACACTACTTTTGATATAAAAGTTAATACAATATTCTCTTATATAAATTTCTATGTCTCTTGTTGGTAACTGTTTAAAGTCTACCATTATTTGGCCACACAATTTGTGTCTGCATTTCAGGTATGTAACCATTGAACTGTATATAAAATGTGCATTTTCATGCAAGATGCAGCAAGCAGGATATTATTATTATTATTATTATTTTTTTTATTTTTTTAACTCTACACATCTAAGTTTCACAGGTGCGAATGGGGCCTAAATTACCATGTAGTTTAAAATATAAGTATCACATGTAATCCATATAGGCAATCACTTGTTCTGAAAGGTCTCTCAAGTGATTTCCTTGATAAATACCCCCCATGAAGTTGTAACATGCAGATAAAAAAATAATTAAAAAAAATAAATAACTTACCCCATATTTTACATGCATGTCCAGCAGTGTCTGAGTGGATACTGGATAGGCTGTAAGACTGGTATTTGTCACTAGACATTGTTATTTACAACTGTGAAGCTTTCATTGATTAATTTCATAATTAGACACTCATCTGGGTGCATACAAGTCTGCGCATTTGTTTCTTCAGTACTTTTTAAAGGCACTCACATAAGTCTTCTCAGGGCTGACAATCACTGACTCCCTGGGTCACCTGACCTACCCTCACCTGCTAATGCTGATTGATGTTCATTAGGCAAACAGACAAGACTGCTGTGTTGTGCGGTGGATTTTGGCCACGTACGCATTGCCTGCCTTGATAATATTTATTTACGCTCCATAAAGTAATAGTCGTGTGCAGCGTATTGCATTAGGGTGTGCACCCCAAAGCTCAAATATATATATATATATATATATATATATATATATATATATATATATATATATATATATATATATATATATATATATATTATATATACACACACACTATATTGTCAAAAGAATTGGGACGCCTGCCTTTGCACGCACATGAACTTCAATGGCATCCCAGTCTTAGTCCATAGGGTTCAATATTGAGTTGGTCCACCGTAGAACAGCTTTAACTCTTCTGGGAAGACTGTCCACAAGGTTTAGGAGTGTGTCTATGGCAGGGTTTCTCAACTCCAGTCCTCAAGGTGCCCCAACAGGTAATGTTTTTAGGCTTTCCATTATTTTGCACAGGTGATTTGATCAGTTTCACTGCCTTAGTAATTGCTACAACTGTTTCATACTGAGGGAAATCCTGAAAACATGACCTGTTGGGGCGCCTTGAGGACTGGAGTTGAAAAACACTGGTCTATGGGAATGTTTGACCATTCTTCCAGAAGCGCATTTGTGAGGTCAGGAGCTGACGTTGGATGAGAAGGCCTGGCTCGCAGTCTCCGCTCTAATTCATCCCAAAGGTGTTCTATCGGGTTGAGGGTCAGGACTCTTTGCAGGCCAGTCAAGTTCCTTCACCCCAAACTCACACATCCATGTCTTTATGGACCTTGCTTTGTGCACTGGTACAAATCATTTGGTGGGGGGGGGGGGGGGGATTATGGTGTGGGGTTGTTTTTTGGGGGTTGGGCTTGGCCCCTTAGTTCCAGTAGGGAACCCTTAAGGCAGCAGCATACCAAGACATTTTGGACAATTTGATGCTCCCAACTTTGTGGGAATAGTTTGGGGATGTCCCCTTCCTGTTCCAACATGACTGCGCACCTGTTCACAAAGAAAGGTCCATAAAGACATGGACTAAGCAAAGGTGGTGGAAAATGAACTTCAAGTGCAAAAATGTGCATTATAATAGTAACTAAAATATATAAAATTAAATTTAACAATCTAAAAAAGTGCTATAATAGAGTAAACCTCCCAACTAAAAAGTCATTGCCCTTGAAGTTAATTTGTATTGCAATTATCTGTAGAGGAGTTTCCACCATCCCTGCTAAGTTTAAAGAAAAAAAAATATATGTCTTATTATCATATCACTGGAATTATTGCACTTGAATCTGTATGGCAAATATCTAAAGGAGGGGTTTCCACCACCCCTGTTAAGTTTCATTTTATACAGTATGTCTTATTTTCAGTTTAATGTGTATTATATGTGATGTTACATATCACAGAGACCTGTACTGTGGTAATATTGAAGTTTATTGAGATTTCCATTCCATACATTGGAGGGTTTCACCATTATTGTTAAGTTATTGAACAGTTAGCGCTGCACTTTTTTGTGTGGGAATACATAACAGTGCTTAGCGGCAGACCTTTTACTGACACTTTTTTATTTTACCTCCAGTAGTTTATTGTAAATAATAGTGTGGTGATTATCTATTATACTAAAGATTGGCATGTGGCATTAATAAACATCAACATCACCAGGCCGGCCACTGAGTTAATTACCCCATCCCTGCACTTAGTGAACTGATGGGCACTGACAGGAAGCATTGATGGGCACTGATTGGCACTGATAGGCACCACTGACTGGCAGCACTGATGGCCACTGACTGGCAGCACTGATGGCCACTGACAGCAGTGATGGCCACTGACTGGCAGCACTGATTGACACTGAGTGACAGCACTGATAGGCAGTGCTTGGTGGCACTGATATGCGGCACTGGCACTGATTGGCAGTAATAGGTGGCACTGATTGACAGCACTAATTGGCACTGATTGGCAGCATGGATTGGCAGCATTTAGTGGCACTGATAAGCATCACTGATGGGGACTTATTGGCATTGATAGGCGGAACTGATAGGCAGCGCTGATGGCTACTGATAGGCAGCGCTGATGGGCACTGATAGGCAGTACTGGTGGGCATTGATAGGTGGCACTGATGGGAATTGATAGGTGTCATTGGTTGGCACTGATAGGCAGCACTAATTGGCACTTACGGTGGCACTGATGGGCACTGGTAGGTGGCACTGATAGGCAGCGCTGATAGGCAGCGCTGATGATCACTGATAGGCAGCAGTGATTGGCACTGATAGGCAGCACTGACTGGCACTGATTGGAAGCACTGGCACTGATTGGCATTGACAGGTGGCACTGATTGGAAGCACTGATTGGCACTGGCAGGTGGCACTGATAGGCAGCGCTGATGGACACTGATAGACAGCAGTGATTGGCAGTAATAGGCAACACTGATTGGCACTAACAGCTGGCACTGATTGGAAGCACTGGCACTGATTGGCACTGACAGGTGGCACTGATTGGAAGCACTGGCACTGGCAGGTGGCACTGATTGCCACTGCCATTGATTGGAAGCACTGATTGGCACTGATAGGTGGCACTGATAGGAAGCACTGATTGGCACTGGCAGGTGGCACTTATTGGTACTGGCAGGTGGCACTGATTGGGGGAGAGGGGGAGTTTCACATTGAGCAGATCATGAGCCTTGTAAGAGCTGCTCAGATTGTGACACTGTCATGTAATGTAACTGCATGCAGGGAGAGAGAGGAGTTGTTACAACTCAGACCCCATCCCATTGGCTGGTGTTTGATAGCCGTTCGGTCCTGCCCACCCCCGACATCACAGCTGAATTTTGACAGCTCCTCTCTCTCCCTGCATGCAGTTACATTACATGACAGTTTAACACTGTGAGCGGATCTTACAACCCTCACGATCTGCTCAATGTGAAACTCCCCCTCTCCCCCAATCAGTGCCACCTGCCAGTGCCAATCAGTTTGCCATGTAGTTGCCCACCCCATTAATTTGTTCAGATCTTCTTGCAAGGTTCCACATCCTGCAGAGAAGTCATTGCCCTGCTTAGCTTAGTATCATCCGCAAATACAGAGATTGAGCTGTTTATCCCATTCTCTGGGTCGTTTATGAACAAATTAAATAGGATTGGTCCCAGCACAGAACCCTGGGGGACCCCACTTTCCACCCTGACCAGAGTAATTAGAGTATTCCCCATTTATCGTCACACTCTGAACTCGCCCCTGTAGCCAGTTTTCAATGCATGTACTCCGCATGGACTATGGTTAATGCCAACGGACCTTACTTTGTGAAGTAAACGTTTGTGGGGAACTGTGTCAAATGCTTTTGCAAAGTCCATGCTTTTGCAATGTGATACTGTTTTACAGGCAGCGGGAGCTACTCACTGATTGGATGCAGCCTTTCACAGCAGCCAAGGCAGATCTCAGGACACTAAGGGCTCTTTCACACGGGGCGAATCAGTGCAGATCCGCCCCGTGGATAGCCGCTTGCTCAGCGGGGATCGCCGTAGCGATCTCCGCTGAGCAGGAAGATGACAGATCCGTCCCTGCACTCCGTGCAGGGACGGACCTGTCAGAGCGCCGCTCTCCCCTATGGGAGATCGGGTGACGACGAACCGTAGAGTCCGTCGTCACCCGATCCGCTCTGCAGACGGATGAAAAAATGGGGTTTTCCTCCGTCTGCAGAAACGGAGCATGGCGGGCACGGACGAGAGCGGGTGTCAGCGGATGCTCATCCGCTGACACCCGCTATCCCATAGGGATACCTGTATGTCCGTTTTGCATCCGTAAACGGAAGGATGCAAAACGGACATACGGTCCGTCCGTGTGAAAGAGCCCTAACACACACAGGGTGATTAGGGTGTGCTTGTTGCTTTATCCTTGCTTCGCTACTTAGGGTGGACACGTACAGTATATATCCATTGCAGTAGTGCATGGTAATGCATGGTATTATATGTGTTGTGGATTGCAGGATGCACCACAATTCATGTGCACAGCATAGAGGTGTAAACTAGGTGTCAAAAGATGCAGGTGATGCATTGAAAGCCAATTTATGCTGGCCATACGTTATACAACTCTCTTATTCATTTTCCTTTAGATTCACCTTCAA
The DNA here is from genome assembly GCA_028564925.1 of Lithobates sylvaticus. Lineage (NCBI taxonomy): Eukaryota > Metazoa > Chordata > Amphibia > Anura > Ranidae > Lithobates > Lithobates sylvaticus. Next base: position 108,795,154 of record CM053029.1, on the reverse strand, counting down.
CTAGAGCCTGTTGAAGGGCCTGTCTGATTGCAAACAAATTTAAAATGTTTAGGTTTGACCTCATATTACCGTATATGGTTTTGGTAAATCTAAAGGAAAATTGTGTAATGTATGGCCAGCCTTAGGCCTCATGCACACTGTACGTTTTTAATGTTGCTCCTAGAGACATCTGGTGTTTTTTTTTTGCATCAAAACGCCCTTCATTTTAGCCTATGTGCTCATACACACAGGGTAGGGGGTGTTTAGAGACAGGAAAACAAAGCCCACTGCCAGCATGTCCAGGCGCAGCAACGTTTTGGCAGAAAAAACACTTGATGCGTGTTAATGCATCTAAATACGCATTTAGGCTCGGTTTACACTAGTGCGGGCCATGCGTCCCACACTTGCTCGGGCACAGAAGACCATGTATTTAAATGGGCTGCTGTGCCGTCTTAAATTCACAAAAAAGGTGCATGTACCTTTTTAAAAAAGAGCTCATCTGGTTTCCCAGCGGTTCCTGCACCCGCGATCACGCTGCGGGCTGAGATGCCTGGGGGGTGCTATTAAAAATGTAATACCAGCCCTGTGCATCTCGCAAGAGCAGTTCAATTTGGTTGTGGGAATCGATGCGATACCCGCAACCAGAAGGCGCAGCCAGAACTATTGTGAACCGAGCTTTATTGCTTGAGTGTTAATTCATTTCTATGGCCAGAAGTAAATGATCTCAGACACAAGCTTATTGTACCTAAAGGAAATGTTGCACTTGCCCATCTATGCAAGCACAACATTTTTTTTTTTTTTTCTGGAAGGGCCCTTTCACATCGGTGCTTGTGGTGGGGGTTGGAATGCGGTAAAAACGGTTAACTGAACTGCTGCCCCTTGCAAACTCAGGCTGCAAAGTTGGACAAGCGGCACTTGCGATCAATGGGGCCACACCTCACCTGCAAGCTAAATGTGGTGTAGTACCCCAGCGTAAATCTGCCGCTCCGCAAATAAAAAAAAAAAAGGCACCATGTGTTTCTAGCACCTTCTGAGCACCTGCCAGACGTTGCTTTACTGCCCTTTAAATCGATCCACTGCAGATAACTTTTCAGAGAGCGATAAGCACTATTGCCAGGGTGAAAGAACCTGTAGTATCTAACAAGTTTTACAATTCATAAACAAATCTGTTCTGGGTTTATCCAATAGATGGCAGTGTTTTATACAGTTTCTGCTTATACTCTAAGTTTTAACAGAAAACCTGTCGCTTTATTTTATGAAAACTCATGTTATACATGTTTATTCCAACACTTCCACAACAGTCTAAAAACATGCAATCCTGCCCCAAAAAAGCTAATGTACAGCACATCATTCCAAAAACATGCAAAAAAAAAAAACTTTTGAAAAAAAAAAAAAAGCCTTTAAAATCACCTAAACGCTCAGTGACCGGATTTTTCTAAATAATTCAGGGAACGTTTTGGTGTAACAGTAATGGTCATACCTGGGAATATTTGAAAATCAAAATGGCATGAGTGTGAAACAAAGTTCAGAGTAGGGGGCGGGTCCAGTACACACTGAAATTTATTTAATGGTTGCAGCATGTGCCAAAATAGTGAAACAAGTTTAATGTAGGTGCACAATATGGACCAACAGTGCAATAAAAAAGAAATGCCACAACATCAGTGTGTGGAAAAATTGTCTGTCTGTGCATCTGTGGTGTCACTAGAAGAAAGAAAATGCCCCTGTATTGATGTCAGTGGGAGAAAAATGCAGCCATGATGGTAAACGGAAACATTGGTGTTAGTATGTCATCTATACCAGTGCCATCCTAATAGCATCATGGGCCTTGGGCTGGTACCCCTACCAGCCTGCATCAGATGCCCCATCACAGTGCCATATACATCAGGTTACCCCATCACAGTGCCCATATACTGTACATCAAGTGTCCCCTTAGATCAGGTTCCCCCATCACAGTGTGCCCATACATTAGGTGTCCCCTATCACAGTGCACCCTTACATAAGGTGTCCCCATCACAGTGTCCCCATACATCAGGTGCCCCGATCACAGTGCCCCCTAACATCAGGTGTGCCCCATCACAGTGCCCTCATACATCAGGCGTCCCTTTACATCAGGTTCCTCCATCACAGTGTACTCATATATCAGCTGTCCCCATACATTAGGTGTCCTCCATCACAGTGTCCCCAGAGGGTGAGTTCTCAGTCCTAGTGTCGGCTCTCTTCAGTCCCCTGAAGGAGGGAGGAGAAAGCTGAATCATCTCTCCAACAGAAGCCAGCTGCTCCTTCTGACAGGAGTGACATTGCAGTTACTCCTGTCATAGAAGAGAGGCACAATCAAACAAATCACCAGTACACCCCCCAACACAGTGCCCACCTCCCCTCCCCTTTTCCTGGGCCTGATTGTTAGCCCCCATTCCCCTGGGGCCCCTGGGCAGTACCCAGCTGTGCTCATTCAATACTGAGAATAATCAGTGTGCTCTATACTGACAGTGGTCAGTAGTAAGCAGTGACACCTCTCTCCTCCATACTGACATTATACACCTATTTCCTATCTACTGATAGTGATCAGCGGCCAGAGACATATCTAGTTAAAATGGTGTCTATGGCATGCACTGAAACTACGCCACTGTCAAAACATTTGAAACCCATCTTTCAGATAACTTAACAAAAAAAAAAAACAGCTAACAATGGCCCGCGGGCTCACACTGATACAAAAATCACTGATGATGCCAACACACTGGCACACTCACACTCATCAAAATACATTGGTGCAAATAGTAACTCATACAAAATCAATGACACACTAACACACAATCAAGGGACAGGGAGGGACACTGGGGACAGACAGAGAGGGACCCAGTGTGATGAGGACAAAGAGGAATGTTGGGGACAGAGAGGGACGCAGTGTGACAAGGACAGAAAAGGAATGCTAGGGACAGACAGAGAGACACAGTGTGATGAGGACAGAGAGGGACGCCGGGGACAGAGAGGGACGCAGTGTGATGAGGAGAGAGAGGGACGCCGGGGACAGAGAGGGACGCAGTGTGAAAAGGACAGAGAGGGACGCAGGGGACAGAGAGGGACACGGTGTGACAAGGACAGAGAGGGACACTGGGGACAGACAGAGGGACACAGTGTGATCAGGAAAGAGAGGCACGCCGGGGACAGAGAGGGACGCAGTGTGACAAGGACAGAGAGGGACCCTGGGGACAGACAGAGGGACACAGTGTGATGAGGACAGAGAGGGATTCAATACCTCTTTTATGGCCAGTTACTTGCATATAAGCCTTCAAAATGGGCACTTGGTTTTTTCCTGTTTGGCTGTCATAAAATCAATGGGGTTTGCCGTTCAGCTTAGAACTTTTTCCCAGTTTGGGAGTTCTGCTGCAAACCAAATGGATCATCTGTAGTGAATGGTGACAGTGATCAGACATACTGCCTTCTCAAAACTGGTAGTTATACACTGTCTCCTTGAAACTGAGATGGTGACAGTGATTGATCATAAATGGGCAATACTGCCCTTGATCAGTAGTAGTAGGCGATGAGGGTATGATCAATATATCAACATCCCAAAATAATGGAGAAACAAATGAAAAAAACCCTAGTGGGACTTTAGCTGCCTATAGCAATGATTAAATCATAATGAAATTTAGTTTGTCAAAAAATATATGTTAAAAAATGTAATACAAATTGTATTAGAAACATCATTAAAAACAGTTCAAGGCTGTACATTAGGCCAACAAAGTACAAGATATAGTTCTACATATATCATAGATTACCATCATGGCTAGCACCATGGCAGAACAAACATGGAAGACGTGGGTATTTTAGTAGCATAAGTAGTATTTTTAGTAGTATTTTTGGAAAAAACGAGGTGCGGTAAGATAACACTTTGTGAATAAAGCCTAATGTATGATATGTCAGGATAGGCTACAATTGCTAAAAGGTATGGTTTAAATTAATTTGAGCTGGCCAATGGCCATATGATTTCTTTCATTTAAACTGTGGGCTAAGATTTATCCTAAACAGAGATAGATAAATCTGCTGCTGTTATAATATTCAATACACAACTGGCACCACACGCTTTCAGAATATCTGAAGAGTGATCGGATTGGATCTATTTGCTGTTTTTCCACCCAGCTCCTTCAACAAAAGTCAATTAAAAAAATCAGCTTTTGTCAGGCGATATAAATTCAATTCATGCGTAGCCAACTTTAGGAGAAGAAGGCCTGGAGACTTGGGTGGATAAGAATAAATGGACTATCCCCCAAGCATACCTGCTCTTAAATTGTTCATTGCTTTAAACAGTACATCCCAGATGGGGACTTTTGTTAGACTAGAATAAGTGACCACATTTTGCAGAAAAGCCTTGGCACAGCAGTGTGGATTCACATAAATGTAGGCAACAAAAACCTAGCTGTGATTGTATTGGGGAATCTTCAAGAAACAATGGTGATCTACCAGTAATCTACCTGCACAACCCATATTGTATCTACAGATGTCCAATTGCTTTCCAATCTCACCAAAAATATTCAGGATTGTTTGCCAATCATCTCATACTTATAGGTACTTTTAGTGCCATCCGCCTTATTGCCTAACTATAGATATTGGTATTAAAAAATCTATGCAAATGCCCATTTTATTTACCTGAAGCAATAGGCACGTGATGACCCCTCTCTCTTCTTCTGTTTACTTCCTGGGGAGTGTCTGCATTACTGTCTGCACAATGTGGACATCTGCTGTTGGTGATGATGACAACTCCAGTGGCCAGGTCCTCTTCTATAGGCTCCAGAGGCAGGATAACTCATGGTGGCAGTGAGAGGACCAGTCCCCAAGAAGAAAACAGGCAAGAAAAAAATGTCTGGTCCCCAGGGTAGGAATTTAGCTTGGCTCATAGAGGAAAATGTGACTTGATGAGCTACACTGTAGAATAGCTTAGGAAGAGGTGTTTGGAATCATGACTGAGAAGAAAGGTAACTGAAGCACAATGCACCAATTAAATTAAATTTTGCCTGGAGTTGGGCTTTAACCACTTAAGGACTGGAAGGATAGGCCCCCTTAATGACCAGGCCATCTTTTGCTATACGGCACTGCGTCGCTTTACCTGACAATTGCGCGGTCCTGCGACGTTGTACCCAAACAAAATTAACGTCCTTTTTTTTCCCACAAATAGATCTTTCTTTTGGTGGTACTTGATCACCTCTGTGTTTCGTTTTTTTGCGCTATAAACCAAAAAAATATTTTGCTTTATGCCTTTAATAAATATCCCCCCCCAAAAAAAAAAAAAAATTTCTTCATCAGTTTAGGCCAATATGTATTCTTCTACATATTTTTGGTAAACAAAATCGCAATAAGCGTATATTGATTGGTTTGTGCGAAAGTTATAGCGTATACTAAATACGGGATAGATTTATTGCATGTTTATTATAAAAATATTTTTATACTAGTAATGGCGGTGATCTGCGATTTTTAGTGGGACTGCGACATTGCGGTGGACAGATTGGACACTTTTGACACTTTTTTGGGACCATTGACATTTATACAGCAATCAGTGCTAAAAATAGCCACTGATAACTGTATAAATGTCACTGGCAGGGAAGGGGTTAACACTAGGGGGCAATTAAGGGGTTAAGTGTTCCCTAGGGAGGTGTTTCTAACTGTGGGCAGTGTAGTGACTGGAGGAGGAGACAGATCACTGTTCCTAATCACTAGGAACAGCAGATCTGTCTATTCTCCCCTGACAGAACGGGGATCTATCTGTTTACATTAACAGATCCCTGTTCTCTCTCTCGCAGGAGCGATCGCAGGTGGCCAGCAGACATTGCGGCCACCAGCCACGCGCACCCTAGTGGTCTTAAAGCGGCCAACATACGACGGCGATTCACCCAGGAGAGCTGGTCCTTAACTGGTTAACTACCTGCCGACTGCTCACAGTAAATATACTGCGAGCAGCTGGCAGGTACAGGCACAATCACGTACTTGTACTTCTGCAGCTTCTACCGGGTTTGGCAGCACATGCCGACCCATGCAGTGATTGGACTCAGCATGAGTTTGGCAGCTGATTTCAGCCAATGATTTTGCAATGACCAATCACACACAGAGTTCTGTGTTTATAAAAACACAGAACTCTGTGTACAGAAAACAGCGATCTGGCTGTTTCTTCTACCTACAAAGCAAGGAGAAAAAAGTAAACACGGCACACATTACAAATTGTTAGGCACACAATTAACCCCTTGATTGCCACTAGGTGTTAAGCCCCTCCCAGCCAGTGACATTAGCAGGGTCAGGACAATGGTTTACTGTGGGCATGGGGGCACCATCCTTTTGTTACAAGGCTGACAGTAGTGGCATTTGCAGTGATTTTGACAAGTGAGTCTGCTAGAGAGCTTGCACATCATGAATGGGGCCGGGGCAATTTAGCATCTTTATCCTGGGCCCTGTATGACCTTGTACCGGAACTGGACATTAGTACAGTGTCAGTGTACAGTATTAACACTGGTCACTGTATTAGTGACACTAGCGATATCAGTGTCGGTTCATGACCTTCCCAGATAGTGTCTGATATTTCCAGATTTCCTGCTACTCTATCACAGTCACACTATAAGTCACTAATCACCACCATTACAGAATAGCGTCTATAGCTGTGAAATTTTCAGTATACAGTGGAACCTCAGATTACGAGCATAATCCGTTCCAGCAGAATGCTCGTAATCCAAAGTACTCGCATATCAAAGCGAGTTTCCCCATTGAAGTCAATGGAAACGAAAATAATTTGTTCCGCATTGACTTCAATGGAATGCAATACCGCATGCGGCCAGAGCCGGGGGGGGGGGGCAGAGAGCCTCAGAAACATCTGAAAAGGCCAAAGGACACAACTGCTGACCTCGGCAAGCCTCAGAAAGACTTTGTTCCCGAGATTTGCCGAGGTCAGCAGAGCTGTCCTCGGGCCTTTCTGTGCATTTCCGAACGGCGATGTTGGGCTCGGCTTGGCTCCAACGCCCCCCCCCCCCCCCCCCCCCCCCCCCCCACCTCAGGCCGAATGTGGTACTGCACACCGCTTTGGCCTGAATCCTGCTTGTTTTGCGAGACAACACTCGTAAACCGGGTTATGATTTAAAAAAATACAGTGCTCGAGACAATGCTCGTTAACCGCGTTACTTGCAATCCGAGGTTCCACTGTATATCCCATAGTTTGTAGATGCTATAACTTTGGCACAAACCAATTAATATACACTTATTAGGATTTTTTTTTTTTTTTTTTTACCAAGGACATGAAGCAGAATACATTTTGGCCTAAATTTATGAAGAAATTGGATTTTTTTTTATTGGATATGTTTTTTAACACAAAGTAGAAAATATTCCTTTTTTTAAAAAAAAAATTCAGTCTTGTTTGTTTATATAGCAAAACCCAGTGGCGAGCAAATACAACCAAAAGAAAAGTCTATTATGTGAAAAAAGTTATAACAATTTTGTTTGGGTACAGTGTTGCATGACCACACAATTGCCAGTTAAAGTAGCACAGCACTGAATAGCAAAAAATGGCCTTTTATGAATGAGGCAAACTCTTCCGGAGGTCAAGTGGTTAACAACACAGTGTTAAACGCAACACTGGAGATCTGTTTATTGTTTTGTTTGGTATCCTTTATGACTATTGAGTATGAAGTTATGTGGCTGCAAAATATAATGTAATGTAGTCAGTTATTTAATCCTCATCGATACAAAACAGTAACTAAATGAAAACACTAAAGGAATTATTTAATGATATGGTGCAAGGTACATGTAACAATCAACAATCAACCAATGTAACAATCAACCAATGTGTCCTCATATTGTCTATTTCACAAGAACCGGTTTGTTGTGAACCTTTGCTTCTGTTGGTAGACTTCTGAAATTTACATTCAAACATAGCAACCAGTCAAACTTGGTGCCATTTAAGATAAGAAGCCCCTAATGGTAATATTTTTTTTTTTTTTGCCATTTGCTATGTGAGAATGAATTACCTGTAATGAGAGATGTCCAATTACTGACTGCTGGGTTTAGCAAAACCCTTACTTGCATTCAGCCTGGACACCACTGTAACCACCGAACCACTAGCACAAAATCTTACAGTCCTGGCTCTGCTATACTGACCCCAGTGGGTTTCTCACTGTACACCACCTCCATTCATATTCATCTTCCATTAATTTCACGGGATGCAAGGCGTTCTGTGATTGTAGAAAAGGAAATTCATAAAATTCATGCAATTCATGGGTTTGCACTCCGCACTATTTCCTCCCATCTCCAAACACAATCTCACCAATTAAATAAAAAGACACCACGCTCTATTGTTGGCATAAATTGGCCACGGCACTTTTATTGGTTTAACATAAAATATAGATTTCATCATCATATCATAAATTCATAACCAATCAATTTAACATTCACAAAATTGCTTAGCCTTGATGACTCAAGCAAAGTAACTTCCAACAACTTTATAACCAAATCCCCCTTTGATGCAAAGGTGATGCACCACATAAAGTGCATGAGACGGGAGGGAGGGTGGGTAGCTCTTCATTAACTTGATCCTGGGTCCAGCAGAAAGATAGCTGTGGCGGTGGGCCCTTTATATAATGAGCCCCATCTCTTCCAGAAATATCCCTTCAATCCTATTGGCCAAATTCCTACCTGCGAAAGGTGAGCAGAAATATTTAAAGGGCCAGTGACAATGAAATTGCTATGCCACTCAAAGTAACATTATTAGGTTTAAATACCTAGAAGAAAAGGCGGGGCAACCCCATGAAGGAGCGCCCAAATAAAATGTGCCCCCCTTTAACCGTCTGTGAAAAGAATGCTCAGGTCTTTCATAATCCTAAAAAATCCCCTACCTGAATTGTTAATACATGGCATGTGCTTCGTGGTGTCCAATATTGCAGCCATGTGTTGGGGTTGTCATTCAGAATTAATGTGAAAGGTGGGAAAAATTATAGCGCTAAACTCAAATATAAACAAAAAAATGAATTAATTCAGAAATAATTCATTCAGAATTAATGGCTTTGCAACACACCAAACCACAGTTTGTAAGTTAATATGGTTTTGACTTGGGCTGTAAATCTTTTACTAATTGACTTCCCCTTTAATTAAGAAATCTAAGCTGAATGTATGTCAGATTTATGCCTGTGGATGCTTTCGTCAGACCCCAGCAGAGGCGATCTGGTAAGACGTTCAAATTATGTCATCTGACAAGAAGGTATATAGTTACTAAATGATGTACTGCAGAAATATCTGCACACTGGAGGCCGGACACGTGTATGAAATGTTTCTGGCTCTGCAGTGTCTGAAAATCCTGATTCCACAGTGGATTATCCAGGGAAATCACATCCATTCTGCACAGGATCATAATGTCTACAGTTGTGTATAGTACGCTCCCACTCTTTTTTTTAATATCTTTGTATTAAAGGTTTTCACAAATGAAAGTAAATTCAAGTATTAATTTCGAACAATACGCAATATCCACAATTTAAATTGCATATAGTATAAAGCCAAAAAGTTATGCAATGTAACTGCACTAATACAGAACTAAAGACATATTACAACATTCCTCGCATTGGCAAGGAGCTATTACCTCTAAGATAGCTGTCATCAGCACATAGCTGAGAAATACAGTATCTCACAAAAGTGAGTACACGCCTCACATTTTTGTAAATATTTTATTATATCTTTTTATGTGACTACACTGAACTGCTTTGGTCGACCATGGTGAGGCTTGTTCTGAGTGGAACCTGTTCTGTTAAACCGCTGTATGGTCTTGGCCACCGTGCTGCAGCTCAGTTTCAGTCTTGGTAAACTTCTTATAGCCTAGGCCATCTTAATGTAGAGCAACAATTCTTTTTTTCAGATGCTCAGAGAGCTCTTTGCCATGAGGTGCCATGTTGAACTTCCAGTGACCAGTGTGAGAGATATAACACCAAATTTAACACAACTGTGTGTTGAGTTATTTTGAGGGGACAGCAAATGTACACCGTCATACAAGTTGTATACTCACTACTGTACATTGTAGCAAAGTGTAATTTCTTCAGTGTTGTCACATGAAAAGATATAATAAAATATTAACAAAAATGTATAGGGGTGTACTCACTTTTGTGAGATACTGTAGAACTGCAAACTGCATAATCAATTATCCACAATCTAATTTGGTAGTTTGTAAAGAGGCAATGAAACATAAATGTCCCAGCATGTCCTTCTAATGTATGATAGTAATGTGATTTGATGGGGTACAGAGTACGTCCCTCACCTCAGGAGGTGCAAATTCTCTCAACCAGCCACCATATATGATAGGCCGTCCCCTCCTGACCACATCCCCTGAAACACTAAGATGAGGCTCCCAGGACATAGGTAGCCAATCTGGCTGGTACCATATACCATCTCAGCAGTACTTTATAGTTTGCTTTAATAATAGAAGTGTTGATAAGTGACCTCGATGCTGCCAGTGAAATTGGGTGGCAATCTTCATGTTCAAGGTCTTCTTGGATGTCCTGTTCTCATTTGACCACATAACTCAGTTAATCTGCTCCTACTCCTTTAAATGTTGTTTCATACTGATGCATTATAGCCCCCCCCCCCCCCTACATTTTTAAGTATGTTTTTTTAGTTAAAACGATACACAACTTCTGGTCAATCCCCTCCGGCCAATCCAGTCTTAGAACTGGCTTCCTGTCCTGATTGGCTGGGAGGAGAAGAAGGAAGACCATAGCAAATGTTGATTGGCTAATGGCACAAGTGGGTGGGCTCGGGGCGCAGTGCTCTGCTTCCCGAGTCCACCCTTTTTGAAGCCAATTAGAGCCTCCAGCTCTAATCATGTGCTTCAAAAAAAAATTGTTTAAGAGCGTTTAGGAGTGTTCGCCTTTTATTAGCATTTTTGCAGCTCCTTTAACCGCTTCCCGACCGCCCACTGCATATATACATCAGCAGAATGGCACGGGCAGGCAAAAGCACGTACCTGTACGTCCCCTTTAAATGCCTGCCCGTGGGTCGTGCGCGCGCCGCCAGCGGTGCGCTCGCGACCCGGTCGGGAGCTCCGTGACCCCGGCCGCGGGACCAGCGGACCCGGTCACCACTGGTGTCCCGCGATCGGGTCACGGAGCTGAAGAACGGGGGAGAGGTATGTGTAAACAAACCTCTCCCCGCGCTTCCTACTCTGCCTGTCATTGATTGGCTGTTCCCGGTCATCGGGAAAGCCGTTCAATGACGTCAGACGTCAGCCCCGCCCCCTAATGTAAAAAAACACACACACGTCACAGCCCATAACCCCTCCCCTCCCCCTAGTGGTTAACTCTTTCACTACAACTGTCATTTATACAGGAATCAATGCATTTAAATAGCATTGATTGCTGTATAAATGACAATGGTGTCAAAAATGTCCGATGTGTCCCCCATAATGTCGCAGTCACAAAAAAAAATCGCTGATCGCCGCCATTACTAGTAAAAAAAAAATATTAATAAAAATGCTATAAAACTATCCCCTATTTTGTAAACGCTATAACTTTTGCGCAAACCAATCAATAATCGCTAATTGCGATTTTTTTTACCAAAAATATGTAGAAGAATACGTATCGGCCTAAACTGGGAAAAAAAATTTTTTTATATATTTTTTGGGGATATTTCTTATAGCAAAAAGCAAAAAATTTTGCATTTTTTTCAAAATTGGCGCTCTATTTTCGTTTATAGTGCAAAAAATAAAAAACCGCAGGGGCGATCAAATACCACCAAAAGAAAGCTCTATTTGTGGGGAAAAAAAGGACGCCAATTTTGTTTGGGAGCCACGTCGCACGACCGCGCAATTGTCAGTTAAATCGATGCAGTGCCGAATCGCAAAAAGGGGCCTGGTCCTTTGGCTGCCAATTGGTCCGGGGCTGAAGTGGTTAAAAAGAAAAGGGGGAAAAAAAGGCAAAAAACGCCATGAGTAGCTTTTAGTAGTGTTTTGGGCAGGGGTCAAGTCCTGGGGAAAAAAGTGTGGGAACTCCCACCCAAGATCCACTCGCCCACCAAAAAAAAAAAATGATACGCTCATATGCACGAACGCTTCAAAAGTTGTTATTATGTGTATGAAGCTTAACTGTACATAAAAAAAAAAAAACAATCCTCAATAAACATAAATATGGTAATTCTCTGAATAATCAGCATTCATTCAATTGTGCTTCCATGCAAATGTGAACATCATGTTCTGATCTTTATTGGGGAATTTTATTTTGTATATAGAGTGTTTATGTGGTGAGTTTACACTTTTCATTGAACAGAGTTTGGATAACACAGGGTTATCTGGCAATGCCTGAATGGTCAGGTGTGCGGCACTTACTATTGCGAGCTGTGTCGGCAGCTGCTGGTGTAGCACCTGCCACACAGCTCGCATACTTCAAAGTCTTGCAGGACACGGCTGCTAATGGGAACTGAGTTCCTGTTGTGCAAAAAGTACAGGAACTCCGTTCCCATGCGTTCCCGCAGGACTTGAGTCCTGGTTTTGGGGCTTTTTTGTTGGAAAAAGAAACTACATTTTTTTTTTTCTGCTCCTAGACGCTGAAGCTCAAAAACACTAGTAGCCTAAAGTAGGGTGCATGGAAAAATGGGATAGCACTATTTAGCTTCTAGGAGCAGAAAAAGCTTCTAGGAGCTAAAAAAAACCGCTAGTGTGCATGGAGCCTTATAATGTAAGTAGGTCTGCGCACTCATGTGTTCACACATGTTTAACATAACTTTTTCTGTTTAAAGCGGTTCTGCACCCTTTTTTTTTTTTGGGCTATATGCCAAGGGCATATAGCTCAATTGGGGGACTTACCTGTTCCATCTTCCATCTCGATCGCCGCCGGTTTTCATCTTCATCTTCGTCTTGTCTTCTTCTTGTCTGCTGGGGTCCATCTTGCCTGTGGGCATGTGAAACCCCACAGGACCTTTAGATGGCCCAGCATGCACCGCCGTTACTCGCGCGTGCGCAGTAACGGCACATCTGCCGACATCTCACGAGATTTCGGCAGATGTGGCCGAAATCTCGGGAGATTTCGGAAGATGCCCGCACTGACTCCTGGGATCAATGACACCAGATCCCAGGAGACAGTGCGGCGTGACGACGATCGACGCAGAGACCCCGCCCGCCGCCGAAGAGAGAGAAGACCGGAAGTCATCAATTACAAGGTAAGTAAAAAAAAAAAAAAAAAAAAACATTTCATTTAGTACTCTTTGCCTGATTTGGAAGGCAAAGAGATTTACTAAATGAAATGGGTGCAGAACCGCTTGTTATTTGTATTCTGGCCTGAATTAAATTCAAGAAACAAGTCTATTCACTGGTTCAATGGGATTTAGCACATGGTAGGGTAAGTATAAAATCTAACTTTTTTTCTGTACAAGTCCTTTTCAGCAGGTGATTTTTACAGCTGGGAGGGGCCCAGATAAAATAATTACACTTTGAATTTTAATGCAAGTTTCATTTTAAACTATATGTTCACATTATTACAAAGAAGACTCCTAAACTAAGGGTAATGAAGCAATTGTGTGGGAATTCAGTTTCTTTGCCCTTTATATGTGACCTCTGATGTCTTTCTGGAATTACCTATCCCAGTGAATGAATTATGCTTAGACACATTCCAACCATTTATAACTGATCCTTTCTATACTAATCTCCAGTGGCTTTATATAGCTGTGCATGTATAGCTAAAATATCATTACCATATGACTAAGTCCTAGTTTGTAAAACAAAATAATAACGGAGAAAGAAGAGGTCGCTAATTTGATTTATATTGGAAAGACACAATTAAAAAACAGACTTTTTTTAAACACTTGCTGTATTTTATTACCCACATTATAGCCATTTCCTTCCAGTGGTTTTACAGGGAAATCGCAGAACGCACTGTTGCGACCACTATACTGTCACGGAAAAGGCACCTTAAATGATTTTTCCTGCATTTGGTGACTTGTAGAAATAAATGCTAATGTGGTAAATGTGATAAAATTCACATATAGTACATTTTACTGTTTATAATATGCCTACCAGCCTATTTTATTAAAGCGGACCTTGCAGTAAAATGCAAGGTCCGCTTAAGCAGGGCATACACTGTTAGAAAACACTGATTCTGAGAAATTGGATAAAATACTAAAAGAGGGTGGCTTTTCCAGCTTGACAAAATTACATTACTCAGAATGCACTAGCCCGGCAGGAAGAATCTATTAGGTTGAACAAAACAAATATATTAGTGTATTGCTCCCTCACCCTTTGCAAAACATCTATTATTAGTAGGTTTAAAGTGTACCTGAAAAGAAAAAAGTTTTTTCACCCGTGGTGCCTAAATAATTAGGACATCACAATTTTTCTGGTCAGATCATGGGAAATGCAAAGTAGCCAACATTTCATGAGAAGATGCTCTTCAATGGACTGTGGTATCCTTTTGCAGAATTTAGCCTGCTCTGCATCCCCAAGGAATCTTCCCAGAAGGACACTGATAGGACAGTGATATCACACACAGCGATGCAGAAGAACAGGTTGAGGTAAGTATAAATCAAACTTTTCTTTTACAAGTATATTTTACACCAACTAAAAGTAGGTGATTTGTAAAGTGGCTGGGGCAATTTGAGTGGACCTTGCAGTTTACGGCAAAGTCCTCTTTAATGAACAGCATACCTACTATTGAGTACTCTGCAACCCAAATTAACAGGTAAAAGAGGAGGGCAGAAAGATAGATTTGGACTTGCAATATGGAGATGGAGACATCTTCTCTCCTTCTACTGAAATACTGATGTTACGCTGCACCATCTTCTTCCAGCCAGCAGGGGGAGAACTAAAGCCAAACAAGTCTTCTATGCAGAGTGTTGAGAGTCCTGGGAGTTGTGGTTTCAGATGGCCGTATAATGGCTACACCATAATGGTTACAGTAAATTTCCCAATATACATTGTGCAGGTGGAGAGTAGATTTTTGTTAAACTGCCCTGGAAAGTTCTTCCTCATGGCACTGAGGAGAGGAGAGAGGGAGAGAAGAGAATCTGAGTATTCACCTGCCACCGAGGATGCAAACCTGAGACTGAGGACACCGGGGACAGCGGAGCACAGCCCACATCACAGATCCCACACCTTTGCCACAGAGAGGCTGCAGCATTCTGCTTCCCATCACTGATCACCAGAGGCTTTCAGGGAAAGACTGAGGGGGACCTTTTCCACAGCGAGTGTCCACAGCAGCATCCTGGAAACTGGTGGGAGGGCTATTCACCCATTTTTGACACTGCTAGCAGAGACTGAGCCACTGACAGCAGAACACGTGTACCCAATCATTACCACACCCACACTGTACTCTATACCGCACTTAATCCAAACCTAAACTGCACCTAAACCAACCTAATAGCGCATTATACCAAATTTTCTCGCATCTGAACCACAACTACCTTGCACATATAAGACTATACACTACCTATACTGCACCTATGCTGCATTCAGGGTAACTGGGACTGTCATTAAGTGTACCAATGCTCTTAAAGGGCCCCAATGTTAGCTGGCAGAAGAACATCTGAAAGGACTGCCCCTCCTCTAATATTATTTTGTTTTGTTTTGTTTCCCTGCCTCCTCCGCTACCATCCTCTTTTTGTTTTGGAGAGTGTATAACCATTTTCTCGAGGACTGGCTTTGCTGCCATAAATACGCTATAGCAGTGTAGTTCCAGCATTCAGTAGATTAAACTTTACTACTGCTTACTGCTGCACTTGAGGTGGCCTTGCTACTGTTTGTGCTAATCTGGATGCAAAATGTCATCTTATGTCTAGTCCTTACTGTTAATCACTTTGCATGCTAAATTGTGTTATTACTATTGGTACTCCATTTAATGCTTGCCTAGTTACCAACCCTATTGTTTGACAATATATTAAGTTTGTCTTTTTACTACCTGGTTTGGTGCCTGTTTTCTTTTATATAGCACTACTATTGGGAACTAAGTTTTACCTTTGGTGGGTTTCTGTGATGTTGTATGTTTGTACACTTAAACTGGTGTGTTAGAGGTTGAGGCAAAGAACAGAGGACCCATCCTAATCAGCAGCTCCTTCAAGGTTAGTGCTTCATAGTAAAAAGAACACTCCAGCTTATATTGATAATTAAAGCGGAGCTCCACCCGATTTACAGACAATAACCCCTGACGATTCTATAGCTGTTCTAATTACAAAACGGACCTTTTTTTTTTTTCACTGTACCTTTGTTTTTAGTCTATTTCCTGGATCTGGGGATTGCGGATATGGGCGGGGTTGGGGCGGCTATTTCGTCATTTCCTCTAGTTACGCACAGTCTCCTGGGATCATTTGTGCTTGTTCCGAGGAGTCTGTGCGGCGGCCTGGCGCGAGTCATCGCGCGATTTAGAAACCGTTGCCATCACAACGGGGCGGGACTTCCGACGACGCCGCCCATTGTGATGGCAACCAAAGCTGTTGACGGCGCTCCGATATTACTTTACTGCGCATACGCGAGATCTGAGCTACAATGGCCATTGCATGCTGGGAGATGGAAGTCACAGAATCCCAGAAAGAATGCCTGTGGGCGTCACATGCCCACAGGCAAGATAAAACCGATCAATATCTTGTTTATAAAGCTGTCTTTAATGAGAAAAATCAATGGGCAAAGAACAAAAAACAGAACATGTGAGTAACAGATGTAAACCCTAAATAGATTGTAATTGTCCGAAAAAAAAAAAAAAACGTTGGAGGCAGTGGAGCCCCGCTGTAAGCTTTGAAATACGAACAAAAAGCTGCTCATCCCTGTAGTTTTTCAATCAGGCATTGCTGTGGTGTACATGTCTATTCTACTCCTTTTTGCTGATCTTGCAACACACCTGCTTCTGACACACACTTCTTTCCACGTCTCATATACAGAAAGCTTAATGTAAAACATGTCAGTATTAATATGTTTATTACAGTCACCTATCAGATTTAAAACTTCCCTGAGGATATGAATATAATTGTAAGTAGGGAACAGGATGATATATTGCACAGGCTTCAGGATAAACACTAGTCATGAGCCAAACATACCTGGGTTCAGTTCATGGCAAGTTTGGCTTACATGACTGAGGCTGGGTTCACACTATGTGCGGCCGGGGGGCACAGCAGGGGGTCTGGTGCGTCCCCATTCGCCACTTCAGGTCCGAATTGTTGGCTGAATTCGGACCTGAAACGGAGCCCAAGATGCACAGGACTCTTCTGCTGAGCGTTCCGCAGCCACCTATTGGGAGCCGGTCACACTCTCCTGTCATTGCGAATTGGATGCTGGTTTAATAGCAGTAACAATACCACTATTATACATTAAATTTGGCATTCGCCCCAATGCCAAAACAGACAAGTTTTGCTCCAAACTGGTGTTTAGAATGAACCCTGACCCTCAATTAGGATAATTTAGACTTTCTCATTTTAAACTAACTACAGTGTTTTCAGTGGTTCAATATAGATAAACTATATGGACATTAATTTGTGGACACCTGACCATTCCACCTTCATAAACTTATTAGACATTCTAAACCATGAGCATTAACCCCTTATCACCATCTCCCAGTGGCCCTTTAAGTGGGATTTAATGCAGGTGTCACAGCTTCTGTATCATTTGACCACTGTGATTGACTCTCACAGTGGTCACATGATTGGGAGCCCATCCCTCTGGCTCTCGTTTAGAAACCTTGACTGAGAGCTGTAGGAGACAGGGAAGCGCTCAGTGAGCCCCCCCCTTTCTTGACACCACATATTTGAGTTATGCAGTTGGTAAAAAAAATATAAAAATAGTAAGCTAGTTTCCAGATGTAATAAAGATTGTCAAACATCAGCATGGAGGAAATATGAATTAGAATATTTTAGCCCTCCTGTTCATATTGAAGCATTCAGGCGCCTGTAGCCTGATACCTGCAGCTCCAAAAGGTACACTTTTGAAGCAGAATAGGGTGTTTGAGGCCCCATTGACTTTAATGGAAGCGTGCAAAAAGCGTGCAGGTTACATGCATATTTTAGGAGCTCCCATAAGAAAAGTCTGTGGGGCCAAAAAAGCTTCTGTACAGCGCTTCACCTCTAACTATAACATAGTACACCATAGCCATTCACCCAAAAAGTGTACAAAAGTAATAACCACACAAGACAGTTTTTGACAAATCCTTTGTTAAAAAATAAAAAATAATGCCCCTCAATGTAAATCCATCGTCAATCACGCCACCCGCCGAACCGAAAGATAGAAAAAATGAAAAAAAAAAAAAAAAACGCTCCCGCCACCTGGGAGGCCTCCCACCGTATGCCGCTCCGCGCTTTGACATTTCTTATATATAGGTAAGGGCCAGGGACACCTGGCTACATCACCCGGTGGCACCGCCCCCTTCTGACATCACATGGGGGCGGGATCTGGGGGCCCCCTTGTTAAAGGGGCTTCCAGATACCCATAAGTCCCCATCTGGCAGACCCTGAAAACCACAGCCCAGGGTTGTGGTTGGCAGAGCCTCCCCTGCCCCAAAGCACCCACCAATCATGTTGAGGGCATGTGGCCTGGTATGGTTCAGGAGGGGGGGGGCGCTTGCTCGCTAAATAAGTGTGTTCGGGGAGTGATTCTAACTGTCTGGGGGATGGGCTAGCAGTGACATGACACTGATCGCTGCTCCCCATGAGAGGGAGCAGACGATCAGTGTCCTGTCACTAGGCAGAACGGGGAGATGCTGTGTTTACATTGGCATCTCCCCGTTCATCAGCTCCATGACACGATCGCAGGCATCCCCGCTGACATCGAGTTTGCGGGCCCCGCCTGCACGGTCACGGAGCTCGCGGCAGGCGAAATTCAAAGTAATGTACGGGTACATTACTTTGCCCAGCCGTGCCATTCTGCTGACATACATCTACAGGAGCCGGTCGGCATGTGGTTAAACCTCATTTGCCATGTAGTTGCCCACCCCATTCATTTGTTTAGATCTCCTTGCAAGGTTACCACATCCTGCGTAGAAGTTATAATATCCTCTGTAAATACTGAGATTGAGCTGTTTATACCATCCTCCAGATCGTTTATGAGTAAATTAAATAGGATTGGTCCCAGCACAGAACCCTGGGGGACCCCGCTTTCCACACCAGACCTTTCCGAGTACTCCCCATTTATCACCACCCTCTGGACTCGTCCCCCGTAGCCAGTTTTCAATTCATGTACTTACCCTTCAGTCCATGCCGACAGACCATAGTTTGTACAGTAAACGTTTTATGGGGAACTGTATCGAATGCCTTTGCAAAATCCAGATACACCATGTCTACAGGCCTTCCTTTATCTAGATGGTAGCTCACCTCCTCATAGAAGGTTAATAGGTTAGTTTGGCAAGAACGATTCTTCATGAATCCAGGATGATTACTGCTCATAATACAGTTTTTATTACTAAAATCTTGTATATAGTCCCTTATCATCCCCTCCAAGAGCTTGCAAACTATTGATGTTAGGCTAACTAGTCTGTAGTTTCCACGAATATATCTTGGCCCTTTTTTAAATATTGGTGCTACATTTTGGTGGGCATTTTTCCAATGAGCTGGTACTATTCTAATCAGTAGACTGTTCGTAAAAATTAGGAACAATGGTCTGGCAATCACTTGATTGAGTTTCTTAAAGCGGAACTTCAGTAATTTTTTCATCTTTCCATCTATTAATTCCTCTGCCCTTGTTGTTTTAACTTTGGATGGTAAAAAAATATTTTCTGCCAGTAATTACCTTATACAGCCCACTTCCTGTTTCTTGTCTGGTCTTTAGCCTAGGCTTATGACATCATGCACAGCTCTCTCTCTCACTAGTGAGCATTTGCCAGGAAGGGAGGGGGGATGAGTCATAAAAGGGCCAATGAAATCAGCAGAGCTGTAGGTGTGTCTGTGTAGATTCAGAAAGTGAACAGGCAGCAGCTTCAGCTGCCCACATTTAAAATGGATGCAGCCAGACTCAGTGGAGGGAGATTTCGGGAGCATATTTGGCAAGTACAGAATCGCAGTATATATAAAATAATATGCAAAGTTGTTGGAGGGAAGCTTCAGAATGGCAACAAAGTTTTTATTACAAATTAAATGAGCCGACTGCAGTTCCTCTTTAAGGACCCTCGGGTGTAAGCCATCTGGTCCTGCTGACTAGGGATGAGCCGAACACCCCCCCGTTCGGCTCGCACCAGAACCCGCGAATGGACCTACAGTCCGTGCAAGCTTTAGAACCCTATTAGTTATAATGGATGCGAACGTTCGAAATCAAAAGTGCTAATTTTAAAGGCTAATATGCATGTTAATGTCATAAAAAGTGTTTGGGGACATGTCCAGGGGACATGTATCAATGCAAAAAAAACTTTTAAAAACGGCCGTTTTTTCAGGAGCAGTGATTTTAATAATGCTTAAATTGAAACAATAAAAGTGTAATATTCCTTTAAATTTCGTACCTGGGGGTGTCTATAGTATGCATGTAAAGGGGCGCATGTTTGCTGTGCTTAGAACTGTCCCTGCAAAAAGTGTAATTTTTACAAGAAAAAAAGCTATTTAAAATCACTCGCGGCTAATGTGAATTGACGGCTCCCATAATACAGAGAACAGTCATTCATTGAAAGTCATTCATAAAAAAAAAAGTAATTGATAAAAAATAAAAAAAATGAAAAAAAAAAAAATGCGTGGGGCTCCCCCCAAATTCAATAACCAGGCCCTTCAGGTCTGGGATGGATATTAAGGGGAAACCCAGCCAAAAAAAAAATGGCGTAGGGTCCCCCTCAAAATCCATACCAGACCCTTGAGGTCTGGGATGGATTTTAAGGGGAACCCTAGCCAAAAAAAAATGGCGTGGGGTCCCCCTCAAAATCCATACCAGACCCTTATCCGAGCACGCAACCTGGCAGGCCGCAGGAAAAGAGGGGGGACAAGAGCGCCCCCCCTCCCGCCTGAACCGTACCAGGCCACATGCCCTCAACATTGGGAGGATGCTTTGGGGGTCTAAGACCCCCAAAGCACCTTGTCCCCATGTTGATGAGGACAAGGGCCTCTTCCCCACAACCCTGGCCGGTGGTTGTGGGGGTCTGCGGGCGGGGGGCTTATCGGAATCTGGAAGCCCCCTTTAACAAGGGGACCCCCAGATCCCGGCCCCCCCCCTGTGTGAAATGGTAAGGGGGTCAAAAATTGTAAAAATGACAGGAGACGGTCTTTGACAATTCCTTTATTAAAATCTTCTTTCTTCTTTCTTCATCCTTCGGTTTCTTCATCTTCTCCTTCCGTCATCTTCTTCCATCTTCTTCTTCCATTTTCTTCTTCCTCCGATCCGCTTCTTCTTGCGCTGGTCTTCTCGTCCGACATCTTCTTCCATGGCGTCGGCATCTGTTCTTCTGTCGGGCCGCTCCTCGCAATGGGAGGCTCCCGCTGTGTGAGGCTTTGCTCCGTCTGACAGGTCTTTTATAACGGAGGGCACCTGGTGACCCCGCCCCCCTCTGACGTCATGGGGAAAACCATAGGGAATTCCCCATGATGGCCCCGTGCGTCAGAGGGGGCGGGGTCACCAGGTGCCCTCCATTATAAAAGACCTGTCAGGCGCAGCGAAGCCTCACACAGCGGGAGCCTCCAATTGCGAGGAGTGGCCCAAGAAGAGACACCGACACCGACGCCGACGCCATGGAAGAAGATGCCGGACGAGAAGGACGAGAAGACCAGCGCAAGAAGAAGCGGATCGGAGGAAGAAGAAGATGGAAGAAGATGACGGAAGGAGAAGATGAAGAAACCGAAGGATGAAGAAAGAAGAAAGAAGATTTTAATAAAGGAATTGTCAAAGACCGTCTCATGTCATTTTTACAATTTTTGACACTTTTTTGGTGAAATGGTAGGGGTACTTTTGTACCCCCTTACCATTTCACACAGGGGGGGGGGGGGGGATCTGGGGGTCCCCTTGTTAAAGGGGGCTTCCAGATTCCGATAAGCCCCCCACCCGCAGACCCCCACAACCACCAGCCAGGGTTGTGGGAAAGAGGCCCTTGTCCTCATCAACATGGGGACAAGGTGCTTTGGGGGTCTTAAACCCCCAAAGCATCCTCCCAATGTTGAGGGCATGTGGCCTGGTACGGTTCAGGCGGGAGGGGGGGCCGCTCTCGTCCCCCCCTCTTTTCCTGCGGCCTGCCAGGTTGCGTGCTCGGATAAGGGTCTGGTATGGATTTTGAGGGGGACCCCACGCCATTTTTTTTGGCTAGGGTTCCCCTTAAAATCCATCCCAGACCTCAAGGGTCTGGTATGGATTTTGAGGGGGACCCTACGCCATTTTTTTTTTTTTTGGCTGGGGTTCCCCTTAATATCCATCCCAGACCTGAAGGGCCTGGTTATTGAATTTGGGGGGACCCCCACGCTTTTTTTTTGTTTTTTTATCAATGAATGACAGTTCTCTGTGTTACAGGAGCCATCAATTCATTAGCCGCGAGTGCTTTTAAATAGCTTTTTTCCTGCAAAAATGACACTTTTTGCAGGAACAGTTCTAAGCACAGGAAACCTGCCCCCCTTCACAGGCCACCTATAGACACCCCCCAGATGTGATACTGCAATGCTGTACTAACAGCACGCACACACAAATCCCCAGAAATAGAGCACATATTCTCACTTTCTCAGCAGTCAGCAGCACACTGACACGCTGACACTGAAACATAATATGCAAGGCCGCCGCCGCGGCGGCCTCTTATACCGTGGGGCGTGTACTAAAGCCCCTGAGCTATAATTGGCTACAGGCATCCTGCCTGTAGCCAATTATGGCTCTCCTCGCTGCCGGCGCTGTGATTGGCAAAGCATGCGGGGTCACAGTGCATGCTTGGCCAATCATCAGCCAGCATTGCACTGCGACTGGCGCAATGCATTGCGGCCCGCTCGCATCACACGAATTTGATGCGAGCGGCCCAAATAGTTCTGGGCTCGCCGAACGGGCGAACGCCCAATGTTCAATTCGAACATGGGTTCGAATCGAACACCGGGCCCATCCCTACTGCTGACTTATGAACGTTAAGTTTTTTAAGTCTAATTCTATCCTCTGTTAGCCATGAGGGTGCTTCCTGTGACGTGTCATGAGGATAAACATTGCAGTCTTGGTTACTGAATCCCTCTGTTTCCCTAATGAAGACTAAGGAGAAGAACAAATTCAAAACCTTTGCCATCTCTCCATCTTTTGTAACCAGATTCCCTTCATCATTCTTTATGGGGCCAATATGTTCTGACCTCCCTTTCTTACTATTTATATACTTAAAAAATTTCATTTTTTTTTACTGTCCTCCGCTAT
The DNA here is from genome assembly GCA_028564925.1 of Lithobates sylvaticus. Taxonomy (NCBI): domain Eukaryota; kingdom Metazoa; phylum Chordata; class Amphibia; order Anura; family Ranidae; genus Lithobates; species Lithobates sylvaticus. Next base: position 108,771,933 of record CM053029.1, on the reverse strand, counting down.
GTGCCCTTTGTGTTCTATTTTAGCCGCCCTGATTACACCCTTGCATTTATTATTACATTCTTTGCAAAGTTGGAATGCTGCTGATGACCCCTCAGCCTTGTATTGTTTGAAAGCCTTCTCCTATGCTTTTATATGCTTTTTTACGTTGGAGTTAAGTCACCCAGGACTTTTATTAGCTCTGCACTGGCCAATACCTTTATTTAATATGCTCTTAAAGCACTCCCATTTTTCCTCCGTGTTCTTTGTTCCTAATATTTTATCCCATTTAATACGTTCTAGCAGGGAGCGCAGTTTAGGGAAGTTGTCTCTTTTGAAAGTCAGTGTCTTTGTATTACTATATTACTGTACATTACTAACAAATTGACCTGTGATCGCTGTTTCCTAAATTGCCCTGTATTTCCACATCCGCGATTAGGTTTGTATTGTTAATAATCAGTAGGTCTAGTAACTCTTTGTTTCTTGTTGATGCATTTACCATCTGACCCATGAAATTGTCCTGCAAGACATTTAGGAAATGGCAAGCCTTACACAAATGCATGGTTCCTTCTGCCCAGTCTATGTCTGGATAATTAAAATATTAATAGTTTAAGATGGCAGTACCAATAAGATAACCTTGCAGGTCCAGCGCTATTTTTCTACTATGTTGTTCTTTAAAGGTAGTTAAAAAATGTTGGTATTTAGGAATAGGGATAAACATTCGTTTTGAATCAGTAACTTAGAATGCTTTGAATCCACTGGATTACTATAACAACCAGGCAATTAGTATTTACCCTATTGCAAACTCCTCAGCCTGTGGTCTGTATGGAAAAAATTGGAGCCTTGGCGCATGCTGTCTTTGTAAGGTCACAGCAGGAGATGGTCTTTTTACCAAGTAAGTATATACTCCAAACATACCATTATGCAATTAGAAACAATCATTTGTTAAGAGATGATTGAATATTTGAGACACATTTACCTTTGAGCAGTATACTCATATAATAGAGAGGTACTGTGTTTGTCACTGTGATTGAAACACATAAATAGCATTGTCTTCTAAGTTCCTTCCACACAGAGCTTGCAGTTTTCAATAAACAACTGTATGCTTTCAATAGACATCTCCAAATGTTTTGATAAATAAAATTAACCTTTCAAACTGTTTTCGGAACTGTTAACTGTTAATAACTATCCAAACAGTTATTGGTTTTTAAATTGAATAAAATACTGATTTGATCCTTGTATGCGCGTAAGTTGCCAGATAGATGTTCACAATCATCCAAACTGAATAGTATTTTGGTTCTTTCATGACTCTACATTTTTTACATAGCTCCTTGGTATGGTACTTGTCAAATCTTTGCAAGCAAAATAAGTGAACCATGAAATCACAACCAACGGGAAAAAAGTGTGCAAGGGTATAGTAATGAAGAAAACCTCCAAAGCGGAAGAGCCCCAACCCCTGATGCCATCTGGACATAAGACTGTTGACAGGGACAAGGTGACCAACCTAGGCAAATGTCACATGGACCTTGCTTCCAACGGACCTGCCAAAGCCCGTCCCCCAAGCACTTGGTGAGGGCTTTCCTGAAGAGAAACAATATACTACTAAATACACTACTCAACATTCCAAGAGATAAAATTGCAGTAAAGTAACAAAAAAAAAAAAAAAGAAAGATTTTTGTTGACCTACAAACGCCACTCCTGCTTCTGTTTGAAATAAGGACTCTCACTAGAAAAATTAGTCTGTTGATTGTTCATACAGCTGTGGAATTTGTACTCTGTTATTAATAAAGTGTTTGTTGAGGTGTCTCTATTAGAAACAGATACAGCATAGCAACTTGAACAGGTGAGTTAGAACTAAACTTTATCCTCCAAGAGGCCTCCATCAAGTTCACAAGGAGATGAAACACCAATCAGCGTGACCCCCATTCATATCACTGGCAGAGAGATAGGAGAGATGATATCATGTCACACTATGTTATTCCAAGCAGGAACATTGAGAAGACTACAGTTATTTCAGTTCTTTATCGTAGAGTAACAAGAGATATAAACATTGATCTCTAGAAAGCAGATTTCATGTTTGTTTTTCCCAGGGAAACCTTTTTGGCTTCTACTCTACAACTTAGTACTACCACGCTCAGCTTTACCCAAACTATTGACTACATAAACGTGCTACCCTCTGTTAGCACTGACCTAATAAAAATATTTCTCTGCCATCAATGTGCCCTAGTCTTTTTTAAGCTACACTTTATCTATGATGAATTGCTTTCATCTAATATAAAATCAGCAAAAGTGCAAATAAAAGAAACCGATTTCTACCAACAAAGTCCAACCATTCAATTGTACTGCCCACCACTGATGGAATTCATTGAAATAATCATCTTTTTGTACATTTTTAAAATAGATTAGTTATGTTCCTGTAAGCCTTGCAAAAATAACACATACAATGGGTATATCACGCATACTCAAAGGTATTACTTCATGTATAAACATGTAATTGAAAGCATGCTTTTTTAAAGGAAATAGATAGAGCTTGTAATATTGCCAAATTACAATTTTAGATGCATTCAGTTTACATCTGAGATCAGTTTTAGAGTCCTCTGAGATCATTTTAAGCTCTATCACAGGCGCTCCTGACTTGCTTCTGAAACCTTCTAACCTGCATTTCACCTTCACCTAAACTGCATCAAGCTGCTTTTACTTTCACAGTAGCTTGTATAGGGGGGGGGGGGGGGGGGGGGGGGGGGGGGCGCGAACAGTTCTGACATGAGTGCGGCCAGGATTGTGCTCACACTGTGTGATAAGAAATGTATTCTACCGATGATGTGCCGTTGATTAACTAGGCAAATGGGCTGCTTACTGTGCAAGGGAAGATGCAGAGCTTAGCAATTGTGGTGAAATTTCACTTTGCTAGGAATGCCTGATCGCAAGAAAGGGAAATAAATAAAAAACAGCATTTTGCTTGCACATGATTGGATAGTGAAAGTCAGCAGAGCTTCACCTCATCCGCTAAGCTCTGGGGATAATTCCTTTTGCATAGTAAAGATCCTAATTGCTATTAGTAAATCAGCATCTGTATTTAAAAAAACGTTGTCTGCAAATAATGATTTTACAACAAGTTGGGGGATCATTTAGATCAATGACTCACAGTTTATTTGTCATATGTGATAATTTTTGCTCTTAAAAATGATGCAGTGTCATTTATGTTTATTGAATTTTCAAAATATCATCACTGAATCATTCCAAAAAAAGTCTGTCCATGGACAGTCCAAGGCTGATTTAATAGGTATTGTTCAAAGTGCAATTACCCATAGCAACCACTCTTTCAGTGATTAGATTTAGTCACTCAGTAAAACATAATCTTATTTGCTTGTTGTTGGTTACTGCCCTTTGTTCTTCAGCTGTACACTTTTGTCTCTCCACTGGTGCTACAGCCTAAACGATCATCCTTGCTACCGGCCAACAGTATGAAATGGAGGGGACTAGGTGAGACCAACCTTTTAAATATGAAGCCTGATTGTGTTTTTCAATCAAGGAGTTTCAATCAAGGAGTAGTTAAGAGAGATGATGAACAGTCAATATGATGTATGCTATGTGATAACAAAGGCAATTTTGCTGCCTAAAGATCAATTTATTCTCACTTTTAGCACAGAGGAATGAAGCTTTGATAACAACCTAGTCAAATCTAAGTATACTACAACCCATTTCATGACCCAATTCATGTTTAAGGTGGACTGATCCTTTAAGATATAGCCCCTATGATGCCTGTACATAATGCCTGCTGTTATGTAGAGCACTCAGATAATGGTACTATATCATTGCTTTCTTCATGGCAGCCATCTAAAGAAACATTGTTTTGACTTCTGTTTTACTGATAACAGTTGTCTAGATCTATTCTTGCTGTTTGACAGAAAGGAAAAATATCCAGTCCTATTTTAGGACGATTCATACACTCTTTCTTTTAGGCCCCTTTCACACGGAAGGCCCGTTCAGATCCGCCTGTCAGTTTTGACGGCGGATCTGAACGGGCGCTCCATGTTACTCTATGGAGCGTCGGATGTCAGCGGAGACATGTCCGCTGACATCCGATCCGGTCCGATCCGCCAAATCCAGACGTATGGACCACACGTCCAGATCCGTCGGATCGGGTGAGATCGGGTGAGATCGGGTGAAAACGGACACACTGTCCGTTTTCATCCGATCTCTCCATAGAGATCAGCGGCGCTCGCAAGCCCCTCCCCGCTCAGTGAGCGGAGAGAGGCTTGTCATCCGCCGGCTCAGCGGAGATCAACGGACAGATCCCCCGCTGAGCCGGCGGACAGAGGCGGGCTCCGTGCAAGCGGAGTCCGCCTCGTCTGAAAGGGGCCTTAGACTCCTTGGGAAAAGAATTTGCAATTTATGGAATACAATTTTAAAAAGACCTTTATTCCAAAACAAAGTACACACATATCCTCTATTCTCCAACTTGCTTAATGTGAATCTCCACCTTTACTGAGAATAAATACAGGCGAAAAAAAACGCGCTAACTCAAACAAAAACAAACACACAAAAATAATGGGATAAGAACAATAAAAGACTAAACTAGGCTGCAGAATAGTGAGATAAACACAGTATATAATGCAAGAGGAAAAAACTGCGCCAAGTTATGAGAAAAATACTACCGGAATCCAATGGTAAAGGTGGATACCCAATTAACATAGACAATAAATGTAATTAGAAATTTGGCACTGGAATCAAATAATGACGGTGGATACCCAGTTCACATTAACAATGAGTGTAAAAAATAAAACAGAGCTCTAAAAGGTGGTAAATTATGCAAATCAAATTTGAGTTGCTTAATAAGATAGTCCTCATTCAAGTGAAATAAACAATAAGCCATGTGTCCCCCACATGGCTTATTGCAAACTGCAAATGGAACTTCTTATGGCTTTCTTTAAATAATGACTTTCTTCTTGCCAATCTTCCATAAAGGCCAGATTTGTGGAGTGCACGATGAATAGTTGTCCTGAGGACAGATTCTCTGACCTGAGCTGTGGATCTCTGCAGCTCCTCCAGAGTTACCATGGGCCTCTTGGCTTCTTCTCTGATGAATGCTCTCCTTGCCAGGCCTGTCAACTTAGGTGGACGGCCATGTCTTGGTAGGTTTGCAGTTGTGCCCATCTCTTTCTATTTTCAGGTGATGGATTTAACAGTACTCTGTGAGATGTTCAAAGCTTGGGATATTTTTTTTATAACCTAACCCTGCTTTAAACTTCTCCACAAACCATTGCTCTCTGCTCATGAATTTAATTTTGTTTTTTTCAGCAATGAAGCTCCATCCAGAAGGAGATTCCTGATTACACCATACAAACCATACAAACTGATGGTTCACACAATATGTAAAAAAGAACTGTGAGCGTGAAAAAGCGTGAAAAAGTCATCCATAGAATAACTACTCAGAGCACTTTGGCAGATGTAGCTAAACAAAATTACAAAAAAAGTATTCTTGAATAAGGTTTAGTAGTATAGCCCAGATCCAATGGGCTGACAACCATTATTGCCTCTTGCTGTCTTGCTATGTGTAGCTATGGCTGGGCTGGGCTTGGCTAGGCTGGGTTTGGCTATAGTAATGGCTTGATGACGAGGTATGGTAGGCAGATACCTTAAAGGGACACAGGCAAGACGATTCATATCTCTGTACAGTTATCAATAATGAAACGCAGTCATCTCTTAGAATCTTATTTACATGTTGTCACAATATTCTAAGTTGGTTAGAGTCAGTAAAATAAGCAAATGTGCTGTGTAATAGAGTTTATAAAGTCCAAAAATAAGCTGGGTTCTCTAAGTGATTGCCGTTAATGCACCAAATGCAAAGAAGCAAAGTCACCAGCACCTCAAATAAATGTGTTTCACGTGTTTCTTAGGAAGATCGAATCACATAAGAATAAAAAAAACAATGTTTTGGGGCCTTGCAGGATCCCTTTTTCAAGGTAACATAGTAATGTCACTATGTTCCCTTGGGGAAGGGACCCTACAAGGCCCGAAAAATCAGTGTGTTATATCTTATGTGATGCTGCCCTCACAATAAAACAGTGAACTTATTTATTTGACAAGCTGGTGAGGTTGCATCCTTTTTGTGTAAGAGAGGATAGCACAGCCGAGGGGGTGTCAAAGGTTGTGTGCTTATAGGCTTTTGTGATAGAAGTCTGGCTCTGACTAGTACTTCAGCTAGTTGTTGAGAACTGCTTTGTAAGATATAAGTCAGAAAGATAGACAGGTCAGGTCTGTAAACATCTTACATACAGGGAAAATGTTCTCTTATTTTTGTCTTTCGAACTAAAGAGATTCTTGAGCAAAAGAAAACATTTCCCTTGTATAAGGGTAGGGGTTGAACGCGAAATGTAAATAGTAAATCTAAAGCTCATAAACACAAAGTTTATAGGTCAGGGATATCACTTTCATGGTATTTTTTATTTTATTTTGTGCTGCATAATGACCTACTATGTAATTGTATGCTCTCCTTATTTCACAATTGTTTTTTAATCTCTGGCACTCACCCTTGTTTATAACCCTTTGTATAGTACTTTGAAGAATAACTAATTGTATGATTCAGTGAATCCAAATTTAGAGACTCATTTTACTAAACTCTATGGGATGAATCTTGTTAAATTCTGGACATTTTTAGGGATAATAGGCAAAAACTACTGCCAAAAAGACAAGAAAAGTTGTCTTTTTCCATTGGGGACATGTACAATATTAAAAAAAAATGTTTTAAAAAAAATAGCAAACAGTGAGGACAGGATCTTTTTTGATGCGTCTTTAAGGGTAAACGGTAAAATACCTTTTTTTTTTTTAGCTTGGATTACATAGAGCAACATCAGCACCACAATCTCATTTATTTTAATTTGAAATTGTTTTTAAGAATGAGATAGCAGCTAAAAGTGACCAATAATCTCAAATCAACCACAATGAAAAATGAAAGACAAAAAAGAACCACAAAAACAAAACAAAAAAAAAAGACCTATCAATCAGAATCAAGGCACATTTTTCAAACTAATTATAAACTTTGCATATGCAGTTTGTCAGCTTTCCCTCCAAAGCCTTCCGATTTACTGACACTATGGCTGCTCTCTGCCACCCCTTATAATAAGGAGGCTTATCCAAAAGTCCCCTCATTGTACACTGAGCTGAGCATGTGTACACTCTGAAAAAAACACATTAGCATTTTTTTAAAGAAGGTTTTCTTCCACTGTACTGGAAACAATGGAGATGTTGGGGGTTGAATCCAGAACCTCACACAGGCAAATCATGTGCTCTGTATCTCTGAACTACAGGCATACCCCACTTTTAAGTACACATTGGGGTTTATTTACTAAAGCTGGATGTTGCAAAATCAGGCTCACTTTTGCATAGAAACCAATGAGCTTCCATGTTTTATTACCAAAGCATAATTAAACAAGCTGGGGTTAGAAGCTCATTGGTTTCTATGAAGAAGGGAGCCTGATTTTGCACTTTCCAGCTTTAGTAAATAAACCCCATTGTGTACTTAAAAGTTGGGTATGCCTGTATATCCCCCAACTTTTGATGGTAAAGCACTATTTTTTATCTGCACAATTTAAAAATGAAGTTGCACAAGGTTGTGACAAGGGATGTGCTGAAATTAAATATTTGGTAAAAATTGTATTTCTCACTCTGCAAAATATTTTTCTAGCTAAGCAGTGAATTAGGCTTCAGGAATCATACATGCATACTGTTCTCTCTTTAACAAGCCCATTACCACCAAAATGTAAAGCAGTTTTATGTGTTTTCTGTAGTAGTTCTTAAATTCCCAATACTGCAGGTTACTCTGACTTGGTAGCATATCACAGGTGGGCTGTTTTTCTTTAAAAGAGGAATACTAAAATGTTACAAAAGGTATGCTTTAATTGGTTGTTAAGCCACTATATTAGGTTTATACCTTCTGTGAAAACAGGTCAGCTTTTTTTTTTTTTTATATAAAGCACAGGCACTAGTACACATGTTCTTATCTAACAGAGGGGATGGTATGAACTTAACATAGTTTTAGAGCAGCAGGGAGGGGAAAAGATCAGCGACCAGCGACCAAGATCAACGCTGACATATATCACTCATTCTTTACCCATTAAAATGTTTGGAGATGCCCAGGATTTAACCCAGGGTCTCACACATGCAAAACACACGATCGACCACTAAGCTACATCCCCCTACAATTTTAACATGCTTTTCAACATACGTTAGTTAAAATAAAAAATAGAAGTGCTGTGGGTTGAGCCCAGTACCTCATACATGCAAACCATACATTCTATACACTATATAGAAGTATATATATTTTTTCTGCAAAATGTGTTGCACAAGGTGACTAGTAATCTGGAGAATCTGGTTTGGTGAATCTTGCTCAAAATTCAGTGAACCAAAACTTGGAACCAGATCTCATTGAAGTCTTTGGGGGTGAATCTTGTTGTTAAATTTAGCCACTTTTAAGGATATCTGGCAAACTATGGTATACATGGTATGGTATACATAGGCATGTTCCAATGCAATTAAAACAAATACTGTACAGTAGAGAAAGGGTCTTCTCATGCAGCTTTGAGTGCAAACTTAAAAAAAAAAATACACATCCTTTAAATAATCTGCTTATGGGATGGATGTTTTTACTGTTATGGAACAGTCTGATATTAATGCTGGCTCCACAGCAGCAGAACCCCAATCTAATTCATTTCAGATGAAAAAAAAAAAGGTTTATGAAGGTACTACCCAATGAGGTAAAAAAATGAGAAAAACTTTCCACACAAAGTCCACAAAGCTGCGATCTCCTGTGTACCCGTCACTCCGCCACTCACAGCTACGCCTCCTGGCCCTGCATTCGGCCACTATTCTGTCCATCATATGAGCAAGGCCAGGAGGCGTGGCTGTGAGTGACGGTGCGCCGTTTACACACGAGATCATGGCTCTGTGCAATTCAGCGGCGCTCACTCCTCCTCTTCCCTCTGAGACAGCAGGGATAATCCAACACTGGCGAGGCTGCAATGATGGGAAAGGTGAGGCTGCAGATGGGCACTGAGCAGGGTGCAATGATGGGCAATTTAGAGGCTGCAGAGTGCATTGGTGAGCTGTGACCCTAATTTTGCTTCAAAGTTCTTTATTTAAAATGTTTTTTCCTTAAACTTCCCTCCTAAAATTGGGGTGCGTGTTATACGCCTGTGCATGTTATACACCGATAAATATGGTATATATATTTTTTTAATACAACCTTATATCGGTAATGTTTCTATTTCTTTATGTTCTTCAAAAATTCCAAAACAAGGGGGGCGTGGCGACCGAGCCCTAAGATGGACGCTTGATCTTGGAGCTCCGCTCGCCAGCCAGAGAGATCGATAACCATCCGAGCGCACCGGACATCTAAACAGCCCCAAACCACCATCTGTGACCGGCGGAACACCGTGGGGATGACCAAGCGGAGGAAAACAGCGCCGCAACCCCAGAAGATGGCAAATTTCTTCTCAGCTAAGCCCCGCGGGCCTGCGCAAAATGGCGGCGGCGGGCCGCTACAACCGCACACTGCTGACCAGGCCGCTCACCTCAGGAACGGAGGGGGAGGCCTCCGCTCGTCTCAGGGACACATCTCCCACAGCGATCCGCCATCCGGTTCCTCCGGTTCCTCCAGCCCCTCCACGAGGAGCCCAGCAAAATCGAAGCCCAGGCTGACCTCCCCAGACAGGCCTCAGATTACACACGAAATGGAGGTAAGCACACAAGAAGCTGCAGCATCTCCTCACACTCCTGACCCCATAGCAGACTTTCCCACAGCAGACAGGCCCATCTCAGACACCATGCTGAAGGAAATGTTACTGTCACTCAGGTCTGCACTGCATACTGACATGGTGAGAGGGATAAATCAGTGCCATAAGGAAGTGCAAGCTATTGGGGGCAGAGTGGACAGGATTGAGCACAGAATGGAAGAATTCACTACCACATATAATGTAATGGTGGATGCTCACACAGCCCAGGGGGAGGACATTGCATGGTTGAAAGACAAAGTCTCAGACCTTGAGGACAGAAGCAGACGCAACAATATTAAATTGAGAGGAATCCCTGAATCTGTCCCAGCACCTCAGCTCCTGCAATATGCCCAAGCCCTATTCTCCACACTTGTGCCTACCCTCACAGCTCAGGACTTGATCATAGATAGGATCCACAGGCTCCCCAAACCCTCCTTTCTGCCGGAGGGCACACCAAGGGACACCCTGTTACGAATCCATTTCTTCCATGTGAAGGAACTGATATTCCAAGCAGCACGTAAACAAGACAAGGTCCCATCGCAATATGCAGATCTGCAAATTCTACCAGACCTATCTAGATTTACGCTCCAGAGGAGGCGAAACCTGGCCACCATAACAAAAGCTCTGAGGAACCATAGGATTCCACACAAATGGAAGTACCCAGCCACCCTCATCATCACACACAACGGTGTAACAAGATCAGTTACCACACTGGATGACGGCATTGCCACCCTACAACAATGGGGGATTCTTCCCGACCAGGCAGCGTACCCGTCGCCACCGCCACAGCCCCAACAGATCCAGGATGACTGGCAGGTGGTTTCACACAAGCGCAGTAATAAGAAACAAGCTGGGAGCAGCTCATAACATGTCTAATTAGGTACTCTCAAATCTCTCTGGCTGAAGGAGCTAGTACCTAGACTCCTATCACCCCGACACCTAGTTCAGCAGCTATGCCTGCACGCGGATCAGTTATCAGATCCCTTTTTACATGTTTGCATTACCCTTTGCTTTTGTTCCTCTTTTTTCCTTACTCTTTTTTTGACCACAGTGAATACCTAACTCAGGACCAGCTTTCCAACAGCACAGCGAAGATCACCACCACCAAGTCTTCTGTGACATCCAACGGACAGGTGAACCGCCACCACAGTGAGTACACCAAGCACCTCGCCACACACACAGACCCCCATTGACAGGAATGACTCTTAACTTTTTATCCCTGAATGTCAGGGGTTTGAATCATCCCGCTAAGAGGTTCTCCATGTGGAAGGAGGCCCGCAAACACAAGGCGGATGTACTCCTCATACAAGAAACTCACTTTCAGACACTTAAAACCCCTGTTTGCACAAACAAGAACTACCCGCATGTCTTTTTAGCGTGCACACCGGAAGGCAAAAAAGGGGGTGTCATGCTGGCCATTAAAGATACTGTATCCTTCCAACTAAAGGACTCCTTTATTGCAGACAGTGGAAGGTTCATAGTTGTTACAGGAGACTTGGACGCTAAGCCATTCACAATTGTGACTCTTTACGCACCCAACACGCACCAGATGCGTTTTGTTCAGCAGGTGATTAGAAAAATAAACTTCATGCTCTATGGTCGCCTCATAATTGGTGGTGACTTTAACCTCATAGCTGACCCGAAACTAGATACTACTACTGTGGACCCTAGAAGACCGTCTAAGCTACTCAGCCTCTTCCACAGGCATGATCTGTTCGACACTTGGAGGTGTATGCATGCTAGCGAAAGAAACTACACTTTTTTTTCCACGAGGCATTGCTCGTATTCTAGGATAGACATGTTTGTAACTGACAAGTGGCTCTTGCAGCGTGTTCGGTCCTCCACGATACATGATATCGGGTGGTCTGACCACGCTGCAATCACATTGACTCTTCATACACAGGGTGCCTCCCCCTCTCCACCTATCTGGCGATGCAATGTAAAATTACTTCAGGAACCTAAACTGTCCCCCATTTTATCTCAACATCTCACAGAATTCTTTCACTCCAACAACACACCTGACGCAAACCCGTTCTCCATTTGGAACGCTCATAAAGCCTTTATGAGGGGCATACTCATTCAATTAGGAGCAATAGAGAAAAAAAATACAATACTAAGCTTAATGACACGTTAACCTCAATACACGCATTAGAAACCCAAAACAAATCACTCCCCAATCCGATCACAGCAGCTACCCTCACTGAACTCAGGGAAACTCTGAGGGAACTCCTCACATACCAATACGACAAACACCTCAGGAAGCTGCAACTCAACACATACGCAAATGCCAACAGGGCGGGGAAATACCTGGCAAACAGAATCAAAGCGGCACGTGTCAGAACCAAAATCCCTTACCTGATCCATCCCAATACACGAGATAAGATCTTGAATCCCCAGGCGATTGCTGACCAATTTGCCGATTTTTATGGAGCCCTTTACAATTTACACGCAGACACCTCCACACCCCAACCATCCCCAGATAGCATCCAAAATTTCCTACGGAACCTCAACCTCCCGTCACTGTCAGAAGAACAGTTATCAACGCTCAATGCTCCATTCACAACAGAGGAAATTAATAGAATCACATTATCAATGCCGAATGGTAAATCCCCAGGACCTGATGGTTTCGGAAACGAATACTACAAGGTCTTCAAAGAACAACTTACCCCACACATACTACAAGTATTTAATAAGGTGAGTGAAACTTCATCCTTCCCACCCGAGATGCTGAAAGCCCACATCATAACACTTCCGAAACCTGGTAAGGAGCCTACCACCCCAGCAAATTTTAGACCAATCTCTCTCTTAAATTCAGATATAAAAATTTACGCAAAACTCTTAGCGAACAGATTGTCTAATATAATACCAAATATCATACCAAGAGACCAGATGGGCTTTGTAAGGGGGAGGCAGACCTCAGACGCCACAAGGCGCATTGTCAATATTATCCACCATGCCACAACCTCGAGAACGCCTTCTCTGCTTCTATCAATAGACGCAGAGAAGGCGTTTGATAGAGTGCACTGGAAATATATGGAAGCTGTGCTAGGAAAATTTGGGTTCACCGGTTCAATCCTCAAGGCGATTATGGCCCTTTACTCCTCCCCTTCGGCACAAGTCTACACCTCGGGACTGTTATCCAAACCGTTCACCATATCGAACGGAACCAGGCAGGGGTGCCCACTCTCTCCGACCATTTTCAATTTAATGATCGAACCTCTAGCGGAAGCTATGCGCACAAATGACGACATTAGGGGTTTCCAGATAGGCAACACCAAACAGGTTATTAACCTCTTTGCTGACGATGTGATACTGCTTTTGACAGACCCCATGACCTCCCTACCACAAGCACACAAGACACTCACAGACTTCGGGGCAGTCTCTTACTATAAAGTAAACTTCACCAAATCCCAGATCCTGGATTTAGGAGTGCATAAACACATCAAACACAGATTACAAAACTCCCTACCGTACTCGTGGACCAACAAAAGCATCACCTACCTAGGTATTCAGGTGTCCGCCAATACATCTTCCCTAGCGGACCTCAATTTCAAGCCGTTGTTAGTCAAGCTTGAGAAACAACTCAAGGAATTGAGTAAGAACGAAATCTCTTGGCTAGGCAAGATTGCGGCCTTCAAAATGTCAATATTGCCACAAATCCTATATATCTTCCGATCGCTCCCAATCCCTATACCCGCACACTATGTTACCTCCATTTCCAAAGCTACTTGGAAATTCACATGGGGAGACAAAAGAGCCAGATGCCCACGAAACAACCTTCTACCTCACAAATCAGTAGGGGGAGCAGGATATGTGGACATACAAGACTACTTATGGGCCACCAGACTTGATCAGTTGAGACACTGGTTCTCTCAAGCAGATCATCCACTATGGGTTGACATTGAAAAGGCTCTTACACCTACAAATGACCTTACCACTTTCCTAATGACAGACATATGGGACCCTGGTGGTTTATCCCCTACCCTACAGATATCCCTTCAGGCTTGGAGATTTCTCCAAACATGTACTCCCACAGAACATAAGGAGATCTTATACCAATTCCCGATTGAAACTCTAGGGGCTAAAATTCCTCACCTAAATATAACACGGTTAAAAGACAACAAAATTTACCACGTTCAAGACTTGTTCACTGGCCAAGCACCTAAACCAACGACAACAATTATGACTGAATACGACCTCCCTAGGGAATTATGGTTCTCATGCATGCAAATTTCCCACTTCCTGAGAGCACATCCACTGCCCACTATCTCTATACCCTCTAAGGCTTGGAGTTTCTACTCCTCACCCACACCATTAAGGGTATATCATTATTCTACAACCTTATAAATAACAAACGCAACTTTTCCAAATCTACAGCCCTCAGTAAGTGGGAAACGGACTTAGCCAAGTGCTTTTCTGATGACCAGTGGTTACTCGCATTCCGAACTATTCAGAAGGCGTCACACTGTGAGAACCATTGGGAAATGACCTTGAAAATTATCAATAGGTGGCATTACACTCCATATAGGCTTTCAATTTTCTTCCCATCTTCATCCCCACTATGCTGGAGAAACTGTGGGCAGATAGGCAATCTTCTACACACACTTTGGAGCTGCCCAAGCCTGACTAGCCTTTGGAACAAAACCTTCCAATTAATCTCCGACCTTACGGGTATACTGACCCCTCCTAACCCTTCCCTTGCACTGTTACAAATAGGCGTGGAACTCTTTCCACATGCAGACAGGTCAATGGTAACACACATATTATTGGCAACCAGAAATCTGATTTTACGAAATTGGAAGAGCACTAATGCCATTAATATATCAGAAGTTGTCGCATTAGTCAATAGGAATCACTCCTTCGAAAGGTTATTAGCAATTAACTCGCTTCGCTGTAAAAAATTTGATAGTGAATGGAAAATGTGGACTGATAGGTTTAAAGTTAATTGAAGTTGATTGTTTTTCGAATGTTATGGATATTCTATACTCATGTATAGACTATGTTATTTAGAACGTAGATGGTACTCGCTGTAAACACGGTACATTCACTGTATTTCCCTTCTTACTTTTTTACTTTCCCCTGTGTATTGTTTTGTCATGTAAAACTGTGAAATTTCAATAAAAAACATTGATTTAAAAAAATTCCAAAACAACTGCCTGTATATTGGGTAAAAAGCTGGGGTTCCCAAAAATTCCAAACGCAAAAACTAACATGGAAACAGCAGGTCCAGATGTGCCTGCCATGGTACTGGGACACTGATTTTTGCAGAGACTTTAGTGAATGTTAATATTAGTACCCACCAGGCAAAGCTGTTGTGGTCTCATGATCTAACGTGCTGGTCTCAGGTCACATAAAAATAGCAGTGCCGGAGGTGCCATTTCCCTATGCCAGCAAAGTGTTTATACTGCACATTTGGACACCCCAGTCCTGGATCCTTGAGTCCTTTATTTTTTATTTTGATAGGTCCGTTCCATGGAGCACTAGGTTTTTCTGTGCCTGTTATCATGGGCATCTGCAAATAGGGGCAAGGTGGAGCGCTCCTCCTCACTGATTGGCTGCCTGTGTAGTGTGTAGGTGTGTTGTTGTAGATGGATCCGCCCACTCAAGTGCGAGCCACCGAGCTGAGTCATATGCTGGCAGTCTGCCACGATGTAGATCCGGGCCGACACTGCCACTGCCCACTCAAGTGCGAGCCGCCCAGTGATATGCTACCTGTGCCTAGGCAACATAAGAACCGTGAGGAACCACAGGTAACAGCAGTTAGTAGCAGCCAGGACTCCCAGGAGGAAGAGCATTTTGATTTATTTATTGCTAATTTGCTGGAAATATATTGTCTCTTTAGTGTATTATGTTGTTATTATCATGACTAAAATACAGAGATAATTCATGTCTTCTTCACTTTGTATTAGAAGTTACTATTCAGGCCAGGCGTACCAGACCAGTCCATGCCCATATAATTTATATAGCCTAGAGAATGCTAAGTACATCTTTTTGTATTGTAATACATCTGTTGTGGCCATATTTTGATCTTGATGAAAACAGCTATACAGACTGTATAGCTGTTTTCATCAAGATCAAAATATGGCCAGAACACAATGGGGCACGTGCATTAAGGGCCCCCTCTCTCCTGCCATCCCTCTATCACCTATAAAAAGATTCATGCATTGCCGCTACTGCCACCCCCTAATTCAGGCGCCCGGACCCTTTTCTGGCACAGGGTGCATGAATTACAGTGGCGGGGGGTGTTTTTGAAGCACCCTTCATATCACCCCCCCCCCCCCTGAAAAATGTTCTGCGTACGCCCATGCCTGTTATAATCCAAACAAACATGTGTGGTTATTCTAGCTATAATATGTTGTAGGTTTATCTGCAATTGATCAGGCAACAGTAATTGCAGGTATGTTATCAGCTCTCCAACCCCAGCTGCTGGTAAAGGTAGATCCTATCTATCCAATAAAGCACAAAAAAAACATAGTTAAAAATAAAAAAAAAGAAAAAAAAATAAGAAAAAAAAAAATTTTTTACTCACCTCTAAATGCCTGTTGCTAGGGGGTCCCTCGAAGTCTGCCACCTTCATAGCCCGGGCTAAAAGTCACTTCCTGTAGGCAACGCACAGTCATCTGGGACATGTCATGTGTCCCAGATGAGTGAGCGTCGAATCACGGCGCACGGCGCCGCTCGCGCATGCGCAGTGGGTGCCCGGCTGTGAAGCCCAGCCGGGTTCCCACATTAAGAATGCCGGCGTCGTGAGCGGAGCGGGGAACGAGGGGGGGGTCTCGTTCCCCCGCATCGCTGGACCCCGGGACAGGTAAGTGTCCGATTATTAAAAGTCAGCAGCTGCAGTATTTGTAGCTGCTGACTTTAATTTTTTTTTTTTTTTTGCCCGGCCCTCCTCTTTAAAAATAAAAAAAAAGACAACATAGATTAAAGAGAAATCGATCCCTTGAAATCATGCCAAAGAGGCAAGCAGAGGCAAATAATTAGTCAACGGTATTACCTGTGGTCTCTGGGCAGCTAATCTTTCCCCATTACTGACTTTCCATGCCTTGTTCTGCACTGTCTCTGTGTGGAGGCTGATATCTTGGTAAAGACAGGGCTTTGCTTCCTTATGTCAGAGCCTTCGGCAATATATAGAGTGAGCCACACAGTATTGACATCACCAAATCTCACTACAAATCTCGTGAGGATAGCAGTCAGAGGTGGCAGTGCCTTAGATCTCACAGCGCAGTTATACAGCTATGAGGCTGTATGTGCAGGAGTGCCTAGGCACACTCACATACCAGGAAGTGCACTGCTATTTTCAAGAACAAATTCACGGCGAAGTGTACATTATTTAGCATAATTAACATAATTAACATTTCTAGATGTTCTCTATAACATAGCAAATCTTCACTTTTTAGGTTCAGGTCCAAATTATAAATAAATAATAAAAACAATCCTTGTTTAAAATAAACCCATTTATTAAAAAAAAAATTAAAAATAGGCATCCAGAGACATCATGCATCTAACATCACCCTCTACCATGGAAAAGAAAATGTCCAGTAGTTAAAATTCAGGGATTACACAAATATTTTTTTTTAAATTGAGTAACAAAGAGGCAAATACATAACTAACCAATAAGAGGTCATCTTTGTTCTCCCAATGACGCACCAGACATTCACCTGTACCCCATATGTATATGGTGACATAAACATACTGCTGTTTCCTACACCATTACAATCTTTGAAGCTAGGTCTTTGTTCCAATAATTGAATGCATTGGAAAATACATCTGTTAACTGGAAAAAAAAAAAACTGCCAGTGGAGTTTTCAGATACTGTATACTGGAAAAAAGGATTTGCTGCAATGCTTTGATGTGTGTTATGGAGGCATTTGTTCATAATAGTGCATTTCCAAATGGCAAATCACAGTGATTTAAATCCAAACACCAGACAAAACCTTTTAATGGATAGAGTAAAGAAGGGTCAGAACCCCTTAGCAAATTTTTAGTGTCATCAGTGAACCTATAAGAAAGATTTAACATCCCTTTCTAAACGGTCACCTAACTGAACAGAATGTGGCTGGAGATGCCATTTTAGAAAACTCTGCCGCTATAGTTTTGCTAGACAATGCATATTTGTAAAAATAATTGTGTACATACTCACCTGTCTTCCTCCTTAGCTGTTAAATGCCACTTTGTTATTGAGAAATGCTCAAGGGAGAACAGACACTTCCAGGAGTGTCAGTATCTAAGGTCTCATGCAGCTCTTAATGGCTTTTCCTCCCCACCCAAAACAGGAGACAGTGGGGATGTGGAGGTGAGCAGGGGAGGAACCATTGAGATCTGCAGGGGAAACAGGAGATTGATACTCTCAAAAGTGTAAATTTCCCAACTTCATGAGACCATTTCTCAGTAATAGAGCTGGATTCTGTAATGCAGGTGGCAGGAAAGATAAGTACAGTGCCTTGAAAAAGTTGCTTTAATCACATCTACAAGATTTGTTTTAACATGATGAATTGCATTTTGGTGCAGTACTGTGAAAACATTTATTTATGTGTGTACAGAATTAATCACAGAATGTGTTTTGTGGCCATATAGATAATCTTGTCTATGACTACTAACAACTTATGGTATAACCACATACATGTAAAATATCCAGTTATATTATTGCTAAAGAAATGTTGCATGGATGAGAATAATATTTTGTGAGCAAACAGATAAAAGGCTTGGAGCTGGCAGTGCAGCATAAGTGGAAGGCTGACATGACTGGGTTTGTAGGTTAGGCTGCAGTAGAAGTAAGGTTAATATTAGATTTGGCTTTAAAATGTGTCAGGGTCTTACCCCATTGGAGGAAGCAGGGGTGGAGCAGGGTGGGGTCACATTGGAGTGATAATGGGGAAGTGACTTAGCCTCATGGTCAGTTGAAGTTGGACAGTGACAGACAAGCTTCTCCCACCCTCCCTCCCTGATTCTTTGGCCCCAGTTGCCATCTTTTTTCTCCCTTTTTCTTTTCATATTTGAATTTTTTCTCTCTTTATTTTCATGTTTCTGCATTTTTGACAGTGGGTGATAGAAGGTTCTATCTTGCATTTTTGCAAAATTGGTCCTTTATGAGCATGAGTTGTTGTAGCAGCTGGCAGGGGTTTCAGGGTCTTTGAAGGCAGTAGATGGCTTTAAAAATTTGAAGAATAATGGGTTGTGCCCATCTTAAGCATGGGTGTACCTTCCTTATTCAAGCAAGGCAGTAATGTATTGATGGTTATTTGGCTGTATCAAGGGTATATTGGTTGTAAAATGTCCCCTGAGTCAGTGTAGTAGCAGTTGGAGGCCTTGAATTAGAATTTTGGCAGATACAGCCAGTTGGTCAATATGCAGATGCCATCAAAGACCCTTGATGAATAAGAAGGCCAGTCATTGATATTGTTGTTATTGTTGCTATAATTTTGATGAAGAAGAATGTATTTTCTTGTAACAAAAGTTGCATTTGTCTTATTCTGTTATTTAATAAATGGCTGCTATGGCCTTTCATATTGTTGTCTGGTTACTGGGAATATAGGAATTTTGTTAGGGTGGAGTATATTCAAGGTCATGACAGCCGTTATACATTGCAATACCTCAGTCATGCAAACCTGCAACTAGCCTGCATGTAGACAGCATTACTGTTAGGTTCTATGGAGATAAGGGTAAAGCTCTAATGAGCCACCCAAGCTGGTGTAGACCACAACTCTTGGACAAGATCGCCTGCTGATATGAGTGCTGTATGGAGATCTTTATATGTGTAGCCAGGTGCTTGGCTAGAGAAAAGGAAACGATATGGAGACTAAGCTTCAGCTGCTTTGTGTGACTAGACAAGACTCTTATGCTGGCTTTTTGTGCCATTCAGCATCCATCCAGCAGAGGAAGCCAGTGGGCATGAAGGACTTGAGAAATGTTGATGCAAGCTGCATTGAACTTTGGGAAATGTAGGAAGAGGGTAATGCATAAGAGTAGATAGAGTGATGGACAGCAACTCCCAGGTGTACAGTACTCTTAGTAAACTCAGAACAGTTTTCCCCCTGAACTTTAGAGATAGAACTTCTTTCTGTGAGAGAATCAGTGT
Source organism: Lithobates sylvaticus (assembly GCA_028564925.1). Classification (NCBI taxonomy): domain Eukaryota; kingdom Metazoa; phylum Chordata; class Amphibia; order Anura; family Ranidae; genus Lithobates; species Lithobates sylvaticus. The sequence goes on along the minus strand of CM053029.1, from coordinate 108,752,106 downwards.
ACACATTGTTATCCCTAGCCTGCTACAAGCTGTCACTGGAGCACTGTTAATCTGTGTGTTGTGAAGACTGGAGTCACTCCATAAGTGAGCTGACATCTGTACAGCTGGACCAAAGCTGCTGCACCACTAGGACTGGTGAGGGGGCATTATTGCCAATGATCTATCGCTGATAGCAGAGACTGAGCACATAGGGACTGGACATTTTACTAGCAGCCTTTACCACTTCATGCAGACTTTACTGGGACTGTACTTTTGTACACTACTGTAAAGACTGGGCCCCAATGCTAGCTGGCTAAAAAACTAGAGCAAAGGATCGTCTCTTTGGATAGCTGCTCCACAATTTGAGGCCCGTAGAAAGGGTTAACTCTAGTAAAGTCTGGGTCTTAGCATAGTCATTCATATAAAGTGCATTCTAAACAGTATAGTATACTGGTCACAGGAAAGTTATTACAGCACTGATTACCATTGCCATTGAAGTTATCTATGCCATTGTTTAATGTTGATTTGCAGATTACCAGGCATAGAGTAATCAAACCGTATATATTCTTATTTTAAACTACTACAATATAGTAGCACCTTTGTCTAGAGAATTGTGTTTGCCTTACACTCTACTTGTTCCCATATGTACATATTGCCATCTCCAATCAATTACAATATAACGTGTTTCTTTATTCCTAATTAGTCAGGTGTTTGCTTCCTAATACTGAACTGTAGTGAGTGCAGGATATTTGTACTTGTTCTAGTAATAGTGCTGCAATATCCTTTTTGCTTAAAGCGGAGCTCCACTCGATTTTAACATAATATCTTACAGTGATTTAAAACATTTTTCTACAGTACCTTTTTCTTCTTCTGAAGTTGTCTGTTTCCTGTCTATGGGGATCACAGATATGGGAGGGGAAAGTGCGGCTATTTTGCAATATCCTGTAACCGAACTGTCTCCTGGGAGCTTGTGTAATAGCTCCCAGGAGTCAGTGCGGCGGCCTGTCGCGAGTTATTGCGTGATTTAGAAACACAGCACAGCTCCGTTGCCATCACAAAGGGGCGGGACTTGTGATGGCAACCTTAGCGCTCGAAATTGCCGTTACTGCGCATTCGCGAGATCGGGGATCGAACGGGCGGTGCATGCTGGTCCATCAGCAGCACAGTGTCCCAGAAGAGGATGCCTGTGGGCTTCACATGCCCACAGGCAAGATGACAACCGCCATACTAAAAAAATCTAACTTCTTTTGTGTTGGGAAAAAGGACAGCAGACTTCACTTGAAAAGGAACATGTGAGTTATATATTTAAATAGATAAATCTTTGTCATTATGCCAAAAAAAAAAAAAAAAGCGTTGGAGACAGTGGAGTCCCGCTTTAACCCGGGATGTCAGAGCAGCTGAGGTCATTCACCAAGTCGAAGCGAAGAACCAAATTTACCAAGTGGTTCCTGCGGAGGTAGCGCTACATACAGAGTGAGGTGGGTGAGGGGGGTTAGTTAGCCCCATAATTATTAAATATTTTGTGACTCTCTGACTTCTCCATGAGGAGGAGTATATGTACTATACCAAGCTTTTCCTGGAAGGCCTAGAGCATATAGTCATTAAAATTTGTCATTGTTGAAGTCTTTTAAAGTTTTCAGTTTGTCCTCTAGCCCTAGCTAATTAGAAGGCACACCTTCAAAGAATCAAAACAGCCTGAGTGAGCTAGAAGCTACCTCCTGGCAGCTTATACTGTAGCTATTTACTAACATTGTTACATAACTAATTTAAATAATCATCCACAAGCCAAAATAAGTGTATGGTTTTGAGACACATAGTGAAACAGCATTTATCCTCTACATGCTTTAATACAGCAGGCTCCCCCTTATTTCATCCCATGTCATCATGCCTCTTCACAGTACAGGCCTCTGGTAATATCAGCAAATTGGGGAGACATAACAATAACATAGGTCCACGTAAAAAAAACTTTTTATAACCCGAGTAAACTTTCAGTTTAAATCAGGGGAAGGGACAGCACTCTAATAAATAAATACAGTTGTAATGTGGATTGTAGTTGATAACTGCTGTGGAACCTCTTCCTTTGTTACTGCTATATTATCCTTCTGCATTGTGAACAGGGTTAAACTGAATATTCAATAATGCAGAAGTGCAGAAGCCATCTTTAAGGAGACCACTTGGCAATGCTCGTCTATGGAGTGCAGGAGGCAGTCATCTTGGCTGGGTCTGATTCAATACTAGAGGGTGGTGATTGGCTAATGCAACAGAACAAGCATAAGTGGGTTTGCAGGCAGGTTAGAAAAAGGATAAAGAACTGTCAGGAATAAAGCAGGTGTGTGGGAAAATGACTGAGCTGCTGCTGGCCAAATTGATCTCTGCCATAGCTGACCACAATTGGGTGAGAACTCAGAGAAGTAAAGAGAGCGGGAACCTTCTTGAAAGAGTGTGAGATGTGATTTGTAAATCCGATGAGATCAGACTGTATTGGAGGGCACTCCTATTGTTTGTGAGGAAGAAAATGAAGGACTATCTCAGCAGGATTGAAAGAGAGACTTTACAGTAATTCCGGTCCCTGTCTGAGGGCTGAAAGAGAGAGTTAATCTGCTGTCTGCTGGGAACTGTTGTGCTTTCTTTAAGGGCACCAACTTTGCTGGCCAATTTTGTTAATTAGTGTTAGTGAGAATACTGCAGGACAGGTATTAACCATATCTCAGAGAGTAACACCATTGTATTATTATTTGTATGAGTATACTTGCTCTTCTTTTACGCTATGCTTGGCCTATTAAATTCTTTGAAATATATTAAGGTGCGCCAGTAAGTTCTGGTTGAACAAGGTGTGTCAACTTTAGGTGTGTAAAAACCACAAGGCAATGCAGTGGCTCCTCCAGGAGTAGTGCTACAGAGAACACATGCTTATAGGAAGGGAGGGCACTTCAATGACCCCATCAGTGTGCTACTGCTCTTTTATTGTCCAGTCAAATGCTGGGGCAGATCCCAGCCTAGGTTGTATTGGTAAACTGCATTGTATCCTGTAGAAAGGTCCAGAATCAGGTTTTACTGCCTGGCTGCCCCATCTTAATCACACGATTGCATTGCATCTACTGCCAAGTGTTTAAAAAGATATGGTTTAAGTGGTTCAAATTAAAATCAAAGTAATGTAAAATCTTGCTCTAAATAAATCAATACTCATCCATTCAACTTGTGTTTATTACAGATTTAGTCTTTGTAGTTAGGGAACCTATTCAAATAAATCGGCGGCACAGTGGTGTAATCGGCGGCACAGTGGTGTAGTGGTTAGCACTCTCACCTAGCAGTAAGAAGGGTCGCTGGTTCGAATCCCAACCACGACACTACCTGCCTGGAGTTTGCATGTTCTCCCTGTGCCTGCGTGGGTTTCCTCCGGGTACTCCGGTTTCCTCCCACAATCCAAAGACATGCAGGTAGGTTAATTGGCTTCTGTCCAAAAAATTGGCCTTAGTATATGGATGGGGACCTTGGATTGTGGGCTCCTTGAGGGTAGGGACCAATGTGAGTGTGCAATGTGCAGGGATAGGGACAATTGTAGACACTCACACAGGTTGAACTGGATGGACTGATGTCTTTATTCAACCTTACTAACTATGAAACTATGAAACTATGAAATGAATTTTTCCTTGGGCTTATAATTACATTTCCCCAGGATACATAAATAACATATGGTACAATTCCTCAATGAAGGTATTTTGCAACTCTTTAGTAGCCATGCCACCATAGGTTTTCCTGTGTGCCTATAAACTGTGACATGGTTGTACCCTTCTACTTCAATACTGCAATCCTCTCTACCTATGTATATCCAGCATAAGTATAGTCTAACATTGAGTTCCACTCTCAAGATAAAAAAACCTTGTCTCTACCATCCCAAACATATTGTAATTTTCCATTCATTATGCAGCCTGATGTAGGATCTGCATAGTGTGATGAAAATCAAGACCATTCTGTTTCTGCAGCTTGCAAAATATTTGCACATAATCGATTGAGTGTCAGGATTTAAATATGGTGTTTTATTCATACATATACAGTATATATGAATGATGGATGGCTATAGATATTCACACATATTTAAAGCAGGCATCCACCAGCGGTGGTCTTTTGTGCTCCCAGATGGTGTCTTAGATAGACTGAGAATTATAATGTGAAGATGCAGGTGGCAGACACATTCAAGCCCGACATATGTATTTAAGACGCTAAAGAAGTGGGTTTAAAGAAAAACTTTAGTAACAGTCATTACATATTACAGCAGGGGTAGGCAACGTTTTGAGCACAGTGTGCCGAAAAATGTTTTCAAAGAAATTGAGGGTGCCGATTTTATAACAAAAACATTTTTAACTTCACACTGTCAATCACGAAAAGGATTTTTTATAAAGTAAATGCTAGTGTAAACTACTTGAGTAATAGTGGCTAATTAACATCTTGCACTCTCATGCCTTAGATCAGCCCCAAGTCCTATACCTCCAGTCCTCAGATCAGCCCCAATTCCTGCGCCTTCACACCTCCGATCACTGTACCCCACTGCTCATCTGTCACCTCACTGTACTACCCTTCACATCTACCCCACCTTTGTACCCCCTGCACATCTGCCCCACCTCTGTGCCCCCTGTACATCTTCCCCACCACTGTACCACCCTGCTCTTCTGTGCCACCACTGTAACTCCCCTGCTTATCTGTCCCAAAAATGTACCCCCTTTCTCATCTGGCCCACTACTGTATCTCCCTGCAAATCCTCTCCACCGCTGTACCCCCATGCTCTTCTGTCGTAACACTGAACTCATCTGCCCCACCACTGTAACCCCCTTTCTCATCTGCCTCTCCACCGTTCCCCCTGATCTTCTGTGCCACCTCTGTTCCCCTGCTCTTCTGCCCCACCACTGTAAACCCCTGCTCATCTTTCCCACCAATGTACCTCCTTTCTTCTCTTCCCCACCATTGTACCCCATGGCACATCTGCCCTACCTCTGTACCCCCCTGCTCTTCTACCCAACCTCTGTACCCACCTGCTCTTCTGCCCCACTTCTGTACCCACCTGCTCTTCTACCCCATCTTTTTAACCCCCTGCTCATCTGTCCCACTAATGCACCTCCCTTTCACATCTGCCCCAACACTGAACCCCCCCTGCTTATCTTTTCCATCACTGTAACCCCCTTCTCATCTGGCACAACACTGAACCCCCCTGCTCATCTGTCTGAACACTATAACCCCTGCTCATCTGACTTATCAGTGTACTGTACTGTGCTTTTCTGTCTCACCGCTGAACCCCCTTCTCATCTCTCCCACCACTGTACCTCCTGCACTTCTGCCAAACCACTGTACCCCCCTGAACATCTGCCCCACCGCTGTACCTCGTTATTCTGTCCCACCGCTAAACTCCCTTCTCATCGCTCCCACCACTGTACCTCCTGCACATCTGCTCCACCTCTGTACCACCTGCTCTTCTGCCACACCAATGTACATCCTTTTTCATCTGCCCTGCCACTATACCCCCCTGCACAACTGCCCTACCTCTGTACCGCCCTGCTCTTCTGCCCCACCAGTGTAACCCCCTGCTCTATAGTGGTGTACCACCACTATAACCTCCTTCTCATCTGGCCCATCATTGAACCCCCCCTGCTCATCTGCCTCATCACTGTAACCCACTTGCTCTTCTGTCCCACCGCTAAACCCCCTTCTCATCTCTTCCACCACTATACCCCCTGCACTTCTGCCTCATCATCGTACCCTCCTGCACTTCTGTCCCTCTTCTGTCCCACCACTAAACAACCCCTGATCATCTGCCTCACCGCTGTACCCTCCTACTCATCTGCTTCACTGCTGTACCCCTTCTCTATGATATGCAGAGTGGTGCAAGGAAGCAGAGATGAGACACATCTTCCTGTCACCTCATCCCCGCTGATCCATCTTTTGCATCCAGCCCACGTGCTTGTATGTGATGTATGTGATGTCACATACAAGCATCTGGAATGGATGCTCAATGATGAGCTCAGGTCAGGGGAATGTTCTGAAAGCAGTGGGCCAAGATCGAGCCCCCACAGCTGAGAAAAAGTGAGGTGCCAAGCGCCGCAGCAAAATTTGGTGTGATTTTCATTGCACTGAATACTGGCTGTGGCCTAAAGGGACACAGAGTTCAGGGGTTCAGTAGTAAGTGATGCAAAGTTCAGGGGTCAGGTTTAAGTGATGCAGAGTTCAGAGGTTGGGAGTAGGTGATGTAGAGGTTGGTAGTAGTAGATGATGCAGAGCTGAGGGGTCAGGAAAAAAAATGTTTTTTTATATATTTTTTGGGGATATTTAGTATAGCAAAAAGTAAAAAAAAATTTGTCCCTCTTCTTTTGTTTATAGCGCAAAAAATAAAAACCGCAGGGGTGATCAAATACCACAAAAAGATAGCTCTATTTGTGGGGACAAAATGATAACAGTTTCATCTGGGTACAGTGTTGTATGACCACGCAATTGTCATTCAAAGTGCGACAGCGCTGAAAGCTGAAAAATGGCTTGGTCAGGAAGGGGGTAAAAATGCACTGTACTGAGGTGGTTAATAAGGCAATGTGTACCGTGGTGGTACACTATCATATATAGAAAACATAAGCCATGTGGGTCACATATAGACCCAAATCAGTAGAAGAAGCATTATTTGTTAATGCTCTAAAAGAAGAAGGGTTTAGTAAAGCCTATAGGTTGGATTAGTGAAGAAGAAAAGAGTAGAGTCAGATTAAGAGTGGAGAAGGAAAGACACTCCATCTATGCTAAGGTGTGGTGGCATCAAGGTCACCCTCTGCCCATGTTACAAACTCTGTGGAGTACCACGATTCTCTGGAATAACTAAATTATCAACTATTTGCAAAAAATGTAGTGTATCCTTCACATATGAGGCCAAACTAACAACATGGGGTCTTAGGTGCTTATCTATCAGTTGACTTGCACTTTCGGAAATTGAGCCATTGTCGGAAATGATTGGTCACCCTGGTGGATTAGTGGCATTTTTGTGAATTTTAGGGAGCGAATATGGTGTCGGAACTCAGATGTTTAGTTCTAATACATTCCCATATTTCTTTGGAGATAGCTCCACTTTTTACCGCTCCATCACAATGGCTATACAATTCTTGTTTGAATCTTTCTAGCATTGTGATGGAGATTGGGCAATAACAATCTTTATTTTGGACGGTATTTTTGGACGGTATTTTTGTAAGTAATAATTTTATAGAAAATGTTCTAGAAAATGATTACTTAAAAATGTGCATCCCACCCTCCTCTGTCTTCCCCTTATCATGCAAATTTTTAAGTAATTATTACTTGATGATAATGGGGAAGACTGAATGATAATTAGCTGACAGCTGAGCGGCCAGCTTTGAGAAGGAAGGGCTGAGCCCAGCCCTGACACCTTGACTGTGATGTACAATTCCGGGTGTATGTGCCCGGGGATGAAATCACTTCCGGTATGCAGTATGCAGCACAGGCAAGTTTGGCGCATGCGCAATGGAAGGAGGGCGCCTGGGACCACAGGTGGCCAATGATCTTGGCCCTTACTCCCTCTATGGGATTGTTAGGAGATGAGGCACAAGCAACAGCTGGTATGCTTATCCCCGCCTTTTCTCCCTATATATTTGGGTTGTTTGGCACACACATTGAAGAGCTCTCCCATCAGGGAGCATAATTGAAGGATAGACGCCGGTCTGAGAGGCATGTTACTATTATTACTGCTAAAGATATGAGGTTGAAGTTGTGCAGTTTTGATTTATTTCCATTTTTTATTTCGTTATATTAATTATATATATATATATATATATATATATATATATATATATATATATATATATATATATATATATATATATATATATATATATATATATATATATATATATATATATATATAAAAAATAATTTTTTATATTCCTTCAATATTTTTCTTTTTCATATACTCAGTTTGCAGTGTCGATTTGGAACAATTGTTTTCTGCTTGGTCTAATATAGACATGTGCACAACAAAAAAAAAAATAGTTTATTTTCGTTTCGTTTTTTTCGTTTCCGAAAAAAAATCTTTTTTTTTTTCGTTTCGTTTCTTTAGTTTCCGTTGATTCGTAACGATTCGCAAATTCGTAAGTCGTCGGTGTTCGTATTCGTAACAATTCGTACATTCGTAAGTCGTCGGTGTTCGTATTCGTAACGATTCGTACATTCGTAAGAGTTATTTTTTAGTTGATTTCGTTTTTTTGTTAGTTTAATTTTCGTTTATTCGAAATTCGGACGCATTCGTATTTATTCGTACATTCGTAACATTCGTAGATTCGTAATCGGAGCATAATTCATAATTTTATGTAATGTGTATGCTATTATTACATTTTAATAATTTACGAATCGAAAAAAAAAAATCCGAATTGAAAAAAAAGTTACGAATCGAAAAAAAAAAGTTACGAATGTACGAATTTTTTCGTTCAATCCATTCGAAGCACCGTAAGCAACGCCATTGTAAGAGACACAGAAAATTACGATTCGAAGAAAAAAAAAAGTTACGAATGTACGAATTTTTTCGTTCATTTTCGTTGTTCCTGTTTTCGTTTTTCGGATTTTTTTCATTCGTACATTCGTTGTTTCTAATTTGTTTTTTTCGGATTTTTGTGGTTTTTCGGATTCGTTCTATTCGAGCGATTCGTTCATTCGTACGAAAACGAACGAGCGAAAATAACAAAAAAAAAACAAAAAACGTAAAAAAACGAAACTAATTGCACATGTCTAGTCTAATATGCAACCCTACATGTACGGGAGAAAACGTCGAAATCCTTATATATATTGGTTTGTGTGGTCTTGTTAAAAATCCTCCTATGCGCCTCCCTGAGTGGGAAACTGTGGAGTTCTGCAGAAGATATGACATGTTTTCCAATGTTTGTGAGTATATGTATATATATTGATGTGATGCAGTGTATGTTAATATACACAAAAGAATATTATATTATGGTAGAATTTTCTGATTTCAGAGTGGTGACTTACAACCCTGAAGAAGATAATAGAAACGTCGTTGGATACAGTACCAAATCTATGTCATTGCTGTAGTACGATCAATCAGCCTTATTAGTTTGGGTATCAGCACTTCTCATTTCTATGACATTTTGTATGTACTGCATTGTTTTTAAATTGTCCCATGTGGGAGTTTTGTAAGTGTTTCAGTAAAACCATAATTTTTTTATATATTACATGGTTGTTATGTTGATTGCCTTTAATATATATATAATATATATATGCTAGGTTGGAATGAGCCCAGTGCAGTTGGGACATGGAAGTCAGATACCCCACCAGCATGCAGATGTATTCAGCTATGCACAGGCCCTAGACAGGGCTGGACGCACCCGGAACAGCTGGCTGTAGTCTTCCTGTCTTTTATGGTTGGTGGAGGCTAGAGCAGGTAGCAAAGGGCCTTTCAGTCCAGGCCAAGTGTTCTCTGCTAGGAATTATATCCTCCTTGGAGGACCTGGGAGAGGTGTAAAGATACTAGAGGGGCAGCTGCAGTGATCTTGTCTCTGGAGTGACATTCAGGAGTCGTTAGCTGGATGCATAAAGTCAGAGCCCTCTGAGTGAATACTAATGACCCTGGGAAAGGGAGAGACTATGGAAGGGAAGCTGGCTACACATAATGTGTTGTGTGCTGCTTTCACATAATAACGGCTATGGTTCTTCCACTATATGTGATCGACAGAGTACTGCCAAGCGACCCCAGTTAGTATGTTTGTGTGATGAGAGTTGTCACTGCCATCTTCTTAAGAGCCTCAGTAAACTGCGGAAACTGAATAATTTGGGTGGACACTCCTTTCTTTAAATATAAAAGCTAATGGCCAGGGATGTTGTGGAAGGGCTGTGGCATAGAGTTGGGCACAATATGGCAGAAGTAGAGGGCTATAAGCAGGTAGGTTGTTCTATAAAAGAAGAAATTGGTAGCGCCAACACACAGCCAATCAAAAGCCCCATTACATGTGTGTAATTACAGTGACCTTTAAGCCCTGCTGTTAAATTTTTCATGTACGCCTTGCCTGGAACGGAACACCCTCTGTACAAAAAAAGTCCTGCCTAGGCCCTGTGCCTACTATGCATAACCACTGCTCATCACATGCATTCCTTTGGCTGGGGCCATATGGTTCCTCAGAAGCACTGTCTCCAATGCCTTTCACTAAAATGGCAAAATGTTGCAGAAGTGTCCGAATTTTTACCATAACTTCATCAAAGTGAAATAGCCTTTGCTTATTTTATAGTAAGGATTCACTTGCTGCAAATAACATGGCTAGTGGCATTAAAGTGATTGTAAAAAAATATTAAAATAATAAACAGGTTTATTCTTACTTGCTCTGTGCACAGACTCACCCTTTTCCTCCTCTTCTTTACCTGTCACCATAGCAAGGTGCGGGATTGCTCCTGAGCCTGGCTCTGTGTGTCCATTGATACAAACAACATGGTTTGAGCCCATCCCCTGCTTTCTGCTCACTGGATTTGACTTAAAGCAGCAGGAGTCAATGGCTTCCACTGTTCTCAGTAAAGCCTGTAAGAATAGGAAGAGAGGTAGAGAAGACCTGCAGCTGGGTGCAGCGCTGGATTGATACAGGAGTCAGGTACATTTTAGAAAGAGGGAGAGGGGGGGACACACAGAGGAAGATAAAATGACTCTATCGTGAGACAGACAGAATCATGTAGGCTGCCATCGGTGGACTCTACTTTTGAGAATGTTAGTTTCCTGTCTCTCAATGCTGTTTGAGTTGCTGACCTGGAACAAGTAAAGAGATAAGTAGTTTTGACACTTTTCTGATACCCGATTAACATATGCTTGTTCTGTGGCTGTGATTCAAAAATACTCTGGGCATGGCTAAAAAAAACACCCTTGTAGTGGGGTCCTCCCCTATTGCAAATGTTAAAAGCTTGTTAAATGAGAATTCCAGGTATGGAAATTTATTTTATACATAGTTACATTGTACTTTGGTACAGCTTGGATCGATGTAACTATGTATATACCATACCAGCCCAATGCCCCTAGAAGCTAGAAGTTACTGAAGTAGACACCGCTACTCTAGTGATCTCCACTAGCTCCTGGGTCCAGTGCTGAGTGGTTGCCCTGCTGCATATAAAATGTAAATCATCAATGAGAGAACACTTTGCATTCATTCATAAAATGCAAAGCTTTCTATTAACGGTGCTTGTGCTGAGTGGCCAACCTCCTGTGTTCAAAATGCAGCAGTACAGCCGCTTGGCACGGGACCTAAGAATAAGTAGAGATCACTGGAGTAGAATTGTCTACCTTAGTGATTTCCAGCTTCCAAGGGCATTGGCCTGGTATAGTATATATGTAGTTAAATTGGCCCAGGCTGGATACTATGTTTATGTATAAAACATTCATACCTGTAAGTCTTCTTCTAGATGTAGAGTGTTAAGAGGTACGGTAATACTTACTGTAGTCCTTGCTCTGGCAGGTTTCCTCCACAATATGCAACCAGTCCCCTGAAGCCTCCCCTCCAGGATCTTGGTAACAAATGAGGAGGCTTCAGGCTTGTGTGTGATAGAATAGTGCAACTTCAACCCAAAACTTAGTAAACACTTATTGGTGGACTTAGCCTTTCTTTCACCATGACCTTGTTGTCACTCCTCTTGCTATTACCGTTCAGACTTGTTTTTAGTACGGCTCCTCATTTAGTACATTTATAGTGACCACAGGATCACTTTGACTGCAGTTCTTTACTGTCCAAAAATATTGTAGTGTATAACAAAAAAATGTTATGCTATACAATTGGGTTTTTGTGCAATTCTTTTCCATTGTACCCCAAGTGTTACTGATTTATTTCGTAATTATTAGGTATGTACAAGTACATTTGTTAAACAGGCTCTCCTAGACTGATAGCCTTCACACTAATCCATCAGGTGGCCCCCTTCCCTTGGGTATATTCCTGCGTCAGGTCAAGACCCCTATTTCATTTTACACACCAGGCTCTGAATACTTTCCAGATGTTTTATTGCCAGCTTCAGACATCTGTACAAGTTCATTGTAGCATCACGTACAGTGCCTGGGTCTGCAAAATAGTTTGCTTAACCTGTTTACACAGGATTAGTTAATGAGATAATCCATCTTATGGACGTTTAATCAGATATTGTATGACCTTTGTCATAACTTGTCCCATTCTGAAAAACACATTATTATGAGGATATTAGATGTCAGACTAAATGAATGCTCTGCATAATGACAAAGTAATATGACATTGTTTGCTGAATAACATTAACCCTATTGTTTGGATGTTTTTAGAGTTTTATGTTACTGCCAATTCCAAGTGAGGAATTGTTGCGTCCACTATACCCAAAGCAGTAAAACCTGCTTCTGATCCTTGTGGGCATCATCTTTTACAATATACAATATATGCGTCTGTATTAGTGCAAAGATATATAAATATCTTTGCACTAATACAGACGCATATATTGTATTTTGACTGTATATTTGTTTTATTAAATATTTGACATTATTGTAATTTTTAATTTTCTCTTTTGCTAGCCACAATTTATCTAAAAAAAACCAAGCTCCTGAAGAAGCGTAAATATACGTGCAACATGTTGAGCTCTTTATTATGATATAGCATTACACCGCTGCCATCTAAACTGGAATCTTGGATCTTTATCAGATAATTACTGCATTATGCGTTTCTGTTGTTCCATTGTATCTGTGATGGTCTAATATTACAGCGGTAGACTGTATTGTATTCACAATTTATATCAATTGTGGTAACTTTTTAAGCATTTGTTATTAAATTAATAAATATTTTTTGATATTTTCTATATATGTTGTTTTACTGTGCCTAAAAAGTCCAAAGTCTCCCATTTCCATTTTTTTCTCATTGCAGAATATTCATCACTTCTTTTCCTTCAAAAGCTCCTGGGTTGCTTTTGCAGTGTATTTTGGATCATTGTCCATCTGTACTGTGAAGCGCCATCCAATCAACTTTGCTGCATTTGGCTGAATCTGGGCTGGCAGTATATGTCTAAACACTGCAGAATTCATCCGGCTGCTTCTGTCTTCTGTCACATCATCAATAAACGCCAATGAGTCAGTGCCACTGGAAGCCATGCATGACCTGCCATCACACCATATTTTACAGATGACATTGTGTGCCTTGGATCATGAGCTGTTTCAAGCCTTCTCCACACTTTTTTCTTCCCCTCATTCTGGTACAGATTAATCTTAGTTTCTTCCGTCCAATTTAGAATTATTTTACAGATCTGGTCTGGCTTTTTTAGATTTTTTTTTTGCAAAGTCTAATCTGGATTTTCTATTCTTCAGGCTTATGAACAGTTTGCACCTTGTGGTGAACCCTCTGTATCTGCTCTTGTGAAGTCTTCTTTTGCTTGTAGACTTTGACTATGATACACCCACCTCCTGGAGAGTGTCCTTCACTTGTCTGGATGTTGTGAATGGGTTTTCTTTACCATAGAGAGGATCCTGCGATCATCTACCACTATTGTCTTCCATAGACATCCAGGCCTTTTTATGTTGCTGAGCTAACCAGTGCGTTCTTCTTTCATAAAAATTAACATGGGCTTTATATAACTATAGCTTGAATAAGTTTAGGTAAATACCTAAAAAAAACAATAATTGTGCTTGTGTCCAAATATATATGGACCTAACTGTGTGTGTGTGTATGTATGTATGTATGTATGTATGTATGTATGTATGTATGTATATATATATATATATATATATATATATATATATATATATATATATATATATATATATATATATATATATATATATATATATATATATATATATATATATATATATATATATATATATATTGGGTCTGGTAGAGTGAGAAGACCTAGCTTGGACTTTGTGTGGAAAGTTTTTCTCATTTTGTACCTCATTGGGTAGTACTTTCATAAACCTTTTTTTTTGTCATCTGAAATGAATTAGATTGGGGATCTGCTGCTGTATGTAAGCCTGGATAATTTTCCACAGCCAAATATGTGATGCCAGCATTAATAGCAGACATAACGGTAAAAACATCCATCCTATAAGCAGGTCATTTAAAGGAGAAGTATGGGAATTCAAAAATAGGTAGTACATGTTACCCTCATACCTGCATTGCATTTCTTTCTTTCTTCAGCCCTTTAGATTTTGCAGAATAGTCTTTTGAAGTGTCCAGAATCAGCCTCTAAGGGTTCTTTCCAAGTTCAAAATGGGGGGGGGGGGGTTGTCACTGAAAACTTCTATGAACACAGGTAATCTCTCTACACACAGCATAGTGACCTGTGCCCTGTGTCTGTTCTCTGAAATCAACACAGTACTATGTGTATAGAACATACCTGTGTACAGTACATAGGAGAGGGAGACTGACAACTCCCCCACATCTAAAGTGACCCCAATATGTCCCCAGAGTCTCCTTTATTGTACATAGAAATCATCCCTCTGTCACTGATGTCATCCCCACCACCATCATCCCTCTGTCACTGAGCACACCCCCAGTCATCACATGCCGTACAGTGCCATCACATGCCATACAGAGCCATCACATGCCGTACAGTGCCATCACCTGCCGTACAGTGCCATCACCTGCCGTACAGAGTCATCACCTGCCGTACAGTGCCATCACATGCCGTACAGTGCCATCACATGCCGTACAGAGTCATCTCACATGCCGTACAGAGCTATCACATGACGTACAGAGCAATTACATGCTGTACAGAGCCATCGCATGCCGTACAGTGCCATCACATGCCGTACAGAGTCATCACATGCAGTACAGAATCATCACATGCCGTACAGAGCCATCACATGCCGTACAGTGCCATCACATGCCGTACAGAGTCATCAAATGCCTTACAGAGTCATCACATGGCGTACAGAGTCATCATATACCGTACAGAGCCATCACCTGCCGTACAGTGCCATCACAGGCCGTACAAAGTCATCATATGCCGTACAGTGCCATCACAAATGCGTACAGAGCCAACACATGCCGTACAGAGTCATCACATGCCGTACAGAGTCATCACATGCAGTGATATACAGTCCCGTCATCCCCATCCCCTGTACTTCTAAACAATCCCATCAACCCCATCCCCTGTACTTCTATACAGTCCCCCCCATCCCCTGTACTCCTATACAATCCCATCATCCCCATCCCCTGTACTCCTATACAATCCCATCATCCCCATCCCCTTTACTCTCTTACAGTCCCATCATCCCCATCCCCTGTACTCCTATACAGTCCCATCATCCCCATCCCCTGTACTCCTATACAGTCCCATCATCCCCATCCCCTGTACTCCTATACAGTCCCATCATCCCCATCCCCTGTACTCCTATACAGTCCCATCATCCCCATCCCCTGTACTCCTATACAATTCCATCATCCCCATCCCCCTGTACTCCTATACAGTCCCATCATCCCCATCCCCTGTACTCCTATACAGTCCCATCATTCCTATCCCCGTATGGCATATGATGGCACTGTACAACATGTAATGACACTGTACGGCATGTGATGGCACTGTACAACATGTAATGACACTGTACGGCATCTGATGCCACTGTACAGCATGGGATCCTGTAATAATCTATTTACAATGAAATGAACATTATTACTATAGGGGTAATATGTAATACACCAAGTAGATATGAATGGAAGGTTTCATTGTCTCATATAAAAATCCAGATAGTCAATAATAGGATTCATTCACAATGTTAGCTCTGATTTTATTTCATTTTACTATACCAGTAATGCATGGAATGCCTGTGTGCTGTCACATCCATATGTGTATTCTGCTTTTCAAATATATTGTTTTTACTCTGGTAGTGCTGTGTATGTAAATCTCCTCTACATATAACTATCAGTGACTTCTCCTACCTTAGTCACTGACTGAAGTGCTCTTATCTTTGCTGGATTTGTCTGACAATAGGAACATGCTGCAGAGGAGAAGGGAGGGGGGAAGATGGAGCCGCTAAGCTCTATGAAGTCTCCGGAGGGAGCAGAGAGCAGAGTGCCGACATCAATCAAGCAAAATGACAGGAAAGTGGGTGGATCCAGATTCCAGAGCCAGACCATTGTCGGTATTACACTATATGAAAGTCTGTAGACCCTCCCACAGGTCTTTAGCTCTCTTTTAACAGAATGGGGGCACTTCTGAGAGGACTGGAAGGATTTATAGATATCAGCAGCTCACATAGAATAGATATAAGCAAAAAAAGGAAACCCATACTTCTCTTTTAAAGGATGTAGTTTTTTTTCAAGTTTGCCCTCAAAGCTGCATATATATGTATATATATATATATATATATATATATATATATATATATATATATATATATATATATACCCGTATTTATCGGCGTATAACACGCACCGGCGTATAACACGCACCCCAAGTTTAGGAGGGAATTTTAAGGAAAAAAAGTTTTGGGAGAGAAGTTTAGGGAAAAAAAAAAAAAAAAAAACTTACATTTAAGTGTCATTTGCAGCTTGCCCAGCGTCTTTCTGCAGCCTGCCCAGCGTCATTTGCAGCCTTGCCCAGCGTCCTTTGCAGCCTTGCCCAGCGTCCTTTGCAGCCTTGCCCAGCGTCCTTTGCAGCTTGCCCAGTGTCATTTGTAGCTTGCCAGCGTCATTTGTAGTTTGCCCAGTGTGATTTGCAGCATTTTTCGGCGGCGGTTCGGCCTTTTTCGGCGGCGCTCGCTATTTTTGTCATTTCGTTTTTGGGGTATCGGCGTATAACACGCACCCACAACTTTCACCCGATTTTAAGGGGGAAAAAAGTGCGTGTTATACGCCAATAAATACGGTATATATATATTTGAAATGGGACCCTAGAGAATAAAATGGAGATACCTAACATGTTATGCTTTAAAATTGCTCGTGGAATGGTGACAAACTACGATACTGAAATCTCCATGGGCGATGCTTTCAAAAATTTTACAGGTTACTTGTAAAAGCATGGAGGGATGAGGGTGCTTTACATTTTATTTATTTTTTTATTTATTTTATTTTTTATTTTTACACTGTCCCTTTATTATTTAATTGTATTTATTTGTATTCCTATTTCAAGGAATGTAAACATCCCTTGTAATAGAAATAAGGGATGACAGGTCCTCTTTATTGTGTTCTCTACCTTTTTAATAGCAAAAGATAAAAAAAGTGATCTTTGGCTTTAAAAAAATTATTTTTTACCTATGCCCTAGACTGGAAGTGACGCCATGACATTGCTCGGGTCCTCCAAGATCATAGAGGCGGTTGGAGATGATCTGGTCTCTGGTAATCTCTATGGCCAGCCGCGCAAACCGTTGGATTGTTTTTCAGGCTTGCCGGTAAGAATGGCAAGCACGGGAAGCACTGGCGTGTGTCATGGGTGGGAGATAATGAGCTTTTTATCAAATAATAAAACTATATTGAAAAAAATAAAAAAATTATACAGTTCTGTGCAAAAGTTTTAGGTAGGTGTGAAAAATGCTGTAAAGTAAGAATGCTTTCAAAAATGTATATTTTAATTGTTTATTTTATCAATTTATAAACTGCAGTGAGAGAACAGAAAAAGCTTATTCAAATCAATTTGGTGTGACTAACTTTGGCTTCAAACCAAAGTCTATTCTTACACTTGCACACTTTGTACACTTGCACAAAGTCAGGGATTTTGTAGGAATAGAGTCAGGTGTATGATTTAAAAGAAAACTGTAAGGCAAAGGCATAATGAGCTAGCATGCATGAAATACTTACCTTAGAACGAAGCCCTGCAGCGGCGCCTGCACACAGCTGACACGGCTAACATCTTCCCTGGTGTTTCTTCCGGGTTTGTGAGCTCTGGCGCCGAAGCCGCGATGACGTCACTTCCACACATGCGATCACGGCATGGGCCTTGAGGAAACAACATGGACGGTCGTTCCTTCAGAGCGCATGTGCCGATGACGTAATAGCCAGCATATACAGTAAATATCTCCTACCGTACCTATAGGTAAGCCTTATTATAGGCTTAACTATAGGTACAAACAAACAAGGGGAGTTTATTTCTTCTTTAACCAATTATACCAAGCAGGTGCCAATGATCATAAATTTCACATAAACGTTGAAACACAGTCATTAACTGAAACAGAAACAGTTGTTTAGGAGGATGAAAACTGGGTGAGGAATAGCCAAACTCTGCTACTAAGGTGAGGTTTTGGAAGACAGTTTCATGTTACAGGTCATACACCATGGCAAGACTGAGCACAGCAACAAGACACAAGGTAGTTAAGCTGCATCAGCAAGGTTTCTCCCAGGCAAAGCTTTTAAAGCAGAACAAGGTTTCAAGATGTGCTGTTCAAGCTCTTTTGAAGTAGAACAAAGAAATGGGCAATGTTGGGGACCGTAGACGCAATGCAACAGATGAAAGACACATCATGCTTAAATCTCTTCAACATCGGAACATGTCCAGCAGTGCCATCAGTACAGAATAGGCAGCAACCAGTGGGACTCGGATACACCTATCTACTGTCCGGAGAAGTCTGGCCAGAAATGGTCTTCATAGAAGAAGTACACCCAAAAAAGCCATAGCCCCGACAAGGAAACACAGCTAAGCAACTCAACTATGCATGAAAACATAGGAACTGGGGTGTAAAAAAAAATGACAGCAGGTGCTTTGAACTGAGGAGTCAAAATTTGAAATATTTGGGTGTAGCATGAGGGAGTTTTTTTGCCGAAGGGCTGGAGAGCGGTACAATGAGTGTCAACAGTAAAGCATGGTGGAGGTTCCTTGCAAGTTTAGGGCTGCGTTTCTGTAAATAGAGTTGGAGATTTGGGCAGAATCAATGGTGTCCTCAATGCTGAGACATACAGACAGATACTTATCCATCATGCCATATCATCAGAGAGGTGTGTGATTGGCCCCAAATTTATTCTGCAGCAGAACAACAACCCCAAACATACAGCCAAGAACAAGGAGTCCTGGAAGTGAGGGTTTGGCCCCCCACAGAGCTCTGATATCAACATCTGTCTGGGATTACATGAAGGGACTGAAAGATTTGAGGCAGCTTACATCCACAGAATATCTGTGGTTAGTTCTCCAAGATGTTTGGAACAATCTACCTGCTAAGTTCCCTCAAAAATAATTGATGCTATTTTGATGGCAAAAAGTGAACACAAAACAAAGATTTGATTTTGATTTCTCTTCTGTTCATTTACTTTGCATTTTGTTAACTTGCTGGATTGATGACGAGACGAGCAGCCACGCACTTAAAGTCTGTAGCAAAGAGATACTCTTTAACCACTTCAGCCCCGGACCAATTGGCAGCCAAAACACCAGGCCCCTTTTTGCGATTCAGCACTGCGTCGATTTAACTGACAATTGCGCGGTCGTGCGACGTGGCTCCAAAACAAAATTGGCGTCCTTTTTTTCCCACAAATAGAGCTTTCTTTTGGTGGTATTTGATCGCCCCTGCGGTTTTTATTTTTTGCGCTGTAAACAAAAATAGAGCGACAATTTTGAAAAAAATGCAATATTTTTTACTTTTTGCTATAAGAAATATCCCCAAAAAATATCTAAAAAAAAAAATGTTTTCTCAGTTTAGGCCGATACGTATTCTTCGACATATTTTTGGTAAAAAAAATCACAATTAGCGATTATTGATTGGTTTGCGCAAAAGTTATAGCGTTTACAAAATAGGGGATAGTTTTATAGCATTTTTATTAATATTTTTTTTTTTTTACTAGTAATGGCGGCGATCAGCGATTTTTATTGTGACTGTGACATTATGGCGGACACATCGGACATTTTTGACACATTTTTGGGACCATTGTCATTTATACAGCAATCAATGCTATTTAAATGCATTGGTTCCTGTATAAATGACAGGAGGGGAGGGGTTATGGGCTGTGACGTGTGTGTTTTTTTTTTTACATTAGGGGGCGGGGCTGACGTCTGACATCATTGATCGGCTTTCCCGATGACAGGGAACAGCCGATCAATGACAGGCAGAGTAGGAAGCGCGGGGAGAGGTTTGTTTACACATACCTCTCCCCATTCTTCAGCTCCATAACCCTATCGCTGGACACCAGCGGCGATCGGGTCCGCTGGTCCCGCAGCCGGGGTCACGGAGCTCCCGACCAGGTCGCGAGCGCGCCGCTGCCGGCGCGCGCGCGCCCCACAGGCAGGCACATGCACGATCACGTACAGGTACGTGATTTTGCCTGCCCGTGCCATTTTGCCGACGTATATCGGCGTTAGGCGGTCGGGAAGCGGTTAACAACAATATATTTACACATATAAAAACAATCCCAAGGCCCTCAGTGCAGGCAATATGTCCATCATTACAGGACTCTCCCTTTATGGTCCGACCCCAGTGTGCCCTCTCTGGTGCCCCCCACTCATAGCAACACATGCACAAACCTCCCTATTAGTGGAGGAGGGGTCTTGATCATCTGGGCGTTTGGTGGTTCCTCCATCGGCTGATGGGCAGAAATCATCCACTTATGCATGCTCTCGGGGGACCTGTAAGGTGAAGAAACCCTTCCCTCCAAGCTTTGTTTTTAAGCCATTGAAGTGTCTTTGCACATAGTGTTCGAACTGCTGGTTTCTATCATACTCTCACCCCTGAAGGAGGAAATTCTAAATCTCTGAAATGCGTCGGATGTGAGAAATCTATTGACTATGATGTATACCCATATTTTGTGGTTATTTTGAATGATGTCCAAACACTTCATAATTTTTAATACATTTATGTATATGTTATTATTTCTCTTTTGTAATAAATGACCTAAAATGTTTCAATATATACTATATAAATTCTTTTTCTGGGGTAAAAAACATTCTGTGCCTTAAAAGTCCACCCACAGGGGACCCCCCTTTTTGTTTCTCTTGCATTTTGTTAATTGATAAAAATAAACTATTAACACTTCTATTTCTGAAAGCATTCTTAATTTTTTTCACACCTGCCTTAAATGTTTGCACAGTAGTTAGAGAATGTTAGAAAAAAATATAATTCAAACATCCCCACAGGTGGACAACAAATATCTGTCCGGGATTTTTAGATGCCATAGTCCAAAACACATTAATTGAATGCTTGCTCTAAGCCACAGACCAATAAAAAAAAAATACAAACCAAAAAATACACTTATAGAACCAACAATTGAGTAAGCTACCGTATATGGGGTTTATAAAAAGTTTATTGTCAGGGTTTACATATCTATAATTTAACCCATAACTTGCCCGCACCCCTTTCTGTAAGCCGTCCCTTGAGGTTTCTCTCTAAGGATACAGTCCATGTTCACTGCCGACTCAAGTAATTATCTTAATAGCTATAACCTGAAAGTTGTCCTTCTCCAGGATAAAACAGTAACATTCTTCTCTAGACATTGGACCACAATTAGCATGGTAAAGTAGGAGAATTAAACATTGTGTATTTTGTAGAGGATCTTAAAAAATAACACATACAGTAATTGTGTCCATTGCAGGAGACCTACAAACATAAATCCATGCAAGGCTTAATTAACTTTAAGAAATGTGTCATTAATCTTCTTTCTTTTCACCACGTGATCATATTTTTTGTCACAAACTGAGGAGAAAAGGAAGCCAGAAATTAATGTACTCAACTTAATTACAAACTCACATCTCATAGCTCATTACTTAAAAGTTATTTAGCACCCACGCCAAAAGCGAATAATAATTGTATATGTTATTATAGGAACTGTATCATGAAGCAAAACAATAATGTGATTAGGCTCTGTAGGAATCTGCTCTATGGCTTAAAGAAAAAATAAGCCATCTTGTTATTTAGTGTTTTTTAACCACTTCAGCCCTGGAAGATTTCCCCCCTTTTTTGTGATACGGCACTGCATCGCTTTAACTGACAATTGTGTAGTTGTGTGATGCTGTACCCAGACAAAATTGACGTCCTTTTTTTCCCCACAAATAGAGCTTTCTTTTTTTCTTATTTGATTACCTCTGCGTTTTAAATTTTTTTGCGCTATAAACAAAAAAAGAGTGACAATTTTGAAAAAAAAAAAAAACATACTTTTTTAATTTTTGCTATAATAAATATCCCCCCAAAAAATAAATAAAAAAATGTCTTTATCGGTTTAGGCCAATATGTATTCTTCTACATATTTTTGGTAAAAAAAATTGCAATAAGCGTATATTGATTGGCTTTCGCAAAAGTTATAACGTCTACTACTTAGGGGATAGATTTATGGCATTTTTATTGCATTTTTTTTTTTTTTTTTTTTTTACTAGTAATGGCGGTGATCTGCAATTTTTAGTGGGACTGCAACATTGCGGCGGACAGATCGGACACTTTTGACACTTTTTTGGGACCATTGACATTTATACAATGGTCAGTGCTATAAAAATGCACTGATTACTGTATAAATGTCACTGGCAGGGAAAGGGGTTAACACTAGGGGGTGATCAAGGGGTTAAATATGTTCCCTTATGAGTGTTTCTAACTGTGGGGGGATGGGACTGACTAAAGGAGGAGACATATCGCTGTTCCTAATTACTAGGTACAGATGATCTGTACAGACAGACGATCTTTACAAACACAAATCTCCATTCTGGATCTCATGCCTGCGATCGTGCATGGGCGGCGGACATCATGGGCATCGGCCACGCGCATCGGGTCCCCTCCATGCAGCGAGTGCACGCGCCTGCTATGGCTCTTAAAGGAGCCACCGTACAGGTACGGCGATTCGCGGGAACGAGACACTTTGCCAACGTAAATGTGTGTGAGCTGGTCAGCAAAAGGTTAAATATTACCTTCTCATGTTATATCTTTTTAAATTTGTCAGTGAAATTCAGATGTCACTTTTTTTGCAATATAGCAACTGTTGGTGTACAGAATGCCCTCAGAAATCTATCCGCTTGTGTTATCGGCACAATGAGATAAAAGTGTCAGTTCAAGATTCATCTGCACTGGAAATATATTTTTGATGAGATGCTTTATAAAGATTATGCATTACTACTCGATGTGCGCCGGGCGCTTGGAGCCAGAAGCGAGAGCCCCTCGGCAGGAGGCAAAGGAGGCAAATGACTGCGGGCTTAATGAAAAAAAAAAAAAAAAACAGACTCCTCCATCCACGCTAATCAGCACGGATGGCTAAATCTCCTATTGTGGCTAGCGTAGTCTGACAGCCAGCGCTGCTCGCTGTCAAATTGCCAGAACATTGCCTGCATCAATCAAAGGATGTTAGATGGGAGAATGTAGACAGGGCCACTCATGAACCAACATTTACTCTGTGTATGGCCAGTTTTAGTTTAATAAAGGACCTGATTGTATGATTCCCTATGAGAATGTATTGATGTTGCACACATGTTGTTAAGACGATTTATTTGCTCAATAACAACTTTTTATTGGAAAATAAAGGACCTGATTAAAAGTTAACCAGTTCTTCTCTGAATCAAAACAACGAATTGGCAAAAAATGTTTACATAATTCTTGCAATGTTTATAATATGGCATTTTTTTCAACAAAACTGGAGTAACTAAAGTCAAAATTTTATTTTAAATAGTTTTGGATAGAGTAGTGAGGGATTAGAAACTCTATCAGCTTTTTGCTGTCCGTGTCTCCTTTAGGGAGATTTACTCTCTTTATTCTATTTATTCTCACGGCCACCAGGACTGAAAGTGATATGTAAAGTATAACTAAAGACAGAACTTTTTTATTAGTTTTGGATGGAGTAAAGAAAAGAGTTAAAACACTTGCCAGTTTTTATTGCTGTCTGTAACCCTGTTAAGGAGCTACAGAGTCACAGATGCTAACTATCAGCCTAGAAGGTCTAAACTGATCCTTTTCTGCATTATATTCAGATAAACGTACCATGTAAATGTAAAGGTAACCTTACGTACTTCCCAACTTTTTAAATGAGACAGAGAATGATCTAAAAAATGATTGGTTAAACCCACAAGTATATTTTACCCTCATTTTTTTAATATCACCTTTTTTAAATATTAAATGCAATAATTTAGAGGTTGGATATACATTTCAGTGTAGTTTGACACTTTTAGCGGTTAAATAGTTCATTTTTATAGGTCTGTACATTAGAACAAAAAGAAGGACAAGTGAGAAGAAAAGTGCTACAAGGATATAAGGGTCCACATGAAGGACAGTTGGAAGACATGTTCCTTATTAATCCATTGTCAGACTGAGCTCTCGACCTATTACAGCATCCATTGGTGATCTCTGACCATAAATGTTTCCCTTTGACACAAGTAAGCCCCCGTACACACGGTCGGAATTCCGACCACAAAATCCGTCTGTTTTTTTCTGAAGGATTTTGTCCGAAACTTGTGTTGCATACACACGGTTGGACAAAGTTGTCGGAAAATCCAACCGGAACTACGTAGAAGCTAGTAGCCAATAGCTTTGGTCTCCTAATTTGATCTGAGCATGCGTGGCACTTTGTCCGTCGGAATTCTCTACACACGATCGGATTTTCCGACAACATAATCCGATCTGACTTTTTCCATTGGAATATCCGACCGTGTGTACGGGGCATAAGACAAACAAAATCTTACTTTATGACCTTCTCTTAACCAAAGATTGTGAAAACATTCAGAATCCATCTACACTTTCTATTTTGTTTTATCTTCTAAATAAGCGTGTTTATGGTCTCTTCTTTTTTGTCTGTGACCTAGAATTAACAGTGACAATCATATGACAGGTTAATAGTACGTTTAGCAAAAACAAAGATACATTCCTCCTTAAATACCTTTGCTATAAATTGCCCAGTTATGAAACAGGATCCTCATGACTTTCTTTGAGTGGCAAAAATTACGCTGCAATGAGAGCCTCGTTTTTACTGTCTTCTCAAAGCCACTAAAAAATTCAAGTTCCAACATAAACAAAAGTGAGAGAGAAGAAGGCCTATTATCATTTCCCTCAGTGATGTCATTGTTATTCCAGCTACACCAAGCAGCACATAGTTTCGTGTCAGTGGGGTTCTGCTCACATCAGCACATTATCATGGGATTCCTTGATTTCAGAATATGTAAGGGTCACCAGCCACCATGTTAGAAATCTGCAAAACAGGTGCTGTAGTGTTTTCCTTCTACTTTTAAGTAATTAAAACTCATAAGTGGAAGGGAAGCGTTATACATAGCTGTGGATATAATTATACTAAACTAACATTGAAATTAAACTGGTGTACATGCATAACATTACATGTGGAAACTTTGCCTATACCAAAGCTCAATGCACTATCATTGTTGCAAGCCCATCCTTTTAGGGGCCCAGAAACAAGGTTAACCCACAATCAATGATACAGTTGGGAGCTATATAAAAATTTATTGCATCCTTTTGAACAAAAAAGTTATATTTATATTTTGAAGGGACCGTTCCTTATTAGTAACTGATCTTCCTCCCTATTTTCTCCTCAGTTTCCCTTCTTTAGTCTCATATATAGAACAAAGTATATTTCAATCCAAGAACAAAAATTTAATATATTGCAGCTTATCAGTCCCAAACCTGTAAACTTACTGGAAAAACTTTGGAGTCACTTAATTTTGAGAGGCCTCTTGAAGCCTAAGTTTACCTAAAACAAACAAAAAAAATCAGCATAAGGGACATGACTTACCTTTAGTTCCTTGTGCTGTTGTGTTCTCCTTTTGTCAAAATATTTTCTCCCTACATGCCCTCCCCCACTATCTTCAAGTGCAGCGGGGGTTAATACAACTAAGGGGCTGTAACAGGCACTGATCAAGAGTGCCCAACTATGCCTACCCTTTCCACCCAGCTGCTCCATTCATAGTAGCCATTACTACAGCTTATGTGAATGAAACACGATCTATGAATGAACGGGTTGGACCTATCAATCATCTGCCTGCCCTCCATTCATATATTGTCAGGACTATGATCTGAACCCACCGGCTCTGCTGCATCCACAGTAGCTCTTATTTCTGAGCCACCTGAGATGCTAGACATAGACAGCATTCAATCTGATCCCTTATACAGTCTTGCCTTGTATTTACCCCCCTTGGCTTTTTACCTATTTTGTTACATTACAACCTTTAGTTCAATGTTTTTTTTTAATCTGAATTATATGTGATGGATCAGAACACAATAGTCTAAGTTGGTGAAGTAAAATTAGAAAAATAGATACATAAAACTATTTTTCAGAAATAAAAAAATGATAATTGGTATGTGCGTATGTATTCACCCCCTTTGTTATGAAGCCTATAAAAAGCTCTGGTGCAACCAATTACCTTCCGAAGTCACATAATAAGTGAAATGTTGTCCACCTGTGTGCATGTTCTGTCATTACATATACACACCTTTTAGAATAGCCCGAGAGGCTGCAACACCTAAGCAAGAGGCACCACTGAACAAACACTACCATGAAGACCAAGGAACTCTCCAAACAAGTAAGGGACAATGTTGTTGAGAAGTACAAGTCAGGGTTAGGTTATAAAAAAATATCCAAATCTTTGATGATCCCTAGGAGCACCATCAAATCTATCATAACCAAATGGAAAGAACATGGCACAACAGCAAACCTGCCAAGAGACGGCCGCACACCAAAACTCACGGACCGGCAAGGAGGACATTAATCAGAGAGGCAGCACAGAGAACTAACTCTGGAGGAGCTGCAGGGTTCCACAGCAGAAATGGGAGTATCTGTACATAGAATGACAATAAGCTGTATTCTCCATACAGTTTCACCCTAATGGCCAGTTTTACCTCCAGAACTGCTGCTGTAAAGTGCATGTACAGCCTAATATTCTAGAGCACATGTGGCAAACATAAGGTTCGGGTGTCGCATCCTGCCTGCCAGGCCATTTCATGTGGCCCTCACACCCAGGGCTTTTTTTCAACCAGGACAAGGCAGAACTCTGTTCTGTCACCTCAAGCTCTCTCCCTCTGCTCTCCTCTCACCACTGTGGCTTGTAAACACAGAAGTATTCTGTACTAAAAAAAAACTAAAATTACTCCACGCTTACCAAAAAATAAAATAGAAGTATATATACTCACAGGTGGTGCAGATAAGCACAATGGTGTGTTCTATCACCAATAAAAAACTCAAATAAAGTGCAGCACAACCACAACCATGTTACAATAGCATAATAAAAGCAATTGCTTTTACTATGCTATTTTATCATGGTTGTGGCTGCGCTGCACTTTGTTTGAGTTGTTTTACTGATGTCTTCTGTGTTTACAAGGACAGCTTTCCTTTCAGTGGCTCTCACAGAGCCCTGCAGGCCCTGCATGCATGGTGGGGACAAGGGAGATGCAGGTGCAGTGTTAGATGTGGCATCAGCCTGTGAAAGAGAGCTGATACCTGCACACTGTGCATAGCACACCCCACACCCTGCACTCTGTAGGTAGCGCACTCCTCAACCCTGCACTCTATACACAGTGCAACCTTGAACTCTGCATCTGTATATAGCACACCCCTGAACTGCAAATAACACACGCCTGGTATTAATTGCCCCTTTAAGTTCCTCCCACTGTGCAATTTGGCCACATCCACCATTCGGGGGTGTGGTTGAGTTCCTCCACCTATTCTCTGAGGAAAAATATCCCTGAATAAATTCATATACTCTTACAGATACAATTGGCCCTTTGATGGCAACCATAATGCTGATGTGGCCTGCAATGAAATTGAGTTTGACACCCTGGTTCTAGAGTAATTCATTCAAAACTGCATACAGCTATTTCAGGAATCTTTTGCCCATCACTCGTGCAGTGTATGAAAACAATGGCTTCTATGCAGTAGGGTATGGGACCCAATGATAAAGTATAAACTAGAAGATTTTGGTGAGAAAGGATAAAAAGGACCAATAAACACTCCAATGAAGCAGTGTGTAGCAAAGTGGGTCCATCTTTTAACAGAAAGTATTTACATGTCTACAGTAATTCTATCACAAATTTTTGTGACATGTAAAGCAATGAGATATGTGAATATCTTCTTTCATAAAAAGGCTATACTGTGCTATGCACAGATTAATTTGACAGCCTTTTGATTCACCATAAATGTTATAGATACAGTATGCGTTCGAACTCTACTCTATTGTAGGGATGAGCAAATCTACCTGGGTTCAATTTACCATTTTTGCCAAATCCTGTTTGATATTTGGAGATAACAAATTCTACAAATGTGTATCGGGGCAAATCATGTGTGTAAATTCTGGTTATTTTTAGAGCAATTAGGCAAACTACTAAACAACTAGCTTTACTTACAGACAGCAACAGCACCGAAATATGATTTGTTTCAGTTTAAAGAGCAATGCATGTTTTGTCATTGAGTGGTAATAGGCTCACTATGACTGGCAGATAGAAATAAATTGGTCAGTAGTTCTCTGTGGCTGCCCTTGTTCTTGCTGATGGAAAGTTCTTAAGCTTTCACTAGCAATTAAAAGTCTCTAGATAATACAGCAGTGTAAAACTGGCCAGTAGCAGAAGACTTTCAATTGGGGAGAATTGGCCAAAATGTACTAGAGAGAAAGAGTTCTGGTAGATGTTTTACTACAAGAATTAGGAGACTGCAGATGATAGAGCAGTGTAAAACTGGATAGGAGCAGAACATTTTCAATTGGAGAGAATTGGCCAAAATGTACTAGAGAGAAGGAGTCCTGGTAGATGCTTTACTGCAAGAATTAGGAGACTACAGGTGATACTGTAGTGTAAAACTGGCTAGGAGCAGGGCAATTTTAAAGTTAATGCCTAGGTCCAAATTTACCAGAGACTAGGAGCACAGGCAGCGGGTTTGCCACGATTCATAGTGAAATACTTCATAGGATACAGCAGTGTAAAATAATCAACAGCAGGACAGTTTTAATTAGGGATAATAGGCCTAACTAGTGTATATCTAACTTGTATTTTTTCAATGGGCATCACTGGTTGTTTACCTTTAAACTGTGGAAGATTTTTTACTGTATATGCTACAGTAGAGGTAGATAGAAAATGATGCACGCAATGAAAATCCATGTGGTATTTTACAGCACTTTTTACAAAGCAAAAATCTTCTGTGCACTGAAGACAAATTAGTATATAAGAAAAAATCTATAGTGTATGCATATCTCTGGCATATACAAGCTTCTAAATTTTTCTGCAGCGATAAACATCTCTATATACAGAAGCATCAAGCTGCTGAGAAGGTTTGCAGGAGATAATCAGAAACAGATACTTTCTCTTTGACTTGCCGCACTGTTTACAAATTACAGTCTGTATTTGAAATTGTGGTTTGTTTTCCCCTGCGTGCAGATGTCACCTCGTCTTCATATATCTGTCACTAGATGCCACCTAATGTTACATGCATGGACTCAGTTCTTAATATAGCATAAGAGAAACGTCTGCTGAGATTTCACAGCAGGGAGCCACTAGAATGCTTGGTGTCTGTATACTGACCTGTACATATCTTAATTTACTAACCACATAGGAGATGAATACAAAAAAAAATAAACTTGGGCAAAGGAAACTGAAGGAAACTTTTTTTTTTAAATACAGGAAGGACACTGATTAGTTGTTATGGGTATCTCTAGCCTCAGTATCATTGTGGACCCCATGAACATTTTCTGTGGGTTTCACTTAGTGAAGGGCAAATGCTCACTTGTGAATCGGGGTTTAAAAAATTACAATGGTCTGGATCAACTTCAATGATACAATTTAGGGAGTTAATAAGTTGTTTTCCTCTGTGAGTTCTGATCAGCAACAGTTGCCCAAAGGGTTAATAGACATGTGCCTTTGGTACCTAGTTAATTTGTATGCTGGGTGGTGCAAGATCACTGTGGAAACTCAACAAAGAGGTATAGGTATACCACCCAACTTTCAGAAATGATATCTTTTAGCACATAGTATGTAGACAAAGGACTCATCCCTAACATGGCTCTGGTTACATGGACCACAAAGATCTAATATACAGAAAAGAACTGGCTACACCACACAAGTGCTTGTTTCATCTCTTTTTTTCCTTTATATTGGAAAATGCAGTAATATAGAGCTTGGATAAAATGTTTACTGCAGCATAACCCTGCAGTAATAATAAAATAGAACCTTTTGTATATAGATGTACACATCAGACTAAAAAGAGGGACGATTAAGGCTGCACAAAGGACCGAGGGGTTTGGTCTCTTGACCCACTATTTTAAACACAGTTGGGATCTATGGTATAGATTTTGCCCAGTGATGCTTCCAAGTTTCCCTTTTGGAAAATATGGCAACTGAATTAAGAAAAAGAGTGAATCACAGAAAAAAGTCATGGAATAAGCAATGATCTAAATGGGCAGCAGGTAACTTAAAACAAGGTCCCCTGAGGAAGTCACGTGCATGTGACGAAACGTAGGGAGTGGCCGGACCAGATACTGGAAGTACTGTGAGACTAGCATCTACCTGCTGTTAGTTGCTAGCATTTTTTCGTTTTTATGTAAGAATCCTTTATCTTTTTATTAAATACTTTGTTGAAGACGTACTTCACTATTGGGCTCCCCTTTTTGTATTTACATCCCCCACTCGTTGACGGGCCTACTGGGCTGGAGAGCCCAAGCTAATTTATAGATCGGTGGGCCAATCAGAGTCATCCAGTGAATAGGAGAGTAAGAGTAAGACGAGAGTGAAGACCATACAGCCCCCAGTGGTGGAAATCGGTGGAACTATTTGATCCGAAGAGCAAAGACAAGACAAGAGATCTTCCTATATCTACTCACGCTTTTGTATGCGTGCTTTCAGGTGAGAGTCTAGAGAGCACGTTTAAGTATTCCATCCCCACACATCCACCACAGCCCAAGTTTGAACCACTGTACCATTTACGTCTGGACATGATACACAGTGTTTTTTACTTATCTTGAAGAACTGTTCTGCACCAACCAACAGCACCAGTCACCTTTTGGACGTTATTACTTTCAGTCCAATTTTAGATTTCTCACTCACTCACTTATAGCCCATTTGGACTGTGATTCATTATTCACTTTGTGACACTAGTTTTATGTGGCACTTTTTGGTAGTGATTTGTATTTTATTTTATATTACTCAACTCATAGGAGATTAATTTAATTATTTATTCACCATTTTTACACCATTTTACACATTCATAGCACTTGGTGTATGATTGTAACGTGTATGTATTGATTAAGACTGTGTTTTACTTATTTTTTATTTATTGCACATGAGCGCAAAATCATTTTTATATTATACTTTTATGGGATTGTGTTTCACCGTCAGATTTTGCAGCTCTTTTAGGAATTATTTTCCACATTTGTCACGTTTTATTGGTATATTCACTGATATTTATTACACATTATTGAGTGTGTGCATATGATCTAGTTGACGAACAGCGCGAAGGTCACCCACACCACCATTTCTTTAAAACAAGTTATGACAGTAGCTAGTAAAGGTTATAGGCAGTCAGATGGAATTTGCACCAGGGTTAGTTAAATTCACAGATAATTTTTGAAAGTGTCACAGAAAATTAGAATAAATCTTTTTGTTAAGGCACTATTAACAGTGAACAAAATCTATACCTATTACCTAATGACATCAGAGGAGCTCCCAACTGTCCATCATTTTGAGGAACTGTCCCTCTTTTGAGACCAAATCCCCCTATCCCTCATTAAGCCTCAGTTTTCGCTCTTTTTTGGTCTGATGTGTAAATCGCTATACAAAGTCTATACCTATTGCCTAGTGACATTAGAGTAGCACTTGCAGCATGCCTCTGTTGGAGGGACTGACCCTTTTTTGAGACCAAATCCCTCTGTCCCTTGTGCAGACTCAGTTGTCCAGTGGCGGCTCAATATTTTGGGGGGAAGGGGGAACAGCAAACAAACATGCCCCCTCAGGTTCACTAATGCCACCCCCATCCCCCCTCCCAGTAGAAGACGGACGGCGGCAATCAGTGGACCCCCCGCACGGAAAACGGACGGCGGCGATCAGTGGCCCCCCGCGTGGGAGACGGACAACGGTGATCAGTGGCCTTACCTTGGGAGGCCGATGCTGCTCCTTGCTCCAGCTTGCCGAGGGAAGAGCCAGGCCGTTGCTTCTCCTCCCGGCGGAACAGGAAGTGGGTCCTGAGACCCAATTGGTCGGAAATTCTAAGACTCCCTGGCCAATTGGGTCTCAGAATCCACTTCCTGATTGGCCGGGAGGAGAAGCAGGAAGACATTAGCGAATATTAATTTGCTAATGTCACACAACTGGATGGGCTCAGGGCGCAGTGCTCTGTCCCCCCAAGCCCACCCTTTTTTGAAGCCAATTAGAGCCTCGGGCTCTAATCATGTGCTTCAAAAAACAAAAAAAACATTGAAATACATGTGTCCAGCTCCCTGCATGTAGATTAGGGGCTGGGTGCATGAATTGGGGGGGGGGGGTGGTGGCGCCTCTAATGGAGTGGCCACCACTGAAGTTGTCTGTTTTTTGGTCTGGTGTGTACAATTTCATCCAAAATGCATATCTCTTACCTTGTGAGATCAGGGTAGCACTTGCAGCATGACTCTGCTCTGACCTTACAAGTAGACACTTTGGGGTATGTACTTGCCTCTACAGGTAGTGCACCCAGTTACCTCTAGAATGCAGAGACCTTATGTCTGGCTAACTGCTGCAGGTTAATGGCAGGCAGGAATACACTCCACTAATTCATAATGTGGCTGTAGCCTTGGTGTCCTAATTCTCACTTAGGGTACTGTGATTTCCAAATGCAGCTAGTAGAGTCCCAAAATCTATAAAGTTGGTTAATGCATTTTAAGCTTATGGAAAAGTTCACAAATTCTTTTCTGTTAAAATCAACGATTCAGTCTGCATTCCACAATTCCTCCTGTCCTTACCCTTCTTGTTCCATGATTCAAATGTCTGAGAAACTGCATTTTAAATATGAAAAATAAACTTTACATTATAACAGAGGAAAACTACTTACATTGTATATTTTCCTCTTACAGTACATTCCAGTTCTGTTATCCATCTCTCTTAATGGAGCTCCGCCTCTATGACACATAGCTTGTATATTCATTTTGTGAGTTCTTTGCCAAAGTTCTCCTGGACTATTTGCCAGAACTGTCAGCCCACCCAGCTGCTGTGATGAGGTCAATACCAACGATAAATCAAAAAAAGTATCTATTAATTATGATTTTTTTTTTTAAAACACACCCCCTGTCAGACACGTCAGTAAACATACACAAACATACACATTATAGTGAAAGGACAACTCCATAGGAAAACATAGGATGGTAGCAAACAGACTAACTTTCACAAGTGATACTCTCAATTCGAGCCGCTATGAGGGGAGATGTTGCAGGTTCGATCCTGAGCCAGGCTGTGTTTTTCTATAGACAAACACATTGTGGCTTAGCCCAGCCACCCTGCTACCTTCTCACTGGATTTGATTGACAGCAACAGGAGCCAATGGCTCCCATTGCTGCTTCTGAGTCCTGTGAGGGGAGAGCGAGCAGTGCTGTATTTAAATCAGGCTAAGGTAACTATTTGGGGGGGGGGAGCTAATCTTGGAAGTTTTTTTTACCTTAATGTAGAGAATTCATTAAGGTAGGAAATAAATGTAGCCTTTTCAACCACTTTCAAAATAGAATCAGGCCTAGTTCTGATCCTTTTTACTTTATTACCTAACTTACCCAGGCAGGTATTTTTTTTTTTTAAGCAGCTTTAGCTGTAAGGGCCCTTTTACATGGGCTTTTCGATCAGGTCTGCCTGTCAGTTTTTCAGGCGGACCAAATCGGACCCTCCAGTCTCCCTTATGGAGCGGCAGATATCATCGGTGACATGTCCGCTGACATTCGCTGCTATCAGATCCGATCCTGTCCACAAAATCCAGATGGATGGTGGTCCTCTTTTACATTCATCTGACGGATCAGATGGGATATGATTGGATAAAAACGGACATGCGGTCTGTTTTCACCTGATTTCCTCATAGAGAAGAGCAGGACTATCATCTGCCTGCTCAGTGTGGATCAGCAGTGCAATCCCCCACTGAGTAAACAGATTCCGTTCCACAGAGGTGCCCATGTGAAAGGGGCCTAACTCAACTGAAAACTCATCTCTTCAGAGAAGCCTATCTGGCCCCCACCTAACAACTGTACATTTATTTTCTCCATCAGCCTATCCACCACAGTTATTACCTTTTGTATCTCTTGACCCTCCCTCTTAGATTGTAAGCTCTAACGAGCGGGGCTCTCTGATTCCTACTGTATTAAATTGTATTGTAACTCCATTGTCTACCCTCATGTTGTAAAGTGCTCCGTAAACTGTCGGCACTGTATAAATCCGGTATAATAATAATAAAATGAATTACCTTAAATCTAGAGCTGTTCCTTGCAGTACCTCTTCTTTGTCACCATAAGGTTGATTTAATAATACTGGAGAGTGCAAAATCTGGTGCAGCTGTGCATGGTAGCCAATCAGCTTATAGGGTCAGTTTGTTCACTTTAGCTTTGACAAAAAAAAAACTGTAAGCTGATTGGTTTCTCTGCAGAGCTGCAGCAGACTTTGCACTCTCCAGTTTTAGTAAATTAACCCCAATAAGTTCATAGTCTTATGGGTTGAATAACAGCTAATACAGAAAACTGGATAAAGGCTGTGACTCTGCTCCCCTCCGGTGTGCATGGCACACTGCACCCTACACTCACAGAATATTGATGAGGAATGTGACATTGATGTCAGACAAAGGAGGTTGATTTACTAAAAGCGAAGAGTGCAAAATCTGGTGGAGCTGTGCATGGCAGCCAATCAGCTTCTAACTTCAACTTATTCAATTAAGCTTTGACAAAAGAAAAAAAAATGGAAGGTGATTGGTTTCTATGCAGAGCTGCTCCAGATTTAGCACTCTCCAGTTTTCAACCCCATTGTGTCACTTGACTGTTTAAAACTCATGAATTAAAAGTAAGTTGAGAAAAATTATGGCTGCTGGTGGGGGCTTCTAAAAGGGGGGGGGGGGGGGGGGGGGTCTGAGGGAGACACAGAGCCAGAAGATGGGTTTTGAATTCAATTCCACCTGTTCAATACACTTCATAGCAAATGAAGGCACACTGACTTGAGAATGCACAGGATCTAAGACAAACTGGACAAAGATTATGAATGTGAAATAGAATAGAAAGGAAACAAGATCTGCGTATCTTTGATCACGGTATGGTAATAGTTTCCAGGTGTATTCGTTTCAGTTCATCGTGAGCTTCTGATTTTGCATAGCACAACAACTTAGCATGTTTACCTGGAATGTTCCATCAAACAAATGACATCTATTTGGCTGCATTTCTGTGGCCAGAGTATTTAATTATGGCAAGAGATGACTGATATTTGCTTTGCTGATGAAGCAATTGCTCTAATTGACAGCATTTAGAGATGCAATGACCATTTGGCAATTCATGGATTGATTTGTGCAAAATGTTCTATACCATTTTAACATCTGGTATGCTCCCCCATGATGCATTGTGGTCCTTCTAGCCATGCTGGTGCCTTCCCAACCTGTCCACCAGGCAATAAAGGGGGGGGGGTGCCATCAGAAGCAACCCTCAATGAAAAAAGCATTGCAGGAGCAGATGGATACCAGATTATGATTGCACACCTAGTGGGGCATCATCCTCTGCCTAGAAAGCCAGTCAGTCCATTAACCTTAAACAATGCTAGACAAAGTCACAGATTGTTCCCTAATTTTCACACATTATAATCCTCATTATTTTAAAGGAGAAAGAAGCACCTGCAAGAAACCCGCCCAGACAAGGAGAGAAAATGCAAACTGATCGAAGTTAAATTCAAGAACTAATTTTTCCTGGGTCTTCACTGGTGAACAAGGTTAGCATTTTACAATATTTCTTGACATTGACACAGATGACTATGCTCAGTTATCAATGGACACTGGAGCGATTGGTACCAATCACTGTGTCCAATTCTGAAAAGGAAGAGGCTGGTAAATGACATATTTACTAGCCCCTTCCCCCACTCTCCATCCCAATGTGTACCCACAGCAGCCAGCGGGAGAGGAAAGTCAGCAGTGCCGTGTGTGTGTGGGGGGGGGATGAGGGGGGGGGCCCTCAGGAGGGAATCAGATGTGGGCACAGCAGGGAGGGGGTCCAGTGTGGCAGAAGGAGAATTATAGAACGATTCACTGTATCTGTGTCTCTTCCTCCAGAAGCTGAAAGCCGGTGGTATGTAGAGGCGAAAAAACTGTCTTTCAGCTGCTGGAGGGAGATATACAGACACAGTGAATCATTCTGTAATTATTCTCACGTGCCATCGCACCAATCCCCCTGCTGTCTGGGCCCCACTGTGTGCCTGGGCCCCCTACAAGAGGCACGGTGGTACCCTTGTATTGGTGGCCCTGCTTGCTATGTAACTCAGAGTGCATTATAGTTTTTATTACTACATTTACAGACTTCTTTTATTGGCTCAGGGTTATGTAGCTTTAAACTCACACACAGATGCTGCGAGTTTTGATCTGGACAGTTTAAGGTCTGAAAGTTATCAAGGATCAGAATGACTATGGTATTAAATATGTCTTGTTACTGCTATACCAATAAACCCCACCTTTTCCCCTTAGTAACCACACCACACAAATTGGAGTTAAATTGGCCATAGCAGCCTTTTTATTAAGCAAATGTAAATAACCAATAATTAACATGAATAACATAAAACAGACCAGACTGTTTATTAAAGAGAAAGAGGTCCTAATAGGCATAAAACCCAGGACAGTACCTGCTTGTCACTTCACAGGCCTCCTGCCGCAAAAAAACACCAACTCTGAGACAACAACCAGGTACTCATCCACCACCTGGGAGCCGTACCTCAGAGGGGTCCCTACACCATACGTTTGGTGCCCATATGAACCTAACCAAGGGCCTTGCACTCTGGCTTAGAATGACCCCCTGCTTCCTTAAAACGGTTCAAAACCATCATATTCAGGGAAGTTCTTCCACACTCTTCTATGACTGAAGCCCTCCCCTTCCTGTCGACTTGTTTAATTACCTTGTCTCCCCCTGAGCCTGCTAACCTGTCCTGTGTCCCTACCTCAGACCCAAACAAGCCTTTTTAACCTCTGTCATGCTGGCCCTGCGTCTATGCTTTCCTGCTTTACTCCCGTCCTCTCTGTAAATGGAACAGAGTTAAAACACTTATTTAGTGTTAATTTCAAAAACCCTAAGCTCTTGGCTCTTGCTGACCGGTCTCAAGGTACCTATTTTTATTTTCAATTTCCTGCTGAATTTCAACTGTGCTGAATACCTCCATATTGTTAACGTGAACAAAGTGGGACTTTCCAGTCATGTACAAAGTAAAAAAAAACATATTTAAAAGACTCACTTTTATTATTCATGAAGCAATAAAAAAAAAAGCAATCACTTGTAGTTTGGCACAAAAACATTCTGTGAACGGTATATTAATGAAGGGTGTAATCATATAGAGTACAAGTCTTTTCCAACTTAAAAAAAAACAGGGGATGCAAACCTGAAAGAATGTTCACAGAACATGATGTCATTGATAATATTAGAGACAACTAGATGAAATGGATAAGGACATATCGTCCCCGATGGGACAAGTTTCCACATTAAAAACTCAAAAATCACTTGATTAGCATGATAAAGAACTTGAAGAGTAATTAGAAGTTTTAGTAGACAAATACTTGATGAAAAAATAAGAGTTCTATTGTGATAAATCAGCATTTTCAGAGGGAAGAGCCTATAATTGGCCAACCCCCAATTTAGAAAAAGAAAGTATGAAACACAAGTTCCTCATAAGCAGGCATAGAATTTATATATGACTTCTCCATGAAACTCACCTTGAGCAAGAAACAAATGCTAGGACTAAACAGCTTTCTTCAGTAAATTAAACAAAAACAGTCTATAACTGTGGTATACAGCAAAAAACACAATGGCTCACTGTCACTGCCCTGACTCCCCCACTACAGCCTAGAAGTGAAAAAAGGTAATGCTTCACTTTAAGTACATTTTCGTTTTACATACATGCTCTGGTCCCATTGAGAACTGTGCTCCGGCACTGTTTGCACTCACAGCAAATTATTGTGGATAACTAGTAAACCCTGCCCAGGACCACCATTCCAAATGGTCTCAGACGCAATGCACATAACTGGTTCTGGGCATGGTTTGGAGCACTCACACTACACAAACAAACCAGTCCAAGT
Source organism: Lithobates sylvaticus (assembly GCA_028564925.1). Taxonomy (NCBI): domain Eukaryota; kingdom Metazoa; phylum Chordata; class Amphibia; order Anura; family Ranidae; genus Lithobates; species Lithobates sylvaticus. The sequence continues at coordinate 108,714,067 of CM053029.1, read as the reverse complement.
GGTTGAACCGTGCCCAGGATTGGTTCAGAGTGCTAGCATGAGTGCATCCTAAATGTTAGGGTGTTGAGGGTATGCTAATGAAAAGAAGTAATTACTATACAACATACATTCATGGAATCATGTGGCATACCGAAAAGGAATTTCTACAAGCTATTTCTATGTACCTAAAACACATCTGTTCAGTAATTATCTGCTTTAGTGAAAGTACCACTTTAAGAAGGTAATACTCCACATTAGCAACAATGCACAGGCAGGAAAGCTAGAAAGGGTCCGCAATCAGAGAGGTTACGGAAACATTGTGTAACTTAATAACTTGTTACAGGGGGTTCCACAGGCACAATGGTTTACAATCAATTGAATATGCCAACTATAAGCTTCCTTTTCTGATAAGGCTAAGAGCGGATTAAAGGAGCACTTCCTGAGACTGTTTATTTGTTTTCCTCAATCACAGGTTTTATTGTTTTACTTCCAGGAAGAATAATCTTAAGAAATATCAAGGTTTATGGGGTTTACATAAGGCATGATCCAAACTGATAAAATCAGTATTTTATCAGGTTTTTTTTTGGGGGGGGGGGGGGGCAGCAAGTGTTAAATGTGTTTAACTTTAATGCAGGGAATGCATTAAGGTAAAAAAAATAATAATTTTTGAACCGCTTTAATTTTTTCCCCATGATATCAAACTTGTTTCCCTCTATGGTCTTGAACTCCGCATAGATGGATATACCATTGACAAACTAGCATAATCTTCATCTTGATGGTCACTCTGTTATATATATATATATAAAGTACCTCCTTGGGGTGGAATCTAGAGATACATGGGAAGAAATGATCTTTTGCAGTTGTTAGGTAGACCGAAGGGGTACTAGGAAGAAGCCCCTCCAGGGTAAGCATTGGAGCATTCCTATTAGAAAAGACCTACATTAGGGATGACTATTGGAGAAATTCAGTTGTATGGAAAGGCTGTGAGAAGATGTGAAACATGTGGTGTCTGCAAAGTAATGGAGAAGAAGATAACAAGTTTGACAATGTGTCCTGTTGTTGTAACAACTTGTCATGGTTCAAGTAAAGCTTCTGAAAAGCTACTGGTGAGGACAGTCTTTATTACATGAATTCCTGAAGTAGGCGGTGAGTGGGTCTCAAGCCAGAAGGTTAGGAGCAGTCAAGATGGCCAAATGGCTTCCCAGTAGCGATATGTGCATACCCTCCCCTGGTCCTGAACTGGAGAGGATGGGAAGTGCCCTTGGCCAGCTCAGTAGGAGCTAGAGGTGAGTAGAGCCTGCCAACTTTTTCTTGAAAGTATGCATGGGATCAGCACAGGGCCAATCAGCACTGTCCAGACATAGGTAGGTATTTCTATTGGAAGTTCTCCACCCCCCCCCCACCCAGTGTTGCCAACCGTCAGTATTTTTACTGGCAGCCAGTAAAAAATGGGCACTTTTCTCCTGCCAGTAAATGCCAGTAAGAGGAAAAGGTTGCCAGTAAAAAATATGGATGTGACGCTTGTCTCGGAACTGGGCATGCACAGCTCGGGTCCGGAGCCGGCCAGGACCATCCAAGTGCCTGCTACAGTGTGTTCAGGTGGTACAGGCGGGGGGCGGGTCTGGCGAAGATGGTGCCTGAGCGTGTCGTGTAATGTCATGGTGCAAGGGAGCCAAGTGGAGCGACCAGAGCCTCGTGTGCGGGTCTCCTGGGACAGGAGGAAGGCAAGCCGGGAGCGGGACTGTCAGTGCTGTTTGGACTAGAGGGGACTGGGAGGACCACCTGGCATGGAGAGAGAGTGTCACTGTGACTCAGGATGGGACGTGCCAGTGATCTGTGCTGCTGCACACTGCTGTGAGTGACACTGTGAGAGTCCATTTCATGGGCGTGTGTCGCCCATTCAAATTTCCTGCCCCTGAGTCCTGTCCCTGAGCCACTTACTATATTGAGAATAAAATAAGAACTATGCTTTTTGCCTTCATATCTACCTTAAATCACATTGCTAATTGCATATTGTACTTATTTGTAGCCTAAATACTGAAATTTGCACTTACAACTGTAATTTTGTAACTTTTGGAAATGTCAGTAAAAACGTGGCTGTGCCAGTAAATTTTGGGTGCCGTGTCAGTAAATTTTAATCTGGTAGGTTGGCAACACTGCCCCCACCCCCTCTCCCGCCTGCATTATCTTGGGACACATTATAGGTCCCTAGGGGCTGCGAAAAAATTCACAAAGTGACCTGCATACTTTGTGTCCCTCTTCCTCATCTCAGACAATTGGGTAGTATATACTTGGCCATTAGCTGTGCTGTGATAACACAAGCTAGGAGATACAACTCTGTATACAGAAAATGATCACAAAGAACCATTAAAAAAGAAAAACAAATAAACGGAGGAGTGGGGGGTCAGATTCCTTTCACAGAGACACAGCTATAATAATATTCCAGTTCTACTTCTTTTACAAGACTCTTACTCCTTACAGAAACAACGTACACCGATTTCAACCGTCTACTGGAGTATGCCACAGATTGGTCTTTGAGGGAAAATATACCTAGCTGGCCTCATCTATACTGTTGGAGGCCCTTGACATGATAAAGAATTTGAATAATGCACTGTGATGTCTACAAACCACTAACTTAACTCAGAAAATCTAGACTTTTCGAGTTTGAAGCATTTTTTTCATTTAATTTCTTTAAACTATTACCCTGTCTGTGATCTGAAAGAGCTGGCAGTCTTTTTGGTGGTTTTTTGTTTATTTGTCCTCAGTAAAAAAATTGTTTCTAAACTGATTAGCTTTGCAAGCACTTTTCATAATGAAAATATGTTTTCAAGGTGGCTGTATAGTGGTTTCCAATACTGTCTATTGTAAGTTTTTTTGGGCAAAGACATGTGATTTATATTTTTTTGCTTATAGCGTTATAGTGACACTACTCTGGTTAAAATAAGAAAACAATTCTATTCAAGTTTGTATGCTTAACTCAGAAAAGTACCTTCTTTTGCTTTCAGCCTCCTACAAAGCGCCATATTACTTTTTTTTATTTATTTTTTTACTGCTGTGATGTGACTTCCTGTTACAGTCTGGCTTAATTCTCCATGGTCCCACCGAGTGTGGAATGTAGATACCCTCTCTTTCTCACTCCCAAGATGGACTATGGAGTATAAACTATGGTAGGGGTCTCCAAACTTTCTAAACAAAGGGCCAGTTTACTATCCTTCAGACTTTAGGGGTTAGCAGAGCGACTGTGGCCAGTTGAAGTAGAAATTGTCTTGGCATCAGTGGGAGAAATAGTGCCCCATCTTTGTTATTAGGTTAAGGAATAGTGCCCCATCATTGGTATCAGTGGGAGAAAGAGTGCCCCATTGTTGATGTCAGTGGGGGAATAGTGACCCGTACCAGTGGGAGGAATAGTGCTCCAGGGGATTTGTAGTGTGCATAGAATAGTGCACATGACCACATTTAACATGCACTACTTGTTCCAAACAAATACAAGAGGAGGAAAAGCAGAGGTTCGAGAGCTCGTGGAGGACATTACAAGGAGGCAGAAAAACACAGTATGAAACAATTACATAGTGAATGTGTATGTATGGATTATTTTTATACAATAAGGATATTGTTTAGTGTCACTAAAAAGAGTGATGCTATAGATATTACATACTAATGATTTAGTTAAAGAGACCCTGTACCTACATGTAAATCAAATGTAGTGGCTAGGGTGCTGGCAGGGAACAACAGCAGGCAGTGGGGAGATGCAAGGCTCTGAATCACCCAGAAGTATTGCTCCTATATCTCTTTTTAAATTTAATTGCAGTGGCTATGCTTGCTTTTACCTAGAAAAATATAGATGTCAGTAGTGGAACTGGTGACGGGGTCTGTTTAATGCTGAACTCCACAAATTCAGCCACTGTGTAAAATGTGCAGTTAGGTTCTAAAAAGTGCATGCCACCTCCTGGACTTATCTCTTTAAAGAGGATGTCCAACCCCCCCACGAAAAATTAAAAGTCAACATCTACAAATACTGCAAATACTGACTTTTAGTATATGGATACTTACCTGTCGAGGGAGACAGCGATGTCGGCACCGCAGCCAATCTTTGGATTGCCTGTCAGGTGCACCCGCCGCCATTCCTGGTAAGGGAGCCCGGAAGTAATGCCTTTCAGCTTCACAGCTAGTTCCCTACTGCGTATGCGCGAAGAACGCTAATTGGTCTGGTGGTGGAGGAACTGAACTTCCGGGAGACTGGGGGCAGTGGCCCCATCCCCCGGAAGTGGGGAACGGTACCTGTGGGGAATGGTACCTGTTTCGTTCCTCGCACAGGACATTACAAGCTTTTGATAACGTCCCATAGGAGGGACAAAATGCGTCAGTTGACCGGGAGTGGTGACGTCAGATCCTAGCGGTGATGCGTAGGTGGCGGCCGACTTTTGGTTTCTGATTCATGCTGATTTTAAGCTTGTTTATCATGCACAATGTGAGTGTAATATTTAGTTTTTTACCACAATTTTTTTATTAAACAGAATTATACTATATACTTCCTCTTTCTTTGCCATTATACTACACATGAGGAGAATCTGAGCCTACAGAGAAGGAGTCTGGTTGGAGGACTACTAATCCCAGCTTTTCCAGTTGATCTGCAAAAGCGCATATGACTTCTGTTATGGGAATTCATAGCAGCTGAGGAGAATCCGAGCCTACAGAAAAGGAGTCTGGTTGGAGAACTATTATTCCCAACATTCAGTCTATCCCCAAAGTGCATATGACTTCTGTTATGGGAGTCCATAGCAGCTGGTGAGTGAGCGGGCACACAGGAGGGGAGCACGGATCGCACCGATTTTGTTTGAAGCATTTGGCACTACAGCACTTTAATATCCCATTGAGAATATCACTAATATTAATGGACTTTTTTTCGTTTTGGTTTTGAATTTAGATGGTTTTTTTTTAATCACGATTTTGGACTTTTGAATCACTGTGTATATATATATATATGTTTAATGCGATGTATATTGTTATCAATATTCACAGTGAGAGCGCCTTTTTTCGCATACATGCATGACTTAAAGGCACCACACCTTTGAAGGAGCAGCAATCTAACGTTCACGTTTAATATATGATTTTTCACAATTTGATACAAAGTTATAAGTCATCATTATGCAAGATAATAACAGAAAGTGCCCCCTCCTAGCAATGTGAAAGCTTGGGATAATCTCTGAGGGCATGAGGAGCCTGTTTTCTACTCTCCTCAATGGATTTTCTTAGCTTGATATAACATCCCCCTGGTGGTTGTCAGGTACCTGCAGCCCGGATATAGACACTATTTGGAATTGCTGTATATTAATACAGAAACAAATTATACTTATTTATTTTCTTTTTTCCCTGGAATATATGTAGTGCTTTTTTTATTAATCCTCCATCATTCTGCTCATGAAGAAGTTGATTATAATCCAAGAAACATGTCGAGCTGAATCATAGAACAAACCTGTAATACCTTTGTATAAACCAATCTGTAAAGGTCAGGATGACCAAAAGGACTTGTAGTGTGTTCGTGGCAGGCAGGCAGAGCTCCTATATTTTGTTACCAGAAGCACCTATAGGACTTGTAGTGTGTTAGTGGCAGGCAGGCAGAGCTCCTATATTTTGTTACCAGAAGCACCTATAGGACTTGTAGTGTGTTCGTGGCAGGCAGGCAGAGCTCCTATATTTTGTTACCAGAAGCACCTATAGGACTTGTAGTGTGTTAGTGGCAGGCAGGCAGAGCTCCTATATTTTGTTACCAGAAGCACCTATAGGACTTGTAGTGTGTTCGTGGCAGGCAGGCAGAGCTCCTATATTTTGTTACCAGAAGCACCTATAGGACTTGTAGTGTGTTAGTGGCAGGCAGGCAGAGCTCCTATATTTTGTTACCAGAAGCACCTATAGGACTTGTAGTGTGTTAGTGGCAGGCAGGCAGAGCTCCTATATTTTGTTACCAGAAGCACCTATAGGACTTGTAGTGTGTTAGTGGCAGGCAGGCAGAGCTCCTATATTTTGTTACCAGAAGCACCTATAGGACTTGTAGTGTGTTCGTGGCAGGCAGGCAGAGCTCCTATATTTTGTTCCCAGAAGCACCTATAGGACTTGAAGTGTGTTAGTCCCATTACACACACAGAGCTATATTTTCTTCCCAGAAGCACCTATAGGACTTGAAGTGTGTTAGTCCCATTACACACACAGAGCTATATTTTGTTCCCAGAAGCACCTATAGGACTTGAAGTGTGTTAGTCCCATTACACACACAGAGCTATATTTTCTTCCCAGAAGCACCTATAGGACTTGAAGTGTGTTAGTCCCATTACACACACAGAGCTATATTTTGTTCCCAGAAGCACCTATAGGACTTGAAGTGTGTTAGTCCCATTACACACACAGAGCTATATTTTGTTCCCAGAAGCACCTATAGGTCTTGAAGTGTGTTAGTCCCATTACACACAAAGAGCTATATTTTGTTCCCAGAAGCACCTATAGGACTTGAAGTGTGTTAGTCCCATTACACACACAGAGCTATATTTTGTTCCCAGAAGCACCTATAGGACTTGAAGTGTGTTAGTCCCATTACACACAAAGAGCTATATTTTGTTCCCAGAAGCACCTATAGGACTTGATGTGTGTTAGTCCCATTACACACACAGAGCTATATTTTGTTCCCAGAAGCACCTATAGGACTTGAAGTGTGTTAGTCCCATTACACACAAAGAGCTATATTTTGTTCCCAGAAGCACCTATAGGACTTGAAGTGTGTTAGTCCCATTACACACACAGAGCTATATTTTGTTCCCAGAAGCACCTATAGGACTTGAAGTGTGTTAGTCCCATTACACACACAGAGCTATATTTTGTTCCCAGAAGCACCTATAGGACTTGATGTGTGTTAGTCCCATTACACACACAGAGCTATATTTTGTTCCCAGAAGCACCTATAGGACTTGAAGTGTGTTAGTCCCATTACACACAAAGAGCTATACTTTGTTCCCAGAAGCACCTATAGGACTTGAAGTGTGTTAGTCCCATTACACACACAGAGCTATATTTTGTTCCCAGAAGCACCTATAGGACTTGAAGTGTGTTAGTCCCATTACACACAAAGAGCTATATTTTGTTCCCAGAAGCACCTATAGGACTTGAAGTGTGTTAGTCCCATTACACACACAGAGCTATATTTTGTTCCCAGAAGCACCTATAGGACTTGAAGTGTGTTAGTCCCATTACACACACAGAGCTATATTTTGTTCCCAGAAGCACCTATAGGACTTGAAGTGTGTTAGTCCCATCACACAGAGCTCCTCTATTTTCTTTGCATAAGCACCCACAGGACTTCTAGTGTGTTAGTGGCACCACACAGAGCTCCTCTATTTTCTTTGCAGAAGCACCCACAGGACTTCTAGTGTGTTAGTGGCATCACACAGAGCTCCTCTATTTTCTTTGCAGAGGCACCCATAGGACTTCTAGTGTGTTAGTGGCATCACACAGAGCTCCTATATATTCTTCTCAGCAGCACCCACAGGACTTCTAGTGTGTTAGTGGCATCACACAGAGCTCCTCTATTTTCTTTGCAGAAGCACCCATAGGACTTCTAGTGTGTTAGTGGCATCACACAGAGCTCCTATATATTCTTTGCATAAGCACCCACAGGACTTCTAGTGTGTTAGTGGCACCACACAGAGCTCCTCTATTTTCTTTGCAGAAGCACCCACAGGACTTCTAGTGTGTTAGTGGCATCACACAGAGCTCCTCTATTTTCTTTGCAGAAGCACCCATAGGACTTCTAGTGTGTTAGTGGCATCACACAGAGCTCCTATATATTCTTTGCATAAGCACCCACAGGACTTCTAGTGTGTTAGTGGCACCACACAGAGCTCCTCTATTTTCTTTGCAGAAGCACCCACAGGACTTCTAGTGTGTTAGTGGCACCACACAGAGCTCCTCTATTTTCTTTGCAGAAGCACCCACAGGACTTCTAGTGTGTTAGTGGCATCACACAGAGCTCCTCTATTTTCTTTGCAGAGGCACCCATAGGACTTCTAGTGTGTTAGTGGCATCACACAGAGCTCCTATATATTCTTCTCAGCAGCACCCACAGGAATTCTAGTGTGTTAGTGGCATCACACAGAGCTCCTCTATTTTCTTTGCAGAAGCACCCATAGGACTTCTAGTGTGTTAGTGGCATCACACAGAGCTCCTATATATTCTTTGCATAAGCACCCACAGGACTTCTAGTGTGTTAGTGGCACCACACAGAGCTCCTCTATTTTCTTTGCAGAAGCACCCACAGGACTTCTAGTGTGTTAGTGGCATCACACAGAGCTCCTCTATTTTCTTTGCAGAAGCACCCATAGGACTTCTAGTGTGTTAGTGGCATCACACAGAGCTCCTATATATTCTTTGCATAAGCACCCACAGGACTTCTAGTGTGTTAGTGGCACCACACAGAGCTCCTCTATTTTCTTTGCAGAAGCACCCACAGGACTTCTAGTGTGTTAGTGGCATCACACAGAGCTCCTCTATTTTCTTTGCAGAAGCACCCATAGGACTTCTAGTGTGTTAGTGGCATCACACAGAGCTCCTATATATTCTTTGCATAAGCACCCACAGGACTTCTAGTGTGTTAGTGGCATCACACAGAGCTCCTCTATTTTCTTTGCAGAAGCACCAATAGGACTTCTAGTGTGTTTGTGGCATCACACAGAGCTCCTCTATTTTCTTTGCAGAAGCACCCATAGGACTTCTAGTGTGTTAGTGGCATCACACAGAGCTCCTATATATTCTTTGCATAAGCACCCACAGGACTTCTAGTGTGTTAGTGGCATCACACAGAGCTCCTCTATTTTCTTTGCAGAAGCACCCATAGGACTTCTAGTGTGTTAGTGGCATCACACAGAGCTCCTATATATTCTTTGCATAAGCACCCACAGGACTTCTAGTGTGTTAGTGGCACCACACAGAGCTCCTCTATTTTCTTTGCAGAAGCACCCACAGGACTTCTAGTGTGTTAGTGGCATCACACAGAGCTCCTCTATTTTCTTTGCAGAAGCACCCATAGGACTTCTAGTGTGTTAGTGGCATCACACAGAGCTCCTATATATTCTTTGCATAAGCACCCACAGGACTTCTAGTGTGTTAGTGGCATCACACAGAGCTCCTCTATTTTCTTTGCAGAAGCACCCATAGGACTTCTAGTGTGTTAGTGGCATCACACAGAGCTCCTCTATTTTCTTTGCAGAAGCACCCATAGGACTTCTAGTGTGTTAGTGGCATCACACAGAGCTCCTATATATTCTTTGCATAAGCACCCACAGGACTTCTAGTGTGTTAGTGGCATCACACAGAGCTCCTCTATTTTCTTTGCAGAAGCACCCATAGGACTTCTAGTGTGTTAGTGGCATCACACAGAGCTCCTATATATTCTTTGCATAAGCACCCACAGGACTTCTAGTGTGTTAGTGGCACCACACAGAGCTCCTCTATTTTCTTTGCAGAAGCACCCACAGGACTTCTAGTGTGTTAGTGGCATCACACAGAGCTCCTCTATTTTCTTTGCAGAAGCACCCATAGGACTTCTAGTGTGTTAGTGGCATCACACAGAGCTCCTCTATTTTCTTTGCAGAAGCACCCACAGGACTTCTAGTGTGTTAGTGGCATCACACAGAGCTCCTCTATTTTCTTTGCAGAAGCACCCATAGGACTTCTAGTGTGTTAGTGGCATCACACAGAGCTCCTATATTTTCTTCTCAGCAGCACCCACAGGACTACCGACTACAATGGCTGGAAGACCGCCAAGGGGAGGCAGAGCGTGCAGAGCCAAGAACACAGGGCAGGCAGGCTCTGTTTCTAGTGGACGTGGCCGTGGACGTGGACGTGGTCGTGCATCGTCATCAGCACGTGGCCATGGGACACGCGCGTCTTTGTTTTCGGCAGCTGGACATGTGGAGCCGCATCATGCTGAAGGCTTGGTAGAATGGATGACCAAGCCCTCCTCATCCTCCTCATCCTCTCTCACCCAGGCTCAGGGTACTGACAGAGCATCATCAGCCACCCCTTCCCTAGACCCACCATGTCCTCCTGAGGAGTCCCCCGAACTCTTTGAGCACAGTGTTGGGTACATGCTCCAGGAGGATGCCCAACGATTCGAAGGCTCGGATGACGATACCCAGCTTGAGGAATCTGGCAGTACAGTTCCACCAGCTGCAGCTTACTGCCAGGTTTGCTCTAGTGGTGAAGAGGGAGGGGATGATGAGGTCACTGACTCCAGGTGGGTGCCTCAAGGGAGAGAGGATGAGGAGGAGGACGAGGAGAGGAGGATGCGGCGTCACATGTCCAACGAGGCAGGATGCCCCCTGGAGGCCAGGTAGAGGCCAGCACAGCAACTGTACAACACCGCAGAGCTCCGCCTGTGCAGGGCGCTGCCTCTGCACGTTATCAGAAAAGTTCTTTGGTGTGGGCCTTTTTTGAGACGAGTGCAGCAGATCGCACCACTGCTATTTGCAATATTTGTCTCAAGCGTATCTCGCGTGGCCAAAACATCAGCCGCTTGGGCACCACAAGCATGACCAGACATATGGCGACCTGCCATGCAGCTCGTTGGCAGGCACACATAAAAGACCCACACCAAAGAACTAAGCGGACCTCTCCTTGCTCCTCCTCAGCTGGGATCTCCATCCCACTACACCTTCAGTCCTCTCTGAAAGCTGCTCTGAGAGGACTGAAGGTGTAGAATTCGGTGTGTCACAACCAAGTACTTGCAGTACACCGACGTCCGAATGCAGCAGGCAAATTTCCCTGCCCCAGCTGCTGGACCGTAGAAAGAAGTACACTCCCAGCCATCCACATGCCCAGCGGTTGAATGCTAGCCTTGCTAAATTGCTAGCACTTCAACTGCTGCCTTTTCAGTTGGTAGACTCGGCCCCCTTCCGTGAGTTTGTTCAATGTGCGGTTCCTCAGTGGCAGGTTCCCAAACGCCACTTTTTCTCGCGGAAGGCGATTCCGTCTCTCTACCGGCATGTGGAGGGCAATGTCCATGCCTCGCTGGACAGGGCGGTCAGCGGTAAGGTGCATATTACCGCTGACTCATGGTCCAGCAGGCCTGGACAGGGACGGTACCTTTCTTTCACGGCCCATTGGGTCACTCTATTGGCAGCTGGGAGGGATGCAGGACAAGGTGCAGTAGTGTTGGAGGTTGTTCCGCCACCACGCCTCCAAAACGCGACTACTGCTACTGGTTGTGACACACCTCTCTCCTCCACCCCCTCCTCTTCTTCTTCCTCCAGTGCTCTGTCCTTGGAACCAGCGGTGCTCCGTAGGCGTACAAGGGGCTACGCAAGTACGCAGGCAAAAAGATGCCATGCCGTGCTTGCGCTGGTGTGTTTGGGGGACAGGAGCCACACTGGGCCAGAGGTTCTGGCAGCTCTGCAGGGGCAGGCCGAGAGGTGGTTGACGCCACGTCAGCTTAAGCCAGGAATGGTCGTTTCTGACAATGGCACCAACCTCCTCTCCGCCCTGCGACAGGGGCAGCTCACCCATGTGCCCTGCATGGCTCACGTCCTCAACCTGGTGGTGCAGCGGTTCTTGGGCAGGTTCCCAGGCTTACAGGATGTCCTGAGGCAGGCCAGGAAAGTCTGTGTGCATTTCCGCCGATCTTATAATGCCAGTGCTCGGCTGACTGAGCTGCAAAAGGAGCTGAACCTGCCCAAGAACCGCCTAATATCTGACATGCCCACCAGGTGGAACTCAACGTTGGCCATGCTGCAGCGACTGCACACGCAGCAGAGGGCCATCAATGAGTACCTTTGCGACTACGGCACCAGGACAGGGTCAGGGGAGCTTGGTTTTTTTTCCCCACGTCAGTGGAGCATGATCAGGGATGCATGCACTGTCCTCTCACCATTTGAGGAGGCCACGAGGATGGTGAGCAGTGACAGTGCATGCATCAGTGACACTGTCCCTCTTGTCCACCTGTTGGAGCATACGCTGCGTGGGATCATGGACAGGGCACTTGAGGCAGAACAGAGGCAGGAAGAGGAGGACTTCCTTGCCTCTCAAGGCCCCCTTTATCCGGACAGTGTTCCTTCTGTCCCACCCATCACACAGGAAGAGGATGAGGAGGAGGAGGAGGAGGAGGAGGAGGAGGAGGAGGATTGTGTGAGCATGGAGGTGGAGCCTGGCACTCAGCATCAGCAGCAGCAGTCTTTTAGGGATGATGTACAGTCCCAACAAGCCAGTGGACTTGTACGTGGCTGGGAGGAGGTGGCTGGCGATCATGTCATCCTCAGTGACCCAGAAGACTCCGGACCGAATGCCTCAGCTAACCTACGCTGCATGGCCTCCCTGATCCTGCAAAGCCTGCGGAAGGATCCTCGTGTTCTTCGGATCAAGGAGAGGGACCATTACTGGCTGGCCACTCTCCTTGATCCGCGGTACAAGGGTAAGGTTGCGGACCTTATCTTGCCGTCGCAGAGGGAGCAGAGGATGAGACATCTCAGGGAGGCCTTGCAGAAAGGTCTGTGCAACGCGTTCCCAGAAACTGGGAGGCTACAAACTCCTGGTCCTGGGCGACGAGTTGCTGAGGCTTCGGTCAGTGGCAGAAGGAGCGGTGGGGAAGGTGGACGTCTGACCGATGCGTTCAGACAATTTTTTAGTCCGCAGCCCCAAGGTATGATCGGTTCCAGCAACCATCGCCAGCGTCTGATATACATGGTGCAGGAATACCTTGGGGCAAGGTCAGACTTGGACACCTTTCCCACCGAAAATCCTCTGGCTTACTGGGTCCTGAGGATGGATCACTGGCCAGAGCTTGCACAGTATGCAATTGAGCTACTGGCCTGTCCTGCCTCCAGCGTTCTTTCCGAACGCACATTCAGTGCTGCTGGAGGATTTGTGACTGATCATAGGGTGCGCCTGTCCACCGCCTCGGTTGATCGACTGACCTTCATCAAAATGAATCAGTCTTGGATCACCACCAGCTACCAGGCACCTGAGGCGGATATAACCGAATAATTTTTAATGTCACATCCCTTCAAGACTGCCTATGCTGATGCTGAGTGACTGTCCTCTTATGTTCACTGACTATCCTCTTCCTCCTCCTCAATGATCCATGCCACCACACCAGTGCCTAAGGCACAATTTTTCAGCCCCTGTTTAACAGGGGCGTGTACTTACAATTTTTAAAAAAAAATGCTTCGCAACACGTGTGACTGCTGTGCTCCAAGTACAGTCTCTGTGAGGGCCGTGTTGCAGTGTTGTGGCACCAGCACCAGTGCCTAAGGCACAATTTTTCAGCCCCTGTTTAACAGGGGCGTGTACTTACAATTTTTTAAAAAAAATGCTTCGCAACACGTGTGACTGCTGTGCTCCAAGTACAGTCTCTGTGAGGGCCGTGTTGCAGTGTTGTGGCACCAGTGCCTAAGGCACAATTTTTCAGCCCCCTGTTTAACAGGGGCGTGTACTTACAATTTTTTAAAAAAATGCTTCGCAACACGTGTGACTGCTGTGCTCCAAGTACAGTCTCTGTGAGGGCCGTGTTGCAGTGTTGTGGCACCAGTGCCTAAGGCACAATTTTTCAGCCCCTGTTTAACAGGGGCGTGTACTTACAATTTTTTAAAAAAATGCTTCGCAACACGTGTGACTGCTGTGCTCCAAGTACAGTATCTGTGAGGGCCGGGTTGCAGTGTTGTGGCACCAGCACCAGTGCCTAAGGCACAATTTTTCAGCCCCTGTTTAACAGGGGCGGGTAATTACAAATCTTGATCTAATAGTTCACAGCAGGGCCCATTCCTGCGCCCACCAAGAGTAACTATGAGGGCCTACAGTCTTGTGGCAACACCGTCCACCACCACCGCCAAAGGCCCAATTTTTCTGCCCTGTTCAACAGGTGCATGCAATTACAAATCTTGATCTATTAACTCACAGCAGGCCCATTCCTGTGCCCACCAGTCTTGTGGCTACACCAACATCTAATAGGGCAAATTTCAGGATGACCAAAAGTTTTGAAAACTGATGCTGCATGTAAAAATAACTATGGAATATGCAAGTTGTTTTAAAGTACATGTTTTCATTGAATTTATAACTTTATAACTTTGTTGTAATAAAGTTAAATGAATTTAACTTGTGAAAGTTGTGCCTCATAAATCCTGCCATTCAATTGACGCTCTTTCTCTATATTGACTTATTTGGGATGTGGCACATTTCTAGCCAACACATATTGACTCAAAATGACTTGCATAGCAATTGTATATGCTATAATATATATATATATATATATATATTTTTTTTTTACCCTTGATCACTTCACCCCCAAGGTTTACCCCCTTCATTTCCAGGCCATTTTTTGCGATTTGGCATTGGGTTACTTTAACTGACCATTGCGCGTTCGTGCGACGCTGTACCCAAATAAAATGTATGTCCCTTTTCCCCACAAATAGGGCTTTCTTTTACCTCTCCGGTTTTTATTTTTTGCGCTATAAACAAAAAAATATAAAAATTTTGAAAAAAAAAAATATATTTTTTACTTTCTGCTATAAAACACATCCAATAAAAATATGTAAAAAATATTATTTCTTCATCAATTTAGGCCAATATTGATATTCTGCTACATGTTCTTGGTAAACAAAAACCCAATACACGTATATTGATTGGTTTGCGCAAAAGTTATAGCGTCTACAAACTATGGGATATCTTTATGGAATTTTTATTAATTTTTAATTTTTTTATTAGTAATGGCGGCGATCAGCGACTTATAGCGGAACTGTGACATTGCGGTGGACAAATCTGGCAATTTTGACACTTTTTTGGGGACCAGTGACACCAATACAGTGATTAGTGCTAAAAATATGCACTGTCATTGTACTAATGACACTGGCAGGGATGGGGTTAACGGCAGGGGGATCAAAGGGTTAAATGTGTTCCTAGAGAGTACTTGATAACTGTGTGGGGTTATCTTTAACTGTAAGAAGATAGAGATGTGTGTTCCTGATTAGCTGAATCACAGGATCTCTATCTTCCCTTGTTACAGAACGGCGATCTGCCTTGTTTACATAGGCAGACTGCCGTTCTGACTCTCTCGGGAATGATCAGCAGGTCCCGGCGGACATCAGGTCTGCCGGACCTGCTGATTTTATCCTGTTGTGTCCAATCACAGTGGGAGCGGGTCACCGGCGGAGGGTGTGCGTGCCCTAGACCCGAAAGTGCAGAATCACGTAACTATACGTGATTCTGCGCACAGGAGCTGCTGCCTCGCACTATATGTCAGCAAGGGGTTAAAGTGGTTGTAAAGTCTTAAGGTTTTTCACCTTAATGCATTCATGCATTAAGGTAAAAAACCTTCTGTGCTGCAGCTCCACCCAGGTCCCCCTTCTTTCTTACCTGTGCCCGATCCAGCGATGTGCCCGATCCAGCGATGTGCCCGAGCGCAGCCGCTCCAGCCACTGTCGTTCTCCTCATTGGACAGCTTGATAGCAGCAGGAGCCATTGGCTCTTGCTGCTGTCAATCAAAAGCTGTGACACAGGAGTGGGGGGAGGGACCGAGTCCCACTGTCTGTGTCAATGGACGCAGCAGCGGGACTCGGGAGTGCTGGCTTGCTCCCGAGTTGCTCCCAAGTTGATTTCCGTGGGGGCACCCGACGAAGAGGAGTCAATTGGAGTGCCAGCGGGGGACCTCAGAAGAGGAGGATCAGGCTGCTCTGTGCAAAACCATTAAACAGAGCAGGTAAGTATAACATGATTGTTATTTTTATTTAAAAATACATTTATACAAACACTTTAAAGCCCATTAAGCTTTAAGCAAGTTACTGACAGAGTAAGATGTCTAACTTGTGTGAATCAGGCTCTTCATTTTCTTTTATGTATTATTATTATTTTGTATATTATTATGTTGATTTAGTGTTACATAGCAGGTTAACAATATATATATTTTTTTAATGGATATGATTAAGGAGAAAAACCTTAAAGCACAGCCAAAAATACAATAAAAAATTAATAGCCCATTAAAAGATAAAATAACAAAAGCTTTTGCTGCAAAATTCAAATTCCGTCCAAGCCCCCCAGCTGCTAGATGTCCTCAGTCTCATGGTCGGTATCATTAATCCACATCTTCTTAGCCCGGGTCATCCTAGACCTTCCCAATCCTGTGACTGGACTGTAAAAGGAGAAGCAACAGTGACAAGGTCATCTCTCTCACTTTGCTTTTCCTTCTATCAGCATGCATTTTGGCAACACATGAATTGATTGTCTCTTTGTTCTACTTTTTCCTCTCACTCTCAAACTCTGATTTACAGGGACTACACGAGGCTGATAACTGATCATACTCAGGTATTTACACTGCTTGCATTTAAAAATGTTATAAATGTATAAATTTGATGATGTATTAGGCTAGGTTTACACTTTTCCACGGGGGTGCATAGTGTGCTTTTTTGTACATTAACCTTTGCTGTCCAGCACGTTAAAAATTAGCTGGCAATGCACCTCAAAGTCCCAGAAAATGGACATGCACCTTTCCTGGCAAAGCACCACAACAACCACTGCACTGCAGCAAAAAAGCTCTGAGGTGCGATTCAAAGGGACATGTATTGTATTTGTATTTGTATTGTATTTTTGAATAGAGCGGAGAGGGATTAGAACACTTGTCAGTTTTGTATTGCTGTCTGTGCCCCCTTTAAGGAGATTCACCCTCTCTATTTGTTCTATTTATCATTAAAAGTGAAAGTAAAAGAAAATCCCAAATTTTGGGTTATCCCCAGAAAAGTAATAGAGGGGAAATCTTCCAATAGGGACTCTAATTCTAGTGATCTGAAGGGCCCCAAGGAATTCCGTTAATGTTTAGGGACTTCATCTCACTTCCAGTTTGGCTATGGGACAAGAATTGAAGTAAAATCTTTACAATGGGACACAGATAATGAAAAAAAAAAAAGTTGGACAGGGATTATAACCCTCCCTTGCTCTATCCAAAATGGAAAAAAAAAAAGTTTTGCCTGTAGTTCCACTTTAACCACTTAAGCCCCGGACCATTTTGCTGGCCAAAGACCAGAGCACTTTTTTGCGGTTCGGCACTGCGCCGCTTTAACTGACAATTGCGCGGCCGTGCGACGTGGCTCCCAAACAAAATTATTTTATTATATTTTTTGCGCTATAAACAGAATTATAGCGACAATATTGAAAAAAAACGCATTATTTTTTACTTTTTGCTATAATAAATATCCCCAAAAAGTATATTAAAAAAATGTTTTTCCTCAGTTTAGGCCAATACGTATTCTTCTACATATTTTTGGTAAAATAAATCGCAATCAGCGTTTATTGATTGCTTTGTGCAAAAGTTATAGCGTCTACAAAATAGGGGATAGTTTTATGGCATTTTTATTAATATTTCTTTTTTTTTTACTAGTAATGGCAGCGAGCAGCGATTTTTATCATGACTGCGACATTATGGTGGACACATCAGATAATTTTGACAAATTTTGGAGACCACTGGCACTAATACAGCGATCAATGCTAAAAAAATGCATTGATTACTGTAAAAATGTCACTAGCAGTGAAGGGGTTAGCCACTAGGTGGCGCTGTAGGGGTTAAGTGTGTCTTAGTGAGTGATTCTAACTGTTGGGGGGAGGGGCTGTGTGTGACACATCACTGATCACCGCTCCCGATTACAGGGATCTGTGATCAGTGAGAGTGTCATTAGGCAGAACGGGGAGATGCTTGTTTACATTAGCATCTCCCCGTTCTTCCTCACCATGAGACGATCGCGGGTATCCCCGCGGACATCGAGTCTGTGGGACCCGCGATCCTGCTCACAGAGCTCCCGGCACGCGCTCCCGCAAGCTGATTCTTAAAGGGCAATGTACAGGTACACAGTATATCTGCGTGAGACGGTCGGGATTACAGAGCTGCATTCATTTGTATATTTTATATTTGCCTAGAGTTCAGTTTTAACTAAAACTCATAAAATGTTCTGAAACAATAAATATCTAAGCGCCTGAGTTGCTGAGCAGCCAACCAAAGCAATATAATCTCTGATGAATGCCTGAATGTCCTTGTCACTTTCTCCAGCACTTCAGATACAAGATGTAACAAGATTGTAAGCTCTGGAGGGCCAATGTAATTATCAACCACCAGCTACTAAGCTTGGAAAAGTCAAGACAATGGTCAAATGATTTAACAGACAAAAGGCTCTTACTTTAGTTACAACACTATTAAAATCAATGCAGAAAGAAATTACATTTCAGCCCCTGTTCACATACCAAATGACGCAAAAGCAGTTTTTAGCACTTGGTTGCCATACCAACAGATTCCCAGTGCACAATTCTGGTCTACATTTTTTCAATTTTTTTTTGAAGTGCGAATTATCTACATCCTGCTGTATCTGTGACAAATAAACCACATTTATACTCCCGTGGATAAATGATAGTGAAGCTAATTGCCCAATGATCATAGAGGTATAACGCAAACACTCTGTAGTATTCAGATTAATTCCAAATTCTGATTTCTAATTTTATAATTTTCTCAAGCACAGTCTTGATTTGTTTACTGATATGGTTTTTAATCAGATTTTTTTTCTTAGCTGTAAAGTCATTCTTTTCCTCTGTTGTCATGGTTTCCCCATTCCTTAGGTGGACTTACGGTAAGTGCTTTCGTTTAATAAGACCAACAAGAGTAAGTTAAATATTTTATTGAAAGAAAAAAAGTGGTGTATGAAACAAGTCTGGGGGTCCACTGTAGTTACCAGAGTCTACTACAATTGACACGTTTGGCACAGTGATACTGGTTAGAAGACCTAAAACCTCTATAAGAAGAAGACTTGTTCTTACAGAGGACAACTTACAGAAGGAAGGAAAAGAGAGGTTAGGTAAAGCTAAGGTGATTGTTGGTTCCTTGTCCATTTAGGTTTTATCCTGCCAAGGTCTCTAGAGAGTTATTGGCAATGTCAGATTTCCCTGTTTGTATAGCAACAATTTCTACCAGTAAAAGTTGGATTAACCAACTTGACTGGGTCAAATATAATGCTGGAAGGATCTTTGAAAATGATTTAGTTATAATTCGTGGGATAGGTTTGTGTGCTTAATACATATTTGAGAGCCTATACCTTTAGTGAATTCAAGAGAAAAGTGCCAACCATCTTTAACTATGTAAAAAACATTGTCCAGCTTGGGTGTGGAGTGCCTAGCTGGAGATAAATGAGGAATATACAGGGGCTTTTCATTTGCTGTCAATCATTGAAACTAGCATGGAGCATATCCTAAATCCTCTTAATATCTGCCAAATTGTTGCATTTGGAAAAGTCCTTTAAAGTAGTGGCTTCTGCTCTACAGAAGCTGTGTGATTATATTTGGGTATCCCGATTGCTTAAAATCTCTCTCTCATGTTAACATGTTCAATAGAGCATCAAAAAGGATTTTAAGCAACCAGCATCTTTATTTAAAACAACAATCTGAGCATTCATCCGGAGATTGTCAGGCCTGATATCACATTTTAGGCTTAGCCTTATAGAATACTAAGGAGCAATAGCATTACATAAGGAAGAGGAATGGAAACAAGAAGTGAGTGAGAAAGGGGAAGAATGAACGAAATGGTAATATACAGGGTGTCCCAAAACCCTGGATCTAAAGGCATTCAAACAGAAACCATCCCTTTTCTTTAAGTTTTTATTTACATTTTTTTTGCCTTTTCGTGTACATTATTGCATTTTTTTAAATATTAGCTGCACACGCTTTTCTAATTTTTTTTTTTTTTTTAACCACCTGAGATCCAGGCCAATTCTGACATTTTTCTCCTACATGTAAAATTCCAAATTTTTTTGCTAGAAAATTACATAGAACCCCCAAACATTATATATGTTTTTTTAGCAAAGACCCTAAAGAATACAATGGCGGTCGTTGCAACTTTTTATCTCGCACGGTATTTGCGCAGCAATTTTTCGAACTTTTTTTTTTTCAGAAAAAAAACAGTTTCCTGCTTTAAAAAATTGCATGCGCTTGTGGACTGGCGCCAAACTTTGGTATTTAAAAAGCCCCATAGTCGACGCTTTAACATTTTTTACTGGTTACATATTTTGAGTTACAGAGGAGGTCTAGGGCTAGAATTATTGCTCTCGCTCTAACGTTCGCGGCGATACCTCACATGTGAGGTTTGAACACCGTTTTCATATGTGGGCGGGACTTACGTATGTGTTCGCTTCTGCGTACGAGCTCGCGGGGACAGGGCGCTTTAAAAAAATTTTTTTCTTTTTATTGTTCATTTTACTTTATTTTTTTTAGTTCAACAACGTTAAAAAAAAAAAATATTTGATTACTTTTATTCCTATTACAAGGAATGTAAACATCCCTTCTAATAGGATTATTACATGATCGGACCTATTTACAGTGAGATATGGGGTCAATAAGACCCCACATCTCACCTCTAGGCTGGGAAGCCTAAAATCAAAAAAAAAAAAAAAAGGATCACCGCTTCCCAGCCGCTGTCCCGCCGTTTTTTGAATGCAGAGGCCGGGCGTGACGTCATAACATCGCGCCTGGCCTCCGAACGATCATAGAGACTCCGGCGACCATCTGGTCCGCCGGAAATCTCTATGATCATCATCCGGGGGGCGGCGGATCCCGAGTCCGACTCACCGATGGAAGCGGTGAGTCGGACCGATGGAAGCGGTGAGTCCCGCCGCCCGTAAGAACGATCAAGCGGCGGAACAGCCGCTATGATTGTTCTTATGGTGCAGGGAATCGCCGGCTGAAACCGGCAATATCTGAATGATGTGCAAAGTGAGTACTAAAGCGCTGATAGGAGAATAAAAATATTAAAAATGTTTTAGAAAACCAAATAAAATAGATAAGATGACCAAATGATATGCTGCACCATTAAAGTGTGTCCTACACTTAAAAGAATAAGCAAATAAATACTAGAGTATAAATAGTGCGCAATATCAACCTTAGTCTATTTAGATCAGCAGGTGAGGTTAAAAGACAAATGTCATGGTATAATAAAATATATAAGTGCTTGCGTGACAATCCCAGGTGCACAAAAATATATATATATAAACTTCAAGTTACAATGAGGTTGTAACCAATTTAATAAATAAATAAATACACAATGTGTTAAAAATAAATACAATGTGTTTTAAATAAATAAAGTGCTTCAAAATGTGAGTAAAAACAAGTATGTGTTATAATGTGTCAAAGAAAGGAAATATCCAGTTTATGCCAGTGATGCATATGGGGATATATAAATTCCAAAAGCCAATACAGGCTTGACCTGATGGATTAGCTAATTAATTGATGAATTAATGGGTAAACGGCCGCCAGTTAAATATTATATTAATCCCATAGGTGATAGCAGTCCATTAAATGAGTTAGATAATTAATGAAATAACTCTTCACATCCACTAATGATATCCGGGACACAATTAGAAATGCTAGAGAAAAAAAAAAAAAAAAAAGAGAGAAAAAAAGAAACTTCCCTTTATGCTGGGAATGTAGGGCTTTTTTCCTTTTGGTTCCTCCTGATATCTTGCTCCGGTATGATATAAAAGAGAAAAAAGACACAAACAAAAAACCATTGCGCAGCACTCTATTCAACCATCAAACAAAGAAGATCTTTTAGGTGGTTGCCTACAGCTATACAACTCACATGTACCCAGTAGGTGTTTGCGCGTTCAAATCCTGCTAATGGTCAGGCTCAGATAGGGGGCTGTCAGCCCTTTCCTCCTCACTGTGCTGTGCTTAGCACTGTCACTTGGGCTCCTCCTCCCGACGCGTGTCATCACAGGTCACGTGACTTTCTCAAGGTCACGTGACCTGTGATGACACGCGTCGGGAGGAGGAGCCCAAGTGACAGTGCTAAGCACAGCACAGCACAGTGAGGAGGAAAGGGCTGACAGCCCCCTATCTGAGCCTGACCATTAGCAGGATTTGAACGCGCAAACACCTACTGGGTACATGTGAGTTGTGTAGCTGTAGGCAACCACCTAAAAGATCTTCTTTGTTTGATGGTTGAATAGAACGCTGAGCAATGGTTTTTTGTTTGTGTCTTTTTCTCTTTTATATCATACCGGAGCAAGATATCAGGAGGAACCAAAAGGAAAAAAGCCCTACATTCCCAGCATAAAGGGAAGTTTCTTTTTTTCTCTTTTTTTTTTTCTCTAGCATTTCTAATTGTGTCCCGGATATCATTAGTGGATGTGAAGAGTTATTTCATTAATTATCTAACTCATTTAATGGACTGCTATCACCTATGGGATTAATATAATGTTTAACTGGCGGCCGTTTACCCATTAATTCATCAATTAATTAGCTAATCCATCAGGTCAAGCCTGTATTGGCTTTTGGAATTTATATATCCCCATATGCATCACTGGCATAAACTGGATATTTCCTTTCTTTGACACATTATAACACATACTTGTTTTTACTCACATTTTGAAGCACTTTATTTATTTAAAACACATTGTATTTATTTTTAACACATTGTGTATTTATTTATTTATTAAATTGGTTACAACCTCATTGTAACTTGAAGTTTATATATATATTTTTGTGCACCTGGGATTGTCACGCAAGCACTTATATATTTTATTATACCATGACATTTGTCTTTTAACCTCACCTGCTGATCTAAATAGACTAAGGTTGATATTGCGCACTATTTATACTCTAGTATTTATTTGCAATATCTGAATGATGTCTGTAGCTACAGGCATCATTCAGATATACCCCTGAGAACAAAAAGACGTCATATGACGTATACTGGGTCTCAGGTGGTTAAGCACCTTAACTTATAACAAAGTGCATCGAAAAACAAACAGAGGAAAACTCCGAACATTAACAGAACATAACTAAAGACACCCAGGTCTACTCAAAGCTTCTAATGCCACGTACACACGGCCAGACCTTCTGTCAGAATAAACTCTGCCGGTCTTCCCGACAGAGTTTAGACCGTACGGACTTGACCACACATGATCACATCAAAGTCTGTTAGTTTCGAATGCGATGACATACGACCGGACTAGAAAAAGAAGTTCAATAGCCAGTAGCCAATAGCTGCCCTACCATATTTGGTCCGTCGGACCAGCATACAGACGAACGGTTTTCCCGATAGAAATTAATTCCGAAGATTTAAAGCAAGTTCTATTTCTAGGTCCGTCTGAATTTTTTGAAAGAAAACGATCGGAATATCCCACACACGATCAGAATATCCGACGGAATGATTCCGTCTGACCTTTTCTGCCGGAAAGTCCGGTCGTGTGTACGCGGCATAACACTTGCCTACCGGGCCAATTCTGACATTTTTTGCTAGAAAATTACTTAGAACCCCTAAACCTTACATATATATATATATATATATATATATATATATATATATATATATATATATATATATATATATTTATTTATTAGCAAAGGCCCTATAAAATAAATTAATGGGTTTTGCAATTTTTTATGTCACACATTATTTGCACAGTGGTTTATCAATTTTTTTTTTTTTTAAATACACTTTAATGAACTTTATTGCACACAAACACAATATAGTACACATTTTTTGGTAAAATGTAAAAGATGATGTTACGCAGAGTAAATAAATACCAGGGTGCCTTTGGCCAGTCATGGCTCAGGGGGTCAGAGTCCACGCTCCACACTATGCAAGACTGCCTACACGGCAGCCGTATATAGTTTTATGAATGAGAGCAGCAAAATTACATTTGTAAAGGAAAAAATGTAATTTAAAACTGCCCCTGGCTGTAATGTGTTGCCAGATCCTGGCAATATAGATAAAAATCACTGAAAAAAATGGCATGGGTCGTTCCCCCCAGTCCATTACTGTACCCTTTGGGTCTGGTATGGATATTAAGGGGAACCCCGCACCAAAATACTTTTTTTTTTTTAAATGGAGTAGGGGTCCCCCAAAATCCATACCAGGCCTTTCAGTTCTGGTATGGATATTAACTGCTTGCCGACCAGCGCACGCTGATGTACTTTGGCACAATGGCACGGCTGCACAAATGGGCGTACCTGTACATTTCCCCTTTAAATTGCATGCTAGTGGGCACGCGTGAGCATGCCCGTGGGTCCCGCAGACTCGATGTCTGCCAGTGGCCCACGATCTTGACATGGAGAGGCAGAATGGGGAGATGTAAACAAGGCATTTCCCTGTTCTGCCTAGCAACCTGTCATCGGGAGCAGTGATCTCTGTCATGTTCTAGTGAGCCCATCGCCCCTACAGTTAGAACACAGTGAGGGAACACAGTTAACCCCTTGATCACCCCCTAGTGTTTAACCCCTTCCCTACCAGTGTCATTTACACAGAAATCAGTGCATTTTTATAGCACTGATCGCTGTATAAATGTCAATGGTCCCAAAATAGTGTCAAAAGTGTCCGATGTGTCCACCGCAATGTCGCAGTCACGATAAAAATTGTTGCCATTACTAATAATAAAAAAAAAAATGTATAATAAAAATGCCATAAATCTATCCCCTATTTTGTAGACCCTATACATTTTGCGCAAACCAATCAATATACGCTTATTGCGATTTTTTTTACCAAAAATATGTAGAAGAATACATATCTGCCTAAACTGAGGAAGAAATTCGTTTTTTTATATTTTTTTGGGGATATTTATTATAGCAAAAAGTTAAAAATATTGGGGCTGAAGTGGTTGAGGGGAACCCCGAGACCAAAACGAGATCAGGTCCTCAAACACTTTTTATGACACTAACTTGCATATAAGCCTTTAAAATTAGCACTTTTGATTTTGCATGTTCGTGTCCCATAGACTTTAAAAGTGTTCACATGTTCCCACAATTTTTTTGCCTGTTCACAAGTTCTGGTGTGAACTGAATCGGGGAGTGTTCGGCTCATCCCTAATTGCAGACTTGAAGCCTTTACAACCACTTTAAAACAAACTTAGTCAGCTAAAACCTCTATATTTCCATTTCCCTTTTGACCAAAATGGTGCTATTCTGCTATATTTGCCAAAATTTGGGCAAAGCGAAACCGGACAGTTTCTCTCATGTTTAGCAATGATAAAGTAAAAAAATCATGAAAGGTGTAAATAAAGTTAAGCTATTATAAAATAATAAACAAGTAATCTCTGAAAAATGTTTACTGTTAACTGTTGTAAATTTGGTATTGTTAGAGACCCCATCGCAAAACTATTCATTTAAAAAATAAAAACTTCCAGCAAGATTACTTGTGCAATTAACTTATATTCACGTTATTTCCCTGTAAATGTCTCCCTTGTGTAGACAACCAGTGATGTCATAAGCTCCAGCTGACTCAGTTTTGTTAGTCAAGTGACACTTTATATCCTTGAATAGTCAACTTTTCAAGTTCAAAGCCATACTGCAAGTCAATACAAAATCATTTATGCAAAGAAAAAACATGACACGTAAGCATTTAAATACTAAATAACTACATGAATTCATAAATATATTACATAAATTAATACAATTCATTTTTTCTGTGTTTTTACCTGCATTTTTTTCAACTGTTGACAGGGTCTCTTTAAATAGTATAAATGAGCTCTAATA
This sequence comes from Lithobates sylvaticus, assembly GCA_028564925.1. Taxonomy (NCBI): domain Eukaryota; kingdom Metazoa; phylum Chordata; class Amphibia; order Anura; family Ranidae; genus Lithobates; species Lithobates sylvaticus. Next base: position 108,688,564 of record CM053029.1, on the reverse strand, counting down.
TCACACTTTAAAGGTGCATTAAAGCATTAATAGAAGAAAAATTAAGAACATATGCTGTATTTCCTGACTCTCTTTAGTACTATGCCTAGAAAGCAAAGGGTTCTTTCTGAGAAAACAATATATCATCCATCAAAACTATATTCTTCCTCTATAATTTTCTTTTTAACAGCTGTTACACATTTCACTGCACTCCTTTCACTACAACACTAGACAGACAGTTAGTTACGTGAAGGCTAAGTTAAATAACAGTGCATGTATAACAATGCATAATTACAATGTGAGAGAAGAAATATTTTTGGAAGATGTGGATTGTCATCAAGTTCTACCCTTCAAATACTCAATGACAATGCAGACAAGGCTGAAACCCAATCCCCTTGTTTTCTCTGCAGAGGATGGCAAATCAGGGGAACTTCATACAGTTATCTGCTATGTGTTGTTGTCACGCGAACCTTAGCTGTCTGTCTGCAAGTCCACTGTCCGCAACTCACTAATCAGCAAACACTTAAATAGCGTTAATTAAAGAGCTGAGATGTTCTTGCTATCAGATCAAACACCACTCAGCCCTTCTCCTTTACCTACTATGTGCCACATAAAGGAAAAGCGTGAGGACATTTGATATTCACAGAAATCCACTATACTGTACATGCATTCTCTCCTGACTTTGCCAGCACCAAAGAAGGCCACAGTTCAAAGGCACCAGTGAAAGCCCTCATCAATGCTAGCAATATTTCGTATTAGGTTTGTCTTCCAAAATGTAAAACTAATCATATAAACTTACGAATTTAACAAAATCAACAGTTTATTAAAAATAAAACTTTTCCATGACTACCATTTATCCATCTTTATATATATATATATATATATATATATTTGTAAATTTATTTTTACAGAAAATTGATTATACAACAATAGTCTGATGCCTAGGTTTCACAAACAACAACAATAGAGAGCAGCACAAAACCATCAGCACAGCTCCAGGTTAATGTAAATCCCATCTAACATTAATATTTGCAGAATACGTCTGTCTGAACAAAACGTTTTTTTACAATTCTACATTTTTGTCGTCTCCCATACCCATGAATTACATACATAAGGCAATAGATACCCACAAAGCACATGAGTAATGCATAGATTTTCTGACACATAGAGCATCCCAGTAGAGAACTCCATATCACTGTTCCACAACACTATGCATTGAACAAACTGTAAATTCTAGAGGTGAGGAAATAAAATCATCTATTCAGATACAGTAGACATATTGTTAGTCCATTCTCCCCACCTTATTACACTTACTATAAGTTGCCCTATAAAACAGTAGAGCCTTGTCGATGAGCGCCTTCCAGGCTGAGACAGTAGGAGCTGCTGTTTTTTTCCAGTTTCCTGGCATAATACAGTACTAACATTAGCACAGTCCAGATCACGTCTTTATATTTTTTAAGCTCTTTTTTAGATTCTCAATAGGAATATATATTGAAAATACCTACCAAAGAAAAGAATCCATAGGTTTACAATCAAGCTCTGCCTATCAATGTAGGGATTTTTCCAACTATTGTCACAGACAGCCATACATGCATTGTAATTTGGCTTGTTCAGCAGGGACCAGCCGAATTTTGATCCATGTATGGACAGGTTGGTTGTACAGATGTTGATCTACTGATTGACTTCTATACAATTAGCCTGTTGGGTTTTTTCCCAAACAATCAGTGGTGCCAGCAGCCGGAAGTCTCCCTGCTGTCAGAATACTTTGCCCAGTGGAGAGGATTGCCCCATCCATTTTAAATTCTGCCAGCGAGTTGATTAATCTATAGCCAGCTTAAAGCATGACAAGCACCTCCCCAAACAAGGCCACAGTTTAAAGACGCTTAGTGAAGGCCTTTATAACTACACATTGTACTAGCAATACATGGCCAGCACCTCCACAGACAAGGTTACAGTTTAAAGGAACCAAGTGAAGGCCCTCAATGCTATTAGCAATATTCCATATTAATAATAGTAGCACTGTGATAATAACCCAAACTTAAACATATACACCGGAACATTAAAATGTATTTTTATCCACAGTGATTCCTCAGGTGAAATGTGAATCAAAAAAAATCTAAATAAATTTTCTTCCACCACAACCACTTCCACCAATGTGCTCCCAGTTATTACATCCAGCCTCTCCCGATGTGAACTCACTCACCAGAACTACAGTATATGCCTCTCATATTTCAGATCAGCATATAAGGCACGTAAAGACAAGTTGCTCCTGCCTAAATTGATTGGGGATAACCAGCTTTTTCCTCTGTTAGCTCACATAAAGGAAGTTATACCATGTAAAAGTAAGGAAAACTCCAATAGTGAAATACCGTTAAAACCAATCATCAATACATGGAAGCTGCGACCATTACAAAAGGGAGACGTGCATGCCAGAAAAAAGGACCCACCAGAGTCTCACTGCTTACTTGGGACCTGCTGCAGTGTCCCTTCCAGTCATGTCACTACTGCCAACGTCATTTCCATTTCCGTCATTATAAGAATGCACTGATTACTGTGTAAATGACACTGGCAGGGAAGGGTTTAAACACTAGGGGGGCGATCCAGAATTTCACTGATTCACCACTAAATACATACTCCAAATGAATATTATTAGGATTACCATTAAGATCAGCCAAAAACTGGTGTAACGAACCCAATGTTCCACCACAAATAAAGAAAAGGTCATCTATGTATCTTTTGTAAAACAATAATTGATGTTTACCATGTCTAAAAACCCTTTTATCCTCCCACTTTGCCATAAACAGGTTAGCTAAGCTTGGCACAAATTTAACACCCATAGCCACCCCTGTTGGTTGCAGATACAATTCTCCATTGAACCAAAAATAATTATGACTCAAACAAAATTCTAAAGATTTTTTAAGAAACCTTTTTTATGCCCTACACAGATCATCTCTCTTACCCAAAGCCGAAGTTAATGTTAAAAATTCATGTGGACTCTGCCCCTGCCCTGACGCTGAAATTCTAAAGATCAATAAGCTAACAAAACATATCCAGGATAAAGTTCTGGATAAGCACCAGTCAGGGTTGGGCTTTAGACAAGTATGCAGAACTGTGTACATATCTTGGAGAAATGTTAAACCAGACCAAAAAGCAAGATTTGTTGTTTAAATTTGCCCCGCTCCCCCAGTATAAGAGAATAAAAAAACACCTGTATGTGAAAAAGTTAGATATTGTGACGGGAGGGCACGTGGAACCCAGAATCCCATGGAAAGGTTGGGAAACCCATGTTTCAGCTCCCCATGCACATCTTATGTCTAAGTCACCCTGTGCCATCCTGGCACAGGGTGAGTGAGAAAATATATCTTGGATTACTTAAAATGTAAGCAAGTAATATTTATCCACAATATCTCCCAGGATATATGTAAAGACTATTCTTAGTTTGTTGATTCTGAACTCAAGATGTTAATTGAGAGAGCTGATCACATTGTCCTCTGTACAATGTAGGAGACAGGCCGACTCCTAGTGGAGCTCCTGCTATTAGGACAAAATGTCTTGCGGTTGTACTTATGATAATGTATAATCTACTGTGTGAAGCTTGCTGACAACAAGTCTAACCTGTAGTGAAAGTCTGATGGGCACAGAGTCACATCGGCTGCTTAAAGGGATTAGTTAATTATCTCATGTTAATTTGTTACAAGAGTATTGTTAGAGTAATATGAGCAGGAGGGGGGACCTCCTCCTCTACTGTATTATAAATACTTGTCATTTTGGTTCTAATAAATCAGTCCACATTAGCACTAAACAAGTGTCGTCTTTTTTTATGCTTGGGAGCGGTTGGAATATCTGATATCTATAAACAAACTGGGAGGAAGTGGTATATGACGAAAGCACTCAAGCGGAGTGTAGGGACGTTTCATCACAGATATTATACTCACCTTTATCTCAGCTTCTGCCAGTAGCATCTATTCAAGGGTGACATCATATTCTGAAGAGATTTGAGGATTGTAGAGCAGCTCAAATGTCGCTAAAACTATGATCCTGTGTTGCAACAGCTTCGTATGAGATTTGTAGTTCTCAGCATTCCCTGGGATCTCAAATCTAACTTTCTTTCTCTTAGAAGTGTTTTTTAAAAACATTTATTTAGCATTTCAACAAGGAGGCAGATGAAAAATTTAAAGGCAATCCTTCAATATAGTGTAAGGTCTGCATTAAATTCATGATTAAAAGTGTGTAGTGAGCACGGTACAACTCTAATTCTGTCTATAGAGGGTTTTACATAAAAAGTCAGCAATTGAGTAAGCATAATTTATGTGCTCCTACATTAGGGGTGGGGGGCTAATTATGGTGGGCGAGGAATATATAGCTAGACATTTGGGCATTGCAGTAGCTGTGTTAAAGTTGGCCCATTCTGCTGACTGCTTGAAGAAAAGTGTATGCCCTGGATTGGTGAGTAATTGTTTGTTACATGTTTAGGAATACTGATGGGGTGTCCCTACTTCGATGTATGCATCGGCTAAAATATGTGTAGCGGAGACCATTGCTGTTACTTATCTGCCTTGATGGTGGATGTCATTCCATACTGCATCATGGTGACACATTTATTGAGGGTTGAAGTGTCTATTACAACACGTCCGAATTTTACACCTCTTATTATTTTTCGGGTAAATATATCATTTTGTTTTCTATTTTCTTTTTCTTTTCTCTCATATGAGACCCATAGTTTTTGACATTTTTTTGCATAAACCATATGTTTTGCATGTATTGATTAATTTGTGATGTTAAGTTTTGGTATCTTTATTCATAGATTGAAATATTTGAGCAGTTGAGGAACCTCAAAACCCATTGATGTTGAGTGCTGGTATCAAGATTGTGACACTTTAACCCACTTGTACAGTAACTGGATGTACAAGGCATTGGTTTTCTGTAAAAAAAACGTTCTTTTAACTGATGTATATTGGTTTTCATGTAGTATAAAATAAATAATAATTTACATTTAAAGCCATACATTATATTTCCTCCCAAGTGGGAATGGATATTGTTGATACTGCTCTAGTGCTCTAGAGCAGTGGTTCTTAACCTCAGTCCTCATTACCCCCCACCAGGCCATGTTTTGGGAATTTCCCTTAGATAAAGTAGCTGTCCAAAATACCAAGCCATTGACTTAGATTTAAAGCACCTGTGCAAGATAAAAGGAAAGCCTGCAAACATGGCCTGGTGGGAGGTAATGAGGACTGAGGTTAAGAACCACTGCTCTAGAGTAACGAAGAGGTGAATGGTAACTATGACATAATTGCAGAAGTCTACATTTGAAATGGCAGAGACCTTCCATTGGACAACTATAATCCAACCAATCCATTGAAATGAAAATCAAGGAAATGAAAATGAAAACATATAAGGAATGTAAGGGGACACATAAACATGCATGTTTTCGATTGCGAAAAAGCTTTTTACCATCTGGGGAGGACAAACCTTAACTTTTTGGCCTCAGCACGAAGAAAGATTTTAGAACCCCTGTCAGGTTTTTAATTTTTTTTGCTGTGTTTTTGCTGTTTTCCCCACTGGGAAAATCAAAAATATTGAATTGAATGGAAATGGAGGAGAAATCTTCCATTTGTTCTGATGACAGCTCTAAAGGGAATTTCCTTCACATTGGAGAAATTTATTTTTACTTCCTGTTGTCCCTCCTATAACAGAAAGTGAAGAAAAACATCAATGATATAACACAAGTGTGGAAAACAAAACTGCACTATGACTACTATATGGCACTGATTATCATAGGAAACACGTATGCTTCTCAGTGCCATGTAGTAGTCATATTGCGGTATTTTCTTCACACACTCGAATTTCAGAGAATATAGCCTGAGAACCTTTGATTTTTCCGCATTGCCACAGAACAAATTTACCCTGGCTGGGGTTTTACCCACTCCCTACTCCATTTATTGCCCCGTACACACGATCGGAAATTCCGCCAGCAAAAGTCTGATGTGAGCTTTTGGTTGGAAATTCCGACCGTGTGTATGCTCCATCGGACTTTTGCTGGCGGAATTCCCACCAGCAAATGATTGAGAGCAGGTTCTCAATTTTTCGGTCGGAAAAAGTTCCGATCGGAAATTCCGATCGTCTGTACCAATTCCTATGCGCAAAATTCCTACTCATGCTGGGAAACAATTTGACGCATGTTCTGAAGCATTGAACTTAATTTTCCCAGCTCGTTGTAGTGTTGTACGTCACTGTGTTCTTGATGGTCGAAAGTTCAGAGATCTTTTGTGTGACCGTGTGTATGCAAGCCAAGCTTGAGCGGAATTCCGTCGGAAAAACCATCCAAGTTTTTTCCGACGGAAAATCCGCTCGTGTGTACGCGGCATAAGACTTTAGATAGACTTTTACTTTTGTATCACAATAAAAAAAAAAAAATATGTGTTTTAAAAGTGTTCAGTGTGTTGTGTAAGTCAAATGAAAAAAATCCTAATCAAATCCATGTTGTAATGTGGAAAGTGGTAAGACGGAGGGGGGGGGGGGGGGTGGGTGTATTTATACAAGTCACTGGAAATGCTGTTACAATTAAAAAAATTAAAATTGGATTATATTTTTTTGTCCTAACCTGACCTTACCTGGTTCTCCTTAAATTTTAGATGAAACTAACAGGTACTCTTTACAGTATATCTCCATTTAATGGAGGGAAAATATAAAAGCCGTGTGGATTAGTCTCTATCAACAAAGAATTGTATGAAGACCATGAGCTGTTTTTCTTTCAGGTGCAAAGAATTTGCCTCGGAATGACATGTTATTTTAAATCCATTCTTAAGGCAGACACTGTATGTGTATTTACATGATTTTGTATCCATTTAATATTCAGGGGATACAGTCAGCCTCCTCTAATGCACTGCTTACTGATAGGGTTCAAACTGTTTTCACAGGGCCAACACTACCAATGTGCTCAATGAGGCTGGTTATAAAGATAGCTGAAAGTTCTAGAAAACAGTCCCTTATGTAATGCTTTATAGCCAAATACTGTAGGTTCACATATAATGCATAGTTCCCAACTGTCCCTGATTTGAAGGGACTGTCCCTGATTTGGAGCAATGTCCCTCTGTCCCTCATTCCTCCTCATTTGTCCCTCATTTTGGTCAGATCCATATAGATGTATATAAAATGCACTTTTTATCTATCAAAAAGTGTTTCCCAGTGCTAAACCTTTCATCTGATTTCTAAATTGCTGCATTTGAAAATTCCAAAAGCCAATATAAAGGAATAGTAGTGGTAAAAAAACTTGTGCGTTTAACCAATCTTTTTTTTTTTGTACAATTCTCCTTTAAGGGGGTGTGGCAAGGGGTGTGTCCTATGCCTGCATACTTTTGCTGATAGGTGTCCCTCATTCCCATGTCAAAAAGTTGGGAGGTATGTATAATGTACCTCAAGGCTTAGTTCACATCTACCTGTATATGGGTGCAGGACTGCATGTAAATCGCATATGTTCCCACACCTGCATCCAAAATGCGCAGCTGTTCAGCGGACATGTGGGGATGCCATTAATTCTTAAAGGCACTCCTACAAAACCACTTTCCGTGTAGTAAGTAGTATGCATTTCTGTGCGGCTGCGGTTTAAGAAAAGGTGCTGCAACCTTTTTCCTGCGATTTCTGCAGGTACAGCAATAGTGTGAACCTAGCCTTAACCACTTGTCTATCAGGGCAATTTTTTACTTTCTTGCACAAATGTTACAGTCAGCATTGTTTGCAAGAAATTTCTGTAAAACCCCCAAAAAGTATATATTTTGTGTCACATGTGTGGTGCAATAGATGTTACATACTTTTGCTTGCCTTGTGCTGCACTTTTTCATGGGGTGCGTACAGGGGTTACGGGAGTGCTTTTTATATTTAATTTATTTTATATTATTTTTTATTTTACATATTTTTATTTTATTTTTTTAATTTAAACTTATTTCTATCACAATCGGGCCAACAGGTCTCCTATGGGATAGCATGGACAGGTGACAGGTACTCTTTATAGAGACATATGTGATATGTGACCCAAGAGGAGAAACAGGAACCACCACATGTGCCGCGGGCGGTTGATGGGGGAGAGGGGTGCTTTGTTAGCCCCATAAAAGTGATCACTTTTCTCAGGAAGGCCTTCACCGGCTTTTAAAGGCTATAAACAAAAAAAGAGCAACAATTTTGATATGACAGCGCCGAGGTGTGAATGACAAAACGCGGGACTCGCTTTCGAGATGCCATTCATTTGAATGACACCTCAAATCGCGGTGCGGTCTGCTGCGATTGACGCGCGATAAAATGCGCAGGGATCGCAGAACGCATGTTGCCCAAGAGTAGCTCCTGAACTATTTTTGTGTGTCATGCTTTTTATCGCGCGACAATCGTGGCAGACCTGCACCGTGATTTGAGGTGTCATTCAAATGAATGGCCTTTCGAATGCAAGTCCCGCGCTTTGTCATTCACACCTTGGCGTTGTCATATCACATGCAGATCCGCGGCAAATCTGCCCACGATTCAAAACGCTGTAGTGTGAATGCAACCTAAGTGACACACGTTTGGGGACCAGTGACACCAATACAGTGATAAGTTTAAAAAAAACTGCACTGTCACTGTACTGTTGACACTGGCAGGGAAGGGGTTAACGTCTAGGGTGATCAAAGGGTTAAATGTGTTCCCTGGGAGTGCTTTTGTCAGTACTGGGCTCAGCCCTTCCTTCTCTGAGCTGGCCACTCAGCTGTCGGCTAATTGCCAGCTCCTATCTCTCCACAGGTACTCAGCTGTTGATGATATCCTGCTCGTCAGTCCTGCCTACTTAAGCCATCCAGCCCAGAGGATCTCTGCCAACATCACAGAAACGCTCTCCTGCATTCCTGTTAAAAGACTTGCTTGGCTAACATCCCTTCTGGCTCCAGATCCTGCTTGCTGTTTTACTACGCTCATCTCCGACTCCCTGACGTTTGGCTTGTCTGACTATCCATTCCGGTTCCTGAACTCTGGCTATGTTTTGACTACGTTTGTTCTATTTATTTTTATTATTAAACTAGTGTGATTTAGCTGTACTTCTGTCTCGGTCTGATTTCATGGTTTCTGACAGCTTGCTAATTGTGTGGGGGGTGCTTTGACTTAGGGAAGAAAGAGATCCGTGTTCCTGCTTAGCAGAAATACAAGATCTCCTTCTTCCCCTCGGACAGAACAGCGTTCTGCCTTGTTTACATAGGCAGAGCGCCATTCTGCCTCTCTTGGAAACGATCTCCGGGTGCCAGCAAACATTGGGTCCGCCGGACCTGCTGATTGGCTCCCAATGTGTCCAATCACAGCGGGAGTGGGTTGTCAGCAGCGTGCATGCGCGCCCCAGACCCGAAAAAATGAAAAACATACCAGTACGTGATTTCATGCTCAAGGGCCCCCATGTCGCAGTATATGTGCGGGGGGCGGTCCAGAAGTGGTTAAAAAAATGTATTACAGTTGATTTGAATCCAATGAAATATGAAAATGAAAGTCTCATGGTTGTGTAAGTGGCTTCTGCTGGTGTTAAAACTTTGTGAATTGAGCCTAATGACAGTTAAGTGGCTGAAAATAAAGATTCTTATTCTTGTGTTAAAAATTTGGGAAAAAAGCCTAAAGTATGTATTGTTCGGCATTTTATATATATAAATATTTTATATATATGATAAAGCGAGTAGGCATTTTATATATATAAATATTTTATATATATGATAAAGATGGTAAGAGCCCTCGATCTGTGCTTGGAGTTGAATACATCAGACTGACCACCACATACAATGATAGTGCATACAGCTACCGTCTTTCTAGGTCTCCTCATCAGGGAGACATGCCATACATAGTTACCTGCACTGCATGACCCAACACGCCTAACCCAGCATGTACGGTAAACAATGAGGACACGGAATTTGGGTTGTTCTGGGTACATGTAGGTGGTGGATTTGGGAATGTGTAATCTCCATGGTAGACTTGTGCAACAAACAGACACCGGCAGACATGTTAACCCATTCATTGACAGAGCTATGTACGATGTACTGTACAGTCACCGTAGACAGCAAACTGGAGTCACACACTGACAGATCTAGGCTGATTGCTTTGACAATGACACGAGTGAGTGTTTTTAATGAGGCTGGTCCAAACAAAAGGGATGTTTTAAAGCAGAGCTCCACCCAAAAGGGGAAGCTTGTCATATTTGGCATTTCGGGGTGATTGAACTGTTTATCTAATCCTCCAGGTCATTTATGAATAAATTAAATAGGATTGGTCCCAGGACAGAACCTTGGGGTACTCCGCTTTCCACCCCTGACCATTCCGAGTACTCCCCATTTATCTCCACTCTCTGAACTCGCCCCTGTAATCAGTTTTTAATCCATGTATTCACCCTATGGTAAGGTGACCAGATTTTTAAAATAAAATCCAGGGACACATTTTTTTTTTTACTAGTAATGGCAGCAATCGGCGACTCTTTGCCCATCTCCACCGCCGCCGCCCGCCTCACAGCCTGTCAAGTCGTATGCCCCGTACACACGATCCGAATATCGTACGACCGATCGTACGGCCGATTTCGCTTAATAGTCGCAAGTATAGATCGAAAAGCTAAATATAGTCACGAAAATTCTCGTACGACCGAAAAAAAAATCGGAAGTGATGTCATGTGTTGTAATGTATTTGTATTGAATTTTCGGACCACAACTATACTGACTAACCGAAAATCGTACGATCGGGAATCGTACGAGGAAAATACGATCGGATGAACGGTCGTGATCGGCTGTCGAAAGTAGTGTACACACGATCCAAAAATCGTACAATCCTTCCTCGGACGATCGTTTTCGTACAATATTCGGATCGTGTGTACGGGCCATAACTCTCCGGGCCCCAGGTACTACTGGGTGGGAAGCAGAGGAAGATCACTCCACCAGGGAAGGCAAGGAGATAAACAGGCAGGCGGCTGGCCGGGACTTGAGCCAAGGCAGAAGAACATGCGAGCGGAGCTGAATGAGCATGTATCCGAAACTGAAGAAATAGTCCCTCCGCTCCGACCAGAATATGATCATCAGAAAGGGGCACAGATAATGGAAAAAAATAAACCCCCATAAGCTAGTAGGAGCGGCAGAGGAGGGAGGGTGCAATTCAGATTTTTTTTTTTATTATTCTGCACAGGCTGTCTTTGAAATTGCCCCAGACCCTGTTCAAATTCCAATCCGGTGACAAAACCGGGGACAGACTTGGTCTGGGGACAGTGCCCTCAATCCGGGGACTGTCCCCGGAAACCAGGGATGTCTGGTCACCCTACCCTATGGTCCATGCCAATGGACCTTAATTTGTACAGTAAAGGTTTATAGGGAACTGTATCAAATGCTTTTGCAAAATCCAGATACACCACGTCTATGGGCCTTCCTTTATCTAGATAGTGTCCAACTGTCCGCTGCAATATCGCAGTCCCACTATAAGTCGCTGATCGCCTCCATTACTAGTAAAATAAATAAATAAATAAAAATATCTCATAGGTTTGTAGATGCTATAACTTTTGTGCAAACCAATTAATATACGCTTTACATTTTTTATTGGATATGTTTTATAGCTGAAAGTAAAAAATGATGTTTTTTATTTTTCCAAAATTGTCTGTCTTTTAAAACCGTGGACGTGATCAATTACCACCAAAAGAAAGTGAAATTGTGAAATGAAGGGGGGGGGGGGGGGGGGGGTAAATCTTCTGGAGGTCAAGTGGTTAAAGAATGTGTAAACCCAACATTTCATATTCCTGATATGTGCCTGTTGTACCATATACTTGTGTGAAAAAGTCTCCTGCTCTCTTTGTATTGATTTATTTGTGTTGAATCCCTGGTGTTACTGCCAGTCCCTCTGCTTTCCTATCAAAAACTGACTACACTATGCATGAGAGCACAGCGTAGTTAGTTTTCTGCCTTTGCTAAAAATTCTGCCTGATTGGATGCAGCCACAGAAGTGGCTTCAAAGAAAAGAAAGCTAATGCAGCCACCACTAATCTAATGATTGCTATGCTGCAATATAATACATTTTTGGGTTTAATAGCGCTTTAAATCAGTTGTCCCTGCCTTCCCTTTACTATTTGTGTATTAAGCCATGCAGGATAATGATAATAAAGTCAAAGCCAAGTGTTCCATAATTAGCTTACTGGAATTTTGCAATGACCACAAGAACCACAAAGCAGGCCGATGATGATGTGAACTTGTTATTGGATGTTTCACTGTAAAATCTTGAAGCTTCCTAAATGTTTGCTGAAAACTGATAAGGCTTGCTTAAAGCTACAGACAGCTCTAATGTATAAATATCTATTTAGCACTCCCAATCTGGAGCTGGAGGGTTGTTTAAGGCAGCCCATAGAATAGATAATTATTTTTTTTTTATGTTCAACCAGCGTGTGGGCAAGGGTTATTGCCCTAGTGGGGACTCTGTGCAACTGCATCTGCTAATGCCTAAATCATAGGCACAGAGCAGCTGTCAAGTGAAATCAAAATTCAGGCTTAAAGCGTAATTCCATATTTGTTAAGAAAAAAACATTCCCCTCTGGGTGATCTATGTACATTACGATGATGTTAACAAACTTTGCTGCAGATTCCTACCTTTTGTTATTCTGAAGAAATCCTTGTTTGTTCCTCTGTGCCCATGTGCTCAGTGAGTCTAATGGGAGTGGTTTCCTAATTATCAACCAGCTGCTGCAGAATCAGGACTCTAATGAGGAAAGTTGCAGGGCCTGCATCCCTTTAGATGTGATTTCCTATTTGCATTTTTGTTACAGGGGATGCCAAAAATCGGACTTGTATCTTAGGTGTCCTTTTATGAAACTGAGATCAGCTGCGATCCCAAGTCTCACAGCTGATCTCAGGTCTTTACCTGTGTATGAAACTGAGGTAATCAGATGAGAACATGTTCTCCACTGATTACCTCAGCACAGTGAGAATCTGTAACTGACTGTCACAGAAACGGCCAGTGTATGAAGGTGCGATCTCAGCACCTCACTAGCGATCTGTGACAGGATTCTCACTTTCTGATTCACCATCTCAGAGGTGGAGAATCAGAGAGAGAAGCGGGAAGCTGCCTCAGTATTCTGGGGAAAGCAGGAAGTCTTTTGACTTCCCTCTTTCACTCAGGAGCAGCCAAACAGTGAGAGAACATCTTCCCCACCATTACACACCCCAAAACGAGCAGGTTAGCAATCTAAATTGTGTGTGTATATATATATAGATATATATATATAGATATATCTATCTATCTATCTATCTATCTATCTATCTATCTATTTATATATATATATATATATATATATATATATATATATATATATATATATATATATATATATATATATATATATATATATATATATATATATATATATAGATATATATATATATATATATATATATAAATATAGATAGATAGATATATACACATACACATTGAAATAAACACACACACACACACACACACATATATATATATATATATGCTATATGCTATGATAGATAGATAGATAGATAGATAGATAGATAGATAGATAGATAGATAGATAGATAGATAGATAGATAGATAGATAGATAGATAGATAGATATATATATATATATATATATATATGTATATATATATTATTCTACCTGCATTTAAATGCTATTATTAATGTCATTTTTATATCATTTTTAATTTATTAGTAAATAAAATTTTGTTTTACCCATGGCATGTTCCATTAGGCTACTTTCACACTGAGGCGCTGGGCGTGCTGGCGGTAAAGCGCCGCTATATTTAGCGGCACTTTACCGTCGTTATAGCGGCGCTTTTCGAACGCTAGCGGGGCAGTTTTACCCCCGTTAATGACTGAAAAAGGGTTAAAACCGCCCGCAAAGCGCCACTGCAGCGCCGCTTTGCAGGGGGGTTTGGAGCGCTGCCCCATTATTTTCAATGGGAAGGGGCGCTTTAGGAGCGGTAAATCCTCCTAAGATGCGGCTTGCAGGACATTTTTCAGCATCCTGCAAGCGCACCGCTCCAGTGTGAAAGCCCGCGGCTGTTTGAAGGCGCTTTGCAGGCGCTATTTTTAGAACTTTAGTGCCTGCAAAGCGCCTCAGTGTGAAAGGGGCCTTACAGTAAGGCCCCTTTCACACTGGGGCCTTTTTCAGGCGCTACAGTGCTAAAAATAGCGCCTGTATAGCGCCTGAAAAAATCCGGCCCCTTTCACTCTGCTTTCACACTGGAGCGGTGCGCTAGCAGGACGGTCAAAAAAGTCCTGCTAGCAGCATCTTTGGAGTGGTGAAGGAGCGGTGTATTCATAATTCAAATTCAAATTGAAATCAATGGGACAGCGCGGCAATACTGCCGGCAAAGCGCCGCTGCAGCAGCGCTTTGCGGGCGGTTTTACCCCTTTTTCTGCCATTAGCGGGGGTTAAAACGGCACTGCTAGCGGCCGAAAACCGCTGATAAAACGACAGTAAAGCAGCGCTAAATAAAGCGCTTCTTTACCGCCGACACCGCTCCCGCCCCAGTGTGAAAGGGGCCTTATACAGGGGTTTATCAGTTATTAAATATATTTTATTTTAATTTATTAATAAATATTTATACTTGTATACTTTATTAAAATTATTTTTTAATGATTATAAATGTATTTTACATTTATATGAATGGTGTATAGCTTCATTACATATGTGGATTACATTAATTTACTATACACCATTAACATTTAAATAGGCACATGTATAATATTTAAATATTGATAAAAACAATGTTTTTTAATAATTAGGTTAATGTATATTGTGTAGGGGGAATTTAACTTTATTATTTTATTAATATCTTGGGGAATAATGTGTGGTGATTAGTGTTCAACTTTTGTATTTTAAATCTCCTCACACTGTAATCCCGCTACATCTCGCGAGATTACAGTGTGAGGAGAAATTCTGAGGAGTTCCCGGCGTTTGTAGATCGCTTCTCAACTCAACATGAGAAGCGATCTACAGACAATCATAAACAGGCACTCAGGGGAGAGCGATCTCCCCTGAGAATGCCTGAGAACTGAATAGCGGTATTTTACCGCACTTTAATAAAAGGACACCTTAGTGCAAACTTCTGGGGAAATCAGTGAGCCAATTACACAAGCAGGAAATTATGTTTCTGCAGGGAGTTGTGTACAGAACACCTCTAGGTAGCCATATTGCATTGCATTTTACAGAAAATTACAGAGCTGCAGATTAAAAAGGAAAGGTATTTTTTAATTGTTTATGCTATATTATTATTATTTTTTATTTGCTATTTTTTTTCCATGAAAGTGGAGTTACCCTTTAACTTCAACTCACAAGCGGGTGGCACTTGCGCAGTTAACTCTTTCTATTACGTGGCCAATCTCCCTAACACCTACTTTTTGAGTCAGAGAAACTGTTTTAATAAAATAATACTACAAATTGAAAAATGACTTGGTCCTAAGCCCTTGATGAAAGCTCGATCTAAAAATTAAAAGAATTATTTAATAAAATCTGAATATTCCCTACAGTGTAAATCAGTGTTCTCCAAACTGCAGCCTGGGGGCAGGATGTGGCCCTTTGCTTGCCTTTACCTGGCCCTTGGGGAAATATTCCACCAATTTACACCAATGATGAGGCACCATTTCCCTTACTGACACCATCAATGGGGCTCTATTTCTCTTATTAAAACCAATGCTGGGGCACTCATAGCTCCCAACTGTCCCTGATTTCGAGGGACTGTCCCTGATTTGGAGCAATGTCTCTCTGTCCCTCTTTCCCCCTAATCTGTCCCTCATTTTTGTCTGATCTATATAGTGTGATGTAAAATGCACTTTTTTTCTTTCTAAAAGTGTTTCCCAGTGCTAAACCTTTCATCCAAATTATAAATTGCTGTATTTGTACATTTTAAAAGCCAATATAAAGGAATAGTAGTTCTTGTGGATTTAATTAACCTTTTATTTTGTTAGTTCTCCTTTAAGGGGGTGTGGCAGGGGGTGGGTCCTATGCCTACATACTTTTGTTAGTAGGTGTCCCTCTTCCCCATCTCAAAATGTTGAGAGGTATGGGGCACTGGTGCCAGGGCATTTTCTACACAGGCCCTCCTAAAGCCTGAAGCCCTTTGCTTAGAAAGTTTGGAGACCCCTGTTGTAAAACATTGCAATGTATGGAATTTATAATTGGCAGAATTGTGCTATATGTCCATACATTGATAAATCCAAGACATATAAGGATGGATCCTGCTCATTTATATATTGCAAGACTATGGGGGAGATTTACTAAAACTGGAAAGTGCAAAATCTGGTGCAGCTCTGCATAGAAACCAGCTTCCAGGTTTTATTGTCAAAGCTTAATTGAACAAGCTGAAGTAAGAAGCTGATTGGTTAAAATGCACAGCTGCACCAGATTCTGAGTGCTCAAGTTTTAGTAAATCTCCCCCTATGATTTACCAGATTCTGTGCTCATGTGGTAAAATATACATAAACGCAAATGTGTGGCTTGCAATTTTTCTACTGAAGAAGGAACAAGCCCTTTGAAGCATTTTGAAATCTCTCACCCCTCAGGTCTCTGAGGTTTAAAAGTAGAGAGAGGGTATTTACCATTTACTTTGGTACCCAAGATGCAGTGACTTGGATGCACAAGTCCTAAAAAAGGAGACTATGGGGTTTATTTACTAAAACTATAGAGTGCAAAATCTGGTGTAGCTGTGGATGGTAGCCAATCAACTTCTAGCTTCAGCTTGTTCAATTAAGCTTTGAAAAAGAAAAATGGAAGCTGATTTTTTGCAGAGCTGCAGCAGATTTTGCACTCTCCAGCTTTAGTACATCAACCCCTATGTGGATTGACAAGTTAGTTACAATAATCCTTGGAGGCTTGAACAAGATGATGAAATTTCAGGTCTTTTTATGAGATTAATTTATCATCTTATCTGTTTAAGTAAATTTTGAATCCATGATACATGGCATTTGGAGCCACCCTTGGGACAGCAGCATTGTATCAGCATAGCGTTAGGTGCACTAGCAAATTTAGATGGACTTGACCAACAATTTAAACCCAACTACAGCCAACACTTTTCAAGTAGTCAGAGCAACAATTGTATTTTTCCCTTTGCGACGAAGACTTTACATAAATAAATAAATAAATAAAACCCATCAGAACTTCCCCTATCAGTAGTAAATGGTTTTGTCAACCCTCTAACTGACCATTTTGCTGGGTAGCTTGGTCTGTAAATATGTAGAGTTTAAAAATACCAGACGTATTTATTCAAATGAATGGGCTGCATACCCATGCAAAACGTGGCTCGCTGAGCTGCAGAAGTGTAACCAGACCTTATTCACAGTAAAATGACAGGTCAGTTTCAGAGTGCACCACCCACTTAAACATACTTTCACACACTTCTCTACCACTGCATATGCCTGAGCTCTCTACAGTGCCTTGAAAAAGTATTCATACCCCTTTAAATTGTCCACAATTTGTCATGTTACAACAAAAAACGTAAATGTCTTTTATTGGGATTTTATGTGATAGACCAACACAAAGTGGCACATAACTGTGAAGTGGAAAGAAAATTATAAATATATATATAATAAGTGTGGCGTGCATTTGTATTCAGCCCCTTTTACTCTGATACCCCTAACTAAAATCTAGTGGAACCAATTTCCTTCAGAAGTCGCCTAATTAGTAAATAGAGTCCATCTGTGTGTAATTTAGTCTCAGTATAAATGCAGCTGTTCTGTGAAGCCCTCAGAGGTTTGTTAGAGAACCTTAGTGAACAGCATCATAAATGCCAAGGAACACACCAGAGAGGTCAGGGATAAAGTTGTGGAAAAGTTTAAAGCAGAGTTAGGTTTATATCCCAAGCTTTGAACATCTCACAGAGCACTGTTCAATCCATCATCCGAAAATGGAAAGAGTATGGCGCAACTGAAAACCTACCAAGACATGGCCGTCCACCTAAACTGACAGGCCAGGCAAGGAGAGCATTAATCAGTGAAGCAGCCAAGAGGCCCATGGTAACTCTGGAAGAGCTGCAGAGATCCACAGCTCAGGTGGGAGAATCTGTCCACAGGACAACTATTAGTCGTGCACTCCACAAATCTGGCCTTTATGGAAGAGTACCAAGAAGAAAGTCATTGCCGAAAGAAAACCATTAAAAGTCCAGTTTGCAGTTTGTGAGAAGCCATGTGGGGGACACAGAAAACATGTGGAAGAAAGTACTCTGGTCAGATGAGACCGAAATAGAACTTTTTGGCCTAGAAGCAAAACTCTATGTGTGGTAGAAAACTAACACTGCACATACAGTGGTGTGAAAAAGTGTTTGCCCCCTTCCTCATTTCCTGTTCCTTTGCATGTTTGTCACACTTAAGTGTTTCGGAACATCAAACCAATTTAAACAATAGTCAAGGACAACACAAGTAAACACAAAATGCAATTTGTAAATGAAGGTGTTTATTATTAAAGGTGAAAAAAAATCCAAACCATCATGGCCCTGTGTGAAAAAGTGATTGCCCCCTAAACCTAATAACTGGTTGGGCCACCCTTAGCAGCAACAACTGCAACCAAGCGTTTGCGATAACGTGCAATGAGGCTTTTACAGCGTCCTGGAGGAATTTTGGCCCACTCATCTTTGTTACATTAGAGGGTTTTCGAGCATGAACGGCCTTTTTAAGGTCATACCACAACATCTCAATAGGATTCAGGTCAGGACTTTGGCTAGGCCACTCCAAAGTCTTCATTTTGTTTTTCTTCAGCCATTCGGTGGTGGACTTGCTGGTGTGTTTAGGATCATTGTCCTGCTGCAGAACCCAAGTTCGTTTCAGCTTGAGTACACGAACAGATGGTCGGACATTCTCCTTCAGGATCTCTTGGTAGACAGCAGAATTCATAGTTCCTTTTATCACGGCAAGTCTTCCAGGTCCTGAAGCAGCAAAACAGCCCCAGACCATCACACTACCACCACCATATTTTACTGTTGGTATAATGTTCTTTTTCTGAAATGCAGTGTTCCTTCTACGCCAGATATACTTGGACACACACCTTCCATAGAGTTCCACTTTTGTCTCATCGGTCCACAGAATGTTGTCCCAAAAGTCTTGGGGATCATCAAGATGTGTTGTGGAGAAATTGAGACGAGCTTTGATGTTCTTTTTGCTCAGCAGTGGTTTTCTCCTTGGAACTCTGCCATGCAGGCTATTTTTGCCCAGTCTTTTCCTGATGGTGGAGGCATGAACGCTGACCTTAACTGAGGCAAGTGAGGCCTGCAGTTCCTTGGACGTTGATGTGGGGTCTTTTGTGACCTCTTGGATGAGTCGTCGCTGCGCTCTTGGGGTAATTTTGGGCGGCCGGCCACTCCTGGGAAGGTTCACCACTGTTCCATGTCTTCGCCATTTGTGGATAATGGCTCTCACTGTGGTTCGCTGGATTCCCAAAGCTTTGGAAATGGCTTTATAACCCTTTCCAGACTGATAGATCTCAATTACTTTCTTTCTCAATTGTTCCTGAATTTCTTTGGGTCTTGGCATGATGTGTAGCTTTTAAGGATCTTCTGGTGGACCTTACTGTGTCAAGCAGCTCCTATTTAAGTGACGCCTTGATTGTGAACTGGTGTGGCAATAATCAGGCCTGGGTGTGGCTAGAGAAATTGAACTCAGGTGTGGACAACCACAGTTATAGTATGTTTTAACAAGGGGGGCAATCACTTTTTCACACAGGGCCATGATGGTTTGGATTTTTTTTCACCTTTAATAATAAACACCTTAATTTACAAATTGCATTTTGTGTTTACTTGTGTTGTCCTTGACTATTGTTTAAATTGGTTTGATGTTCCAAAACACTTAAGTGTGACAAACATGCAAAGGAACAGGAAATGAGGAAGGGGGCAAACACTTTTTCACACCACTGTAACCCTGAATACACCATCCCCACCGTGAAACATTGTGGTGGCAGCATCATGTGGGGATGCTTTTTTTCAGCAGGGGACAGGGAAGCTGGTCAGAATTGATGAGAAGATGGATGGAGCCAAATACAGGGCAATCTTAGAAGAAAACCTGTTAGAGTCTGTTATGCCGCGTACACACGGTCGGAATTTTCATCGGAAAAAGCTCTGATGGTTTTCCTGTCGGAATTCCGACAGCATTTCGCTCAAACTGTCTTGCCTACACACGGTCTCACCAAATTCCGACGGTCAATAACACTATGACATACAACACGTTCGACAGCACTATAAAAGGGAAGTTTAATGCTTCCGAGCATACGCCGAATTGTTTCCGAGCATGCGTCAGAATTTTACGTGTCGGAATTGCATACACACGGTCGAAAAATCCGATAGAAAGGTTTTCCGTCAGAAAGAATAAGAACAAGCTCTCAATCCAAAGTCCGTTGGAAATACCGACAGAAAAAGACCGTTGGGCATACACACGGTCAGAAAATCCGATGAAAAGCTCCCATCGGACTGTTGCCATAGGAAATTCCGACCGTGTGTACGCAGCATTAGAGTCTGCTAAAGACTTCAAACTGGGGCAGAGGTTCACCTTCCAGCAGGACAACAACCCTAAAGATACAGCAAGAGCAACAATGGAATTGTTTAGATAAAAGCATATTCATGTGTTAGAATGCCCCCGTCAAAGTCCAGACCTAAATACAATTTAGAATCTGTGGCAAAACTTGAAAATTGCTGTTCACAGACACTCCCCATCCAATCTGGCAGAGCTTGAGCTATTTTGCAAAGAAGAATGGGCAAACATTCACTCTCTAGATGTGCAAAACTGGTAGAGACATCCCCAAAAAGGCTTGCAGCTGTAATTGCAGCAAAAGTTAGTTCTACAAAGTATTGACTCAGAAGGGCTGAATACAAATACATATTTATTTGTAAAAAAATGTGAAAACCATTTATCATTTCCTTCCACTTCACAGTTATGTGCCACTTTGAGTTGGTCTACCACATAAAATCCCAATAAAATACATTATACATACATTAAATACATACCCCACTATATGTTTGTCATGTGTTCCCATTCATACAGCATGCCTACATTTTTAAAAAATATTTCTTATCATTTAGATGTTTCTCAGGAGAACGTATCATGGCTGACTGTAAGATTTTTTTGAACCATGTTAGAGTGAGCCTGTCCTAAGTCTGTCCTCGTTAACATACAAATGCAAGAAGCCCAGCCTCTACCCTTTAACCCTTAGCTAGGAAAGAAAGTGTTCAAACAAGATGCAATTGATAATGAATATCTGGTTGCTATCCAGCCCCCTCGTAAACAAAAGACAAGTAGGATTTTCCTTGCTGGAGGATCCATAGAGCTAAAAATATAAGCTGCAATTTTTTAATATGTTTTAGGTTATACTATGGAAATGGCACACGTAACAAATATAAATTAGGTGTTATGCCAAATTTGGCTGCAAAAATATAAAATACACTTTAATGTCTGTGTCATACATAGTCCCCATTGTAATATAGGGAACTCTGGGTCACCAACCAGTCATTTGTAAAAGTAACAAAGCCTTTATTACTTCTTCAAAAGTCAGAAAACAAAATAGCTTTCTTCAGCAAAGAAAAATACAAACAGTCCACAGTTCTGTAATCCTGAAAAAAAAAAATGGTGGCTCACCACCAATATACCAGTCCCATACCAGGGTTCAGGGTTTCTATCTGCTTCAGGGTGCTGTAAAGGCAGAAGCTCACAAACATTGACTCCAGACTCCAGTTGCCAGACTGTTCACACTTACACATCACTGTGAACCACTCCACCATACCACTCAGACACCTGCTGGCTGTTCCCTGTTCCTTTGCTGGACTTCCAGGCAGACAGGTTAACTCTTTCAGGACCAAAGACCCTGTAATCAGGGTTTGGTGGCTCTTCCCCACCAAAGGTCTCTCCGAGCCTCTGAATTCCAGGCCTCAAATGAGGACTTACCAATCCAGAGAGTACTGAAATCAGTCCTGTACTGTTTGACCGGACTACACTGGAACTACTCACCTGCATGAGTGGGAGCCCCCGAGTACTAAAAATGTCTCAGTATGACAACAAAATCTCCTGCGCTCAAGGGGGGTGTAATGGCGGTGCCCAGGATCTCTATGGCACCAGATAAATGCACAGGCCCTGCTGCCCTCCAGGCATTGGGGGAACCCAATGGAAACTGTAGAAAAATTTAAAAGAGGGTGCACAAACCGTTGCTCATTACCCAATTCATGTTTATTTGTATAAAAAAAGAAGTATATTTACAAACAAATCAATCATAAAAACATTTCAGAGTCCAAAATAGACATAAAGTGCCCCGGTCATAGAGACCATGTCCAGAATTCCAGATGGTTGACGCGTTTCAAGAGGGATCCCCTCTTCCTCAGAGCCGATCACTAATTACTAAAAATGTCTTTCGCACTCTACCTTAAAGGGACCACAATCCAAATACTGGGGGAAATATATCTTCCATCCAGAACCCATCCCATGGGGCGAGGGGCGCCACTACATGAAAACCTGCCACTTTACCCATTTAGAGTCTCTTTAAACAATATATCCTATTTATCATGTGGCGCAGTCCTTTGTGCCAGTAGAGATGTAATATACGTACTGTATACTGTGTTACTGAACTGTACGATAAATGAATACATTTACTGAAGCACGGTAACACAAACAGAAGGAAAACATCTTCTTGTGGAAACAAGGTTTGATGCAGGAAAGCTCCATCAATGTTAAAACAGAAGAACCAGTGGAGCATAGTGCTTACAGTTTCCTGTCTGTGCAGGTATGAAGAGGGAAAAAACAGAACAGCTTGTTTCGGTTGTACCTTTGATCAGTAATATCACATAAACTGTCATAAATGTATGCATGTCAGTTGTTATCTGAGCATAAACAATGGTGTGGCCTTATCACATGGGAAGCACTGCTCCAAAGTCATTCTTCCTTGTTTAATAAAATGCAATTTAAAGTAACCAAATCCACTGTTTTACCTGCCAAAATTTCAACCATTCACAGAAAACAGGCTATAAGATCAGGATGAAAATAAGCATATTGTTAAAAAAGAACCTTTATCACTTCTAGAAAATTTTGTCTACAGACCCTTTTGCAGGAATGCTATATATTAATAAAAAAATTAAAAAATCACTGGAGAGCTTAATTATTTTTAGTTCCTAAGCTAAAAATACCTAGGTATCAAAGTCTTATGGTGCTTATATGTATCTGTGTTACTCTTCTTAAAAGAAGTTTTTGTACAAAGACAGTTGTACAAACATGACCATGTCGTAGTACATTGAAAGTTATAAAAATAAGTCTGTTCATTCATCTGTACAATATGTAGCAGGAGAATAAACAACCAAGAGGGCAATGATGGGACTTTAAATGTAGCTCTTGGGCGGATATTAATCTCTAACACACCCTTCAGGGATGCCTTGCCGAAATACCTCCAAATTGGGCAAAAATTGTATACAAGCGAGCAGGCGGATCAAGCCTGCCTTTTAGTTACACCAAGACACAGGTTTTCATTGTGCACCATTATGACCTTTTAGCCACCGGCATCCTAACTACCAATTACATCATCAATGGATAAGGAGGATGTCGGTCATCCACACAGCATCCTTGTTTGACCCTCCCTGCCCCTCTCCATCAGCACTGGGGTCACATTAGCTGAGTGAAGGAGAAAAACTGAGGAAGAAGGGAAACACTGGAATACTAGTCAGTACCACTGTGCAAAAGTGTATTTCATTTGGAAGAATAAAAGACCTCTGGGTGTCCTACGTGTGTAAATGTTGATTCATAGTTATCAAAACTATTAGATTACATTTTTTCATTTTAGAATGGGGTGCCTTGAGATTGTCCATAATTTTAAAGAGTGCCTGAAAAAAGTTTGAGAAACACTGATCTAACAGACATACAATCCATAAAAAGCATACATTTGCAGAGAGAGATATAAATCAAAATATTGCCATTATAAAAATATGTATCTCAAAAATGGTGAAAAGGTGTCTTGTGTTTTGTTCTGTAAATAGTAGAAAGATACAGGAAAATAGAGATAGAGGAGAGAGAAGTTATGGAAAAAGTGGTGTCATGGAGGGGCAGTACCAGTGTCATCTGGTTTAGGATGAATACATAAAATAAGTCTAGAAGTGGGCTCAAATTTCAAAGTGTCTTTATATAGGATCCTGGCCACCCATGTGTTTTGAAAGTATGCTATTCTATCATTAGTGAATGTCACTAGCTGCTCCATTTTCATGATGTCATTAAGAGCCTCAACCCACTCCACTATCATTTTTAGGAGTGCTTGAGATTTCCAGTGTTTTGGAATCACCTTGCTATGAGGAATCTCAGGGTGAATTTTTTAACAAGCTTTATAAAGGGCCTTGGAAGATAGAGAGTAGTGTTAGCTGTGGTCTATTAAGAATTTTGATGCTTTTGGAAAAAAAAAAAAAAAGAATATTGACGAGGTATCATTCAGAGTAAACTTGTCAGGAGTCTAGCCAAAGATTAGTTGCCCGTAAGCCTGGCACAGTGCCCAATTTCCAATATGACCTGGTCTGTTTGCGCAGGAATGCACGCACGTATTGCAAACGCACGTTCGCCATGTTGCACACACATGTGTGTGCCGGTACACGCAATGACTGTGGCACATGGATATTGTTTATGACCTGTCCTGTTTATGACCTCGGCTTGCCTGACCACATCTCTGATCTCAGGTCTGCTGACCACTGACTTACTGACCTCTGCAACCATCCCTGACTACGCCTTCTACTTTACCTTGTCTGCTGTGATCCCCCTTAGTGCCTACCTGTTGTACCCAGTCTGCTGTACCTACCTGCAGTACTCACCTGTTGCTCCAGCTTGCAGTACTTACCTGTTGTATCCTGTCTGCTGCACTTACCACTGCAATCTGCTTTCTGCTGTGTGCAGCCCGCACAACCATCAGCTCTGGGTCCTACCGCTCACCTTTTCTGGTATCCACCTGTAGAGAGTTCTCCACACCTGCATCTCTCACCTGTGGCACAGGCGACAATCCCTGCTTCATTGAGCTTTGTGTTCCCTGTTTCCACCTTCAGGGTCACGAGCACTCAGTTGCAAGGAGTGCCCTCTCTGCATTTTGGCTTCAGGACTAGATACAACACAAAACCTGCAGTATTTTATCTCAGAAATACTTTTTTAGGGGGCATCGCCTTCTTGCATGAATTTACCTTGTTCTTTAGGGCAGCACCAGTATCTGTCTGGGATAGAGGGGAAAATCTTATGAAGTTGGGGGCGGGGGTTGTAATACCATCTGGTGAGTAATTAATGGTTGCAGAAAATGGGAATGGTATGTGTAATGCCGCGTACACAAGATCGGAATTTTGGCCAGCAAAAGATTGAGAGCATGTTCTCAATTTTTCAGACGAAAAAAGTTTCTATCGAAAATTCCGTTCGTGTGTATGCAATTCCGACACGCAAAATTCCGACACATACTCGGAAACAATTTGACGCATGCTCAGAAACAATTTGACGCATGCTCGGAAGCATCAAACTTCCTTTTTATAGTGCCATCGTACGTGTTGTACGTCGTCGCGTTATTGACCGTAGGAATTTGAAGTGACCGTGTGTATGCAAGACAGTTTACCTGAATTCCATCGGAATTCTGTCGAAAAAACCTTTGGACTTAATTCTGACCGCAAAACCGGTCGTGTGTACGTGGCATAAGAGTGAATGCTTTATATCAGTTCTTCACAAAGAAATATATTTGACAGTCCTGTTCCCATTGAAGTTGGAATGGAAATGGAGTATGTTCATTCTGGGTCAGAAAGAGTTGGTATAGTAAGGAAATTGGATTTTGTGAGGGCTTGGACTGAGTGCATAGGGTCTCCAATGTTGAAAGTGGGTTTTGTACATGGGACTGAGGTCTTAAGGTGTTGTAAAACTCTAACTGTGCCAGATCAGCTGTATTGGAGGTCGTCTGAAGAAACAATGGAATGTGCACTTAAGACATGCCTGAGATGAGGTCAGAAGGCCCTGTCTTATGTGCCTATTTTGGGTGCATACACACCATAAGAGAATTTTAGGTTATCTACTGTAGGTGAATGGGTCCACCAGGATTGAGTAGAGACTGCGGTTCATTAGCAATCTAAAGAAACAGCATACTGTGCTCACTGTCAGGATAGAACACTGTTTTAATCAATGCTTATTCAGAAACCCAGAGAATGGCCTTGGGATGACAAGAAGCAGTCAAAGAATCAATTGTGACCAGTGTTGGTCATCTTACTTTAAAAAAGTAATTAGTTAAGTTACAAATTACTTCTCCCAAAAAGTAATTGCGTTAGTAACTCAGTTACTACATTGGAAAAGTAATTAGTTACGCAGCAAAGTAACTGACTTTTTTTTATAATATTCTATACGTGTAACTAAGGGGAGGGTCTAGTATTACTGTAACCAAGGGGCGCATTTATTATTATTGTTATATATCGTGTAACCAAGGGGCTGCTTTATTATTACTCTAACCAAGGGGCAGATCTGTTATAGCGTGTAAGCAAGGGGCGGGTCTATTATTATTATATCATGTAAGGGGCGGATGGCTACAGAAGAGGGCGAATGTTAAATTAATGGGCAGAGCTCGATATATAACAATAATAATAAATGCGCCCCTTGGTTACAGTAATACTAGACCCGCCCCTTACTTACACGATAGACGCCCCTTGCAGAGTAGCACGAGCATCAGGAGCGCGTGGCATCGCCTCATACAATTACATGTTAACTGTACCTGCGCGGTGTAGAGTTCACTCAGAGCTGTTTAGGTTCGGCAATTTTCGGAAGCTCCGTAGTCCTTCGTACTGCGCAAGCCCTGCGCCTGCACAGTACAGGGGGTCCTTATCCGGCGGGGGAACTTTTTCGGCAGGACATCAGAATTACACTACTGCCATCTAGTGGCGGTAGATGTAATTGGGGTAACTAAGCCAAAGTAATGGGAACTGAGTTACCATGAGGGGAAAAGTAATCAGTTAGATTACTAGTTACCCTCTAAAGTAACTGCGTTAGGTAACTCAGTTTATTTTAACTCAGTTACTTACATCACTGATTGTGACCCACTGTGTATCAGCTTCTTGGTGGAACCAGTGTAAGATGTGACCAAAGTAACTGTTTTTAGGGCAAAATTAGCCACTATAGACCCGTGCTATAGCCAAATGACGGCTACAGCGCGGATCTAATGTGCTAGGACGACGTCTATTGACGTCGTCCCGGCAACAAGCTGCCTGTGCACCCCCTGAAGCCAATGACAGCTGATCATGTGATATTAACCGAGCCGGTAATCGGCTTTTTTTCCTGCTCGCGCTGACAGCGCAAGGAGAAAAAAAAAAGCCGATCACCGGCGGCAGTGAGAGGGACATCAGTCCCTCTCACTGCAATATGCCCAGGGTGCCCACATTTGCTAATTAAAGTGCCCCCCGTGCCATCTGGCAGTGCCCCCAGTGCCATCTGTCAGTGCCCCCAGTGCCATCTGTCAGTGCCCACAGTGCCATATGTCAGTGCCCACAGTGCCAGTGCTGCACATCAGTGTCACCTACCAGTGCTCATCAGTGTCCCCTACCAGTGCTCATCAATGTCCCCTACCAGTGCTCATCAGTGTCCCCTACCAGTGCCCAGTGCCACCTATCAGTGCCCATCAGTGCCACCTATCAGTGCCCATTAGTGCCATCTATCAGTGCCACCTATCAGTGCCATCTATCAGTGCCCATCAGTGCCATCTATCAGTGCCACCCATCCGTGCCCATCAGTGCCATCTTTGCTGTGCCCATCAGTACCGACTTATCTGTCCCCACCAGTGCAGCCTATCCGTGCCCACCAGTGCCGCCTATCAGTGCCCACCAGTGCCGCCTATCAGTGCCCACCAGTGCCGCCTAGTCAGTGCATATCAATGAAGCAGAAAAATTACCTGTTTGCTAAATTTTATTACAAACTATTAAACATGATTTTATTTATTTTTTAAATTTTCCATCTTTTTTTATTTGTTTAGCAAAAAATAAAAACCCCAGCTGTGATTAAATACCACCAAAAGAAAGCTCTATTTTTGGGGAAAAAATTGTAAAAATTGCATTTGGGTACAGTGTTGTATGACCGCGCAATTGTCATTCCAAGTGCGTCAGCGCCAAAAGCTGAAAATTGGTCTGGTCACGAGGGGGGTTTAAGTGCAAAGTAATCAGGTGGTTAGGGAGACCAGCAGCTCTTGGTTCTTTAGACATGTGCACACTGAAATATTTTGTTTCGGAATTTCGGTTTAGTCTGAAAAATAAATTTATTTAGTTACACCTCAAATTCATTTGTATTTATTTTGTTTGGTTAAAAAAATGCATTCGTACAAAAATCTATTAATTAAGGTTGAATATGTCAATTGAAGGCTCAGGGTGTCTGTTGGATGTTCTCGATCATACATTTCCGGTCGAATGCTCCGCCCACAAGCTATAGTAGAAATCTAATGTTGTTTGACTAGTAATAATAATAATTATTAATTATTATTACTAGTCAAACAACATTAGAATTCTTCTATAGCCTATGGGCAGAGCATTTGACTGTAAATGTCCATTTGCGGCGATCGTATGTTTTTTAGCTGCTTCATCGAATCTTCATGTCAAGCGATTTACATGCTCCTCCTTTTTGGTTACAATCAGCCAATAACATTCATCATCGTCATCATTTTACTTCTCCCACCCATTCCAGCAGCGACCAATAACAGATCTTTTACTATTGTCACTATAATGTTGAATCTTTTCTCTCTATGTCGAATAATCTTGGATTAATAGGTTAGGCACATTCGACCACAGGTTCGATAGACACAGATCGCTATTGTCACCGTCATGTTGAATCTTCTATCTATCTATATAGAACTGTTTTCGCAACGTTACGAAAATATAATGGCTACGAAAATAAAGCATGTTTTTATTACAGATCTTTTGGATTTCTAATTCTGCGCGTTCGTTATCGTTTTGTTAAAACGAACATGAAAATCCCCGGAATTCAGATGAAAGTGCATTAGGACAATTGCACGTGTCTAATGTTCTTTAGAATGTGTAGGGGCTGCAAGTTTGATTCCAGGGGCATAATGTACCATACTTAATTATTAGCCAGATGCTGAATTTTCTGCAAGACAATTCTGGGCAGAGAAATAAGAACAGTGTAGAAAGAAATAGAGCAAGTTAGGTAAAGGGTCAGTTTTAAGGGCATTTATCTTGCCAAACCATGACAAAGCCAGGGAAGACCAACCCAGAAGGTTTTATTTAAAAAAGTTAAAGCTGAACCAAACCCATCGACTTAACAGTTTCAAAAATCAGTTACATACCTGCCATGCCGGGAAGGCTAACTGTCACATTTATTTGTGCTGCCAACCAAACTGTCAAGCCATCAAATTGCTGGTATCATAAATGATCACATGTGCAGCATCATGGCAGTTGCAAATCAAACAGAGGCCAAGATGGCAGCTTCCTTGGCTGAAAAGGATAGGAGGATTTAGTTCTGCTTTAGGCATTTTTATATAGTGTAAATGGAACTTTACCCATAACAACTTGATCAAAAGTTCTTTAACTGCTTGCTGCCCACCCACCATCAAATGACAGCTGGGCGGTGCAGCTCTTTTTCTGGGACGACCTCATATGATGGCGTCCCAGAACGGCCGCTCTCGCGAGCCCGCGGGGGTGCGCAGCGATCATGGCCACGCCGCGTTTCTCTGCGACTCTTTAACCGTGTGATTGGCTGTGTCCAATCAAAGCTGGTCACGTGTAAACACAGAGATGCCGGTAATCAGCTCTCCTCGCCTCACACTGACAGAGTGTGAGGAGAGGACAGGGGGACATGTAGGAATTTAATCAGGGCACTGACCATCAGTGCCCTGATTACAATAAATAAATATAGTGTCAGTCAGTGCTGGTAATCAGTGCCGCCTATCAGTGCTGCCCATCAATGCCCATCACTGCTGTCCATCAATGCCCATCAGTGTCGGCCATCAGTGCCACCCATCAATGCCTAGCAGTGCTCATATGTACCGCCTATCTGTGCCGCCTAACCGTTCCCACCAGTGCCGCCTATCAGTGCCCGCCACTGACACCTATCCATGCCCACCAGTGCCGCCTATTAGTGCCCATCAGTGCCACCTCAGTGCCATTAGTGCCCATCAGTGCCACCTATCAGTGCTCATCAGTGCCACATATCAGTGCCACCTATCAGTGCCCATAAGTGTGGCATATTAGTGCCTCCTCATCAGTGCCCATAAGTGGCGCCTCATCAGTGCCCATAAGTGCCACCTCATGAATGCCCACCAGTTCAGCCTATCAGTGACCATCGGTGCTGCCTCATCAGCGCACATCAGTGAAGGAGAAAAATTACTTAGTTACAAAATTTACTGACAGAAAAAAGTAAAAAACATATTTTTTTCAAAATTTTTGGTCTTTTATTATTTTTTTTTGTATGATTAAATACTGCCAAAAGAAAGTGCTATTTATGTGAAGAAAATGATAAAAAAAAATTTGGGTACAGTGTAGCATGACCACGCAATTGTCATTCAACAGACCTGAAAGATGAAAAATGTCTTGGGCAGGAAGGGGGTGTTAGTGCCTGGTAGGCAAGTGGTTAAATGTTCTTCAGCAAGGAACATACATTCCACATTAATAATAATGCTACCAAAATTAGTGTGTGCTGTAAATTGCCTCCAGCATTGTTCCTGTTTCTTCTTGCTGAAGGCTGCCATTTTGCTGAAGCCCAGAGCCCCTGGACAGCAGTAAATCATAGTGAGGAACCAGTGATTGATTAACCAGTTTAAAAAAAAACTGTTCCATTCCTGGAATGCTGGAAATGCAAACTGTCACATTTGATTGTGTCCCCAACCAAACTGTCAATCCATCAAATGGCTGGTGTCTTAACTGATCACATGTGCAGCACCATGGTAGTTGCCAATCAAACAGAAGCAGCGTCCTTGGCTGTAAACGATAGGAGGGTTCAATTCTGCTTTAAGGCTGTCAGCAGAACAGCATCCACAAACAAAGCATTGCCTAAAAATGGAGAGCAACTGAGCATGTGCAAAGCAAGGTGAGACAGTGTATTACTGGATTTTAACACTTACCTGTCCTGGAGTCCAGCGATGTCGGCACGGCACTGTAGACATGGGAACTGTCAAAAAATTTGTTTTGTTTCGTTTCGTTCCGTTTCGTATATATAAAAAAAATCGTAATTCGTGTACGAAATTCCGTTCGAATTCGTCCGAAATACGAATTTCGTACGAATCGTAAAAAAATTTTTGAATCGTTACGAATCGTTAGTAAAGTTACGAATCGTTAACGCGGCTAATGAATTGTCGGTTCCCGTACCACAGAGAATTTCGTACGAATCGTGATTTTTTTTTCGAATCGTTAGTAAAGTTATGAATCGTTACGAAGCATTAACACGGCTAATGAATTGTCGGTTCCCGTAACACAGAGAACAATTCGAATCCAACTACAAATATCGAATTTCAACTAATACAAAATAAATTATTATAGCGGATATAACGAATGCTTCGAATGATTCGAATGAATTTGAGATTCAGTATATCTAATATAGAGAACTGTTCCTGCACAAAGTGTCATTTTTGCAGGAAAAAAAGCTATTTAAAATCACTCGCTGCTAATGAATTGTCGGCTCTGTAACACAGAGAACAGTCATTCATTGATAAAAAAAAAGCGTGGGGGTCCCCCCAAATTCAATAACCAGACCCTTCAGGTCTGCTATGGATATTAAGGGGAACCCCAGCCAAAAAAAAAAATGGCGTGGGGTCCCCCTCAAAATCCATACCAGACCCTTTATCCAAGCACGCAACCTGGCAGGCCGCAGGAAAAGAGGGGGGGACGAGAGCGCCCCCCCTCCTGAACCGTACCAGGCCACATGCCCTCAACATTGGGAGGGTGCTTTGGGGGTCTGAGACCCCCAAAGCACCTTGTCCCCATGTTGATGGGGACAAGGGCCTCATCCCCACAACCCTGGCCTGGCCACCCCCAGATCCCGCCCCCCCCTGTGTGAAATGGTAAGGGGGTACAAAAGTACCCCTACCATTTCACCAAAAAAGTGACAAAAATGGTAAAAATGACAGGAGACAGTCTTTGACAATTCCTTTATTAAAATCTTCTTTCTTCTGGTCTTCCTGGGACTTCCCTATGGCTTTCCCCATGACGTCAGAGGTGGGCGGGATCACCAGGTGCCCTCCGTTATAAAAGACCTGTCAGACGCAGCGAAGCCTCACACAGCGGGAGCCTCCCATTGCGAGGAGCGGCCCGAGAAGAGACGCCGACGCCATGGAAGAAGATGCCGGACGAGAAGGACGAGAAGACCGGAGGAAGAAGAAGCGGATCGGAGGAAGAAGATGGAAGAAGATGCCGGAAGGAGAAGATGAAGAAACCGAAGGATGAAGAAAGGAAGAAGGAAGAAGACCAGAAGAAAGAAGAAAGAAGATTTTAATAAAGGAATTGTCAAAGACCGTCTCCTGTCATTTTTACAATTTTTGACACTTTTTTGGTGAAATGGTAGGAAGTACCCCCTTACCATTTCACACAGGGGGGCGGGATCTGGGGGTCCCCTTTGTTAAAGGGGGCTTCCAGATTCCGATAAGCCCCCCCGCCCGCAGACCCCCACAACCAATGGCCAGGGTTGTGGGGATGAGGCCCTTGTCCCCATCAACATGGGGACAAGGTGCTTTGGGGGTCTCAGACCCCCAAAGCACCCTCCCAATGTTGAGGGCATGTGGCCTGGTACGGTTCAGGAGGGGGGGGTCTCACCCCCCCCTCTTTTCCTGTGGCCTGCCAGGTTGCGTGCTCGGATAAGGGTCTGGTATGGATTTTGAGAGGGACCCCACGCCATGGAAGAAGATGCCGGACGAGAAGGACGAGAAGACCGGAGGAAGAAGAAGCGGAACGGAGGAAGAAGAAGATGGAAGAAGATGCCGGAAGGAGAAGATGAAGAAACCGAAGGATGAAGAAAGGAAGAAGGAAGAAGACCAGAAGAAAGAAGATTTTAATAAAGGAATTGTCAAAGACCGTCTCCTGTCATTTTTACAATTTTTGACACTTTTTTGGTGAAATGGTAGGGGTACTTTTGTACCCCCTTACCATTTCACACAGGGGGGGCAGGGATCTGGTTGTCCCCTTTGTTAAAGGGGGCTTCCAGATTCCGATAAGCCCCCCGCCCGCAGACCCCCACAACCAATGGCCAGGGTTGTGGGGATGAGGCCCTTGTCCCCATCAACATGGGGACAAGGTGCTTTGGGGGTCTCAGACCCCCAAAGCATCCTCCCAATGTTGAGGGCATGTGGCCTGGTATGGTTCAGGAGAGGGGGGGGCGCTCTCGCCCCCCCTCTTTTCCTGCGGCCTGCCAGGTTGCGTGCTCGGATAAGGGTCTTTTATGGATTTTGAGGGGGACCCCACGCCATTTTTTTCCCACGCCATTTTTTTTGAGGGGGACCCCACGCCCTTAATATCCATAGCATATCCTGGTTATTGAATTTGGAGGGACCCCCACGCTTTTTTTTAATCAATGACTTTCAATGAATGACTGTTCTCTGTGTTACGGATCCGACAATTCATTAGCCGCAAGTGATTTAAAAAAATGTTTCCTGCAAAAATGACATTGTGCAGGAACAGTTCTCAATATTAGATATACTGAATCTCAAATTCATTCGAATCATTCGAATCATTCGTTATATCCGCTATAATAATTTCTTTCATATTAGCTGAAATTAGATATTTGGTAGTAGTTGGATTCGAATTGTTCTCTGTGTTACGGGAACCGGCAATTAGCCGCGAGTGATTTTAAATAGCTTTTTTTCCTGCAAAAATTACACCTTGTACAGAGACAGTTCTAAGCACGGGAAACCTGCGCCCCTTCACAGGCATACTACTCTATAGTATATAGTATATGTACATATATATATATATATATATATATATATACATTTTTGCAGGAAAAAAAGCTAGAACAGTCATTCATTGAAAGTCATTGGTAAAAAAAAGCGTGGGGGTCCCCCCAAATTCAATAACCAGGCCCTTCAGTCTGCTATGGATATTAAGGGGAACCCCCGCTTCAAATTTTTTAAAAAAATGACGTAGGGGTCCCCCTAAATATCCATACCAGACCCTTCAGGTCTGGGATGGATTTTAAGGGGAACCCCGGCCAAAAAAAAATGGCGTGGGGTCCCCCTCAAAATCCATACCAGACCCTTTATCCGAGCACGCAACCTGGCAGGCCGCAGGAAAACAGCGGCCCCCCCTCCTGAACCGTACCAGGCCACATGCCCTCAACATTGGGAGGGTGCTTTGGGGGTCTGAGACCCCCAAAGCACCTTGTCCCCATGTTGATGGGGACAAGGGCCTCATCCCCACAACCCTGGCCATTGGTTGTAGGGGGCCTGCGGGCGGGGGGCTTATCGGAATCTGGAAGCCCCCTTTAACAAAGGGGACCCCCAGATCCCGCCCCCCTCTGTGTGAAATGGTAAGGGGGTACTTCCTACCATTTCACCAAAAAAGTGTCAAAAATGGTAAAAATGACAGGAGACGGTCTTTGACAATTCCTTTATTAAAATCTTCTTTCTTATTTCTTCTGGTCTTCTTCCTTCTTCCTTTCTTCATCTTCTCCTTCCGGCATCTTCTTCCATCTTCTTCTTCCTCCGATCCGCTTCTTCTTCCTCCGGTCTTCTCGTCCTTCTCGTCCGGCATCTTCTTCCATGGCGTCGGCTTCGGTGTCTCTTCTCGGGCCGCTCCTCGCAATGGGAGGCTCCCACTGTGTGAGGCTTCGCTGCGTCTGACAGGTCTTTTATAACGGAGGGCATCTGGTGACCCCGCCCCCCTCTGACGTCATGGGGAAAGCCATAGGGATGTCCCCATGACATCCCCGTGCGTCAGAGGGGGGCGGGGTCACCAGGTGCCCTCCGTTATAAAAGACCTGTCAGACGGAGCGAAGCCTCACACAGCGGGAGCCTCCCATTGCGAGGAGCGGCCCGAGAAGAGACGCCGACGCCATGGAAGAAGATGCCGGACGAGAAGACCGGAGCAAGAACAAGCGGATCGGAGGAAGAAGAAGATGGAAGAAGATGCCGGAAGGAGAAGATGAAGAAACCGAAGGATGAAGAAAGGAAGACCAGAAGAAAGAAGAAAGAAGATTTTAATAAAGGAATTGTCAAAGACCGTCTCCTGTCATTTTTACAATTTTTGACACTTTTTTGGTGAAATGATAGGGGTACAAAGTATCCCCTTACCATTTCACACAGGGGGGGGCGGGATCTGGGGGTCCCCTTGTTAAAGGGGGCTTCCAGATTCCGATAAGCCCCCCGCCCGCAGACCCCCACAACCAATGGTCAATGTTGTGGGGATGAGGCCCTTGTCCTCATCAACATGGGGACAAGGTGCACCCCAAAAGCACCCTCCCAATGTTGAGGGCATGTAGCCTGGTACGGTTCAGGAGGGGGGGCGCTCTCGTCTTTTCCTGCGGCCTGCCAGGTTGCGTGATCGGATAAGGGTCTGGTATGGATTTTGAGGGGGACCCCACGCCATTTTTTTTTTTTTTTTTTTTGGCTAGGGTTCCCCTTAATATCCATAGTAGACCTAAAGGGCCTGGTTATTGAATTTGGGGGGACCCCCAAGCTTTTTTTTTTTATCAATGAATGACTGTTCTCTGTGTTACGGAGCCGACAATTTATTAGCCAGCAATAGCCGCGAGTGATTTTAAATAGCTTTTTTTCCTGCAAAAATGACACTTTGTCATTCAAATCATTTGAATGCATTCGAATTAGTTGAAATTCGATATTGGTAGTTTCAGGGCTCAAAATTTCAAGTCCTTAGCTACTAGCCAGGCCTCAAGGGTTACTCGCCACCAGTTGCCCCGCCTAACCCCTACCCTGCCCCACCCCTAAACCCGCCCTCATAAATTATCTCATTAAATGACACTTTAATGTTTTATGCAATTAAGTTATAAAAATATTAACAACTTTATCCAGGCCTGCCAATGCAGCCTGTGTCCCCCCCCCATGTGCAGCCTGTGTCCCCCCCTCATGTGCAGCCTGTGTCCCCCCCATGTGCAGCCTGTGTCCCCCCCCATGTGCAGCCTGTGTCCCCCCCGTGTGTGCAGCCTGTGTCCCCCCCGTGTGCAGCCTGTGTCCCCCCCGTGTGCAGCCTGTGCCCCCCCCGTGTGCAGCCTGTGTCCCCCCCGTGTGAAGCCTGTGTCCCCCCCGTGTGCAGCCTGTGTCCCCCCCGTGTGCAGCCTGTGTCCCCCCCCCCGGTGTGTGCAGCCTGTGTGTCCTCCCCGGTGTGTGCAGCCTGTGTGTCCCCCCCGTGTGTGCAGCCTGTGTGCCCCCCTATATGGTGCAGCCTGTGTGTCCCTCCCCATATGGTGCAGCCTGTGTGTCCCCCCCCATATGGTGCAGCCTGTGTGCCCCCCCATATGGTGCAGCCTGTGTGTCCCCCCCATATGGTGCAGCCTGTGTGTCCCCTCCCCATATGGTGCAGTCTTTGTGTCCCCCCTTATATGGTGCAGCCTGTGTGTCCCCCCATATGGTGCAGCCTGTGTGTCCCCCCCCATATGGTGCAGCCTGTGTGTGTCCCCCATATGGTGCAGCCTGTGTGTCCCCCCCCATATGGTGCAGCCTGTGTGTCCCCCCCCCACATGGTGCAGCCTGTGTGTCCCCCCCATGGTGCTGCCTACCTGTGGAGGAGAGAGGAGAGCCGCCACTGGGAGATCACAGCAGGGAACATCACAGCTTTCATTTCATAAGCTGTGTGTTCCCCCGCCGCGCGCCGTCACATAAGCCCCTCCCCTTGTCCGGGGAACTTTGATACATGTCACCCGTCCTAGGATTGGACGGGTGATCTGTCTATCAAAGTCCCGGAAAAGGGGAGGGGCTTATGTGACAGGGCGCGGCGGGGGAACACACAGCTTATGAAACGAAAGCTGTGATGTTCCCTGCTGTGATCTCCCAGTGGCGGCTTTCCTCTCTTCTCCTCGCCAGCCCTCAAAAATCACTCGCAAAATGCGAGTGTGCGAGTGTAATTTTTGAGGGCTGGGTAGTTTGATTCGAATAATTTGGAGCTGAAATTCGTAAACGGAATTTTTCCTGCAAAAATTACAATTTGTCATTCGCATCAGTCGAATTCATTCGAATCATTCAAATTCATTCGAATCATTCGTTATATCCGCTATAATAATTTCTTTCATATTAGTTGAAATTCGATATTTGGTAGTCGGATTCGAATAATTTGGCGACGAAATTCGTAAACGGAATTTCGTATTCCGTACGGAATTCGTATTCGAAAAAATTCGTACTACGGATTCGTAAATTCGTACGAATTACGAATTTGTATGAAACTAATCGCACATGTCTACACCGCAGCCGATGTTTCCATCAGCTGGCAGGTGCTGCCGCCACCATTGCCGGTAGGGGAACCCAGCAGGGAAGCATTGTGGCTTTACGGCCGGGTCCCTACTGCGATCGGAAAAAGTCCAATCGGATTTTGTTGTCGGAAAATTTGAGAGCAGGATCTCCAATTTTTTTCAGTCGGAAATTCCGACCGTGTGTACGGGGGCTTACATAAAATAATTAGGTGGGATAATAAATGCAATGAATGATTTAGCTATCCACACAATTCTGTACAGGACTAAGTCATGATTAGATTAGTCAAAAAAGGGACCCAAAACTTTTACTCACTTTTACTTGCCATTGAATCATGAGAATAGCTGATTCAGCATTTTTGTTGATTCTCCTGAATATTTTCATGTAGTTTTGTCCAATATGCAAAAAACTGTGTCATGTAGGAACCTAGGCAATCACAATTCACCAGCTGTATGATTTTTTTGCTGGACAACCCTGCACGCATACTTGCAAATTTACTAAGTTTAGTTATTTTTTAAAGTATATGTAAACACTAGAAACAAGAAAAGCTCTCTTTTGCTCTGTTAAATATATAATTATTTTATTTTATTTATTTATTTATTATTATTTATTTATTTATTTATTTTAGGTATTTATATAGACAATAAAAAGCAATAAATATTCAGCGCAAAACCATAAACCTTACAAACAATCAATTGCAAGCTAAGCACAAAAAGGTCAAGACACAATACCCCAATAGAACATATAGAACATATTAATCAAAATAGTGCAGCACTAAAGATAAATGAACAAAAAGAGCATAAAGCCCATATACAGGTGATCATCCGTCCACATGGATAAACCGATGTGTGATAAAATGCTCAGGAGACATGCAAGTGTCGCGGTGCATCCAGCCCTTTCATCTGCTCACCTCCTACATGTGACCCGTAGGGTCTGTCCACACATTCCCACAAGTGGGGGTATTTATCCTCCACTGACCGAACTGTGGCCCAGATGATAGTTCCCCCATACATATAAATGAATACAAGGACATCTAGTGCTCTCCGTATAAACTCAGCATTTTTTAAAAATAGAAATAAAACCTACAAGTGTAGCACTTGTCATAAGTGCATATAACGAGCGCTCGATACAGCAGAACAATCTTAAAGATGGCAATGGGTGATGTCATACGCAGCTCCTCCCCGTACGCATTTTGTCCTTGGGCGGGACTTCGTCAGCGGGAAGCTGACGCTTGTTATATAATCGTTATATGCACTTGTGACAAGTGCTACATTGTAAGTTTTATTTCTTTTTTTAATAAATGCTGAGTTTATACGGAGAACACTAGATATCCTTTTATTCATTTATATGTACGGAGGAACTATCATCTGGGCCACAGATCGCACAGTGAAGGATTAATACCCCCAATTGTGGGAATGTGCGGATAGACCCTATGGGTCGCATGTAGGAGGTGAGCAGATAGTGGTGGTGAAGGTGAAGGGGCTGGATGCACCGAGACACTTGCATGTTTTCTAAACACTTTATCACTCAGCAGCTTATCCATGTGGACGGATGATTACCTGTATATGGACTTTATGCTCTTTTGTTCATTTATCTTTTGCGCTGCACTATTTTGATCAATAGGTATTTATATAGCGCTGATGATTTACACAGTGTTTTATATATACTATTATGTACATTCACATTAGTCCCTGTCCTCAAGGAGCTTACAATCTAAACTTCCTCACTTACATCTATCTATACATACTCAAACTAGGGTCAACTTAGACAGGAGCTATTTACCTATCAGCATGTCTTTGGAGCGTGGGAGGAAATTGGAGTACATGTAGGAAGCCTACGCAGGCAGGTGGAGAGCATGAAACCTTAAATGGATATTTAACCACTTGCCGACCGCTGCACGCCGATATATGTTGGCAAAATGGCAGCTGTGGGCAAATGGGCATACCTGTACGTCCCCTTTAATACGACGTGACCGTGGGGTCATCGGGAGCAGTGATCGCTGTCATGTGATTTGAAGCCCATTCCCCCCACAGTTAGAATCACTCTCTAGGACACACTTAACCCCTTGATCGCCCCCCTAGTGTTTAACCCCTTTCCTGCCAGTGTCATTTACACAGTAATCAGTGCATTTTTATAGCACTGATCGCTGTATAAATGACAATGGTCCCAAAATAGTGTCAAAAGTGTCCGATGTGTCCGCCATAATGTCGCAGTCCCGATAAAAATCGCAAATCACCGCCATTACTAATAATAAAAAAAAATAATAAAAATGCCATAAAACTATCCCCTATTTTGTAGACGCTATAACTTTTGCACAAACCAATCAATATACGCTTATTGCGTTTTTTTTTTACCAAAAATATGTGGAAGAATACATATCGGCCAAAACTGAGCAAAAAAATGTTTTTTTTATATATTTTTGGAGGATATTTATTATAGAAAAACAGTAAAAAATATTTCTTTTTTTTTTCAAAATTTACGCTCTATTTTGGTTTATAGCGCAAAAATTTTAAATTGCAGAGATGATCAAATACGACCAAAAGAAAGCTCTATTTGTGGGAAAAAAGGACGTCAATTTTGTTTGGGTACAACGTCGCACGACCACGCAATTGTCAGTTAAAGCGGCGCTGTGCCGAATCGGGGTAAAAGGGGGTAAAAATCTTCCGGGGCTGAAGCGGTTAATTTGCTAAAGCACTATATCTCATAAACAGTTGATTTTTTCAATAAGAAATACTGTTTTTACCTTTTTTTTCATAATTTTTGTATTTCAGTGCTACTGATTTCTTCCAGCTACTTTCTGCCTCTTCTTGATGAACTCCTCACAGCATTGTCTGCACATCATTGTTCAGTACCGGTGGTGGACAATACCTGCATAGTGAGCATCAGTGCAGAAAATTATAGTCTCCATGCACAGCGACAAGAAAACACAATTGAGCAACAGTTGTCATCCCATAACATGAATTGCCCGAACAAGGACATGGTAGAATCACCGGCTACTTAATAAATAAGCTGCAGATATATAAAAAAGATTTAAAACTTGAAATACCATTAACATGTTAACGCTTATCTGAGGTTGCATTGATTGGGTTTACATCTGCTTTAATTACAAGAAGTGCCTGAGCACTTAGCCAGGAATCTGAATCACACGGCCTTGGCGAGGTTGTGCCCACTGATGAACGCCTGGTATGATGACTTGTGAGACAACGAGCTTGAGGCAGACAAAATACGCTCCACTTGGAAGTGAGATGGAAGAACCTGATACCGTAGAAACTTTCAAATATGTTAATGGATGAACAAATTGCAGAAGGGAAGCATATTTCAGGCAGAGATAAGAGCAGGAACACATGCTGCATAATGACAAGCTCAGAGCATTATGAAGATACATTGCCCTGTAGGGATGTGGAGAATAACTTCCCAGCCATGGTGCCAAAAAGTAATGCACTATTTATTTTCTTATTGGGATTTTAATTAGCATGGAACAAAATGATGAATGATAATAAACAAGATTATCTTACCTTTCCTGTGCGCTGAGATGAATGAGTTAGCATCGTAGACAGAATATTGCCCAACATCAGTTTCTGCAATGTTTGCTGAGTACCCGTGTAATCTTTGACCCCCAAAGCTAGCAACACGC
The DNA here is from genome assembly GCA_028564925.1 of Lithobates sylvaticus. NCBI lineage: Eukaryota > Metazoa > Chordata > Amphibia > Anura > Ranidae > Lithobates > Lithobates sylvaticus. The sequence goes on along the minus strand of CM053029.1, from coordinate 108,647,634 downwards.
AAGACTGGACTGAAAAGATGGCAGTAGTGCAATTTCTGGGATGCCTTCCAGCTTAACACTTTAAAGGGTGGTTGGCTCAGAAAAATTAACCATGCAGCCTCATTCATTTTGCGTAGGACTTATTTTACTAACATGCTGTAATATAGGGGTCTCCAAATTACAGCCTGCGGGCCACTACTAGCCCCCTACAAATTTATCTCTGGCCCACAACCAGGGTCAGTGGCATACCTTCAATGTGCACTGATTGAGTATTAAGGTCAGCAGAGACTGTCTATGGACTCCGATTCTGTTGTAAGGGGGGACTCTAATGGGGAACATGATGTAAGGGGGAACTCTAATGGGGAACATGATGTAAGGGGGAACTCTAATGGGGAACATGATGTAAGGGGGAACTCTAATAGGGAACATGATGTAAGGGGGAACTCTAATAGGGAACATGATGTAAGGGGGAACTCTACTAGGGAACCTGAAGGAAGGGAGAACTCTAATGGGGACATGATGTAAGGGGTAGTGGATCCAGGGAATATCCGATTGCCTCCTGGGGAATCAGGAAGGAAATCCCCCCCACTGGAGCGAATCGGATCATGCTTTATTGGGGTTTTTGGCCTTCCATTGGATCAGCTTTTCTGTTTTTTTGTTTTTTTTTCTTTTTTTAATTGGATGTAGTAGATGGGCTAGTGTCTTTTTTCAACCTGAGCAACTATTTAACTATGATGAGGATTTTTTTTTTCAGCCTCAAAATATTTATAAAATATATGATGTGGCCCTTGCACTGAAATGTTTGGAAACCCCTGCTCTAAGGCCCCATGCACACTGCTGCTTTTAAACTCACATCTTTGTGAGCCCATCCACTACATCCAATTAAAAAAAGAAAAAAAAAACACAAATAGAAAAGCTCCCCTAATGTTATCCTATGGGGTTAATTTACTAAAGGCAAATACAGTTGCACCAGAGCTTAGTAAATGAGCAGAAGCTCTGCTGTCTTCCATTATCCAATCATGTACAAGTAAAATGCTGTTTTTTTTTTTATCTTCCTTGCATGTGATTTAGTACTCTTTGCAAAGTGAAGCTTTAATTAAATTTAATAAGCTCTGGAGCAACTGCACTTTTCAAAGTGCACAGTCTATTTGCCTTTAGTGCATCAACCCCTATGTGTCCTTGCACACATGGACATTTTTAGCAACTTAGTTGCAGGGGAGTTTAGATGATGTTTTCTGAACACTCTAAAATCATGTTCAGGAGAGGGAATTTTGGCCACAAAAAACGATGAACCCTGTTAAACGCGTGTAAACGCTGGTAAACGCGTCTAAATGCTAGGTGAGTTTTAGCACTTCAGCGTTTCTTTATTTTAATCACCAGAATAAATTAAAATTCTGGGCAATTAAATAAATAAGCAGCCAAACTCCAAACACTGCTAAACCCACCTGAACTGGTTTGAAAAAATGCAGCTAGGTGAATTCATAACGCTGATGTTTCTCCTGTTAGGATAAACAGCATGTACAAGAAAGCAGTGTGCATGAAGCCTAAGACATTAAATGACCTAGCCCTGGGAACTGGTCTGTGAAAAACGGCCCCAAAAAAAGTACTGAACTCATTTTAAAACTGACCCAGCAAACCTCCAATCAGTTTTGGGGCAAATAATAAATAGAGGTCAGACACCACTGCAAGTGAGCAAAAATTTTCTCCAGCAGGAATACAAACAACTAATTATTTTCCAACAGAGGTTCCAAGTCTTCCCAACTCTTTTCAAAATGTTAGAAAAAAAAGATGAGTCTAAAAGGGGAGGGCCAGCCGGGAAAAACAAAATTTAAAAGTCAGCAGCTACAAACACTGTAGCTGCTGACTTTTAATGAGCACAATTACCTGTGCTGGGTGCCCGCAATGTCGGCCAACAGTCCCTCGGCTCTCGGGTCCCGGCACCGCCATTCCAACTGCCCGTTTCCTACTGCGCATGCATGAGTCGCGCAGCGCTTTGTGCATGGGGCTCCCTGTGTTGTGGGACACACACAGTTCCCAGAACACACTGCGCCCCATTTACTAGAAGACGATGCGAGGAGGAGAAGACTGAAGATCACCGCGAAATAGGAAGAGGCAGATTAGGACGATCTGCCTAGCAACAGCAATTTCTGGTAAGTTAAAAAATAATATATTTTTTTTTCCTCCAAATTTTTAGGAACATTTTTATGCAATTTTTTTTTTTAGGGTGGCCCTCCACTTTAAAGTGACCCTGTGATGACAATGCTAGGAAAATAAAAAACATTTTGGCTTGTACATGATTGGATGATAATTTCAGCAGAGCTTCCACTCATTTCAGATCTACCCCTCAGATTTAGAGCAACTGCACGTCCAAGTGCACTTGCAGTGCAAAGTGGATTTGCCTTTCGTAAATAACCCCCCTTTTGTATCTTTTTGTACAAATAGTTTTTGGGCGTTTTTATCTTATTATACTTCCATTTTTATTTTAAGTTTTACTTTTTTTTTTTTTATGTAACTTGTATTGCTATCACTAGCAGCTGACAGGTCCCCTATGTAATAGCACAATGCAGGTAACAGGACGTCTTTAACCTCCTGGGCGGTATTCCCGAGTCTGGCTCGGGTTCAGTTTTTTCTGCTGGGAGCGGTAACCCCGAGCCAGACTCGGGCTTGCGTGCAGGATACAGGGGGGAAGTTACTTACCTTTTCCCTGGATCCTGCGATGTCTCCCCGCTGTGTGAGCGAGCCGTCCGCTCGCTCGATTCACACAGTGCCGAGTGCCGCCGAGCTCCGTTCCCTGCGACGTTACGACTCACGGGAGCGGAGATCGGCGCCAAATTTTAAAAAGTTTAAAAACCCAACACACATACAGTACTGTAATCTTACAGATTACAGTACTGTATACAAAAATACACATCCCCTTTGTCCCTAGTGGTCTGCCCAGTGCCCTACATGTCATTTTATATAATAAAACATTTTTTTTTTCTGCCTGGAAACTGGAGATTGTCCATAGCAACCAAAAAGTCTCCCTTTATGTCAAAAGTGGTTTTAGACCAGCTAGAAAACACCGATAAAAAATTAGAATCACAATTTATCATCAAACAATAAATTTAATGACAGCGACTATTCTGCAACTGAGCAAATTTCAGTGTTTTTGATTTGATTACATTATTGAATCATTTTTATATATATTTTTTATTATATTATAATTTATGATTTTGTGTTTCAAACTTTATCATACCCGGGATGTCTACTAGACTCTGGTTCGGACAGATTTAAGTGAGTTATTCATAAGAATTGCATGCCTACAATATAAAAACGCCAAATTTCCATGCAAAATAATTGTACCGCTTTCAGCACTAAATTCTGGACAGAATCATACCGCCAGGGAGGTTAAAGGTGTTGTAAACCTTCAAGGTTTTTCACCTCAATGCATTATATGCATTGAGGTGAAAAACCTCCTGCAATGCTGCAGCCCCCGAGGCCCCGTTTTACTTACCTGTACCCCCTCTATCTCCTTCCGGGGGCGAGCACACCAGTAGAAGCCGGTGTCTCGGGTCCTGATTGGATTGATTGATAGCAGTGCAGCCATTGGCTCCCGCTGCTCTCAATCAAATCCAATAACGTGGGTGCGGGGGGGGGGGCGAGTCTGGCATTCATGTCTATGGACGCTGCATGCGCGCAAGGTAACCCCCTCAGGAGAGTGCTTCCCCTAGGGAGTTATCTGATGCAGGGAGGAGACAATGAGAGTCGCCGGCAGCTTCCTCTTACACATTTTGTGTTCTGACTCACCGATGCTGTTGGAACCATAGCTTGCTGTCACTTGAGGGAAAAATATGGATTTTCGCCCTAAGATCTCGCAATGTACATCCTTCCCAGGGGATATCTGTGAGACCCTGGTGATGTCACCATTGCCTCACTCAACCAGGAAGTAGGATTCCATTTTATGAAAGCAACCAAATAATTATTTGACTTAGAAATGGGCTTGGAAATGTTTTGGTAGGTGCATGTACCCGGAATTATTAGTGTAGGGCTAGGAAAAATGCGCTTTAAATGCCTAAATATTGCTTCATTATAAACTTCAGGCAAAAGACAAAAACGTCAGAGCTGCCTTTCATAGTTATGTTATATGCTGATCCCAATCCTGCCCCTTGCCCTGACACAAGAACTGTCTTGTCTAATAAATAGATGTACTGTAAAACTACCCACATGAGAACAGCTTGGTCATGGGATTTCATAATAAAACAGCTGTATTTGTGTACCAGGTCTATAGTTGTAAAGCTACCCATAGACATGAGATGATGATGTGTATACGGTAGGCCCCTAAGGAAAATATCTGTGGGAACAGCTGATTAGACGAGCTACAGAATCTCTTCCGATTACTACCACACCCCTCTCCTCATTCTCACAAGCAGCAATGGGTATTGTCATTAGCAATGATGTAGAAATATTGCAGAATATTCTAAAATAATTTGTTCCGTTTAACAAATGTTATTTTATTTAACTCTTTTGCTATTAGAGTCATTTTTGCATTTATTTTATTTTATTTTAGTACACATTTAAAAATTTAAATTGTAGGCCTAAAGATTACTTAAAACCCCCAAACGGTATACATTTTCTGAAAGCATAGGCTCTGCAGAATAAAATAGTGGAAGTTTCAATATTTTATGTTACACAATATTAGAGCAACTGTTTATCAAATCTGTATTATAAGTCTATAATATATTCAAAATACAATATACTACCATATTTGTTGGTAAAATATAAAAGATAGGGTTGCTTTTTTTTTGTTTTCAAAATTGTCCATAGGCAACACTTTAAAAGCCATTACAGCTCATCATTTTAGAGTTATTTATGAATGGCAGTCCTAGAATTATTTTTCTCACTATGACATGTGCAGAGATACTTAAAATGAGTGGTGCAATTGTTTTCGTACACAAACACTCAATAGGGGTTATTTACTAAAGGAAAATCCACTTTGCACTGCAAGTGCACTTGAAAGTAAAGTCGCTGTAGATCCGAGGGGGACATGCAAGGAAAATAAAAAACAACCTTTTAGCCCATTTCACACTGACGGACCTGTCAGTTTTGGCGGCGGATCTGAACGGGCGCTCCATGTTAGTCTATGGAGCGACGAATGTCAGCGGAGACATGTCCGCTGACATCCGACCCGGTCCGATCCGCCAAAAGCAGACGGATGGCTCTGTCCGTTTTCATCCGATCACTCCATAGTGACCAGCGGCGCTGGACAAGCCCCTCCCCGCTCAGTGAGCAGAGAGGGACCTGTCATCCGCCGGCTCAGCGGAGATCAACGGAGAGATCTCCCGCTGAGCCGGCGGACAGAGACGGACTCCGTGCAAGCGGGCCTTTAGCTTGAACATGATTGGATGATAAAATCAGCAGAGCTTCCACTCATTTCAGATCTACCCCTCAGATTTAGAGCGACTGCAGTTCCAAGTGCACTTGCAGTGCAAAGTGGATTTGCCTTTCATAAATAACCCCCATTGTGTATCTTTTTGTACATGGGGTTTTAAATAGTTTTTAGGGCATTTTTATCTTACTACGCTTTCATTTTTATTTTAAGTTTCACTTTTTTTATTTTATTTAACTTGTATTGCTATCACAAGCAGCTGACAAGTCCCCTATGTAATAGCATAATGCAGGTAACAGGTTGTCTTTAACCACTTCCCGACCGCCTCACGCAGATATACTGCGGCAGAATGGCACGGGCAGGCAAAAGCACGTACCTGTACGTGGCCCTTTAAATGCCTGCCCGTGGGCCGCCAGACCTGGTCGGGAGCTCCGTGGCCCCGGCCGCGGGACCAGCGGACCCGATCGCCGCTGGTGTCCCGCGATCGGGTCACGGAGCTGAAGAACGGGCAGAGGTATGTGTAAACAAACCTCTCCCCGCGCTTCCTACTCTGCCTGTCATTGATTGGCTGTTCCCGGTCATCGGGAAAGCCGATCAATGACGTCAGACGTCAGCCCCGCTCCCTAATGTAAAAAAACACACACACGTCACAGCCCAGAACCCCTCCCCTCCCCCTAGTGCTTAACTCTTTTACTACAACTGTCATTTATACAGGAATCAATGCATTTAAATAGCATTGATTGCTGTATAAATGACAATGGTGTCAAAAATGTCTGATGTGTCCGCCATAATGTCGCAGTCACAATAAAAATCGCTGATCGCCGCCATTACTAGTAAAAAAAAAATATTAATAAAAATGCTATAAAACTATCCCCTATTTTGTAAGCGCTATAACTTTTTTAATCCTTTGCATTGTATAAAAAGGCTGTTTGATCCCATCTTCTCTCTGATCCTCCCCTTCTTCCACAGTCCCCAATCTGCTGATAGAACAGAGACTTGGGGGCAAGCTGTACATGCTCAGTTTTGTGTGTATTGCTTTTTCCCTTGGGAGAGAGCGTGTGATCAGCACAGTCCAGATAGAGAGCCAGGAGTCCTGCAGCCTCATAGGACAATCAGAGGAGAAGGAAAACTTCTCCTACAAGTTTTAACAGACACTGATAGAAGTCACAAGACTGCACTAACTGCTGATGAGAAAAAGTATTTAACAGTTTATATTTACTAAAATAATTGCAATTCCTTGTTCTGTGTACTGTGGGAGACCAGATATAGTGAATGCAGAGTCCTGGGTTTAGTAACACTTTAACCCGTGCAGTGCAGGCACAGCCCCACTGCATGGGAAAAATGTATTTTGCCCGAAGTTGGGCTTTAAAGCTGAAACTTTATCTGTAAATATATTGCCTTAATTCCTCCCTCTACCCTCAATATGCTATAACATTTTAAAAAATATATAAAACGAGTTAAATAAATAAAATATAACTTCCACTTGAATGAAAGGGGCAGGCCAGACAGTAAGGCTGGGGAGAAACGTGCTAGATGATGTTGGATGCCCTTCAGCCAAGAAATGAGGCTGTTCTATGTGAGTTGCTGTAGCTTCTAATGCACGCTGAGAGAAACTCACAGTGTGCAGAGAAATCAGAGTAAGAGATTTAAGTAACAGAGAGCAGCCTGTACAGCTGTGCAAGACTAAAGATAAGGATTTTTTTCTCCACTTTTTTCATTGGATTATTCAACATGACGGCTCACTCCCCTGGGAGAAATCAATTTCTCTGACAGCAATATGGTTTCTAAGCAAGAAGGATTTTAGGGATTAAGAAATAATTTTATGGAAAATGGAAAAATAGATTTTTCCTTTCTCCCGGCAGCTGGGAAGCCATGGAAAGGCGCACACCTGCTCCGTGTCACTCCAAGTAATGTATTTTTAAACCAAATTCACCAAAAGAGAAAAAAATAATCATCTGTGAGTTCCGTAAAATAGCTGACATTTTCAGAATACCTGGAAATGTTGGTCTACTACCATTTGATGAATGTACTCGGAGAATGTTTTGTATCTGTCATCACGAGCGGTGAAAAATACGCTGAGGCAAGTCGACGCTACCCCTGTACCTCACATTTCTATACTGCCTTGTAATAAATCTTTCCCTTTTCATCAAAGAATCCAGCTACATCCATATGGCATGTAAATGAGATGTACTACAGACTTTTCTGGCTGGTAGGATTCTATTGATATAGGTATTTACCATAAAAAAAACTAGCAGTGGATCAATCAACCTTAGTTAAAACAATATCTCTCTCCCAGCGCACATAGATATAACCTAAACAATATTACAACAGAACACAGTATCTAATTTATTTTCCAATGTAGTAACCGAGTTACTAACGCAATTACTTTTTGGGAGAAGTAATTTGTAACTTAACTAATTACTTTTTTAAAGTAAGATGGCCAACACTGGTAAGAGGGGACTCTTATGGGGACCCTGATGTAAGGGGGGACTCTTATGGGGGCCCTGATGTAAGGGGGGAATCTTATGGGGACCCTGATGTAAGGGGGGACTCTTATGGGGGCCCTGATGTAAGGGGTGACTCTTATGGGGACCCTGGTGTAAGCAGGGACCACTTCTCCACCCCTCCGCCCCCCCTTAAGATTCCAGTGCAGGTTCCTGCCAGCTCCTAGCAAATAATGATGTGCTTTCCCCAGTATTCACAGGAAGATGGAACTTGGTACATCCAGATCTGCACCCTCTCCCACCCTGTGGCTACAGCACACTATAAGTCTTACAATGGTAAAGGGGAACTTTGTTGGAGACCCTGATGTAAGGGGGGACTCTGATGGGGCCCTAATGTAGGGGGGGGGCTCTGATGGAGACCCTGATATGAGGAGATTCTGATGGGGATCTAATTTAAGGGGGGACTCTGATGGAGACCTAATGCAAGGGGTGACTGATGGGGACTTAATGTAAGAGGAGACTCTGAGGGGGACCCTGATATAATGGGGATTCTGATGGGGAACCTTATATAATGGGGATTCTGATGGGGACCCTGATATAATGGGGATTCTGATGGGGACCCTGATAAAAGGGAGGACACTGATAGGGACCTAATGTAAGGCGACCCTGATGTAAAGTGGAACCACTTCTCCATCCGTTCCCCTGCAGTTTCTAGCGCAGGTACCTGCCAGTGTCCTAGCAACCAATGATGTGCTTTCCTCAGCATTCACAGGAAGATGGAACTTGCTCCATCCAGACCTGCTGCATCTCCAATCTCCCTTACTCCGATGTAAGGGGGAACTCTGATGGGAACCCGGATATAATTGGGTATTCTGATGAAGACTGTGATGTAAATAATATTGATGGGGACCCTGATTTGAGGGGACTCTGATGGTACCTTGATGTGGGGGGGGGGGGGGGGGGTCTTCTGACGTAAGGGGGACTCTGAAGGGGAAACTGATGTAAGTAGGGACTCATTCTTACTAGAATCTATTCTCCCCCTTCCCAAACATTCTGTCATCATGTCATTATTTTACTGCTCCAGGGCTTCTTCCGCTGTAAATGTTGTTTTGATTGTATGCTGATAGATTTGATTTTTAATGAATATATTTTTTTTATATATCCTTTGGTTATTGTGCTTCACATTGAGCCCATCTTATATTAAGTGATTCCTTTAGTGTTCTTTCAGATGAATGTTCCATCTTTCTATTTTTATACGGATCTAGACAGAACACAATGGGGTTGATTTACTGAAGGCAAATAGACTGTGCACTTTGCAAAGCACTTTACAGTTGCTCCAGAGCTTAGTAAATTAGGTAAATGTTTACTTTGCAAAAGTGCATCAAGTGCAAGGTAAATAAAAGAAATTTAAAAAAAACAGCATGTTTTGCTTGCACATGATTGGATGATGAAAGTCAGCAGAGCTTTTGCTCCTTTACTAAGCTCTGGAGCAACTGCTCTTGCAGAGTTGCTCCAGAGCAACCTTTAGTACTTTTAGTAAATCAACCCCAATGCATCTCATTTTTCCTCCATTACAAGATCACACAAAAGTAACATCAGTCCCTTTCTGATCGAACTCTGTAGGGCAGTGGCAGCTGGTGCTCCATAATTGGGCAATTGGGGGGGGGGGGGGCGGAAAACTAAGACTCCCTGGCCAATCCGGGCTTCCTGATTGTCCAGGAGGAGAATTAGGGAGACGATAGAGAATATTATTTCACTATTGTCACACAACTGGGTGGGCTCAAGATGCAGTGCTCTGCGCCCTGAGCCCACGCTTTTTTGAAGCCAATACTGAAGCAGAGCATGATCTCCTCCCTTCAGAGACTGGGCCGCAGGGTAGTATTCTAACATGATAATAACCTCAAACACACCTCTAAGACGACCACTGCCTTGCTAAAGGAGCTGAGGGTAAAGGTGATGGACTGGCCAAGCATGTCTCCAGACCTAAACCCTATTGAGCATCTGTGGGGCATCCTTAAACGGAAGGTGGAGGAGCACAAGGTCTCTAACATCCACCAGCTCCGTGATGTCATCATGGAGGAGTGGAAGAGGACTCCAGTGGCAACTTGTGAAGCTCTGGTGAATTCCATGCCCAAGAAGGTTAAGGCAGTGCTGGAAAATAAGGGTGGCCACACAAAATATTGACACGTTTGGCCCAATTTGCACATTTTCACTTAGGGGTGTACTCACTTTTGTTGCCAGCGGTTTAGACATTAATGGCTGTGTGTTGAGTTATTTTGAGGGGACAACAAATGTACACTGTTATACAAGCTGTACACTCACTACTTTACATTGTAGCAAAGTGTCATTTCTTCAGTGACACTTATATTTAATATATATATATATATATATATATATATATATATATATATATATATATATATATATATATATATATTTATATATATATATATATATATATATATATATATATATATATATATATATATTTATTTATATATATATTTAAAATATAATATTTACAAAAATGTGAGGGGTGTACTCACTTTTGTGAGATACTGTAGATTAGGGGCCTGGGCGCATGGATTAGGGGGGAGGCGCCCCTGCATGGACAGACCACCACTGCTGCAGGGAATCTGCATAAAGGGGTCTTACATCAGCTGCCTCCAACCACCTGAAGACCCCTTTCTGGGGGGCGCTTGGTATGCAATATAATCACTTGCTAAGCACCAAGGATGGCCACATCATCCCTTTGAAACCAAACACTTAAGCCGGTCATAGATGGAGCAATTCCCCTATTAACACAGTCAGCGTTGATGGGGGAATTCCTCCTGCGGAGCTATTGGGAGATCACACCGTGATTATTGCTAGCGGCTATAGCCGCTGGCAATAATTGAATGAAAAATCTGACAGGCTGTTTGTACCCAAGCTGATGGATTGATCAGCCTGCCCATACATGGCTGAACCGTCTATGGTAGGCTTTCTAAACAAGTGAGAGTCTTGCCTTCACTTTGAGATAAATGTGTTTGATTTAAATGATGATGGGTTTAAAAAAAATTCTATTTAAATTTGTATTCTTAGCTCTCAGCTTCCTGCAAATCTCCAAATTCCTTTTTTTTTGTTCTTGCTGCTGTGATCCAACTTCCTGTTAGAGGGTGGCTATGTTTGTTCTCCATGATCCCTCTGCATGTGAGAACGTAGCCACCCTCCCTTTCTCACTCCCAAAATGGACTATGGACTATGGGATGTGTAGTATGCATAGAGCAGTGCACATAACCCCAACTAATATGCACTGCTCGTTCCAAACAAAGAAAAGTGAAGAAGAATAGGAGAGGTTTGGAAAGCTCAAGAAGGCAGAAAAACATAGTTGGAAATGATTTCATGGAAAAAAATGAAATAAAAAAATTACAGAACCAATAAGTTGTGGAAGTGTATGGATTTCTTTTGGAGAGTAAGGACATCTTTAGTGAGACTTTATTTAGAATACTGTGTCCAGTTCTGGAGACCTCACTTACAAAAAAATATTGATAAGATAGAAGTCCAGAGACGGGTATCAAAAATAGTGAAAAGTTTGAGGGATAAAACATATCAGGAGAGACTTCAGGAACTTAAAGAGGAAGTAAAGGCAATGAAACATTTAAAAAAAAAAAAGGAACCTGCATGGCAAAGGCATAATGAGCTAGTATGCATAGCATACTAGCTCATTATGAATAACTTACCTGAGAACGAAGCCCCCAAATCGGTCCTCCTTCTTCATCTTCACCGCTGCCATGTATCCCGGAGTGACTTCCAGGTCTCGCGGCTCCGGCAAATCACAGCGCCGGAGCAGTGAGACCCGGAAGTCACTCCGGGATACATGGCATCGGTGAAGATAAGGAAGGAGGACCGCTTTGGGGGCTTCGTTCTCAGGTAAATTATTGATAACGTTATTTAAACATTAGTCATAATGTGCACGGGAGCCGCCATGAGCGGCATATCGCCGCTGGCTGCGGTGTGCTTAGTGCGCCTGCATGCCGCAGACAACGGTGCATGCGCCGTAGACAGCAGTGCCTGTCTTTTTTGCAAATATCTCCTAAACCATGTAGGTTTAGGAGATATTTCTTGGACCTACAGGTAAGCCTTAATCTAGGCTTACCTGTAGGTCAAAGTGGTTTGTAAGGGTTTACAACCACTTTAATTGGTACAGTCTGGTGGAAAGAAGGGAAAGGGGATACATGATTGAAGCCTTCAGGTGAATAAGGTTCAGGAGGTCAGTATTTTCAACATGAGGCCAAGATGAAGAACACGGGAACCTGGCCTCAACCTAGCAGGAGGAAAGTTCAGGAGGAAAGAATAGTTGATGCTTGGAACAGACTTCCAGCAGAGGCAATGAGTAAGTCAACAGGAAGTGGATTCAAACATGCTTGGGACAAACAGAGATCTATACAAAAAAACTTAAAAGAAAAAAATATATAAATGAACCACTTGAGCTCCAGAAGGTTTTACCCCCTTCATGACCAGGGCATCTTTAAGTATTTAGCACTGCGCTACTTTAACTGGCAATTGCGCGACCATGCAATGCTGTACCCTAATGAAATTTATATAATTTTCTTCTCACAAATAGAGCTTTCTTTTGGTGGTATTTGATCACCTCTAGGTTTTTTATGTAAACGAGAGAAAAAAATACCAAAATTAAAAAAAAGATATATATTTTTTCTAATTTCTGTTATAATACATATCCAATAAAGTCAAATTTCTTCATAAATTTAGGCCAAAATGTATTCTGCTACATGTTGCACTTGCAAGTGCTGGCAGTGATCAGGGCTGATCCTGCTAATGCTGCATTTTTGGGACTACTATACTATTGGGGACACTAGTATAATTCTGATTATGGGGTTAAATATGTGCCTAACAATTGTATGCAAGTGTATGTGTGGTGCTTTTACTTACAGATCATCTGGCTGGAGTCTTTCCTTGCTTTCATTTCTGAACAGTAACTGAAAGCAGGGATCAATCCAGCCAGATCTGTATTTTGTGTTTCCCAACACACAGATCTCTGTGCTGCGATTGGCTACAGCTATCAGCAGGTACACAGCCAAAATTATCGTCTGTAACCTGCTGACAAACTCGTGCTGTGACTAATCACAGCACAGGACAGCATGCGTGACTCTAAACCAGAAATTACACCAAGACGTACCTGTGCATCATGATGCCTGTGCTGCCACCCACCAGCAGTAAATGTACTGCTGGTGGTCAGCAAGAGGTTGAAAAAAAATTGGGCAGACCAATTGACCACTTGGTCTTTTTTTCTGCCATAACTCTTCTATGTTTCTATGACATTGCAAAAATATATATATAAAGGGCGCAAAGGAAACAGTACAAAAATCAAATATAAAATTAATAATATACAATGTGTATCTGATTAATAAAGTGCACAATAAAATAAACCATCAGAAATCTCCATAAGGATCATATGTGAACAAATCTTCTTGTATATGCTCCAACAATGCTCCAAAAAGTGTACACGTGCTTCAGTAAACTTGCTTAAAGTGCTTCACCCGAAGTGATAACAAAATGCACTCACCAGATCACTTCTGCCACAGAATGACCTCAGAATGGGAAGGGCTCCTTTATTCAAAGCTGTAGCTCCTTTATGCATCCCATTCCAATCAGGCAATCATATATGGAGGAAGCTGGATCCCAATCCACTTTGCAGGTATACAAATGTAGGTGCTTTCACCTTATAACATCTCTCCACTGCATATGTCAACTTGTATCAAGTAAGTCTGTGAAATAGCTCCCCAACAAAGAGCCACAGAAGGCAGGATATAGTGTAATACCGCTTTATGTTTTATTGCTTAAAAAGAGCACTTACATAGTCCAGCATGAAATCACAAACAATCCGCTCAGGAGGAAGAAGAAACCAGTCCGACGCCGGTATAAAACACGAAATGGGGCATCTTAGCTGTGCAAGCAATAGTATAGGGCTCCTATGGTTGTAAGCGTCAGGCCTTACCTCTATGCATTTCACACTAGAGTGTGCGTCATCCTGATGAGGCAACCTCGTCATCCTGATGAGGCACTATTCCTCCCACTGACACCAAAACCGGGACACTATTTTTCCAAGTGACACTGATAATGAGGCACTATTCCTCCTCCTACTGACCACAGGAGATATGTAATTAATTTATTCCCACCAATCACCAAGACTGAAACCTTGTCTACTCCCACTGACGCTGACAAATTTACTACTCCCACTGGTTACAGTCCGGCCCACCAAAAGTCTGAAGAACAGTAAACTGGCCCTTTGTTTAGAAATTTTGGAGACCCCTGAATGTTCCCTATAAAAAAGCAAATCTTCCCTTTCTGAGTTCAGTCCACTTGAAAGCTGAAAAAAAATAAAACTAGTGACACAGTCCACACCTCATCAGTGCCACCTATCAGTGCTAATGTCACATGACATTAAAAAAAGTATTGGTAATCGGTATCTGCGAGTGCTTGAAAAAAGTATCAGTACTTGTACTCGGTCTTAAAAAAGTGGTATCGGTGCAACCCTAGTATAAACCCTGTCAATTTTTTTATTTTTGCCATCTGTTTCCCATTACAGAGATTTTCCCTCACTTCCTGTTCCATAGCCTAACAGGAAGTAAAAGGAAATCTCTGAAAATTAGGTAAATTCCTTGGTCACCAGAACTAGTATCCTTATTGGAAGATTTCCACTCTACTACTTTTCTGGCGACAATCCAAAATGTGGGATTTTCTTTTACTTTCACTTTCAAAGATAATGGTAAACAGGACAAATCGAGAGGATGAATCTCCCTAACAGGGGCACAGACAGCAATAAAAGTATGACAGGGGTTCTAATCCCTCTTTACTTGATAAGGGTAAAGAATGAAATACCGAAGAATGTTAAAACAGGGGTAGGCAAGCGGCACGCAAAGCCTCTTTTGCCGTCACCCGACTCCCTCCCCTTCAGCAGAGCAGTGCAGGGAAGTGTCAGTAAGATGCTAATGCATTCCAATCTCACAATTCCCTGTGCTGCACATGCACTGGGGGGGAGGGACTGTGCCCCCACACATTGTAAACAATGGGAAACATAGATTATCTAACTATGTTGTAGCTGCGATCGTCAGCTCTTGTGATGGGGAAGAGATTATGTGCAGTTCTGCTGGGGGGGGGGGGGCGGTCCCTGTTTCCAGGAGGAGGACTGTCATTAGCCACTGCCAAAGCCAATTACAGTCCTGCTAGCCCCGCCCACCATCTAGAGGAAGATGACCCTCTTGGTTGCCACTTCCAATCTCAGAAGGAAGGGATTTCACTGTGAATGAGAAAACCACAATCAGGTGACAGTTTGTGGAAATACTATTGAGCATCTGGGAACTTTGTTGAAAAAAATAAATATAAATATATATATTCACTTACCACTGACCCCTCAGGTCTACATTATCTATTCCCAACCTCTGAACTTTGCGTCACTTACCACTGAACCTGGCACTCTGTGTCCCTTTAACCCACAGCCAGTATTCAGCTCAATGAAAATCACACCCGACTTTTCCTGTGGCGCAGAGCGCCGCACTTTTCCTCAACTGTGGGGGCCCAACTTATGATAGTGCACACAGGCCCACTGCTTTCAGAAAATGCCCCTGACCTGAGCTCATCATTGGGCATCCATTCCAGATGCTTGTATGTGACATCACATACATCAAATACATTACATACATCACATACAAGCACGTGGGCTGGATGCGAGAGGTGGATCAGCGGGGATGAATATGCCAGGACAGGTAGATGTGTCTCCTCTCTGTTTCCTTGCACCACTCTGCATATCACACATAGATGAGAAGAGGGTACGATGGTGGGGCAGATGTGCGGGGGGTACAGTGGTGGAAGAGATGAGATGGGGGTTCAGCGGTGGGACAGAAGAGAAAAGGGGTTACAGTGATAGGGCAGATAAACAGAGGATTACAGTGGTAGGACAGAGGAGCAGAGGAGTTCGGTGATGGGTCAGATAAGAAGGGGGTTATAGTGGCAGAGGGTTACAAAGGTGGGGCAGTTGTGCAGGGGGGTACAGAGATGGGGCAGAGGAGAAAGGAGGTACATTGGTGGGACAGAAGAGTAGGGGGGTACAGAGGTGGAGCAGAAGAGTAGGGGGGTACAGAGGTGGAGCAGAAGAGCAGGGGGTACAAAGGTGGAGCAGAAGGGCAGGGGGGTACAGAGGTGAGACAGATGTGCATGAGGTACAGTGGTGGGGCAGATGAGAAAGGGGGTTACAGTGGTGGGGAGCGATGAGAAGGGTGTTCAGCGGTGGCACAGAAGAATGAGGTACAGCGGTGTTGCCAATGTTCAGGGGGGGTACAGTGGTTGGGCAGAAGTGCAGGAGGTACAGTGGTGGGAGAGATAAGATGAGTCAGCGGTGGGACAGATGAGAAGGGGGTTACAGTGGTGGAAAAGATAAGCGGGGGGTTCAGTGTTGGGGCAGATGTGAAAGGGAGGTGCATTAGTGGTACAGATGAGCAGGGGGTACAGAGGTGGGGCAGAAGAGCAGGGGGTACAGAGGTGGGGCAGAAGAGCAGGGGGGTTACAGGGGTGGGGCAGAAGAGCAGGGGGTACAGCGGTGGGGCAGAAGAGCAGGGGGGTACAGGGGTGGGGCAGAAGAGCAGGGGGGTACAGGGGTGGGGCAGAAGAGCAGGGGGTACAGAGGATGGGCAGAAGAGCAGGGGGGTACAGTTAGGACAGGTGAGAAGATGGTTCAGCGGTGAGACAGAAAAGCATGGGGGTACAGCGGTAGAGCAGATGTGCAGGGAGGTACAGTAGTGGGACAGATGAGCAGGGGGTTACAGTGGTGGGACAGATGAGCAGGGGGTTACAGTGGTGGGACAGATGAGCAGGGGGTTACAGTGGTGGGACAGATGAGCAGGGGGGTACAATGATCTGAGGACTGGAGGCACAGGAATTGGGGCCGATCTAAGTCATGAGAGTGTAGGATGTTAATTAGTCACTATTACTCGAGTAGTTTACAGCATTTACTTTATAAAAAATCCTTTTCATGATTGAGAGTGTGAAGTTAACATTTTTTTGTTACAAAATCGGCACACTGTGCTCAAAAGGTTGCCTACCTCTGCTCTAAAATGTCAATGTTTTATATTTGTGAGGTGCCCTGGGGAAACGCATATCTGCCTGAACTAAAAAGCAGTGTTTGCCCAAAATCATTAAAGAATTTGCAGATGAATGTGTCAGAAAACGATATTGTATACATTGTATAGAGTAATGTGTTTATGTGGTTCCCCTTCTACAGTACACAGCACAGAGCTGAAATGAAGTGTGACCTGCAATGACTGCCGGTTACACGCCATTTCCCCTGCAACAGACGCCGTAATATGATAATTGCTACATCCACACTTAATATATTCCCTCTGTATTATTAAAGCATATCACTATTGTATTATTTCCTTACCACCTACATCTATTCTTACATTCTTCTTTATTGTCTATTTTTATCGTATACTGCCAGGAACAAGTGCCGATCTCATTCGCATGAGCAAAAAAAATTTCTACAAGTAGAATTCCGTGTTCCAATATCCCTGCAAGTTAGTGTTGTAATGGAAAGACAAACATGTGCCAGAGGAGCAGGATAAAAATAGGACGACTACACACAGAAACCTATTAGACCCTACCTCTAATTCTCAAACAATGCACTTTTATCAAGATTATATATATATATATATATATATATATATATATATATATATATATATATATTTTTTTTTTTTTTTTATAGATAGAGAGAAAGAGATAGATACTTAGAGTTTATCAATGTCTTACCTTCAGAGATTCACACAACTTACATCCAAGATCCACAGATTTTCACATAGGATTCAGTTAGGAAAATGTATGGACCTTGGGTGAAAGTTGCATGAATCTCGAAAGCAAAAACATTAATAAATAGACCCCATAGTGTAAATAGCATTGTTACCTTGTGATCCTGCCAGAGGAACTGTTATTTTACCATTTCCTGTAATAGGGTTTGTTCTGTATCAAAATCACACAGCAGTATTGTCAACCTATCCATCTAAAACCACTTATGCCGCGTACACACGTTCGGACTTTGTCCGCCGGACCTAGTCCGGTGGGACTTCCCCACACACGTCCGGACTTCCGAGCGTGTGACTTGCCCACACACGCCCGGACTTCTCCGGCGGACAATCCGCTGGAAAAAGTCAGCGGGAATGAACGGACTTTCCAATGAGCGGCAAGTCCGTTCATTTCAAAAGTCTGGTGGACTAGCCTACTAACGGCGGGATTGTCCGCCGGACTGCCAAGTCGAGCGGACAATTTTAAAACAAAACTTAAAACCTAGTCCGCCGGACTTTGGCGCCAAAAAGTCCGCCGGCGCCCACACATGAGGGGATTGTCCGGTGGACTTGAGTCCAGCGGACAATCCCGCGGGATAGTCCCTTTGTGTGTACGCGGCATTAGATGGACATATGGGGGTTATTTACTAAAGGAAAATCCACTTCGCACTGAAAGTGCACTTGGAAGTAAGAAAAACAACCTTTTAGCTTGCACATGATTTAATGATAAAATCAGCAGAGCTTCCCCTCATTTCAGATCCACCCCTTAGATTTAGAGCGACTGCACTTCCAAGTGCACTTTCAGTGCAAAGTGGATTTGCCTTTCGTAAATAACCCCAATAGTTTTATATGGATCTTCAGCCTAAAGAAGAACAAGGAGTCCTGGAAGGGATGGTTCCCCCACAGAGCCCTGATCTCAACATCATTAACCGCTTCCCGACCGCCCACTGCATATATACGTCAGCAGAATGGCACGGCCAGGCAAAACCATGTACCGGTACGTGGCCCTTTAATTGCCTGGCCATGGGTCGCGTGCCCGCCGCCAGCGGCGCGCTCGCGACCCGGTCGGGAGCTCCGTGACCCCGGCCGCGGGACCATCGGACCCGATCGCCGCTGGTGTCCTGTGATCGGGTCACAGAGCTGAAGAACGGGGAGAGGTCTGTGTAAACAAACTGTCATTGATCGGCTGTTCCCTGTCATTGGGAAAGCCGATCAATGGCGTCAGACGTCAGCCCCACCCCCTAATGTAAAAAAACACACACGTCACAGCCCATAACCCCTCCCTCCCCCTAGTGGTTAACTCTTTCACTGCATGTGTCATTTATACAGGAATCAATGCATTTAAATAGCATTGATTGCTGTATAAATGACAATGGTCCCAAAAATGTGTCAAAAATGTCTGATGTGTCCGCCATAATGTCGCAGTCACAATAAAAATCGCTGATCGCTGCCATTACTAGTAAAAAAAAAAAAATATTAATAAAAATGCTATAAAACTATCCCCTATTTTGTAAACGCTATAACTTTTGCGCAAACCAATCAATAATCGCTAATTGCGATTTTTTTTTTACCAAAAATATGTAGAAGAATACGTATCGGCCTAAACTGAGGAAAAAAAAATTTTGTTTTATATATTTTTTGGGGATATTTATTATAGCAAAAAGCAAAAAATATTGAATTTTTTTCAAAATTGTCGCTCTATTTTTGTTTATAGCGCAAAAAATTAAAACCGCATGGGCCAAAAGAAAGCTCTATTTGTGGGAAAAAAAGGACGCCAATTTTGTTTGGGAGCCACGTCGCACAACCGCGCAATTGTCAGTTAAAGCGACGCAGTGCCGAATCGCAAAAAGGGGCCTGGTCCTTTGGCTGCCAATTGGTCCGGGGCTGAAGTGGTTAAACCTGTCTGAGATTACATGAAAAGACAGAAGGATTTGATGCAGCCTACATCCACAGTTAGTTCTCCAAGATGTTTGGAACAACCTACCTGCTGAGTTCCTTCAAAAACTGTGTGTAAGTGTACCTGTAGAATTGATGCTGTTTTGAAGGCAAAGGGTGGACACACCAAATATTTGGATTTCTCTCCTGTTCATTTACTTTCCATTTTGGTAATTGATAACAATAAACTTTTTCTGAAAACATTCTTAATTTACAGCATTTTTTCACATCTATCTTTTTTTTTTATCTATCTATCTATCTATCTATCTATCTATCTATCTATCTATCTATCTATCTATCTAGATAGATATCGATCTATCTATACCGTAGGTATATATATATATAGCTATATATATATATATATATATATATATAGATATATGTATATATATATATATATATATATAGATAGATATAGATATATATATATATATATATATATATATATATATATATATATATATATATATATATATATATATATATATATATATATATATATATATATATACATATATATATATATATATATATATATATATATATATATATATATATATATATATAGATAGATAGATAGATATATAGATAGATAGATATCTTCACATCTGCCTAAAATTTTTGCATAGTAATACAATATATATATAGATATATATAGATATATATATATAGATATATAGATAGATAGATAGATAGATAGATAGATAGATAGATAGATAGATAGATAGATAGATAGATATAGATATAGATATATGTATATATATAGATATATATCTATATAGATAGATAGTTAGATATCTAGATATCTATCTAAATATAGATATATCTACCGGTATATATACTGTATCTGTAATTGTTCTATAGTTTATATATACATATACAGTATATATATTTGTCCTATAGCTCCTAGGATACTATGCAGGACTTGTGTTGTTACATTCCTCATTGTTAGTAATGGACATGGGCAGTCCATGTGGCTGATGATGACGTGACTTGGACGGCAAGCTGTTAGAAACTTCTTTCAAATAACTTTGACACCTTTAATGAAAGACTGATATATATATCACAAATGTGACTTAATTCCGAGTGTTAAGCAGATCTGGAGCTAAAACTATGCTCCTCGAGGCCTGAGTCATCGACGGGGAATTAGCACGCAGGGGAAGACTTCCGACTTTCCAGGCTTCCATGGCTACATGTTTATTTCAGGGTCAGTGACCCACCAGGTGAAGTCTGGATCGGGATGACAGTCCTGTTTTTTTGTACCTTTTAAAATGAATTAGCACCTACATTCTCACCGCTTTGTTTTAAGATATTTGAAGCCCAACTGCGGGCACAACAAAAAAATACCCGTGCAGTGGGGCCCCCAAACTGCAAGGATTACATGCTTGTTTTTACCTAGGAGAAGAAGGATACACTGTTATGCAGGCCATACATGGGTCGAATTCCAAACAAATTTTCTTTTGAAAATCAAAAATGATCCGTTTACGTTCTGTGATCCGATGGTGCCAGCAATGATTTAGAAATTTGACCAACCAAGCCTTTAATTTCACCTGGCCGGGAATCTTATTTTCTTTCCGGGAATTTTCTTTTCTTTCCAGGGATTTTTTTTTCTTTCCTGGAATTTTTTTTCTATCTAGGAATTTCCTTTTCTTGCACATGCACATTTCTTTTTTGATTACATTTCTCGCACAATTCTCCCATCATTGATTAGAAAATTGTTTGTTTTTCAAAAAATTTCCAACATGCCGGATCATTCAAATTCAATGGCTGCATGAAAATCGTCTCTTGCTGCAGCCCACTAATGGTGCGAAATTCGAACAAAATTTAGATTTTCGAAAGAAAAGGCCATACTTAGGCAGGCCATACATGGGTCGAATTTCGAAAAAAATGTTTTTTCGAAAATCTGATCTAAGAATTTTTGTTCGAATTTCGCACCATTAGTGGGCTGCAGCAACAGCCAATTTTCATGCAGGAATCTAATTTGAGTAATCGGGCATGTTGGAATTTTTTTGAAAAACAAACGATTTTCTAATTAATGATGGGAGAATCGTGTGAGAAATGTAATCGAAAAAAAAAATGGGCATGTGCAAGAAAAGAAAATTCCCGGAAAGAAAAAAAGATTCCCAGCCACGAAAATTATTTTCTGTAGCAACATGAGATGAAATTGAAGGCTCGGTTGGCCGAATTTTGAAATTAATGGTGGCACCATCAGATCACAAAACACACAAAAATGTTGACTTTCAAAAGAAAATTCATTCAAAATTCGACCCATGTATGGCCAGCCTAAAGCCTCGTGCCCACGTTTGGATTTTCCACAGACAAAACCTTGGACTTTTGTCCAAAGGCGTGTGCCTGGATTTTGTCTTGCATACAAACGGCAAGGAATTGACGGCCAACAAACACGAACGTTGTAACGTATTACGTGGTTTTTCAGCTCTTAAGCACCACCCTTTGGGCTCCTTCTGCTAATTTCGTGTTTGTAGAAGTTTGATTTGCACTATTCATTTCGTGCTTTTCAGTTTGTTTCTGAACGGCCATTCGTCAACCAGACATGTTGCAGAATCAGAAAAGATAACATTTCTTATTGGCCTTGGATTATTGCTTTGACCCAAGTCCAGTCTAAGAACAGGAGGAGGAAGATTTCTTAAACCAAAAATTGGTTGCTTTATTAATCATGACCAATTATGTCATATGCCTTTGCTGTGGGAGCTCCAGGAGAATAATCCAGATGATTTTCGGAATTATATCCAGATGACGGACCCTTGCTTTCACCAACCCTTGGCATTGTTGACCCCCTATATTAAGAGGCTTTTATTTATTTTTTTGGTTGAATAATGATTTGATTTGGATGCATAGAATGCACTTTTTGGTTAAGTTCTATTGGTAGATAGCATGTCTAATTTATTTTGTATTCTTTTTTTTTCAATGCACAATAACAAAAAAATTGAGTAGAATAAAACTTGGCTATGTGTTTTACTTCAAATGACAGTTTGGGAGTAGGCAGTTACATTTAAAAAATAAAATCTATAATCGAAAAAGAAATGTGCATGAGCACAAGAAAAGAAGATTCCCAGATAGAAAAGAAGATTCCCGGCCACGAAAATTCTTTTCTGGAGCTACATGAGGTGAAATTGAAGGCTTGGTTGGTTGAATATCGAAATCAATGGTGGCACCATCGGATCACAAAATGCACAAAATTTCTGATTTGTTCGGAATTCGACTTCTGTTTGGCCTGCATAAGGCCCTATTCACACCTAAGCGTTTTGTAGCTTGAAGCTGCAAAATGCTGGAGGATAAAAAAAATCCACACCTCCACTACAAGTCGCCTGAAGCTCAAAAAAGTTCTGGAGCTTTTTTTGTAGCTCAAATCGGGCAGATTGATGTGTTTTTGAAGCGTTTTTTTGTTCCATAGAAATACATGGAAACTTTTGATTTGTGCGTTTTTAAGTATTTTAACACATTTTGTTGCATGTTTTTGATCGTTTTTCTGCTCAAATGCAATCATTAAATTGAAAAAAATAAAAAAATCTATAAATAATAAACAAAATACATCAATAATAATAATAAAAATAAATAAACGAAAAAAAAAAAAAAAACCCAACCACTAACCCCAATATTAACCCCTAACCCAAATCCTAACCCTAACCCTAATGATAACCTCTAACACTAATCATAACTCCTAATCCTAACCTAACAAAATAAATAAATAAATTATAATAAATAATAATAATAATAATAAATAAATAATTAAACCCAAACCCTAACCATAACATTTAACCCCTTACAAAAAAAAGTAAAAAAAAAAAAATCATAGAAAAAAATAATAAATAAATCATCAATAAAAGCGGATGAAAAGGCTGAACATTTAACCCCTTACAAAAAAAAGAAATCATCAATAAAAGCGGATGAGAAGGCTGAAAAACATAGCAACAAATGATGAAACAGATTATATTTTTCTCTGTTGGCTAATAATGCCTAAGCTAAAAAACACTTAAAAACGCATGAAAAAACACTCAAAATTCCTTCATTGCACTGGATGACATAGCTCAGGGTGCCAGAGGACAGAAAGGTAAAGGACAGCACTGAAGCCTGCTAGAGCAGGGGGGAGGTGTGCTTTCTTACTGCCTGCAAATCCAGCCTGCCTAGGCGGGTGGAAATGCCACCCATGATGGCATTTTGACATTTGCATGACTCCTTTCAAAAGCCAGCTAGCTCACTGCCTGCATTAGGGCTTATGGCTCTTGCCTGCATTGCCTAGAGAAGAACAGAGACCCAGTGATAATGTCAATGGGGCTAAAATAATGTATTTTATGGAAATAAAAAGGGTTTAAAAAAATGCCATTAGCATGTTGATGGTGAGGAAGGGAGGAACCAGGGAAGGCAAAACATTACCAGAATAAACTTCAACTTAGAGCTGAAGAGCGATTCACACCCGAGGCAGCCACTGGTGTGCGGTACCTTGTATTGACGTATCATACGGTTTGCTTTTTCTTTTTTTTTGTTCAACTTTATTGGGATGTCACAAATTGACATTTCATTTGTCTTTATGAATCGCAGTCCTGGGTAAAATGCACCGTGTTCGACTTTTTCAGCACACACTGCTGCAGCGCAATGGTGCGAATTGAACTCAGAGGACTCATATCCATTAGCTGTCTAGCACTTCCCAACACATATGGGGATGATTTACTAAGGGCAAATAGATTGTGCACTTTGCAAAGGGCAGTTGCTCCAGAGCTTAGTAAATGAGCAGAAGCTCTGCTGACTTTTGTCATCCAATCATGTGCAAGCAAAAATTATTTTTTTTTCCTTGCATGTGATTGGGTATTCTTTTAATTGGGTATTCTTTACCTCATTTACTAAGCTCTGGAGCAACTGCACTTTGCAAAGTGCACAGTCTATTTGCCTTCAGTAAATCAACCCCATGGCAGGAATGGGCCCTAAAACATGGAACACAAAGGTGTAATTGGGTCCTAAACCCAGGGCTACACGGCTAATTTCATCTCATTGATATCCAGAGGATTCAATTCCAATTTTTAAAAAATTTAAATCAAATCTTTTTTTTTTTTCTGTCCCCGTTAGGGACATTCCCCCTCTTTTCTCCTGTTATCATTGTAAGTGAAAGTGAAAGATGATCCCAAATTTTGGGTTGTCACCAGAACAAGAATAGAGGGGGCATCCTCCAATGAGCACACTAGTTCTGGGACTCCCTCACTTTGCAGGGATTTCCTATTGCTTCCTGTTTTGGATATGAGACAGGAAGTGAAGTGAAATCTCCCCAATAGGACAATGATAGGGGTTATAACCCTCCCCCACTCTATCCAATATGGAAAAAAAAAAATTTAATTCTACTTTAATCATTTGTCAGCTGTCAACTAACTATGGCATATGGAAATCCATGGTGGAGATTTAAAGCGGTAGTAGTCAAATTTGTATTCTATATTTGTCTTCTATCAATTTCTATAATAAGGCTTAAGGCTAAGTCGGTAAAAAGAATATCTCCTAAACCTGTACGCTTTAGGAGATATTCCCCTCGCAATGAGGCGCTGATTTCAGCGGCGCATGCGCTCCGGGGATTCTCGGCTGAAAGTCTGGCAGATGCCGGACCTTGCCGGGAAGAAAACTCCCACGCGCATGAACGGGAGTGACGACATTGCGGCTCCGGCCACTCACAGCGCCGGAGCCGCGTTACCCGGAAGACGCGCCGAGGGAAAATGTCAGCTCCCTCGGCGTGGACCAGATGAGATACCGACGTCTCGTTCTAAGGTAAGTATTTCATAATGAGCTAGTATGCTAGTATGAGCTAGTCAGCTTCCAGGATTTATTGTCAAAGCCTAAAGTGTTTGTTACCCCAACATTTCATATTCTAGATATGTGGCTGCTCTACCATGTACTGGTATGAGAAAGTATCCTGTTCTCTTTGTATTGCTCCCTTTGTGTGAAATCGCTGGTGTTCCTGCCAGTCCTTTCCTATTAAAAACTGACCACACTAAGCAGGAGAACACACCGGGGTCAGTTCTCTAGCTGTGCTGGGAACTCAGTATGCTCTCTTCCAATGATCAGACTTGTCCTGACACACCCCCACAGCACAGCCATTCACTGGGAAGCTCAGTGTGCTGCTGCTTCTCCTCCAACAGCTTGTATGCAGCTGAGAACAGAGGGAATGTGATCTTTTTTTTTTACATCTATACACAAATGTTTTGCCTTTAATTTCTTTTTTAAACTGAATACGTTTTTTTTTTACAAGTGATCGTTTACATTTACTTTATTTGAACAAACTGAAGTGAGAAGCTGATTGGCTACCATGCACAGCTGCACCAGATTCGAAATGCTCCAGTTTTAGTAAATCTCCCCCCAATGTGATGCTAACAGGATAACTGTCAGTACCTCCCAGCAGCAGAGATTTAATTAGCTGTGTCGCCCTCACCTTCCCTTTAAATGATGGGGTGGGGCAGAGATAAAGAGGAAGAAGAGGAAGAACGAGTCCCACCACCCCACCCTCCGCCACCTTCAATCAGGAAGCATCCCACCCCCACCCTTTCACACTCTCACATCATTAGAAACACCTTTACAATTTTCTTGCGCATTCCACGCGTTACACACCGTTTCACTGTGCCATTGTACACCTTTAATTACATATATAAAAATAGTTCCGTTAGATATTTACTCCATTTATACTGTATATACATAATTTAGATATTTAATTTCTATACATTCTTTCTTTTTTCTTTTTATACAATTTATACATGAATTACACTTTGCAATGCTGTACACGTATGTGCGTGTTTGTGTAAGCATGTCCAGGACGTTATGTGGGCGACAATCATTGCACTTTACTCGCTGAAATTCCCTATAATGGAGATAAAAATGCCGCTGAATCGTGAGCCTGCTGCTTACCATGAAGATCCAATACATACAAAGCTATATACATACATCACATGCTGGGTGAAAACCCCATCAGATTGACCTGAATAAAATGGAAAGTGCACCTGTCACTTGTACTCAACAGGGGGCAGTATTGTCAGGGACGGTATTGCAGTTTTTGGAGGTACTGAAGAGTTAAATCATTAAAGGCTCATTTAGCTTTAGTGCTTTGCAATTTTAGAATTTTAGATAATAGTCAGCCATGAATGCGCCTATTACATTAAGATGCGTCTTTGACGCGTTTCGTCATGCTAAATGAACCCTTGTAACCGCGTACAATGCAGGTGGTCGCAACGTGTTAGTGCAGGTGGTCGCAACGTGTTAGTGCAGGGTCCAAGGAGTGATGAGGTGATGCAATGGGGTTTATCTACTAAAGGCAAATAGACTGTGCACCAGTTGCTTCAGAGCTTAGTAAATGAGGTAAATCTTCACTTTGGAAAGAATACCCAATCACGTGCAAGGCAAATAAAAAAAAATGCATTTTTTCTTGCACGCGTTTGGATGATCGAAGTCAGCAGAGCTTCTCCTTATTTACTAAGCTCTGGAGCAACTGTACTT
The DNA here is from genome assembly GCA_028564925.1 of Lithobates sylvaticus. Lineage (NCBI taxonomy): Eukaryota > Metazoa > Chordata > Amphibia > Anura > Ranidae > Lithobates > Lithobates sylvaticus. Next base: position 108,620,602 of record CM053029.1, on the reverse strand, counting down.
TGTCTAGTTGCCTTCAGTAAATCAACCTCACTGCCTTCTCTCTGCCTGTCAAATTCTCTCTGAAAAGCGATTTGAACGCGGATCACTCGTCCGAGGCCAAAGCATTCGTGAACGAGGCCGAACATTGCATGTCTGATAAATTTTGACGTGACGCAATGCAAACGCTGCCATGTGAACGACAATGTCCACTGCAGTACACAACTGACACAGAGGCATTCATGAGGCTTCAAAAACACCAATAAAACACTTCTTTTGAAGCTAAGGTAAACCTAGTCTTAAAGTGGATGTAAACCCTCACATATACCCAGTGAAGAGAATAGACTCAGGTGATACACAGGGATTAAACAAATCCTTCTACATAAATGTTACATGTGTATCTGCTGTCTTCAGCTTTATATATTCTTTAGAAAGTGAACAATTTTTACTTTCAGCACTGGGGGTGAAGTCTTGGCTTACACTGTGTGTGAGCTGATTAGAGGAAAGGCACAGCCCCCCCCCCCTCCACATAGGCAGAGGAAAAAAGAAACATGCAGAGCTGTGCTTTGAATAGACAAGCTCTCTGCTAATATATTTATAGCACCCAGCCCAACACAAATTGTTAGCTCCGTGTCGGAGAATTTGTCAGAAGTTATCATGCTAATAACAGAGGAACAAAGCAGCAGAAAGACACAGGACTTAAGGCTTTGAAGAGAGATAAGTAAACACTACAGATATATGTGCCCAGCTCAGATTTCATGAATCGGGTCACATCCACTTTTACTTTTTAGAGAATTCTCTTTCCTGCAAGAGGACTGAGACTCCGTCAGGGGGGCATAGCTGAAATGAAGGTGAAAACATCCTGCAAATAAGGCTAGGTGCACACCTTTGAATCTGGATTTTCTTTGTATGGTTTTGATGTGCATTTTTTTTACATTCATTTTTCATGCACCGACATTGAAGTCTATGGGGCCAAAAACATGCTTCGATCCACCACAAAAGCACCCATGATATTTTCCCCAAACGCGTGTCAATGTAGCGCACAAGTATGATCGTCCCCATAGAAATGAATGGAAATCCTCTTGTCATGCGCTAGTCAACGTGTGTGAAATCGCACAGATGTGATTAGGGACTTAAAGCTGTTCTAAACCTCAGACATGAAATATGAACAGAGCTAATGCCTCTATTGTGTGTACTTGTCTCAATTAAAAGCATTACGTGTCATTTCTCTCTGTTGCTTCGTTCCTCTGCTATCAGCATAAAGTTTTCCTGACACCAAGAGAAAAAAAGTGACAAGGGGAGGGACCTCCAGCTGATTGACAGCCTCAGCTCTGTTCCTGTGTGCTGTGTGAAGGGGGTGTGTCGCTTCCCTCCAATCAGGTGTCAGAGATCTCCTCGCTGAGCTCTGCAGAAGTAACTTCATCTCTCCACCCCGTTTTCTGGAAGCTCAGACAAGCTTTATAATTTCTGCACTTTGAATGGATGTAGAGAAGAGAAGACTGCAGATAGACAGATACAACTTATATAAGAGGATATGTTTCATCTCTGTGTATCACCTGAGGATAGTCACTTCACTGGGTATATATAAGGCTTTACAACCACTTTAATTTCCCAAAAGTAAGAGAAAGCCACTTGGTGATCCAACCCCCCTCCTGAAAATACCAGATTTGCTTTAACAGACTTTTGATGATTAATCAAAAAATAACTTGAGAAGTTCATTAGGAAATACCAGCATCACTGTGGCACCGAGTCTTTAAAGCTGCTTCATGAGTCACTGCTTTTTTTTTTTTTTTGGCTGGCAATACACACTAAGATTAGAAATCCCCCTTAGATCTGCCAACAACTATGCAGTTCAAAGGCCCGACTGGATACAAAGTGACGTATTTATTAAAAAAATATACAGAGTTGTTCATCCATTGAAACTGCAAGTAAAGATGTTCTGTGCAAATGAGGCAGAATCAATTATTCTTAAGCTATATTCTCTGCAAATTAAATGTTAGACTGTTCTTTTTCCCAGTGAATAAGGAAAATACTGCATTATGGCCACTAGATGGCATTGAGTGTCATAGGAATTAAGTATGCTCCTCAGCGCCATCTAGTGGTCATAATGCAATACTTTCCCCTTTCAAACTGTTTTATTTTAAATGAAAAGGGAACACTGCATTATGGCCACTAGAGAGAGCTGAGTATTACAGAAAACAAGTATGCTCCTCAGCTTCATCTAGTGGTCATAATACAGTATTTTAACCTTTCAAACTGTTTTATTTTAAATTAAAAGGGAAAACACTGCATTATGGCCACTAGAGGGAGTTGAGTATTGTAGTAAATAAGCATGCTCCTTAGCTCCATCTAGTGGTCATAATGCAATACTATCCCCTTTAAAAATGTTTTATTTGAATCTCCTTTATTTTATAATATTTTGCCTTTCGATTGTGTATTTTCATGTAAACTGCTGCATCCCTACTGTATGTGTGTCCTTGCCCCTTGACACCCTGCGAGGCTACCTCTCGTGTTTTTCTGTATTCCTGTACCTCTACCATCTGCAGTTGCAGGTCGTTCTGTTCTAAATTTTCAATAAAAATGTATTGAAATAAAATGTTTGTATCTTAAATGAAAGGGGGAAAACACTGCATTATGGTCACTAGAGGGAGCTGAGTATCATAGAAACTAAGTATGCTCCTCAGCTCCCTCTAGTGGTCATAATGCAATATTTTCCCCTTTCAAACTGTTTTATTTTAAATGAAAATGGGAAACACTGCATTATGGTCACTAGAGGGAGCTGAGTGTCATAGGAATTAAGTATGCTCCTCAGCGCCATCTAGTGGTCATAATGCAATACTTTCCCCTTTCAAACTTTTATTTGAAATGAAAAGGGAAAATACTGCATTATGGTCACTAGAGGGAGCTGAGTATCATAGGAACTAAGTATGCTCCTCAGCTCCATCTAGTGGTCATAATGCAATACTTATCCCTTTCAAACTGTTTTATTTTAAATGAAAAGGGGAAACAATGCATTATGGTCACTAGAGGGAGCTGAGTGTCATAGGAATTAAGTATGCTCCTCAGCGCCATCTAGTGGTTATAATGCAATACTTTCCCCTTTCAAACTGTTTTATTTTAAATGAAAAGGGGAAACACTGCATTATGGTCACTAGAAGGAGCTGAGTGTCACAGGAAATAAGTATGCTCCTCAGCTCCATCTAGTGGTCATAATGCAATACGTTGCCCTTTCAATCTGTTTTATTTTAAATGAAAAGGAAAAATACTGCATTATGGTCACTAGAGGAAGCTGAGTATCACAGGAACTAAGTATGCTCCTCGGCTCCATCTAGTCGTCATAATGCAATACTTTCCCCTTTCAAACCGTTTTATTTTAAATGAAAAGGGAAAATACTGCATTATGGTCACACTGCATTAGGAACTATGGTCACTAGATGGAGCCAAGTTATCATAGGGAACTACTATCATAGGAACTAAGTATGCTCCTCAGCTCCCTCTAGTGGCCATAATGCAGTATTTTCCCCATTCACATATTTTTTATTTATTTTTTAACAGATAAGATTCAATCTGCAGCGACTATAGCTTGAGAACATTAGATTTTGCACCACTCACACAGAACAAATTTACAATTAGTTTAGACAGAGGAACAGCTATGCATTTTTTTTTTCATAAATACACGCCAAAGTAATAGGCTTGTTTAAGTAGACCCTCAAATTTTAAAGTTTTCATAAATTTAAGGAGATTGTACAATTTGGTTGCAACATCTATGGTCAGTGTTTGAGATGTATGCTCAATGTATGTACATCTATGGTCAATGTTTGTACAGGGGACAGGTACACTTCATATAAGATCACTTAGTAAGTAATGCTGTCATTCATGGCTTATTCAAGCAAAATGTGTGCAAAATGCAAAGGGGAAGGATTTATAAATGCTGCAGGAAAGTGATGGTGTTGATATCATAAACCAATCCAGTTCCAGCAGTCATCTTTCTTCTTTGAATTAGACGCAGACAGCTGGCACCTGATTGGTGGCTGCAGGCAACACCCCCCCATTCTTCACCCCCCTCCAGCCTTTATAAACCAGTCCCAGCAGAATTCATGCTCATCTGGTGCTGTTTTACTCGGCTGCCTCGCAGCTGCCTTCCAAACAAGCGGCTTCATTCACGTTCCGAGGGTTCCCGAGCTCCAAGGCAAGGATGCAGAAATTCAGGGCTTGCTTTAACTAATAACATACCAGTGCATAATGACTGGACGCTTCATTAAAAATAAACTGGCTAGACGGCTTGACGCAAAACAGTGTCTCCCTATGGGGCAGGTCCCAGAAAAAAGGGGACAGGGGGAAAACAGCACCAGATTTATGGCTTACAAATCACTCAACGCATGACCTTAAGCGACAACCTCTCCGATCTACCTGAAAATACTGCTGTGTATTCCTATGTTAGCATCCTTAGAAAGTGCACGCGGAAACACTCGCCATACACAGGGAAACCATTGGGCCTGATTGCACATCCAGTATTTGTTAAACCAAACAGTTTAAAGAGAACCTGTCACAAAACACAAAAGCGCAATGGGATCTGCAAGAGTTCACTAATCGAATAAAGCCGGGGCTGCCCAGGTTATTGTTACAATGTAAAATAAATTCTCTAAACAAGGTGCTGCCATGTTAAATAACTACCCGCAAGGTGCTGGGCACAAGCCAGCAGATCATTGGAGGGCACTCCGACTTTTCTTGTCAATGGTAGACTGAATTTAAACCAAAAATGTAACATATTGCAGCTTATCAATCATTAGAAGTGGTGACTGCCTTAGTTTTCTTTTGTTAGACCTTTTCCTTCTGCTTTCACCTAGTGATCTGCCCAGTAATACACCTCTTGGATTAGAGTGCCCCTTCACCCACTCTGGATGAAGGAGCACAGGGGGCACATTTGGACAGCAGCATTGTCAGTGTGTCAGGTTGGGTTCAAACTATGTGCGGCGTGGGGCACAGCAGGGGGTCCGGTGCGTCCCTGTTCTTCGTTTCAGGTCTGAATTAGGTCTGAATTTTTACCTAAATTCAGACATGAAATGGAGTCAAAAGACGCACAGGACCCTTCTGCTGTGCTCTCCATTGCGAGCCGGTCACACTCTCCCGCCATGCGAATTGGATGTGGGGAAACCGCATCCGATTCGCATAAGTGTGAACCCGGCCTCAGAGTTTTGGGCTCAATTAACACCTATGCATATTGCTTTTGAGCGTTTCTGCAGTGATTTTTGCATTTTTTACAGCAGTATTACTGCAATTTGGCTGCAATTTGCATTTTTTATGCTTTTTTGGGGGGGAAATTTGATTTAAAAAGCGCAAAATGCAAATCGTGGAAAAATTGCGGTTAAAACACACAACATGCTTTTCTGCAGCTCCTCCATTGAAGTCTATTGAACCAAAAAGGCAAAATAAAAGCACTGTTTTGCATTTAAAAAAGTCACAGACCCTTTTCAAAAAAGGCAGAGGCACAAAAATGCATTGATGTGAACGTGTTCCATAGGAACCCATGTTAAAAAATAATGTCCTGCGTTTCTGCAAAAAGCAGGAAAAAAACACATTGGTGTGAATGGAGCCTTAAATGTACTACAAGATTTAGATACACTAACAAATGGAAGCCGAACTTCAGCCAACACTCACAGTAACCTCTTGGACACAGTACTCCTGCTTGAGCATCTACTTTTTCAGACATTTTTTTTTTATGTATTTTCGCACATTTTTGCGCATATGCATTTGCGCAATTTTGTGTGCGAATGCACGCATTTGTGCGCATGAGGTGTAAATTACTGACCAAAAGTGCAGATTTTTCTATTCTATTCTATTCTTTTTTTTTACTGAAGGATGCACAGCGCTTATTTACACGCCTGTGTGCCTAGGCACATTACAATTAATGGGCTGTATTTTAGCTAAGTAAAAAAATAAGCTGTACTGAGCATTTTAAAGCTGCAGTGTGCCTTAGAGTTCTGTTTCTTTTGGGATAAAGGTTTTACATAAATAAATAAAAGCTGATAAATGTAAGCACCCCTGTCCGTGGTAATGGGTTGCCTCAACCCTCTAAGTGCTACATATCCAGGACAGCTTGTTCTGTTCAAAAAAAACACAGATTTTCTGGCAGGATCACCAGGTGAAAATAAAGGAAAGAAAGCCTATAAAAGAAAAACGAATGCAGCCATCACATCTAAGAATTGGTAAGCTGCAATGCAGTTTTCTGCAAAAAACATTGGTGAGCTAAACCACAAAATTAGAGCCCCTTCAAATCTGAAACACATCCATAATGTCATTCTCGCAAGTCGAGAAAGGAGGAAATGCTGCTGTGCAGCACAAAAAGAAGCACCTAAAGCGGTATTAAAACCAACAAAAAAAAAAATAATATATATATATATATATATATATATATATATATATATATATATATATATATATATATATATATATATATATATATATATAGTGCAGCTTACCAATAATTAGTTGTGGTGACTTTGCTTTTGGGATAAAGGTAAGTGGTAAGTGTAAGTGGTAAATAGTTTGTCTCAATCAAAACCCGCCTAGATAGGATTTTCTTAACCACTGTATAAACAAAACAAAAAGCTGGAACAAACGCTTTTTTTTTTTTTTTGCACGTTTTCAAGCTTCTTTGAGCTTTTTTGCGCTCTTTGGGGCACTAGCTCCTATCAAATACGCAAGTTTGGTGAGGTTTTTTTTCTGCCTGTAGGAGCATATGCCTGAAAACGCCATAGTGTGCATGGACACATTGGCTAACATGGAGGGGAGTTTCTAGGCACCAAAAATAAGAGCTCAAAAGCCTGTAGGAGCTGCTTCTTTGAGCTCCTTTGAGCTGCAGTGTGCATGAGCCCTTTGTGAAAAAAAAAAAAACGCTTATGCTCAAAAAAGCTCAAAGGAGCTTGAAGAAGCTCAATAAAAACATGCACAAGAGCACAAAAAAGCACAAGCTTCAAGCTGAAATAAAAGCGCAAATGCCTGTAAAAGCAGCTTTTTCTTTTTTTTTTGAGCTGCAGTGTAAGCCCTAAGCTCCATGCACACTATAAGCTAAAAGAAATGCCAGATAAACACTGAATGAAAAACTATCATAATGGCATTTTTGTGCTAGCTTTTAGCAGTGTTTTAGCATCAGTTAGGAGAATTCTGTTTTTTGTTTATGCTGGCAAATCGCTCTAAAAAAAAAAAAAAAAACGTTTTTTGTCTGGTCCTAGAAGCTAAAAAATGCTCATAACAATTTGCTTCTAGAAGCAGAGAAAAAAAAATGCTCATACGCTGCTGCTGCTAGGTGCGTTTTTTTTTTAAAGCTAGTGTGCATGGAGCCTCACTGGCAGGATCACCAGGTGAAAATAAAAGAAAGAAAGGTTAAAAAAGAAAACGAATGCAGCTATCCCATCTAAGAATCGGTAAGCTGCAATATAATAAAGGTTTACTTTTGGGTTTAGTGATGCTTTAAGGCTGGATTCACACCTATGCTGTTTTAGTGCTTTTTGCATTTTGCAAATTTGCACTACCGTCCATTTAACATGGTTTGCTATGGAACACGTTCTGTAGTGCAAATCTGCAAAATGCAAAAAGCACTAAAAACACAAAGGGCCTGTAATATTAAGGTTGACTTCCCCTGTTCACACTAGTGCGATTTGCAGGGCACAACAATGGAAATCGCATTATTCTCTATGGTGTTTGTTCACATCAATGCAATGCAGTGCAATGAAGTTTGTGAAAAGGTGAAGGTGCTTTTTTTAAATGCTACGTCCTGCCCTTTTGACCCCATAGACTTCAATGGGAAAAATGCATGTATGTGCTTCTTGGCATTATTTTGTGATTAAGACTGGATTCACACCTATGCATTTTTTGGTGTTTTGCATTTTGCAGATTTGCACTACAGTCCATTTAACATGGTTTCCTATGGAACACGTTCTGTAGTGCAAATCTGCAAAATGCAAAAAGCACTAAAAATGCCTAGGTGTGAATCCAGCCTTACAACCAGTCTCCTTTTACAAATAAACGCTTAAAAAAAAAAAGCACATAAAACCCCATAGAAATGAACTGAAAATGCATGATTAGCACTAGTGTGAAGCCAGGCTACAACACGCAGGATCCAGAGCTGCTTCTAGCTTAAATAGCAAGTCACAGGTCTGAAGCAAGCATGCAGCCAGTGAAGTCCTGTCCTGCACTCGTGTTCTGATCAACAGTAGTGGAGCTTTAGCCTTTAAAAAATGTTTTTTTTAAAAAAAAACAAGGGCAGCTTTTGTTTTAATACATGTTCCTTATGAAAGTAAAATGTTTTGTAAATCGCCTGTTCTACAACACGGTGGTCTTGCTTTGTAAATAACAGGATTTGCTTTTAACGTTTTTAACTTGAATTATTCGCAACATTTTTTTTTTTTTTTAAGGGCATTTTTGATTTTTTTTTTTATAGCTATCCAAAACACAACTGTCCAAACAGACAGCAGGTTACATGACCTGCAAACCCAAGTCATACATTTTCTAACAAATCAGATTTCTTTATCCAATACTATACAAGTACAGTCAACACTCATTATGAATGATTAACTATTAATCAACACCAAGATTGGCGTAAAAAACGCTTGGTCATAAGAGCCGCAAGATCCCCTCCGTGTATGGCCAGTGTAACATTTTCTAGAAAATTAGAATGACTTCCATTGAGAAACATTTTAGTTTCCTAGAAAACCCTGCTAATATTACATACATGTTCACCATGGTATAGTAGTAGTCAGACAAATACGGTATAAAAGACATATATAGCCTATAAAGAGAAACTATTGTTAGAGTAACCCAGGAGGAGTATCAAGTAAACACTTAAAACAGCTCTTCTATACTGTAGTGTCAATTTGATCACAGTGAATCCTTAGACTTAGCATTTGGGACTCACGAAACAAGCAGTAAGTACTCCTTTGTCGAAATTCTTTTTTTTTCACTTGTGCATATTAAAGCATAAAAAAAAAATAGGTAATCCCTAAGGCCACAAATGCCGTACGGCAAAGGGCTCGGCGGAATGAAGGCTCCGTTCAGTGGCTTACACGTAGGACTGATCAGGTTGGTGGGGATGTCCATTGCTGTTTTTCAGACTGGTCTCCTCAGTCCGGCTACTACACCGGCTACTGCTACTCAGGCTGCCGTTGCCCATTTCGGCGTCGCCGAGGTGTTTGAGGCCATCGCAGTCCAGCTGATTGCTTGAGGCGTACTGATTGCGTTTCGCGTCCTTGGATAGCGCGTGCAGTTTTCGGTCCACTGCCCTATTGCAGCAAAGCAGCTTTGTAAACGCCTTCCTGAAATCCGGGCTCCTGCAGTAGATGATGGGGTTAAGCCCTGAGTTAATGTAACCCAACCAGTTCAAAAACAAGAAGACGCTGTCGTCTATTAACGAAGTGCAAAACACCTTGATGATGTTGGCCACGAAGAAGGGCAGCCAGCAAAGGGTAAAGACCCCCATGATGAAGCCCAAAGTCTTTAGAGCTTTGTGTTCTTTGATGGCCAACAACCCCGAGGGCCTCCTTTTCGAAGTCCTTTTGTTTTTGGTGGAGGGAACGGGGGTCCCGTTGAACCTCACTTTGTCCTTTTCTATCAAGTTGACCTGCCGACTGGCCACTATGAAGACCCTGGCGTACACGAAGATCATGATGACCAAGGGGACGTAAAAGGACATGGTGGAAGATACAATGGCGTAAGGCATGTTGGTAACAAAGTCGCAGCATTTGGGGTCTTTGTAGCAATTCGTGGCTATGATGTTTTTGTTATCCCTCCACCAGTGCATCATAATGGGCAAGAACGATATCAAGGCGGAAATGGCCCACACGAAACAAACGATCAACCTGGCTCTGGCTTTGGTCACCAGCATCTCGTACTTCAAGGGCGAGGTGATGGCGATGTATCTGTCCACGGCTATCACACACAAGGTCTCTATGCTGGCTGTCACGCACAGGACGTCCACCGAGGTCCACAGTTCGCACACCACGGTGCCGTAGAGCCAGTTGCCGGTGACTAGGAGGGTGGCACCTGGGGGCACCACTAAAATGCCCATAATGAGGTCAGCGCAAGCCAAGGAGGTGATGAAGACGTTGGTCATGGTTTGCAACCTGGGGGTCTTGGCTATGGCTATGATCACCAAGGAGTTGCCAACCACAATGAGCAGGATCATCAAGGTCAAGGCTGCGCCCATCAGCCACTTCTGGGTCGGAGTCAGCTCATAGTTGCTGTTGCGGCTGCTCAGGGCAGTCTCATTCATGCTGTCCTCCAGGCACAGAGACATGGTGGCTCCTTACAGCTGCTCCGGCTCTCAGTCCTGGAGGGGGCCACACTCAGGGGCCAGCAGAGCTCTCTGCAGCCCCGTGGAGGAGTCGGAGCGCTGTGCCATGTCAGGCTGCGAGCGAGCAACTGGTGAGAGCGGCGGACTGAGCAGAGGACTTCACTCAGCCGGGATGGTGGGGGAGGCGGGGCTGCAAGAAAGTGACAGCTGAGTCCGGGCAACGCCAGACTGAGAGGAGGAGGAGGAGGAGGAGGGAGCCTGGGCTGCTGAGATAGCACTCTAATCATACAGATAGCATTCTGATCCTAGCGATGTCTGGGAGGGATCTATCCAGCACACCAGAGATCTCTACTAGTCTATCTCAACTAGATAATATTGTACAGAACACAATGGAGATTGGATTACCCACCTGACCTTTGGGGCAACTCTTTTCATTTTTTGTACACCTTACATTTGTTTTCTCTTCAACACACACACAAAAAAAATCTCTATATATATATAGATATATATATATAGATATATATAGATATGTTTTTTTTTGTATAGATTTTTTTTTCTATATATATATACATCTATATATATATAGATATGTAGATATATATATATATCTATATATATATATAGATGTATATCTATATATATATAGATATAGTATATATATATATATATATATATATATATATATATATATATATATATATATATATATATATATATATATTTTTTTCTATATATATATATCTATATATATATATAGATATGTAGATATATATATATATCTATATATATATTATGTATATCTATATATATATAGATATAGTATATATATCTATATCTATATATATATATATATATATATATATATATATATATATATATATATATATATATATATATATATATATATATATATATATATATTTATATATATATATATATATATATATATATATATATATATATATATATATATATATATATATATATATATATATATATATGTGTACTGTATATATCATTTTTATTTTATTTTTTTATTTATTGTTTCTGAAAGCAAAGACCCTGGAAAGTAAAATTGGTTGTAACTTTATTAGATAGAAAAAAGAAGATTGCGCAAACCAAAACACATTATTACACAATCACGCAAACACACATAATATGTGAGTGAATTAATCCATGTGAATCAATTATTAATGTCTTAAAAAGTCCCAAAAAAACATAATTATAAAAAAAATAAAAATGTGACAAATGAAAGCAACTTCTAATTATTTTGTTACAAAGTCCTAAATCACACGAAGAAAAGAGGTAACAATGAAGGGAGTGATTACTAACTGTGGGGGGTGCTTATAAAAAAGTAGGGTGGCACAGTGGTGTAGTGGGTAGCACTCTCGCCTAGCAGTAAAAAGGGTTGCTGCTGGTTTGAATCCCAACCATGAGACTACCTGCCTGGAGTTTGCATGTTCTCTCTGTGTCTTCGTGGGTTTCCTTTGGGTACTCTGGTTTCCTCCCACACTCCAAAGACATGCTGGTAGGTTAATTGGCTTCTGTCCAAAATTTGCCATAGTATATGAATGTGAGTTGGGGACCTTGGATTTGTGGGCTCCTTGAGGGTAGGGACTGATGTATGTGTGGAGTGCTGCGTAAATTGACAGAGCTTTATGGGTACCTTAAATAAATAATAATATAATAGATGAGCATCTTAACCACTACCTGACCGGCGCAGAATGGCACAGACAGGCATAAGGGCGCACAGGCATAATGGCGTGCCGGTCGGAGTCCCGTAAGTCCGGTCACGGGTCCCGTGGACTCGATTGCCGCTGGGATACCCACGATCGTCTCACGGGAAGGCTGAACGGGGAGATGCGGAAGTAAACAGCATCTCCCCGTTCTGCCTAGCAACAAGTGACACTGATCTCTGCTCCCTGTGATTGGAGCAGAGATCAGTGTTCACTAAAACACAGCCACGCCCCCTACAGTTAGTAACACGCCCATAGAAACACTTAACCCCTACACTGTCACCCCCTGGTTAACCCCTTCACTGCCAGTGTCATTTACACAGGAATCAGTGCATTTAAATAGCACTGATTGCTGTATAAATGACAATGGTCCCAAAAATGTCCGATGTGTCCGACTGTGTCGCAGTCACAATAAAAATCGCTGATCGCTGCCATTACTATTAAAAAAAATAAATATATTAATAAAAATGCTAAAAAACTATCCCCTATTTTGTAAACGCTATAACTTTTGCGCAAACCAATGAATAATCGCTTACTTTTTTTTTTTTTACCAAAAATATGTAGAAGAATACGTATCGGCCTAAACTGAGGAAAAAATATGTTTTTTTATATATTTTTGGGGATATTTATTATAGCAAAAAGTAAAAAATAATGTGTTTTTTTCAAAATTGTCGATCTTTTTTTGTTTATAGCGCAAAAAATAAAAACCGCAGGGGCGATCAAATACCACCAAAGAAATCTCTATTTGTGGGGAAAAAAGGACGTAAATTTTGTTTGGGAGCCACGTCGCACGACCGCGCAATTGTCAGTTAAAGCGACGCAGTGCCGAATCGCAAAAAATGGTCTGGTCTTAAGCCAGAAAAATGGTCCGGTCTGAAAGTGGTTAAGGAGACACAGTGTACAGGGATAGGGACAATTGTAGACCCACACTCACACTGGATGGACTGGTGTCTTTATTCAACCTTACTAACTATGAAGCCAACTTCTGGTGCAGCACCTAGAAATCTGCAATGGCAACTAGTCAGTACTTTATATCCAAGCGGAGAAGTAAAATGCTAAATGGCCTCTTACCGGACACAATGGACCCCAAGTTATAGGGATCAAGCTCGTCTGATATGCACAGTAATCTGCTGTGATGTTCCGTCTGGTCCGCTCCAAACACTAGCCACTCTCCAGCGTTACGGACAACAAGATGTTTTAATAATAATTAAATAAATACATTTCCCACCTTCCAGTCACTCTGCCCGATGCTCATCCAGTAGGTATAAAAGATTTAGAAGAAAAGGAACTTCATGGTGCAGTAAAAAATGGTAGTTTATTCCATAAAATAATTTCTTAAGCACAGCGAAGAAATACAATACAAAGACAGACTGCCAGCTGGTGCGTGGTGATGCCACAAGATTCTCTCCAACTGACACGTTCCCCTGTAACAAGCATTGACTGGGAACGGAGATACTTGTTACAGGGAAACACGTCGGTTGGAGAGAATCTTGTGACGTCACCACGCACCGCAGTCTGAAAACCTGTGGCTGTGTCTTTGTATCGTATTTTTTTCGCTGTGCTTAATACTAATGCCCCATACACACGCTCGGATTATCCAAGGACCAGTTCCGTCGAATCCTGTCCGTCGTACTTTGTCCGATGTTGGTGTTGCATACACACGGTCGGACAAAGTTGTCGGAAAATCCGATCATTCTGAACGTGGTGACGTTTGTTAGTAGCCAATAGCTTTGGTCTTGTAATGTGATCTGAGCATGCGTAGCACTTTGTCCGTCGGACTACGCTACACACGATCGGATTTGGTGTGATCGGACTTTGTTGTCAAAAAATCTATCCAGCAGGAGATAGGACTTTGTCCGTCGGACAATCCGATGGAAACTGTCCGATGGTGCCTACACACGGTCGGAATTTCCAACAACATTGTCCGATAGGACAGAATCCATCGGAAAATCCGACCGTGTGTATGGGGCTTAAGACTGGGATGCCATCAAAGTTCATGCATGTAAAGGCAGGTGTCCCAATACTTTTGGTGATATATATATATATATATATATATATATATATATATATATATACACAGGCATACCCCACTTTTGAGTACACAATGGGGTTTATTTACTAAAGCTGGAAAGTACAAAATCAGGCTCACTTCTGCATAGAAACCAATGAGCTTCCAGCTTTTATTACCAAGGCTTAAAGTGGTTGTAAACCCTATTTTTAAACTTTATGCTACAGGTAAGCCTATATTAATGCTTACCTGTAGCTAACCAGGATATTTCTTAAAACCTGCATGGTTTATGAGATATCCCCTGTCCCCTGCATGTGCCGATGACATCGGGACATGCGCACTAGAGCAAACTGACGCAATGGCACCTATGTGCCGCTGCATCAGTCTGCGTGCCGCTATCGGCGTCGCCCACGTGCATGCGCCGGAGTGACGTCATCGCAGCTTCGGACAATCACAGCGCTGGAGTGGCGATACCCAGGAAGTAACTCTGGGGCGACATGTCGGCGGCCGGAGGGGGAGACGAGGACGGCTTCTGAGGCTTCAATCGGAGGTAAGTAATACATAATGAGCTAGTATGCTATGCATACTAGGTCATTATGCTTTTGTCTTGCAGGTTGTCTTTTTTTTTTTTTTTTACAAGAGTTTACTTCCTCTTTGATTGAACAAGCTGGGGTTAGAAGCTCATTGATTTCTATGCAGAATTGAGCCTGATTTTACACTTTCCAGCTTTAGTAAATAAACCCCATTGAGTACTTAAAAGTGGGGTATGCCTGTATATATATATATATATATTTATTTATTAAATTTTTTTTCTAAAAGGAAAGACCCTGGAAATAAAATTGGTTGTATCATTTTTATATGTCATGCTATATTTGCACAATTATTTATCATGTGTATATTAGCAAATACTGTACAAAACACAATAGAGATTGGAGCAACCACCTGCCCATTGGGGCAATTTCTTTTATTTTTTGAACACGTTACATTTTCTTCTTTTCACCCCCCTCCCACAAAAAAAAGTGTATACAGGCATACCCCACTTTTAAGTACACAATATGTTTTTTTTTTACTAAAGCTGAAAAGTGCAAAATCAGGCTCACTTCTGCATAGAAAACCAATGAGCTTCCAGGTTTTATTACCAAAGTTTACTTGAACAAGCTGAGGTTAGAAGTTCATTGGTTTCTATGCAGAAGTGAGCCTGATTTTGCACTTTACAGCTTTAGTAAATAAACCCCGTTGTGTACTTAAAAGTGGGGTATGCCTGTATATATATATATATATATATATATAGTGGAAATAAAAAGTCTACACACCCCTGTTAAACTATCAGTTTTCTGTGATGTAAAAAATGATGCGAAAAGATAAATCATTTCGCTTCAGAACCGATCAGTCTCCAGGCCCAGGCCAATGATTTCTGGCCTGGATCTGGTGATCGGTTCTGGCGAATGAAATGCTTTCTCTGCCTGTGAATTGTAAACACAGGCAGAGGAAGTAATGTCACCTCCCCTCGTAGAGCCCTTTTCAGTTTCAGTTGCACCAACTCTACACTGACACAGTACACATAGGTACACTTTTCACCCCCTGATCATCCTCCAATTGCCTCCCCCAGTTAACCCCTTCACTGTCTGACACCGTGTCACCAATTGCAGTTTTCAGATATTTCAATGATCACTGTACTGGTGTCACTTGTGACACTAATCAGCATTAGGGCAGTTAGTAGTAGGCCCTGGTAGCTTTAGTGTACCCCTCATTAACACCCCCCAGTTAACCCTTTCACCCCCTGTCACCAGTGTCACTAATATACTGTACAGATCTCTTTTCTGTATTTAGTGTCACGGGTGACGCTATTTAGCCTGTTAGCTAGTTACTGTCACCGTCAGGTTTTCATATCATCAGGGTACCCGCCATATATTACGAATAAAGGTTTAACTCCCTGATCGCCCCCCAGTACAGGTTTTAGTGTCAGTTAGGCTCAGCGTCAGATTAGTGCCAATAGCGATAACACCCACACCATACACCTCCCTTACTAGTATAGTGTTTGAACGGATCAATATATTTGATCTGATCAGAACTATATTAGCGTCCCCAGTAGTTTAGTGTTCCCAAAAACACTGCGTTAGTGGGATCAGCCCAGACACCTGCTAGCACCTGCATTTAGCCCCTCCGCCCAGCCCAGCCCAGCCCACCCAAGTGTATGAATCAATAGATCACTGTGACTTACAAAACACAGCACACATAACTGCAGCATTTGCAGAGTCAGGCCTGATTCCTGCAAACACTAACAGTTTTTTTGGTATCGATTGAAGCAGTCGCTAACAACCATTTGTTCTTTTGCCTGTGAGTCGCACTAGTTGTACCTGTAAATTTAGAGGCCAAAATGTCCAGACAGAGGTACACTAGTGAAGAGACCTACACGTTGCTGAGCATGACAGATAAGAGCAAATTTGGAAGCCGCCTTACTGTCAGATTCAGGCTCGGTATATGAACCTGTAGAGAGCAGCGGCACCTTGACAGATAGCTCTGACGATGGAGTAGTGGTCCCTGCCAAGATCAGGCATACCCAACCCATTCTTCTGCTGTTGTTAAGGTGCAAGAACCGCAGGGCTCTCGTATGGAGCAGAGAGCCAGTACTAGTGCCGCTCCTCCTTTTGGTTAGCTAGCAAGCACCAGCGGCATAGTACATCCTGGTTGTAGACTTACCAGCACTGCAGTAACACTTGGTGATGTGGTGAGTCTCATAAATGCAGTTCAAGCTGGTGCAGTGGCTAGCACAAGTAGTGCCCCGCAGCCACCAAGAGTTTGAACACAGGCCCGTAGAGCCCATAGTGCCCTTACCCCTGCATATGCCAATCCTAATTGGGAGCCCATCACTTCTGTAGCGCCCCTACTTCCCCCATTCACTGGCCAACCTCGAATTCAGGTGGAAACAGTTGATTTTACTTCACTCGATTTTTATTCACTGTTTTTCATGGAAGATCTCTGTAGATCTATTGTGACCCAAAGCAATTTGTATGCTGGTCAATTCATCACCGCTAATCCCCAGTTGACCCTTGCCAGAGAATGAAAACCTGTTACGATTTCCGAATTTAAGACCTTTCTGGGCCTATCCCTCCTCATAGGCGTTACGAAAAATAGTGCATTGCGGTCATATTGGTCCACCGACCCAATTCACCATATGCCCGTGTTCTCTGCTTCCATGACCAGGACGCTATACGAGCAAATTTTGCTTTTCATGCATTTCAAGGACAATGAACTCTGTCGTCCTCTGGTGACCCTGAATAAAATTGGCTCCACAAAATTTGGCCCCTTTGTAAACCACTTCAACCAACAGTGTGCAGCCTTTGTTTATTTCCAATCAAGTTGTCTGCGTTGATGACAACTGATTACATTTTGTGGCAGCTTTTCTTTCAAACGGTATCTCCACAGCAAGCGTGCCAGATATGGGGTCAAGTTGTATAAGCTCTGTGACAGAGCAACAGGCTAAACATATAGTTTTATGGTTTACAAGGGAAAAGACAGTCACGTGGAGCCCCCAACTACCCAGACTACATAGGGAGTGCTGGCAAGATTGTTTGGGCCTTGGTGTCACCCTTATTCGGACAATTATTACACAAGCATGCCACTTTTTAGTCACCTTTTTGATTGTGGAATTGGCGCATGTGACACTGATGCGATCTAATCGCCGGGGCTTCCCCCAACGGCTCATAGATTCCTGACTTAGACGGGGGGAGAGAGCCTGCTTGAAGTGTAATAATTTGCACGCAGATACATCAATCGAAATTCCAACGGTGACTGGTGTTGTTGTGAAGCCCCTCTGTGTCCACGAATACAACCTTAAAATGGGATGGGTGAACTTCAACGACCAGATGATGGCGCCATACTTAATTGCCCATAAGGCCAGACGCTAGTTTAATAATGTATATTTATTCCAATTGGCTCTGTTGAATGCTTATGTGCTATACAAAGCATCAGGGCGAACAGGATCCTTCCTAAAATTCCAGGAAGAGATCATCATAGCCCTTCTGTTTCCAGACGGTGCTGTGGCCCAACTTCCCGATGCAAATGCAGTGAGCTGGCTGCATGAGAGGCACTTTCCAGAAGTCCTCCGTGGTACCCAAAGATCACCCCAAAGAAGATGTGTCTGCAGAAAATGCGGATATAGGCATGACACCCGCTTTTATTGTCCCTCCTGTCCTGACCAACCTGGTCTCTGCAATGGTGAATGTTTCCGTTGCTACCGCACACTAGTGGAGTATTAGCATAGGGTACAGCAATGCACAGTCCTAGGGCACACTAACACAGAGTCTCGAAAAATGATATGGCCATCACATTTTGAGAGACCTAATCTGCAACGTTTACAGTTAAAACAAAAGTGCAAAAAAAACGAAACAAAAAAAATTGTTGTCATTTTCTTTTTCTTCTCTCTCTATTGTTCTCTCTCTATTGTTCTCTATCTATTGTTCTCTATATATTGTTCTCTATCTATTGTTCTCCCTCTATTGTTACTGTATTTTATGCTTAACTGTAATGCTTTATTTTTACTGTTCTTTATTGTATTTGCTTTGCAGGTAAGGTATGTCTTACTGTTATAGTGTAATTTTACTTTGTTTTATTGTAAACCATTATTGCTTTGCAGGTACGCCATTCAGCTGGAGCACTGGTTTATTTATTCTGACAGCAACAGGGGTTGCCCCTAACATTAGGGGCCAATTGTCCCCATGCTTCGGCATATATTGTTTACTCTTTTTTTGGCACAGATTGTTGTTTTATTGAGTTAATGTTTTATTGTTACGATTGTTTGCTTTTCAGGTATGCCATTCAGCTGCAGCACAGATTTATTCATTTTGACAGCAGCAGGGTTTGCTCTCACAATGCGTAAATCAGTGACTCCAGTGCTCTAGGAGGTGATTTCACCACCACAGTTAAAAAAAAAAAAACGGTGCATGTATGCCCATAATTGGAAGTGGGTGGATGCAGGGCGGTATTCTAATGGTGGGCATAGCCCACAGGCTGCATGAAAAAAAGAACATTACAATATATGCCCAAAAAGGACCAGCAACATAATGGTATTTTGAGTAATTATACTAGAATGATACCTGCAGGTTTAGGTATCATCTTGGTATCGTTCTTTTCAGCCAGCGGTTGGCTTTCATGCAACAGCAATCCTAGTGGCCAATTTACCTGCTAGATTGCTTTTACAAGCAGTGGGAGGGAACGTCTCCCCCCTCCCGCCATCTTCCATGGTTTTCTCGGGCTCTCCTGTCCCACCGGGGAACCCGAGAATGCCCATAGAGCTGATCGGAGATCAGAATGACTCCAATCATCTCTATGGCCTAAGAAACAGGAAGCTACGAGCATTTCATGACTTCGGTTTCGCCGGTTATAAACAGGGCCATTGGGAAATTTGGAAAAGCATCTTATCACACTGATCTTGGCAGAGGAGAGATCTAGAGTCTAGTAGACCCCAATTTTTTCAAAAAAGAGTACCTGTCACTACCTATTGCTATCATGGGGTATATTTATTTTCCTTGTGATAACAATAAAAATTATAAAATAAAAAAATGAATAAAAACAAGGTCCATTTTCATCTGTATATGTGCTTAGATATAGTCTTGGTTATTATACAGATAGATTAATATGTGTCATAGCGTGTATTTGCACTGTTTTGCTGCTCCCGGCTGAGGGAAATTAATATTCACTCGTGTATATAATGCACTGTGTTATTGTAGGGATTGGGATAGAATGTGTTTCTATGCTGTCTATTTCTTCTCTTTCAGGTGTTCCTGCACCCATTACGTCTTGGCGGGTGATACGCCACACGTAAAACTGTAAATACTGTCTTCTATTTATCTGCCCTTGTGTGAACTGCCACTTGCCTATGTACATATGTTATGTATACCTACTTCATGTGGTACGCCACATGTATTCTTACTTTGTTTATCCTTCCCTGTTACCCCACCTAACCCAGTTTTTGCCAGGACATCCACTCTCAGGCTTGAGAGTTCAAATTTATTTTTCTTTGCAAACTCTGAGACGTAGTTTCCTAGGCAGGGGAAGGATGTAGCACCCTGGTGTTTAGGCAGGGTTGCTAACAAATTTAGTTTGCCAGGTAGTAATTGTCCTGGCTAATTGTTAGAAGATCCACTGATTTCCCTCTAATTCTGGAATTGCGGCACCTTTTCGCACCTTTTCTCTTCATTCACTAGGTGGCACTGTGGCTGGTGACATTAGATCGACTAGGGCATAGCAAGGTCAGATCATAAATGGATGGGGTGTCTCAGCCAATTGGCAGGGATTTCTTTAGTCCCTTGGCCTTCTGGGAGAGCCTATTTATTTGGGTGGAGTCAGGTAATCGGAGTTCTGTACCACCTGGACAGCTGTCTAGGTCTAGGTGGACATGTGTTATGTCACCCCAGGTTGCTAGGCTGAAAGCCAGAGGCCTATCCCGGGGACACCTGGCTGCTAGGCTGCCTGAGGCCTATCCAGGAGCAGGAGAAGCAGCATAGGGATGGGACTCCCGGACAGGGAACCAGTTGTGGTTGGGGGTAAAGGGGAAGCAGTCGCCACTAAGGGACCATCCATCTTATTACCAGAGACTACTTTGAGTAAGCTTGAGAAAGTACCAGAGCAGTCTTCTCACCAGCCGGGGGACAGTGAAGAAGTGGGAAAGCTTCTTGTTCAGTGCCAAAACAGGGACCCAGCAGGTTAGCGGGGGTGACGCTTGAGAAGTATACAGCGGGTTAGCTGTGGAAGAGCTCAGGAGATCCGGTGATGACAGGGATGAGTGAATGAAGACCTACAGTAGGATACTGTGAGATAAAAGAAGAACTATTCTGTGTTACCAAAAGTTATGTACGAATACCTTTAGTGACTGTTACAAGTTCAGTTGCCATAGGAGACAGCGGTCCTACCTATACAGATGTGTCATCCGGCTGGGGGCCTTTCCCTGTATAGCTGTCTTCCTATAGTGTCTCGGAGCCTGCCAATTAACATTGCATCTACCCAAGGGTGTCCTGGTCCTAACCCGCTCTCCCACAGTTCTTGTTAAGAGACAATAAATCTCTTGTTCGCATTCAAAAAGTGACTGGCGCCCGATTCTTCCATCTTGCATTACATCCACTATGCCTAGTACACCACTCTACAAAGAAGGATGTCAGCTCTCCCTGACTCCGGAGGTCACCATCAGGCCCCTAGAGGTCCAGGAGGTTGCTACATATATATATACACAGTATATATATATATATATATATTCATTTTATTTTTTTTCTGAAAGCAAAGACCCTGGAAAATATAATTGGCTGTAGTTTTATTATATGTTGCACTATGTTTGCACAATTTATCAAGCGCATATTTTCAGGAAAAAATACACTAAAATTAATTTTAGTACAATCAAAAATAATATTATACCCAATTGTTTGGTAAAATATAAAAGACAGGGTTGGGTTGAGTAAATAGATACTAAACATGACAAGTCTTAAAATTGCGCATGCCTGTCGAATTGCAAAAAATAAAAAATTGGCACCCAACATTTTTCATAGGCGAAGATTTAAAACCCTTTACAGGTCATGATTTTAGAGTTAACCATGCGCTATGGCCCTAAAATTATTGCTCTCACTCCGATGTTCATGACGATACCTCACATGTGATGTTGGGGTGTGTTTGGGGTCGATGCTAGGACAAGGTCATTCAGCGCCCAGGGCAAAGATGCCAAACTGTGCCCTCTCTCCTGTTCATGATGTGCAAGCTTAGGGGATTCTATGCCGAGCAATCACTTGCTTGTCAAAATCCCTGCCACCTTTACTACTCCTGTCAGCCTTGTAACAGAAGTAAGGTGCCCCCATCCCTATAGTAAACCATCGTGTCCAGGGCAGCACCTTCCACAGACCCCATGTCCTGGCCTTGTGCTGAGTTACGGAGGTGCTTTCATTTTTTGTTTATTATTTTTATACTTTTTTTTTTTACACTTTTGTTTTTTTTACTTTATTGCTGTCACAAGGTAGGCTGACCAGACGTCCCTGTTTTCGGGGACAGTCCCTGGATTGGGGACGCTCTACCCGGACCAAATATGTCCCCAGTTTTGTCTCCAGATTGGCGCGGCAGCAGCCATGGCACTATTTTTGGCTGCTTAGTCTCAGGCGCTTCCGCATTTTAGCTCCGGGAGTCGGGCTGTAGAGCCTGTTACCCATCCCATCAGCACTTCCTGGTTCCGCCCTCACTCCGCCGCCTGTTCAATCTAACAATCCGCCTCAAATTGGTGTCCGCCCAACCCCGCCCACACTCCAGCCTCCTGCATGCAATGCATGCACTGTGCTCAGCCTACTTGTGCAAACGAGCCTGAGAGGGGGGCATAATTGGTGAGTGAGCCATCCTCTCCATGAACAGCTCTCCTCTCTCACCAGACCTCTTTGCTTCTTTCCCTTCTCATTTTGTGGACTGGGCGGGGGGGATTGTGCATACTGGGGGGGGGGATTATGCAGATTGGGGGGGGGTTGTGCAGACTGGGGGGGATTGTGCAGATTGGGGGGGATGGGGGATTGCTTATGACTGGGGGGGAGTTGTGCAGACTGGGGAGGATTGTGCAGACTGGGGGGGGGGGGGTTGTGCAGACTGGGTGGGTTGTGCAGACTGGTGGGGGGATTGTGCTGACTGGGGGGGGAGTTCTGCAGACTGGGGGGGGGGGGGGGTTGTGCAGACTGGGGAGGGTTGTGCAGACTGGGGAGAGATTGTGCAGACTGGGGGGGGGGGGGGGTTGTGATGACGGGGGGAGGGATTGTGCAGACTGGGGGGGATTTTGCAGACTGGGCAGGGGAGATTGTGCAGACTGAGCGGGGGGGGGGGGGGGGTTGTGCAGACTGGGGGGCTACACAGTGCTCTGAGAGGAGGCCTGTAATGTACACAGTGCTCTGGAGGGTGGTATGAATGGAGCCCTGTAATGTACACAGTGCCCTAGACGATGGTATGAAGTATTTCTTTTTTTTATCTCATGGATGAAATGTGAGAAATAATGTATATATCATACAATCATTCCATAAACACATACCACATATACTGCATATATATCATTTGAGGAAAATATGCTTATACAATAGTTTACCATTTGCCAATAAAAAAAAAAAAAAAAAAAAATGATGTCCCCGTATTTCATTTTGAAAATCTGGTCACCTTATCACGAGGGGGCTAGCATGGATAGGTGACTCTCTATAGACTCTCTATAGACACATTGGGCATCTATTAGACCCCCAATGGCTCTCTTGCCCTAATGCAACTATTCAAACAGACATTGTGCTGGAATAGCTGCATTCTTGACTACGCTAGCTGAGAAATAGCAGCTGTGACCCGGGAAGTGATGTAATACACGATGCTTCAGGGGTCATTAGTCACAGGGGGGATCAGTAAATGGATCAGTTCCCTGAGTTCCTCCTCTTTTCAGTGGGAAATCAGTTTCCCACAGTCAGGCTCTTCCATTCCACCACCAGCAGGGGGGCACCCCTTTGAGATCCCCATAAAGATGATCAGGCAGCTCTAGAGTCACCCAGTCACTTTTGTCATAAATCCCTTTTCCGACTCACAATGCTAGTAAACTCAGAATTTTTGTTTTACCCTACCGGTACACTTAGAATAAAGCTTACCTGTAGGTTACATACTCGATTTGGGAGATATTCTAGGGATCAGCAGCCAGTGACGTCATGCGCTCTGAAGAAATGGCATACCCCTGCCATTTTTTCAGAGAACTGTGCAGTAAACACAGCATGCGCATGAGTGACGTCATCACGGCTCGGCCATTTGAGTGGCTGCAGCGCACAAAAGCGGAAGGAGGACCATGTGAAAATGGAAGCCCTGTCAGCGGTGACAGTATGCCACTGGAGGGCTTTGTTTTAAGGTAAGTCTTTTATAATGTGCTAGTATGCAATGCACACTAGCACATTATGCCTTTACCTTGGATTTTTTTTGTAACCTTTACTACTACTTTAAAAATGGTATCAAGCTCACAGCTGCATCAGCAGCCATTAGCTGGCTTTAACCATTTGTCCACCCCCCCCCCCCCCTTTCCCATTTAAAAACACACCTTGATAGACAAGTGGTTAAAGAAATACTGAGAAAAAAAATGGCGCTTGTAAGGAATCAGTACAAATTGAATCAGTATGATCGAATCTGCAATCAATCAAGGAGCCATAATTTCACTTCCGATCAATTAAGATACAATTTTGATCAGATTCAAAACACTTGTTCACATCAGTGTGGGGCGTTTTTCCTGTGTTGAGTTTTTATGTGCATTTTACACGAGCTGCTATTAAATTCTATTAGAAGGTGCATTTTCATGAAAGTGCACCAGTCCTGCATGCTGCAACTTTGATGCACTTTCATACAAAAAGTGACATGGAAAAACCACACTGCACTGATGTTATGGGGCCTTAGTTCAAAGTCTACTTTATCAGTTATTTTCTCCAGTAGCACTGAGCCCCTGTTCACATCAGCGCGATTTTACATGTCAAATTGCATGCCAAATCGCAGCCTATTGCCGGCAACGGCACTGTCCCAATCAGTGCGATGCTGCACCGATTTCCAAAAAGAGTTCCTGCACTACTTTTGGCGACTTCGGGGGCTATTTCAATAGACATCTGTAGAACCCGCACAGATGTCTTTCAAATCGCCCCCGAACTCGCACTAAAATGTGGGCTTGAAATCGTGCGAGTTCAGCTGAACTTGCACGATTTCAAACTCGTGTTCAGTGTGAGGGCTAAATAGCAGTTTAAACTCAACAGTTATTCATGCTCATGAAAATATTTAACAGCCTTTGGAAGGGAATGCTGGTTTTTGCAGTTCTGCTGGTAAAAAAAAATGGAACCATGTAAAAGTCCAACTGATCTTTATTATGTAAGTATAAGGAGGAAGAAAACGTAAAATAAAAATAAAAAATCCTAATTTATCTTACACATGATTGGGCAATCAAAGTGAACACAGCCTGACCTTATTTACTAAGCTCAGTGAACATTAACATTAAGTGAACAGTCTTTGGTAACCGAAGCCTTGCTATCATTTTCAGGACGTGTGTAGGCTGCCTCTGTGTTTCTGTATTTGAAGTGTGGCCTAATCACATCTGCAGATTTCCTTTTACAGTGGCGGCAGGGAGGACGCTCTGTTCTTACTGCAGCTCAGTCATATTGCCAAATGTGCCTGTTCTTTATTAGTTAATTTAGGATGGGGTGTTTAAACAACCCTTGCTGTGGAATCCCCCACACTTCAAGAGTAACATTCTAATTTTTGCCTAGGAGTAGAGGAATACAGAATAAAACCCCTACCTTATTAACTGCCTTTTCTGGCAATTTTTATTTACATATACAGTAAAACCTTGGATTGCGAGCATTCGTTCTGGAAACATGCTTGTAATCCAAAGCACTTGTATATCAAAGCGAATTTCCCCATAATAAATAATGGA
Source organism: Lithobates sylvaticus (assembly GCA_028564925.1). Taxonomy (NCBI): domain Eukaryota; kingdom Metazoa; phylum Chordata; class Amphibia; order Anura; family Ranidae; genus Lithobates; species Lithobates sylvaticus. The sequence goes on along the minus strand of CM053029.1, from coordinate 108,595,157 downwards.
AACTCAAATGATTCGTTCCACAACCATTTATCCATAGGTCCTTCAGTTTATAGTCCATATAAAAAGATTATAGCAATGTGATAGATTGTGTAACCATAAAATGTCCATCCACAAAGCGAAGGGGATTAGAAGCAAAATCCAGCAGGAGCTACAGAGTATAAAAGAGAAGCGAGGCGCCTCTAATGCCTCGTACACACGGTCGGATTTTCCAGCGGAAAATGTTCGATGGGAGCCTTTTGTCGGAAATTCCGACTGTGTGTAGGCTCCATCGGACAGTTTCCATCAGAATTTCCATCATACAAAATTTGAAATCTGGTTCTCAAATTTTCCGACAACAAAATCCGTTCACGCAAATTCCGATCGTGTGTAGACAATTTCGACGTACAAAGTGCCACGCATGCTCTGAATAAATTAGGAGACGGAAGCGATGGGTCTGGTAAAACTACCGTTAGTAATGGAGATAGCACATTCATCATGCTGCAAATTTTGAAATCTTTTAATGCAGCGCATTCTCTTATTCTTTATAATGCTAGAAGAATGAAGTTGTTTTGCTGCTCATATTCACACATAGTTCTCACAAACTGATTTCTTTATTATTTCTTGTGATTTCATGAATATTATTATTTTTTTTTTTTTTGGTGAGCTCCCTAATTTTTTTGTGGGTTTTGTGTCAAGTTACCACAACACCATTATTATCTTGTATTTTTTAACCTCAAGGAGGTTGTTTGGTGTTGGTGTCCCTTGTTAATTTGACTTTGTATTTTAGAAATGTACCTGCCTACTCGCAGACAAACTGTCCTTTTTTAAGTAAAACACATTGGCAAGTATTTGTGAAAAATAAATATCCCTTTATTATGGGTCATAACAAAATAAAGAGGAAGGCAACGCTGGAGAAATTGCTGAAATTGGTGAAGCCTTTGTACACCAGAGCACTCATCAATTATTTAAAGGCAAAATTGGTGGCCTGAGGAGTCCATATATAAGGGAGTACAATCTGGTCCAGAAGTACAAGAGATCAGGAACAGCAGCAGAGGACATATACAGTTGTATGCAAAAGTTTAAGAACCCCTGACAATTTCCATGATTGTCATTTATAAATATTTGGGTGTTTGGATAATGAATGAATGAATGATTTGTATAGCGCTGCAAATGCGAACTGAATCACCTCAAGGCGCTTGTCTGCTCTTGTTGTCTTGCGATATTATTAAGCAATTTCATTTGATCTATCAAATAACTGAAGGACACGGAAGGATTAACAGAAAATGCATAATATGCATCAAAACGAAATTAAACAGGTTGATAAATTTTGGCACCCTTCTATGTATTTTATATGGCCCTTGCGGGCGCTTTGGGGGGGCAAGCCAGGACGGCCAGCTTCAATCGCCGTTAGGGTTTGTTCAGTAATAAGTCTGGCCTCAGGCCCAACTGAGGCAACATCGGCCGCATCAGGTGTTCACCCAGACCAAATGCTTCATCAGCACAAACACAAATGGAAGTCCTTCAACGTTCTCTTCCGGAGGTGGCAATCCCAAGCCACCACTCTGGAGACACCTGTAGAACTCTGTTTGGGCGATGACTTCACCATCCAACATCCAGCCATTCTTCCCCATGTCCACATAGAGGAACCACCGCCAACATCACAATACTATTAAACCCCTTATAGTTATAATAGTATGACCCAGAGTTGTGGGGTGGAACTATGTGGACGTGTTTCCCATAAATTGCCAATCCACAGTTGGGAAAGTTCCAACGGTCGGCAAAGTGGGATGCCACAGTCTGCCATTCCTGTGGCATTGAAGAAAACTGTGGATTCAAACAAGAAAAAATGAAATAGTAATTTTGCACATAAAGATTGCAAGCAGATTAGACACAAACATTCTTGGCCAACATCAGTATAACATTTTTTTAAGGAGTATTTAAAGACAAAAGTATACGGTCCACTTATCAGATCCCCCCCCCCCCCCTCTCTGATGGCCCATTGTAAAAATTTTAGGGTGGGGGATGTTTTGGACAGGTAACCCTCTCCACTTCATTGAGAGCTGAATCCATAAATAATGTGTGTTTCTTTGGCCTGCCCCTCCTTACTTACACTATTGGCAGCCCACTGGACAGGTAAGAAGTGTCATAATACAAAAATAAAAATACACAAATACACACTGTACAAATGGAAGCACATTTTACATTCTGCAATTACCTATCAAGATAAGAGGCAAACAAACTTTAAACAGTACCATTAAAAAGTATTCAAGCAGGCCCTTTCACTACATGCTTTGGTGAATTCATCCATAAATATGACCACAAAAAAGGTAGGTGTAGTGTGTATGGGTTTGGCAAAGTCAGCAGATAGAGGATTGGTACCAGATGACTGCGTGGTTGGGGGGAGGGAGGGTTCTAAATGATTTTGGGACCCCCAAAAAAAGCCTCTGGAACTCTGCCTGAATTTAAGGACACAAATAATATTTGTACACATTTTAGGGGGTTTAAAAACTTCCAGCACGTATGAGAACAAAGGGGATATTCACAGCATATTACAATCATGGTAATTAGGGAATAATGAAATAAATACAATACATTAGCAAATATTAAATACATATAATGTGATGTTACAGGATAAAACTTACCTAATATAGTCCTTCTGCAGGACCTGAATGATGGTAGAACAGGTCTCTGGAATAATGATCCCCAGAGCCTGGAGGGAGATGCCGGTCGAGAACTTGATGTCCTGCAGTCTTCCTCCCGTCGCCAAGTACCTCAAAGTGGCGACTAGCCTTTGTTCAGGAGTAATAGCTTGCCGCATGCAGGTGTCATGGTAATATAAGGGGACAGCAAAGCCAATAAACGGTGAAAAATGGGGTCCGTCACCCGGAGATAATTCCTGAAATCATCAGAATTATTCTCACGGAACTCCCGCAACAAAGGCATATGAAAGAATTGGTCACGCTGGAGCAACCAATTCTTGGTCCATGAACTCCTCCTCCCCGCCATGTTCATGGACTGGGCTTGGGTCAAAGTAAGAACCCCAACACCAAGCCCCTGCACAGCACAAACTCTACGACGAGTAAGTACCCGCAACATGGCTTCAAAACGGTCGGCTGGTCAGAACGAACTAACAGAACACACTGAAAAACAGCAAGACCTGAGAAGAGTGAGCTGAAATTCAGATACAAGCGGACAAGAATGCACTGAAAAACAGATACAAACTGACTACACACACTGAAAAACAGATATAAACCCACAAGCACAAACTGAGGAGCAGTAACGGACTGAAAAGCACGAGTCTGAAAAGCGCGAATCGTCTCCCACCAAACTTCTACTAACACAAGATTAGCAGAAGGAGCCCAAAGGGTTCTAGTTTCTAGTCCCGTCGTATGTGTTGTACGTCACCGCGTTCTTGAGGTTTGGAAATTCCGTGTGACCGTGTGTATGCAAGACAAGTTTGAGCCAACATCCAATGAAAAAAATCCCATTGATTTTGTTGTCGGAATGTGCGATTGTGTGTACGCGGCATTAGTGTAGCAATATGTTGCTAAATATTGTAACTTCATTAAATGTAACCATATTGCTACATTCTCTTCTCTTTTATACTCAGTTGTGACATGACGTTACTTGTATATCAAGACATCGCTTGTATATCAAGTCAAAATGTATTTAAAAATGTTGCTTGTCTTGTAAAATGCTCTTAAACCAAGTCACTCTCAAACCAAGGTTTTACTGTAACAATCCAGTATTTTTTTGCTAGAAAATATCTTAAAACCCCCAAACATTATATATATACATATATATATATTTTTAAAGCAGAGGCTCTAGAACACAGTCAAGTGTAAGGGGGAAGGGCCAGGACAAGAGGTGGGCAGGAAGGGGCGGCGGCCCTGGGCACTGTGGTACCATGTGGGGGGGGGGGGGGGGGGGGGGGGGGGGGGCACCATGAGGAGATTGAGGGGGAGGGAAATTTAGTTGGGAGAAGGAATTTGGGGGGCAGCAGGGGAATAGAATTGTTCTAGGAGGGTAAATTTGAGAGGGTGTGCTAGGAGTGGTGATTCAGGAGGATTTGTGATGTAAGGGTGGTGGGAGAAGAGGGATTGTGCTAGAAGGGGGGAATTGGGGGTTTGTGCTAAAAGAGGTAATATGGTAAAGGGGGAAAGGATTTGTGCTTGGAGCAGTGGCATAGCGTGGGGGGGCCAGGGCGCAACATCTAGGGGGGGGCGCATCCCACACCAGTGTCCCCCTGTCCTAATCCTTATTATTTAGACTGACTGTGTCACTCTCTGCACTCCGGCTGCCATGTTCAGGCTCAGCAATGGGTGGCAGGCACCCTGTGATTGGCTGAACGGGGTCATGTGCAGTGGCAGTAGTGGCCGGTCTGTGATCGCCATCTTCTCCTCCTCCGCTCCAGACTGGATCTCCTATTTTCCTGGCGTTGTGGCAGCCAGTCTGTCTGCCAGAGCAAATGGAAGATAAAAAAAGCAAGTGAGAGTCGTGTTGCTGACCCAGGGGGAGGGCAGCCCTGGAGCAGTAGAGTATGAGGTGCCAGCGGGCTGCAGGCTTGCAGCCAGAAAACATGCCTGAGATGATGGTCAGGTGGGTCAGTCTAGTGGTCAGGTGGGTCAGTGTAGTGGTCAGGTAGGTGAGTTTAATGGATAAGTAGGTGAGTGTAGTGGTCGGGTGGGTCGGTGTAGTGGTCAGGTAGGTGAGTTTAGTGGATAGGTAGGTGAATGTAGTGGTCAGGTAGGTGAGTGTAGTGGTCAGGTGGTTCGGTGTAGTGGTCAAGTGGGTCGGTGAAGTGGTCAGGTGGGATCCCGGAGGATCTTGGGACTGTGACATCATATGGGGGCGGGGTCACCATGTGACATGAGCATGTGACCCCGCCCCTTGTCCCTATATAAGTCACAACACCGCGTGTCTCTGCCATTCCGGCCAGAGAGAGCGACGAGTCAACATCGGAAGAAGAAGAGGAAGAAGACGATGCAGAAGGCGGCGACAGCGGCAAGAACAGAAGAGACCCCCGAAGACCCCCGAAGGCGGAACGAGACCCCCAGACGACGGCGGCGACGAAGAAGAAAGCTGGGCTCCTCCGCTAGGTAAAATTCCAGCGAGAAGACCCCCCAAGATGGAAGAAGACCCCCGGAGCTGTGCAATAAAATATTTTAAAAAAATTGTGTGTTTTTTTTATTTACACTTTTAGACCTTAGGTGAATAGGTAGGGGTACATCGTACCCCATACTCATTCACATAGGGTGGGGGGCCGGAATCTGGGGGCCCCCTTATTAAAGGGGGCTCCCGGATTCCGATAAGCCCCCCGCCAGCAGACCCCGACAACCAATGGCCAGGGTTGTTGGGAAGAGGCCCTTGTCCTCATCAACATGGGGACAAGGTGCTTTTGGGTGGGAGGGCCGCACGGCCCCCCTTTCCCCAGGGCACCCCCATGTTGAGGACACGTGGCCTGGTACGGCTCAGAAGGGGGGGGTGCTCGCTCGTCCCCACCCCCTTTCCTGGCCGGCCGGGCTGCGTGCTCGAATAAGGGTCTGAGATGGATTTGGAGGGACCCTCACGCCGTTTTTTCGGCGTAGGGATTTCCCTTTTAAATCCATACCAGGTAACGGGGCTAGCGCGGCGGCATTCAATGCCTTCGCTAGTCCCGTCTACCTAGAGTCACGTTTTAAATGAACGGACTTTCCGATCGTGTGTCGGCAATTCCGTTCATTTCAAAAGTCCCACGGACTTTTTCCCGTGGATTGTCCGCCGGAAAAGTCAGGGCGTGTGTGGGCAAGTCCACATGCTCGGAAAGTCCGGCGGACCTCCGCTGGAAAGTCCGGCGGTTTGTCCGCTGGACTAGGTCCGGCGGACATTCCCACCGGAAAGTCCGAGCGTGTGTACGCCGCATAAAACATAGGATGCATTAAGTTGAAAAACCTTGAGGGTTTACAACCCCTTTAAGAAAAAAATAAGAATATTTTTCCTAAAGACACAGGTCTGGTATACTTTGATGAGGATCATTCCACCCAAAAGTTATATTTTAGGTATAGGTGGAATCTGCTGAGCCGAGCCAAGCTCTGGCTTTTTAAATGTCTTGAATACTTCAATGTGATCTCACTACCATAATCCCTGTTTTGTGTGTACCTGCCCACTTCTTCCTGCTATATTTTTCATGAAAAAAAAAAACTGCCAGGACAGTGGAATTTCTCCTAGTAATGGTCAGATCCAGGATTTTAAGGACAGATAGCTCACCAACACAGTCCCTGAGATACAATCTTCAGGCAATTTAATTGTTTAACATCGAACAAACCAAAATAACTGTTAAACTTATCCTTTACAGGCAAACTGTAATAATTTGTGTTATTTAATTGTTTTAAAGCATAAAATAGGTGCTCTACCTGCTGACTGTATACAACAATAAAACATATTCATATGTGATATTTAAAATACACAATAGAAAATTGTATTTTTAGTCCTGACCATAAAAAATAAAGGAAATTATTACACAGCCATTATACAAAGTACGGTGCCTTGAAAAGGTATTCATACCCCTTAAAATTTTCCACATTTTGTCATGTTACAACCAAAAACGTAAATGTATTTTAATGGGATTTTATGTGATAGACCAACACAAAGTAACACATAATTGTGAAGTAGAAGGGGAATGATAAATGGTTTTCAAAATGTTTTACAAATAAATATGTGAAAAGTATGGCAAGTCAATACTTTGTAGAACCACCTTTCACTGCAACTACAGCTGGGAGTCTTTTTGGGGATGTCTCTACCAGATTTGCATATCTACAGAATTACATTTTTGCCCATTCTTCTTTGCAAAATAGCTCAAGCTCTGTCAGATTGAATGGAGAGTCTCTGTGAACAGCAATTTACAAGTCTTGCCACAGATTCTCAATTGGATTTAGGTCTGAACTTGGGCCATTCTAACACACGAATATGCTTTGATCTAAACCATTCCATTGTAGCTCTGGCTGTATATTTAGGAAGAGAGATTAAGCTCTGGTGTGACCCCTCTGACACCTCCATCCCTAATGCACAAAAAACAAGAAAAATAGCCCTGGGACTTTAGATGAGGTGATAGAGGTTTAGCCAATGTTCACAGCAAGCACAGAGACAAAATCTATTTATTTGTTTCAAAATGTTATGTAACAGAGCGGCAACAACAGAGATTGTGAGTTACCCGGCATAGTAGCCAATGTACACAACACAAATGAAAGTAAATATACAAAGATTTATTACAAATGTTGTACATCCATGAGCAACAATAAAGCTTAAAAGTTGCTAGGTCAGTAAATACACATACACGATAAGAAAATAAAATGTACATACATGTGGACAGTGAAGTATGTAAACATAATACAGACTTAAATAATACCCAGCATGTACTGGCATAAAACAAGCATCAATAAAGCCCTATGCATTTCGCAAGACCCTTCTTGCTTCTTCAGGGGCGGATGCATGAATGTTGTATCTGCAATGTAAATAATAAGATCAATCAATGTATGTTGTTGATAAAGGGGGGCAGGCGGAATAATTGGCTAGAGAGGTCTGAAACAGACCTCATACTTACCGAAGGTCTGAGATAAATCGCCAAACGCTGGATATCAAAAATGGCAGCCATGTAGTGCATCCAGCTCGGGGGCTGAAGGGGCGGAACAAACAAGGGCCACAACAGGGGAACATCCGGAGGATCAGCGCGGTCTGGATTGGGGTATTTCTCACTGCAGGTCTCCACTTAGCCCCTAAGAATCGTGTCTGGAAAATGTCTGCAAGGATGCACGTATATCAGAGGGCATTATAATTGCAAAATGAGCTTAATGTATGAGGTTCTAAAATGTAATCTATATATACAAAAAGATGTAAATGAATGAATTAAGCTTATTAGAGTATGTTGGTAAGAAGGACTATCTGAAGTATGGTAAATGCATGAATGCAGACCAACATAGTTATTATAACCAGCTGTTCCCCTGTTGTGGCCCTTGTTTGTTCCTCCCCCTCAGCCCTCGAGCTGGATGCACTACACGGCTGCCATTTTTGATATCCAGCGTTTGGCGATTTATCTCAGATCTTCGGTAAGTATGAGGTCTGTTTCAAATCTCTCTTGCCAATTATTCCGCCTGCCCCCATTTATCAACAACATACATTGATTGATCTTATTATTTACATTGCAGATACAACATTCATGCATCCGCCCCTGAAGAAGCGAGCAGGGTCTCGCAAAATGCATAGGGCTTTATTGATGCTTGTTTTATGCCAGTACGTGCTGGGTATTATTGATGTCTTTATTATGTTTACATACTTCCCTGTCCACATGTATGTACATTTTATTTTCTTATTGTGTATGTGTATTTACTGACCTAGCAACTTTTAAGCTTTATTGTTGCTCATGGATGTACAACATTTGTAATAAATCTTTGTATTTTTATTTACGAATTTACGAATCTGTAGTACGAATTTTTTTTTTTGTGTTGTGTACATTGGCTTCTAGACATAAAATGGCGTAGGGTCCCCCCAAATATCCATACCAGACCCTTCAGGTCTGGGATGGATTTTAAGGGGAACCCCGGCCAAAAAAAAAAAAAAAAAAAATGGCGTGGGGTCCCCCTCAAAATCCATACCAGACCCTTTATCCGAGCACGCAACCTGGCAGGCCGCAGGAAAGGAGGGGGGACGAGAGCGGCCCCCCTCCCGCCTGAACCGTACCAGGCCACATGCCCTCAACATTGGGAGGGTGCTTTGGGGTCCCCCCCAAAGCACCTTGTCCCCATGTTGATGAGGACAAGGGCCTCATCCCCACAACCCTGGCCGGTGGTTGTGGGGGGTCTGCGGGCGGGGGGCTTATCGGAATCTGGAAGCCCCCTTTAACAAGGGGACCCCCAGATCCCGGCCCCCCCCTGTGTGAAATGGTAAGGGGGTACAAAAGTACCCCTACCATTTCACCAAAAAAGTGGCAAAAATTGTAAAAATGACAGGAGACAGTCTTTGACAATTCCTTTATTAAAATCTTCTTTCTTCTGGTCTTCCTTTCTTCATCTTCTCCTTCTGTCATCTTCTTCCATCTTCTTCTTCCTTCGATTCGCTTCTTCTTCCTCCGGTCTTCTCGTCCTTCTCGTCCGGCGTCGTCCTTCTCGTCCGGCATCGTCGTCTCTTCTCGCAGGCCGCTCCTCGCAATGGGAGGCTCCCGCTCTGTGAGGCTCCGCTCCGGGTGACAGGTCTTTTATAACGAAGGCACCTGGTGACCCCGCCCCCTCTGACGCACGGGGACGTCATGTGGAATTCCCTATGGCTTTCCCCATGACGTCAGAGGGGGGCGGGGTCACCAGGTGCCTTCGTTATACAAGACCTGTCACCCGGAGCGGAGCCTCACAGAGCGGGAGCCTCCCATTGCGAGGAGCGGCCTGCGAGAAGAGACGACGATGCCGGACGAGAAGGACGACGCCGGACGAGAAGGACGAGAAGACCGGAGGAAGAAGAAGCGAATCGAAGGAAGAGGATGGAAGAAGATGCCGGAAGGAGAAGATGAAGAAACCGAAGGATGAAGAAAGAAGAAAGAAGATTTTAATAAAGGAATTGTCAAAGACCGTCTCCTGTCATTTTTACCATTTTTGCCACTTTTTTGGTGAAATGGTAGGGGTACTTTTGTACCCCCTTACCATTTCACACAGGGGGGGGCCGGGATCTGGGGGTCCCCTTGTTAAAGGGGGCTTCCAGATTCCGATAAGCCCCCCGCCCGCAGACCCCCACAACCACCGGGCACGGTTGTGGGGAAGAGGCCCTTGTCCTCATCAACATGGGGACAAGGTGCTTTGGGGGGGACCCCAAAGCACCCTCCCAATGTTGAGGGCATGTGGCCTGGTACGGTTCAGGCGGCCTGCCAGGTTGCGTGCTCGGATAAAGGGTCTGGTATGGATTTTATGGGGGACCCCACGCCATTTTTTTGGCTAGGGTTCCCCTTAAAATCCATCCCAGACCTCAAGGGTCTGATATGGATTTTGAGGGGGACCCTACGCCATTTTTTTTTATTTTTTTTTTGGCTGGGGTCCCCCTTAATATCCATCCCAGACCTGAAGGGCCTGGTTATTGAATTTGGGGGGACCCCTACGCTTTTTTTTATCAATGACTTCAATGAATGACAGTTCTCTGTATTACGGATCCAACAATTAATTTTCCGGCAATAGCTGCGAGTGATTTTAAATAGTTTTTTTTTTCTGAAAAAATGACACTGTGCGGGAACATTTCTCTATATTAGATATACTGAATCTCGAAGCATTCGAAGCATTCGTTATATCCGCTATTATAATTTCTTTCATATTAGTTTAAATTAGATATTTGTTAGTAGTTGTATTCGAATTGTTCTCTGTATTACGGGAATCGGCAATTAGCCGCGAGTGATTTTAAAGGTCTTTTTTTCCTGCAAAAATGACACATTGTACAGAGACAGTTCTAAACACGGGAAACATGACCCCATTCATAGACATACTATAGAGTATATAGTATATAGAAGGGGCATGTTTCCTGTGTTTAGAGCTCTCGTCCCCCCCTCCTTTCCTGCGGCCTGCCAGGTTGCGTGCTCGGATAAAGGGTCTGGTATGGATTTTGAGGGGGACCCCACGCCATTTTTTTATTTTTTTTTTGGCCGGGGTTCCCCTACAAATCCATCCCAGACCTGAAGGGTCTGGTATGGATATTTGGGGGGGACCCCACGCCATTTTTTATTTTTTTTTTGGCTGGGGTCCCCCTTAATATCCATACCAGACCTGAAGGGCCTGGTTATTGAATTTGGGGGGACCCCTACGCTTTTTTTTTTCTGCAAAAATGACACTTTGTCATTCGAATTCATTCGAATTCATTCGTTATATCTGCTATAATAATTTCGTTCAAATTAGTTGAAATTCGATATTGGTAGTTGGATTTACTAACGATTCGTAACTATTCATAACGATTAAGGGGGACCCCAGCCAAAAAAAAAAAAAAAAATGGTATGGATATTTGGGGGGGACCCCACGCCATTTTTTATTTTTTTTTTGGCTGGGGTCCCCCTTAATATCCATACCAGACCTGAAGGGCCTGGTTATTGAATTTGGGGGGACCCCTACGCTTTTTTTTTTTCTGCAAAAATGACACTTTGTCATTCGAATTCATTCGAATTCATTCGTTATATCTGCTATAATAATTTCGTTCAAATTAGTTGAAATTCGATATTGGTAGTTGGATTTACTAACGATTCGTAACTATTCATAACGATTCGTAACTATTCATAACGATTCGTAACGATTCGTAACTATTCATAACGATTCGTAACGATTCGTAACTTGAAATTGAAATTCGATATTTGTAGTTGGATTCGAATTGTTCTCTGTGTTATGAGAACCAACAATTCATTAGCCGCGTTAACGGTTCGTAACGATTCGTAACTTTACTAACGATTCGTAAAAAAAATTACGATTCGTCCGAATTTCGTATTTCGAATTACGAATTTTTTTATATACGAAACGGGACGAAACGAAACGAAACGATTTTTTGACAGTTCCCATGTCTATAATGGCTTCTATGCCGGGTAACTCACAATCATTGTTGTTGCCGCTCTGTTACATAACATTTTGAAATAAATAAATTGATTTTGTCTCAGTGTTTGCTGTGGACATTGGCTAAACCTCTCTCACCTCATCTAAAGTCCCAGGGCTATTTTTCTTGTTTTTTGGCTGTATATTTAGGGTCATTGTCCTACTGGAAGGTGAACCTCCACCCCAGTCTCAAGTCTTTTCCAGACTCTAACAGGTTTTCTTCTAAGATTGCACTGTATTTGGCTCCATCCATCTTCACACCAACTTTGACCAACTTCCCTGTCCCTGCTGAAGAAAAGCATCCCCACAACATGATGCATTAAGATAAAAAGCCTTCTGTGTGCAGCAGCCCCCCTCAGCCCCCCTAATGCTTACCTGAGCCCCATCTCTATACAGCATTGTCCACGACTGCCTCAGCCATCCGAGACTCCCTTCCTCATTGGCTGAGACACAGCAGCGGCACCATTGGCTCCCGCTGCTGTCAATCAAAGTTAGTCAGCCAATAAGGAGAGTGAAGGGGCGGGGCCGAACCGCAGCTCCATGTCTGAATGGATACACGGAGCTGTGCCTCAGCTTGGGTGCCCCATAGCAAGTTGCTTGCTGTGGGAACACTTAAAGGGGGGAGGGGCCAGGAGTGCCGAAGAGGGACCCAAGAAGAGGCGAATCGGGCTACTCTGTGCAAAACGAACTACTCAGAGGAGGTAGAGTATAACATGTTTGTTTTTTTAAGCATAAATCATACTGAGAGACGAAGCATTGTCACAGTTTATGCCGTAGGGTTCATAATTGGTTGGCCTGTCTATGTTGGGATTTGTATTGGTCTTCTAGTTTTCATATGGAGTCCTGCAGTTCCATAATCTCTTGCATTCTCTTGCATTTCTCTTGTGCACCCAGTTTTATTAGTATACCTCTTATATAAGCTTTATGAGCTGACCACAATGTATGCATATTTTCCACAGATCCAACTTTACACTGGAAGAAGGAATCTAGTTCCTCTGGATTTGTTTCTGGTGGGAAGGAGTATGCAGAATAGATAGTAGATAGATAATAGTGTTCATGCGCCATACTTATGTTTTCTTTTTTTAAAAGGAGACTTTACAATTATTTTAACTCTAACCCCTTACCCTAACAAAAAAATAATAATAAATTAATAATAATAATAATAATAATAAAAATAATAAAAGAAATTAAAGCTAATGGAAAAGCTGAAGTTAAAAAAGCTGAAAAACCTAGCAATAAATGATGCAACAGATGATAATTTTCTCTATTGGCTAATAAAAAAAACACCAAAGCTCAAAAAACGCTGTATAGAGATGTCCAAATTACGCATAAAAACATGCAAAAAAAAGCCAGAAAAACGTTCAAAGATGCCATGATCAGGTGTGGATGCACAGTTGCTTGAGCTCTCAACTAAGCTGTCAAGTCATCAAATGGTTGGTGTCATAATCACATTTGCAGGACCATCAAACAGAGGCCAAGATGCCGACTTCCTTGTCTGTAAGGGATAGGAAAAGTTAGTTCAGCTTTAAAAGACATGTTACATGTTAAGCATACAGATATTCCTGAGTATGATGGGAAAATGCGTTTAATCGGTTTCATTATTACTACTTGAGGACCTGGAATGTTATGATTCAGGACATGCCTTAAAGTATTGTGTATGTATGTCAGTTTGGCAGTCTGGCAACTATTTTAGTGCTGGGCTGTATCTCTTCAGGGCTTAAAAGAGAAGTATGTTTTTTTTTTTTAAAATATAATCATACTTACCTAGGTGGATGGAGCATCAGACCGATGCTGCATCTGTCCCCCGGGGCCTCTTCATTGAGAACCAAGCCACCGAACATCGCCAATGGCTTGGTTCTCACAGATCACCAAGAGGAGAGCTGCTGACTGTCAGTCAGCAGCTCCCCTGCTCTGCTCCTCCACGCTCATTGGAGCACTGAGCTGTGGAGGGGCGGAGAGCGGGCGTCTCAGCATCTCAGCGGCTCGCTCAGACTGCCATCATTTAAGGTAGCTGGCGGATCCAGACTTGGGAAGTCAGGATGACGTGGTGCCTGGACTGATATTGGTGATGTCAGAGGAGAGCAGACTTCAGAACATTCTCTGCTGAAAACGGGTCACAGGAGTGCAAAACGAATTGCACTCTATGATCCATAGGAGAAGCCCAGCCTAAAAAGCTCAGGCTGGACTTTAATAAAATGCTTCTTTGAACCCCAAAAAAACACTTTGGAATCATAACTTATAACAAAATCATTGTTGAATTAATTAATAGGATGCATTAAGGTGAAAAAACAAAAGGGTTTACAACCCCTTTAACTGGGTTATACTTGTTACTGCTTAGATCACCATTTTTTTCAGAAGTGTACATAATAGCTGTGTACAGTCAGAGCTGTGTGTCTGATCCCTGCAGATCAATGTGCTGCTCTTATAGCAGTATTAAACCCAAAACCATATTTGTATGTATTGCAGCTTATCAATCATTAGATTTGTTTTTTTTTTAAGCTTTTTTCCCCTCTGTTTTTAATGCTGCGTACACACGGTCGGAATTCTCGTCGGAAAAAGCTCTGATGGTTTTCCCGTCGGAATTCCGACGGAATTTCGCTCAAACTGTCTTGCCTACACACGGTCACACCAAATTCCGACGGTCTGTAACACAGCGGCATAAAACACGTTCGACAGCACTATAATGCCGCGTACACGCGATCGGAATTCTCGTCGGAAAAAACTCTGACGGTTTTTCCAATGGAATTCCGCTCAAACTGTCTTGCCTACACACGATCACACCAAATTCCGACCGTCTGTAACACAGCGGCATAAAACACGTTCGACAGCACTATAAAAGGGAAGTTTAATGCTTCCGAGCATGCGTCGAATTGTTTCCGAGCATGCGTTGGAATTTTGCGTGTCGGAATTGCATACACACGATCGGAAAATCCGATAGAAAGGTTTTCCGTCGGAAAAATTGAGAACAGGTTCTCAATCCAAAGTCTGTCGGAAATTCCGACAGAAAAAAAACGATGGGTATACACACGGTCGGAAAATCCGTTAAAAAGCTCCCATCGGCCTGTTTCCATCGGAAATTCCGACCGTGTGTACGCGGCATTAGAGTGCCTACACTCTGGATGGAGGAGCACAGGAGGAGCCTTTAGACAGCAGCATTGTCAGTCTGGGGGGAGGGGGGTGTTAGATGTACTAGCAGATTTAGATACACTAACACATTGAAGCAAACTCTAGCTAACACTTTCTAATCACTTACTGCAAATCGTTTTGCAAAAGATTTTACATAAATAAATACATTTTAAAAGCTGTTCATTGTAAGCACCTCTGTCAGTGACACATGGTTTGTCTCATCCTTGTGACCCTTAGATCTGCAAGATAGCTTATTCTTCTAAAAAACAACAGTGGAGATGGAGATGGAGTTCATCATCTGCAGATATCGCCCAAATTGTCCTCTCCTACTCTTCCAAAGACATCTTGCTCTCTAGCTCCCCTTTCCCTCCTCTCATGCTCGCCTCCAGAACCTCTCCCATCCTCTGGAACTCCCTACCCCACTATATTCGGTCAGCTTCCACTCTGTCCACCTTTAGGCGATCCTTGAAAACTCATTTATTCAGGGAAGCCTAACCCACCTCCGCCTAAGATCTGTACTTGACTTACCTCCATCATCCCGTTCAGCTATCACCTTTTGTACCACCTCCTCCTTCCTTTTGATTGTAAGCTCCATGAGCAAGGCCCTCTTTTACCTTCTGTATTGCACTGTATTGTAATTGTACTATCCGCCTTTATATTGTAAAGTGCTTCACAAATTGTTGGCGCTATATGAATCTTGTATAATAATAAAAATAATAATAATATTTCTTCCAGATCTGTACAGTGATCCAGTGTGACATTTTGCCTCCTGTAATATGACCAGTCACTGTTGCTCTCTCTAATTGTGCAGGGTGACTGGTCTTGTCTCCACCCCCCTTCTGTAGTTTTCTGCAGGAAGCCTTTAGTGGGTGGAGCCTGCTGGGTCCCTCCCACAGCTCTGCTTTCTGCACAGGCTACATGTACAACACAGTGATGATGTCACTGCTACATTTACAAGGTAATAACTGGGTTTGTCTTCGTTTATCTCTTTCAGTAAGTGTTCGTTACATTCCATATGAAGAACTAAGGAACCGTAGAGGGTGTTAGCTAAATAAATGTTTAATAATATGTAATGATTGATGAATTACTCTCACCATGGTGATAATGATGGCCCTGCTGTTTATTTTTTGAACTGGTTCTGTAATGTTTTATGTTTTGTACTCACTTTGTTGCATTGCAATTTGTACAAGCATGATATGGTATCTACACAATCTCCGGATTTGATAACTGGATGATATACTTACCGTTTAAAACAAGTCTTTAAAAAAAGAACGCAAAAAAAATGGATTTATATTGTTTGTGTTAAAAGCGTAAATCCCCTAAAAAAAATAAATGAATTAAAAGTCAGCAGCTACAAATACTGCAGCAGATGACTTTTAAAATAAGGACACTTATCTGTCTAGGGCGCCTGCGATGTCCTCCCCCAAAGCCGACCCATCCCTCGGCTCCGGGTGAAGGCGCCGGCATTGCTAGTAAGAGAATCTTGCGGCTTCACAGCCTGGTTCCCTACTGAGCATGCCCGAGGTGCCATTCTGAGTGGCCCCTGCTGTCTTCTGGGACCTGTGTGTGGGGGAGGCAGGAGGGGCCGGACATGGCCTAGATCATCGCAGATACTGCGGCGATCTTTCGCAAATACCTGTATTAGACAGGTGGTATCTGCTCCCCTCTGAATGGTGCCAAATGTGACACCGGAGGGGGAGGAATCCAGACAGCGGAAGTTCCATTTTTGGGTGGAACTCCACTTTAAGTATATATTTAAATTAAAGGTTTTCTGCCCAGAGTTCAGCTCTAAGCATTATCCTGCAGTATTATGGGAGGTAAGTGTAGTAGGTAACTGGCATTCTTTGCTAAATATACTACAGCAAAATATCTTAACTCCTTAATGCAGCACCTAGCAACTCACTTATATTCCCTTCCTGCCCAGGCCAATTTTCAGCTTTCAGCGCTGTCACTCTTTGAATGACATTTGCGTGATCATTCTACATTGTACCCAAATCCAATTTTTAGAATTTTCCTCACACAAATGGAGCTTTCTTTTGGTGGTATTTAATCACTACTGGGTTTTTTATTTTTTGCTAAACAAAAAAAAAAAAAAAGTTTTCATACAATGTTTTGTTTTGCATATTTCTCCTTCATTGATGTGCGCTGATGAGGCTGCACTGATTGGCACTGATAAGGCAGCACTGATAGGTGGCACTGATGAGGCCGCACTGGTGGGCACTGATCAGGGGGCACTCATGAGGCTGCACTGATAGGTGACACTGATGAGCACTGATAGGTGGCACTGATGGGCAGCACTGATAGGTGGCACTGATGAGGCCGCACTGGTGGGCACTGATCAGGGGGCACTCATGAGGCTGCACTGATAGGTGACACTGATGAGCACTGATAGGTGGCACTGATGGGCAGCACTGATAGGTGGCACTGATGAGCGACACTGATGGGCACTGGTAGGTGACACTGATGAGGCACTGATGGGCACTGATTGGCAGCACTGATAAGTGGCACTGGTGGGCACTGCTTAGCAGTACTAATGGGGACTGGTCGGTGGCACTAGTAGGTGGCACTGGTGGGCACTGCTTAGCAGCAGTTGTTGTCAGTGTGTGGACCGATGTCCCTCTTACATGAGCCGGTAATCAGCTTGTTTTTTCTCCTCATGCTGCTAGCGTGAGGAAGAAAAAAAAGCTGATTACTGGCTACAGTTTACATCACGTGATCAGCTGTCAGCCAATGACAGTTGTAAAGGGCCAGGATCGGCTGAGTCCCAAGGACTCGGTGTAGCCGTCTTTTGGCTATAGCACAGAATTCAAATGGTTAATGCTCACTTCTGCATTTTTTT
This sequence comes from Lithobates sylvaticus, assembly GCA_028564925.1. NCBI lineage: Eukaryota > Metazoa > Chordata > Amphibia > Anura > Ranidae > Lithobates > Lithobates sylvaticus. The sequence goes on along the minus strand of CM053029.1, from coordinate 108,577,640 downwards.
TCTCCAGAAATGATTCCCCATTAAATATGCCTATAAACCAAGACGCTTATAAATGTGATTTACCACATTTAGACTCGTTTGCACGCTGTTACAAGCATTTGGCATTTCAAATGCAAATAAACTTCCGTCCTGAACGTGATTTTTTGCCACTAAACTCAACTGCCTCTAAACCACTATAAACTACTGATGCCCCATACACACGATCTTTTGGTCATAAATTCTGACAGTGTGTATGCTCCAGCGGACTTTTGCTGGCAGAATTTCAGCCAGCAAAAGATTGAGAACAGGTTCTTTATTTTTCTGTTGGAAAAAGTTTCTATCCGAAAATGCGTTTGTCTGTATGCAATTCGGACGCACAAAAAAATCTCTCATGCTCGGAAACTATTCGACGCATGCTTGGAAGCATTGAACTTAATTTTCTCAGCTCGTCGTAGTGTTGTATGTCACAGTGTTCTTGACGGTCGAAACTTCAGAGAACTGTTGTGTGACCGTGTGTATGCAAGACAAGCTTGAGCGGAATTCCATTGGAAAAACCATCCAAGTTTTTTCTGACGGAATTTCTAATCGTGTGTATGGGGCATTAGTGTACATGTACAGATAAGATAACATAGAGGAGAGTTCAAGGGCTGCTGAAGGAAACGCCCAACTGCTCCTAAACGTCCGTTTACCAGCTGCAGCGTAGAGTTAAGGGGGAGACCATGGTATCATGCAGGAAGTTAATGTTGAATATGGATTTTACATTTTTTTTCATCCTTTTTCCTGTCTTAGTACTAATGATCCCCTTACAGTCTCTTTTATCCACTTCTTTTCTCTGTGCCTTGGCTGAACATCATTGTCCTGGACAGGCTGATATCAACAAGAGTGGGCCATGCCTGCAAAATGTGTGTTGACATGGCTGCTTGAAGTCTCCATCAGGGTGTGCATGTGACAGGTTGACAAAACAGAAGCATAATTGAGAGACACTATGACAGGAAATGACACAGGGACACACTGCTACACATAGGCTGTTAATTGATCACTCAGCTCCTGCACACTCTGCCAAATGAACGATCTATGCAAGACGAAGGTAACATACAAAACAATCGATCAGCAGAGGAAGACACTGCTATGTATAGATGGAGAACAGTGATCACTGAGAATGTTTACACTGGAGAACCATGAAACTACAGAGGTGGGTGGGAGCTTGTCCATGCAGCCATTATTTTGGCTTGTAAAATTGTTAAAAAATTTGATGCATATTTAACCAGAAGGTTTACCCCCTTCGTGACCATGCCATTTTTTTGTGATATGGCACTGTGTAAATTTAACTGACAATTGCGCGGTCCTGTGATGCTGTACACAAATTAAATATATGTCCTTTTTTCCCCACAAATAGAGATTTCTTTTGGTGGTATTTGATCACCTCTGCGGTTTTTATTTTCTGTGCTATAAACAAAAAAAGACTGCAATCAGTGACTTATAGCGGGACTGTGACATTGCGGCAGACACATTGGACACTAAGTGACACTTTTGATACTTTTTTTGGAAATAGTGACACCAATACAGTGATCAGTGCTAAAAAAAATGCACTGTCACTGTACTAATGACACTGGCAGGGAAGGTGTTAACATCAGGGTCGATCAAAGGGTTAAATGTGTTCCTAGGGAGTGCTTTGTAACTGTGGGGGAGGTGCTTTAACTGTGGGAAGACAGAGATCTGTGTTCCTGCTTAGCAGGAACACAGGATCTCTTTCTTCCCTATCAACTTGTTTGCCTCTGTCGGGAACGATTGGTGGGTCCCGGCGGACATTGGGTCTGCTGGACACACTGATTGGCTCTCGCTGTGTCCAATCACAGCAGGAATGGGTTGCCGGCCGCGCTGCAGACCCGGAAGTGTGAATTCATGTACCTGTACGTGATTTTTGCGCAGAGGAGCCACCACCCCGCAGTACATTTATGTGGGGCGGTCGGAAAGAGGTTAAAGTGGACCTTGCACTGCAAACAGCAAACTGAACAAAACTGTGTGGGCAAAAAAAAATAATATAGTTGGGTCTCATTCACATGGGCACTCCTGCGTTTAGCTTTTCTGAAGGCAGGATATGGGAAGAAAAAAAAATTGTGCTTCCCATATAAATGTTTCTTTTGTTTAGATGTTCCTGCTTTAAAGCAGGTTTCGCCATGCTTAGGCGCAATTAGATGCATTTAGTTGTATTTACACACATTTACAGCCAGTGCTTGGAGTGAGGGAAATACGTATGTATGTGCTTTGCCTAACGTTCAGGGCCGGATTAAGAGCATTATGGACCTGGTGCTGAGGATTTTGGTGGGTTTAAGGGCTGTGTCTCGGCGTGCGCCCTGAGGTGAAGGTGAAAGGGTGCAGTGGTGCCGGCCCAATGCTATGGAAGTCCCAGTCTTCCATAAGAGCCCTATATCGGTATGCGTGGCGTGCCCATCAGTACCCGTCAATACCATCAGTACCCATTAATGCAGCCTCATTAGTGCCCATCAATACAGCCTCATCAGTGCCCATCAATACCACCAGTACCCGTTAATACCCAATAATACCATCAGTGCCCATTAATACAGCCTCATTAGTTCCCAGCCATCAGTGCTCATTAATACAGCCTCGTCATCAGTACCCAGCCACATCCCATCAGCCTTATCTGGCTGTGCCCAGGCATCAAGGAGAGCCGCCGCAGCCCACAGCCGGTTTACACAGAGCGGGTCCTGGGGATCTCCCACTCCCCCAGGGCGTTCAGTGTCACACTAAGTCCCCCATGTGTCACTCGGCTACGCCGGGTAAGTGGGAGATGGAGATCCCTGCTCTGTAAATCGGTGGTGCTCGCCCCTTCCCTGGCTTTAAAGGCAGCCTGGCGGCAGGTGGCCAATAGCCCAGAGTTCCTGGCCAAACCCAGGCCTTTGGACTCGGGGCTAATAATTTTCAGTACAAAGACTAAGGCTGGGACTTATAGCCCCCCCCCCCCCCCGGGTCTTCTGTGTCTACAAGTTACAGAAAGTAGTGACAGTGAGTCTGGCCAGCCAGGACCTATTTTATGGTAGGGGCCTGGTGCTGCAGCTCCAATAATCCTGCCCTGCTAACGTTGAAAAAGTGGCAGTATATGTTGAAAACAGGAATCTCTGCTTTGGTTACTGTGCATGAAGTCTCAGCTAGGGAGTGGTAATCACATTTACTGTAATAGCTGGTTGCACATCCTTTTACCTTACACTTAGAAGTGTATTCATTAAAAAGTTGCACGACTATTCATCCTTCCAAACTGTATGTAATTTGTTCTGTGTAATCACAGCAACATCGAATGGTCTTGGTCTATATTCTTTGCAGATTAAATGTGTGAATGGAGATAATAATGTTATGGCCACTAGATGAAGCTGATGAGAATGCTTGTTTCCTATGATGTTTAGTGCCATCTTGTGGCCATAGTGTGGTATTTTCCCCATTCATACATTCCATCTGCTAATCTGTTCAGCCACAGAGAGTGAAAGAAAGTCCTTTGTGAACTACAAGTCACTGTCAACTCCACTGATTGATCACACGTTCCTCCATAGCTGGAAATACTGCATATTTCCATCCTCTCCTGTAATGAACAGAACAGTGGGTGAGCGAAGGCAAGACAAATATATGCTAATGAAGTGGGGAATATGAAAGCAAATCTCAGCTCAGGTTTGCTTTAAAGCACACAGCTAAAAGCAAAGAACGCTTAAAGTGGATCTTGCACTAGTATTTATTCAAGCCTCTCTGTGCCAAAATGCTGCATGTATGAGGCTGAGAGGGTTGAGCTTCTCAGCATTCCCTGGGAACTGGACAGAAAGCTGGTGTCTAGGTCCAACATTTTTTTTTTTTTTTTTTTTTTTTTTTTAGCATCTCATTTTTGTTTTACTTTAAAGTAACATTTCGGCATAGGGAGAGGCCTACATGAATAAGACGGCTTTGCTTTTTTAGTGCAATGTCCATTTTCATTTAGTTCTACTTAAAGTGTATTCATGCCCCGAAAAAGGTAAGCTATCAAAAGCAGGGAGGTAGCAGACATTACAGAATCATGATTTAAGTACCCTAAAACATAACTGATCCCTCATAATAAAAGGATTGTGAAGTGTTCTAGTGGCCATCACGTGACTCATTTCATGGCATACATCACATGGTGGTAATGATGCACTGCATTGTGGGACCTGAGCAGTTCTGTATGTCATCTTGCATTTCCTTATAGTAAAACATGTGGTTGTCCTGCTGGAGAACTACTGGACATAGCAACAGGGAAGTACATTGTACTGGAAGATGAGGCAGCCAAAAAATATGAGTATCCTGGGTAGAAGGTGCCCCTTATCATGAGAATACCTTCAACCCACATTTATCAGTATAACACGAACATGATTTGCCTCTCGAAGATATGGTTCTGCTGGGTACTCATTGTTTTGTTAAATGAAGACTTATTGGATACTTAAAAAAGGACAAGTGGAAGGGAAGCAGTATGAAAAGGTCAACCGTTAAAGATGAACTTTAGCATTTTTTGGGGATACAGCACCAAATTCTTTAGTTATGTGTAAATCTCATTACTGGCAGGGACCTGCTTCTTGTTATAATCTTCCCTTCAGTGCAACCTACCTAGTCACTGGATACCGTCCTGAGTGGCTATGTCCCAGTGCTTCTTCTTGAGCCACTCCTTTGTTGCCTTGGCGGTATGTTTTGGGTCATTGTCATGCTGGAAGACCCATCCACGACCCATCTTCAGTGTTCTGGCTGAGGGAGAAAGGTTCTCATCCAAGATTTTACAATACATGACCCTGTCCATTGGCCTGCCAATGCAGCAAAGTTGGCCTGTACCGAGAAGAGCAGTAGCAGAGAAACAGCCCCAAAGCATAATGTTTCTACCTTTGTGCTTGACTGTAGGGATGGTGTTCTTAGGGTCGTAGTCAGCATTTTTCTTCCTCTAAACACGGCGAGTCGAGTTGATGCCAAAGAGCTCAATTTTGGTCTCATCTGACCACAGCACTTTCTCCAAATCCTTCTCTGAATCATTTAGATGTTTATTGACAAATTTCATACGGGCCTGTACATTTGCCTTCTTGAGAAGGGGGACCTTGCAGGTGCTGCAGGATTTCAATCTATGGGCGCGTATTGCGTTACCAATGGTTTGATTAGTGACTGTGGTCACCAACTGCCTTGTGATCCCTAACTTTTCTCATGATCATCCTTACCCCATGAGGCGAAATCTTGCATGGAGCTCCAGACCGAGGGCGATTGATGGTTATTTTGTATTTCTTCTATTTGCAAATAATCGCTCCAACAGTTGTCTCCTTCTCACCAAGCTTCTTTCTGATGGTCTTGTAGCCCATTCCAGCCTCGTGCGGGTCTACAATCTTGTACCTGGCATCCTTTGACAGCTCTTTGGTCTTGCCCATGATGGTGAGGTTTGAATGGAAGGTGGAGATTCAGTGGAAAGGTGTCTTTTATACACGTAACGAGTTGTTAGGAGCACCTTCCTAAATTTACAGGACTAATCTGTGTACCACAGACGGTAGCCAGTCTGTGGGAGCCAGAATTATTGTTGGTTGGTAGGGGATCGAATACTTATTTTACTCACTGAACTGCAACTCAATTTATAACATTTGTATCATGTGTTTTTTTTTCTGTATTTTTGGTTAATTTTCTGTCTCTATCATTTAAAATACACCTATGATAAAATTCATAGACCCTTCATTTCTTTGTCAGTGGGCAAACATACAAAGTAAATATTTTCCCCACTGTAACTAAATATAAAACTTCAGCTTTAAAGTGGAATATTCTGCAGCTTTAATCCCTTCCCACCATCCCTCTTCCACGCCGCCATCTTCCAAAATTCAGCGTGTATGCACATGCGCTGCCAGTCTTTTCCAGGTTTTTGGGTTTTGCATGCACACAAACATTGCCAGTTTCTGGTATATGGATACTATAGTGGCCCACAGCATGCAAATCATGCACATGTACAGACGCACACCCCAGATGTAGTAAGTCTGTGCTGAATCTTGCAGTGATACACCCTTGGTAACACATGGGCTCCTGGGATAGCTGTTCCAGCAGACAGTGGGGCACAGCATAGGCCAGAGTGCAGGAAGTGCCGCCTTGCAGAACATTAAGGTACAATTTATAATAATATTTGTTTCTCAATTTTGTAAGAGAGAGGAAGGTGGAACAAAAAAAGAAAAGGTTGCTTTAGCCTAGGTTCACATTGCTGCGGGTCGGAAATCGTGCAAGTTCAGCTAAACTCGCACGATTTCAACACAGCAATGCATTCCGACTTCAGGGGCGATTTGACAGACATCTGTGCGGTTCATGCACAAATGTCAACACAACTCTCCCCTCAAAGTCACGAAAAGTAGTACAGGAACTACTTTTGGGAATCGATGCGGCGCAGCACCGATTCGGACGGTGCCATTGCCGGAAATAACCAAAGGTTTGGCATGCGATTTGAAATTTTTTTTTAATTGTAATCTTTTTTTTATTTTTTATCATGCTTATTCCATACAAAAAAGGATTATATATATATTTTTTTTTAAACAGGAATACAGTATCCAAAAATAAGTTGCCATCATTTCATTTCTTAATATGCATATATAAGTATAAAAAAAAAACAACAACAAAGACAATAATAACATCAAACAACAACAAAAAAAATAAAAAATCTGATAAAACAAAACAACAAACATACACCTCTATATATTTTTTAGCCGTTGGATACAGAGCATCACGGACACAAGGGTGAAGTGTATTTTCCCCAAGGATTTGACATGTCAATTCGCATGCCAAATCGTACTAATGTGAACCTAGACTTAATGAGTTAAGTTCGACTTTAAGGTTGAATTGATCTCTCCACCTGTGCAAACAGGTGTCCTAGATAGTATATATTAGGCTAGGTACATTTATTTAGCCTGCAAAAGAAGATCGTATCAGCTATCTCCTTCTCATTTCTAAAGTTTGAATACTGCAATAAAACAGTGATGTCTCCTCTTACTACTCCTGTTGAACCAGATACTCATGAAATGTGAATTGTGGGATGGTAAATGCCCTGAGTGACTTTATAATTAAGAGGCCAAAGAACAGGATCGGTAGGAAAGGTTACTGGGGAAGGAATGATTCAGTTATCCATAGACAAATGTTTGATTGTTATTGACAAGATCTCCTGTTTTACTTCTATTTTAGTGTTTTAGTAGGTTACATAGTAGGTTACATCATAGGTGAGGTTGAAAAAAGTCCTTCAATTCCAACCTATGTGTATTATTTTATGTCAGTACTACATTGTATATCCCTGTATATCGTTCAGGTACTTATCTAATAGTTTTTTAAATTATCAATGCTCCCTGCTGAAACCACTGCCTGTGGAAGAGAATTCCACATCCTTACCGCTCTTACAGTAAAGAACCCTCTAAGGTTAAACCACTTCTCTTCTAATTTTAGTGAATGGCTGTGTATCTTTTTAAATTCCCTTTCGTGGAAAAGTTTTATCCCCATTGTGGGGTCACCAGTATGGTATTTGTACATTGAAATCATATCCCCTCTCAAGCGTCTCTTCTCCAGAGAGAATAAGTTCAATGCTTGCAGTCTTTCCCCATAGCTGAGATCCTCTAGTCCGTTTATTAGCTTTGTTGTCCTCCTTGGGACCCTTTCCAGTTCCAGCACATCTCTCCTGAGGACTGGAGCCCAGACCTGGATGGCATACTCCAGGTGAGGCCAGACCAGAGTCTTGTAGAGCGAGAGAATTATTGTTTTATCTCTGGAGTTAATCCCCTTTTTAATGCATGCCAATATTCTGTTGGTTTGCTTGCAGCAACCTGGCATTGCATGCCATTGCTGAGCTTGTCATCTACTACCTTTTCCATCCTCGATTCCCCCAGAGGTTCTCCCCCTAGCGAGTAAATTGTATTCATATTTCTGGCACCCAAATGCAAAGAGAATAAATTCAGTGCTCATAATCTTTCCTCATAACTAAGGTCCTCCAGTACCCTTTTTAATGCATGCCAATATTCTGTTTGCTTTGCTTGCAGGAGCTTGGCATTGCATGCCACTGCGGAGCCTATCATCTACTAGGACCCCCAGGTCCTTCTTCATCCTAGATTCCCCCAGAGGTTCTCCCCTTAGTGAGTATTATTTAAAATGTTTCTACATTAAACCTCATTTGCCATGTAGTTGCCCACAACATTAATGTGTTCGTATCTTCTTGTAAGGTTTCCACATCCTGTGGAGAAATTACTGCCCTTCTTAGCTTAGTATCATCTGCAATACTGAGATTGAACTGTTTATCTCATCCTCCAGATCATTTATGAATAAATTAAATAGGACTAGTCCCAGGCCGAATCTCTGGGGGACCCCGCTTTCCACAGCGGTCCATTCCGAGTACTCCCCATTTATCACTACCCTCTGAACTCACCCCTGTAGCCAGTTTTCAATCCATGTACTCACCCTATTGTCCATGCCGACAGACCTTAGTTTGTACTGTAAGCGTTTATGGGGAACTGTGTCAAATGCCTTTGCAAAATCGAGAAACACCACGTCTACGGACCTTTCTTTATCTAGATGGCAGCTCACCTCCTTATAGAAGGTTAATAGATTGCTTTGGCAAGAATGATTCTTCATGAATCCATGCTGATTACTGCTAATGATACCGTTTTCACTACTAAAATCTTGTATATAGTCCCTTATCATCCCCTCCAAGAGCTTGCATAGTATTGATGTTAGGCTAACTGGTCTGTAATTCCCAGGGATGTATCTTTGCCCTTTTTTGAATATTGATGATACATTGGCTTTTCTCCAATCAGCTGGTACTATTCTAGTCAGTAGACTATTTGTGAAAATTAGGAAAAATGGTCTGGCAATTACTTGACTGTGTTCCTTAAGGACCCTCAGGTGCAAGCAATCAGGTCCCGGTGACTTATTTATGTAAATTTTTTCAAGTCTATTTCTAATTCTATCCTCTGTTAGCCATGAGGGGGCTTCCTGTGATGTGTCATGAGGATAAACATGGCAGTTTTGATAAATGAAGCTCCCCGCTTACCTCGTGAAGACTGAGGAGAAGAATACATTTAATACCATCACCATCTCTCCATCCTTAGTAACCAGATTCTCTTCATCTTTTTTTATGGAACCAATATAATCTGACCTCCCTTTCTTACTATTTATATACTTAAAGAATTTCTTGGGATTTTAATTTTTTGTTCTATTTTTGACGCCCTGATTGCACCCTTACATTTGTTGTTGCATTCTTTGTAAAGTTGGAAAGCTGATGATGATCCCTCAGCCTTGTATTTTTTGAAGGCCTTCTCCTTTGCTTTTATATGCATTTTTACATTGGAGTTAAGCCACCCAGGACTTTTATTAGCTTTTTTAAATGTATTTCCCATTGAGATGCACTGGCTAATACACTTGTTTAATATGCTCTTAAAGCATACCCATTTTTCCTCCATGTTCTTTGTTCCTAAGATTTTATCCCATTTAGTACCTTCTAGCAAGGATCGTAGTTTAGGGAAGTTGGCTCTTTTGAAATTCAGTGTCTTTGTTTTCCCCTTATGTTTCCTATTAGTGTGATTTATACTAAGACTAATTGACCTGTGATTGCTGTTGCCCTGTATTTCCACATCCGTGATCAGGTCTGTATTGTTGGTAATCAGTAGGTCAAGTACATTTAGAACACATGGAACCATAGCTATTTGCTATATAGATAATTTCTCATATCCTGGAAACCTATACTGCTGGATCGTGCGCTATTTGCTATAGACATGGGATTCTATGGTAATTTCTCCTTGAAAACTATCCCTGAAACCTATATTGCTGGATTATCCTTCTAGTGTTGAGTTAGGCTTAGGCTAGCAATACACATTTCCAGCTTATTGCACAATTATAACACCCTTGATTCTAGTGTGTGCTACTAGAAGTGAGAGTAGGCAAACTATAGTCTGGCCCAGGGATAAACCTGAGTCACTGAATCTCAGTCAATGTTATTAGAGGCCAGGGCTGGATCACCCATCCTGGCAGCTCTCTGGTCCCTCCCCCTGTTTCTAAAATGTTCTTCAACAAAGGAAGATAGTTACATAGAGGTAACCCCACCAGGAGAACTTGTATGCTGCCAGAGAGATCCAGATGGAAAGAGGCCAAATACATACAAGAACTGATATAGGATAGCAAGGAGCCTGCATGGCAAGGAAATAAGCCCAAAACTATGGTAATATAGTATAAAACAAAAAGGACAAAGATAATGACTTACGTTCTCAATTACAGAGACCTAGTGCTCAAATACAGAGCAAAATGCAATACCCAGAAAATACTATAGAGATGCAATAAATGCATCCAATGTTTTATTTTTTAATGCTAAAAAAAATCTAGCAAGTAGCAAAAATGCACATGAGGTTGGACAAATCTCAACCAGTAATATAAGATCTAACATCACAAAAGATCAGGTATGCATGTAACCTCCTTACCGTTATGTAGTGGGTATTTGGTATGGCAGCAAAAGAGACACAAAACAGCCTGCTGAGCTGCTGTGTGGTTAGGATGGGAATTAATTACAGTATCTCACAAAAGTGAGTACACCCCTCACATTTTTGTAAATATTTTATTACATCTTTTCATGTGACAACACTGAAGAAATTACACTTTACTACAATGTAAATTAGTGAGTGTACAGCTTGTATAACGGTGTAATTTTGCTGTCCCCTCAAAATAACTCAACACACAGCCATTAATGTCTAAACCTATGACAACAAAAGTGAGTACACCTCTAAGTGAAAATGTCCAAATTGGGCCCAATTAGCCATTTTCCCTCCCCGGTGTCTTGTGACTCGTTAGTGTTACAAGGTCTCAGGTGTGAATGGGGAGCAGGTGTGTTAATCTTGGTGTTATCGCTCTCACTCTCATACTGGTCACTGGAAGTTCAACAGGGCACTTCATGGCAAAGAACTCTCTGAGGATCTAAAAAAAAGTATTGTTGCTCTACATAAAGATGGCCTAGGTTATAAGAAGATTGCCAAGACCCTGAAACTGAGCTGTAGCACAGTGGCCAGGACCATACAGTGGTTTAACAGGACAGGTTCCACTCAGAACAGGCCTCGCCATGGTCAACCAGAGAAGTTGAATGCACATGCTCAGCCTCATATCCAAAGGTTGTCTTGGGGAAATAGACGTATGAGTGCTGCCAGCATTGCTACAGAGGTTGAAGGGGTGTGGGAGGTCAGCCTGTCACTGCTCAGACCATACGCTGCACACTGCATCAAATTGGTCTGCATGGCTGTCACCCCAGAAGGAAGCCTCTTCTAAAGATGATGCACAAGAAAGCCCGCAAACAGTTTGCTGAAGAGAAGCAGACTAAGGACATGGATTACTGGAACCATGTCCTGTGGTCTGATGAGACCAAGATAAACGTATTTGGTTCAGATGGTGTCAAGCGTGTGTGGCGGTAACCAGGTGAGGAGTACAAAGACAAGTGTGTCTTGCCTACAGTCAAGCATGGTGGTGGGAGTGTCATGGCCTGGGGCTGCATGAGTGCTGCCGACACTGGGGAGCTACAGTTCATTAAGGGAACCATGAATGCCAACATGTACTGTGACATACTGAAGGAGAGCATGATCCCCTCTCTTCAGAGACTGCACCGTAGGGCAGTATTCCAACATGATAACGACCCCCAACACACCTTAAAGACGACCACTGCCTTGCTAAAGAAGCTGAGGGTAAAGGTGATGGACTGGACAAGCATCTCTGCAGACCTAAACCCTATTGAGCATCTGTGGGGCATCCTCAAATTGAAGGTGGAGGAGCGCAAGATCTCTAACATCCACCAGCTCTGTGATGTCGTCATGGAGGAGTGGAAGAGAACTCCAGTGGCAACCTGTGAAGCTCTGGTGAACTCCATGCCCAAGAAGGTTAAGGCAGCGCTGGAAAATAATGGTGGCCACACAAAATATTGACATGTTGGGCCCAATTTGGACATTTTCACTTAGGGGTGTACTCACTTTTGTTGCCAGCGGTTTAGACATGAATGACTGTGTGTTGAGTTATATTGAGGGGACAGTAAATTGACACTGTTATACAAGCTGTACACTCACTACTTTACATTGTAGCATAGAGTAATTTCTTCAGTGTTGTCACATGAAAAGATATAATAAAATATTTACAAAAATGTGAGGGGTGTACTCACTTTTGAGAGATACCAGAGCTGTTGGTAGATCTAAAGAGGACTGTACAATTTAATTGTAACCTGAATCTGTCACATCCAAATTAAAATTTAAAAAAATTGTCTTCTGCAATAGAAGACTCTGAATATTTAGCTCACCTGTTGGCACTGGGTCTGAAATTTATTGTCTTCAAAGGTTTTATTGGCTGGCAGAATCTTCACATCTGTCACATTTTTTGGTGAGTAAGTGCCGACAATGGCTGAGAAATAGGAACCTATGTGTGATGTCACAGCTTCAGGAATTCACAGCTGTTGTCCAGCACTCCCTCTACAGGCAGAGCCAAATCTACCGAATCGCATGACTGGACCAGATTAAAAAACATAAGTATACAGACCTTTTTTACATGGGGTATGCAGGATAGGTAGAGGAGGGAGGGTATTTCTAAGAATAGTTAGTGTTATGCCGTGTACACACGAGAGGAATGTCCAACAGAAAAAGTCAGACGGAATCTTTTTATCGTATATTCCGATCGTGTGTATGCCTCATCTGACTTTTTTTTTCGAAAATTCTGAGGGACCTAGAAATGGAACATGTTCTAAATATTTCTGACAGAACCAATTCCTATCGGGAAAACCGTTCGTCTGTATGCTGTTCCGACGGACCAAAAGCGATGCATGCTCTGAAGCAAGTACAAGACAGAAGCTATTGGCTACTGGCTATTGAACTTCCTTTTTCTAGTCCCGTCGTACGCGTTGTACGCCACTGCGTTCTTGGCGGTCGGACTTTGGTGTGATCGTGTGTATGTAAGACAGTTTCAACGGAATTCCGTCGGAACTCTGTCGGAAAAACCTTCAGAGTTTTTTCCGACAAGAAAAACGGTCGTGTGTACAGTGCATTAGGCTTTACTATCAATTTAACTTATCCCTGCACCTGGCAAATTCCCGGATTGTACATTGACCTACCATGTCTCGATATACATCCTAAAAGGAATTTGAAGAGGAAGATAAGATGCTTTTATTTCATAACCAAATTGTCTGCATTAAAAAAAACGACTTATCCCAAAAAATTTTTTATAGTTTGACATTTCCGCCTTTAAGCCCCGGTTCACACTGGTGCTATTTGTCATGCGATTTGACAATTTAAAATCGCATGACGAGTTGCACCTTATTTGTGCCTATGGAACCGTTCAAATTAGTGCGACTCCAACCTGCACCGATTTGGAAAAAGGTTCCTACACAATTTTTGGCAATTTCATGTGCAACTTGCATAGACATCTGTGCATAAAATCACGCTGAAGTAGCGCAATTTCAAAATCTCATATAGTGTGAACCCTGGGCTAAAGATTACTTGTGAACAATAATAAAAATTGTGTCAAACAAAAAGACCAAAGAAATAAATATCCATAAATTGTAGTTCATAAAGCCGTGCAAAATAATTATTTTGAAGAGATGCGTGATCAAATTCTACCACGTGATCCACCCACCTAGTGTAAGATGGACTCTTACCAGAGTTGCAGGACTCTATTGCAGAATCAAATGCACTCAGTATGATAAATCATCATCAATCAGACATCACATATCCTTCAGGAACAAAGTGTCCAGTGCTTCAAGTATATCTTATGCCTCGTACACACGAAGGGACTATCCCGCGGGATTATCCCCTGGACTCAAGTCCAGGGGATAATCCCCTCATGTGTGGGCCTTCGACGGACTTTTTTTCAAAAAGTCCGGCGGACTAAAGTTTTAAGTTTTGTTTTAAAATTATCCGCTGGACTTGGCAGTCCGGCGGACAATCCCGCCGTTAGTAGGCTAGTCCGCCGGACTTTTGAAATGAACGGACTTGCCGCTCATCGGAAAGTCCGTTCATTTAGCACGTGACTTCAGGTACGTAGCTAGCGTAGGCAGTAAATGCCGGCGCGCTAGCTCCGTCACCTGGCATGGATTTAAAGGGACTCCCCGCGCCGAAAAACGGCGTGGGGGTCCCCCCCAAATCCATCTCAGACCCTTATCCGAGCACGCAGCCCGGCAGGCCAGGAAGGGGGTGGGGACGAGCGAGCGCCCCCCCCCTCCTGAGCCGTACCAGGCCGCGTGCCCTCAACATGGGGGGTGCCCTGGGGAAAGGGGGGCTCCCAGATTCCGATAAGCCCCCGCCCGCAGACCCCGACAACCAATGGCCAGGGTTGTCGGGAAGAGGTTCTTGTCCTCATCAACATGGGGACAAGGTGCTTTGGGGTGGGGGGGCCGCACGGCCCCCCTTTCCCCAGGGCACCCCCCATGTTGAGGGCACGCGGCCTGGTACGGCTCAGGAGGGGGGGGGCGCTCGCTCGTCCCCACCCCTTTCCTGGCCTGCCGGGCTGCATGCTCGGATAAGGGTCTGAGATGGATTTGGGGGGGACCCCCACGCCGGCATTTACTGCCTACGCTAGCTACGTACCTGAAGTTACGTTCTAAATGAACGGACTGCTCCGTGTGTGGGCAAGTCCGTTCATTTTCAAAAGTCCCGCAGACTTTTTCCCGCGGATTGTCCGCCGGAGAAGTCCGGGCGTGTGTGGGCAACGCACACGCTCGGAAAGTCCGGCGAAGCCCCGCTGGAAAGTCCGGCGGATTGTCCGCCGGACTAGGTCCAGCGGGCAAAGTCCCTTTGTGTGTATGCGGCATTAGTGGATGTAGGGAAGACGATGTGATCCCTGGATATAAAATGAAGGAAACATCCACATCCGGTTTTACAGTATGTGGATTTTTCCTTCATTTTATATCCACAGAGCACATCCTTTTCCCTACATCCACTGAGATATACTTGAAGCACTGGACACTTTATGTTCCTGAAGGATATGTGATGTCTGATTGATGACGATTTATCATACTGAGCGCATTAGACTCCGTGATAGATTCCTGCAACTCTTGCAAGAGTCCATCTTACACTAGGTGGTGGATCACGTGGTGGAATTTGATCACTCATCTCTTCAAAATAATTATTTTGCATGGTTTTATGAACTACAATTTATGGATATTTATTTCTTTGGACTTTTTGCGTGACACAATTTTTATTATTGTTCACTATTTCATGGACTTATTTTGCCAATTTATAAGCGCTGTATTATTTTTGTTTTATATTTTACCATACAGTACATCTGACTGTTTTTGCAAGCAACTTTCTTCACTATTTTAGTTTTTTATGTCAGCCCGTTTTTTCATTTTTTGTAAAGATTACTTAACTGCTGAGGCACAATGGGCCTAGGTCCCAATTAACGTAACACAATGGGATCAAATCCCCCACCACCCTTGCCCTTTACCCCATTAAATAAGACACTTACAACCATTAGGTTGGAAAGGGCAAGGTCACAGCTTTATTAAATTCCAACACATAACATGTGAACAATTTTAATCAGTGCCAGTCACAGTCGTACTGTGAGCACTCAACCAAAAGAGGGAAGTGGGGCCTGTCCTTACCGTAAGTGCTGAACAGACAGCCTACTTCCAATTTTCCATCAAGGGCATAGCCCATTACAGCAACATTAACTGCTGGCAAGGTCAAGAAAACCCGCAGCAAGCTGTGACATACCATAACAGAGGAAAAAGAGGGGCGGGAGGGTGGGCAACTCTTCCAACCGACTCCTCCGAAAGACCCAGAATTCCCTGGGACACACTTTCCCTGAGCTCAGGCCCATCCCACCCCATCCCCCATATTTCAACCAAACGTTCCCCTTATCCGGCACCTAGCCATGCCCCCATCAGTCAAGGCTCTCTTTCCCTATAGAGGGGGCTCAAGAGGCCTTCATGTGCTCAATTAAAAAAAAAAAGCAAAGTATTATTTGCGTTAAAGTGAAGGTACTGTTCTCTGTGCAGTCTGGGATCCCTGATGGAGCTTTGGCACCTGTACCCCCCTTTAAGCCCAGTTCTGCTTTTCAATGGGGGCACTTCTGCTGCCTCTATAGGGTTCAAAATCTATATGGGATTGATTGGAGGGTGTACTGAACACTGGATGTGCATGTTATACAAAAAGAAGGATATATTGAGGGTGAGATCATTTATTTCCAAACTGATCACATCCCTACGCATATGACTAGCATTTGAAATTGATTATATGTGTTCTATGTGAATTTAGAAAGAAAATATTAGTCAATAGAGACAGACCAGGCAACTGAGAGTTAGAGGGCGGTAAGATGATTTATGTGTAAAGTTTGTAGCCGGTTCAAAGACACCTCTAACAGTCTAGAAAAGACCGTAATGAAATGCACTGAAAGGAAAGGTAATGCAGGGCTGCACATGACAGAAGTGTCAAGTGACACACTTGGCAGCTGACAGAGAGAGGTTCATGTGAGGGGGAGTGTTCTGGGCTGAGAAGGGGAGCGGCCATATAAGTAGGAGGGGCGGTGCCAAAGGGGGTCAGTGTGAGAAGAGACAGAGCTGGAGGAGGCAGTTTTTAACACTGCTCCTCGTTTGTGCTGAACATCCAAGATGGCCGACGGCGGAGCTTTGGCGGCGCTGATGCGGGCGGGGGCGGCGGAACACGGGCCTGAATGGCTCAGGGAACAACTTACAGCTGCTTTGGACGGGACACCACAAGGGCCGGGGGCACAATCGGAAGGTGAGGAGTCTGTGGACGACAGCGTGGTGCATCGCTGCCGCGTGTCTCGCCCGCCAAGGCGCTATTCCCTGGGGGTTACAGCGGGACCATCAAGACCGGTAAGAAGCCCACGGGGTGAGCGGTCCACCCCCCCAGAAAAGCGGTCTTTGAGGGACAGTTCAGGGGGGCCCAGCAGGCAGTCAGGACGCAGGCCTAGTGCGGGAGGCGGGGCCTCGGGCCTACAGCGTGGAGGATCTCCAGGGACCAGCAGCAGTGCTTTTGCAGCCTCACCAACCCCTGAGGCCCTGCACGGGTCTAGGGGGAGTAGGAACACTGGGGGAGGGGGGCCGGGATGAGCAGGAGGATGGCCGGTGCACCAGGCTCCTCAGGAACCACGTCCCCCCCAGCAGCTCTGAACGAGCTGGGGCGTGGGGATGCAAGGGCCACTCGGGCAACGGCCAAGAGGGGGGCGGCAGCCCTCAGACGTGCCAGCACTGTGGATCTCCCTGCGGCTCTGCACGAGTCGGGGGGGGACAGAAGGAGCAGAGGAGCAACCCGGGGGGAGGGGTGGTGGACTACGCAGCATCAGGCACTAGAGGTGGCCGGACAACAGCAGCAAGCGCTTCAAGGGGGCGCGCGGACAGGAGCGGAGCCCAGGCCGGCCCGCCTGCACAGGAGAGAGGGAGGGCAGACCGATCAAGAAGCGGCACACAGCCGGAGGCAGGCGGACGGAGACGCGATAGTTACAGGAGCACCTCGAACAGGGAGGGTTCTTTGTCATTTGCACAGGAGGAAATGTCGCTGTCGGAAGGTGAACTGTCCGAGGAGGAGGAGGAGCTAAGTCGCCCTATCCCGCCGGTGGAAGCCAGAGCAGCGGCTGTGGGAATCGCGCCCGGTCAGCCCGGTAAGTCCACTGACAACGTTTCTTTCACTAATGCTTTACAAAAATTATTGGGATCAGGTTCCAGTGAGGTGAGGCAGAGGTTACCTCCCGCGCTGCTGTTGGCCGATACGGATCAACCGCGGGTGGCGAGGGGGAATTTTTAAGGTGGGTCGGGCAGATGCTGGAATTGTTGGAAGGGCTGAGGGTGTTGGTGGGCCGGTTTGGAGGACCGGATACTACTCAGACGGCTGGGGTGAGTATGGGGGTGGCTGGAACAAGTGGTGTGGGGGAAGGAGTAGTAGGGGGGGTGGCGGCAAAAGGGACCGCGCCAGACGGACAGAGCTCTATGGAAGAGGGTGGAGCGGACAAGGTGAGTGAGACTGATCAAGGGGTTAAGGAACAAACTACAAGGGATGACATTGTGAGAATGGCGGACGCAGCAAAGTGCGAGGTTTATGTTTGTTTCGAGGGACCTCTGGGGGCCCATTTGAAACAGGACGTAAGGGAGAAGATTTGGAAAAATTCAAATTGGACAGGGTGAAGCCGGATAGCAGTAAAAAGGACGATGAGGAGAAGAGGAGGTATCGTCTTATCCCTCGGACTTTTGCTAATTGGCTTCAGGCGTTTGCCATATTGGCGGGGGTGATTGGTGAGAAGAACCCCGAACATTGCTCGGCGTTGTTCTGTTACATGGGCGCCATTGGGGAGGCCTATCGGGTTTATGGGGGAACGGCGTGGCTGCGCTACGATGAACAGTTCCGGCAGCGGAGGGCGGTTCGGCCGGCGCTGAGGTGGGACCATAAGGACATCAGCTTGTGGATGAGGTTAATGGCGTCTGCCAAGACGCCGGCGCAGTCATTTCAAGGGGGGGCCGGGGGTAGCCACGCAGCAGGATCTCCGGCCGGAAAGAAGTGGGGCGTGTGTTGGCCATACAATGAGGGGGCATGTAAATTTGGAGGAACATGCAAATTCAAGCACGAATGTTCAGGGTGCGGTGGAAATCACACACTGGCCAGATGCTTCAAAAAAGGCAAGCGTGCCGGGGATTTTGGACACAAAAGGGACGACACCGGTGATGTGGGAAAGGATGCAGCCTTTCCTAAATAGATATCCGGATAAGGCGGCGGCAGGGATGCTGAGCACGGGGTTCAGGTATGGATTCAGAATTCCATGCTCATTGACCGTGGTTCCCCGGCCAGCCAAAAATTTGAGGTCAGCTCTACAGCACCCAACGGTGGTGGCAGAGAAATTGGCCAAGGAGGTGGCTCTGGGTAGGATGGCGGGCCCGTTCGAGACAATGCCGTTTGGGGATTTAGTGGTGTCCCCGTTAGGGGTCGTTCCCAAAAAGGAATCGGGAAAATTTCGGCTCATCCACCATTTATCTTTTCCGAAAGGGGGATCGGTTAACGATTTTATAGACCCGGAGGCATGCACAGTGTCGTATACGTCATTTGACGCCGCAGTGCGTTGGGTAAGACGTTACGGACAAGGGGCATTGATGGCAAAATCCGATGTGGAAGCTGCATTTAGACTGTTGCCAGTGCACCCGGGCAGTTTTCGGTTATTGGGGTGTAGTTGGGAGGGACGGTTTTATGTAGATAAGTGTTTGCCGATGGGGTGTTCCATTTCTTGCGCTATGTTTGAAGCGTTTAGTTCCTTTTTGGAATGGGTGGTGAGGGATGTTACAGGGATTGATTCCGTCATCCATTATTTGGATGATTTCCTGTGTGTGGGCCCTCCGGCTTCCAATGTGTGTGCGATACTGTTGTCCACGTTGCAGCACATTGCGGAGAGGTTTCGGGTGCCATTGGCAGCCGACAAGACGGAGGGCCCCCGGACAGAGCTGAGCTTCCTGGGGATAGTAATAGATTCCATGGCCATGGAATGTAGGTTACCTACAGAGAAGCTCGAGGATCTGAGAAGGGTAGTAAGGGAGGTTCACAGTTGTAAGAAGGTGCAGCTACGCGCCTTGCAATCGTTGTTAGGTAAGTTAAATTTTGCGTGCAGGATAATTCCTATGGGGAGGATTTTTTGTCGACGGTTGTCAGGGGCGACGGCGGGGGTGAGGGCCCCTAAACATTTCATCAGGTTGACGAGGGAGCACAGAGAGGACTTGCGCATATGGGATCACTTTCTTGAGCAGTATAATGGGAGGGCAGTGTGGATGTCGGGGCCCGTGAGCAACTTTGATGTAGAATTGGTGACGGACGCCGCGGTATCAACTGGGTATGGGGCGTTTTTTCAGGATCAATGGAGCGCGGGCTCTTGGCCACGGTCATGGGTGGAGGCAGGTTTTAGGAAGAACCTGGTACTACTGGAATTGTTTCCTGTGGTGCTAGCTCTGGAGTTGTGGGGGCAATCTTGCAGGAATCTCAAGTTGAGGTTGAACTGTGACAACATGGGGGTGGTGCAGGTTATCAACAGAATGTCTGCAGCTTCACCCCCGGTCATACGACTGATGCGGCAGTTGGTTTTGCGTTGCATGCAGTTAAACATCTTTCTATATGCTGTGCATATCCCTGGTGTGGAGAACACACTGGCTGACGCCTTGTTTCGCTTTCAGTGGGACAAGTTCAGGGAGCTGGCGCCAGAAGCAGAAGAGGTGGGCGTCCCTTGCCCTGGCTGGATTTGGGAGATAGCGCTGGAGTCATCGCGGGCTGGATACAGCGGTCCGTAAGTGAGGGCACATGGGCAGCGTATTCAAAAACGTGGAAGGAATGGAGGGATTTACAGGCCGAAGCGGAGGCTGGGGAGGAGTTTTTGGATGCCAGGTTGCTGCTGCTTTACTTGGTGTCTAAAGACATGGGGAGGGCAAATCGGTGTCGGCCATAGAAAAGAGGATGGCCGGGATGGCATTTTGGTTCAAGATGCAGAGAAGGGTAGATGTGACGAAGGATTTCTGGGTGAAACAGGCCATTAAGGGTTACAGGAAGTCACGTAGGAGCAAAGACGCACGGCGCCCTATTACGTTTGCGAATTTGGTTGCTGTGACAGACCTAGCCAGGACACAGGCTTTTTGAGAGGACTAACTACGAGCCTTCTGCCCACCGATCATGGGCCCTGGATTTTAAGGGGCACAGGGTGAAGGAGAACATTCAATGCTGTATATATATGTATATATATAATGTGTGTGGTCTTATGCTGTTGGGACATACACTCTGATGCTAGTGTCATGAACTCAAGATGTTAATTGAGTTAGTTGATCCCATTGTCCTCTGCACAATGCAGGAGACGCTCCGTCTGTTACTGGTGGTCTCCTGCTATTGTGATGAGATGTCTTGTGGTGGTAATTATGATAATTTATAATCAACTGTGTTTAGCTCGGTGACCACAAGTCTGACTTGTAGTGAAATCCTGAGTCACATCAGCTGCTTAAAGGAATTAGCTAATTAGTTTATGTTAAGTTGTTACAAGTGTATTGTTAGAATAATATGAGCAGGAGGGGGGATCTCCTCTTCTACTGGATATAAATGTCATCTTTGTAATAAATCTTCAGTCCATGTTTTAGCAACTAAGCAAGTGTCGTCTTGTTTGGTGCTTGGGAGCGGTTGGAATATCTGATATCCGTATCCAGACTGGAAGCAAGTGATATATGACGAACGCACTCAAGAGGAGTGTAGGGACGTTCCGTCACATTGTTGGCAAGCAGTGGGACCATACTTCCTGCAGTCTGGGACATCCAAACCTCCACCTGGATCCAAGGTCCAGATAGCAGGAGAGGAGGAGAGGTACAGATACCAGCCGCCATGGAAGAGGAATTCAGGAGGAGGTTGTGAGAGATGCAGCTACAGCACAGAGGACCAGTATCAGAGCAGGTCCTGCTGGGATGGTTTGATTCTATTCGCTGCGAACTCTGGAAGGAAGCGCTAGCCCGTGAGCGGCGTCACCAGGGAAAAGTTCTCCCCTCCAACCAGGAAAGGTACTGGTCGCAGTATGGATTGCGGGTGCTGTTTTTGGGAGAAAAACCGCACAAGGAGCAGACAGCTGAATTAAGCAGGCTCATCTGGGCAGAGATGAAGCTGGATGAGAGTTACAGAGCCCTCCGGTGGCATGTATCCCAAGCATGTCCTTGGATAGCAGATGACAGCCCAACGGAAGGCTTAAGCTACGGCGGCCTGGGACTGTTGTATGTGAAGCTGACAGGAGACTCTAACTTTGGGAGTGATTTGGAGTGGCGGTTGGATGAAATCATGGATTTCAGAAAAGGGCTACTGAACGTCTCGGAAGTGCACTGGGCACTGGAAGATTTGGAGTTTCTGGTCGATCAGGAATGGGAGCTGGAAATTGCCTACAGACGGCTGCTAGACTCTGCTCAGTGCCAGGGCTGGGCTCCCTTTGCCTGGGACTATAAGGAAATGCCAACGGACAACTCGGAAATCCTGGCTGAAGAGTCAGCAATGTGGCAGAGTAACAGTGTGCTTTGCCAACCTGCCCCCGCAGCTATGGATGCGGAGGTCTTATGGCGGATGCAGCAAGTGCTGACTGACCTTGATGATCCTGTTTCTGCATGGGATGATCTTGGATGGAGGAATGTGCCTGTCCAGCAGCATGCCAGGGAATCGGCAGTGGAAAATCTGGAAATTGCCACCCCAGAAACTGAAGTGCTGACAACCGGCCAGAGCTCTGCCAACCTCTGCTCAGCACTGATAGCATCTTCTGGGTTCCATGGACAGGAGATGGTGAATCTATATCCCCAGACACCAGTTACAGAGACAGGGGATTTAATAGACTTTTCTGCTGAGGAAAAACAGCCTGATGAGCCTCCATCAGAAGAGCTGGTATTAGGGCCAAACTTCATTGAGCTCTGCCCAGCACCAACAGCAGTATCTGTGGAGTTCCAGGAAGCCGGGGCAGTTGGCCCCTCTCTCCGGCGACAAGCTGATGTAGTGAAGCTGCTACTCCCAGCTGAATCACTGGCAACAGGGCAGAGCACCGCTGGCCTCTGCCTACCACCTACAGTGTCTCTACAGCTTCAAGAAGCTGGGGCAATCGGTCACACTGTCCAGCAGCAGACGGCGCCCCAGAATGATAACACCAACCCAGCTAAAGTGCTGGCAACCGGACAGAGGGTCCAAGACCTCTGCCCCACACTTGTGGCAGTTCTGGAGGCCCAGGGTGAGGAGGTGGTGGTCACTCCCGAGCAGCAGCTCAGGACCCAAGGAGAGGATGCAATCTGCACTTCACAACTGCAGCTTGAGCTGATATCGGTGGATGGGACTTCAGTCCCCACTTGTATACCCCAGGGATGCTGGGCGGTCGGCCCAGATCCCCAACAGCATGATGGAGTGAGCCCAGTCACCCTGTCTTCTCTCCAGCGGCTGAAAAGACTCCAGGGAGAAGGGCCAGTCCAGGCCTCTCCCCAGCGGCGGATATGTTCCATGAGAGAGGCAGAGGTTGGCTGGGTGAGTGCTCTGTTTGAAACAATTTGTTTGGGGTACTGTGTGGGTACAGGCATTAGAGGACTGGAACTATGGACTAACTTCGGAGTCAACCCGTCTGGGGTCTCCTCCTGTGTTAGTCTCCTGCCGAAAGGGGAGAAATGTGACAGACCTAGCCAGGACACGGGCTTTTTGAGAGGACTAACTACGAGCCTCCTGCCCACCGATCATGGGCCCTGGATTTTAAGGGGCACAGGGTGAAGGAGAACATTCAATGCTGTATATATATGTATATATATAATGTGTGTGGTCTTATGCTGTTGGGACATACACTCTGATGCTAGTGTCCTGAACTCAAGATGTTAATTGAGTTAGTTGATCCCATTGTCCTCTGCACAATGCAGGAGACGCTCCGTCTGTTACTGGTGGTCTCCTGCTATTGTGATGAGATGTCTTGTGGTGGTAATTATGATAATTTATAATCAACTGTGTTTAGCTCGGTGACCACAAGTCTGACTTGTAGTGAAATCCTGAGTCACATCAGCTGCTTAAAGGAATTAGCTAATTAGTTTATGTTAAGTTGTTACAAGTGTATTGTTAGAATAATATGAGCAGGAGGGGGGATCTCCTCTTCTACTGGATATAAATGTCATCTTTGTAATAAATCTTCAGTCCATGTTTTAGCAACTAAGCAAGTGTCGTCTCGTTTGGTGCTTGGGAGCGGTTGGAATATCTGATATCCGTATCCAGACTGGAAGCAAGTGATATATGACGAACGCACTCAAGAGGAGTGTAGGGACGTTCCGTCACAGTTGCAATGAGGGAACAACTTTCAGTGGTGTGCCAGTCGGGGTATGAAAGATTGCTGTTTGGGGCGGCTTTTTCACTGGCGTTTTTTGGTGCTTTTAGGATCGGGGAGTTAGTTAGCCCCTCAAAGGGGGTGGCGGGGGGCTTGTTGGCCCAGGATGTTTGTATGTTGGGGGACAGGGTTTCAGTTAGGTTGCGGAAGTCCAAAACAGATCAAGGCGGCAAGGGGATACAGGTGAGTCTATATGCATTACACGGATGTGAGGTTTGCCCGGTGAAGACAGTGTCGAGTTTTTTGGGAGTGAGACAGGGGGGAGAGGGTCCATTGCTATTGCATGCGGACGGAAGTTACCTGTCCAGGTTTCAATTTATAGCGGTTTTGAGAAAGTGTTTGGGGAGGTTGGGATTGAACAGCCACGCCTACGCTTCACACTCCTTCCGCATTGGGGCGGCTACAGAGGCCGCCAGGCGCGGGTTGGATGAAGTGGATGTGCGAAAGTTGGGAAGATGGGAGTGGCAACGATTTCGGACATATATCCGGCCACAGTTGGTATGTGAATAAAAAAAAAAAGAAAAAGAAAAGGGTTGTTGAGAGGATGTTACTGTATTGGGGCCGGATGTTGGGGGAGGGGAGTAGTGTGTTGATTGTGTTGGTAACGATGTGCTTGTGTTTCAGATGCAGGGCGTCAACTCCTGGTCTGGATCCTCGGCCATTCGTATGTGTGTTGGGGTGCCAGGAGAGGGGACGTGAGACCAGGTGGGAGACAGCTGGGTATTTCCAGGCGCCAGGCAGTTATACGTTGGTTGGGGCGGCCGGGTATGATGTGGGGCAGGGTGGTCCCAGAAGTGGAGAGATACGCATGGCTGGACAGACCACCTGATGTGTTGGTTATTCATGCTGGTGGGAATGACCTGGGGGTTCGGACAGTGAGAGACTTGATAACAGACATAAAGGCGGATTTGATGTTCCTCCGGGCCACCTTCCCTGGGACACTTTTGATTTGGTCTGATATGGTGGCTAGGACGACTTGGCGTATGGCGAGATCGGTATACAGGATTAACAAAGCCCGAATACGGATCAACAAGGTGGTGGGCAGGTTCATAGCATGACAAGGTGGCCTAGTGATCCGCCACCGGGAATTGGAGGTTAATGTGGGCATGTATTTGAAGTGGGATGGGGTACATCTCACCGATGTGGGGATTGATTTATGGTCCTTGGGATTGCAGGAGGGGATTCAAGCAGCCCTGCGGGTGTGGAGGTGCCATCAAGGGTGAGGGGTCTCCCTTTTCAGGCTGTGGCGTTGTTGTTTTTGTTGGTCAGTGATGGCAGCAGTTATACAGGTGGTAAGTGGGTGGGGGGCTCATCAATAGATGGCCCCTCCTGGTACATCAAACGTTGTTGATGTTTAATGGTATTGTGCACTGCGGGAAAAGTTGGTTATCGGGTGGTACAGAGTGAGACCCATGGGTCTGTATATCCCGCAGTGCCCCCTGGTGGTTGATATCGTTTGATATCATGGTTATGGTATATAGCACTTAGCGCCGTCACTGACCAATAATAAGTGGGTGTTAACCTGTTTTTGTTTTACAGTTTTCAGAAAGGATCTGAAGGGGTTAATGTTATCGTGTTATTTATGGTTATTTATGTTTATTTATGTTTTATTGGTAAATAAGAAAATTTGGAGTTTCTTATTTTGGAATTTAATAAATAGCTGTTATGGCCATTTAACTCCAAAGGAAAATGGTGTGGTCTCTTATTTTAGTAAATAAGTTAAGTTATATGGGAGTTTGTGGTCCAGCTATGGGGTCTTATCTTGGCTACACTGGTCATGCAGTTTTATTGGCTCTTGCAGGGTTATGAGGTTTTTACTAGATTGTTTGTATTTCTTTAGCATTTTTTAGGCGTGTTGCTGTTACTATTACAATGCAACAGTACGTTTCAAGTTTGTAATGGAATGTAAAGATATTTTGATCTATGTCTGATTATATGTAATGTGAAACTTCTTCAATAAAAATACTGAAAAGAAAGTTTGTAGCCGGTTAGTTAATGAAAATCAGGAAAAGCAGTTATACTGAAAAGTACATTTCACAGACAGGGAGCAGTAGGAGACTGCAGATTCAGAGATGGAGTGGAACAATACATTTTCTCAGGCAGCCACAAGGAACAGAAGCTGAATTACAATGTTAGAGGGAAAGTAAAATAACACCATTAAATATAAAAAGTAAAAGCTGATTCCACATCAGTGTACTGCATATAGCTTTAAATGTATCCATTCTGATTTAAAGAAGGACGTATCTTTTATTGTAGCCCCTATATTTTATATATCACAGGTCATAATTTACAAGATGACATTATGGCAATTTTTGTTACTAATGATTCAAAGCATTGCTTAAAATACCCTGGTATAAAATGCCTACATATTATTTTCTTGCATACTATACACAGTCTATCCATACAATCTACTGTGGGATAGTTGTTTTTTCATTGAGTGGATAACTAACACAAACGTATGTTAAAGGTCCTTTGCGGCTGGGTTCACACTGGTACGACACAACAGTCGTACGACTGTGGATCCGACTTTGCCCTGCGTCTTGAAGTCCGACATCCATCCACTTCAATGAACAGGGATCTGACTTTGATCCCAGACAATACCAGGCACTGTGTCTGGTATGAATCTTTAGGGAAAAAAAAAAACGGCATGGGTTCCCCCAAAATCCATACCAGACCCTTATCCCGGCAGGTCAGGAAAGGGGAGGGGAACGAGCAAGCACCCTCCTCCTCCTGAACCGTACCAGGCCGCATTGCCCTCAACATGGTGGGGTGGGTGCCCCCCCACCCCAAAGTACCTTGTCCCCATGTTGATGAGGACAAGGGCCTCTTCCCCACAACCCTGGCCATTGGTTGTCGGGGGCTGCGGGCGGCGGGCTTATCGGAATCTGAAAGCCCCCTTTAACCCGGCCCCCCACCCTATGTAAATGAGTATCGGGTACATTGTACCCCTACCCATTCATCTAAAAAAAGTGTCAAAAATAAAAACACAGTACACTCTCCGGTTCTTCTCCCTCTATCCGCTGTCTTCTGCTGGATTTTCTCTGCTCGCTTCTCCCTCTGCTCTTCTTCCTATGTGGATTATGCGCTCTCTCCCGCTCTATTGCTGGGTGCGCGGTGTGCCACTACTTATATTGGCATGGGGCAGGGGTCACCGGGTAACGTCATGTGGAGGCCCGCCCCTTATGACATCACCGCCCGGGTATGATGGGGCAGTTATAGAGGCCCTTGCCCTCATCAACATGGGGGACAAGGTGCTTTGGGGTGGAGGGCACAGGGCCCCCCTGCCCCAAAGCATTCATCCCCCAAATTGAGGGCATGTGGCCTGGTATGGTTCAGGAGGGGGTGGGGCGCTCGCTCGTCCCCACCCCTCTCCTGACCTGCCGGGCTGTGGGCTCAGATAAGGGTCTGGTACGGATTTTGGGGGACCCCACGTCATTTTTCGGTGTGGGGGTTCCCCTTAAAATCCATACCTAACCGAAGGGCCTGGTATGCTCTTGGAGGGGGAACCCATGCTCTTTTTTTAAATTTGGCATGGAGTTTCCCCCAAAGATTGGTACCAGACACAGTGCCTGGTATTGTCTGGGATCAAAGTCAGATCCCCATTTATTGAAGTCGGATGGATGTCGGACTTCAAGTCGCAGGGCAAAGTCGGATCCACAGTCGTACTACTGTCGTGTTGTATCAGTGTGAACACAGTCTAAAGAATATACACTCCAATTTTCCCCAAAATACAAACTCCCAATTTAATTTATCCCCAGCAAAACATTTTTAAGTAGGATATGTGTGAGAAATTATGTATATAGCCCTACAGAACAGACAGTCCACGGTCCACATGGGCTTTGCTGCTAAACTGCAGACAAGAAACAGTAACCTTTATTCAGGGAAAGACATAGAGCATACCATAGATGCAGCTGGAAACTTATAAACAATGCCATCTAGTGGATGAAGAATATATCTCTACTAAATACTGATGTACAGTAGTTGCACATAATACAATGCTGTATTCCAACAATATGTCAGTTTAACGGGCTGGAAAACTGTTTCCTGTTGTTATTTTACCCTAGTTGAGCCAACATCATGGAGTGTCTGCAAATGCCTTTCATCTCCATAAACTGACCCTAAATACTTTTATTATACCGGCACTTGCAAACTTTGGAATTTGGTATAGTTCCCCAAAACTTCAAAGTTGGCAATTGCCTCAGAAGGAAGCCTTATAAGTACATAGGTGTGAGCCAACTGATTCCACCTGTTCTTCATATGAGCAATATAAAGTAAATTTCTTGGTAAATTAGCCCAACTAGGTTACACTGACTACAGGATTAATTTTGTTACCAGCGAACCTTTGTTTAACCTTTTTGTATATAGGTGAAGTTACCCTTTTTTTACATCTCCATGCGCATGATTGACTGTTGAAGCAAACAAAACTTTTTATGACCACGTGAATTTTTTTTTTTACATTGGAGCAAGATCATTACATTTGATCTCAATCTGCATTGAAGATATTAAAGTTGCATTTAATAAATGTTTAAAAGATTGTCACAAACCTGTCTTCAGTATCATCTATGTCTACATAGATGTATTGCCTACATTGGGAACCCCTTGTTCATGAACCCCGCACTTGCTTTTTGTTGTTCGTTTCATGATATACAGTCTGGATCTATTACAATGAGCCAAGCATATCCTCGTATAGTGTGTACTTGCCTCAGTCCATAGCACTTATTGTGGATTCTTTCTGTTCTCTCCTTCCTTTGCTATCTATATCAATTACCATTTTTCAATTTTTCCAATCATTGAAGATGCCCCCCAGCACACACACATAGCAGGTGAATGACAGCCTCAGATGTGCATGTTGTGCAGAGGGGGTTGTGCCCATTCCCTCCACTCAGGTCTCAGACTACACTCAGTTCTGTGCTCTATGCTCTGCAGTGTGTGACATCAGATTTCCGCTTCGTGCCTCTGGAAGCTGAGAAATACCATCTAAACTGTGTGCTTTGAAAGGCTAAAGAGGGCTGCAGATAAGCAGGCTTATGTAGGAGGATTGAATTCATCACTATGTATCACCTGAGGATAGTCTCTTTAGTAGGCTTGTGTAATGGTTTATAATCACTTTAAGGCTAGGTTCACACCATCACCGCATGCGGCTCACAGCAGGGGTCCGGTGCGTCCCTGTTCACCGTTTCAGGTCTGATTTCAGCCCGAATTTTGGGCTGAATTCGGACCTGAAACGGACCAAAAGACACACAGGGTTCCTGTGCAAATTCGCAATGAACCCAGCAGACGCAGTCGCCCCGAAACATCGAGTACCCATCCGCAAGAAAAATTCTGGTTGGTTTAATGGCACGCTTACTCTACTGAAACGGGAACACAGAAGAGCAGAAAGAGCCTGGAGAAGAAACACCACAAAGGAAAATCACACAAACTACAGAATACTCACCGAGAGATATCATAAAGCCATTTTCACAGCAAAAAAAGAACATGTCTCAAACACCCTCTCAAAAGCCTTAAACCGACCACGGGAACTTTTCAAACTAGTCGCCCAGAGCCCCTAGGAAACGAAACTCAAGAATACTGCAACAAATTATCAGATTTTTTCATCAACAAAATAGACAACATTCAGAAAATAATTCAACAAAAAAAAACAACAACCAGCTCTACTCAACTCAACCCAGGTAAGGAATTTTACATCCACAGCGTACAAGCACCACATTTTTCACTTACCCCGATCACAACGGATGAAACCAAAAATGTCATCAAGAGCCTCCGAGACAGCACCTCGCCAAACGACATCATCCCCACAAAACTCTTGAAAGAATGCTCCGACATTCTGGCCCCCGCTATCACACACCTAGTAAATCAGTCGTTCAAAGAAGGATTGGTTCCGAATTCCCTCAAGCAAGGCATCATCAAACCATTACTAAAGAAACCCAACCTCGACCCCAAGGATCCGAACAATCGCAGACCGGTAACAAGCCTGAACACCATTTCCAAGATCATGGAGAAAGCAGTAGTACAACAGCTTCAACTTCATCTGGACACACACAAGCTCCTAGACCCACTACAATCGGGCTTCCGCCCAGGCCATGGCACAGAAACGGCACTTCTGAAAATATGGGATGACGCCCTAGAAGCAGCGGATGAGGGAGAATCGTGTCTTCTGGTATTGCTGGATCTCAGTGCGGCGTTCGACACAGTGGACCACAACATGCTTCTCAGCCGCCTCAAGGAAGTGGCAGGAGTTACAGATGGAGATCTGCCATGGTTCGCTTCCTTCTTAGGAAACCGGTCACAAACAGTGAAACTAGGAGCCTTCACTTCGGAAACTCGGGCAATCACTTATGGAGTCCCTCAAGGATCACCATTGTCACCAGTACTGTTCAACATTTACATCCGACCACTCTTCAAAATTATTAGCAAATTGGATCTGTGCTTCCACTCATACGCGGACGACACTCAACTGTACTTCCGGATCACCGGACAAAAAGACCAATACCAGGAACTAGGAAAAT
Organism: Lithobates sylvaticus; assembly: GCA_028564925.1. Classification (NCBI taxonomy): domain Eukaryota; kingdom Metazoa; phylum Chordata; class Amphibia; order Anura; family Ranidae; genus Lithobates; species Lithobates sylvaticus. Next base: position 108,547,320 of record CM053029.1, on the reverse strand, counting down.
GTCTCACATTGATAGATGACTGGATGACCACTAGCTCCCTCAAACTAAATGGATCAAAAACAGAATTACTGCTCCTCGACGCAAACTCAAGGAAAAAGACGAAGACCCCTTGGACACCACCAACCATCTTGGGACAGACCATCCTTCCAAGCAACAAAGCCAAAAGCCTCGGAGTAATCTTTGATTCAGAGATGACAATGGAGGCACAAATAGGATCCGTAATCAGCGGATCCCACCATCTCCTTCGCATGCTACGCAGACTCATCCCCTTCATCCCGGAAAAGGAAAAAGCGGTAGTAGTAGGAACGATCATCAATTCACGGCTCGACTACGCAAACTCACTCTACATAGGATTACCGGATTACCAGATTGCGCGCCTTCAAATTGTCCAAAACACAGCAGCAAGAATAGTCACCGGAAAGAAACCCTGGGAATCCATCTCCCCATCCCTAAGGATGCTCCATTGGCTCAAGGTAAAAGACAGGATCACATTCAAGACCCTCTGCCTCACCCACAAATGTACACAAGGAAATGCGCCTCAATACCTTTGTGAGAAAATAGAAAAATACATACCGAATCGCAGACTTCGATCAACAAACCAAAATCGCCTTCTCATCCCCAAAGCCTGCTACAAATCGAAGGGAGAACGAAGATTCGCAGTACAGGGACCCCGGCTATGGAATGCTCTACCAAACAACATCCGCATGGAAGAAAACCATCAGGCCTTCAGGAAAAAACTCAAGACCCACCTCTTCTAATACATGGCATCCCAACATGAGCAGTCAAGCGCCTCGAGGCGATTCAGTTCGCAGTTGCAGCGCTATACAAATCATTCATTCATTCATTCATTCACTGTGGAGATATGTGAATGGCTCCATAGAGAGCTATTGCCAAACTCGCATCCAATTTGCAATGGTGTGAACCCAGCCTTAAAGGGGTTGTAAAGGTACATGTTTTTTTCACCAAAAATCTGATTAGCAGCCCCCCAGCCCCCGTTTTCTTACCTTAGCCTTCGAAAGTCCCGCGTCGTGAACGCGTTGGCTTCTCGACTAGGCTTCTCGGCTCTTTCATTGGATGATTGATAGCAGCACAACCATTGGCTCCCTCTGCTGTCAATCAAATCAATTATGCGGCGCGCCGAGGGGTGGGGCCGAGTGATGCTATAGCCGTCGACTGTATCACTGTATCACGGGAGCGCGCCCACAAGCTAAACCCCTTGGGAGAGCGCTTCCCAGAGGGGGTTTAGCGGTTGCAGGGAGGAGCCGAGGGACTCCAGAAGACGAGGATCGGGGCCACGAACGAACTGCAACACTGGAGGTAAGTATGACATGTTTGTTATTTAAATTTTTTTTTAAAAAGGAACCTTTACAACCACTTTAAGCCTTTGCAGTGCATGAGAGCAACATGAGACAGCTGTCAAATGGTAATGAGGGTTAAATGACCAATAGGGTTAGCGGTAATAGGGTTAGCAGTATTTACAATAAGAACTGCCATTATGAAGAGGCACTAGTCCATAGGAACCAGTGAGGCATAATCTTACATCTACACTACACCTACACTACACTTTCAGAAGATGGGAAGATGAAAAACCCTCTGGGCAACTGTCACCAACTTTGCATCACAGCAAAAAAAAAAAAACCTTCCTCAGGCCAAAGGCAGTCAGATCAGTCGCCTAGATCAAAATATTACCATCCTTTTTTCAGTAACTTAGTAGCTAAGGGGAAATAAAGGAAAATTGTTTGGATACATTTATTTCACTTCATCTGAAAGCTCTAAATAACGATTCAGATATTCATTTATTTTTTATAAGGCAGAATGGTTTATATTAAGGAAACATTAAGCCACACTCTAATCGGCTGCCTTCTGGATCTTCTGTGAGCAGTAAGTCATCTCACAGCAGGTGACCAGTGCCAAAAAACATTGTTATCCTTTTCATACTGAGGTCCTTTGTCATAGATAGAGATAGGGCATGACTAAGTACTTGAGAGTGAAATGCATAAAAGTGTTTCTTGGCACTGGAGACCTGCTACAAAATGGCTTATTGTTCCGGTAAGTAGCAGAGTTCAGTCCAGTGTCTGGTTGATTGGATATACAGAGGGTGGCAAAGCTTCAGCATGCACCTTCTGTGTCTATTATTGCTGATTTTTTTGTAATATTGCACAGCTTGTCCCTGGTAAGTTTTGTATCACAGCTTGGATTTGTGATGGTTACAACCTCACTTTAATGCCCTGTACACACGATAGGATTTTGCGACAACAAAATCCAAGGGATTTTTTTCCGACGGATGTTGGCTCAAACTTGTCTTGCATACACACAAAGTTGGTCGGAAGTTCCGAATGTCAAGAACGCAGTGACGTACAACCAGTGTTGGTCATCTTACTTTAAAAAAGTAATTAGTTAAGTTACAAATTACTTCTCCCAAAAAGTAATTGCGTTAGTAACTCAGTTACTACATTGGAAAAGTAATTAGTTATGCAGCAAAGTTACGCAGCAAAGTAACTGGCTTTTTTTTTAAATATTCTGTACGTGTAACTAAGAGGCGGGTCTAGTATTACTGTAACCAAGGGGCGCATTTATTGTTATTGTTATATATCATGTAACCAAGGGGCTGCTCTATTATTACTCTAACCAAGGGGCAGATCTGTTATAGTGTGTAAGCAAGGGGCGGGTCTATTATTATTATATCGTGTAAGGGGCGGATGGCTACAGAAGAGGGCGAATGTTAAAATAATGGGCAGAGCTCGATATATAACAATAATAATAAATGCGCCCCTTGGTTACAGTAATACTAGACCCGCCCCTTACTTACACGATAGACTGCCCTTGCAGAGTAGCACGAGCATCAGGAGCGTGCGGCATCGCCTCGTACAATTACTGTTAACTGCGCCTGCGCGGTGTAGAGTTCACTCAGAACGGCTTAGGTTCGGCAATTTTCGGAAGCTCCGTAGTCCTTCGTACTGCTCAAGCCCTGCGCCTGCGCAGTACAGGGGGTCCTTATCCGGCGGGGGAACTTTTTCGGCAGGACACCGGAATTACACTACTGCCATCTATTGGTGGTAGATGTAATTGGGGTAACTAAGCCAAAGTAATGGGAACTGAGTTACCATGAGGGGAAAAGTAATCAGTTAGATTACTCGTTACCCTCTAAAGTAACTGCGTTAGGTAACTCAGTTTATTTTAACTCAGTTACTTACATCACTGCGTACAACACGGACGATGAGCCGAAAAGAATTAAGTTCAATAGCCAGTGCGGCTCTTCTGCTTGATTCCGAGCATGCGTGGCACTTTGTGCGTCAGAATTGTATACACACGATTGGAATTTCCCGATTTTGTTGTCAGAAAATTTGAGAACCAGATCTCAAATTTTGTGTGATGGAAATTCCTATGGAAAATGTGTGAATTTCCGACAACAAGGTCCTATCACACATTTTCCATCGGAAAATCCTATCGTGTGTATGGGGCATACTTTACACTGACCAGTCTAATCATATTAGACTGCGATAGACCACCTAGAGGAGGAGCACGATTCGGATGTTCTCCGTCACGCCCACCTTGCCACCCATCGATGTCATCATCGTAAGAAAAACAAACGCCATGTGTCGCTGACAAGGAAGAGAGAATTTTCTGGCTTTTTTCATTTATAGCGCAAAATGTAATAGCACCGAAAGCTGAAAATTGGTCTGGTTAGGAAGGGGGTTTAAGTGCCCAGTGGCTTTAACCAATATGGCTGTGAGGAGAGGTTAAAGCAAGAGCCCGTTGTGTTGATCCAAGTGGACCATCGGGATATACCGCAGGAAATTTGGTACAGAGACCGAGGCTGGGGGATAAGCCACAGGCACGTTGGATCTCCCTAATAAGAGATCTAGCCAGCTGGTAAGCTGCAGTAGTTTTATTGGTGGAGGATCTCCCCTTGGTGTACCCTGTCACATCTTTGAGGGTGTTGTGTGCAGTGTCACTTTTGAAGATTGAAGACCCACCTCTCTTCTAATTGTGGACTCTCTACTTTAATTGTAGTCTATCTACATACATTTTTTATTCACCTTTATTTCTTTTTCTTTTCTTTTTCACTGTTAATATTCCAATTAACATCACGTTGGTTATTGAATAATAGTACACATGTGAACGAGATTGAATAATATTTATTGCATGGTAGCAGTATTTAATTACACTGCAATTTGTAGCACTTATTGATATATAAGCATATAGCTCATCACGTATACTTTATAATTTTCTATAAATAATTTTATATATATATATATATATATATATATATATATATATATACACACTCACTGGTCACTTTATTAGGTACACCTGTTCAATTGCTTGATAACACAAATTGCTAATCAGCCAATCACATGGCATAGTGGCTTTGAACGTGGCATGGTTGCTGGTATCATACTCATACGGGCTGATCTAAGTATTTCAAAAACTGCTGATCTACTAGGATTTTCACACACAACCATCTCTAGGATTGATATATAAGCATATAGCTCATCACTTATACTTTATGATTTTCAGCGTAGCTTTTTCCTTGTTTAATCATATTACTTATCTTTTGGTTTTATTTGAATATATTTGTATGTTGTTGCTAACACCCAAGAAAGGTGATAGCTAAAATAAATTGTGTAATAGTTTTTTTTTTTTTAACAGACAATGTCCAGACGATTCATTTTAAAGGCTAAGTTCACCTTTGACCTGTATTTAGGGTGAAACGTGGAACATTTTCCGGCTCCTGCCCCATCTCCCCCCGATCCACTTTCCCTGTGACAGTGGGCAGGGGTCCTTCCCCCCGCACCCGCTGTAACTTTTTGAAAACAGCGTAGCTGTGCAGGGCTTCATTCACTCAGCCGCATCATTCATTCACAGATTCCTGTGACTGGATGATGCAGTAGACAGACTTGTAGTTTCAATGGGCTGTGGGGTGCTGGTCAGCGCTCCTGTTGTCCACTGACATGTCCTCTGGCTTTCAAACAGACATCCCATACAGAGGTATGGGCTGAAAGCTGGGGCCATGTCTGCAGAAGCCCATTTAACACCTGTGATTTACTGATCATGGGCACAATGTTTTCCAGGTTCCTGGAGGAAAAAATAACAAATGCACATTCTTTCTCTGTCAGAAGAAGCAAGTTTGGGGGATCATTGCACATCAGTAGCAAAATAGTTTCTGAAAAAACACTACAAGAAAATATTACGTTTTTTTTGATATTTCTGTGCTTTTACCTGCACTTTTTTAGAATGGTAACGGTCTTTCAAAAAATAACTTATATATATATATATATATATATATATATATATATATATATATATATATATATATATATACATACACTCACCGGTCACTTTATTAGGTACACCTGTTTAATTGCTTGATAACACAAATTGCTAATCAGCCGATCACATGGCAGAAACTCAAGGCATTTAGGCATCTAGACGTGGTGAAGATGACTTGCTCAAGTTCAAACCGAGTATCAGAATAGAGAAGAAAGGGGATTTTAGTGACTTTGAACGTGGCATAGTTGCTGGTGCCAGACGGGTTGATCTAAGTATTTCAAAAACTGATGATCTACTGGGATTTTCATGCACAACCATCTCTAGGGTTTACAGAGAAGGTTCCGAAAAAGAGAAAATATCCAGTGAGCGGCAGTTGTGTGGAGAAAAATGCATTGTTGATGTCAGAGGAGAATGGGCAGACTGATTTGAGATGATAGAAAGGCAACAGTAACTCAAATAACCACTCATTACAACCAAGGTATGCAGAATACCATTTCTGACAGCACAACAGTTCGAACCTTGAAGCAGATGGGCTACAGCAAGAGAAGACCACACCGGGTGCCACTCCTGTCAGTTAGAAACAGGAAACTGAGGCTACAATTTGCACAAGCTCACCAAAATTGGACAATAGAAGATTGGAAACATGTTGCCTGGTCTGATGAGTCTCGATTTCAGCTACAACATTCAGATGGTAGGGTCAGAATTTGGAGTAAACAACATGAAAGCATGGATCCATCCTGCCTTGTATCAACGGTTCAGGCTGGTGGTGGTGTAATGGTGTGGGGGATATTTTCTTGGCACACTTTGGACCCCTTAGTACCAATTGAGCATCGTTTAAATGCCACGGCCTACCTGAGTATTGTTGCTGACCATGTCTATCCCTTTATAGACATGGTCACTGTACTCCAATGGCCTCCACAGTCACCAGATCTCAATCCAATAGAGCACCTTTGGGATGTGGTGGAATGGAAAATTTGCATCATGGATGTGCAGCCGACAAATCTGCAGCAACTGTGTGATGCTATCATGTCAATATGGACCAAAACCTCTGAGGATTGTTTCCAACACCTTGTTGAATCTATGTCATGAATAATTAAGGCAATTCTGAAGGCAAAAGGGGGTCCAACCCCGTACTAGCAAGGTGTACTTAATAAAGTGGCCGGTATTATATAATATGTTGTCTTTTTCTAATAAAAGGATTAATTGAAGTTAATGACTTATTGAGTAGGATTATGATAACATTGAAAAATGTGAAAAGTTGTTCGAATGGGAATTTCCATATTTAGATATAATTTTGTAGATATTTTGTTTTAACACATTCAGATAACTAAAGCTCTCCTGTGCTGAGTGGTATTGCTATTTGCAATGTTACAATTTTCTTGCATGTTAACAAATCAATTAAATACTTATTTTAAATATAAAAACATACAATTTTATTGATATATCAAAATAAAAAAATAATAATAAAAGCATTATGCAATTCACACAGTCTATTTCTGTCATCATTTCATAGTGGTGACAATAATGTAGTTTCCAACATGTTTCGCCTGGATGGCCTTCTTCAGAGGAAATGCTGCTAACAGGTTTCAGATTGATAATCTGCAAGGACTGTTTTTAAATAATGGAATAACCATATAGTTACATAAGCATTAAGGATAGTTTAGGAGTCTCAAAAATTAACCAAGCAGCAGGTTATCTAGTTGCCGCAGGGGGTACAAATGGGCCCAGAGCAGGTAGTACCAAAAATAGATTCCAGAGAGCACCCCACCATTTTTGTTCTCTATGCTCCAGTGTTGGGAAACCAACAACAAGACGAAAAGAGACTGTGTGATTTGCATAATTGTCAGAAACCATGAAATCAGACCGAGACAGAAGTACAGTTAAATCACACTTGTTTAATAATAAAAGGAAAAAGAACAAACGTAGTCAAAACATAGCCAAAGTTCAGTAGCTGGAACGGATAGTCAGCCAAGTCAGAAGTCAGGGATCAATATAGTGGAACAGCAAGCAGGATCTGGAGCCAGATGGGATGTCAGCAAAGTCAGTCTTTAAACAGGAACGCAGGAGATAGTTTCTTGTGATGTGACCAAGGAAAAGGCAGAGCTCCTTTGGACTGGACGGCAGGACTGACGAGCAGGATATCAACAGCTGAGTAACTGTTGAGAGAGATGGGAGCTGGCAATTAGCCCATAGCTGAAGGGCCAGCTCAGAGAAGGAAGGGCTGAACCCAGCCCTGACAGTAATGCTTTTATTCATATTTTAACCTTTTGATACATAAAATAAATTGTTTAATCTTATTATTAAAAGTATTATTTTTAAATAACCCATTTGCGACATGTTGTTTAACCAAATATCAGGGTAAGCAATGTATAGTTTCTCCAAAATAAACATTATGCTTATATCATGTATTAAAATTATGAGTAATAACTCTCTTCTTTTTTTGTATATTTAATTTATTACTCCTGTTCTGGTCATTTGAATATAAAATAACGAATATGATTTACCTTGTAGATAATAAAACTGGCTCCTCCTGAAGAAGCGCCCTACGCTGCGAAACATGTAGAGGACTGTTGCAAAGACTCACTATATCCAATACCCCATATTAATATTGGGATTCACTACCATCTCTTCTGCAACTTCCAAATATTGTGCACGGCTGTAACTATTGATTGTACAAGTTTATTTATCAATATGTCATTCACTTTATTGTTTTTAACCATATTTTTCTATTAATAAATTCTATTTTAAATATAATATTGCTCAAATCCTTGGGTACCGAGATAGTCCAAAATTCTTCCATTTCCTTGCCAGGGGCATGCTTGGGGTAGCCCCAGGCTTCCCTTTTCTATACAATAACATGGACAATGGTTTACTTAAAGAATATCCCAATTGAGGCATACTCTTAAACTACAAATATTAGAATAGGGAAGATGCATGATTTAAAGGGGTTGTAAAGGTAAAAAATGTTCACCTTAATGCATTCTATGCATTAAGGTGAAAAAACATCTAACTATACTGGGCCCCCCAGCCCCCCCATTTTACTTACCTGACCCCTCGAAAGTCTCGCGCTCGCCCCCAACATCCTCTTCACCGCTCACCCTGGCCGTTGATTGGCTAAAGTGGATGGATTTAAAGCAGCGCAGCCATTGGCTCGCGCTGCTGTCAATCACATCCAATGACGTGGCGCACCGGGGGGCGGGGCCGAGTGATACGGGAGGGCGCCCACAAGTACTTATCACCATGCGAGGGAGCTTGCATTTAGGTGAGAAGGACTTGCAGGGGGAGCCGAGACAGCCGCCGAGGGACCCCAGAAGACCAGGTTCAGGGCCACTCTATGCAAAACGAGCTGCACAGTGGAGGTAAGTATAACATGTTTGTTATTTAAAAAAATAAAAATAAATTCCTTTACAACCCCTTCAAGGGTTGTTTTGTCTAAGGTGAACTGTTTTTTGGTACCAGATGCAGCAGTTGCAGTATTTCAGAAACTGCTGACCTCCTGGGATGTTCACACACTGCAGTCAGAGGGAATGGCACATAAAATATACAGTGACAGTATGATGTAATGGGTTTTATGTATAACCATAGACTAACCAGGATTATAACCTATATAGTAAATATCGCACTAAGATTCAATTCAGTACAGTGATAGTAAAAAATAAAACACTCACACTCAAATAAAAAAAAGAATTGTAGCATTTACTTATTTTAGTACAAGTAATGGGTAGCTTCAGTCTCATTCCAATCTAATCCTCAACAGGGTCTGGTAGCCTGCAGCCATGTCTAGCACAGCAGGCCTTCAAGAGTGATGGTCAAATTATGATGGCATGTCCATTCATGATCCATCTGTGAACCACCACCAGTACAGTTTTATCTCCTGGTTTATGGAGTTCAAAGCAATTACTCACCAGCTTGTCTTTGAACTACAGCTTTCAAATTTGGGAGGCATTCCAAACATTTAATGTAACACTTTTGAAGACCATACATATTTCTCCATTAGTTTAGTTAAACAGTTGTTCTCTGAATTCAGTTTTGAGATTGAGGCTTATATGCAAATGTGCGTTGAACCGCATCCGATTTGAATAACATGTGAACTTGACCACATTTCAATGGAGCGGGTTCACATATAAGTGCGCCGGTTGCGGTGCAAATTAAAAAAGGGTCCTGTGCATTTTTCAGGCCGGTCCAGTTATAAAATCTGCACCTAAATTGCACCTGAACCGCTGAATGGATGAATGAATTTGCACAGAAACTGGCCCTGCATATATGTGAACACAGCCTAATGTGAGCAGAATAAAATAAATAAAGAGCAGATAAGTGCAAGGAAACAAGAAAAAACAAAAAACAAAATATAGACTCATAAATCTTATATGATCTATTTGTACAGGAGTAAATCACTTCACATTTTCAGTGCAATAAATAATGTAACCACAACAGTGCACACATATACTATATTACCAATTGTATTGGGACGCCTGCCTTTACACACACATGAACTTCAATGGCATTCCAGTCTCAGTCCGTAGGGTTCAATATTGAGTTGGCCCACCCTTTGCAGCTATAACAGCTTCAACTGTTCTGGGAAGGCTGTCCACTAAGGTTTGGGAGTGTGTCTATGGTAATGTTTGTCCATTCTTCCAGAAGCGCATTTGTGATGTCAGGCACTAATGTGGACGAGAAGGCCTGGCTCACAGTCTCCGCTCTAATTCATTACAAAGGTGTTCTATTAGGTTGAGGTGAGGACTCTGCGCAGGTCAGTCAAGTTCCTCCACCCCAAAATTACTCATCCATGGTGGCAGTGGTAGGAAGGGCAGTACTCACAAAAAGGAAAGATCGTTAATAGTACAAAACATTTTATTAAAATTCAATTAAAATCCAAAAACAATGCACTCAGATATGACAAAAAGTCAAAAAAGACTCAGCCAAAGTATGTAGAATATACATAAGATTTGTTTAACGCCTACTTTACCCTTAAGAAGTAACATGATTTGTGATGCAACAGTCAGCCGGGTGATGTCACTTCCGGTCTGGACCAAAACCGGATGTAGCCTGTTGTTACCGTTCCCTGGTTACCCATCTAAAAGAGCCCTAACACAGTCGTTTTTGAGTCCACCTTTAAAGCCCAGCTCTGGAAAAGCTAAATGTCCTTCCTTGCAGGGGACGTTAAAGGCACTTTTACTTGCCTGATCCTCCACTTCCCAGGCAGATGACATGACATGCCCCTATGCTTCAGCATTGGACTGTCCCTAGGCACCCTCAAGTCCAATGCAGTGCTATAAGGTCTGCATCAGTTTTGAAGGAGTCACAGAACTTTAGACAACTTCAGTGCAGGGAAGAAGAGGCTGCAAGGGCAATTCTAGTAGTGTGAAGAAGCCTGTTGGAGCACCTTTACAGTGCAAGCGCAATCTCGCTGCAAGAGAGGGCTTTTGGTTTTCCCGGAAGTCAGCTTTAAAGCAGGACTAAAGTCTGAGATACCTACCTGAGTCCCAAGAGTCCAATGCCTAGGAAGTTCCTCGATGGTGCCAGCTTCTTTGTCCAGGTGCTGGTCTTCAGCCAACTTGAACATAGCTTTATTCCTCGTTGATACTAGCAATAGATCTTTTTTTCCACTTCCTTTAACAGGCCAAGCTGTCCAGCAAAAGTAGCAGTTACAGTCAGGGCAAATCCTATAACACTGCCTAGGGGTTCTTAAACAATCAGCTTTAATTGATAAAAACCCATTCGTTACCAGGCCTTGCTCTCCTTTTTTTTGTTCAAATCATTTTATTGGTACAGGAAGAAAAGGATAATAGATAAGTTCATTAACAGTCAATGGTTACAAAATGAATAATATCACGTCTGATGTCTGGGGACGCAGCCCCTGTGAGTTCGGTGAAGAAAAACATACAAAACAATTACCGTATTTATCGGCGTATAACACGCGCCCCAAGTTTAGGAGGGAAGTTTAAGGAAGGAAACTTACATTTAAATGCCCATCAATGCAGCCTTATCAGTGTCCATCTGCAGCCTTGTCCATCATTGCAGAATGATCAGTGTCTATCTGCAGCCTTGTCCATCATTACAGAATGATCAGTGTCCATCTGCAGCCTTGTCCATCATTGCAGAATGATCAATGTCCATCTGCAGCCTTGTCCATCATTGCAGAATGAACAGTGTCCATCTGCAGCCTTGCCCAGTGTCATTGCAGCCTTGCCCAGTGTCTTTGCAGCATTGCCCAGTGTCATTGCAGCCTTGCCTAGTGTCTTTGCAACCTTGCCCAGTGTCTTTGCAGCCTGGCCCAGTATCATTGCAGCCTTGCCCAAAACTGCAGCATGTTTGGTATTTTAATTTTAGCGCCGCCGAGATACAAAGAGCCGGATGTCCTGTGTACTCGGCTCCTCTCGGCTCCTCTCAGCTCTCACAGTCCCGCCCAGTCCTGCCCCTTGGCCCGGCTCCTATGATGGACATAACACAGGTCCAATGGTGGGACTGGGCGTGACTGCGAGCGGAGCCGAGCCTAGCCGAGTACACAGTACACTTGGCTAGGTGTACCCTGATTTTAAGGGGAAAAAGGTGTGTGTTATATGCCGATAAATATGGTAGTTAATCTGCAATAGCTGTTGCGTTACTCTATGTTTGGTGGTGTGGATAGTCCCAACTGATCAGCTAGATCAAACATGGGAGGTAGGGGTAGAGGGATCTCCCCTCAGGACAACTAAACAAACTTGAATTGCTTTGCAATCTAACTGTCAAAAAACAAAGTATAACATCTGGAGTATGTAGAACAGGGTACTGGGCTGGGCAGTTTGGGGTGGAAAAACATAGGCTGTATGGGGTGATCTGTGTTAGGCTGAGACTGTGTAGTCTGAGGGAGAAGGAGGAGGATAGAGAGAAAAGAAAGGAGAGCAAGAGAAGCTAAAAGGGGGTGCAGAAGAGGGGCAGAAGGGTAGGGGAGAACCTAGGAAGTGGGGGTTTGTCCCGGGGGGGTGAAGTATGAAAGAGGATTAGGGATCCTCATTTAATAGTCCCTAGCGACGGGAGTAAGGGGGGTTATGTGGACAGTAGTGTTTGGTCGAAGTCAGAAGGGAAATAATGATCCACCCATGGTTGCCATAGGCTATTATATTTTTTTACTTTGCCTAGGTGAATTGCTTCCACTTTAGCATGGATCGTGGCTCTGGTGACCCTGTTTTTAGTTTCTGTGATGCTAAGGTGGGGAGATTTCCAGGCCTTCGCGATGGTTTGCTTAGCCACGGTAGTAACCTGCAAGAGGAGTTTAAATTGTGTACAGGTTAATTCCTGGGGCTTTTTATTAAGTAGGGCTGTGGCCGGGCTTGGGTCCAGAGGCCCTTTGAACAACGTTGATAGAATTTGAAAAATTTCAGTCCAAAACTTTTGGACCAGTTGGCAGGTCCACCATATGTGAAGATGCCTACCTGCATCTGGGCAGCCACGGAAGCATTTGGGAGGGTAAGTAGGATAGAATTTAGCAATCCGGACAGGGACCAGAGCATAAGAACCTTATAATTCGTTTCCAATGCCACTATATTCTGTGACACTGACTTGGTAGCCTCCCAGATCTCCATCCAGTCTTTGGTGTCCAGATGGAGACCCAGATCTCTCTCCCACTTAGCTGCATAGGGTGTAGGGGTATGAGATGGTGGATCTACTAGTTGAGCATATATGGTGGAAATTAAACCGCAAACATGGGGGTCCATTTTGCATGTGCGCTCAAATGGTGACAAAAAAGTGGGAGGGGACTGGGATCGGCAGAGTTCGGAAAAGGTAAAGTATTTTCGGCAAAATGGCCATTTTGGTAACAGTGATGCAGCCCATCCACGCCAAGGGGCGCAGACCACAAGGACATGAGATTTGGTAAATAGGTCAGCATTGCCGGGTAGTTGGTGGAATACAGTGCGTTGGGGTCTGCGGTCACGTTGATTCCCAGGTAGGAAAGATAGCGAGGGGACCAAGAAAAGGGTATAGCTTGTTGAAATTGCGGTATTAGTGAGGAGGGTATGGATATATTGAGGGCTTTAGATTTCTGTGGGTTCACTAATAAGCTGGATATTAGCGCAAATTGGTCTAAGATTTTGAGGAGATTGGGAAAGGAGGTTATGGGGGAGTATAGGAAGAGAAGGATATCATCCACAAATAGACAGAGCTTATGTTGGTGGCCACCTGGTTCCACTCCTTTGATATCAGGATTGGAATGGATTAGTTGGGCTAAGGGTTCAATGACTAGGGCGAAAAGAAATGGGGATAGGGTGCACCCCTGTCTTGTCCTCCGTTGTATGGGAAAAGGGTCAGACTTATACCCTGTGTACTTAAAGTGGTGTCCCCCCCCCCCCCCCCCCCAAAAAAAGATGATTAAAAATCATAAAAAAATAAAAAATAAAACATTTGGAAAAAAAAAATGTAACTCACCTCTAAATGCCTGTTGCTAGGGGGTCCCTCGTAGTCTGCCTCCTTCAGTACCCGGGCTAAGTGACATCACTTCCCCACGGCGCAGGAAGGGCTCCCTCCCTCCTGTCAGTCATCAGACACGTGACAGGTCCCAGATGACTGCGCGGCCAATCACGGCGCGCGACGCCGCTCGAGCATGCGCAGTGGGTGTCCACAGTGTCTACAGTTGCAATGCCGGCGCCGCCAAGCGGAGGGGGGCATGAGCGGCGCTTCGACCCCCCGCATCGCTGGACCCCGGGACAGGTAAGTGTTCGATTATTAAAAGTCAGCAGCTGCAGTATTTGTATTTTTTTTCCAATGGAAACTCCTCTTTAAGGTAGGCTGTAGGGGAAGTGTATAAAGAGGATATCCAGGTTAAGAAGTGTGGGCCAAAACCCCAACGTCGGAGCACAAACTGTGGGTAAGGCCAGGAGAGGGTGTCAAATGCTTTTTCAATGTCTAATGACACAAAGCAGGCCGGTACGCGTCATTTGCAGGCTGCATGGGCTGTGAGGACTGCCCTACGGACATTATCTCCAGCTTGCCTTAGAGGTCTTTGTGGATGAGAAACCCAATGATCAGATTCAGGCGTGAAGATATCATTTTGGCCATTAATTTTATGTCTATGTTTAATAATGAGATGGGGCGGTAGTTATTCCAGGCTGAATCATCCGATTGGGGTTTGGGCAGCATGGAGATAATGGCAGCGTTGGGTCGAAAGGAGTGGCCTTTCAGGATTGAGTTGAAGGCTTCTATTAGTAGAGGAGTAAAAAGGTCTGCAAAATGTTTATAGTAGGCGGCTGTAAAGTCATCCGGGCCTGGGTGTTTGATGGCTTTTTAGGGTTTTGATTGCAGTGCGGACTTCTAGATCAGATATGGGTTGCTCAAGGGATGTGCGCTGCAATAATGATAGAGTGTGGAGATTAAGATTGGAGAACAGGGCTGTTCTCATAGTCCTCCAATTGGGTCTCTAGGGTCAAATTTTCCTCTCTGAGGGCTTCCAGCTCATCAGAATGGTTGCCTAGGGTAGCTTCTAAGTCGTCCATGCTCTGTGCCAGATCTGATGTGCGCTGGCCCAGCTCCCTGATCTCTTTAGTAAGGCGGTGTGTGATATGGTCAGATGTATGCTTGAGAGCTTTCTGCAGCATATGCTCAAACTGTTGTAGTAGGTCAGGTTGTGCTGTGGAATACTGGTAGGGCAGTGGGGAGGCAAACAGCTCTGTTTCTGACTCACCCTCATCTTCATGCGGCAGCAGCTCCATCCTGGGAGAATGCTGTGTTCCTGTGTAAGGGCGGCACCGGCGCCATTTTGGTGGAGGCCCTGGCCAGGACCTCTCTGATTATTTTAGCCTTTGGCTTCTGACGGGAGCCGCCCAGCACCATGGCGGCTACTCCGGATTGTTCCCCTGTGTTTGCAAGACCGGCGGGTGTGCGTGACACTACACTGATCACCGCTCCCGATTACAGGGAGCTGTGATCAGTGTCATTAGGCAGAACAGAGAGAGGCTTGTATACATTAGCATCTCCCCGTTCTTCCTCACTGTGAGGCGATCATTGTCACGGTGCTGCCGCCAGCGGCACACACGCGCCCGCAAGCCGCCTCTTAAAGGGCCACGTACAGGTACGTTAATCTGCCTGTACGTGCCCTTCTGCCACAGTATATCTGCGTGAGGCGGTCAGGAAGCAGTTAAAGGATAAGTTCACCTTTTTTTTTCTTCTAAATCCCAGCTCCCCTATGTACCAATATATCATTAATGTATCTCTGTTGCAGAAAAATACATTTTTATAACAAGGATTTACCTTAGGCCCTGGTGTGTTCCATAGAAAAGTTAATGATTTACTGGTACGAAGATTTAGGACATAAAAACCAGTAAGACACAGTAAGCAGTTCACTAGATTGGTTCACTAGATGGCCCCATTAGCACATACACCCTGCACCCATCAGCTATGTTTGCACACTATACAATCTGATTGTACAATATCCTTACAATTTTTTTTAGATGTACCAAAACTATGGAATAAGCGGACACACCTATTTATCCATTCAAAAGAAACTAGCTGATGTCATTTCTGGTGACGTCATATCCTTCTGTTGAAGCACATGCTGGTTTCCTATACATACACAGACTTTTTTTTCCTCCCTATGCAAGCCATACATACCCAGTGCAAGTTCTTATAGACACCTACAAATATGAATGTGAAATTTTTACAATACTTCTGTGTGTTTTAACAAAATCAAATGTTTTTACCCTATGAGATCCTCCCTGGTATTTTATTTGCATGCATGATGGTAAACCATGTGAGAAGGACCTATAGGAACAAGCCATTGGAGACTTCGGGGTATATCCCCAAACACTACTGACCTGACTAGCAATAGTAGGTCAACAACTTGTGGTAAGTGTGTGTCTGTATGGGAACACTGGAGGCACTGAGAAGTGGAGCACCTGTTTTGTTTACACCTGTACAATCACTTTTTTTATCTGGCACCTTTTACTTGGATGTATTCACTGTTTATAAGATTACTTAGAGTTAATGTTATTTTGTATTGCTATAGCATGTCTGTTATGGTCATGTTTTATATTTTGTCTATGAAGGTTTAGAGCAGCGTGGTTTATTTATGATATTAGCTTTTAACTCTCTATACACTCTGTATCCAATCAGGTTGGCCCTTGCACTACATCAGGAGTGTCCAGCCCGTGGGTGGCAATGTGGCCCCAGAGAGTTTAGCATGCGGCCTGGGCCTGCCTGGAGGAATGCTGGGTTTGATGTGCAAACATAGCAGCTGTGGTAGCCTTCGTTGACAAACCAGGCAAATGCACACCTGGAGGGATGCAGAGGATGCTGTGCAAACATAGTTGATGGGTGCAAGGTGTGTGTACTAATGAGGTCAACTGGTGAACTTCTTACTGTGTCTTACTTGTTTTTATGTCCCAAATCTACATATCAGGAAGTCATCTATTCTATGAAACACACCAGGGGCCTGTTTTCAAAATAAAGGAAAGCTTTTTTTTTTTTATTAGGTATATTAATGTTATATTGGTACATAGGGGAGCTGGAATTTAAATAAAAAAGGTGAATGTGGCCTTTAAATGCCACAATATACTGTACCTATGCAAATCTGCTGCCCATGTGCTTATCTTTATGGTCACAAGATGAGGTCATTTAGTGGATATTGATGACTCCACCTGACAATATGGCAGTTAGTTTGTACTTTTGGAAGGTGGGTTTGCAAGCCTCTAAACTTTTTTGCAAAGCTGATCAGCATGGGCATCCTTTGTATTGGTCTTGATAAAGGTTTCCCTTCAGACTGTGAAGGCAAGTTTCTTATGTTTCTCTGGTGGCCATTAAACACTATGGCCATATGCGCACATAGGTTTTAACCATAACTTATATAATTATAACTTATCTGACATGCCCTCTTCTCCTGTCTTATCCCACCTTCATAAGCGAATACCTTCTTGATTGCTATAAATGTAATTAAAGGGTTACTCACTCAACAATTATGTTCCCCTTCCTTCCATGTCACTTCTAATCAATGAACAACAAAGAAGACAATCATTTGCATTTATATTGCATTTCCCATCTTCACAAGGTCATAACACACTTCATGACTACACTTGGAGCACCTGTAGACAGTAGATGAAGTGTCATTAATGTGAACCTTGTGGAGTGAGTAAGTGAATTATCCACTGATTTGATTAACCATATTCTTGCAGATTTGATTTAGAAATTGAAAAATTGAGCCCTTTAATGGTTAAAGAGAAACTTTAAAAATGAAGGATCACTTTTGCAGACCAAGCCTGGATTTAACAATATGTTCCCGTAGCCCACTTTTATTTTGCCATCCACATGACCTTTGATCCCTTCACAAAAATGTGATATCTATGTGTAATACTATACTACTCTTAAAGTGGTTGTAAACACTTACAGACCACTTTGACCCAGTGGCGTAACTAGAACGCTCAGGGCCCCGATGCAAGAAACCATGGAGGGCCCCCCCCCCCCCCGACCTCCGGACAAAGCTCTTTTCTCCGAGCCCGATGGCAGAACACCAGGGCCCGGTCACAAGTGGGTGGCTGCATATAAAGGAACCTAAATATGGGGGTGGCAGCAGGGGCCATGGATAGAATCATGCTATGCATGAATCTATCCATTTGTCATAGAGGGAGTGGCTGAAGAGTGGGGGTGGCACCTGTGCGCCCTTTTGGACGCACCGCCACTGATAAACACATGCACATTCACGCACTCTCACATACATGCACACACACATACATATATGCACGCACACACACACACAGACAGACATACATGCGTGCGCACACACACACACATGCATCATGCATTGCACACACATGCATGCACAGACACACACATACATCATGCACACACACAGACATACATGTGCACACACACACACATGCATCATGAACACAGACATACATGTGCACACACACACACACAGACATACATGTGCACACACACACACACATGCATCACGAACATACACATACATGCATCATGCACACACAGACATACATGCGTGCGCACACACACACATGCATCATGCATTGCACACACATGCATGCACAGACACACACATACATCATGCGCACACACACAGACATACATGCGCGTGCACACACACACATGCATCATGAACACACACATGCATCATGAACACACACATGCATCATGAACACACACATGCATCATGCGCACACACATGCATCATGAACACACACATGCATCATGAACACATACATGCATCATGCATTGCACACACAGACACACACATGCATCATGAACACACACATGCATCATGAACACACACATGCATCATGCGCACACACATGCATCATGAACACATACATGCATCATGCATTGCACACACAGACACACACATACATCATGCACACACACACACATGTATGATGCACACACATACAGATACAGTAGATAATCTTATATAAAAAAAAAACAAAAAAAAAAACGAGTCCTCTTACCTTGTCTCTTCCTGCCGGGTACTGCACTGCAGGGGGAGACAAAGAGCACACACTGTGCTTTGACTTTCACTTTAGCCTAATGTGAAGAGCTCCCTGCACATCGCCGATTACAGTTTAGAATCGGCGATCGGGGAGCTCCTCTCAGCCGCCCCTCCTAGCGAAGTGTACAGGGGGCCCCCAGGGCCCCCTGCAGCAACGGGCCCGGTCGCCATGGCGATCGCAGCGACCCCTATAGTTCCGCCACTGCTTTGACCTACAGGTAAGCCTAGATTAAGGCTTACCTGTAGGTCCAATAAATATCTCCTAAACCTACATGGTTTAGGAGATATTTAGAAAAGAAAAGGCACCGCTATCTACGGCGCATGCGCCGTAGACAGTGGCGCGCAGGCGTACTGAGCATGCCGAGATCATGGCGATATGCCGCTCTCGTGCGCATGCGCGGGAGTGACGTCATCGCCGCTCCAGCGAATGACAGCGCTGGAGCGGTGAAACCCGGAAGTCACTCCGGGTTTGATGGCACCGGCGGAGGTCGTGGACGAGGGTCGCTTCGGGGGCTTCGTTCTCAGGTAAGTTATTCATAATGAGCTAGTATGCTATGCATACTAGCTCATTATGCCTTTGCCTTGTAGGTTCCGTTTTTTTTTTTAAAATAGGCTTTACTTCCTCTTTAAGTGGAAGTCCATGAGACACATGAAACCACTGGGCCTAAATGTATCCCTCAACCTGTCTGCCACCTGCATATCTATCTGTAGGTGCAGGAGGAAACACAACAACCTTCATCTAAAGTATTTTAATATAGTAAGCTCTTCCACACAAAGGCACAAAAATGGATTGGTGTAAAAAATGTAATTAAATACATTTTACTGCACATCATATTAACCCCTAGGCTGCTGAGCTATGCCCCCAAGCACAAAGTTTTTGGCAGCATTTTCTTAAAGAGCATGTCCATGCAAATAAAACAAAAAAAAAAACATAAGAAAGGGTTCATCTCTGCATACATGTACATTTACCCTTCATGTATACCTGTTTCTCTGATAGAAATGCACTCAGCAGCTCCTAATTTTCTGTTGTTGGTTGACAACACAGTGCCTTTAGGTCTGGAAGAAAGTAAAAACAGACATACAGACCACTTGATAGCATCCTACCGGACGAAACGGGTTGGAAAAGAGACACTAGTGCTAATGTCAGGTCACTGTCTGATACCAGGTCGGCAGTGGCACCCATTGTCATGTGGTTTTATGATTCATTTTATTTTGGCTTTTAACATACAAATCCAATAAATACTACTCTATGGAGACTTCATCTGGCTTCTGGTGAGCTTTATTTACTACAGCTACATCTGGATGGTGCGAGTTGTCGAACAGCCTTCTCCACAACAGATAGCGGATCTACACTGAGTGTATGTTTGCTACTGTACCGGCAGCCAGCTTTTCCAGGGATTGTCCATTTCACAGGGGTGTGGTGGATGATTCTGGAGCACTGTACTGGATCACCTCTTCACTTTTCAAGTCACCACCAATTTTTTGTGTACATCTTTGCACTGAACTATTGTGTTTTCACCAATAAGTTTATATTACATAGTCACATAGTTACATAGTAGGTGAGGTTGAAAAAAGACACAAGTCCATCAAGTCCAACCTATGTGTGTGATTTTATTTCAGTATTACATTGTATATCCCTGTATGTTGTGGTCGTTCAGGTGCTTATCTAATAGTTTTTTTAAATTATCGCTGCTCCCTGCTGAAACCACTGCCTGTGGAAGGGAATTCCACATCCTTACTGCTCTTACAGTAAAGAACCCTCTACGCAGTTTAAGGTTGAACTGTCTTTCTTCGAATTTTAGTGAATGGCCGCGTGTCTTATTAATTTACCTTACGTTGAAAAGTTTTATCCCTATTGTGGGGTCACCAGTACGGTATTTGTACATTGAAATCATATCCCCTCTCAAGCGTAAACTCTCCAGAGTGAATAAGTTCAGTGCTCATAAAATTTCCTCAAAACTAAGGTCCTCCAGTCCATTTATTAGTTTTGTTGCCCTTCCCTGGGCTCTTTCCAGTTCCAGCACATCCTTCCTGAGGACTGGTGTCCAGAAATGGACAGCATACTCCAGATGAGTCTTGTAGAGTGGGAGAATTATTGATTTATCTCTGGAGTTAATTCCCTTTTTAATGCATGCCAATATTTTTTTGCTTTGCTTGCAGCAGCTTGGCTTGCAGTAGTGGTGCAGTATTTCAGTAGACAGTGTTACCTCTGTCAGTATTAGCTCCTTGACACCTGGTGGCCACTGCTTTTACCACCTACTAAAAAGTAACCCATTGCAGATTATTTTTAGAGAAGCAGTAGTGAGTACTGACAGAGTAAACAAGGCCTTGCCAAAATGAAATTAGAAGGAATGATGTCTGCACTGTCCAGATGTTTTCCAAACTGCAGAATACCTCCCCTTCTCCTTATCTTTACAACAAAGCTGAAGGGTGTTTTGTAGTTTAAGGAAAGTGTGTAATGTCAAGTAATGTATTAATGTGGCATTATTATAATAACAGTATGCAGGGCTTTTTTTCTCAGAGAATAGGCGCAGGAACTCCTCCCTTCTGAGTCACTCCTCGTTTTTGCCCCTACCCACCGTTACTTTGTTCCACCCTCTACCCACCTCCAAGTAGCACCTATTTTAGAGAATACAAAGCCAAGTATCATTTTGTGGTGCTAAGTAATTTGAATGGAATTTGTTAATAACAAGAAAAGTAGTAAAATATACCCCCAACAGCAACAATATATTTGCCCAGAAACAATAGACCCCCTAGCAACAATGGACTCCCACAACAAAAGACTCATTCCCTCTACTGTAGATATCTTCCAGCAACAATTGACCCCCCCCCCCCGAAACAATAGATCCCTGCCCACAACAATAGACCTCCTAAGTTACAATAGATTGCCACGCAAAAATAAATCCCCTCCAGCCCCAATAGATCCACCAGCAGCCAGCATTAATAGACCCTCCAACACACCCTAAGGCCCCTTTCACACTGGGGCGGTGCGGGGCGGCGACGGTAAAGCAGCGCTATATTTAGCGCTGCTTTACCATCGTTTTACCCGCGGTATGCGGCCGCTAGCGGGGTGGTTTTAACCCCCGCTAGCGGCCGACAAAAGGGTTAAAAACCCCCGCAAAGCGCCGCTGCAGCGGCGGTTTGCGGGCGGTATCCCCGCGGTTTCCCATTGATTTCAATGGGAAGGAGCGATTTAGGAGCGGTAAATACACCGCTCCTTCACCGCTCCAAAGATGCTGCTAGCAGGACTTTTGTTGCGGTCCTGCTAGCGCACCGCTCCAGTGTGAAAGCCCGCCGGCTTTCACACTGGAATGAATGGGGCCGGTTTTTTCAGGCGGTATACACGCTATTTTTAGCGCTGTACCGCCTGAAAACCGCCCCAGTGTGAAAGGGGCCTAATGGTATTTTGTACCCTCTTCTAGTCCCATGGATCGCTATGATTTCCACCAGATCTTAAAGACGGAGGAAGAGCTATCACTGTACCATCACCACTTATCTGCTTACCTAGACTTAGCTTATCCAGTATGTTTTATTACATTGCAGCTAATCTGATATAAGAGTCCTAGAGCAGACAAAAATGAAAGCCTAGCTATAAGATCTGCATGACTGATCTTTGAAGGAGGTTGGATGAAGTTATGGCCATTCAACCCCAAAAGGTATGTTGAGGTCTGATTATGTTCCAATGTTGGGGGTAGCACAGTTGTATTGTGGATAAAGGGGGCTGGTCATCCTGTTTATATGCCATACCAAATTCAAGTTAAAATGTGGAATAAGGGTTAGCATATTTTCCCAGTACCGTTCCTTTTGGTGGCCCTGACATTTTAGTCCCTGAGCTTAACAACTTCTTTTAAAGTGCAGGATGACTGCTAAGTGTGGTGAAATTACGTCTGTTAGTGATGGCTCCAAGGTTGCAATGTTGTAGCAGTGACTATATTAATTGCACTCTTCAGAGTCAGAACCACAGCCAGACGTTGAGGGTCATCAGCCTTCCGGCAGCTTTATTGATCATCTTTGATCACAGCAATGATCTGATGCTTGGAGTGTCTCTGTCACTTGTAAACTAGTTATAGCATTTGGAATAGTAACACAGCCACTCATAAACTGTTGCTTGCAAACTCAGCAGGTCTTTAAAAATATGTCTGCTAAGTATACGTTTCAAATTCGATCACTTATTGAGCTGTAACATAAAACAGCTGTGTTATCATTAAAGTAGAACTACAGGCAAAAAGTTTTTTTATTTTTATTTTACTAGAGCAAGGGAAGGTTATAACCCCAGTCATTTTTTTAATTTTTTTTGCCATCCGTGTCCCATTGAAGAGATTTGCCTTCACTTTCTTTCCCATAGCCAAAACAGGAAATCCCTTCACATTAACCACTTGCTGACCATATAACCTAGTACGTGTCCCAAAACTTCTGTGTCTGGGGCAAGCATGTGCTCAGCAAGATGCTCACCCCCACTGGGATCACACACAGCGGGGACCCAGCAGCCGATTGTTGAGTACACAGGCAGTACGGCAAACTACCTATGTAAACAAGGCAGATTGCTGATCTGCCAGTAGGGAAGGCATGGATCTTGTGTTCCTACAAAGCAGGGATATGGATCTATGCCTTCCCTTTAGTAAAAGCACCTCCCCCACAGTACACAAACACTGGCTATGAACACATTTAACCATTTGATTGCCCCTGATGTTAACCTCTTCCCAGCCAGTGCCATTAGTACCGTGCATATTTTTTTAGCACTGATCACTGTATTAGTGTCACTCTTTACCAAAAATTGTCAGCATGTGTCTGATTTGTCCGCCGCAATACCGCAGTCGCTGATCGCCGCCATTACTAGTAAAAGAAAAAAAAAATTATTAAATAAGATAAAATATTGTATCATTTGTAGAACCTATACCTTTTGCGCAATCCAATCAATATATGCTTATTGTGAATTTTTTTTACCAAAAATATGTAGCAGAATACAACTTTGGCCTAAATTGATGAAAAAATTTGATTAAAAAAAAAAATGTATTGGATGTGTAAAGAAAGTAAAAAATAATGTTTATTTTTCTAAATTGTCGGTATATTTTGTTTATGGCACAAAAAATAAGAAAACTGCAGAGGAGATTAAATACCACCAAAAGAAAGCTCTGTTGGTGGGGAAAAAAAAGGACATAAATTTAATTTGGCTACAGCATCGCACGACCACTTAATTGTCAGTTAAAGTAACTCAGTGCCGTATCGCAAAAAATGGCCTGGTGATGAAGGAGGTAAATCTTCTGGAGGCCAAGTGGTTAAAGCAATACTTGGGGCACCCCAGGTCACCAGAAATAGTGTCCCCATTGTAAGATTTCCTCCCTATTACTTTTCTGACAACCTGAAATTTTAATATTTTTTTTTACTTTTACCTTCAATGATAATCTCCTTAACAGGGGCACGGACAGCAATAAAAACGTGTGCTAATCCCTCTCCACTAAAAAAAAGTTTTGAATTTAGCTATACTTTAAGACATGTTTTTCCATCTTTGGTAGGCAGGCAAACTTTGCATTGGTGATCAAATCATCTTATACTGCCAATGTGTAATAACTGAGTATTTTACCATACAAAACTGGGTACAATCGCAGCATACAGAAATGAATGTGAGAATGCCATGCATTATATGAGATTAATCATAAGGAGATATTACTAGAGTCCTTGGAAGAACAGACAAGTCAATGTTCTCAGCGTCTCTCACCCTCCCAATAGTCTTTGATTAAAAATGATCACCCGTAGTAGCCTCACTGTCCCACTATGTTATTCTTGTCAGTGATTAATTGCGTACAATGGTTTTATACTTCACAGCTGATTAATTCACTTGCTGGCTGCACATGGTTTTTATTACATTAGAGAACATACTGTGGTTAAGAAGACCCATCTTTTCCACAAGCTTTTTCCTTTTGAGTGTACGATTACAACACATTAATGTGTTCCTGCTTTGTACATGTATATATATGTTTCATACAAAAAAAAAAAAAAAAGTTACCAGACACTTAAAGGGATACTAAACCCTTTTTTTTTAATAAATAACAAACGTCATACTTACCTCCGCTGTGCAGTTGGTTTGGCAAAGAATGGCCCTGAGCCTCTTCTTCTGGGGTTCCTCAGCGGCGCTGGTGGCTCCTCCTCTTCTCGAGTGCCCCGTTGGTGAGCCGCTCTCCTTCGGGACACCCATACAGGCACTCTCCCATGTCCTGCTTCTGCATCTATTGACACAGAAAGCAGGACTCGGCCCCGCCCCCTGGCGCTCGCGTCTTTGGATTTAATTGACCACAGTGGGAGCCAATGGCTGCGCTGCTATCAATCTAGCCAACCAGGACACGAGACACCAGCCAAAGCTGTTGTGCTCGTCCCCGGGGCCAGAAAGACAGAGCTCAGGGAAGTAAAAATGCATTAAGGTGAAAAACCACAAGGGTTTACAACCCCTTTAATCCAAGCATGCAGCTTGGCTGGTCAGGAAGGAAGATGGGGGGGGGGGTGTGCACTCCCCTGAATTATACCAAACCACCTGCCCTCAACATAGGGGGGACTCCCTGGCAAAGCACCTTTTTGGCAACCCATGTTGATGAGGACAAGGGACTCTTCTCCACAGCCTTTGCCCAGTGGTTATGGGATTTGGTGGGCAGGGGCCTAAAATGAGCCTAGAAACCCCTTTTAACAAAAAGGGGGCCACCATACACTGCCCCCACCCATTTGAATGAGTAGGGGGTACGTAGTTTTCCTATGTGTATGAATACCCCTACTTATACACATAGAAGAAAGGTGTAACCTATAAATAAAGACACCCAAATGTTTAACAAGCCCTTTACTAAAAAAATAAAAAGCCCCCAAAAAGTTCCTCATCAATCACATCATCCAGCGATGAAGATTCATGTCAATCACAATGCCTGATGGCGGACGACCTGCCGAAAGAAAAAAACACACAGCCACCAAGATATGTCCCACTCATTCGCTTGTCACAAGACAAATGAAAAAGCGAGTGAATGGCAGCTGTTCTATTCGTGGTGAAGGGTCTTCCAACCATACTGGCAGATTGCTGTTCTGCCAGTAGGGAAGGCATGGATCTTGTGTTCCTACAAAGCAGGGATATGGATCTATGCCTTCCCTTAGTAAAAGCACCTCCCCCACAGTACACAAGCACTGGCTATGAACGCATTTAACCCTTTACTTGCCCCTGATGTTAACCCCTTCCCAGCCAGTGTCATTAGTACCATGCATATTTTTTTGCACTGATCACTGTATTAGTGTCACTGGTCCCCAAAAAGTGTCAAAAGTGTCAGCATGTGTCTGATTTGTCCGCCGCAATATCGCAGTCGCTGATCACCGCCATTACTAGTAAAAGAAAAAAAATGTATTAAATAAAATAAAATATAGTATCGTTTGCTGACCCTATAACTTTTACCCAACCCAATCAATATACGCTTATTGGGAATTTCTTTTACCAAAAACATGTATATACCCCATGTCGTTTCTAAGTGCTTTACCGCGTCTCCAAGCCCCCATAGATGTTTATCATACCACTGCCTAACCGAGCTTACGATGGTAGAGGGGCAATCAGAGTTATTTTCACTTTGGATTTCATGTATTGGAAAAAAATAGAAAACCAACACGTGCACGGTATTTGTCAAGTTACAATAAACCTTCAAAAAAGTATCACAAAAAAACACATCAAAAACACATCACAAAATGCATGTTAGTGTGGTAGGTGCTTTAATGTGTGCTATAAATCAATGCAAGTGTAAATGAGCACTTAAAGCAGAACTAAAATCCACAATACTTACCTCTCTTCCAGTGATCTGGTCTCCATCGCCAATACCGGCATCTTCTACCCAGCTTCTGGTGGGTGCTGGGCTGCAGCCATCTCCTTTGGCCAGCATGGGATGACATCTTCTGCTTCAACAGTCTGACGCCTGTGTGGTTCCCAGCTGGCACTGGCATTTTTTTTTCCAGTCACTGGTCTTCAGCCATGTTGATTGGCTGTTGCAGAATGACATCACTTTCTTGCATGCGTAGGAGTATGCATAAGATCTGTGCCAGAAAGTAAACTTGCACAGCTCAGTTTAAATTCAAAAGAAGACTGTGAGTAGGCAGGTAGGTTCATTTTATTGCAGAAGAGACATACTTCTTATGGAAAAAAACACATACTGTATAGGAGAGAAAATGCGGCTGCAAAACAATTTACTATGGAAAGGTTCCCCAAGGGCTTTTAAAGCAGCAATATAGTGAAAATCAAAACATCTATATTTAATAAAAGTACTTTATTAACAAAGTGGAATACAAAATCATGTTTGAATAAATATGAGCTATGGTTATCGAATTAGTACAATTGCACAGTGTAGCATTATGAAATACTTACCTTAGAATGAAGCCCTCCAGCGGCACGCTGTCACCGCTGAGAGGGCTGACATTTTCACCCAGTTTATTTTTTTTCTAGCGGTGGAAGTGGGCGGGGCCATGATGACATCACTCCTGCACATGTGCGCGGGAGCCCTTGGTTCCGACATGAAGCTCTGAAGGTCCGGCATGCTATGCTGGATCTTCAGAGCGCATACGCTGGTGACGTAACTGGCTGCATCCAGGGTGAATGTGCACGTTTAAGAGATATTCATTTTACCTACAAGCCTTATTATAGGCTTAACTGTAGGTAAAAATCACAAAGCAGGCAGTGGATGTGTATGGATTATTTTTGACGAATAAGGATTTAGTGTCAATTTAAAGAGATGAGGAGAGGAGGAGATGTTCTTTAGTGCAAATCAGAAGCGAGCAGTCTAGGATGGCACGACACTGCTCCACCATAGATATAGTAAAATTAGTTACATAGTTGCATTGGATGCACTATCCCTTCTTGACATTAGTGCAGAGTTATGAGTAAAGCCAAAGGTGTCTAGAAATTAACACATGGGTACTATTCTAGAATAAGTATAACTGGAATCTGAGAATTGTGAATAGTGTAAAGGGTATAGTGATTGGAATTTGGAAATAATAATCAGTATTAGGCTGATGACACACAGGACACAATAACATGCTTTAATAAAGTATAAATGCAAACTTTTCTATGCTAGCTTTTTTGTTGCATTCTTTCAAATATTATATTTCATGATGTTGCACTTTTGCTGATTGTGTTTTAGTATATCCACTAGTTTCATCATTACTTTACTTTCGTCATTAATTTACTTAATCACACACATATGAATAATGTAATTAATAGGTATTATTTCCCTTCATTACCTGATTGAGCAATTGTGCATTTCTCTCTTTGGTGTAGATTGGCACACACTTAAATAATAGCCATAACCCAAGTTAAGTATATACACATTCTGTGATTATTACACAACCATATTATTTAAAAGCACCAATATTTGGACACCCAGTTCTTGCAGCAGCCACAAGTAGTCTGCTTCCCATCAGTAGCCTGTAGCTAAGGACGCAGAGGTCACAGAGAGAGCAGGAGTCTCCCTGCTGCAGTCCGACACGCCGAGTTACACCTATTAGTCCTCAATCAACATGGATTGTGAGATTTGCTGTAGGTCTGACTTAGCACTTGTCTTGCTTCAATGAGACCACTGCTCTCACAGACAAACCAATGGTCTTTAGCTTCAGGCTACTGACAGGGGAGAAACAGGATTTGTTGCAGTCCTGCCATAACAGCTAATAGAATAAAAAAACTGTATTTTGTTGCACCCTGAAATAAAAGGTGTGATTTTGTTGCATTTAGCATATAAAATATATTTAAACAACATGAAGAGTGAAAACCTCTTATAATGTCCACAGTAGGTCGAATAACTTATCATGTTAAGATATCTTCTTAGTTGAGACATTAACCACTTCAGTATGTATATAAAAAATGTATATAAAAATGATGTGCAGCGCTCAAATATATAAAAACAATAAAGTGAATGTGAATAACCACAACAAAATTATGTATTACTCCACGTTCAATGTGATATAAATCATATTTAAAAAAGTGACATGAAAAATTTATATCTGAGATGTAAATGACTACAAACAATATTGATATAGAACAGTGACATGAATATCACAAGACATCCAATATTCAGTCCATATATTATCATAAGTGCAAAAAAAGTCCATAAACAATAAGGGGAAGAGGGTTACTTCTAAACCAAGAAAGACTTTTCCATGTGACATCAATATTTAGGTGAAGAAACAACAGTAGAACCACCACCGGTTGTGAAAAGACGACGCGTTTCGTCTAAGGAGACATCATCTGGGGTATGAACCTGCTGTAGCCACTGCATTTAAATAAGATATGAGACCCCCAATCCTATAAATGCCAACCTGTGATTGCAATTTGTGCTTCTGACATGGTAACATGGGGCTTCCTGTTTAGCAAAATGGCGCTGGGGCATGCGTTCCAAGCCTCAGTCTAAATTGGGTTGAATATCCCATAGAGACTATGGGGACGGGCCAATGCTGTTCAAGCCTCGCTCTGATCACCGGACAGAGTGTTCAAATCAGCTAACATGCGGAACACCCTATATGGACGCCATCGCTAACCTCGCCTAGATCACTCCCACCAGACCATCTGCGGTTCAAGCCTCGCTCTGAAATAACCAGAGCGGCTGATATGTACGCCACATCATCAACAGGAAGTTAAAGGCGACGACACCACCATATATTTTTTATATAGAGGAAGAAAGTAGTCTCATTTAGAATTGTAAACATTTAAAAAAAAATGTAATAATGGAAAAACCAGATAAAAAAGAACATTTCAAAATGAAGCAGGACTGGTCACTATCATGAAGCCCCCATTTAAAAAAAGTTATACAACTAATAAGTACAATTGAGTACAATTAAATACAATTGTTACAACTGATTAATTTATACAATCTATAAATTGCAATTAAATAAATCAAGAAAATTAAAAATAGAAATAAAAATAGAAATGAAAACAAATAAATAAATCTTTACAAAAATTATTCAAGAGAGATTAGAATTGAAAATTACAAACAAAAGAGTGCATTGTGCATAATTCATTTTCATGACTTATTAATAAATGCATTAATGTCCCATTCGATGTTTAAACCTAAGGGGGAGTGGCATTGAAGCTCATAAATCCAAAAAGTATTGAGGCGTGACATGCCCCTGGTTGTTACCCTGCCCCTCCAAGTTGGAATGTACCTGTCAATAACCAGAAATTCAGTACCCTTGGGATCTCTGTTGTGGAACTGTCGATAGTGTCTGGGGACATTATGTTTAGTGTCCCCCTTTTTAATGAGGGTTATGTGCTCCTTAACCCTTACAGAAAAAGCACGGATTGTTCTCCACACATATGCTTGCCACAAGGGCAGGTAAGCAAATATACCACATTCTTTGTGGCACATGTACAAAAATGTTTGATGTCAGATGAACGATTGGTAGTAGCAGATTTAAACTGTAAGGTCTTATGTAGTCGTTACTGTATGCCCAGGCACACCCAGAACACTATGTGCGCATGCCTATGCTTTATGTTAAGTTTAATAACAGTTAGAGAATCATTACGACCCCAGCAACATTTTGCTATGGTGTCCTATTATTTGTAGTTACACCCTTGCTGTCACCTCCTTTATATAGGCAGCATCTTTAGATGCAAATGGGGTCTAAATCTGTCTGCAAAAAAGCAAGGCAATTAAATCATTCACCGTGCTCTTCCCAAGTAAATGCCAGTTGTAATCAACTCTTTTAGACAATTAGATATTAGATAGGAGGAATGATATGTACTATATTCAAGGACAGCGTCACTTGGTGTACAGGACGCGCCTGCATCAGAACACCCATCACGCAGGGCGTCTGCAATTCTTGGCTGTGAAACTGCGGAAACAATCTTGGACAAACTCACTGCTATTATTTCAAGCCAAATATTAGAGCCAAATGGAATAAAATAACCTGCAATGCCCTCACCTGTTTACAGCATTGGCCTACCATATAAAGATGTATCCTTACAGCAACGACATGAGTCAGTCTCAGTAATGTTTCCTGTCTTCAAAGCTTCTCCAGCCACAGGGTCCACGTCAGGATGTGGTGCATGGCCCAGGGGGGCAATCTCTTGGCATTCTTTTGTTAAGGAATGACAACTGCAAGCCTACACATCTGTTTTCACCTCTGGTGCCTTTTCCTCTCTTGTTTGTACAATCTAATTATCCAGCCAGGATTCCTCTTCCGTAAGAATACTTTTAAAACAAAAATTACCTTTCTCAAGAGTCAGGAACTTCCATTTATATAAAGAAAAAAATGAAATTCAAACAAGCTGCTCTTTAATAATTAAATATGATGGACACTGTCTACTTACACAACTAAAGGTGGCCATAGGAAAGGGCATCATTTGATTTTCCTGAGGCATCTAAAAAGCATCGTCACCTTAGCTGACCCTGTGGGTTTAGCCTATGTAGACAGCTAAGCAAGTAGACAACATCTCCAGTAACTACTTATCAGGGAATACAGAAGAGCATCTGTACAAGGATTCCTAACCTGTCTAATTGCCACTAACCCCAGTGAGCCTAACAGGGCCGTCTATAAGGCAGGGCAAAAGGAGCAGCTGCCCTGGGCCCATCAATGTTGTGGGGCCCAAAGCAGCTGCCTCATACTTGTGAACTATCCCAGTTTAAATTCCCTTGTCCCTTGAAGTTTTAGTCCCATGCTGTGTCCCAATATCTCAGTGTGAAGTTCTGCTACTAATGCTGCCCAGCTCTGCCTATTGCCGTGGACATATGACTCACCTGCAGACCCTGTGTTTATATGTAAATAACCTGCATTGATATGTACCTAGCAGCGGCATTAATATGTAAGTAGCCACGGACCGGCAGCATTGATATGTAAACCCCCTGAGAGGTCATATCCACCATCACTTTTGCTGATTGCTTGAAATTTCTGCCTACAACTGTGGTCATCAAGCCTAATATCAGCCTGTTCTGCAAAGGTAAGCAAGTTGGAGGTGGAACCTTTTTTCAAAATAACATGATGCCACAGCACCGTGAATTTTGGTGCATGTGAATACTCACATCGCAGCAGATGCGTGAGGGTGTCATTAACAATTAATGGCACTGCTGTGTGTCTGCTAAAGGGTAGCACATTTCTGTGGTGTCAGGAAAATTATTTTGCATGTGTTCCTGACACACAAAAATGTGAATGCAGGCTAAATGTCTCAGTTACATTGGTGGTCAGTGTAAATCTTCTCATTACATTGGGGCTTGGTGTACCATCCTTTCATTCACACTAGTGGCCAGTGTGAAGGTCCCCCTTACATCAGTGGTCAGTGTAAACCCCTCCTTACATTGGTGGTTACTGTGAATGCTCCTATTACATTAGTGGTCAGTGTAAATCCCCATTACATTGGTGGCCAGTGTAGAAACGCCTCTTTATATTGGTAATCGGTAAGAAATCCAAACTTGCATTTGTGGTCAGTTTTGAATCCTCCCTTACTTTGGTGGTCCATGTCTAAGACCCCTTTAAATTGGTGGTGAGTCTAAATCCCCCCTTACATTGGTGGCCAGTATAGAAATCCTGCTTTATGGGTTGTTGATGTAAAATCTCCCATTACATTAGTTGTCACTGTAAATTCTTTATTACATTGGTGATCATTGTACATTTCCCTTTAAATTGGTGGTAAGTGCAAAATTGTCCTTACATTGGTGGTCAGTGTAAATCACCCCTAACATTGGTGGTCGGTGTAGAAATGTCACCTTACATGGAGGTCATTGTATATTCCCCCTTACACTGGTGGTTGGTGTAAATGCTCCTGTTGCATTGATGTCAGTGTAGAAATCCCTCTTTATATCGGTGGGTGGCATAAAACCCCCCATTACATGTGATACGGTGATCAGTGCAAATTCCCCCTTACATTGGTGGTCAGTGTAAATCCCCCCTCACATTGGCGGTCATTGTAAATTCCGCATTAAATTGGTGGTCAGTGTAGAATTACACACTATATACTTGCCAAAGATTTCCAGTTTTGCTGTACATGATTCAGAATTTGCCACAGTGCACTGCCTCCTAACTAATCCCCCCCACCACTGCCACTGATCCCATCAACCCCCAGCATTGCCACTTATCACACACCCCCTCCCCCAGCATTGCCACTGATCCCAGGAGTCCTAGGAACCCTAGAAGTATTCTGTATATTGATAGGTCCCCTCATCTCCCCAGTCCATGGTGTGCAGGCAGTGAGGAGATGATTATACAACCTTTAAAAACCAATCAGTGAGCAGTAATGATGTGCACTAACTTCTTGCAACCAATCATTGAGCAGTAAGGATATGCAGTACCCTCTAGCAACCAATCAGTGAGCAGTAATAATGTGCAGTAACCACTAGCAACCAAATAGTGAGTGGTAAGGATGTCCAGTAACCTCTAGCAACCAATCGGTGAGCAGTATTGCTGTACATTAATCTCTAACAACCAATCAACAAGCAGAAGTCATATGGTGTAACCTCTAGCAAAAAATCAGTGAGCCATAATGTGTGCTGTAACCTCTAGCAGCCAGTCAGTGAGCGGTAGGTAATGATACACTGTAACCTCTGGCAACCAATCGCAATCGCTGCCTGATCTGATTCACTAAACTGATTTTGAGTCTAGCTAATACTTATTATGTCTCAGAGCAGATGGAGTGTGAAATTGCATGGCGGGGGGCCCAAGAAAATGTTTGCTTAGGGTCCAATCATTATTAAAGACGGCCCTGGAGCCCAACCGGGTGACAACTGTAGATGACTTACAGGCATTAGATCATTATCTGCCATTTAATGTATATGACTACTCATCTACTAAATCAATACTCACCCTTTCCACAACAAATCATAGAACAATAGATGCTAGACTCTGACCTCTCCTACAGCCCCCACATCCAGTCAGTGGCTACATCTTGCAACCTTAACGTCCGCTACATTTCCAGAATTTGCCCCTTCCGGACTAAAACACCACAACTTATAAATTTCTTGGTTATTTGCTGTCTTGACTACTGCAACTCTCTCCTCACTTTTACACAGGCTACCCCCCTTCAGTCTATTATAAATGCTGTTGCCAGACTAATACACCTTACTAACCGATCCATGACTGCTGCTCCTCTCTGCCAATCCCTTCACTGCCTTCCCCTACCCTATCATATAAAAATTCTAAATACTAACCACACCATACAAGGTCATCCACAACATAGCCCCCAGCTACATTACCAACCTCATCTGCAGATATCATCCAAATCATCCTCTCCACTTCTCCCATAATTTCCTGCTCTCTAGCTTCCTTGTTACTAGGGATGAGATTCGAGTTCGAGCCAAACTCATGTTCGACTTGAACATTGCCTGTTCGCCTGTTCAGCGAACAGCGAACAATTTGGGGTGTTCGCGGCAAATTCGAAAAGCTGCGAGCACTCTGTAAAAGTCTATAAGAGAAATCTCAAGTTCTAATTTTAAAAGCCTATATGCAAGTTATTGTCATAAAAAGTGTTTGGGGGGACCTGGGTCCTGCCCCAGGGGACATGTATCAATGCAAATTTTTTTTTTTAAATGGCCGTTTTTCAGGAGCAGTGATTTTAATAATGCTTAAAGTGAAACAATAAAAGTGTAATATTCCTTTAAATTTCGTACCTGGGGGGTGTCTATAGTATGCCTGTGAAGGGGCGCATGTTTCCCGTACTTAGAACTGTCCCTGCACAAAGTGTCATTTTTGCAGGAAAAAAAGCTATTTAAAATCACTCGCGGCTAATGAATTGCCGTCTTCCGTAACACAGAGAACAGTCATTCATTGAAAGTCATTGATAAAAAAAAAGTAATTGATAAAAAAAAAAAAAAAAAAGCGTGCGGGTTCCCCCAAATTCAATTACCAGGCCCTTCAGGTCTGCTATGGATATTAAGGGGAGCCCCGCTTCAAATTTTAAAAATAAATGACGCGGGGGTCCCCCTAAATATCCATACCAGACCCTTCAGGTCTGGGATGGATTTTAAAGGGGAACCCCGGCCAAAAAAAAAAATGGCGTGGGGTCCCCCTCAAAATCCATACCAGACCCTTATCTGAGCATGCAACCTGGCAGGCCGCAGGAAAAGAGGGGGGACGAGAGCGCCCCCCCCTCCTGAACCGTACCAGGCCACATGCCCTCAACATTGGGAGGGTGCTTTGGGGGTCTGTGACCCCTCAAAGCACCATGTCCCGATGTTGATGGGGACAAGGGCCTCTTCCCCACAACCCTTGCCATTGGTTGTGGAGGTCTGCGGGTGGGGGGCTGCAGGTGGCCCCGCCCTCTGTTATAAAAGAGCTGTCAGACGCAGCGAAGCCTCACACAGCGGGAGCCTCCCATTGCGCGGAGCTGCCCAAGAAGAGACGCCGACGCCGTGGAAGAAGAAGACCACAGCAAGAAGAAGCGGATCGGAGGAAGAAGAGGATGGAAGAAGAAGATGGAAGAAGATGGAAGAAGAAGATGAAGAAACCGAAGGATGAAGAAAGGAAGACCAGAAGAAAGAAGATGAAAGAAGATTTTAATAAAGGAATTGTCAAAGACCATCTCCTGTCATTTTTAACATTTTTGTCACTTTTTTGGTGAAATGGTAGGGGTACAACCCCCTTACCATTTCACACAGGGGGGGCTGGCATCTGGGGGTCCCCTTGTTAAAGGGGGCTTCCAGTATCCGATAAGCCCCCCACCCGCAGACCCCCACAACCAATGGCCAGGGTTGTGGGGAAAAGGCCCTTGTCCCCATCAACATGGGGACATGGTGCTTTCAGGGGTCAAAGCACCCTCCCAATGTTGAGGGCATGTGGCCTGGTACGGTTCAGGAGGGGGGGCGCTCTCGTCTTGCGGCCTGCCAGGTTGCGTGCTCGGACAAGGGTCTGGTATGGATTTTGAGGGGGACCCCACGCCATTTTTTTTTTTTTGCCCAGGGTTCCCCTGAAAATCCATCCCAGACCTGAAGGGTCTGGTATGGATATTTAGGGGGATCCCCACGTAATTTATTTTTTTAATTTGAAGCGGGGTTCCCCTTAAATATCCATAGCAGACCTGAAGGGCCTGGTGATTGAATTTGGGGGAACCCCCACTCTTTTTTTTTATTTTTTTATCAATGACTTTTTTTTTATCAATGACTTTCAATGAATGACTGTTCTCTGTATTACGGGAGCCGGCAATTCATTAGCCGCGAGTGATTTTAAATAGCTTTTTTTTCCTGCAAAAATGACACTTTGTGCAGGGACAGTTCTAAGCACGGGAAACATGCGCCCCTTTACAGGCATACTATAGACCCCCCCAGGTACGAAATTTAAAGGAATATTACACTTTTATTGTTTCACATTAAGCATTATTAAAATCACTGCTATGGAAAAAACATTTGTTTTAAAAAAAAAAATTTTGCATTGATACATGTCCCCTGGGGCAGGACCCAGGTCCCCAAACACTTTTTATGACAATAACTTGCATATAAGCCTTTAAAATTAGCACTTTTGATTTTGAACGTTCGAGTCCCATAGACTTTAATAGGGTTCTAAAGTTCACACAAGCTTTAGGTCTGTTCGAAGGTTCTGGTGCGAACCGAACAGGGGGGGGTTCGGCTCATCCCTACTTGTTACCCCCTCCCACCCTCACCTCCAGGACTTCTCCAGAGCCTCTCCTATCCTCTGGAACTCCTTGCCCCAGTATGTCCAGTCAGCCCCTACCCTGTCTGCCTTTAGGTGATCCCTAAAAACTCACTTATTCAGGGAAGCCTACCCCACCTCCACCTAAGAACTGTACCTGAGTCACCTCCATCAGATAATCCCCCACAGCAGATTGTAAGCTCCATGAGCAGGGCCCACCTATTCCTTTTGTATTGAACTATATTGTAATTGTACTGTCCCCCCTCTACATTGTAAATCGCTGCGTAAACTGTTGACACTATACAAGCTGTACACTCACTACTTTACATTGTAGCAAAGTGTCATTTCTTCAGTGTTGTCACATGAAAAGATATAATAAAATATTTACAAAAATGTGAGGGGTGTACTCACTTTTGTGAGATACTGTACATATTCCTGACCGAAATCATGCGTTACATGGTGCGGACCACTGTATTCTACAAGCTGTGCATTACATACTTCTAACCAGTGTTATTTTTGTCATAACAGTTGCTACTTGCTATGTAGTCTCCACCTGTTTTAATGAAGCCACTCTTTAAGGTAGCCTCAAAAAAGTGTTGGTTCTCTGTCTATATTATGTTTTATTTATTTTAATGACCCTAAAGGTTTATTTGCACCTGTAGGTAGTGTCAGGGCATCCATTAAGGGTGCACGGGCACCGCCCCCTCTGTCACACCACCCCCCTATATGTAAAATGAATAGATTCGTGCATAGCAGGGCACCTGAATTACAGTGGCAGGGTGTTTTTTGAAGCATCCAATTAGAGCCATAGGCTCTAATAGGCTTCAAAAAAGGTAGACTCAGAGCACAGAGCATTGCACTCGGAGCCTACCCAAGTGTGTTAGAAAAGCAAATTAATATTTTATTTTCTAAAACTGAATCTCCTCTCCGCCAATCAGGAAGCATGGGTCTAATACCCGTCACCTGATTGGCTGAAGGCACAGGCATCCCTATTGGACGTCTAGTGGAACCGAAGAAGAGACGTACAGGAACCATGGAGGATGCAGGAGCCTTTGGGGGTCACAGTGGCTGCATATGATGGGCACAGAGTCTGCATATGATGGGCACAGAGGGTGCATATGATGGCCACAGAGGCTGCATATTATGGGCACAGAGGCTACATATGATGGGCACAGTGGCTGCATTTTATGGGCACAGTGGCTGCATATGATGGGCACAGTGGCTGCATATGATAGGCACAGAGGCTGCGTTTTATGGGCACAGTGGCTGCATTTTATAGGCACAGAGGCTGCATATGATGTGCACAGTGGCTACATTTGATGGGCACAGTGGCTGCATTTTATGGGCACAGTGGCTGCATATATGGGCACAGTGGCTGCAATTGATGGCACAGTGAGGCTGCAATTGATGTTTTTTTGATACTTTATTGATGGTATGAAATATTTTGTGAAAGTAAGTATTGTGGCAAATGCGTGCCTTAAATAATGTGAGTAGGCTTAGATTCTATTTAACCGTGCCTGTTAAAACCACACCCAATATTCAGCATAATTTATCCATGCCCACTTTTTACCATGACACTGCATGTTTGCTCCCATCCAGAGTGTCCCTTTTTCTCAAGTTCAAATGTTGGGAGGTAAGGAACTAAGAGGGAATTGTAAGTGCAAATGTTCACAATTAAGGTGGTTGTAAAGGTTTCCTTTTTTTAAAAACAAAAAAACAAACATGTTATACTTACCTCCTTTATGCAGTTGGTTTTGCACAGAGCAGCCCAGATCCTGCTCTTCTCTGGTCCCTCTTTATTTCTCCTGGCCCCTCCCTCCTATCGAGTGCCCCCACAGTCAGCAGCTCTCTATGGGGGTACCCGAGCCGAGTCAGAGCTTTGTGTATCCATTCAGACACAGAGCCCTGCCCTGGCCCCTCCCTCCTATTGAGTGCCCCCACAGTCAGCAGCTCTCTATGGGGGTACCCGAGCCGAGTCAGAGCTTTGTGTATCCATTCAGACACAGAGCCCTGCCCTGGCCCCGCCCCCTCTCTCCCCTGATTGTCTGACTCACTTTGATTGACAGCCGCAGGAGCCAAAGGCGCCGCTGCTGAGTCTCAGTCAATCAGGACGAGTGTCCCAGATGGCTTAGACATTTGTGGACATCGCTGAAGAGAGATGGGGCTCAGGTAAGTAATTAGGGGGGTGTTGGGGAGGCTGCTTCACACAGAAGGTTTTTTATCTTTTTTTTATCTCAAGGGCGTGAGCATGCATATTATATTAGGAAGGGTACCCCTGTCAGCACTGTCTGTGTTGATGGGGGAATCGTGCAAATTTCTTGCCTGCATTCCGCGCCTGCAGAAAAGGAATTTGCACTGTCTATGGCTGGCCTTAGTGCAGCAGCACATATTTTTTTATTGGAGGCCATAGTTTTACTTTAAGCAAATGAAATGTCACCCAGTAAAGATTTACACCTAACTGTAAGCTTTACACAAATTTCACACATTTGTAACCAACCATCCTGGGTAAACCACACTAATTTTCCTGAGACTATCTCTTCTAAGCTCTGAAAATCTGGATAATCGTGAGATATACATCTTGTTGGAAAGATTTGCACAACAATTTTCACACCTGGATTGGTCAAATGTGAGTGTTCATGCAGAGATATTTAGATTTGCTTAAAATCTATAAACTCAGTTTTTTGCACTTAAAGAAATGACCCCACAAGGACATATCAATGAAATTTTCAGAAATGCAATGCTCCATAGAAGTAAAGGCTTATTTTAAAGTCAACGTTATTTAATAAAATGTAGACTTACACAAAGCTTTTTTTTTTTTTTTAAGGAATCAAGTTTCACATAGGAAAACAATCCCATCTGATAATGAAACCCGTGATACTCGCACATGCAAAGAGTGATAATAGACAATACTGCTGTATACAATGTACAGCTGTTGAAAATTATTAGCAGACTAGTTGGATCTGCAACTGGCTTACTTAATACTTTATTGTCACGAAAACTGAGATAAGGAGGAGAAATATTTTGTTAGATTTGTTACCATTTTAGGCCTGAGGCTCAGCCTGGTGCTTAGCTTTGACGCTTTGTAACATGTGCTGTTGGGTTCATAATCTAAGAAGGTTCTATCTACATGATACACAGTGTTGTTATTGAAAACTAGGATGGGTTCCTTCTAGGTGCATTAGTTTTCTGGCTATATTAACACAAATTAATTTGTGTGAATGTGGTTGCAATATTATACAGGACTTGAGCAGAACTGTAGAAAAATGCTACAATGAAGGATGACTGAGGATGTCAAGATTTGAGGTAGTGAGGTTTTTATAATTATTATTATTATTACTATACAGGATTTATGTTTGCACAGCGCTTTACAATAAAAAGGGAGGCAATACAGCAACAATACTATTCAATATACGAGGGTTAGGAGGAGATAAGTACACACTGACCAGTCATGGCTGAATACAGCATTTACTTTGCTATGTCTAATTGTCTTGTAATTGTTGGCCGGATGGTCAGTAACAGGCCCACCAAAGCCAATGGGCCCCATAAAAATGTTATGGGTTGATGTTAAGGAAGTGCTACCACAACTGTAGGGGAAGGGCCTTGTAACATGTGCTGTTGGGTTCATAATCAAAGAAAGTTCTATCTACATGATAGACAGTGTTATAGAAACACTAGAATGGGTTCCTTCTAGATGCTTTATTTTCTGGCTATATTAACCCTTAATTTGTGTGAATGTGATTGGAATGGTGTAATATAGAGGGCATGGTTAGAACTGTAGCAAAATGCTACATAGAAGGCTTTACATAATTGAGGATGTCAAAATTTAAGTTAGTGATATAAGTACACACTAAATTTACTTTGCTATGCCTTGTTACATTGTAATTGTTGTGCGGATGGTCAGCAACTGACCCACCCAAGCCAATGGGCCAAAAAATTATTTTATGAGTGGATATTAAGTAAGTGCTGCCACAACTATAGGGGAAGGGCCTTAAGTGTATGTTTAGTTAGATTTTGATCCAAGCTAACTAATCATGTGGCTTACTGATCATCAATTAGACAATACCCAAAGAGAAGTGCTGAATATGTGTAGGCCAGCTAAGGTGTCCTTCACATTATTAAACAGGAAAATATTATTGTACTGTGAAAAAAAAAGCTCTGTATGCTTATGTACACCATGTGGCAAAAAGGATGTACACCTGCCCGTCACACATATCTTAGCTTGTTGAAGATCCTGTGCCAAAATGGTGGGTATTAATGTGTCATGGGCACACTCTTTATGACTGTAACAGCCCCACTTTTCTGGGAAAACTTACCACAAGATTTTCTGGTGTTTTATAGAATTTGAGCCAATTCAACCAAAAGTGTTTTTTTGAGGTAAGATAACGACATTGGATGAGAAGACCTGGCTTGCAATTGGCATTCCTATTCGTCACAAAGGTGTTCAAAAGGCTTGAGATCAGGGCTCTGTGCAGGCCATTTGGTTTCTCCACATCAAACTTATCAAACCTTGTCTTTAAGTATCCAGCTTGTGCAGAGAGTCTTAATGGAAGAGAAAAGGCCTTTCCCCAAACCTTTGTCAAAGTGTTGGAATCACACAATCATCTGAAATGTTCTTGTATGAAAACATCTTAACTCAATAATTTTTACTTATAGTGTACATATGTATTCGGATCCAGATCTGTAGATATTTAAAAACAAAACCTTGCCTCTACCAGGATGGTCACTTTCACATAAAGACCCAGGGCAGAACAAGGCATGGTAGGTAAGTAATGGGGAAAAATCAGCTATCAGGGAGTCCACAGGCAATATTTGGTGATTGTCTTTTTACCTCTGCTTGCAATTTTTTGGTACATCTTCTCCATTTCAGGTCCTTTTTAAATTTCCATGAAATGGTCTCAAGAATCGAAACATAAGTGCACAAACTTTAAGAATGCTTAGATAAATATTTGTGGACTGTATCCACCCATGGGGCTTAGAAATATGTTATAGTAGATATTGCTAAGACACATACAGCTTGATGATGTTTCCACTTGTATTTGAATAGACCAGCCAACAAAATGTCTGCTGTCACTGAGATTCTGTGACTGGTACTCTAGAAATAGTCACTTTATGGCTGCTTGCAACAGTATTTAGAAGAAATGCAGCATGGCATTTGTTTTTGAAGTGCCACAATGGTCTCCAGGCAGCAGTGACATGTCGTCAATGTGTAAGCATGTGACCCCTGTCCTGTTTTGTTCCGTTGATACTTCTATAGAGTATAGCAGAAATTCTTAGTGCATTTTTGCACTATAGAAAGGAGTGGAGATAATTTTGCCCACACGTGTCCTTGAAAATGTATTTTATACCAGATAGTTATAGAAACTAATAGATGAAGGCAAGTAGCATGCTGATAAATTGCAATGAAGCTGTGATCTGTGTTTAGAAATGAAAGGCAATGACTGTACTTGCTAATATTTCAAAATAATT
This sequence comes from Lithobates sylvaticus, assembly GCA_028564925.1. Lineage (NCBI taxonomy): Eukaryota > Metazoa > Chordata > Amphibia > Anura > Ranidae > Lithobates > Lithobates sylvaticus. Next base: position 108,505,547 of record CM053029.1, on the reverse strand, counting down.
GAATATAAATATGAATACCATGCCTCAGTAATTCCAAGTTAATAAACTTGTGCCCTTAGCTTGTGTGTCTAAGCTTTTCTTTCTTATCTAGCTGTCTGTCATCTCTTGTGATGTCATCAATAGCTTTGAGCACTTACAGGCTGCGTTCTGCAATTAATGAGAGGAGTGTGAACGATTTCTTTCATTGAATGTCTTAACCTCCCTGTCATTTCTGCATTAGCACCTAAATGCTTCCATAATATTTTGTACCATTTGGTCCAAATATTTAGTTCTGGCAAAATAAGTTATCGTAGCAGAGGCTGATTTACTAAAGGATTTGAGACAATTAAATGTGTGACGATTCATTTCAACTATACAATCATGTGGAAAGAAAATTCCTGTTTACTTTTTTAATCAGCACAGGATTGGATAATTGAAGTGAATATTCATGAAATAATTTTTTTTTTGTAAATCAGCCTCAGTGTGTGTGTCTTTTTATAGATTGGTAACAATAAAATACTCTTTGTAAACCTTTTCAACCAGGATGTAGAAGGTATATATAAAGTCAAGGCCCTTAATAACATAACACGTAAAGTGAATTGCTCTCAGGTGATGTCATCTCCATTTAAAATGTCCTTCATCACATAAACCCAGCTTCTGTGAGTTCATAGTGTGGGTCAGATAACAGATGTATTCTCCCGATTGACTTAAAGATGATCTCTCCAGAGCAACGGTGACTGAAAGAAATTAACGCAAAAGCCGCTGTGTGCCGTTATTACAATTTTAATCCTTTCTGCAGCCATATCATATATTGTTTTAATGACTTTCTCCTTAATTCTTTTTCATTAGATATTGTCCATAATAGTAGTAGTCAGAGTGCCTTTATGGGCCCACATTTAGTCTGCACTATATTGTTCAATAACTACAATGTTTTTCATAATAATTTTATTTGAATAGAGTTTCCCCATATCTCTTTGAGTTACCCCTTACCTGTGCTAGTGGTGTTTTGGGTCTATTTCCTAAAGCTGGCCATACACTAGTAACCTTTAATTCCAAATTATTAATTCTAGGAATGTTTGTTTGATTCCCTAATCATTTGTGGTGTTAAAAAAATTCATTCCTGACAGACTCCATGGCAGCCTATGTATGGGTTAATCCTGCCTCTCATAGCTCATAGGACCCCACTCCCATAAATCTTTGCATCTAGTCAGAGACTGTGTCTCCAAAATTGGTTCTTTAGGATTCAAATAACCATTCCTTTCTTCCCTGATCGAGTAGTCTTGATTCCTATGTTAGGTTCAAATCCTAAAGTAACATCTGTCTTCCATGAGAAGATTGTTCTTCCTACGTTCAGGTCTACTGAGGACTCTAATATTCACCCTCTAGATGTTGGAGAAGTTTTGAAACAACATTTAGAAGCCACGGCTTCTTTTCCCCAGTCTGAACATCTATTTATTCTCTTCCATGGAAAAAACAAAGGATTGCGTGCCTTCTCTATAACCATCGCAGCGTGGATTGTTCAGGCCATTTAGTTGGCTTATAAGTCTAATGCCCTGTACACACGATAGGATTTTCCGACAACAAAATCCATGGGATTTTTTCTGACGGATGTTGTCTAGCATACACACGGTCACACAAAGTTGGTCGAAAATTCCGAACGTCAAGAACGCGGTGACGTACAACACGTACGACGAGCCGAGAAAAATGAAGTTCAATAGCCAGTGCTGCTCTTCTGCATGATTCCGAGTATGCGTGGCACTTTGTGCGTCGGAATTGTGTACACACAATCGGAATTTCCGTCAACGGATTTTGTTGTTGGAAAAGTTGAGAACCAGATCTCAAATTTTGTGTGAGGGAAATTCCTATGGAAAATGTGTGATGGAGCCTACACACGGTCGGAATTTCCGACAACAAGGTCCTATCACACATTTTTCAGTGGAAAATCCTATCGTGTGTACAGGGCATTAGGGTTTGGCTCCTCCGGAGGCAGTGACCACTCATTCTACCAGGAGCGTTTCTACATCATGGGCAGCATCCCGTCATGTATCCCCGGAAGTAATCTGTAAAGCAGCCTCATGGTCGTCGATTAACACATTTATGGCACACTATTGCGTAGAACCGGCTTCTTTGTCTTTGGTTAATTTTGGTTTGCATGTCTTATCTGATGACAATGCCAATTAAACCTTTTTTTCTTTAACCAGCAATTGCCCACCCAGGTGTGTATGGCTAGTTATTTCCCATACGTAGGCTGCCATGGAGTCTGTCAGGAAAACAGAAAATTTATATCAAACACTTACCATAATTGTACTTTCCTGATGGACTCCATGGCAGCAGAAGTTCCGTCCCATTTGCTGGAGTAGGCTAAGTTATGGAACACGGTCTCTAACTAGATGCAAAGATTTATGGGAGTGGGGTCCTATGAGGTATGAAATGCGGGATTAACCCACACGTAGGCTGCCATGGAGTCCATCAGGAAAGGAAAATTACGGTAAGTATTTGATATAGATTTTCATTTTTTTCGACTCCAGTGACGAGAAAATTTGAAGAAGCAGGATGAAAAACCTTTCTCAAACCAATGAATTTCTAACAGTGTATGTGGTTTTCATTGTGAAAATTACATTAATTCCTAAATCAAATGTTAAAGGAAAATTACATTTATAAGTACTCGCGAACGACATTCATAAAGTCATAGAACGTACTTAGAATTTTTATATGAATGTTCCTACAAATATTTGCACGGACGCTAATTGAAAAATCTACTTGTGTATACCCAGCCTAAGCTTTAGTTTTAACTTTTGCTGAAACAAAAGAGTTGATTTACTAAAGGTAAATAGACTGTTCACTTTGCAAGGGAAGATGCAATTTGCAAGGTGGTTTTCCCATCATTCAATCCTGTGCAAGCATTTTGCAAAGTGAAATGTCACCACATTGACTAAGCACTCTTGAAACTTCCCTTTTAAAGAGAACAGCCAATTTGCCTACCCCAAAGTGGCTGATATACTAAAGGAGAAAAATATGTTCAGTTTTCAAAGTGAATTTTCACTTAGTAAAAACAATCCTGCTGCTCCAGGTGAACCGGCAATGATGGTGTTTGCAATCCAGCTATGCATGTGGTGCACACCCTTTCATTGCTGCAAAGTACTGTACATGTGAAGAAAGAAGATTGGATGGCTGCACACCCATATAATGCAGATTAAAGTTTCTTTATTCAAAAAATAAAAACAGACACAAGGCATATTGGCAGGCAAAAAAACGTGAATTTTCACTTAGCTTATTAAATGAGGTGAAGCTGCACTGACTTCAAATCATTCAATCACGTGCAAGCAAAATTCATATTTAGTTTATGTTCCTTGTATGTGAATGGATATTCTTTGCAAAGCTAACTTTTTTACCATATTAATTAAGCTAAGTATAAATTCCCCTATAAAGTAAAGATTTAATTCGCAAAGTGAACCAGCTCGACTTCTTTAGTAAATTGGGGTCAAAAGCTATTTTCTAAAGAAAATAAACAGAAAATGAACAGTAGGACTTTGAAAATGTGTTGTTTTGATGCACCTGTAATGTATTTAGCTAGTTGAAACGGGATGTTCAACTGAACTTAAACTAATATTCGTTTGTAAAATTTGGTAGTATTTACCAACAGTCAAAATGTCTGTATATGGCAATTACCTTTTCAATCCATTTGCTTGTAAATTGTAGCTAAAGTAAAATATTTTTCTAAAGCATTTAGATGAGTAGGTAGTAGCATTTAGTGTGAAGGTGTTAAAAAGCCCATGTCAGTTTTTTTTTCTTTTTGCTATAATAAATATCCCCAAAAAATATATAAAAAAACGAATTTCTTCCTCAGTTTAGGCCGATATGTATTCTTCTACATATTTTTCATTATATAAAAAAAAAAAGCAATAAGCATATATTGATTGGTTTGCCAAAAGTTATATCGCCTACAAAATAGAGGATAGATTTATGGCATTTTTATTATAAATTTTTTTTTATTAGTAAAGGCGGCGATCTGCGATGCAGGCTAATTGAAAGGGCCATACCACCAGAAAAGTGTCACTAGGACTTTAATAATTTCCTCCAGTTGTGCTACCTGTATATGGTTAATGTTTGTATGAGAGTGTTTAGTATATTAACCACTTGCTGACCGGCTTGATGTCCACCGGTGGCCCGCGATCGTAGCGTGGAGAAGCAGAACGGGGAGATTCCTATGTAAACAAGACAATTCCCTGTTCTGCCTAGCAACATGACAGGAATCTACTGCTCCCAGCGATTGGGAGCAGTGATCTCTGTCATGTTCTAGTGAGCCCATCCCCCCTACAGTTAGAACATGCCCAGGGAACACATTTAACCCCTTGATCGCCCCCTAGTGTTTAACCCCTTCCCTGCCAGTGACAGTCGGCATTGACTATTTTTAATTCCTTATGCTGTTAGCCTTAGAAAATAGATAGCAAATTATATTATATTTACCTGTTTAAACATTTTTTTTTAACATTTCTTCAGAGGACAGCATTATTGCTGCTGCTACCCCCTCTCCCCCTCATCTTTCATTGGTTGTTAAAGCGGAGTTCCACCCTAAAGTGGAACTTCCGCTCATCGGAACCCTCCCCCCCTCCGGTGCCACAGTTGGCACCTTTCAGGTGGGAGGGGGGTGCAGATACCTGTATAATACAGGTATATGAACCCACTTCTGGCAATAGACTCCCGTGGGAGTCACGCCCCTTTGCGTCGCCCACCACTGTCTCCTGGGAAACACACAGGTCCCAGGAGATAGCGGGGACCACTTATGACGCGCAGCGTGACTCGCACATGCGCACTAGGGAACCGGGAAGTGAAGCCGCAACGCTTCACTTCCTGATTCCCTCAATGAGAATGGAGGCGGCAGCAGCCGAGAACCGATCGTTTGCTCGGCTTCAGCTGCCGACATCGCTGGACCCTGGAACAGGTAAATGTCCATTTATTAAAAGTCAGCAGCTGCAGTATTTGTAGCTGCTGGCTTTTAATATTTTTTTTTTTTAGGTGGAATCCCTCTTTAAGGACAGTTGACAGCCTTCTAACAACCATTGATGGTGACAGTTTGCTACCCTAATGAAGAAGCTGAGACATTAGTTACCCATCAAGTCAGCTCTCTCTTTGTGACTAGCAGAGGTCAGTGGGTGGATTCTATAGCCAATGGCAGGCTGTGAATTCGCTGTGGATCTGCCCACTGCCTGCTGTCAATTACAAGGGGAATTGACCTGATGGGGAACAAGTGTCTGTCAATCCCCACAAAGCGTTAAAACTCCTTGGCGCTGTGTGTCTGTGTGAGAATTTCAGCAGCGAGAGGAAGCGTAGCTGCAATGAAGACGGAGAGTCCATAGGGACACTTTGGACTTAGCGCTCTTCCATAGGTGGTGCGAGCCCCAGAATAATGTAACCTTTTGGCTCATGATTATGTGGCCCACACAACATTTGTCATCCAGAGGCACATTGGAATTTTGAAGAGTGTCTTAAGACTGGATATTTTTTTGTAATAGTGACCATTTGATGGTAATAACAGATAGATTACCTGCAGTAATAGGTTCATCTTATCGGATAACAGGTCACCTAAATATAACTAGAATAACACGTTAAGCTCTTAATAGTTACATATCTCTGTGTACCTAATGCTAAGGTGTAGGATTTGTAAAATTCGAGTAAATCCTCTAAGTGGTCAGTGTTCTCTGTGAGTGATGTAATGATGTACAAAACCAGCTAGTGACTAACATTTTGCTCTGTAGACTACGTGACCCAAGGATGGCATTGTAACATGGAAAAACTGTAGAAAAGCAAATGTAAGTAGTATGAAAAAATAATAGAAGAAAACTGATGAAAAGAATGCACATCAGTAAGCAGGGCTGGTTTAAGGATTTTTGACACCCTAGGCGAAACCTCATTTTGCCCCCCTGGCCCCACCCCTTACTCCACCCCCTTTCCCCTGCCCATGTAAACCCCACCTTTTTAACCACTTGCCGACCGGCGCACGACGATATACGTCGGCAGAATGGCACGTACAGGCAGGAGGGCGTATATATAAGTCCCTCCTTTAAGCCTGTCCGTGCCATCGGGAGCGCGCCGGGAGCGGCGCACTCCGGCGCCGGTCGGGACCCCCGTGAGTCCGGCCGCGGGGACACCCGCGATCGTCTCACAGGGAAGGCTGAACGGGGAGATGCCGAGATAAACAGCATCTCCCCGTTCTGCCTAGCAACTAGTGACGCCGATCTCTGCTCCCTGTGATTGGAGCAGAGATCAGCATTCACTAGCTGACAGCCACGCCCCCCCACAGTAAGAAACACACCCCTAGGCATACTTAACCCTTACACTGCCCCCTTGTGGTTAACCCCTTCACTGCCAGTGTCATTTATACAGGAATCAATGCATTTAAATAGCATTGATTGCTGTATAAATGACAATGGTCCCAAAAATGTCCGATGTGTCCGCCATAATGTCGCAGTCACAAAAAAAAATCGCAGATCGCCGCCATTACTAATAAAAAAAAATTATTAATAAAAATGCTATAAAACTATCCCCTATCTTGTAAACGTTATAACTTCTGCGCAAACCGATCAATAATTGCTTATTGCAATTTTTTTTACCAAAAATATGTAGAAGAATACGTATCGGCCTAAACTGAGGAAAGAAAATGTTTTTTTATATATTTTTTTGGGGATATTTATTATAGCAAAAAGTAAAAAATATTGCATTTTTTTCAAAATTGTCGCTCTATTTTTGTTTATAGTGCAAAAAATAAAAACCGCAGGGGCGATCAAATACCACCAAAAGAAAGCTCTATTTGTGGGAAAAAAAGGACGCCAATTTTGTTTGGGAGCCACGTCGCACGACCGCGCAATTGTCAGTTAAAGCGACGCAGTGCCGAATCGCAAAAAGGGGCCTGGTCCTTTGGCTGAAAATTGGTCTGGTCTGAAAGTGGTTAATGAAGCACCCATCAAATGCAGCCTCATCAGCGCCCATCAAATGCGGCCTCACCAGTGCCCATCAAATGCAGCCTCACCAGTGCCCATCAAATGCGGCCTCACCAGTGCCCATCAAATGCGGCCTCACCAGTGCCCATCAAATGCAGCCTCACCAGTGCCCATCAAATGCAGCCTCACCAGTGCCCATCAAATGCAGCCTCACCAGTGCCCATCAATGCAACCTACTAGCACCCATCAATGCAGCCTCACCAGTGCCCATCAAATGCAGCCTACCAGTGCCCATCAATGAATGTTTGCTTGCTTATATTCATTCAGGAGTCGGGACCCAGATACAGTCCTCTGCCTCTGCTGCACCTCTAAAAATATGTGCAAACGGGGCATGGGTAGCCTGCTGATGCTGAGAATTAGTTGCTTGCTGCAGAGAGAAGAGAGTATGAACACCAGTGGCCGGGCGCCCTAGGCAGCAGGACGCCCTAGGCGGCTGCCTAGTTTGCCTAGTGGTAGTACCGGCCCTGTCAGTAAGTATAAATAAAATTGACCAAGGAGAGTATATGGGGTTCAAGGGGGTATAGAGACACTATCGTTTTGCCATTAGCAAGGTGATAGTCTCTTTAACCACTTCAATATCGGGCACTTTCACCCCCTTCCTGCCCAGGCCAATTTTCAACTTTCAGTGCTGACGTATCTTCAATGCCATTTGCACTGTCATGCAACACTGTACCCAAATTACATTTTTATAATTTTGTTGCGACAAATAGAGCTTTCTTTTGGAGATACTTAATCACCACTGTGTTTTTTTTTTTTTTTGCTAAACATATGAAAAAATACCCAAAATTTTGAGAAAAAAAATGTTTTCTTAGTTTCTGTTATAACATTTTGCAAATAAGTAATTTTTCTTCTTTACTGATGTGCACTGATGAGGCTTCACAGATGGGCACTGAATAGGCTGCACTGATGTGCACTGAAGAGGCTGCACTGATGGGCACTGATGAGTCTGCACTATTTCATTTGTAACTAACTTTTCCATGCTTTGTACCGTTGACAGCTAAAGTCTAAACAAAACAGTTGCAGTAAGTATCAGTAATTGGTATCGGTGAGTACTAAAAAAAAGTATCAGTACTCGTACCCATATCCCTAGCACATGACCTGACCAGTGACTATGCAAAACCACAGTCATTGGAAAAGTCATGTGCCTTGCTACATTTATTTGCATGTTTTGTAAACAATTAACATCTGTCTGGCCTATAGTCTAGCAGGTAAGATGCAATCTGAAAGGCGGGCACAAGGAAGTATTAAAATTCTGTAATAATTGATCGAAAAAAATAGGCACAAAAAAGTAAGCTGGTTGTATCACAAGAGATGTTTATAGCAAACTATATCTGAACCAACCCAGGGTGAGCTGAGTCCATCACACAGAAACACTTTGTGGAGCTTGTCATCAAAAAGTGCAGATAGAACTATAAATACACATCAAAGGTGACGTTATCAGAACTTCTCACAAGCCACTTATAATGGACCCATTGCTTGCCAGCAATGTTAGTAAAGCCATGTTATTGATGTTTTGGAGTTTCAGTGACATTTATTTATTCATCTTAATTACTAGTTACTCATTACTCAATGCCAGGAGCCGTAACTGATTATTTCTATACTGAATTGCACACAAGTAATCCCTGTTGTAATTTACTGTTAGAAATAGGTAGCCTTGCATATATTCAGCTACATTGTAGAGGGCACATGTCTGCAGACCAGGACTAAAAACACCTCTTTTAAACTGCAGTCACATTGGATGGCACTTGACCAAAAGCTAGCTAACCCACATGGGGGGGGGGGGGGGGGGGGCAGTGGAATCCCCCTGTATGTATGTATCTGCAAAATTATATTATAAAAAAAAACATGGGGGGGGGGGTATATATATTGTAGCTGAAATTGTACCTGTCATTTTCTGTCAATGTCATGCCCACCTCTCTACACCATTCTCTCCACTCACATGTGCCCACAGACACATCATTCATGTAAAATCACTCTCTGAACTGCACTATTTGTGCAAAGTGGGAACATATGCAACATTTTTTGCATTCCTGCAATGCACAAAAAACGCATATCCCTTTTGCAGGCGTGTGGTAGTGCCATTAATTCCTTAAGGCATCCTAACGCACCTTGTTAACATGTGGCAAAACATGTGAGAATAAAGTACCATGCTTTTGGTCCACCACTATTTAAAAACATGCTTGAACTCATTTGCATATAGGGCAACCCAATAAATGAATGCAAAACACAAACTAAACACAATGCACCAAAACACACAAAAACATTTGTAGCGCTATCCCCTTAAGAGTGGCTAAATATTTTGGGTACCCTGTAAACTACTAAGCCCTGAGCAGAGTATTGTCCCTGCTGACACCACAAAAATACCTTGACTAGGTGACTCCCTGGCTGTCACACAAAGGATAAACACGTACACACTGATGAGATAAAGGTTTAACTTGTATTAGTGTCACAGGAATGTCAAAACATGCAAAAGAAAACAATTGGATGAGTCTTTCAAATGGCAAAACACCAACAGGAAAAGGCAATATAACACAATAGAGTACAACTTTAGGCCACTCCCGCTCATCCTGCACGACTGAAGATTTAAACGTGAGCTCCTAAACCAAGAGATTTTTCTCCAAGTGAGCAAAAGAGAAAAGGAACAAAACGCAGGGCTAGCTCACTTGTGGGTTCCCAGTGAGAAGAGTCAGGGTTTAACTCTCAGGAATTTAGGCAAGTAACGTTAGCAGCTACCCCAAGCACATTTAGAACTCAAGCACATGAAGATTCGGCTAGCTGGGGCCCTTATGTAGGTACACAGCACAGTAAAGCAGTCTCTCTGAAGAAAACTGAATTGCCCAAAGGATGTTAAACAGAGCTCAGAGTAAGCACTAGTAAGGTGAAAAGTCACCCTAAGGATGTCAGATTAAGTATCACAGAGATTGCTTTTGGTGGACAAGAAGAGAAAACAGATTACGGCTGGAGTATGGCCCTTTAAATGGAAACCAACTAATGTGTTCCTTGGATGGCTCAAGTCTGAGTGGGAGTGTATAGAATTACTGTCTAGCAGGGAAGCAAAAAGGTGAATCCTGATGCTGCAGGCAGTTTTGATAAAGGCAATAAGAAGGTTAGCCTGCAGCACTGGATGGGATTTAACCTAACTGTTCTAGACTCTAGCAACTGGATGCGACAATCGTCTTGAGTGCAATGGCAGCCTGTCACCCGGTTCCACAGTGCAGCAGGGTGAAGCGATGACCTTCCACGTGGAGGGGGGTCCCCTTTATCCTCCTCTGATAGGGTCTAAGGTTATCAGTGGTGTACCCCAAGGTTCAGTGTTGGGACCCTTACTTTTTAATAACTTTATAAATGATATTGGGTCTGGAATCAAAAGTAACATTTCTGTCTTTGCAGATGACACCAAGCTATGCAGTGGAATAACGTCCTTACAGGAGGTCTCCAATTTACAAGCCTATATCAATGCTCTGTCTAATTGGGCGACTATGTGGCTGATGAGGTTTAATGTTGATAAATGTAAAGTTTTGCACTTGGGGGCTAAGAATATGCATGCATCATACATGGTAGGGGGAGTACAATTGGGGGAATCCGTAGTGGAGAAGGATCTGGGGGTTTTGGTAGATCATAAGGTCTATAATGGCATGCAATGCCAAGCTGCGGTTTCCAAAGCGAGCAAAGTCCTTTCTTGTATTAAGAGAGATATGGACTCCAGAGAGAGATATAATTTTGCCCCTGTACAAATCATTAGTAAGACCTCATCTGGAATATGCAGTTCAGTTTTGGGCACCAGTTCTCAAAAAGGATATCGGGGAACTGGAGAAAGTGCAGAGAAGGGCAACCAAACTGATAAGAGGCATGGAGGAGCTCAGCTATGAGGAAAGATTAGAGGAACTGAATTTATTCACTCTTGAGAAGAGGAGAATAAGGGGGGATATGATCAACATGTTCAAATATATAAGGGGTCCATATAGTGAACTTGGTGTTGAGTTATTCACTTTACAGTCAACACAGAGGGCACTCTTTACGTCTGGAGGAAAAGAGATTTCATCTCCAAATACGGAAAGGTTTCTTCACAGTAAGAACTAACTCAGTAGATTGCTTTAAGAAAGGCCTGGATACTTTCCTAAATGTACATAATATAACGGGGTACTAACATTTATAGGTAAAGTTGATCCAGGGAAAATCCGATTGCCTCTTGGGGGATCAGGAAGGGATTTTTTTCCCCTGCTGTAGCAGATTGGAGCATGCTCTGCTGGTTTTTTTTTTTTTTTTTTTGCCTTCCTCTGGATCAACTGTGGGTATAGAATTGGGTATATTGGATTGTACGATATTTTTTATTTTTATTTATTATTTCTTTTTTTTATGGTTGAACTGGAAGGACTTGTGTCTTTTTTTCAGCCTAGCTAACTATGTAACTATGTAACTATGGCTGTGAAGGTGGTGATGGCCAAGTGTGTCTGCCTGTAGGTTCCACTATCTGCCTCCTCAGGATGATCAGCTTCTCTGGCAGTCTTTGCGACTTCTCAACTTGGCCTAATCCGGCCTGAGTCTACGTGGTTCCACTCTGCTCCTCCTACTCCTCCTACTACTCAGTCTCTCCCCTCTACGCCCGTGTTCCCAGGCTTTTCACTTTTTAAATGCTACCACCTTTTTGATAGTCTTCATGGGCAGTGTAGTTCAGTTCCAGCGAGTCTGAATGAAAGACACCTGCTTGCAGAATACAAGTCCCAAAGCTCCCAGCATTTCTGTATGGGTTGTGTAATGACTAAGTTGTGGGACGCTGCCATCTTGTGGCAAAAAAAATGTTCTGCATAACAGTAACATTGCACAGTGTTACACATGTACGCACCTTTGCACCTGCATGGTGTGAACAGAACCTAACTTGGGTAATGGCTGCTGTCTGGCTATGAGCCACCCTCCATGTTCCATAGCTCCTGCCTCCATGTTCTGCATTACAGGACAGCAACTAAGGACTGGTTCAGTCGTTTAGCAAGTGCACCAGGAAATCATAAACTAATATGAATAATTGACTGCCTAGAATTTAAAACAATATATCCTGGGGCACAGTATGAGCAGTTCACTTTTTTCAAGGATCAATCATGTACTTATGGACTGGACTGGTAATGTTGTTTGCTGGGATTTGTGCAGGAGGCCAATTTGTTTTAGCAAGCGAACAAGAAAAGCCTATACTAATCTGAACAATTGACAAGGCTGGAAATTAAAACAGTATCTTGAAGCACAGTATGAATGTTATCATATATTTTTTAGGCCCTAGTGGTCAGCCACTCACTTCTATACTGGTAATGCTGGGATTTGGAAATATGGGGATTTTGAGGAAGAAGAACTTCGAATGTAAAGCCTCACAACACAGCCATCTAGTCTAGGACTTTTGTCAGGCTCTGTGTGTCAGAGAAATTAAAGGGACACTCTGCCCCTTGCTCACAGGCCCAGCTTATTTCCAGCTTCTGCTTTTAGTGACTTTGTCACTACAGGGTCACATGTAAAAGAAGCCTGAGCTGTAAAAGGAGCATATGCAGTATATTTATTACCTTCTGAAAAACCCTTCAAGTAACTGCTGTGCTGCATTGCTATTGCTGCAAGTATTTCCACACTTCCAGGTGTGTCAAATATCTGCTTTCCCACATGCTTAGGCTCCTCCTGCCAGCAGCTTTGTATCTTTTTAACAATGTTCATCTAAACCACACCCAATATGCAGCGCTTTGTAGCTATGCCCAATTTTCACTGATGGGCCCTTGATAGTCATACCCAGGCCAGGACAAGGGGTGGGCAGGAGGGGAGGCTGCCCTGGACATTGTGGTATCATGTGAGATGGGGGGGCGCCAAAAGGAGATGGGGGGTTTGTGTTGGAAGCCAGTATTTGGGGGGGGGCGGCAGGGGGTAGTATTGTATTGTTTTGGGAGGGGAAATTTGGGAGGGGGAGTGCGAAGAATGGTGATTTGGGGGGATTTGTATAGGAAGGGAGGATTGGGGGGGAAGATTTGTGCCTGGATGGAGGAATTTGACCCGGGAGGGGGGATTTGAAGTGGGGGGAGAAGATGTGAACTAAGAGGGAAAATTTAAGGTGTAGAGGATTTGAGCTAGGAGAACTGAATTTTTTTTTGTGGGGCGGGGCAAAAATGTGTGCTGAGGGGGCGGATTTTAGCAGGGGGTTGATTTGAACTGGGAATAGGGGTATTTTATGCTTAGGGGGTAATTAGTGCTCAGTGTTTTTGCGGGGGGGGGGTTGCTGACACTTAATGCTCATACATCTTGGGGGCGGAGGTTGGCATGTTCGCTCTGGGTTCTAGATGACCTTGCCCCATCACTGGTCATAACCAGTTTTCACTTGGGCACATTTCTTTTCCCTTTCCCTCTGTGGGCCCTGGGGTCCAAGTTCTCCTTAGTTGACATCAAGCAATAAGCTTTACAAGACGGTTACACTGATGACAGATGTCTCAGTTTGTATACAAGTATGATAGACTTCATTCACTCTAGCAGCATGTGCTAATGTGCAGTTTACTATAATAAGTGTCATTTTAATAAACGGTGCCATTCATGCTGTTAACAACTTTGTACTTCTATGTTTCATTAGTTCCTGCAGTGTATAAAAAATAAAAATGTGTGCATTTAATGGGCAGTTTATTTTGTAGGACATGCATGTTGTTACCTGACATTAACTTTTTTAAATGCAAGTGAACCCAAGCAAGCAGACATTTGATTAGACCTAAATCCACATTTGACTTTAGGTTTATCACTCTGGAGAACTCCGTTTGTTAAGAAGCAACAAATTGGGGAACCATATACATACCAGCCATTCACCATAGATTACTGCACCCCTAGGTGTTCTTCAAATACACCTGTGCCCTTAAATGTTTCCAAATTATAGGCTTGTGTACCCAGATGTTCTCCCACACCTTCACTTTCTGTCCTATAGCCAAAACAGGAAGTAAGAGGAAATTCCTGCAAATTAAGGGAATCCCTTGGGGCCCCCTAATTCACCAGAACTAGGGTCCCCATTGGAGTATTTTTCCCTCTATTATTTTTCTGGGGACAACCCAAAATTTTAATTGTACTTTCACTTTCAATTGTAGCGCCACCCCCGTAGGGGCTGCTGTAATATGACTGTCCCTAGAGGTTGCCCTGACCTTCCAAGCCTCCAAGACAGCACTGACACCCTGGGTTCTGACAAAATTCTAAGAGAAAGTGCAAATGCAAAATACACCAAACAAATAATAGAGATTGCAAATTAATATTTTACTAGATATTCTTGAGTTAACAAGGGAAACAAGAATGTAAAATAAGGATATGCACCAAATTGCAAACTTTAGCATTAAACAGAATTACAGAAATATGCAATGACATGACAGTAACAGGGAACCTGATGATTAAAAGCCAACAGGCCTTAGAGAACCTATGGCCCCATGTAGAAGAGGGGGGAAGGAGGGCTTTTTTGTCAGTCAGCTCCCTCTAAGCCCTGATGCCACCAGAACTAGGGTCCCCATTGGAATATGTTTCCCTCTATTATTTTTCTGGGGACAACCCAAAATGTGGGATTTAATTTTACTTTCACTTTCAATTTTACTTTCACTTTCACCCCTATAGGGGCCGCTAAAAGATGACTGTCCCTAGAGGTTGCCCTGACCTTGCAAGCCTCCCGACATCTCTGACACCCTAGGTTCTGGCATAATTCAAAGAAAAAGTGCAAATGCAAAAGACACCAAAGAGAGATGCAATGGCATGGCAGTAACAGTGAACCTGATGGCAAAAGGCCAACAGGCCTTAGAGAACCTATGGCCCCAGGTACAAGAGGGGGGAGAGAACACTTTTTTGACAGTCAGCTCCCTCTAAGCCCTGATGCCACAGGCGAAAATAAATAAATGTGAAACCTGAGTGAGAGTTCCCCTTTAAGATAAACAGGTACTGTAGGTTGATTTCTTTGGGTGGAGGAGTCCTCGAAGTAAGGGTGTTAGAGATCTTCAGCTAGCTATGAAGGGGCTCAAAGATGTTGCTGTGCAATGGCGACCAGCAAAGTTGAATAAAATAAGCAAGGTGTTTCCCAGCGAAAGGCCTATGGTGTAGAAAAAGGGAGGGGTAAAGGTGTCTGCATGCAATGTCTCTGAAGGTAATGTTAAGGGTGGGTCTCTGCCCGCTCACAAATCCTGGAAATACCAAGGCTAGTGGAGATAGGATGTCCCAGAACCAGCTCTTCAAGGTTCTGCAGTCAGATGAAGGATGCCCGACTGGCAACATGATGACCCAGGGATTCAGCGACATCGGCATGGGTGTATAAGAAGGTGGCCCCAGGTAGTCACACAGCCGATTAGGTGCCTATGGCTGAAGATCTGCCTCCAGGGATAATGCTCACTCAAAGAAAGGCCCTCCACACCCACTCACACTGCCCAGGGGGAATAGCCTCTTGCAGCTGTAGGTCTCATGTCCCAAGAGAGCGTGCTCCTCCCAGGTCAGCGCTATGTATTTGCTCACCCAGAATTATTTTCCTTTTCAGTCAGCTGGAACTTGTAGTTTGCAGCAGAATTAGATCCACTGGAATCCCGTCCTTCTGGACTACATGCCCCACGATCCCCTGCTTTCAGTAGTGGTCTCTCTCGCACTAAGGAAAATAAGTTCTTCGGTAATGTCCCATAGTGGCAGAAGCAATATGGCCAGTGCTTAGCTACACAATGATAATGGGAATCATGACAAATAGAGAGGATGCATTTCCAAAACAAGGGGCACAGACATCAATAACAAACAAATAGCTGTTCTAATCCCTCTCCACTCTATCCAAAACGAAAAAAAAGTTTAGCCTTCACTTACCGGTATACTTTAATGACTAGAGAGGCATGAAAACCTGTAACCTGCTACTTTTATACCCTGTACACACGATAGGATTTTCCGACAACAAAACCGTGGATTTTTTTCCGAAGGATGTTGGCTCAAACTTGTCTTGCATACACAAGGTCACACAAATGTTGTCCGTGACATACAACACGTACGACGAGCCGAGAAAAATTAAGGTCAATAGCCAGTGCGGCTCTTCTGCTTGATTCCGAGCATGTGTGGACTTTTGTGCGTCGGACTTATGTACACACGATCGGAATTTCAAAGTTTTGTTGTCGGAAGATTTAAGAACCTGCTCTCAAACATTTGTTGGCAAAAATTCCGACAACAAATGTTCTATGGAGCATACACACGGTCGAACTTTCCGACATCAAGCGCACATCCAACATTTGTTGTCAGAAAATCCTATCCGGTGTACAGGGCATTATTCTTTTCCCAGTCAGGTGTTTGGATGGGTCTATCCATAAAATGGGAAGCCCTCTTCAAGTTATCTTGGTGAACATGTACAATAATGCAGTGCCTGTATTAGCCCCACAATTTGCCTTCCAACAAACCCCAGTAAAGGCATTAATAGAGTAATTTCATGGGCTGTCTTGGAACAACGTGGCCTTGACACCTGTGTCCTACTCAAGATGCAGATGTCAGATTGAAATACTCATATTATAAATGGCTTCTGGGCTCAGCTTACATTTTAATGGCTTCTGCTCAACAGATAACATCCAAATGAGTGATGGATCAGTATCAATGTGAAAATGATCCAGTATATTGAAGATCGAAGGGTCAAAGGTCAGCAGAAAACAAATTTTGTTTCATGAATTAAGCAGCGAGAGCTGATAACATGCCGTGTGAGCATTAGACACCTTTAACATATGAGACAGCAGATGCAATTGATCTTGCAACAAATTAAATTTTATTGCATCTCTAAAAGAAAAAAGAGATGTATAACATTCCACACTTCTATATACAGTATGTCACAAAAGTGAGTACACCCCTCACATTTTTGTAAATATTTTATTATATCTTTTCATGTGAGAACACTGAAGAAATTACACTTTGCTTCAATGTAAAGTAGCTTGTATAACAGTGTAAATTTGCTGTCCCCTCAAAATAACTCAGCAATGTCTAAACCGCTGGCAACAAAAATGAGTATACCCCTAAATGAAAATGTCCAAATTGGGCCCAAAGTGTCAATATTTTGTGTGGCCACCATTATTTTCCAGCACTACCTTAACCCTCTTGGGCATGGAGCTCACCAAAGCTTTACAGATTGCCACTAGAGTCCTCTTCCACTCCTCCATGACGACATCACAGAGCTGGTGGATGTTAGAGATATTGCGCTCCTCCACCTTGAGGATGACCCACAGATGCTCAATAGGGTTTAGGTCTGGAGACATGCTTGGCCAGTCCATCACCTTTACCCTCAGCTTCTTTAGCAAGGCAGTGGTCATCTTGGAATTGTGTTTGGGGTTTTAATATTGGAATACTGCCCTGTGGCCTAGTCTCCAAAGGGAGGAGATCGAGCTCTGCTTCAGTATGTCACAGCAAATTTACACTGTTATACAAGCTGTACACTCACTACTTTACATTGTAGCAAAGTGTAATTTCTTCGGTGTTCTCACATGAAAAGATATAATACATTTTTTTACAAAAATGTGAGAGGTGTACTCACTTTTGTGAGATACTGTACATTATACATTTCATTACCTGACTATCTATCACATTTTTGAAGGCTCCTGAGCCTCTTTGTTAGGATTCTGTCCTCAGTTTCCATTTCAGAGCCACTGCTTTCTACTGAGAGAGAGTTCCCCGCTACTATCTTCTGACATACTCTGGAGTATATGAAAAGCCTCCTCACTGCTGAATAATTTTTTAGCCATGTTGACAGATTACTGGGTACAGATGTGACAGATAGGGAGGGTAAAAAAGGGGGAGGGGCATGCCTGTATATCAAGAATGATGTACAGGTGAATGTGAAGGATGACATCACTAATGGAGCAAGGGAGGAGGTGGAATCCTTATGGGTAGAGCTTTAAAGGGAGGAAACTAAGGGGGAAGTAATACTGGGAGTATGCTATAGGCCCCCTAACCAGAGAGAGGAGGGGGAGGCGGACCTCCTATTACAGTTTGGAATGGTGACAAGGAAGGGAAGTGTCATTATAATGGGGGATTTTAAGGCTCGCCATTTCCTAAATGTCTTGCAGGACAATTTCATGGGTCAGATGGTGAATGCACCAACAAGAAACAAAGCGCTACTAGACCTACTGATTACCAAAAATACAGACCTTATCGCGGATGTTGAAATACGGAGCTATTTAGGAAACAGCGACCAAAGGTCAATTAGTTTCAGCATAAATCACAGAAATAGGAAACACAAGGGTAATACAAAGACACTGAATTTCAAAAGCGCCAACCTCCCTAAACTACGCTCCTTGCTAGACGATATTAAATGGGATAAAATCCTGGGTACAAAGAACACAGAGGAAAAATGGGAGTGCTTTAAGAGCATATTAAATAAAGGTATTAGCCAGTGCATTCCAATGACAAATGAATTTAAAAGAGCTAACAAAAGTCCTGGGTGGCTTAACGCCAGCGTAAAAATGCATATAAAAGCTAAGGAAAAGGTCTTCAAAAAATACAAGGCTAAGTCTTCAGCATTTCAACTTTACTGGAATGTAATAAGAAATGTAAGGGTGCAATCAAGGCGGCTAAGATAGATCACGAAAGGCACATAGCGGAGGAGAGTAAAAAAAATCCTCCAAAACTATTTAGGTATATAAATAGTAAGAAAGGGAGGTCAGAACATATTAGCCTCATAAAGGATGATGAAGGGAATGAAGGGAATCTGGTTACAAAAGATGGAGAGATGGCGAAGGTTCTGAATTTATTCTTCTCCTCAGTCTTCTCAAGGGAAACGGGGGGATTCAGTAACCAAGTCTGCAATGTTTTTCTTCATAACACATCACAGGAAGCACCCTCATGGCTAACAGAGGATAAAATAAGAAGTACACTTGAAAAACTTAACATTAATAAGTCACCCAAGGGTCTTTAAGGAATTCAGTCAGGTGATAGCCAGACCATTGTTCCTAATTTTTACGGACAGTCTACTGACTGGAATGGTACCAGCTGACTGGAGAAAGGCCAATGTAGCACCAATATTTTAAAAAGGGCCATGTTATATCCCTGAGAACTACAGGCTAGTTTGCCTAACATCAATAGTTTTGTAAGCTCTTGGAGGGGATGTTAAGGGGCTATATACGAGATTTTAGTAAGAAAAACTGTATTATTAGCAGTAATCAGCATGGATTCATGAAGAATCGATCTTGCCAGACCAATTTATTAACCTTCTATGAGGAGGTGAGCTGCCAGCTAGATAAAGGAAGGCCTGTAGATGTGGTGTATCTGTATTTTGCAAAGGCATTTGATACAGTTCCCCATATACGTTTACTGCACAAATTAAGGTCTGTCGGCATAGGCCAAAGGGTGAGTACATGGATTGAAAACTGACTACGGGGGTAAGTCCAGAGGGTGGTGATAAATGGGGAGTACTCTGAATGGTTCTGGTGTGGCAAGTGGGGTCCCCCAGGGTTCTGTCCTGGGACCAATCCTATTTAATTTATTCATAAATGATCTAAAGGACGGGATAAACAGCTCAATCTCAGTATTTGCGGACGATACTAAGCTAAGCAGGGCAATAACTTCTATGCAGGATGTAGAAACCTTGCAAGATGATCTAAACTAATTAATGGGGTGGGCAACCACATGGCAAATGAGGTTTAATGTTGAAAAATGTCAAATAATGCATTTGGGTGGAAAAAGACACACCCGCTGCTCCAGGTGAGACCATGAAGCCTAATGATCCAGTGGGTGCTAGCCTTGGCTTGCCTCCGCACACAATGAATCTTGACGAAATGTCCGCACACCACTGTAGAGCAAAATCCTTTTTATTTGGACATCCCAAAAACTACAGGAATCAGACTGCTGGGTAGACATGTTTCGCACACTTCACTTGTGCTTAGTCATTACCAATGCATTTGGGTGCCAAAAATATGAATACAATTTACTCGCTAGGGGGAGAACCTCTGGGGGAACCTAGGATGCAAAAGGACCTGGGGGTCTTAGTAGATGACAGGCTCAGCAATGGCATGCAATGCCAGGCTGTTTCAAGCAATACCAACAGAATATTGGCATGCATTAAAAAGAGGATTAACTCCAGAGATAAAACAATAATTCTCCCACTCTACACCTGGAGTATGCCGTCCAGTTCTGGGCACCAATCCTCAGGAGGGATGTGCTGGAACTGGAGAGGGTCCCGAGGAGGACAACAAAGCTAATAAACAGACTAGAGGATCTCAGCTATGGGGAAAGACTGCAAGCATTGAACTTATTCTCTCTGGAGAAGAGACGCTTGAGAGGAGATATGATTTAAATGTACAAATACTGTACTGGTGACCCCACAATAGGGAGACAACTTTTCCACACAAGAGAATTTAATAAGATACGTGGCCATTCACTAAAATTAGAAGAGAATCAGTTTAACATTAAACTGCGTAGAGGGTTCTTTACTGTAAGGATGTGGAATTCTCTTCCACAAGCAATGGTTTCAGGGAGGAGTATCGATAATTTCAAAATAACTATTAAATGGGCACCTATCCGAGCACAACACACACACATGTTGGACTTGATGGACTTTTTTCAATCTCACCAACTATATAACTATGTAACTATGTGTGACAGATGTTGATCACTGGGACAGATGTGGCAGATGATCACAGACAGATTTGTAGCGCTGGTATTTTTGCCTATTAATGATTTATAATGTAAGTCTATGAGCAGTGTTATAAGTTAGAATTTGGCGCCATCTAGCGGCTAATACAAGAAATGGACTTCAATTATTTTTCCTTTTCTATAGCACTAGAAATATAACAGGAAGTTACTGTTCTGTTTACATTGTGCTATGACCTACCTACCCAGAATACCAGGTGACCTACACATGATCACCCTGTACTGAACTGCATGCTGGGTGCAGAGCAACATTTAAAGCCAAAGGAGGACTTCACATCAATGCGTACTGGGACAGCAGTGTGGTCGGATCAGGAAGGATCCAGAGGCACCCTGACGGAGGTAACTGAAGACTCCTGGTGACCTTGTGAAGCAGAACAGCGTGACGGCGTGGCCACAGCAAATAGACTGAGATCAGCGGAGCAGAGTTGTTCCATTCTTCAGACCCAGTTTGGTGGGATGGCTGTCGCCCACAGTTTCTTACGCACTTGCATACACCTAGATTTTAACACAGTGTTGCTGGGACTGGTAGTGCCACGGAAGAGAACTTGACAAAGAGACTTAGTTTAAGCAGGCCTCAAGCCTACCCTTCACTTTACTATTAGCACTGTGTTATTCCAAAGCAATTACAGGTGTATTACACTACAGGAACAGTTCTAATATTCATGTCACATTAACCCTTGTTGTTCCACTGTTGGATTACTGTTGGATTACAATTTATTACAACACAAATAGCTAGCAGAAGAAAGAAGATTAAAGACTGCATCTCTCTTACTGCAAGGCCTTGCATCCTTTTAAAGTAGGGGGAGCTCCCTGGTAATTGTGTTGTACTTTATTATTGACCCTGTATTTCTATAGTCACCAGAGTGTGCTGGAAGTGGGAAGGTGTCCAGAGTAAGGTGTAGTCACTCTGAGCACTAGTCCCAATTGGAGACACGCTCTCGGGATAATCTGAGACAAATTGATATGTACAATCTGTTGTGTATGCCTACTGTACTGTTACATTATGTTGGTGTGACAGTGCAAATGCTGTAATTACTATTTAACACTAACCCCAGTAAAAATACGGTTCTGGTTAAGTACTATTGGTGTGGAGTGTTGTTCCTTTTCCAGCAGGTGGGACATAGGATACCCAGGTAATAACAAAGGTATACCGTTATTATATTGTATATTGTGGGGATATCCTTCACCATTAGCTTCACACCAACACTGCACCACAGCTGTGTCAAGGGGACTGAGCCAAGTCAGTGGGGGTTTAATAGCAGAGTACAGGCCCTATCAAATTCAGCAGCTCCTTCGGGGGTCAGAATGTGTGCAGATGTGTGCAGATGTGCACTGGGACAGATGTGTGCAGATGTGCACTGGGACAGATGTGGCAGATGATCACTGGAACAAATTTGCGCAGATGATCACAGACCGATGTGAGCAGGTGATCACAGACAGATGTGCGTAGGTGATCACGGACAGATGTGGCAGATGATCACAGACAGATGTGCGCCAGATGATCCCTGGGATCACTGGAACAGATGTTCACTGGGACAGATAATTTTACTGGGACAGATGTGGGACAGATGTGTGACAAGTGTTTTTTACTGTGTGGGGGCCCTGCGACAGCACACTGTGTGTGTAAAACACAGCTCATACACACTGATCTCACAGCACAGATCCGCTATCCTTCTCCTCACTGACAGGCTCCAGGAGAGCCTATCGCCTGGCAACAGCTTTACATTACATGATGGCTGTGATTGGACACAGCCATCATGTGATCAGGAGGAACAATCACAGAGCCCTCCTGCCGATCCGAGATACATTGTGACCGGGGGACACGAGCGCATCGGGATCGTGTGGCTGTATGGGCACCTGGCCGCGTGATCCCGCTCCTTCTGAGGGACGTTCAAGGGTGGGAGGAGGTTAAAGTGGAACTTTACCCATAACAACTTGTTAAAAAATTATTTTCTTTAGCAAGGATCATACATTCCACATTAACAATTAGCCCAGGTTCACACTGAGCTGTGGGAATGAAGATGTGAATGTCACTCCTGCATGTCAGTCTCGATTTCGGAGACATCTGTGCAGGTTTCTGTACAGATGTCAATGTAAATCACAGCCTGAAATCACAAAAAGTAGTACAGAAACTACTTTTTGAAATTAGTGCTGCGCCGCAAATGCAGAGTCACACCGATTAGGACTATGCCATTGCCGGCATGTCAAATCACACCAGTGTGAATCAGGGCTCATGCTACCAAAATTCTTGTGTGCTGTAAATTGCATTGCTCCTGTTTCCTCTTGCTGGAGGCTGCATTTTGCTGAAGCCCAGAGCCCTAGCAGTAAATCATAAAGTGGAGAAAAATCCATCGATTTATCAGTTTAAGAAAAACAGTTACATTCCTGGAATTACGGGATAGCCAACTGTCACATTTGCTTGTGTCCTCAACCAAACTGTCAAACCATCAAATGGCTGGTGTCCTAACTGATCTGAATTGCACATGCATACTTGCATGGTCAGTGAAACAAATTTTCAAATGAGGGTTAACAATGGCCTGAGTTTTAGGTGCAAGTCACATGGTCAGGGTCTGCAGCAGGGGGCCAGAATCTAGGTCCAGAAAGTAGACGCTCACCCCAGGGAGTGAATAAAGGCATTGTCAGGGGTAGTAACAAAAAATATATTTAATGTCAGGTTCAAATTAAGGACTCCTCCACCCGGGGGCATTTTTTTGAAATCAGTGGGTCTGACTGCAAGATCATAAGTTGGGCCCCATTGCTTGATAAAAAAAATATAGTGTTCTTAGTGCACCACAGCAAAGAGTGGCCATGTGTTTCATTGTCCCAGGGGCATTGTTAGGACTGTAAAAGATCTGAGGTACCTTTGGGTACACCAAATACAAGAGTGGTGAACAGTGGGTGTGGGTAAACTGTGTTAGCAATGGGAGGGGCTTAAGGGGCACTGCTAAATAAAACAAAAGCTTTTTTGTGCCCAATGTACTCTCTAATGTAAAATATAGTGTAAATAGTGCAGGGGTCTTTAACCACTTCAGCCCCGGACCAATTGGCAGCCAAAGGACCAGGCCCCTTTTTGCAATTCGGCACTGCGTCGCTTTAACTAACAATTGCGCGGTCATGCGACGTGGCTCCAAAACAAAATTGGCGTCCTTTTTTTCCCACAAATAGAGCTTTCTTTTGGTGGTATTTGATCGCCCCTGCGGTTTTTATTTTTTGCGCTATAAACAAAAATAGAGCGACAATTTTGAAAAAAATGCAATATTTTTTACTTTTTGCTATAATAAAAATCCCCAAAAAATATATAAAAAAACATTTTTTTCCCTCAGTTTAGGCCGATACGTATTCTTCTACATATTTTTGGTAAAAAAAATCGCAATTAGCGATTATTGATTAGTTTGCGCAAAAGTTATAGCGTTTACAAAATAGGGGATAGTTTTATAGCATTTTTATTAATATTTTTTTTTTTATTAGTAATGGCGGCGATCAGCGATTTTTATTGTGACTGCGACATTTTGGCGGACACATCGGACATTTTTGACACATTTTTGGGACATTTGTCATTTATACAGCAATCACTGCTATTTAAATAGCACTGATTCCTATGTAAATGACAGTTGTAGTTAGGGGGTTAACCACTAGGGGGCGGGGAGGAGTCAGTGTGACGTGTTGTGTTTTTTTTCACAGTAGGGGGGCGTGGCTGTACGTCTGACGTCATTGATCGGCGTTCCCGATGACAGGGAACCGCCGATCACTGACAGTCAGTGTAGGAAGCGCAGGGAGAGGTTTGTTTACATAGACCTCTCCCCGTTCTTCAGCTCCGTAACCCGATCGCGGGATACCAGCGGCGATCGGGTCCGCTGGTCCCGCGGCCGTGGTCACGGAGCTCCCGACCGGGTCGCGCGCGCGCCGTTGGCGGCGCGCGCGCGCCCCCCGGGCAGGCAAATTAAAGGGGACGTACAGGTACGTGCTTTTGCCTGCCAGTGCCATTGTGTTGACGTATATCTACATGAGGCGGTCGGGAAGCGGTTAATGTACAATATAGTGCAAGAGTATGTGATGTACAATTATTATTATACAGGATTTATATAGCGCCAACAGTTTGCGCAGCACTTTACAGCATGAGGGCAGACAGTACAGTTATAAAACAAATTAATACAGGAGGAATCAGAGGGCCCTGCTCATAAAGTGTTTTTAGTGCAGGAGTCTATTAGGTTGTCCATAGACGGCTCGTTTTTTCTTGTTCAGCCATAGGGTTCCCCCATCCACACAAATTAGGTGGAAAGAGGAATCCTATCCCCACCTCAGGTCAGTCTATCCCCCTGTACAATTCTTCCCCCCAGGTCAGTCTGTCACCCAGTATAATCCCCCCAGGTCAGTCTATCCCCCAGTATAACCCACCCCCACAGGTCAGTCTGTCCCCCAGGATAATCCCCCCCAAGTCAGCCGGCCTGACCTATGGGGATTGTACTAGGGAACTGATCTCCAGCACAGTCCCTGCAATAGTTGTACAAATGTTTATCCAATCACAGTTTTTTCTTAAATTATCCTAAAATCATTATTAGCACACATAAACACATCATAACTTACAAAATTCCTGTTAAATCGTCCACAGTAAGGATACAGTGAGAAGGCGGCAAGCAGACATCTTGTTCCACTGGAGTCTTGCATTTCACATTTATTTTTACCAGAGCTTATATAATGAAATACAGCATTTTCCCTCAGACTGTTTTCATGTTGATTTTTCAAAGCAGTGGTGTTCTGTCAGATTAGCAAACCTGTGAGATCAGCAAGCTTGCCGCTGCTTTTAAAATTCAGCATCTAAACAGTGAGGCGGATTTTTAAATACAGTAAAACCTTGGATTGAGAGCATAATTTGTTCTGGAAGCATGCTTGTAATCCAAAGCATTTGTACTGTATATCAAATGATTCGTTCCACAAACATTTATTCATAAGTCCTTCAGGTTATAGTCCATATAAAAAGATTATAGCACTGTGACCAGGTTGTGTAACCATAAAATGTCCATCCACAAATGGCAGCCCCCACAAAGGTATTAGAAGCCAAATCCAGCCGGAGCTAGAGAGTATAAAAGAGAAGAGAGGCACCTCTAAGTGTAGCAATATGGTTACATTTAATGAAGGTACCCAGGGCCGTCTTTTTGCATGGGCACGCTTGGCAGTTGCCCGGGGGCCCCACTTGCCTGGGGGGCCCCACCTGCCCAGCGACCAATGGTGTACTAAGTGGGGGCGGGCGGACATCGGGCGGGTTTAAGCAGCGGTAACTGTGGCACCGCGGTCATGGCAGGTAACGAGCTGCACCCGAGTGACACCAGTCGGCACCCTCAGGACCCGCAACGATCTTCCCCTTCTCTCATGGCCACGGCTCGGCTGTCTCACACAGCTGAGCAGAGTGAAGCCGCCTCCCCCTCCTGCTTTCTGATCTTTCCATCTGAGGTACAATTATGGGTCTGAAGGGGGGTCTGCATTATAGGGGGGTCTGCACTGGGGGGGTCTTCACTGTGGGGGGTCTGTATTGTAGGGGGGTCTGCACTGTAGGGGGGTCTGCACTGTAGGGGGTATGTAGGGGGGTCTGTACTGTAGGGGGATCTGCATTATAGGGTGGTCTGCATTGTAGGGTCTGTGTAACATGCAGGGGGTCCACAACTGTTAGGTGTCTGTAATGTAAAGGGGTCCAGAGGTGTAGGGTACTGTGTAATGTAAAGGGGTCCAGAGGTGCGGTGCTGTGTAATGTAAAGGGGTCCAGAGGTGCAAGGTGCTGTGTAATGTAAAGGGGTCCAGAGGTGCAAGGGCTGTGTAATGTAAAGGGGTCTAGAGGTGTAAGGGCTGTGTAATGTAAAGGGGTCCAGAGGTGTAGGGTGCTGTGTAATATAAAGGGGTCCAGAGATGTAGGGTGCTGTGTAATGTAAAGGGGTCCAGAGGTGCAGGGTGTTGTGTAATGTAAAGGGCTCCAGAGGTGCAGGGTGCTGTGTAATGTAAAGGGGTCCAGAGGTGCAAGGTCTGTGTAATGTAAAGGGGTCCAGAGGTGCAGGGTGCTGTGTAATGTAAAGGGGTCCAGAGGTTCAGAGTGCTGTGTTAGTAAAGGGGTCCAGAGGTTCAGAGTTCTGTGTTAGTAAAGGGGTCCAGAGGTGCAGGGAGCTGTGTAATGTAAAGGGGTCCAGAGGTGCAAGGGCTGTGTAATGTAAAGGGGTCCAGAGGTGCAGGGTGCTGTGTAATGTAAAGGGGTCCAGAGGTGCAGTTGTGGAGAGAGGGTACACAGTAGTGACAAAGAGATATTGAAGGATGCAGAGATATGCAGGGGGCACAGTGGGGTGTTTTTACATTTTAAGGTGTTTTTACATTTTAAGGTGGGGGGTACCAGATATAGGATCCGCCCCGGGTGCCAAATGCTCTGCCAGCGACCCCAGCCAAGCATCATCCAGATGTCACAAAGTCAATGGCGTCACCAGGGTGGGGCCTTGAGGGGGCTACGTCTCCCCCAATTTTACTGTGTGCCCCCCCCCCCCAGTTAAGTACTGTCTGTTTGTATAACCAAAACAAAGGCCGCCGGTCCGCAGCGCGTCTGTCTGAGTTTCCGCCTGCTGAATCACGACTCACTATTGACTGACTGTTAGTCTGTCAGGTGACGTCGTGTGAGACGGCTGCCGCTGTTGCTTATTAAAGTTGTAGTCTGTGGCGGCAGCTGCGTGCTCAAGCTCCCTGCTCCCAGGGGGTGGAGTCAGTCACTCTGAGGAGAGCAAAGCAGCCAGCCTACCGCGTGCTACAACTCCCATCGCCCCGCCGCAGTCAGATATTTTGCCTGCCTCTGCCACAGGAAACGGTAGGTGAATCAAGAAATAAAGGAGTTGTTTTACTGGTCAAATAGTGTGGCAGTGGCAAGAGTGGGTAAATTACAAAAAAAAACCCTGATATGTGACATTTCTGTTCTTCTGTCCAGTAATCCAGCCTCTAGGATCCCAGAATATTAGTGCGCATTTCTCCTGCAAACAACTTCCTGGTCACAGCGGCCTCCTTCTCCATCCCAATCCCCACTATTGGTTTATTACTTTGATAGGATGTACCAATAAATATAGCCTTATTGATAATTAGCATTTTTATTCTCGTGCGTGATTGTGTAGATAGGGCCCCAGTGCACTGTATTGCTGGTGGCCTATAATGCTCTTAAGATGGCACTGAACTACTGGTAAGATAAGGCTTACCTGTAGGTAAAATTAGTATCTCCTAAATGTGCAGCGTTTAGGAGCTATTCACCCTGCATGCAGCTGCTGCTATCACTGGCGCATACACTCTGAAGGTCTGGCATATACATTGTACATTCACATCAGTCCCTGCCCTCAAAATTTTTAGGGGGCGCAAACAAATTAAAAAATACTCAAAATAAACCCCATCAATTGCAGCCTCACTGTACCATCAATTGCAGCCACTGTGCCATCAAATGCAGCCACTGTGCCCATCAATTGTCTCCACTGTACCATCAAGCACAGCCACTGTGCCATCAAATGCAGCCACTGTCCCCATCAATAGCTGCCACTGTGCCCATCAATTTCCGCCACTGCACCATCAAACACAGCCACTGTGTCATCAAACGCAGTCACTGTGCCCATCAATTGCTGCCACTGTGCCAATCAAATGCAGCCACTGTGCCATCAAACGCAGCCACTGTGCCCTTTAAATGCAGCCACTGTGCCCATCAATTGCCGCCATTGTGCCATCAATAGCAGCCACTGTGCCCATCAAATGCAGCCACTGTGCTATCAAACGCAGCCACTGTGCCCATCAGTTGCCACCACTGTGCCATCAAATGCTGCCACATTAAATGCTGCAACCTTGCCCCATCAAACGCAGCCACTGGGCCATATCAAATGCTGCTAGTGTGCTCCCCGCCCACCGTCTGCACTTACCCTGTCTCGTGGGACAGCTCCTTGATGCTCCTCAATGTCTTCTCCCGTCCGTTCTTCTCGTCCTCATCTATGATTGGACACCTGATAGGCATCCAATCACAGCGCCTGTCATTTCAGCCAATCAGATCCGAGCACCTGATTGGCGGAGAGGCGGTTTAGTGTTAGAAAAATTAATATTCATTCGCTTTTCTAACACAGCTGAGTGACCTGCAAGCACCCAGCATGGCTCTAATCAGGTGCTACCAAAATATTTTTCGTAAAGGAAATCCCAATAGGCGCATATTGCTTGGTTTACAAACTACGGGATAAATTTAGGGACTTTTTTTTATTATTGTTTTTACTGGTAATAGTGGCTATCTGCGCTTTTTGGTGGGACTGCAACATTGCGGTGGACAAATTTGACCCCAAATTACACTTTTTGGGGACCAGTGACATTATTACATTGATCAGTGCTATAAAAATGCACTGGTCAATGTATAAATGACACTGGCAGGGAAGGGGTTAACACTGGGGGTGATCAAAGGGTTAAGTGTGTTCCCTGGGTGTGTTCTAACTGTAGGAGGGATGGGCTACCAGGCACATGACAGAGATCACTGTTCCTGATCACTGGGAACAGAAAATCTCTGACATGTCATCTGGAAAAACGGGGAATCGCCTTGTATACATAGGCAGGTCCCCGTTCTGCCTCTGTATACCGCGATCATGGGTCGCCAGCAGACATCGGACCCGCGGGCACGCTCCCGCCGCATGCTATCTCCACTATCTCCTGTGTAAAAACCAACGTACACCTACGGCGGTTTGCGCAGGAGAGCTGACTTTCTGCAGTATGACTGTGGCTGGTTGACAAGCAGTTAAAGCGTGGACTTTTGAAGATAGATTCCCCACATCTAGCTCTAAAAAGATCTTCTTAAAAACATCAAAGTTATATTTTAGGTTTTCAGGGTCGCTCAGGCTAAAAGAATAAATGAGTCCCATAATAATTCTTTCTGATACAAAATGAGAGTGCTATATGAAAAAAATACACTATACCAATATGCTTGTTTTTCCTGTCAATGCAGCATAAATATGGAATATTTGATTTTGAAATGTAATAACGTAGTGCAAAGTGGGGGAGGTTTCATCAACTATAATGCGAAATATCTCTGAAACCAAACGAGCACATACGTTCGTTTTTGCAGCACATCTCTCTGATAGTCAGACTGGAGGAAGCGAGATATACTGACGGAAGCACTCAAGCGGAGTGTGGCATAGGATCCGTCACAATAGCATTGGGTGCAAAGTGGGCGGGACTTGATGTTACATAATCTGAATTTGAATTCCAATATCTCAAAAACCGAACCGGCTGAAGCATTCATTTTAGTGGCCCTGAATCTTGGTTGCGTTCTGCCGCATGCAGTAAGCGCAAACTTTGCATGCGCACAAGTGAGTTGTCTCAATAGGTGCATACAATAAACATATGTCCATTTATTATAAATATATTACGGTAATCTGCAAATAAAATAAACATTTTGGATGGTATGTTAAGCAACATTTAAAGCATGTGAACAATAATTTGTTCAATATTCATTCTATATTTTTCATTGGCATTGCATGGCTTTGTAGTGACTTGGAAAAATTCTTGTCACTGGTGGCGCTTTTTTGTTCTGATGGGTCTCAAATGTATGGGAACTGTCTTGTGCAGGCTTTCACAGTTCCAAAAGTTGTCAAACTCTTTAAAATATACAGCATCAAAACTCGTGTGGTTGCACGTTTGGCAAACATGAGTCCCGCAATTTTAGTCAAATGAAAAGATTATTTTTTTAAGCAAATGTAACTGAATTAGAATATGGAAATGCACATACCTTAAAAGTTTTGTCTAGATTACTCATTATTATACATTATTTTTGTAAATGTAAAAGGCGTGTTTTAAGAACTAATGAAAATGAAGTAAGGTACTTAAAATATCAAAGTAAATTAATTAACAAATATTTTTATGTCGAAAATAATAAAATGTTTATGTTAAAATTACAAGCCAACAGAATCATTTTTATCAGTCTAATGGCATCCCCATGCATTGGCAAATGCCTGTGGTGCGATTTTAGAAAAGAGCAGGGAACTTCTTATCCCATGTTCCTGCGAGTAGAGCAGCCCATCTAAATGAACGACAGTTACGGGATAAGCCATGCTATACTGTATTGGATAGAGTAGAAAAAGACACTTGCCAATGCTGTAGCCTGGATTACAGATTTTGAAGGAACCAAGTTAGTTGAACACCTGTCTTCTCTTTTTTCAAATCAGAGCTTACTTTGACACCTCTATGTTGTCAACTCATGATACACGTGATGCATGGACCTAAGTGAGTACATTGACAGCTGTTATTTCCATGTTTTTTTTTCATTAATAGACAATGAACATTTTACTAAAATACTGCTTATTATGCAGAGAAGGCAGCACTGGACTGGCAAGTGTTGACACATACAAATATCTGTTTTCCATAAAATGTGATCCTTTTCCAATTTTTTGAACTCCTGTGTTTCTTTTGTTGTGTCATTTACTGGTCAGTTAGTTGGGTTGAGTACCCTTGATGTCTCCTCACACCATGTGAAATGTATTTGATCGGGACATTTTTTTAAAGCTGTTTATACTCAGGAAAGCGACTCTGAGTCCCGATGTCCTACCCTTAGCTGGTCACTGTACCTCACACTCAGCACCCCTTCACACCTCATATATTACCCTTAGAACATTGT
Organism: Lithobates sylvaticus; assembly: GCA_028564925.1. Lineage (NCBI taxonomy): Eukaryota > Metazoa > Chordata > Amphibia > Anura > Ranidae > Lithobates > Lithobates sylvaticus. Next base: position 108,474,314 of record CM053029.1, on the reverse strand, counting down.
GCATTCCTTCACACAGTACCATTCATTTTTGATTCTGCAAATGTGGAAACAAATTGGAGGTTAGGAACATTTTCATGGCAGGGTTCTCATTCACGCACTGAATTCGTGACTTTAGCCCAAACAACTTCTTGGCGCATCCTGAAAAATGACAAATATGTTTCCATTGTAAATACATCCAGATGTTATCCTGAAATAGATCATTGCTGTCTTATACTAGACCTGGATTACCAGATTTTTCAGAGCTGAGGAACAAGATTTAAAGGATTATGTTTTGGTTCAATCTCACAGAGGAACTTCTTAAATTCCCTTTGTTCACCTGTCCACCACTGCCATAACTACATCCTGAATGTTGTGATATAACTTTGATAGGAACATACTAGAGGATGCAAAATCTGCTGTACTGTCAGCTAAGGAAATGGGTTAAGGCATTGTCCCGGTAACATGCCAGTGTCCACAATTATTATTCTCTGTTCACTGGTACTGGCTTTAAGCCTCGTACACACGGTCGGATTTTTCGAAGGGAATTGTGTGATGACAGGCTGTTGGTGGAAAATCCAACCGTTTGTACGCTCCATCAGACAATTGTTGGCCAACTTTCCATGGATAAATGTTGGCCGGTAGGTTTATAAATTTTCCGCGGACAACGGTCTGTTGTCGGATTTTCCAAGCGTGTGTACACAAGTCCATCGGACAAAAGTCCAAAGTACAAACACGCATGTTTAGAAGCAAGGACGAGCCAGCAAAGGTATATGACATAATTGGTCACGATTAAAAAAAACAACCAATTTTTGGTCCAAGAAATCCTCCTCCTCCTGTTCCTGGACTGGACTTGGGTCAAAGCAATAACTCCAAAGCCATTAATAAATAACACGTTATCTCTTCTGAGTATGCAACATGGCTGGTTGATGAACGGCCATTCAGAAACTAACTGAAAAGCGCAAAATGAAAAGCGCGAATCAACACTCACCAAACTTCTACTAACATGAAATTAGCAGAAGGAGCCCAAAGGGTGGCGATAAGGAGCTGAAAAAAAACACATAGTACGTCACTACGTTCGTGTTTGTTGGCCGACAATTCCTTGCCGTTTGTATGCAAGACAAGTTCCTGGCCAACGCCATTTGGACAAAAGTCTGAGGTTTTTGTCTGTGGAAAACCTGATCGTGTGTATGAGGCTTTAGTGGTCCATCCAGTATCAATTTTTATTCTAGTATAGATATATTAGTCCCAACAATGTTAAAATTCACCTACTGTTCATTGACTCATTTCCCATGCTTGAAATCTGTTCTAAACATCAATTACTCTTTTGGTAAAATAATACTTTCTAGGGTTAGTGTTCACCTTTCCACCAACTAGTTTCATATTGCATCCCCATATTCATGATCTAAGCTTTCTATTGAAAACTCCTTATTCTCACATTTAAGATTGAGAATTTGCCAAACAGATGTAGGATGGTATAACCTGGAAGAAGTTTGGGGACGGGGTCATGGTAGCTTAGGTTGGGCAAGTAAAGGTGTGCATATATGATAATTGTCTCATGGGATTGGATAGTTAATAAGAATCCAGGTTGGATTAGGGTAACAAACTCTACAATGTTGAGTACCACCATTTACAAAAGACTACTAACTGCAATGGAAGCTCAAGGATCAGGAGGACTTCCAATCTGAGACTGTTGTAAAGCAGCACTGTCCACTGGAAGACCCTGCATATTGCGTTGTCTATGAATGTAATTATGTCCAATATGATGATCTAATGTAGAATGCACTGATGCAGTCATTTATATTGTATAACATTGGATAATGTTGAATAATGTATGTCATATATAATGTAGATTAGCAGTCATGCTTTCCAGACACCCAAAAATGTAAGTTAAATTATGATTGACATCCAAGTGAATAGCTCTTTTAAAACTCCCATGTGTCTCGTCACTATAGTATCTTACTTCTCTTGCTGTATTCTCCATAACTTTACAAAATACTAAGATAAGATAATGATATCTTTTGCAGCAGGTTGTGAGATTTAAAAGACTCAGGCTGTCTTCATACCTGTGAACATGACCCTCCCAATCTGGACCTAAACCAGCTGCTATACAGTTCTACAATCAGTTTAAATGCTTGATTACAGCCGTATTGTTTGTGCATGCCTCCTTCCTATCAGGTGCCCCCTCCGGGTGCGGCCTCATGACATTGTATAGATGTCACCCCTACTCTCCTATTTAACATTACCGACATATATAAATTTCCAACCATATTGGGTCCCATAGCGACCCTCTATTTTTTCTCTGACCCCGGACGATGTCATGATGGCCCACCCTTGGGGCACCATATTTTACTTTTCACCGACCAGCATTACTAATTCTACTAATTCTACTCTCTGTACCTTTCTATGCTAGTCTGCTTCAACTACCCCCTAACTAGATGTTATACATTGTTATGATTGTGACTTGTGCACTACTACTGTTATGCTTTATTGTTCCCATGCCCCCTTTTAGGGCATTATGTTATATATGTGAAAAATCCAATAAAACTGGTTTAAAACTAAAAAAAAAAAAATAATAATAAAAAAAAGACTCAGGCTGAAGTTCAGAAGAGAAGAATCTGATGAATAACTGAACCCATTGTCATTTATTGAATCCAATTTTTGGTCTAAGAAATCCTCCTCCTCCTGTTCCTGGACTGGACTTTGGTGAAAGCAATAACTCCAAGGCCAATAATAAATAGCACGTTATCTCCTCCGATTCTGCAACATGTCTGGTTGACAAACGGCCGTTCAGAAACAAACTGAAAAGCGCAAAATGAAAAGCGTGAATCAACACTCACCAAACTTCTACCAACACGAAATTAGCAGAAGGAGCCCAAAGGGTGGCGTCTGACAATTGAACTTCCTCTTTATCGGCTCGTAGTACCTCACTACATTCATGTTTGTTGGCAGACAATTGTGTGCCGTTTGTATGCAACACAAGTTTTGGGCCAACGCCCTTCGGACAAAAGTCAGAGGCTTTGTAGGCAGAAAATCTGATCGTGTGTACGAGGCTTCAGGCTGGCCATACATTATACAATGTTCTTGTACAATTTTCCAAAACTATATAATATGCAGTAAATTTTGCTAATCCATGGTAATTTGATGTTCTCTATGGAATGCTGATTTGCTCCTCTGTGGAAACCAATTTTTTAGTAAACTGGTAAAAAGGTCCAAACGGCTCCTTACTCACTTCTGCAAATGGAGAGTGGTTCTACCAATAAGTATGTTGTAATTAGTACAATTATATAATACTAATTAAGATGGCACCAACACTGCAGACCACAGGCTGGTAGAGAGAGCCTAGACTTACCAGAAAATATCCACCAGAAAAGTCTAGGATCTCCCTTCCACCCTGTGGTCAGCAGTGTTAGGCTGGGTTCACACTATTTGCGAATTGGATGAATTTGCATTTATACCTCCAACTCCGCTTAGGGGTTCAGAGCATGGTAGCACTCCGTCATTAAGAAATTGGACTATACCCAAGCTCACAGCAGAGCTTCGTCACAGGGGCATTCCATTCCTGGCCACAGCCAGGAAAGCAGAATTGTTTAGGCTGTTGGTCCTAAGTCCATCCCAGCCACTTCCCTCTACCAGCGCAGTGTTGATTTTGCGCTTTTCATTTCGCACTTTTCAGTTTGTTTCTGAATGGCCGTTCGTCAACCAGACGTGTTGCAGGATCGGAGGAGATAACGTGTTATTTATTATTGGCCTTGGAGTTATTGCTTTCACCCAAGTCCAGTCCAGGAACAGGAGGAGGAGGATTTCTTGGACCAAAAATTGGTTGCTTTATTAATCGTGACAAATTATGTCATATTCCATTGCTGCGGGAGCTCCAGGAGAATAATCCGGATGATTTTCGGAATTATCTCCAGATGATGGACCCCTGCTTTCACCAACTCTTGCCATTGTTGACCCCCTATATTAAGAAGCAGGACACATGCATAAGGCTTTTATTTTATTTTTTGGTTGAATAATGATTTGATTTGGTATATTTTCTATATTTTTGGATGCATAGAATGCACTTTTTGGTTAAGTTCTATTGGCAGATAGCATGTCTAATTGTATTTGTTTTCTTTTTTTAATGCACAAAAATACAATGTAAAATTAACAAGGGACACCAACATAGTTGTATCTTTGATATTAAAACTTTTGTCCGACGGACTTGTGTACACAAGCTCGTTAAATCCGACAACAGACCATTGTCCGCGGAAAATTTATAAACCTGCCATCCAACATTTGTCCATGGAAAGTTGGCGAACAATTGTCTGATGGAGCGTACAAACGGTCGGATTTTCCGCCAACAGCCTGTCATCACACAATTCCCGTCGGAAAATCTGATCGTGTGTATGAGGCTTAAGTCTTTCTGAACACCAAACCATCAAGCATATTACACACAAGACACATCTTAAAAACATATGAAAGAATTTAGAATATTAAATCCTGTGTGTGACCATGCCTCACCTTCATCATGACATACCCAAGCAATTGTGAACCAGGAAAAAAAGACTTTGATGTCAGTATAATATCATATTTCAAATATAAGTATGAAGAGCTATTACATACATCAACCGGTACAAAGGTTTTATAAATAATTGTGACTTGGCATCTACAAATGCCAGATATTTTACGCGCCTACTAAATAAAATATTACAAATATGACATCAGTTATAGAATGGATTTCTGACATTAGCAATTTAGCTTTACTGCAATTGTAGATTTACACAACTTTCCAATGTGGACTATACGTACATAAATATGTTTAACTTTATATTACAAGATTACATTATAGACTACATATACATTTTTTATTTGCCTCTTTAAAATAAAGATATAGTTAAATCAAGTTAAGTCAAGAAAAGCACAGGTGATGGAAACTTAGATGAAAAGATCTTGAAGTAAACAACATTAAAACTGGGTACATGACAGGAAGGGGGTGGTGGGTAACCATATGCATGTTTAGTGAATAATGTTTTACCTAGTAAATAGGTCATACAGTATGTGTGATCAAAGTAAGAGCGTTACCTCTTGCTAAACTAATACATCAATACCACAAAACAAAATAAAATGCAGTGATGCTTACATTTTTTTTCCAATATGTGCAATATAAAGTGCCAAGTGCTAAAAAGATAATCCGTGCAATCTGTGCTCCCCTCTGAGTGCCCTCTCACTCACCAGAAATCCAGGACTCCCATAGCAGAAGTCACAAGCACTCGGGAGGATGGCTGGGCTCTGTGGTCCCACTGGCTGTGTCTCCAACTGCAGCGTGCGTTATTCTCAACGGATCATCAGGGATATGTACAAATGGCAAAGAGAGCGATATAGCATAATTCCGTTTGTTTATTGCATAAAAAACGAACAATATCCACTCACATGTAAAAACATTGTAAACAGTATTAAAACCCGAAAACCGGAAGTGGCTATCGACTTGCGTCTCACCAACCGGAAGTTACGTCACCACCCGCGGTCACCTCTAACCCTGTTTATAGTGTTCACATACTTATCCATACGGCATTTTTCACAAATTATCTAGCCATTAGCGCAGGAATTTATAGGTGTGTTACATCATCTGGGGGTGATGCCCTATGGAGGCGAAACACGTCGGGAGATGATTCGCTGATGTCACTGTTACCAGTACTATATCCACGCTTTTAATCCTTATGTCAATGTGAGTACCCACTTTGTCAGATTTTAATAAATTTTACACTATATAGTCCCCTTTTCTTTATTACCGGTCATACCTGGGGAGATATACCGTACCATACACTGCCTATCATCTTGTTCCTGAGTCCCTTTGGAAGACTTTACAAAGACTTGGTTTGCCGTTACTACATACCTGGGCTGGGAGTCGTTTCCATTGGTGTGGCTGACACCATCAAGCCTCTGTGACTCACATGGTATACACCTATCTGAGTCCACAAATTCCGGTAAGCCTCAGTCCTAGTGGTGACGGACCTCTTCAGACAAGCCGCACAAAAGTCACGTTTATTTTGTTTTTTACACTTTAGTATCACAATTAAGGTGTATTATTGCATTGTTTAGAAGCATCTTGTATTATTTTCTAAGGTCAAACATAGTATATATATATTATAGTTTATTTCACGTCTCTGTGATAGAGATCCCACATGGTTACATTGTATAGTGTGTTTATGGACAAAACACTTATTTTCACATTTACTCTTTTGAGAGTGAATCACTCACGCATATTGGTATTGTATTGTTTTCTATTTATTTAGTTCACAATTTTTTTGTATGATTGTCCATTGATTATATAACGGACACTTTATGAGCGCTGCACTCTTTTGATATTCACTTCCTTTAAATAGTCCGCCTGGTGCCAACATGCATTCAGTGCAAGCCCGTGCACATTCCTGTGCGCATGCGCAAGCCTAATCACCATTCTGCTGAGGATTCTGCACACATGCACATTTCTATTAGCCATTCTTTGTGTATGCACATTTCTATTAGCCAAATGTCTGGTAGGCATTCTCTGACAGCTCTTAAGTGCACATGCCACTTAAAACACCTTGGATAACTCTTTGCAGCATCGCCGTAAACTTGCCGAATCATGTCAAACATCTCTGTGGCAGATTTGCCCAGTTTCACACAGAATTTCCCATTTTCTCTTTGTTCTAACTTGCTGTCCATGATGAAATAGTAGATGTGGTAATGGAGAAAAGAGAGAGAGCAGCGCAGCTCTAAGAGTAGTGGGTCTGATTACAGTGGGAACTGTATGTGAAAATAAAAAGAAAGTATGTACTCACACTTTGTTTAAAAATATCAGGCACGTAGCGGTATCTTTATTTTGTCTGAAGTCCTCGGCCGTCCTCCGGTTTCATGGCTATGGTGGGGAAACGCACGGTCCCTTGCGTCTCGTGGTTCCGAGGTGAGACCGCCTGATGAAGGAGCATGCATGCTCCGAACGCGAGCGATTCCAACCACGCCTACCAACGTCATCAATCCTGCTGACGTGCCTATCCTGGGACGCACTCACCTCGGAACCACGAGACGCAAGGGACCGTGCGTTTCCCCACCATAGCCATGACACCGGAGGACGGCCGAGGACTTCAGACAAAATAAAGATACCGCTACGTGCCTGATATTTTTAAACAAAGTGTGAGTACATACTTTCTTTTTATTTTCACATACATTTCCCACTGTAATCAGACCCACTACTCTTAGAGCTGCGCTGCTCTCTCTCTTTTCTCTTCTACACCAGAGTCTCTTCTGCTCTATGGAGCCGGCTGCCGCAACTTACAAGCACACACTGTTACTCCTGGACTGAGAAAAAAACTGCCCAAAAAACACATCACAGTGTTTCTCCCCTTCAGCCCCCACTCTCTCTCGCCCACCCTCAGTGTCACTCCATCTGTGACCCCCCATACTCGCTCATCACTAGCTGTCGTCGGCGCTCCATCCTCCCCCTCTCCAGTAGATGTGGTAATGCACATGGTCAAATAGCACCAGTTGCACAGCTCCCAATGTACACAGGACAATGTCTTTTGGATGACTTATGAAGGTCGGTGCTCCCTGTAACTGTGCGTGCAGCCTTGTGCTGCCATCTGTGTTACAAAACAAGTCTTAAAACTTTTCAATACCACCTTGTATAAAATAAAAAATGTTCGGCTAGAGACATACTTTAAAGCAGAAATCTAGGAAAAAATAAAAGTTAACCTTTGCAATGGTTCCACCTCTGCAATACAAGTGCTTAACGCTCTAGAAACAGAAATGAGCAAAATGTACTGTATTCTTTGTTTCTGCTGGATTTCTCCCCCGTACCCAACCACTACCAAAGCTGCTTCTCTAGATCAGTCGTGGCTTGGCTGATGTTGTCACATACAATGCAAGACCAGAATCCACTGCAAAGGTCAGCTTCTGGTCTATCTGCTCTGTGATTTATCTTTGCAATTGTGGAGCACATGTATGAACCAGGGCACCAACCTTTTGTCAGCAGGGATTCCTGTTCATTCATTCACCCCTCGTTTATGTCACAGAGGAATTTTTCCTTGCACTTCTCGGCTGTAGGTGTCTGGCTGGCACTTGCACACAGTGAAGGAATCATCTTACTGAGTGATGCAATGGCAGGAATGATATTAATAGAGCAGGCTCAGAGCCCTGCTTCCATGACTTTTCTGGGACTAGTGATGAGTGGTAGAGAGAGCAGTGAGAGTGACCCAAAGAAACATGTTTTCCATTGCTGCCATTGCTAAAGACATGAAACCCACTAGAAACATCAGAGGCGATGGGAGATTTTTATCATGCTAGGAAAGTAATTAGGCCTCCCATTCCTGGTATGATATGTGAACAATGCGCAAGATTTACACAGTGATATAGACTTTCTTCTCACCATACAACTTTTAAAGGAAAACAGCTGTCACCAACTCTCACCCAGAAAATAAGTATTGACAGAAAAAAAGACCAAATGGTCCATCGAGTCTGCCCATATTTTTTTATATATATGTTTTTGTGGTCCATTGAATGTGCCCTATTTTTTTTTGTTCAACTAAAAATAAACTGTTTTAAAGAGAGTGCCAAGTTCAATTCATATATTAAAGTTGGTACCTTCGTACCAGAAATATGGAAAAGAATGGAGAAAGGAGGCTGGAGGTGGACTTTAATGGTACCGTAAGACAGAAAGGCAATAGTCTCAAATAGAGATTTTAAATTTGTATTACAAAAATACAGTGGTGTGAAAAAGTGTTTGCCCCCTTCCTCATTTCCTGTTCCTTTGCATGTTTATCACACTTAAGTGTTTCGGAACATCAAACCAATTTAAACAATAGTCAAGGACAACACAAGTAAACACAAAATGCAATTTGTAAATGAAGGTGTTTATTATTAAAGGTGAAAAAAAATCCAAACCATCATGGCCCTGTGTGAAAAAGTGATTGCCCCCTAAACCTAATAACTGGTTGGGCCACCCTTAGCAGCAACAACTGCAACCAAGCGTTTGCGATAACGTGCAATGAGGCTTTTACAGCGTCCTGGAGGAATTTTGGCCCACTCATCTTTGCAGAATTGTCCTAATTCAGTTACATTAGAGGGTTTTCGAGCATGAACGGCCTTTTTAAGGTCATACTACAACATCTCAATAGGATTCAGGTCAGGACTTTGGCTAGGCCACTCCAAAGTCTTCATTTTGTTTTTCTTCAGCCATTCGGTGGTGGACTTGCTGGTGTGTTTAGGATCATTGTCCTGCTGCAGAACCCAAGTTCGTTTCAGCTTGAGTACACGAACAGATGGTCGGACATTCTCCTTCAGGATCTCTTGGTAGACAGCAGAATTCATAGTTCCTTTTATCACGGCAAGTCTTCCAGGTCCTGAAGCAGCAAAACAGCCCCAGACCATCACACTACCACCACCATATTTTACTGTTGGTATAATGTTCTTTTTCTGAAATGCAGTGTTCCTTCTACGCCAGATATACTTGGACACACACCTTCCAAAGAGTTCCACTTTTGTCTCATCGGTCCACAGAATGTTGTCCCAAAAGTCTTGGGGATCATCAAGATGTGTTGTGGAGAAATTGAGACGAGCTTTGATGTTCTTTTTTAAGGATGGGCCCGGTGCTCGATGCGAACCCACGTTCGCATCGAGCACCGGGCGTTCGCTCGCTCGGCGAGCCCAGAACTATTTTGGCCGCTCGCATCACGTTCGTGTGATGCGAGCGGCCCCGCAATGCATTGCGGCCGGCGCGGCCGACGCAGTGCATTGCTGGCTGATGATTGGCCAAGCATGCACTGTGACCCCGCATGCTTGGCCAATCACAGCCCCGGAAACTCGAAGAGCCATAATTGGCTACAGGCAGGACGCCTGTAGCCAATTACAGCTCAGGGGCTGTAGTACACGCCCCCCCCTATAAAACGCCGCCACGCCGTCTGCGCCGGTCACATGCTGTTCCGGCGCAGATTGAGCAGGCTGTTCCTGTGACACTCTGCTGCATTTAGATAGATAGAGAGAGAGATTCACTTGCAGAGATTGAGTTAGATAGATTCAGTTACAAAGATTGATTGACAAAGAGGGGCTTGTAGTGTGCTCGTGGCAGGCAGGCAGAGCTCCTATATTTTGTTACCAGAAGCACCTATAGGACTTGTAGTGTGTTCGTGGCAGGCAGGCAGAGCTCCTATATTTTGTTACCAGAAGCACCTATAGGACTTGTAGTGTGTTAGTGGCAGGCAGGCAGAGCTCCTATATTTTGTTACCAGAAGCACCTATAGGACTTGTAGTGTGTTAGTGACAGGCAGGCAGAGCTCCTATATTTTGTTACCAGAAGCACCTATAGGACTTGTAGTGTGTTAGTGGCAGGCAGGCAGAGCTCCTATATTTTGTTACCAGAAGCACCTATAGGACTTGTAGTGTGTTAGTGACAGGCAGGCAGAGCTCCTATATTTTGTTACCAGAAGCACCTATAGGACTTGTAGTGTGTTAGTGACAGGCAGGCAGAGCTCCTATATTTTGTTACCAGAAGCACCTATAGGACTTGTAGTGTGTTAGTGGCAGGCAGGCAGAGCTCCTATATTTTGTTACCAGAAGCACCTATAGGACTTGTAGTGTGTTAGTGACAGGCAGGCAGAGCTCCTATATTTTGATACCAGAAGCACCTATAGGACTTGTAGTGTGTTAGTGGCAGGCAGGCAGAGCTCCTATATTTTGTTACCAGAAGCACCTATAGGACTTGTAGTGTGTTCGTGGCAGGCAGGCAGAGCTCCTATATTTTGTTCCCAGAAGCACCTATAGGACTTGAAGTGTGTTAGTCCCATCACACACACAGAGCTATATTTTCTTCCCAGAAGCACCTATAGGACTTGAAGTGTGTTAGTCCCATTACACACACAGAGCTATACTTTGTTCCCAGAAGCACCTATAGGACTTGAAGTGTGTTAGTCCCATTACACACACAGAGCTATATTTTCTTCCCAGAAGCACCTATAGGACTTGTAGTGTGTTCGTGGCAGGCAGGCAGAGCTCCTATATTTTGTTCCCAGAAGCACTTATAGGACTTGAAGTGTGTTAGTCCCATTACACACACAGAGCTATATTTTGTTCCCAGAAGCACCTATAGGACTTGAAGTGTGTTAGTCCCATCACACACACAGAGCTATATTTTCTTCCCAGAAGCACCTATAGGACTTGAAGTGTGTTAGTCCCATTACACACAAAGAGCTATACTTTGTTCCCAGAAGCACCTATAGGACTTGAAGTGTGTTAGTCCCATTACACACACAGAGCTATATTTTCTTCCCAGAAGCACCTATAGGACTTGAAGTGTGTTAGTCCCATTACACACACAGAGCTATATTTTCTTCCCAGAAGCACCTATAGGACTTGAAGTGTGTTAGTCCCATCACACACACAGAGCTATATTTTCTTCCCAGAAGCACCTATAGGACTTGAAGTGTGTTAGTCCCATTACACACACAGAGCTATATTTTCTTCCCAGAAGCACCTATAGGACTTGAAGTGTGTTAGTCCCATTACACACACAGAGCTATATTTTCTTCCCAGAAGCACCTATAGGACTTGAAGTGTGTTAGTCCCATTACACACAAAGAGCTATACTTTGTTCCCAGAAGCACCTATAGGACTTGAAGTGTGTTAGTCCCATTACACACACAGAGCTATATTTTCTTCCCAGAAGCACCTATAGGACTTGTAGTGTGTTCGTGGCAGGCAGGCAGAGCTCCTATATTTTGTTCCCAGAAGCACTTATAGGACTTGAAGTGTGTTAGTCCCATTACACACACAGAGCTATATTTTGTTCCCAGAAGCACCTATAGGACTTGAAGTGTGTTAGTCCCATCACACACACAGAGCTATATTTTCTTCCCAGAAGCACCTATAGGACTTGAAGTGTGTTAGTCCCATTACACACACAGAGCTATATTTTCTTCCCAGAAGCACCTATAGGACTTGAAGTGTGTTAGTCCCATTACACACACAGAGCTATATTTTCTTCCCAGAAGCACCTATAGGACTTGAAGTGTGTTAGTCCCATCACACACACAGAGCTATATTTTCTTCCCAGAAGCACCTATAGGACTTGTAGTGTGTTCGTGGCAGGCAGGCAGAGCTCCTATATTTTGTTCCCAGAAGCACTTATAGGACTTGAAGTGTGTTAGTCCCATTACACACACAGAGCTATATTTTCTTCCCAGAAGCACCTATAGGACTTGTAGTGTGTTAGTGGCAGGCAGGCAGAGCTCCTATATTTTGTTACCAGAAGCACCTATAGGACTTGTAGTGTGTTCGTGGCAGGCAGGCAGAGCTCCTATATTTTGTTCCCAGAGGCACCTATAGGACTTGAAGTGTGTTAGTCCCATTACACACACAGAGCTATATTTTCTTCCCAGAAGCACCTATAGGACTTGAAGTGTGTTAGTCCCATTACACACACAGAGCAATATTTTCTTCCCAGAAGCACCTATAGGACTTGAAGTGTGTTAGTCCCATCACACAGAGCTCCTCTATTTTCTTTGCATAAGCACCCACAGGACTTCTAGTGTGTTAGTGGCATCACACAGAGCTCCTATATATTCTTCTCAGCAGCACCCACAGGACTTCTAGTGTGTTAGTGGCATCACACAGAGCTCCTCTATTTTCTTTGCAGAAGCACCCACAGGACTTCTAGTGTGTTAGTGGCATCACACAGAGCTCCTCTATTTTCTTTGCAGAAGCACCCATAGGACTTCTAGTGTGTTAGTGGCATCACACAGAGCTCCTATATATTCTTCTCAGCAGCACCCACAGGACTTCTAGTGTGTTAGTGGCATCACACAGAGCTCCTCTATTTTCTTTGCAGAAGCACCCACAGGACTTCTAGTGTGTTAGTGGCATCACACAGAGCTCCTCTATTTTCTTTGCAGAAGCACCCATAGGACTTCTAGTGTGTTAGTGGCATCACACAGAGCTCCTATATATTCTTCTCAGCAGCACCCACAGGACTTCTAGTGTGTTAGTGGCATCACACAGAGCTCCTATATTTTCTTTGCAGAAGCACCTATAGGACTTCTAGTGTGTTAGTGGCATCACACAGAGCTCCTCTATTTTCTTTGCAGAAGCACCCACAGGACTTCTAGTGTGTTAGTGGCATCACACAGAGCTCCTCTATTTTCTTTGCAGAAGCACCCATAGGACTTCTAGTGTGTTAGTGGCATCACACAGAGCTCCTCTATTTTCTTTGCAGAAGCACCCACAGGACTTCTAGTGTGTTAGTGGCATCACACAGAGCTCCTCTATTTTCTTTGCAGAAGCACCCACAGGACTTCTAGTGTGTTAGTGGCATCACACAGAGCTCCTCTATTTTCTTTGCAGAAGCACCCATAGGACTTCTAGTGTGTTAGTGGCATCACACAGAGCTCCTATATATTCTTCTCAGCAGCACCCACAGGACTTCTAGTGTGTTAGTGGCATCACACAGAGCTCCTCTATTTTCTTTGCAGAAGCACCCACAGGACTTCTAGTGTGTTAGTGGCATCACACAGAGCTCCTCTATTTTCTTTGCAGAAGCACCCATAGGACTTCTAGTGTGTTAGTGGCATCACACAGAGCTCCTATATATTCTTCTCAGCAGCACCCACAGGACTTCTAGTGTGTTAGTGGCATCACACAGAGCTCCTATATTTTCTTTGCAGAAGCACCTATAGGACTTCTAGTGTGTTAGTGGCATCACACAGAGCTCCTCTATTTTCTTTGCAGAAGCACCCACAGGACTTCTAGTGTGTTAGTGGCATCACACAGAGCTCCTCTATTTTCTTTGCAGAAGCACCCATAGGACTTCTAGTGTGTTAGTGGCATCACACAGAGCTCCTATATTTTCTTCTCAGCAGCACCCACAGGACTACCGACTACAATGGCTGGAAGACCGCCAAGGGGAGGCAGAGCGTGCAGAGCCAAGAACACAGGGCAGGCAGGCTCTGTTTCTAGTGGACGTGGCCGTGGACGTGGACGTGGTCGTGCATCGTCATCAGCACGTGGCCATGGGACACGCGCGTCTTTGTTTTCGGCAGCTGGACATGTGGAGCCGCATCATGCTGAAGGCTTGGTAGAATGGATGACCAAGCCCTCCTCATCCTCCTCATCCTCTCTCACCCAGGCTCAGGGTACTGACAGAGCATCATCAGCCACCCCTTCCCTAGACCCACCATGTCCTCCTGAGGAGTCCCCCGAACTCTTTGAGCACAGTGTTGGGTACATGCTCCAGGAGGATGCCCAACGATTCGAAGGCTCGGATGACGATACCCAGCTTGAGGAATCTGGCAGTACAGTTCCACCAGCTGCAGCTTACTGCCAGGTTTGCTCTAGTGGTGAAGAGGGAGGGGATGATGAGGTCACTGACTCCACGTGGGTGCCTCAAGGGAGAGAGGATGAGGAGGAGGACGAGGAGGAGGAGGATGCGGCGTCACATGTCCAACGAGGCAGGATGCCCCCTGGAGGCCAGGTAGAGGCCAGCACAGCAACTGTACAACACCGCAGAGCTCCGCCTGTGCAGGGCGCTGCCTCTGCACGTTATCAGAAAAGTTCTTTGGTGTGGGCCTTTTTTGAGACGAGTGCAGCAGATCGCACCACTGCTATTTGCAATATTTGTCTCAAGCGTATCTCGCGTGGCCAAAACATCAGCCGCTTGGGCACGACAAGCATGACCAGACATATGGCGACCTGCCATGCAGCTCGTTGGCAGGCACACATAAAAGACCCACACCAAAGAACTAAGCGGACCTCTCCTTGCTCCTCCTCAGCTGGGATCTCCATCCCCACTACACCTTCAGTCCTCTCTGAAAGCTGCTCTGAGAGGACTGAAGGTGTAGAATTCGGTGTGTCACAACCAAGTACTTGCAGTACACCGACGTCCGAATGCAGCAGGCAAATTTCCCTGCCCCAGCTGCTGGACCGTAGAAAGAAGTACACTCCCAGCCATCCACATGCCCAGCGGTTGAATGCTAGCCTTGCTAAATTGCTAGCACTTCAACTGCTGCCTTTTCAGTTGGTAGACTCGGCCCCCTTCCGTGAGTTTGTTCAATGTGCGGTTCCTCAGTGGCAGGTTCCCAAACGCCACTTTTTCTCGCGGAAGGCGATTCCGTCTCTCTACCGGCATGTGGAGGGCAATGTCCATGCCTCGCTGGACAGGGCGGTCAGCGGTAAGGTGCATATTACCGCTGACTCATGGTCCAGCAGGCATGGACAGGGACGGTACCTTTCTTTCACGGCCCATTGGGTCACTCTATTGGCAGCTGGGAGGGATGCAGGACAAGGTGCAGTAGTGTTGGAGGTTGTTCCGCCACCACGCCTCCAAAACGCGACTACTGCTACTGGTTGTGACACACCTCTCTCCTCCACCCCCTCCTCTTCTTCTTCCTCCAGTGCTCTGTCCTTGGAACCAGCGGTGCTCCGTAGGCGTACAAGGGGCTACGCAAGTACGCAGGCAAAAAGATGCCATGCCGTGCTTGCGCTGGTGTGTTTGGGGGACAGGAGCCACACTGGGCCAGAGGTTCTGGCAGCTCTGCAGGGGCAGGCCGAGAGGTGGTTGACGCCACGTCAGCTTAAGCCAGGAATGGTCGTTTCTGACAATGGCACCAACCTCCTCTCCGCCCTGCGACAGGGGCAGCTCACCCATGTGCCCTGCATGGCTCACGTCCTCAACCTGGTGGTGCAGCGGTTCTTGGGCAGGTTCCCAGGCTTACAGGATGTCCTGAGGCAGGCCAGGAAAGTCTGTGTGCATTTCCGCCGATCTTATAATGCCAGTGCTCGGCTGACTGAGCTGCAAAAGGAGCTGAACCTGCCCAAGAACCGCCTAATATCTGACATGCCCACCAGGTGGAACTCAACGTTGGCCATGCTGCAGCGACTGCACACGCAGCAGAGGGCCATCAATGAGTACCTTTGCGACTACGGCACCAGGACAGGGTCAGGGGAGCTTGGGTTTTTTTCCCCACGTCAGTGGAGCATGATCAGGGATGCATGCACTGTCCTCTCACCATTTGAGGAGGCCACGAGGATGGTGAGCAGTGACAGTGCATGCATCAGTGACACTGTCCCTCTTGTCCACCTGTTGGAGCATACGCTGCGTGGGATAATGGACAGGGCACTTGAGGCAGAACAGAGGCAGGAAGAGGAGGACTTCCTTGCCTCTCAAGGCCCCCTTTATCCGGACAGTGTTCCTTCTGTCCCACCCATCACACAGGAAGAGGATGAGGAGGAGGAGGAGGAGGAGGAGGAGGAGGATTGTGTGAGCATGGAGGTGGAGCCTGGCACTCAGCATCAGCAGCAGCAGTCTTTTAGGGATGATGTACAGTCCCAACAAGCCAGTGGACTTGTACGTGGCTGGGAGGAGGTGGCTGGCGATCATGTCATCCTCAGTGACCCAGAAGACTCCGGACCGAATGCCTCAGCTAACCTACGCTGCATGGCCTCCCTGATCCTGCAAAGCCTGCGGAAGGATCCTCGTGTTCTTCGGATCAAGGAGAGGGACCATTACTGGCTGGCCACTCTCCTTGATCCGCGGTACAAGGGTAAGGTTGCGGACCTTATCTTGCCGTCGCAGAGGGAGCAGAGGATGAGACATCTCAGGGAGGCCTTGCAGAAAGGTCTGTGCAACGCGTTCCCAGAAACTGGGAGGCTACAAACTCCTGGTCCTGGGCGACGAGTTGCTGAGGCTTCGGTCAGTGGCAGAAGGAGCGGTGGGGAAGGTGGACGTCTGACCGATGCGTTCAGACAATTTTTTAGTCCGCAGCCCCAAGGTATGATCGGTTCCAGCAACCATCGCCAGCGTCTGATATACATGGTGCAGGAATACCTTGGGGCAAGGTCAGACTTGGACACCTTTCCCACCGAAAATCCTCTGGCTTACTGGGTCCTGAGGATGGATCACTGGCCAGAGCTTGCACAGTATGCAATTGAGCTACTGGCCTGTCCTGCCTCCAGCGTTCTTTCCGAACGCACATTCAGTGCTGCTGGAGGATTTGTGACTGATCATAGGGTGCGCCTGTCCACCGCCTCGGTTGATCGACTGACATTCATCAAAATGAATCAGTCTTGGATCACCACCAGCTACCAGGCACCTGAGGCGGATATAACCGAATAATTTTTAATGTCACATCCCTTCAAGACTGCCTATGCTGATGCTGAGTGACTGTCCTCTTATGTTCACTGACTATCCTCTTCCTCCTCCTCAATGATCCATGCCACAGCACCAGTGCCTAAGGCACAATTTTTCAGCCCCTGTTTAACAGGGGCGTGTACTTACAATTTTTTAAAAAAATGCTTCGCAACACGTGTGACTGCTGTGCTCCAAGTACAGTCTCTGTGAGGGCCGTGTTGCAGTGTTGTGGCACCAGCACCAGTGCCTAAGGCACAATTTTTCAGCCCCTGTTTAACAGGGGCGTGTACTTACAATTTTTTAAAAAAATGCTTCGCAACACGTGTGACTGCTGTGCTCCAAGTACAGTCTCTGTGAGGGCCGTGTTGCAGTGTTGTGGCACCAGCACCAGTGCCTAAGGCACAATTTTTCAGCCCCTGTTTAACAGGGGCGTGTACTTACAATTTTTTAAAAAAATGCTTCGCAACACGTGTGACTGCTGTGCTCCAAGTACAGTCTCTGTGAGGGCCGTGTTGCAGTGTTGTGGCACCAGCACCAGTGCCTAAGGCACAATTTTTCAGCCCCTGTTTAACAGGGGCGTGTACTTACAATTTTTTAAAAAAATGCTTCGCAACACGTGTGACTGCTGTGCTCCAAGTACAGTCTCTGTGAGGGGTTGCAGTGTTGTGGCACCAGCACCAGTGCCTAAGGCACAATTTTTCAGCCCCTGTTTAACAGGGGCGGGTAATTACAAATCTTGATCTAATAGTTCACAGCAGGGCCCATTCCTGCGCCCACCAAGAGTAACTATGAGGGCCTACAGTCTTGTGGCAACACCGTCCACCACCACCGCCAAAGGCCCAATTTTTCTGCCCTGTTCATCAGGTGCTTGCAATTACAAATCTTGATCTAATAACTCACAGCAGGGCCCATTCCTGCGCCCACCAAGAGTAACTGTGAGAGCTTACAGTCTTGTGGCAAAACCGTCCACCACCACCACCACCACCACCACCACCACCCCCAATTTTTCTGCCCTGTTCAACAGGTGCATGCAATTACAAATCTTGATCTATTAACTCACAGCAGGGCCCATTCCTGTGCCCACCAGTCTTGTGGCTACACCAACATCTAATAGGGCAAATTTCTGCAGAGTATATACGCCAGGCCCCTACTTTCAAACATCCAACTTACAAACGACTCCTACTTGCAAATGGAAAGAGAAAACAGGAAGTGAGAGGAAATCTACCCCTAGGAAGGGAAATTCTATCCTGTTAGATTTAATTTGGGAAAAAGGTATCTCCTCTCTACTGATACTTTATCACCAATCCTTGTTTCAATTAAAACCCCACTTTTCCAAAAACATTTATCATTGGGACGGAAAGTGAGGTGACATGTTCTGAACAGATGTGCAAAGACAGCAAATGTTACAGGGGTGATAACCCCTCCCTATGTTCTCCAAAAAGCTTAAAAATAGATTTTTTTGGGATGGAGCTACACTTCATAATGTACCTGTTCAGATTCTACTTAAGATCAAACCTAAAGCCGCAAGTGGTTTTAAATGGCTTCTTTTTTTCCTTTACAAATGTCATTTTGTGCAAGGACAGTTCTAAACACGGGAAACACATGCCACTTCACAGGCATACTTTGGACACCCCCCAGGTACCATATTTAAAGGAAAATGTCACTTTTTTTTTTTCACTTTATGCATCATTAAAATGACTGCTCCCGAAAAAACGTTAGTTTTTAAAAGTTCTTTTTGCATTGATATATGTCCCCTGGGGCAGGACCCGGGTCCCCAAACCTGTTTTATGACATTAACATGCATATTGGCCGTTGTAATTAGCACTTTTGATTTCGAACGTTCGCGTCCATTATAACGTATAGGGTTCGAAAATTCGCGCGAACTTTCGGTCCGTTCGAAGGTTCTGGTTCGAACCGAACCCGGGGGTGTTCGGCTCATCCCTATTCTTTTTGCTCAGCAGTGGTTTTCTCCTTGGAACTCTGCCATGCAGGCCATTTTTGCCCAGTCTTTTCCTGATGGTGGAGGCATGAACGCTGACCTTAACTGAGGCAAGTGAGGCCTGCAGTTCCTTGGACGTTGTTGTGGGGTCTTTTGTGACCTCTTGGATGAGTCGTCGCTGCGCTCTTGGGGTAATTTTGGGCGGCCGGCCACTCCTGGGAAGGTTCACCACTGTTCCATGTCTTCGCCATTTGTGGATAATGGCTCTCACTGTGGTTCGCTGGATTCCCAAAGCTTTGGAAATGGCTTTATAACCCTTTCCAGACTGATAGATCTCAATTACTTTCTTTCTCAATTGTTCCTGAATTTCTTTGGGTCTCGGCATGATGTGTAGCTTTTAAGGATCTTCTGGTGGACCTTACTGTGTCAAGCAGCTCCTATTTAAGTGATGCCTTGATTGTGAACAGGTGTGGCAATAATCAGGCCTGGGTGTGGCTAGAGAAATTGAACTCAGGTGTGGACAACCACAGTTATAGTATGTTTTAACAAGGGGGGCAATCACTTTTTCACACAGGGCCATGATGGTTTGGATTTTTTTTCACCTTTAATAATAAACACCTTCATTTACAAATTGCATTTTGTGTTTACTTGTGTTGTCCTTGACTATTGTTTAAATTGGTTTGATGTTCCGAAACACTTAAGTGTGACAAACATGCAAAGGAACAGGAAATGAGGAAGGGGCAAACACTTTTTCACACCACTGTATATCGTGTTTATCGGCATATAACACGCACCGGCGTATAACACGCACCCCAAGTTTAGGAGGGCATTTTAAGGAAAAAAAGTTTTAGGAGGGAAGTTTAGGGAAAAAAAAAACGTACATTTAAGCTTCATTTGCAGCTTGCCCAGCGTCATTTGCAGCCTTGCCCAGCGTCATTTGCAGCTTGCCCAGTGTCATTTGCAGCTTTCCTAGTGTCATTTGCAGCTTGCCCAGCGCCATTTGCAGCCTTGCCCAGCGTCATTTGCAGCTTGCCCAGCGTCATTTGCAGCTTTCCCAGTGTCATTTGCAGCTTGCCCAGTGTCATTTGCAGCGTGCCCAGTGTCATTTGCAGCTTGCCAGCGCCATTTGCAGCTTGCCCACGTTTAAATTTCCCACCGACAAGACAGACCGTACGAGCGCCGACGAAAAAGACCGAGCGCCGACGAAAAAGACTGAGCGCCGACGAAAAAGACAGAGCCGACTGTTCGGCTCCGCTCGCAGTCCCACCTCCCTGCTGTTTCGGGAGCCAGCGCAGGGAGACGGGACTGCGAGCGGAGCTGAACAGTCGGCTGAGTCTTTTTCGTCGGCGCTCGGTCTTTTTCGTCGGCGCTCGGTCTTTTCCGGTTGCGCTCGTTTTTTTTTTTGGCGGCGCTCGCTATTTTTCGTTTTTTTTTCGCGGCGCTCGATTTTTTTGTCACTTTTTTGGGGGGGAATCGGCGGGGGGGGGGGGGGGGAATTGGCGTATAACACGCACCCACGACTTTCCCCCAATTTTAAGGGGGGAAAAGTGCGTGTTATACGCCGATAAATACGGTATATATAAAAAAAAGAGAAATGTACAAATAATTTTCTAAAAACCGCATATGACAATCAATGAACTATAGTCACAAATTGTGACATCTTGTTACAGTACTGCCATCTGCGTATTGCTTGCTCTACATGTTTCGCAGATGTGGTCTACCGCTTCTTCCGTAGCTTTATAGTACATATATACATGTTAAGATAAAGATACATCATATATCTGCTGTAGGGACCAAAAGGAGGATGGCCCATCCTGGAGGACCTGGGAGCCTTTGACACAGAAAAAAGCACCAGTAATGGTCTATAAACATGTGCGCCGTCAATAAATTTGTTTTGTTCCGTTTCCTATTAGCCGTTAATTTGTATTTCGTAATTCGTGTCCGAAATTCAATTTGGATTCGTGTGAAATACAAATTTTCGTTAGGTTCTTAACAATTACGAACGTGAATTTAAAAAGAAATAAAAACCTTTCTCAATATGGCAGTCACCTGTGGCTGTACCCCTGGCTGTGCTCATTATGAGGGGCTCCCACCATCCCTGTGCTGTGCTGACTTCCTGGGTTTGTACCCCTGCTGTGCTCATTATGAGGGGCTCCCACCATCCCTGTGCTGTGCTCATTATGAGGGGCTCCCACCATCCCTGTGCTGTGCTCATTGTGAGGGGCTCCCACCATCCCTGTGCTGTGCTCATTATTAGGGGCTCCCACCATCCCTGTGCTGTGCTCATTATGAGGGGCTCCCACCATCCCTGTGCTGTGCTCATTATGAGGGGCTCCCACCATCCCTGTGCTGTGCTCATTATGAGGGGCTCCCACCATCCCTGTGCTGTGCTAACTTCCTGGGTTTTTAACTTCATCATAACGAATAATCGTAATTATTATGACAATAATAAAACGATATTAACAAACATTCTTATTTTGTCCGATTCTGAATCTCCCATCGACTACCAGTACCAATCTCCCACTCCCATATTAAAAAAGGTAATTTTCCCAACCCTCACTCAGCAGCAGAAGAAAACCTCTGATTGGTCAACAAAACACCAGTGACGTTTCCGTTGTAATGGAATTTGGATCCGAAATTCGTCAACAAAATTTTGTATACAATTCGGAAGCATAGAAATTTGTATTTCGGATGCTTCCGAATGTACAAATTTTCGGAAATTCTTACGAATTTTCGGAAATTCGCACATGTCTAATGGTCCAATTGAAAAATAAGGAATACAATCAGAAAAGATGTCTTACCATAATGGTTAATCACAAGGTAATAGATAACAACAACAATTATTCATACCAAAATCTTGGCTGGATCACGGGGACCCAAAAAAGGATCCCAATAAAATGAATTCTCTATAAGATATTGGAAAATCTGTAGAGAAGTATACATGGGTAAATGGATATCTAGCTAATCCCATAAATACACAGTTCATAATTGGAAAAAATAGGGGTTCATTCCCCCATTTTTTCCAATTATGAACTGTGTATTTATGCTATACATTGTGCCATAAGTAGATCATATTGATACGTATAACTTTTGCGCAAACCAATCAATATACGCTTATTGGGATTTTTTTAACAAAAATATGTAGAAGAATACATATTGGCCTAAATTGATGATGGAATTTGGATATATATTATAGCAGAAAGTTTTTTTGTTTATAGCGCAAAAAAAAGGAACCGCAGAGGTGATCAAATACCACAAAAAAAAAAGCTCTATTTGTGGGTAAAAAAGGACATCAATTTTATTTGGGTACAGTGTCGCACACCCGCGCAATTGTCAGTTAAAGTAACGCAGTGCCGTATCGCCTGATCATTAAGGGCTAAAAGCTTCTGGGGCTGAAGTGGTTAATACTTGAACAAAAATGGCTTCATAGTTGTCAACAGTCTCAAATTTCCCGGGATAGTCCCCGTATTTAGACCCTTGTCCCGGTCTTATCGTGTCCTGGGAAATTTCACATGAAATTGGCATTTTCCCGATTTCTTTTGCCTAAGCCGCCACTAGAGGTCTGGGGTCGGCACTAGTGAATTGTCCCCGCCGCCATTTTACAGAAGACCAGCTCTCGGGAGGAAGAAACAAGAGACGGAGCCCAGGTGGCTGCTCCATTTCTATTGGCAGCTCCGCCCCTTTTATCTTCCCTTTACACCTAGGCACTGGCTTACGGATCTGATCCCTGGAGGTGAATTTCCCCCTATTCCCAATTTTTTGACGTTGGATGCTCCTGGATGGTGACTTACAATACTATACGGTCAGAATATTACAGAATGTAGCAATTTGATACTGTATGGTACCTTATATGTTGAACCATAGTTGCTAATTGTATTTATTCTGTCCGTTTATTTTATATCTTTGAAATATCTACAGATAAGTATACACTGCACTATCAGCCCCTGAAGAATAGGTTCCACTCTTTATAACCTCGAAAACGCATCAGGTTCTTTATTGGCCTCAGTTTACTGCTTAGAAATCATCAGTGTGGTGTTACCATTTTTCATTGTGTTTGTATACACTTCCATGTTTTCTTTGTATGCCACCAATCATTATACGTGTATCCACATGTTTTTATCTCATTTCATGTTTTAATTTAATAAAACAATATTTTGATATCATTTTGAAGACTCCTGCCTCTAAAAATCCCACAATAGAAAAAATTGTCCTATTACATAGTCTATTAGGGATGTGGGCAGGTGGTCTTCTTCCCCATAGTTTTTGGTACTTCTAGTATTTTATCTTCCCTTGGGCCTCCACGAGAGCTGGTCTTCTGTAAACAGTGCAGAGAGCGAATCACCGATAAAGGGCAGCATGGACTAGCTGCATCTGTGGTTATGAAGTACACTGTATCTTGGTGACAAGCTGTATCTGTGGTGGGAAGTGCGCTGCATCTGTGGTTACAAGCTGTATCTGTGGTGACATGCTGCATCTGTGGTGACAAGTGACAAGCTGTATCTGTGGTGACAAGTGGCATGCTGCATCTGTGGTGACAAGTGACATGCTGCATCTGTGGTGACAAGTGACATGCTGCATCTGTGGTGACAAGTGATAAGCTGTATCTGTGGTGACAAGTGCGCTGTATCTGTGGTGACAAGTGACGAGCAGTATCCGTGGTGACAAGAGATGCGCTGTATCTGTGGTAACAAGCTGCATCTGTGGTGACAAGTGGCATGCTGCATCTGTGGTGACAAGTGACATGCTGCATCTGTGGTGACAAGTGATAAGCTGTATCTGTGGTGACAAGTGCGCTGTATCTGTGGTGAAAAGTGACAAGCAGTATCCGTGGTGACAAGAGATGCGCTGTATCTGTGGTGACAAGCTGCATCTGTGGTGACAAGTGATAAGCTGTATCTGTGGTGACAAGTGCGCTGTATCTGTGGTGACAAGTGACGAGCAGTATCCGTGGTGACAAGAGATGCGCTGTATCTGTGGTGACAAGCTGCCTCTGTTGGCACAAGTGAGCCAAGCTGCATCTGGTAGCAGGCGATGTGGCATGTGACACGCTACATCTGGACGTAGGCGATGGTGGCAAGGTGGCAAGTGACACGCTTAGGGCTCCCATGGATTCTGCATTATTTATTATTATATATTATATATATATATATATATTATATATCTTTTTTACAATGTAATATAAGAAATAATGCGCTTCAATCATCCTGACACCTTAACAACCATGGTGCTGTGATGATCAAAGTGCTAACACCAGGTGGAGTATCTTTATCTGCTTTATCTACCTTCTTTCGTCCCTCCCTATCTCTTTCTTTCTCCCTTTGTTTCTCCCTCCATCCCTCTCTTCCTTCTCCCCCCATCCCTCTTTCATCTCAGACTCTAACCACACACCCTTTAAGCTACGCCCAATATTTAGTTTAGATCACGCCCCTTTTTCCATCCCCGCTACACCACGCCTACAAATGAATACCCCGCCCCCTAATTATAATAAAACCCACACCTACAGACAAAAAAGTGTCCCTATACATTTTTTGAGAATGTTGGCAACTATGTGGCTCTGCCCTTCTGAAAAGAGAACGGATATAAAGCATTGGCAGGGGAAGTAATGTGACCTCCATTACAGGTAATAAATACCTTGAAGTGTTACATTTACACATTACTTAACATGTATGCATGTAACATGAAAAATATATCTCATGCTAGGTCCCGCTTGAAGCTTACGCATTACACATAAAGTAAAATGATTAGGAAATCACTGACAGCTCAATGTGCAGAACGAGGACTCAAGAAGCCGAGATAAAAGAGACGTCAACCCAAACCTCCAGTGGCTGTCATGTCCCCAACAATGTAGCGCTAGCTCAGTTGCTATTTGTCATGTGTTTTAGAAACAATCATTGCTCTCATCTCCACGCTAACAAGCCTGTATCACTTTTCTTTCTGGGAAAAATATCCAGCCAAGGCTCGGAGCCTAATACAAATATTTGTCTTTCATAGATTCGTGAACGGACATGGAGTAGAGGTGTCCGTCAAATGTTGAGCTCTGCAGGCAGGGAAAAATAACTCTACAAGCTGTCACATGCAGTTTATTCAAAGGTGCTCCTACAACTTGAGCGACGTGCATCAAAGGATAGTTAGATCTGTGTTGTTATTTACATACAGAGAGTTGTGCAATTTGTCCAAATATGCCCATTAAAGACTACACACAGCTCTGAGCGACATTTATTAAAGGTCCACCATAGCGAATAATATTGTACTCTAGTAGGTGTATCAGGTCAATACCTGGCTGTAATAATAATATTAGACATGTGCAATTCGTTTCGTTTTCTTTCGTTTTTTTTTTGTTTTTTTCGTTCGTTCGTTTTCGTTCCGATTAACGAATCGTTCGAATCGAACGAATCCCAAAAACAACGAAAATCCGAAAAAAACTAATTAGAAACAACGAATGTACGAATGAAGAAAATCCGAAAAACGAAAAAAGGAACAACGAAAATAAACAAAAAAATTCGTACATTCGTAACTTTTTTTTTTGTTGAATTGGTAATTTTCCGTGTCCCTTACAATGGTGCTGCTTAACGTGCTTCGAATAGATTGAACGAAAAAATTTGTACATTCATAACTTTTTTTTTCGATTCGTAACTTTTTTTTTCGATTCGTAACTTTTTTTTTTTTTGTTGAATTGGTAATTTTCCGTGTCCCTTACAATGGTGCTGCTTAATGTGCTTCGAATAGATTGAACGAAAAAATTCGTACATTCGTAACTTTTTTTTTTTTCGATTCGTAACTTTTTTTTTTCGATTCGTAACTTTTTTTTTTCGTTTCGTAACTTTTTTTTTTCGATTCGTAAATTATTAAAATGTAATAATAGCATACACATTACATAAAATTATGAATTATGCTCCGATTACGAATCTACGAATGTTACGAATGTACGAATAAATACAAATGCGTCCGAATTTTGAATAAACGAATAAGCGAAAATTAAACTAACGAAAAAACGAATCAACGAAAAATAACTCTTATGAATGTCCGAATCGTTACGAATACGAACACCGACGACTTACAAATGTACGAATCGTTACGAATACGATCACCGACGACTTACGAATGTACGAATCATTACTAATCAACGGAAACTAAAAAAAACGAAACGAAAATAAACACATTTTTTTTGGAAACGAAAAAAACAAAACGAAAATAAACTAATTTTTTTGTTTTGCACATGTCTAAATAATATGATGTAGAGTTTTTCTTTTACACAGGCCTTTATTTATGTTTTATTTTTATATGTGACAAACTTTATAAAACGGTTCGTGATCCTTTCAACAGTCAACTTTAATTAATTTGGTTTAAAAAAAAAAAAAAAAACTTGTGGCTGTAACTGATTAAAACGTATTAACAAAGTGCGTCCCCAGCAAACATTGCGCATGCGCAGTTTGTTCTCTCATACATTCTAAGTGGCTAAGCTCAGCCACTACTTTTGAATGAGCCAGAGAGACCACTGGGGGTTCACTTCTAACATCCAGCCTGTACAGGATAGGGTAAGTGACAACAAATTAATGTCTAGCACTTTTTAAACAGTTGCAGTGATACTTTTTTGGGGAAAAAACAAAATGAACCAAATGAATAAAATCTGAATATTAAGGCAGGACAGACGGAGATCAGGTACTAGACAGTTTTTTCAGACAAGCTGCTCACAGCCTACATGTATGAAGGGGGCAAAAGCAACTATTTGAACAATGCAGTGTGTGGGCAAGATGAAACAGTTAGTTAGGTGCTTTCATGGCCAGGAGGGTGGGAGTTAATGCCATGCCTGGCTGCTTGCTATTTTTGGTGGGTTCTTGTCTGGGTCCAGCCCACTTGTCCTGTGACATATAAATTGGGCCAGTGGTCCGGCGAGTCTTTTTGCCTGAGCATAGCACTGGGAGTAGCATTGGGAGAGAGTTCTAATGCAGTTGTGGGTTGCGAGACCTGTAAGGAATTGAGATGGAGGATGAGACCCAATGTAGCAGAAGGATGTCATACATCACTTCCTGCATGTAGAGACATTTAACTTGTAGTTCGTCCTGAAGAAACCAGCACTGAATTATGCCTCTGAAGGATTTGCATCTGCATGAGAATGCCTCTGAATGATTTATATTTGCATGAGAATGCCTCTGAAAGACTGTAATTGCTGTACTACACCTTAGTAGGTATGCTGGGACAGCACAAGCCTGTAGTTAGAGGTAGGGATGCAAGAGTAACCTTGCACTTAAATGTTGGACTTTGGAATGTCTAATTTGCACTTTCTTAAAAGAGAAGTATGGGTTTGGGGTTTTTTCCTCCATTATACTTACCTAGGTGGATGCAGCATTGGTCCAATGCTGCAACCTTCCCCCAAAGCCTCTACACTGAGAACCAAGCCATCGAACATCGTTCTCACAGCTCTCTAAACAGAGAGCTGCTGACTGTCAATCAGCAGCTCTCCACTCTGCTTCTCCATGCTCACTGGAGCACTGAGCTGTGGAGGGGCGGGGAGTGACCGCCTCAGGCTCTCAGCGGCTCACTGAGAGCCTGAGACTGGTGTCAGTCTAGGTAACTGGCGGATACAGACTTTATTGTCGCAATGGTGTGGTGCCTAGACTGATATCTGTGACGTCAGCAGAGAGAGACTTCAGTCTGCTCTCTGCTGAAAATGGGTCACAGGAGTGCAAAACAAATTGCACTACTGTGACTCATAAGAGCAGCCCAGCCAAACAAACT
This sequence comes from Lithobates sylvaticus, assembly GCA_028564925.1. Classification (NCBI taxonomy): domain Eukaryota; kingdom Metazoa; phylum Chordata; class Amphibia; order Anura; family Ranidae; genus Lithobates; species Lithobates sylvaticus. The sequence goes on along the minus strand of CM053029.1, from coordinate 108,446,532 downwards.
TAGGCTGGACTTCTCCTTTAAGTAAAGAACTGATACAGTGCATCCGGAATGTATTCACATTGCTTTACTTTTTTCACATTTTGTGATGTTACAGCCTTATTCCAAAACTGATTAAATTCCTTATGTAACTTAAAATTCTACAAACAATACCCCATAATGACAACTTGAAAGAAGTTTGTTTGAAATCTTTGCAAATTTATTAAAAAATCACATGTACATAAGTATTCACAGCCTTTGCTCAATACTTTGTTGAAGCACCTTTGGCACCAATTACAGCCTCAAGTATTTTTCAGTATGATGCTACAAGCTTGGCATACCTATTTTTGGGCAGTTTCTCCCATTCTTCTTTGTAGGACCTCTCAAGCTCCATCAGGTTGGATAGGGAACGTCAGTGCACCGCCATTTTCAGATCTCTCCAGAGATGTTCCATCGGGTTCAAGTCTGGGCTCTGGCTGGGCCACTCAAGGACATTCACAGGCCTCTAGCAGCGAGGGAGATGTTGTTGGCACTTCTTCTGCCAGCGGTCTGTCTCCCATAGCAACAGGAGTGGATTGCACCGCAGAGGTTCCCTATCCTGTACAGAGGTACAGAGGTTCAAGTTAAGTGCTCTTGTGGAGACCGCGCAGAGTGAACAGCAGGGCCCACTTCACTATTGGGGAATTGTAGTGTAAAACGCTGGACAGGTGGATGTGGACAATGGCTTAGCATGTCCCTCTTAAAGTTGCTTGCAGAGAAGATGTACATTGTCATGAGTTAACTGGAGAACAGTTGCAGTGCAAGTGCACATGGTGTATGTTCATCTCTAAGAGTAGAGGTCCGCCTTGAGGTCAAGTCTTCCCCCACAGAAGCCTCAGCCTGATCCCAAGGCATTGATAAAGATGTAACAAAGCAAAGGTACCCTGTGTGTGTGTGTAGTATAGAGACTCTGTCACAAAGTGCCTAGCGTAGCCCAGTACTCACACGAGATAGGCTGTCAATGTGACCCAGTATTTGGTGCCCAACGTGTTAATGGGAAAGCATGGAGGATGTGGCACAAATAACTACCACCCTACCTAAAGTGTGCTAGCTATGCCAGAAATCATGGGGTATTTTTTGATAAATGCCCATTAAAGGTGACCTAACCCTTCAAAGTTCATTTAGAACTATGTATGCATCTAAGCCCCCGTACACACGGTCGGAAATTCCGACCACAAAATCCGTCAGATTTTTTCAGACGGATTTTGTCCGACACTGGTGTTGCATACATATGGTTGGACAAAGTTGTCGGAAAATCCGATCATTCTGAACGTGGTGACGTTCGTTGCGTACGACGGAACTACGTAGAGGATAGTAGCCAATAGTTTTTGTCTCGTAATTTGATCTGAGCATGCGTGGCACTTTGTCCGTCGGAATTCTTTACACACGATCGGAAAAAGTCTGATCGGATTTTGTTGTCGGAAAATTTGAGAGCAGGATCTCAAATTTTTTCCGTCGGAAATTCAGACGGAAAAAGTCCGATGGAGCCCACACACGGGCGGATTTTCTGACAACATGGTCCGATTGGACATTTTCTGTCTGAATTTCCGGGGCATAAGAGCGGCAAGGATGTAGAATTCCCTTCCACAGGCGGTGGTCTCAGCGGGGGGCATCAATAGTTTCAAAAAACTATTATGCGGCGTACACACGTTCAGACTTTCTGGCGGGATTATCTGTCGGACCTAGTCCAGCGGACAAACCGCCAGACTTTCTAGCGCAGGTCCGCCGGACTTTCCGAGCGTGTGGACTTGCCCGGACTTTTCCGGCGGACAATCTGCGGGAAAAAGTCTGTGGGATTTTTGAAATGAACGGACTTGCCTCGCACACGGAGGAAAGTCCGTTAATTTAGAACGTGACTCCAGGTAGATGGGACTAGCGAAGGCAGCGAATGCCACCGCGCTAGCCCCGTCACCTGGTATGGATTTAAAGGGGAATCCCTATGCCGAAAAAACGGCGTGGGGGTCCCCCCCAAATCCATCTCAGACCCTTATCCGAGCACGCAGCCCGGCCGGTCAGGAAAGGGGTGGGGACGAGCGAGCGCACCCCCCTTGAGCAGTACCAGGCCGCGTGCCCTCAACATGGGGGGTGCCCTGGGGAAAGGGGGGCCGTGCGGCCCCCCCACCCCAAAGCACCTTGTCCCCATGTTGATGAGGACAAGGGAGGATGCTGGGACTGTGACATCATATGTGGGCGGGGTCACCATGTGACATGAGCAGGTGACCCCGCCCCTTGTCCCTATATAAGTCACAACACCGCGTGTCTCTGCCATTCCGGCCAGAGAGAGCGACGAGTCAACATCGAAAGAAGAAGCAGACGGCGGCGACAACGGCAAGAAGAATCGAAGAGCGGGAAAAGACCCCCAAAGGCGGAACGAGACCCCCAGATGACGAAGATGGCGGCGACGAAGAAGAAAGCCGGGCTCCTCCGCTCATGAAAGAGCTAGGTAAAAGAGCAGAAGATAGCGGAGGAGTCCGGCAAGAGGACCCCCTAAGACGGAAGAAGACCACCGGAGCTGTGCAATAAAATATTTTAAAAAATTGTGTGTTTTTTTTTATTTACACTTTTACACCTTAGGTGAATGGGTAGGGGTACATCGTACCCCATACTCATTCACAAAGGGTGGGGGGCCAGGATCTGGGGGCCCCCTTATTAAAGGGGGCTCCCAGATTCCGATAAGCCCCCCGCCCGCAGACCTCGACAACCAACGGCCAGGGTTGTCGGGAATAGGCCCTTGTCCTCATCAACATGGGGACAAGGTGCTTTGGGGTGGGGGGCGCACAGCCCCCCTTTCCCCAGGGCACCCCCCATGTTGAGGGAATGCAGCCTGGTACGGCTCAGGAGGGGGGGTGCTCGCTCGTCCCCCACCCCCTTTCCTGACCGGCCGGGCTGCGTGCTCGGATAAGGGTCTGAGATGGATTTGGGGGGGATCCCACGCCGTTTTTTCGGCGTAGGAATTCCCCTTTAAATCCATACCACGGGGTGACGGGGCTAGCACAGTTGCATTCGCTGCCTTCACTAGTCCCGTCTACCTGGAGTCACATTCTAAATGAACAGACTTTCCTCCGTGTGCGAGGCAAGTCTGTTCATTTCAAAAGTCCCGTGGACTAGCACACAGACTGCGGGATTGTCCGCTGGACTGCCGAGTCCAGCGGACAATTTTAAGTCTGAACTTAAAACTTAGTCCGCCGGACTTTTGGGAGGAAAAAGTCCGCCGCCGCCCACACACGGGCGGATTGTCAATTGACAATCCCGCGGGAAAGTCCGCTCGTGTGTACGTGGCCTTAGATAAGCACTTGAACCACCTCAACATACAGGGATATACAATGTAATACTGACATATAATCACACATATAGGTTTGACTTGATGGACTTGTGTCTTTTTCAACCTCACCTACTATGTAACTATGTAACTATGTCCCAGAAAGTCAAAGTATTCCTTATATCAAAGAGGTGCGGAGCAATGAAATGAAAAGGAAAACAAACAAAACGTTTCCTCCCAATGCTCCCGTTTCCTTCCACAATCCAAAAACAAACTAGTGTGGTGGTGACTTTAGACTGTAAAACTGCTCCCAAAGACTAGATGGTGGTCAAGTCAACCTGCTCCTGGACAGTCTCTTACCAAAATTCTGCAGAACACTTATTTAACCTTTTGCCACCAATGTAACGCATGGCTTTATTGGTCACATGCTGCACATACCATATGTGTCCATGGATGGCTGAGGTCTCTGTGATAATAGAGCGCTCAAGTCTCTCTTCATGATTGGGAGCCAGCAGGATGGGTTCCTAATCACGTGACCACTATGACAGTCAATCACAGTAGTTACATGATAGGGAAGTTCCTCCATCCCCTGGGAGCATAAACCCAGTTCAAGGGATTCTGAGGCTGGATGGAAAGGGTCAAGCTTAAAGTGCTTGTATAGTGAAAAAAAAGACTTTTACCTTACCTAAGTCCGATGGAGCCCACACACGGGCGGATTTTCCGACAACATGGTCCGATCGTACATTTTCCATCGGAATTTCCGACCGTGTGTACAGGGCTTAAGACTACCCCATTCCAAGAGGGTAACACTGCTGTGCAATTTTAGAGGAAAATGAAAAGTGTTGTTATCCTGGTAACTGATATGGAAAATAGACTGACCTACTGGCAGGATTAATATATAATAAAATATTACGGGGGAGTTTTGAGCGGCTCTGTACCATGTAGCATATACATTGGTAAACCCACCCCTTCCTTTTACAATGGAGGAAGTGATGAATGAATTAATCCTGTTCAGTGACTACAGCAGCAGTTGTGGGTTTGTTTTTATCCCGATTCCTCCTTGTTCTCCTGTATATCTAATATCTATGTTGTCTCTGCACTGACCGGTAAAGTAACCCCCTCACTTCCCTTATCTTACATATCTGTATATTAAACCCTTTAACTCAATTCCCCCACTGTATGTGGCCTGTGCATTAACCCATTCACCTCCTTCTCCCTTCTGTGGATAACCTGTACAAGTAATGCATCTAGTGCATCATTATCAAGCTCAATGTTTTAACCTCAACAATATTAACATGTTTCTTAATTTCCAAAAATTTGTGCCAAAAAAAATTACATCACCTTGCTAGGCAGTGTTTGGTTGCCCTTAAATTATTAATCCCATTTTTTTTATTTTTTTGTATGTTTGTTTGTTTGTATTTTCATTTGCAGCTTTAATAAAATGATAACTGTTAATTCTGCCACAAATGTCATTGTTCAGACACTTTCAGTTAGAAGGTGGTGACTGTCTCTGCGTTATCACCCAGTAACATGCACCCTTGGCTGAGACTACAGGTGGCTGTGCTAACACACTGTTGCAGGAATGATCCAGCATCCTCGCTGTCAGTAAATAGGTTCAGAGCAATGATTTTCAGTTGACACTGGAACCCGTGTACATAGGCAAGAAGTGTCTGAAAGAAGCTAGAGAAGATCAGCAGTGGCGAGAAAAAAAAGTTGAAAATAGTATTGCATAAAGATTTATTTATGGAGATCTCATAGTTTATGTACAGAATATTAAATGAATTGTGCTGCTTTAAAGTAGAACTAAAGTCTGATCCCCGTACACACGATCTGACTTTCCGACAACAAAGTTTTGTTGGCAGAAAATTTGAGAACCTGCTAGCCAACATTTGTTAGTAGACTTGTGCACAACGTAAAAATTTGTTTAGTTTCGGTTCGTTGTCATTCGTAAAATAAATAATTTCGTTCTGTTATATTCGTTATGTAACATTAATACGTTTTCGGATAATTTGTTATTTCTGTAGAGTGTCAATATTCGTTATACTGAATCTCGAATCATGTCGAATTCATTTGTTATATGCGCTATAATTTCGTTCGTATTCGTTGAAATTCGATATTTATGTGTGTATGTATATATTGTGGCAGAGCGAAGCTCTGTCCCTTTGAAATTAGAGGTAAAGGAGATACAGAGTTTGCATATCTACAGACTATAGAATTTAAATGGAGAAAACTGCTCTGTCAGTTTTCTCCAGGTTTTGCTAGTTCTGGATGGGATCTCCAACTGTGTCCGGGTCTTGAGGATGGCAAGCAAGGTGTGTGCCCAGCTGCACACAGACCATATAATGAGGGGCTAATGAGTGGAGGATGGTGGAGTGTGAGCAGCTTGCTGCTGCTGTATGAAGACAGACCTGTGGAGGGGTCATCCCTGTGTAAGGGGTATTCTTTGCCCAGAGACTGGGAAAGGAGGGACAGCCTTGAGAGTCGGGAAGACTAAGGCCCCTTTCACACTGGGGTGGTGCGGGGTGGCGACGGTAAAGCAGCGCTATATTTAGCGCTGCTTTACCATCGTTTTACCCGCGGTATGCGGCCGCTAGCGGGGTGGTTTTAACCCCCGCTAGCGGCCGCAAAAGGGTTAAAAACCTCCGCAAAGCGCCGCTGCAGCGGCGGTTTGCGGGCGGTATCCCCGCGGTTTCCCATTGATTTCAATGGGAAGGAGCGGTATAGGAGCGGTAAATACACCGCTCCTTCACCGCTCCAAAGATGCTGCTAGCAGGACTTTTGTTGGGGTCCTGCTAGCGGACCGCTCCAGTGTGAAAGCCCGCCGGCTTTCACACTGGAGTGAATGGGGCCGGTTTTTTCAGGCGGTATACAGGCGCTATTTTTAGCGCTGTACCGCCTGAAAACCGCCCCAGTGTGAAAGGGGCCTAAGGAAGCCAGTGAGTCCAGGGGACTGGAAGGAATCAACTCTGTTGAGAGCAAGCAGAGGAACTGCTGACAAGAGAGAGCCAGGTGGCTTGGTATGTTTTTCATTTATGAATGCTTAATGAAGTTAAACCCCTGCGTGGGACTTCTGGATGGACTTTTGTGTTTTTCCTTTTTCAATAAACGTGGGCTACCAGGCCCTTAACTCTATACGCCTGTCTGATGAGGACTCACTACATTAAAAAAATGCATCTTTTCACTTGAGTTAAACACCCCCATGTTACAATATATTCGTGATAATGATTCGTAGTTTGGAAAATCGTTTGTTTATTGAATCTTTTAACACACACAATGTACTTTGAGTTGACCTTTTGATTCATTAGATCTTTAAAGCGGTTGTATACCTGTTTTTAGTCGTTTTTTTTTTTCAAACTACCTGCAAGACAAAGTCATAATGAGCTAGTATGACTAGCATACTAGCTCATTATGCATCACTTACCTTAGATCGGGGCCCCCGACGCCATCCTCTTCTCCCCCTCCGGCCGCATCCATCTCTCCACAGATACCCTTCCGGGTATCGCCGCTACGGCCAATCATAGCGCCGCTGCAGGGCTGTGATTGGCTAGAGCAGCGAGAACGTTGCTCCGCGCATGCGCGGGGGACACTTCAACTGCGGTGAGCCGCAGTTGTGAATGGAGATTAACCCTGTAAATGCACCTTTGTCTACGGCGCGCATGCGCTGAAGACAACGTTGTAAAACGTTCTTTGCAAATATCTCCTAAACCGTGCAGGTTTAGGAGACATTTCTTGTACCTACAGGTAAGCCTTAATCTAGGCTTACCTGTAGGTGCAAGTTGAATTTAAGGGTATACAACCGCTTTAGCAAAATACCGAATCATGACGAATTCTTTTGTATTAGTTGAAATTCGATATATATGTACAGTGGTGTGAAAAAGTGTTTGCCCCCTTCCTCATTTCCTGTTCCTTTGCATGTTTGTCACACTTAAGTGTTTCGGAACATCAAACCAATTTAAACAATAGTCAAGGACAACACAAGTAAACACAAAATGCAATTTATAAATGAAGGTGTTTATTATTAAAGGTGAAAAAAAATCCAAACCATCATGGCCCTGTGTGAAAAAGTGATTGCCCCCCTTGTTAAAACATACTATAACTGTGGTTGTCCACACCTGAGTTCAATTTCTCTAGCCACACCCAGGCCTGATTATTGCCACACCTGTTCACAATCAAGGCATCACTTAAATAGGAGCTGCTTGACACAGTAAGGTCCACCAGAAGATCCTTAAAAGCTACACATCATGCCGAGACCCAAAGAAATTCAGGAACAATTGAGAAAGAAAGTAATTGAGATCTATCAGTCTGGAAAGGGTTATAAAGCCATTTCCAAAGCTTTGGGAATCCAGCGAACCACAGTGAGAGCCATTATCCACAAATGGCGAAGACATGGAACAGTGGTGAACCTTCCCAGGAGTGGCCGGACGCCCAAAATTAGCCCAAGAGCGCAGCAACGACTCATCCAAGAGGTCACAAAAGACCCCACAACAACGTCCAAGGAACTGCAGGCCTCACTTGTCTCAGTTAAGGTCAGCGTTCATGCCTCCACCATCAGGAAAAGACTGGGCAAAAATGACCTGCATGGCAGAGTTCCAAGGAGAAAACCACTGCTGAGCAAAAAGAACATCAAAGCTCGTCTCAATTTCTCAACAACACATCTTGATGATCCCCAAGACTTTTGGGACAACATTCTGTGGACCGATGAGACAAAAGTGGAACTCTTTGGAAGGTGTGTGTCCAAGTATATCTGGCGTAGAAGGAACACTGCATTTCAGAAAAAGAACATTATACCAACAGTAAAATATGGTGGTGGTAGTGTGATGGTCTGGGGCTGTTTTGCTGCTTCAGGACCTGGAAGACTTGCCCTGATAAAAGGAACTATGAATTCTGCTGTCTACCAAGAGATCCTGAAGGAGAATGTCCGACCATCTGTTCGTGTACTCAAGCTGAAACGAACTTGGGTTCTGCAGCAGGACAATGATCCTAAACACACCAGCAAGTCCACCACCGAATGGCTGAAGAAAAACAAAATGAAGACTTTGGAGTGGCCTAGCCAAAGTCCTTACCTGAATCCTATTGAGATGTTGTGGTATGACCTTAAAAAGGCCGTTCATGCTCGAAAACCCTCTAATGTAACTGAATTAGGACAATTCTGCAAAGATGAGTGGGCCAAAATTCCTCCAGGACGCTGTAAAAGCCTCATTGCACGTTATCGCAAACGCTTGGTTGCAGTTGTTGCTGCTAAGGGTGGCCCAACCAGTTATTAGGTTTAGGGGGCAATCACTGTTTTCACACAGGGCCATGATGGTTTGGATTTTTTTTCACCTTGTAATAATAAACACCTTCATTTACAAATTGCATTTTGTGTTTACTTGTGTTGTCCTTGACTATTGTTTAAATTGCAAAAAGGTAGCTGTTACATTTGGTATGCAGTCAATAGGCAATTGTTTAAAAAAAGTTTGCAGCCCGTCGCTTCCTGGATGGACGGGGAATGGAGGTGACGTCAGCACGCCGCTCACCCTATTGTTTAAATTGGTTTGATGTTCCGAAACACTTAAGTGTGACAAACATGCAAAGGAACAGGAAATGAGGAAGGGGGCAAACACTTTTTCACACCACTGTATGTATATTGATTCATGATAATGATTCGTAGTTTGGAAAGTTGTTTGTTTATTGAATCTATTAACACACACAATGACAATATCTCTTCTCTCCTCAAATACAATACAACACCCTTCTCACTCAGTTCTCAGGAATGCACTTTGCCAGTAATCCAACCTCCAGCACAAAATTTAATCAGCTGATTGGACTGTAAGATTTACTTTGAGATGATCTTTTGTTTCATTAGATCTTTAACGAATTACCGATTCATGTTGAATTCATTCGTTATATCCCCTATAATTTCTTTCGGATTCGTTGAAATTTGTTATTTTTTTATTTGGACATTCGGAAGCATCCGAATGTCTGAAAGATGCGAAATTTGTCCGAATTTCGATTCGTTACGAAACAAATTGCACAAGCCTGTCGGAAAGTCCGACAACAAATGTTCGATGGAGCATACACACGGTCGGACTTTCAGCCAACAAGCTCACATCCAACATTTGTTGTCGGAAAATCCGATCGTGTGTACGGGGCATTAGAATGGCTGACATTCTTAAATTGCTGTTTGTGCCTTCCTGTCCCAGTGACTTCCCAATTTTTGTATGGGTGTCTTGTACAAATTAGGATTTTCCCAATGGGGTCACAAAAATTAAACCTGACAGAAATTTTATTTTACAATAGTTTTGTTATTTTTAGTAAAGCACAAACAGTTTCAAACAGTTGTTTAAGACAGAGGCTTGAATAAGGCATAGTGAGTAATTGCACAAAGAGCTTATACACGAAGAGCAGCATACTTGATTGTAGAACACAGTACCTAAAACACCCCTAACTGTTTTGTCCATTTGCCTCTGCAAAATGAGGCTTAATGTAAAATCCTTACAATGGCAGCATAAGGTGGATCCTAAATGGATAACTACAGTATCTTTATAATGGAAAATAAAACCAATAAGAGACACTGTCCTTTAGTTCAAGCCTTGTAGGAATATATAATGAACAAGAAACCTGACAGAAATTGTAATTCTTCCCTATGCTATTTAAAACAATGTTTTATATCGACTTTTAAATAATATTGGATATTGTGCTTGATCTGCTGCAAGCTGACTAAAATAATGTTTTTCTGGGATGTTTTTTTTATTAGAAAAATGTTGTATCCCCATATCTGCAGAAAATAAGCCATCTCTGAAATAAAGTTTACTAAAACGTGTCAAAAGTTTTATATAATTGACCTGCAGGAATGTATCCATTCAGGAAAACAGCTACAAAACGCTAGTCCGCTGGTACAGAACCCCAGCTATTTTAAATAAGCTTAACCCCTCATACCCCAACAAGTGCTGGAGATGCAACGGAGAGCCAGGCTCACTGCTTCACATTTTGTGGTCATGCCCGAAAATCCAACCATTTTGGACGCAAGTCCGAGAACTCACAGAAACAATTTCCACATATACACTGGAACACTCCCCAGCTCAATGTCTCTTCCACCATTCAGACCTATCAGCCCAATATTACAGAAATACATTGATTTTACCCCTAATCAATGCAGCAAAAATGTGCCTCCCAAGACACTGGGGCTCCCCTCAGATACCGTCAATCCCAGAATGGTTCAAACAAATTAACAAAATAGCCGAAATGGAGGAACTTATCTCCATCTCCCGAGACTCCCCAGACAAATTTTCCAAAACATGGGCATGTTGGATCCACTTCCGTACAACCGACAGATACCGAACCCTGATGACTGATAGTTAGACCGTGACTTACACATACATTACGAGCACATACGGAACGCACAACTTACTCCTCACAGACGTCCCTCCCCTTTCTATTCCCACCCTTATCTCAACTGACATGGATCTCCCAACCCTAAACAAGGGATGAAGTTGGGAGACCGCATGTCTGCATACCCCTAGCCAAACTTCATGAATATCATTGCCACTCCCTCACACTCTTGCTCACCTTAAATAGATACCACTCTACATTCAGTTGACATGTGGCGGAGACTGAGGAGAAAGCTTTCACCCCCGGGTCACTCTGACCACACTCCCTACAGCCCCCCTCTTCCCCCCCTCTTTCACACCCCCTCCACGATCCCCGCCCTAACCCTCATTCCTGTTGCTCTCCCCACCCAACCAGTATGACCCTGCCACAATACTGGTTGTTGTCGGGGTCCTCATAACAGAGCTCCCAGTCAACAACCCTGCACATCAGAAGTGCAAGAATACCATACAAACCCCTACAATCTTGCTTTACAACTCGGAACCCCCTCCCCTTGGGTGTCAAAGCGCAAGTTGGAATGAGGAAAACACAGGTTGACACCTAACAACACAACTCTAAATATGCCAAGCCAATGTGTTATTCCTCCTTCCAACAATTACATCTCTGGTACACTGTCTATATATGAAAACGGTTTATGTATATACGATGTTTTGAGTTACACAATTTTATGACACACTTGTACTCACTTATTGCAAATAAGATTGTTCCACGATTCCTTAATGTTTGTATGATGACATTGTCATTTTGTTATGCTATATTCTCAATAAAAAATTTTGAAGAAAAAAAAAAAAAATTGACCTGCAGATTATTGTTGTTCCTCAGCAAAAACTGGATTTTTACTTTAATAATTCACAAATATCACACAATGTTCACAGGTTTTGGAGATGCTTTTCAAGTTTTTGTAGTTGACAAAGCTTGTGGTTTACTGACACCATTATCTACAACCCTAAGCTACCAGGCTACCAGAACGTAATAGCAAAATAACAAGTCTATGAAATACTGAAAGAGTAGAGAAACTTGTTATATTTACTTTACAAAAAAGGACATAAAAATAATAATCATGATTCAGTAATGGTCATAAAAACGGTCTGATGAGGTTTTAATTGTGTACCATGCTGAGCTGTCACTTTAAATTTTAGGCACCATTAGCTGACATAGCCTGTGGTTGCAAAATTGCGGTGTTAAGTATACCACTGTACCCTCAGTATATGAATGATCTCCTGAGCTCCTGGACACCTCTAGTTACATACAGCAAATGGCCTATGTAGAAAGGCTGAGTGGCGTTAACTTGCTATAAGGGACACTTCTTTTTCTTAACTGCAAATTTATAAAGTTGATTTAGAAAAAAGCTGTGCAACAAATATAGTACAAGTTGTGACAAATTATTCTTTAAGACTTAATTGTAAAAGTTATCTATACACTGTTGCTTCACAGCTAGAAAGCTGCTGTGCACTATACAGTTTTTATGAAATGTGCTGCAGCATAATGATTTCCATTACAGCTTATATACAGATTTTAAGGAGAAATAAGTGTAGCACCAAAAAATAATGCTAAAAATATAAATATAGTGAGAAGAAAACCTTAGTTGAATAGAGTCCTTCATGATAAAAAAAGAAAAAAAATGTTAAACAGTCCAGTGAAACAATGAAAGTTTATTTGGGACTCCAGTGAAATAATCAAAATAAAATAATTTTAACACCAGCTGAAGTGAAGAAGTGCTTTCAAATTACGCTAAGTGCTCAGAAGATAGCCACCGCGTCCCAGTGAAGTGGACACTCACCACATGTGGTATTGATATTGTCTCATTGGATGAAACATGTCGAGGAAACACTAGTGCTGACGTCCTGCCGCTGCTTGATCCCGGTTCGGCAGCATCGTTATATGTAAGGATTTTATGTGTTTTATGGATTTATACATGTATATACACCTAGATCAGGGGTCTTCAAACTAATCAAGTCCAACCTACCGTATTTTCCGGCGTATAAGACGACCTTTTACAGTAAAAAAAAATGGGCAAAAAGTGGGGGTCGTCTTATACGCCGGGTATAATAACTGCACAAAATGAAATACATTCTTCTTCCTGTTTAAAAGTAAAATCAACCTTTGTATAAAGGGTATCGCCTTCCTATACCAGCCGCCCGCTGGATGATAAGCCCTCCGGAGTGTACGGTAATACTGTATACATACAGTATACACCGCTGAGCCAATCCCGGCGAGCGTTGTATTCTATTAATGAATACAGCGCCTGCTCGGATTGGAGTAACAACCTCTGCCAATCGGAGCAGGCTACATACAGTAGCCTGCTCGGATTGGCTGTGAGAGTCAGAGGCGCGGGCTGATGATGTAACAGCCTCTGCCAATCCGAGCAGGCATTGTATTCAATAATAGAATGCATAGCTCGCTGTGATTGGCTCAGGGCGGTATACTGTATGTATACTGTGTGGGACAGCATGTTACCTGGCGCCAACTTCATTTCTGAAGATACGGTATTACCGCTCAAGGGGGGTCGTCTTATATAGTGAGTACTGCACAAAACCAAATTTTTAAATCGAAAAGTAGGGGGTCGTCTTATATGCCGTGTCGCCTTATACGCCGGCAAATACGGTATGTGTGTGATTTTATGTCAGTATTACATTGTATATCCCTGTATGTTGTGGTCGTTAAGGTTCCTATCTAATCGTTTTTTGAAATTATCGATGCTCCCCACGGAAACCACCGCCTGTGGAAGAGAATTCCACATCCTAACCGCTCCTACAGTAAAGAACCCTCTATGAAGTTTAGGGTTAAACCGATTTTCTTCTAATTTTTGTGAATGGCTTTGTGTCTTATTAAATTCTCTTTCGCGGAAAAGTTTATCCCTATTGACGGGTCAACAGTACGGTATTTGTACATTGAAATCATATCCCCTCTCAAGCGTCTCTTCTCCAGAGAGAATAAATTCATTGCTCGTAATCTTTCCTCATAACTAAGGTCCTCCAGTCCCTTTATTAGTTTTGTTGTCCTTCTCTGGACTCTCTCCAGTTCCTGCACATCCTTCCTGAGGACTGGTGCCCAGAACTGGACAGCATACTCCAGGTGTGGCTGGACCAGAGTCTTGTAGAGTGGGAGAATTATTGTTTTATCTCTGGATTTGATCCCCTTTTTAATGCATGCCGATATTCTGTTTGCTTTGCTTGCAGCAGCCTGGCATTCCGCGCTGACTATCTCTACCTCTGGACTCTCCCCCCTGTTGCCTAGTTTAAAAGTCCCTCTAACTTTTTGGCCATCTTCACTCCTAGCAGATCTGCATCTTCCCTGTTTAGGTGCAGTCCGTCACCCTTTTAAAGAGCTGGAAACCGACTGAGAAGTCGCCCCAGTTCTCCAGGAACCCAAACACCTCCTTTCTACACCAGCTCATCAGCCACATGCTTACTTCCCTAATCTCCCTCTGCCTTTCTGGTGTGGCTCGAGGTACCAGTAGTATTTATGAGAATACTACCTTGGAGTCCTTTTCCTCAATTTAGCTCCTATGTCCCTAAAATAGTTTTTTAGGACACTTCATCTTCCTCTGAATTTTCTTCCCCGGTTCTTCCCCAGCCCCTCCCAGTAATCTGTCTACCAGATCCGTGATGTGCCAAACATGAGCGCCCGGTAGACAACATACAGTTCGGCCCTTCAGGTCTTTGTGACAGATTGCCCTCTTTGTCCTAAGAATTGAGTCCCCTACACCAGAATCTGTCTTTCCTTTCCCTTGGCTTTATTCCCACCCTCACTGGAGGAGGTATTCCCCTAGCAGCTAGGGGAGTCACTCAGCTCCAGCAGTGCTGTTCCCTGACCGGTTTCACCAATGTCACTCAACGAGGCGTACTTATTGGGATGTTCCAGCCCAGGGCCAGCATCCCTGACTCTTTCCCCCCTATCCTTCCTGACTGTCATACATCTACTCTGCTTTGGTGCCTACCCCTCTTTATCTGCATCCGCCTCTGTGCTAGTCCCGTACAGACATGATTAATCAATAGTCATGTCTGTGAATGTCAGAGTTTTACAATGCCTCATGGGATGTGTAGTACTGCAACAGCTGGAGGGCCGTAGTTTGAAGAGCCCTGATCTAGATTAATAAATACTACACTATAAGGCCCCTTTCACACGAGGCGGACTCCGCTTCCATGGAGCCCGCCTCTGTCCGCCGGCTCAGCGGGAGATCTCTCCGTTGATCTCTGCTGAACCGGCGGATGACAAGCCCCTCTCTGCTCACTGAGCGGGGAGGGGTTTGCGAGCGCCGCTGGTCTCTATGGAGAGATCGGATGAAAACGGACAGTGTGTCCGTTTTCATCAGATCTCACCCGATCCGATCCGCCAGCGACGGATCTGGACGTAGAGCCATACGTCTGCTTTTGGCGGATCGGACTGGGTCGGATGTCAGCGGACATGTCTCCGCTGATATCCGACGCTCCATAGACTAACATGGATCGCCCGTTCAGATCCGCCGTCAAAACTGACAGGCGGATTTGAACGGTCCGTCCATGTGAAAGGGGCCTTAGGATTACTCCTGGCTCCTGGTAAGCTTTTTTTATCACAGCACTGTCGCTGGATCAGCTTACTGGGTACATTCCTTGCTGGAGGACAGATATATAGCCAATACGTGCATGCTACTGTAATGACAGCCATTTTCTGGTGAGTGTTTACTTCACTGGGACGCGGTGGCTATCTTCTGAGTATTTGATTTGAAAGCACTTCTTCACTTCAGCTGGTGTTAAAATTATTTTCTTTTTATTATTTCACTGGAGTCCCAAATTAAGTTTCATTGTTTCAGTGGACTGTTTAAAAAATGTTTTTTTCTTTTTTTTTTTATCACGAAGGACTCTATTCAACTAAGGTTTTCTTCTCACTATATTTACTATATTTATTTTTTTAGCAATATTTTTTGGCGCTATACTTATTTCTCCTTATTATTTATAAGTTGTGTATACTGCTTATTTGTGACAGCTGCCAATTTCACTACAGCGCAGAGACATTTTTTTGTTTTTTGATATACTGTTTGCAGTTTAATTGAAAAAACTTGTGCTGGATTATTTTTACAAAAATCTTAGTAGGTACCTCTGTCTCCAATACTTATACATAAAGAAAAACATGTTTTGAGGCAAATGGACTTTCCTGGTACCGACATAGCAAACATTACAACATATAGATTAAGGTTAAAAAAAAGAAGGGTTTATTACAAAGTTCATTATTAAAACATTATTACAAAAAACTCACAAATGACTCCCTTACAGCTAGGCTATGGTTTCCAAGACAATACTTTCCAGCACCATAAATTAATTAGTGCAACATGAAGATGAATATATAGCCAGCCCTTTACAACGTATTTCATGGTACATCCGCTTCATAAATCGCAATAAGCGTTTATTGATTGGTTTGTGCAAAAGTTATAGCGTTTACAAAATAGGGGATAGTTTTATGGCATTTTTATTAATAACTTTTCTTTTTACTAGTAATGGCGGCGATCAGCGATTTTTATCGTGACTGCGACATTATGGCGGACACATCGGACAATTTTGACACATTTTTTGGGACCACTGGCATTAATACAGCGATTAATGCTATAAATTGCATTGATTACTGTAAAAATGTCACTGGCAGTGAATAGGTTAACCACTAGGGGGTTAAGTGTATCCTAGGGGGGGATGTCTGGGGGCGTGGCTGTGTGTGACACCACACTGATCGCTGCTCCCGATGACAGGGAGCAGACAATCAGTGTGCTGTCATTAGGCAGAACGGGGAGATGCTGTTTACATCAGCATCTCCCCGTTTTTGAGCTCTGTGACACGATCGCGGGTATCCTCCCCGGGACCCGCGGGCACGATCACGGAGCTCATGGCAGGCGCGCGCACGGGTATGGCGTGAACTTCAAAGTAACATACCGGTACGTTACCTTGCCCAGCCGTGCCATTCTGCCGACGTATATGTGCAGGAGGCGGTCGGGAACCGGTTAAGAAAAAAACATTTTGCCTTTACAACTCCTTTAAGGAAAAAAAAATATTACAGTGGTTGTATCGCTCCCTCACCTCTCCTGAATACTTACCTATCTCGACCCAGAGCTGTGTCTAAGTGCAGCAGCACCACTCTCTCTTCCTCTCTTCACAGGACCCAGTGAGATCAGAGGGATCTTGTAAGAAGTGAGTGGGGGAGGGGCCAAGCCGCAGTGTGTGTGTCTATGGATGCACACACAACAGCTTGGGATCGAGCCTGCTATTTTTATATAAAAATATAAGTTTTATATAAAGCATGGCGTGACATTAAAGTAGATGGATGAGTTGACTGCTTAAAATGTATTTAATTCTATACTTAATTTCTAACTCAAAGCTCATTTCCAGATGAATATATTACCTCATCCAGTTTTAGTTGTAATCAGTTATAATAGTGGCTCCAGCTCCAGCTTAAACAAAATCCATTGGTTTACTCATTTCTTCCATATGGACTACATGCAAGCTTTCTAACGCTTGATGAAAGCAGAGAAAATCCTATTTGATTTGGCTGGTGTAAATATAGTACAGAGCAGTTCTTAGCCTAGGGTCCAGGGACCCCTAAATGGTGCATGGATGGGTTTCAGGGGGTCCATGAGGATCAGATAAAAAATAACATTTGCATTCATTGAAATAAACTATATAACGAAAGAGGAAAGTTTTCGCATTCAGTTTGATTTAGATTTTCCAATTTCCAAAGAGAATAAAATAGAAAAGAAGATAACGGAATAGAATAGAAAACATATAATAGAATAGAAAATAATATAACAGAAAATAAAATAATAGAATATAATAGAGTTAAACAGAATAAAATAGAACAGAAAATAAAAGAACTGAATAGAATAGAATAGAATAGAAACAAATAGAATAGAATAAAATAACCATCTTCTGAAATTTGAATAGAAAAAAATAGAATACAAAAGAATACATTTAAAAAAACAGTAGAATAGAATAAAATAGAAAGAATATAATCATTTCCTAAAATTCAACTAGAATCATTTTGAATTTGAATAGGATAGAAAAGAATATAATAGAAAATAACAGAACAGTATAGAAAACAAGAGAATAGAATAGAAAGAATAACCATCTTCTTATTCTAACCTATTATTTTCTATTCAGATTTGAATTGATTCTATTAGAATTTTGGAAAATTGTGCTATTCCTTCTATTCTATTCTATTCTTTCCCATTCTATTTTTTTTTTTTTAGACTATTCTTTTTCTATCTGTTTATTCTATTCTTTTCTATTCTATTCTTTTCTATTCTATTCCATTCTATACTTTTCTATTCAAAATTCAAATTTCAGAAACCAATCCCCAAAATATATATGCGCTTAGATTTTAGGGTGCCCAGACCGGAACCAGCTCAACCAGCATAAACGTTTCAAAGTTCAAAGGATAATATCCAACACACTGCCGTTACAACGGTACAGACAAAGGCACCGTCTGTCTCACCAGATTCATTCTGGCGTGCGTCTCACTGCTCAAATGGACGTGACGTCACAAATGCGGTCCATGGGAATAGCGACGGCAATCCGACCTCTGTATTTCGCTGTATAGCTTTATCAGGAAGGACTTTTTGAGGACTTGCTTCATCCCTTAGTGGTGATGAAGAGAGGCAGTACTAAAAAGTAATGGTGAAATAAAGACATAAAGAGCAGAACTGAACACTGGTACTGGTGCTGAACATGCTGAACACAGAGATCCGCCTACACAGGGTGGTACTAACTATAGCTCAATACACAGGGAGGGAGCCGCCTATATTGGGAGGTACCAGAGATAGGCCAGGTAGAAAGGTATGAGAGAGCACATATGCGGTGAGGTCAGAACCCAGGAGGAGGGGTGGAAATCAGATGTTGCACACTGTGAATACCATACTTCTGAACCCTGTACTCCCTATGCAGTGCACTCCTGAACCCTGCACTCCCTACGCAGCACACTCCTAAACCCTGCACTCCCTACGCAGCATATTCCTAAACCCTGCACTCCCTACTCAGCGTACTCCTAAACCCTGCACTCCCTACGCAGCGTACTCCTAAACCCGACACCCCCTAGGCAGCACACTCCTGAACCCTGTACTCCCTGCACAGAACACTCCTGAATGCTGCACTCCTTACGCAGCGCATTCCTGAACCCTGCACTCCCTATGCAGCACACTTCCGAACCCTGCACTCCCTACGCAGCGCACTCCTGAACCCTGCACTCCCTACGCATTGCACTCCTGAACCCTGCACTCCCTACGCATTGCACTCCTGAACCCTGCACTCCCTACGCAGTGCACTCCTGAACCCTACACTTCCTATGCAGCACACTCCTGAACCCTGCACTCCCTACATAGTGCATTCCTGAACACTTCACTCTGAACGTTGCATACTCTTGAGTTCTGATGGTGGGGGGGGGGGGGCTCTTGACATCTGATGTATGGGGGGGTGGGGTGCTCTGCATGTCTGCTTATAATTATTATGAGAATAATACAATCCCATGCCGGTTGAAAAGGATGGTTGCACACCACTGGTATCATCCACAAGAAAAGGTTATTGGAGACTGCTCAGACCAAACACCATGGTAGAGTGCAGATACAAGCGGCCCTTTGAGGGCAACCAAACTGCTGATGCAGCCTCCGATGAATTTGAGTTTGATACCCCTGCTAACTTAGAGTCAGATCGGCACAAGAGAAACTAGGTAAACATCTAGAATAGATAGATGTTTAGGGGGGCCAGCTACAACTTTGATGTTCCTGTAGTAAACTTGGTCAAAGCCGTGCATCTGCCTGTCACTTTACAAGATGATGTCTGAAGGAAATGGGGGAAGGGAAAAGCCTAGGGCCCCATTCTGATGTTAATGCATCTTTGCTATAAGTGTATGCACAAAGCATTGGATTGGATGTGACATGATATATTGTATGTCGCAGTGGGAAGAAAGGCAAATGTGTAGCCATATATAAAGTTATGAATGAAGCCTCAACACCATACTGGGAAAGATTCATTATCTCTTAGATGCCGATCTTTACATCAATCTTCTAAGAAATGTTGTTGCTGCAATATTTCTTATTCGTTTTTTAAGTCATTAAAACTGATGAGAGAAGAAGAGCGAGAATTTCACTCCAAAATGCTTCATTCAAAACACTAAATGTGATTTACCTTACTGTATACACTCCCTGGACGAATCGTAACCACTTAAGCGCCGGAAGATTTTACCCCCTTCACGAGCAGGCAATTTTTTGCTATTCAGTACTATGCTAATTTAACCACTTTCAGACCGGACCAATTTGCAGCCAAAGGACCAGGCCCATTTTTGCGATTCGGCACTGCGTCGCTTTAACTGACAATTGTGCGGTCGTGCGATGTGGCTCCCAAACAAAATTGACGTCCTTTTTTTTCCACAAACAGAGCTTTCTTTTGGTGGTATTTGATCGCCCCTGCGGTTTTTATTTTTTGCGCTATAAACAAAAAAGAGCGACAATTTTGAAAAAAAAAAAACACATTCTTTTTTATTTTTTGCTATAATAAATATCCCCCAAAAATATATAAAAAATGTTTTTTTTCCCTCAGTTTAGGCCGATACGTATTCTTCTACATATTTTTGGTAAAAAAAATCGCAGTAAGCGATTATTGATTGGTTTGCGCAGAAGTTATAGCGTTTACAAGATAGGGGATAGTTTTATAGCATTTTTATTAATATTTTTTTTTTATTAGTAATGGCGGCGATCAGCGATTTTTATTGTGACTGTGACTTACTGTGGGGGGGCATGGCTGTCAGCTAGTGAATGCTGATCTCTGCTCCAATCACAGGGAGCAGAGATTGGCGTCACTAGTTGCTAGGCAGAACGGGGAGATGCTGTTTATTTCCGCATCTCCCTGTTCACGGGGGTCCCGACCGGCGCGGGAGCGCGCCGCTCCCGACGCGCTCCCGATGGCACGGACGGCATTAAGAAGGGACTTATATATACCCCCTCCTGCCTGTCCGTGCCATTCTGCCGGCGTATATCGTCGTGCGCCGGTCGGAAACCGGTTAACTGGTAATTGCGCGGTCATGCAACACTGTACACGAATTAAATTTATATAATTTTTTTTCCCACAAATAGAGCATTCTTTTGGTGGTATTTGATCACCACTGGGTTTTTTATTATATAAGCGGAAAAAGACCAAAAGTTTTGAAAACAAAAACTATATTTTTTACTTTCTGCTATAAAACATATCCAATATTTTTTTTTTTTAAAACACTGCTGATTGGAATTCTCAGTTCCTTGGATATCTTTTTATATCCCTTTCCTATTTTATACAGTTCAACTACCTTTTCCCGCAGATCCTTTGACAATTCTTTTGTTTTCCTCATGACTCAGAATCCAGAAACGTCAGTGCAGCACTGGATGAAAGATGCAAGGGTCTGTCAGGAGACCAGAAACTCGTTGACCTTTTATACACACACACTAATTACAAGCAAACAGATCACAGGTGAGGATGGTTACCTTTAATAGCCATTCAAACCCCTTTGTGCCAACTTGTGTGCATGTTATGAGGCCAAAATCACCAGGGTATGTAAACTTTTGATCAGGGTAATTTGGGTAGTTTCTGTTTTCATTATGATTTAAAAAGAGTAAACACAGTTTATTGATAATAAATGGCTTCAGCCAAACACTAACCCGAGTAAAAAAAAAGGTTTTGTGTTATCATTCATATTCTCTGAAAAATGGCCAAGAAATCATAAATTCTGCCATGAGCACAGCTGTACGTTACAATGTCTGTATGTGCCGCCCATCCACAGTATATGTACTGTAGCGGGTTGGCAGGGGGTTAAAGCGGTTCCCAGCACACAGCAGGTGATTGACAGCCTCATCTGTGCATGTTTCCCTATGAGACTCCGTAGACTGTGCCTTTCTCTCCACTCAGATCTATGCTGTGCAGTGTATGACATTAGATCCCCGCCCCCTGCATTCTGGAGCTCAGAAATGCTGTAAAAACTGTAGGGCTGTTGAAATTAATCATAGCATCGATGCATCGCCAATCAACCATACACGATGCGGCATCGATGCTACGACTGGAATAATCGATGTTTAGATGACGTCATCCTCGCTCCGCGTTATGCTCCACGTTATGCCCCGCCTCCGCAACCGAACGGAGCCGAAAGCCACCGAAGAGCCGTGGGAGTAAGCCACGCCGGCTTTTCCCGCTTCCTGACTCCCACTGACGTCACCCCCTGCGTCGCGCTGTCTGCACGTTGGCAGGGACATGGAGAGCCGGTGTTTGGAACTGCTGCTGCTAAAGCCCCATACACACGGTCGGACAATCCGCGGACCAGGTCCGTCGGACCATGTCCGTCATACTTTGTCTGATGTTGGTTTTGCGTACACACGGTCAGACAAAGTTGTCGGAAAATCCGATCATTCTGAACGCGGTGACGATTGTTGCCTACGACGGGACTACGTAGAGGCTAGTAGCCAATAGCTTTGGTCTTGTAATGTGATCTGAGCATGCGTAGCACTTTGTCCGGTCGGACAACCGTACACACGATCGGATTTGGTGTGATCGGACCGTGTTGTCGGCAAATCTTTCCAGCAGGAGATAAGACTTTGTCCGTCGGACAATCCGACGTACACTGTCCGATGGTGCATACACACGGTCTGATTTTTCAACAACATTGTCCGATCGGACAGAATCCATGAAAAAGTCCGACCGTGTGTATGGGGCTTAAGAGTGGCAGCGGCGGCCAGCTTGTGGAGCACGGAGGAGGAGAGTGGAGCCGCGGCATGTACAGCCAGGTGTGACGGATGCAGAGCCAGGTGAGGGGGTCGCGGGGAGGACACCGAGTGGGGTGGATGTGGTAAGGGAGATGCCAGACTGTGCTATCCAAGCCAAGCTTACCAATACCCCGCCCCCTCACCACATAATACTGTTTAATTACCATAGCGCTCCCCTGCCTAGTGTCACCTCGGACCAATTCCCATCTCTATCGACCAGCATCCACACAGTCCTCTGCTCTCCCCCCATCTCTACACAGTAAGCATGCAGATAGGGCAATAAAAAACTAAAAATGGTGTGCAGTGCTTTGTGGTGATGTACAAAAGAGTCTCATTAAGTAGTGAATAAATATAGTCCTGAAATATATAAATCTGTGATCTGATTGAAAGAAATCTTTTGTGTATTCAAAGTAATTCCAGTGCTGAGTGTGCTGTGCTGTGTTCAAATCATTCACATGAAATCAGGAATGATTTGAACACAGCACAGCACACTCAGCACTGGAATTACTTTGAAAACACAAAAGATTTCTTGGATAGGACAGTCTGGCACCTCCCTTACCACGTCCAGCAGGTTTGCAGTCTCTGACCAGCCCCTGTATCATGTCTGCAGTCTCTGACCATCCCCTGTATCATGGCTGCAGTCCCTGACCATCACCTGTATCATGCCTGCGGTCTCTGACCATCCCCTGTATCATGCCTGCAGTCTCTGACCATCCCCTGTATCACGCCTGCAGTCTCTGACCACCCCCTGTATCATGCCTGCAGTCCCTGACCATCCCCTGTATCACGCCTGCAGTCTCTGACCATCCCCTGTATCACGCCTGCAGTCTCTGACCCTCTTCTGTAGTCATTTGGGGGCAGTCTGGAGCTCATCATTAAGTTGTCTGCTGTGTTTACACTTTGCTACATGCAGGTAGTGTTGTCTTTTTTTTAAGAACAGATAAAATTTAGAAAATGGAGTTCTTCTGACTGCTTGAATTTTTTGGATGAAAACCATGTGCAGTAATCGTGATGCATCGTGATGCATCGCGGAATCGAATCGAATCGAATCATGGACAGGATAATCATAATCAAATCGAATCGTGAGGCAAGTGAAGATGCGCACCCCTAATAAACTGTGTACAACTTATGTCATCATGCAAAGATTTGAGAAACCTATTGTAAAAGCTTAATAGAAGGATCAAGCTGTCATTATCTGATTAGCAATTTCTTATATGTTTTTAACCCCTACCCTGCCCCGCTCTAAGTCCACCCCTAAACACGCCCTCATAAATTATCTCATGAAATTACACTGTTAAATGTTTTATGCAGAATTAAGTTCCAAAAATAAATATTAACAACATTTTTAACAATATTAGCATAAAGCATATCAGTGCCCATCAGTGCAGCCGATCAGAGCCCATCAGTACAGTCCCATCAGTGCCCATCAGTGCCCATCAGTGCAGCTTCATTAGTGCCCATCAGTGCAGCCCCATCAGTGCAGCTTATCAGTTCCGCCTCATCTGTGGCCATCAGTGCAGCATATAAGTGGCAATCAGTGCAGCCAATCATTGCCCATCAGTGCAGCCTATCATTGCCCATCAGTGCAGCGTATTATTGCCCATACGTGCAGTGTATCATTGCCCATACGTGCAGCTTATTATTGGCCATCAGTGCAGCATATCAGTATCCATCAATGCAGCCTATCTTTGCCCATACATGCAGCCTCATCAGTGCCCAGCAATGCATCAGGGAAGAATCAGGGAGCTCTCCCAGCCGGATGACACAGAGACCGCTTGTATATGAATAGCCGCCGATGTCAAGCAAAGTCCTGCCGCTTAGACCGGCTACTCTAATAGACACCACACTGGTCCACTGCCGGTCCAGGACAGCAACCGGCTATTCATATACAAGCCTCGGGAGATCCCCGCTCTGTGTCATCTGGCTGCTTGATCCTTTTGACAGTTTCCTGGCTAAGTGCAGCCTTTTGTACAGGACATCAGAGTGGCCTGGGGGCAGGGAGCCCCCCCCCCCTCCGGGCCATTCTGATGGTCACACCACTTCTGCCAGAAGTGATCAGCCAGGAAACTGTCAGCCCAATCCGCCCCTGCTCCACACTCGCCCTCCACTAATTTCCACTCGCCTGCTCATATTTGGCGAGTGGAACTTTTGAGGGCTGTGTGTGCGGACACCTTGCTCCAGTGGTTGCACTTGCCCCCCCCCCATGCGGACACCCATGGGTACTGTATATGTAAGGGTTTATAACCACTTTAAGAGGTAAACAGTACTGAAACCTGTGTTTTGGTAAACACTTGACTTTCCAATGAGTAAGTGGGCACATTTTTTGTCACCTTAGTTCCCACACCTCACTACCAGGACCAGAGCAATTTTTACATTTTAGCTTTCGACTTATCAATTTTTGTCATTACTTAAGCTATCAAAATAATATACACATTAATTTTTGCAGAACAGGCAAGACTTTATTTTGGCAATAATGTTTTCCACAAATGGTTTTATTTTCTTTGCAATATAACAGCAAAATGAAACTTGTAGTTTAACTAATTAGTTTTGGTTTCTGTAGGTAAAAAGTGTAGATAAAAATGTTATTGTAGAATTTGTACCATGTATAATTACACTAAAATGGCATTAAGCATAGTCAAGTTATTACACTATTTTTTTAAACGTTTGTATATAATTTTAATGCAAAAAAAATGACACTTAAAGAGGAAGTAAACCCTGCAACATTACTTGTAGGTATCATTAAATACACAGGAGCCACTGCAGCAATTTCAGAGACGCAGAGCAAGACTCAGCTGTCTTTATACTGTCAGAACAGCCCAGGTTTGGTAGAACGACCAGGGCAATGGAGGTACTCCCAGGGAATTTACATGAAGTTTTTAGGGCACACTTTATATACACAAAGTTTATAGCTGTTTAAAATTAAGTGCAGCCTTTGAGTTGCCGCCACAGAGGATTGGGTTGTGATGCAAAAGTTGTTCCACAGAACTAAGATGAAGTCATAAGAGAGAACAAGGAGGTGCTTGCCTGCTCTGTTCAGAAGGATGAGAGTTTTAATCAGAGAGTGAAAGAGAGAAACTGAAAGCAAATTATAAATTAAACGTGGTGCTCATGGATTAACTGTTTCATTATTCCTGCTTAGTTAAAAGAGAAGTATGGTCAAAGCTTTTTTTTTTTGGCCATACTTCTCCTGTGGGTCATAGGAGTGCACTTACTTGTGCTCTCCTGTAAACCAGAATCAGTTGACAGCGAGCTAAAGTCCACTAAAAGTCCACTAAAGTCCACTGTTGGCTGACATCACAATGCCCCTCCAGACTCTGAAAGGATCCCAACCGTATTGTCGGGATCCACCCAGATGCCTGATTGACAGTTGGCTCAGCCACTCAGCATGCAGCTGCACCACCAACTCTCCTGCTCGGCTTCCCAGTGAGCACTAGAGAGGCAGAGCAGACTGAAAACTGAGCGATCAACGATCATGTGATCGCTCAGTTCTGAGGCTTAGGGCTGGTGGACAGCTGCAGCATCAGACTGAAGCTACAGCATGAAGGTGACTATAGATTCTTGTTTTTTTTTGCAATATGTAATATATATGATCCTCATAGATGATGTGCCTTTACTGTCCTGTAAAAGCCTTGATTGTGTTGTTTGTTTCAAAATAACTAAACTTCTTAATAAAAATGTACTTGGTTAGAATAAATATAAATGTAAAAGGTAACAAAAATAAATTGAACTATTAAAAACCTCTTAACCAGGAGGTATAGTTTTTATTTTATAGAAGAAAATTGTCTCTTGCTAAAAATAAACTCTTTTATCGGTGTGCCAGAAATATATATTTTTTCCAGTTCATGCAATACCACAAATTAAGTATCATACATTAGCGCAATACAATCAGAGATATAATTCACAGGAATCTTACAGAAGCTACATACAGTATTAGTAAATGAAGCAGGTAGTAAGAAACACAAGACACACTACCATTAAGACACACAAGAGAAGTTGGAGAAAGTTGGGAAAAAAGACCATATTTTATCATATTTGACTGGGCAGGCTCTGCCCAGCCATATAGTTGATATAAGGGGAATGCAGGACCAATATCTGAACACCAATTATTAAAGAAGGGTGGAGTGAAAAGTTTCAATTTTATGGGAATTTCCCTACTGGCATAGTAATATGTGTAGAAGAACAGCAGTTTGGCCAGAAATGTTTCTACCTGTACGCTACTACATGTCAAGAAAGATGCCAGTATACTGTAACTCCAACATGCATGCGCAGACGTTGCCTCATTAGTAGCTGCCCAATATGTGAAGAAAGAATGCTGCTTTGGAAGAAGCAGTGAAAACAATGGCAACACAGGAGAGCATGGACCTGTCAAGTAGGGCAAAATATAGGTTAACTTTGCTATAATTAGCAAGTATGCACATTATAACAAGCACCCAACTACTCCTCACGCAGGTTATGCTTTAATAGGGAATTACAGCTCCACTCCAATTCAGTCCTCCCACCTTCTTCTTCATCACCTCAGACTCCCTCAGATGCATTTTAAACCATATCTGTTGTAATCTTTAGGCTGATCCAGTGACATCACAGGTCCTTTATCCTCTTCCATGGCAGCTATGGGCTGTCCTTCCTCTTGTACTGCGTGGCATTCATGAATCAACATTCAGCCAAGTCCGCAGTCCAGGAGTACCATGAGCCCATAGTGCCCCACATCTAAAGAAGAGGGCAGCCAAAACCTGATAGTGATGCATCTGGTGGCCATTGGTTTATCTTAAAACCTGTGTTAATTCTCCCTTTGTGAGTATTATGGTATCTATACAGTAATGCACAAGGCTGGTGCACCTTCATCCTATGTTTGTTTCTAGCCCCGGTTTTCCCCCATTTGAACAGGGCAGCAAGGCTCCAGTGCTTACATTGGTGGTTCAAGAGGAAGGATACTTACATGCCGCGTACACATGATCAAACTATCTGGCGGACAACCCGCCGGACTTTCCAGCGGACTTTCCAGCGAGATTGACACCTTGCTAGCCCCGTCGCCTGGTATGGATTTTAAAGGGAACCCCTACGCCGAAAAAACGGCGGGGTCCCCCCAAAGTCCATACCAGACCTTTATCTGAGCACGCAGCCCAGACGGTCAGGAAAGGGGATGGGGACGAGCGAGCGCCCCCCTCCTTAACCATACCAGGCCACGTGCCCTCAACATAGCGCCCCCCCCCCACCCCAAAACACCTTGTCCCATGTTGATAAGGAAAAGGGCCTCTTCCCAACAACCCTGGCCATTGGTTGTCGTGGGTCTGCAGGCGGGGGGCTTATTGGAATCCGGGAGCCCCCTTGAATAAGGGGGCCCCCAGATCCTGGCCCCCCACCCTATGTGAATGAGTATGGGGTACATGGTACCCCTACCCATTCACCTAGGGGAAAAAAAGTCAATAAAAAAACACCCTAGACAGGTTTTTAAAGTGGTTTATTAGGCAGCTCCGGGGTTCTTCTTCCAACTTCGGGGGTCTTCTTCCGACTTCGGGGGTCTCTTCTGACTTTGGGGGTCTCTCCACACTTTCCGCCCTCTTCTCCCGCTCTCCGGGCTGTTCTGCCGGGCTCCTCCGCTATCTTCTTGCAGCTCTTTTACTAGCGGTAGCCCGGGCTTCTGGTTCGTCGTCGCTGCCGCCGTCTTCTTCCTGCTTCCGATGTTGACACAACGCTCTCTCCCGCTGTAATGCCTGGGACACGTTGCGCGGCGACTTATATACAGTGGTGTGAAAAAGTGTGCCCCCTTCCTCATTTCCTGTTCTTTGCATGTTTGTCACACTTAAGTGTTTCGGAACATCAAACCAATTTAAACAATAGTCAAGGACAACACAAGTAAACACAAAATGCAATTTGTAAATGAAGGTGTGTATTATTAAAGGTGAAAAAAAATCCAAACCCTCATGGCCCTGTGTGAAAAAGTGATTGCCCCCCTTGTTAAAACATACTATAACTGTGGTTGTACCTGAGTTCAATTTCTCTAGCCACACCCAGGCTGATTATTGCCACACCTGTTCACAATCAAGGCATCACTTAAATAGGAGCTGCTTGACACAGTAAGGTCCACCAGAAGATCCTTAAAAGCTACACATCATGCCGAGAAGAAATTCAGGAACAATTGAGAAAGAAAGTAATTGAGATCTATCAGTCTGGAAAGGGTCATAAAGCCATTTCCAAAGCTTTGGGAATCCAGCGAACCACAGTGAGAGCCATTATCCACAAATGGCGAAGACATGGAACAGTGGTGAACCTTCCCAGGAGTGGCCGGCTGCCCAAAATTACCCCAAGAGCGCAGCGACGACTCATCCAAGAGGTCACAAAAGACCCCACAACAACGCCAAGGAACTGCAGGCCTCACTTGCCTCAGTTAAGGTCAGCGTTCATGCCTCCACCATCAGGAAAAGTCTGGGCAAAAATGGCCTGCATGGCAGAGTTCCAGGGAGAAAACCACTGCTGAGCAAAAAGAACATCAAAGCTCGTCTCAATTTCTCACATCTTGATGATCCCCAAGACTTTTGGGACAACATTCTGTGGACGATGAGACAAAAGTGGAACTCTTTGGAAGGTGTGTGTCCAAGTATATCTGGCATAGAAGGAACACTGCATTTCAGAAAAAGAACATTATACCAACAGTAATATGGTGGTGGTAGTGTGATGTTTTGCTGCTTCAGGACCTGGAAGACTTGCCGTGATAAAAGGAACTATGAATTCTGCTGTTACCAAGAGATCCTGAAGGAGAATGTCCGACCATCTGTTCGTGTACTCAAGATGAAACGAACTTGGGTTCTGCAGCAGGACAATGATCCTAAACACACCAGCAAGTCCACCACCGAATGGCTGAAGAAAAACAAAATGAAGACTTTGGAGTGGCCTAGCCAAAGTCCTGACCTGAATCCTATTGAGATGTTGTGGTATGACCTAAAAAGGCCGTTCATGCTCGAAAACCCTCTAATGTAACTGAATTAGGACAATTCTGCAAAGATAAGTGGGCCAAAATTCCTCCAGGACGCTGTAAAAGCCTCATTACACGTTATCGCAAACGCTTGGTTGCAGTTGTTGCTGCTAAGGGTGGCCCAACCAGTATTAGGTTTAGGGGGCAATCACTTTTTCACACAGGGCCATGATGGTTTGGATTTTTTTTCACCTTTAATAATAAACACCTTCATTTACAAATTGCATTTTGTGTTTACTTGTGTTGTCCTTGACTATTGTTTAAATTGGTTTGATGTTCCGAAACACTTAAGTGTGACAATGCAAAGGAACAGGAAATAGGAAGGGGGCAAACACTTTTTCACACCACTGTAGGCTTAAGGGGCAGGGTCACCGGGTGATGTTACATGGTGACCCCGCCCCTTATGATGTCACAGTCCCGGCATCCCCCCAATGTCATCCTGGTGTGCCCGTTTTTGGCGATCTTAATACTTTTAAGTGCAAAGGAGGGATTTGGGGTCCATAAAGAGTACCTTTCACCTCCTATTACTGTCACAAAGGATGTTTACATTTCTTGTTACAGCAATAAAAGTGATCAGAATTTTTTTTTTTAAAAAGGACAATGTAAAAAAATAAATAAATAAAGTAAGAATTTATTTTTTTACAACGCCCCCGTCCCTGCGAGCTGGCGTAGCAAAGAAAACACATGCGTAAGTTGCACCTGCATTTGTAAACGGTGCTCAAATCACACATGTGAGGTATCGCCACGATCGTTAGAGTGAGAGCATTAAAGTAGTAAAAGTAGTACTAGTAAAAATCTTCTCTGTAATGCCCCGTACACAGGAAGGGACTTTGTCTGCCGGACCTAGTCCAGCGGAAAACCGCCGGACTTTCCAGCTGGGCTTCGCGGGACTTGGAAGTGAACGGACTTGACCACACACGATCACGCTAAAAGTCCGGCAGTTCACGCGATGACGTACAGCGCGTACTTGCTAATGAGCATGTGTCCTTTTTGGTCCGCCGGACCATACTACAGACGGCCGTATTGTCCGCCGGACTGCCAAGTCCAGCGTATAATTTTAAAACAAAACTTAAAACATAGTCCGCCGGACTTTTGGGAAAAAAAGTCAGTCGAAGGCCCACACCCGAGGGGATTGTCCGGCAGACTCGAGTCCAGCAGACAATCCCGCGGGATAGTCCCTTCGTGTGTACAAGGCATAACTCTAACCTGGTAACCGTTAATTTTTTTTAAAGCGTAGCCTATGGAGATTTTTAGGTACCGTCGTTTTTTGCCATTCCACAAGTGTGCGCAGTTTCAAAGCATGACATGTTAGGTATTTAATTACTCAGCATAATATCCTCTTTCACATTATACCAAAAAATTGGGCTAACTTTACTGTTTAGTTTTTTTTAATTTATGAAAGTGTCTTTTTCCCCAATAAATATATATATATATATATATATATATATATATATATATAATTAGGGGGTTCTAAGTAATTTTCTAGCAAAAAATACAGATTTTAACTTGTAAGCAACAAATGTCAGAAATAGGCTTAGGCATGAAATAGGAGCACCATCAGAACTATTAAAACAGAAAACATTCCTATTGTTTCTGTGTGTCTTCTAACCATTAAAATCAGTGTACGGTTAGCTCAGTTCTAATCATTTGTCACCAATACTTAATAACAAGTGCAAGTTCAGAAAAGTCAAGATTTTTTGTCTTGTCTGCCCATTTGTAAGCCCAGTGTGCAATAGCATAACATTCCCATAAGAAAGCAATCTGGGGCACAGTGGCACCATTATCATCTTTTTTTACGGTTATTTTCTTACTAGTACAATTAGAATGCTACATATGAAAATAATAACTATCAGTGCTCTGAGTATGAACTGTTATGTCATTATGTGTAATTCCTAAAAATCTGTGATCTTAGAATGCTGTTTCTGGAGGTTCCTAGAGTTTTTCCCTGCTTATCCCAATCTCCGTGCCTGTAATCCATTTTATTTTTATCATAATTGTTGATATCATTGAAATAACTGGTGCAGAGTTTCATAGGAATGGAGAGAAGACTGAAGTCTCTTGGGTAGTAGTTATAAATAACAGCTGGTAAGACAAGGCCCTATCAGCTCATCAGCAGTAGAAACATAGACTGTGACAGCAGATAAGCATCCTGTCTAGTCTCTGTCCATTCTGTTATCTACCAGAAAACCACAGACTATGCTTGTTCCTTTGTGTGTCTTCATTCTTTTGATATTTTCATGTTGATGCAGTTTCCATTTCAATATCTTAAATGGATGTTATTATCCAATGAATAAAATTTGCAATATATCAATGGCCCAGTGTAGTATGTAGTTCAAACTCTCAATAGGACTCAACATGTGATTGTGATCCACGTGCATGGTCCCAATGGAGAAGGTTCTGACATGTGTCTGTGTGGTACACAAGAGACCATACAGGAAAGCTCTCAAAAGATCTGGAACAGGGAAAAATAAGACTGGGGGCTTACTAAACATGGTGTAACTGCACCTAAAATGGTTGTAAATCTCTGAAATGAAAAATGAACAGAGCATATCATTGAAAAAGTGTGTACTGGTTATGTCGACACCAAACAATCTCAAAAGACAGCCTTGCCCCTGGCACACAGCGGGTCCATGTTTCCCTATGAGAGAGTTTGTGTATGTTGGCTGGGGCATGGGTTGGGGGCATGCCCAACCCAGGTCTCAGACAACACTGAGCTCTCCTCACTATTCTACTATTCTGTGCTGTGTGTGACATCAGATCCCTGCCTCTTGGAGCAGAGAAATAGCCTTTTATCTGTGTGTTTTAGAAAGAAGAAGAGAAGAGAGGGCCGCAGATAAACAGTTACAACTTATGTAGAATTTGTTTGATCTTTGTGTCACCTGAGGCTAGTCAATTTGGTTTACTACCACTTTAAAGTGCGGTTACATTTGGGGTGTGCTAAACAGTGCTTAATGCATGCTAAAATGTCATGATCATACTGCTTGTGAGACAACTAAAGCATGCCAACATGGCATTTTGGACCACACAACTTCTGCTCAGTGGATATTTTCTCTTTTTTGGACCATTCTCTGTAAACCCTAGAGAGGGTTGTACGTGAAAATCCCAGTAGATCAGCAGTTTTTGAAACACTCAGACTGGCACCAACAACCATGTTCAAGGTCACTTAAATCCAATTTCTTCTTCTTTTTAGCAAGCCGTCTTCACCACGTCTATATGCCTAAATGCATTGAGTTGCTGCCATGTGATTGAATGATTAGCGATTTGTGTTACCAACCAACTGAACAGGTGTACCTAATAAAGTGGCCGGTGAGTGTATGTAAAACCTTACCTTATAAAACAACCTATTCAGTTTAAAATAGAAATGTAAGGCAAAAACATTTCTGTATATATAAAATATCATTATAAGCATCTTTTAAAAAAAAAAAGTGAGCTCTGTTCTCAGCTGCCTAGAGAGCCTGGGGCAGAGACTGCAGGGGATATGTTAGTAGAAGGCAGAGTAACAGCAGTACTCTGATCTTCCCAGTGATTAGCTGTGTAGGGGGGGGGGGGGGGGGTTTGGCACAAGTCTGACTATTGAGTTACAGGCAGGCTGTGCTCTTAAAGCGGAGTTCTGCTTAAAAAAAAGTTTTAAAGTCAGCAGCTACAAATACTGCAGCTGCTGACTTTTAATAATCGGACACTTACCTGCCCCACGGTCCAGCGATGCGGGCGTACGAAGCCCCGCTCGTCTCCCCCTCCGCTCTGCGACGCCGGCATTGTAACTGTGGGCGCCTGGCTGGGGCTTCACAGTCGGGCACCCACTGCCCATGCTCAAGCGGGGCCGCGCGCCGTGACTGGCCAGGCAATCATCTGGGACCTGTGACGTGTCCCAGATGATTGCCGAGAGGGAGGGGGGGAGGTGATGTCCCTTCCGGTGCCGCGGTGGACTGGAAGGAAGTGGGAGCTGGGACCCTCTGAATAGGGTACCCGCTCCCCCCCCCCCCCCAAAGAAAATGACATGCCAAATGTGGCATGTCAGGGGGTCACCTCTCTTAAAGCAGAAGTTCAATTTTTGGGTGGAACTCCGCTTTAAGTAGAATGTAATGAAGAAAACTGACCACACTGGGATGGATGTATTTCCATGCATGGTGTGGTTAGTTTGATATAGGAAAGCAGGGGAACTAGCATGATCATCAGGTATTTCAAACAAATAAAGCAAT
This sequence comes from Lithobates sylvaticus, assembly GCA_028564925.1. Taxonomy (NCBI): domain Eukaryota; kingdom Metazoa; phylum Chordata; class Amphibia; order Anura; family Ranidae; genus Lithobates; species Lithobates sylvaticus. Next base: position 108,412,984 of record CM053029.1, on the reverse strand, counting down.
GCAAAAAGAACAGAATACTTTTTATACAAGTACATTGTAGAGCAGGCACATATCAGGAATATGGAATGTTAGGGTAACCTCCTCTCAGCTAGACAGCTTAGTCTACATGTAAATGTGGAGACAAATATAAAATAATTTGAAATAAAAAAGAACTCACAGACTGATATTTATCATTAAATGCATTAATCACACACTTACTGTTATCAGAATACAGTAGTTGCCCTTTAAAGCATCTGCATTGATTTAGCGGTTACTATTCCTAAAGATTCTCTTTTGTGTGTCCCATTTTTCTATGAAGACACAATATGGAAACACTTATATTAAACCTAATACATCTATTTTATACATTTGTTAACAGGGTCAAATATTTTGAAGGTTGTTTGGGAAAATGATTCCACAGATGAATTTTTATAGATGATGGTGCTCCATAGTAAGACTGGAATTTTAATCATAATAAGGAATTGGAGAAGGGAGGCTGAAAGGTAATTGTTCAGTCTGCCTCTCACAAGCAGCTTTTAAAGATAGTCTCCAGGTTGGACAACCACCCCACCTCTTCCCTTCCACCCCATCCTTCTTGCCAATTTATTTAAAAAAACGTGCACCATATACACACTATTGGGGACAAGAGGGGTCCTTCCCGGTATCAGCAGTGAGGGATCCTCAGTGCTGCAAAAAAAGAATGCTCATGTAGTGAAATGAGCAACTTTCTTTGTAGCGTCCTGTGATAGGGGTGTCCATGACACTGAGGTGCATGGCCTGGGCTCATAGCAAATGGGTTTATTGACCTAGAGAGGTTCCCAACAAAAAAAAAAAATCCTGGACTAGACCAAGTTACAGCAGCCATGTGGAACTCTCCTTTAATGAGCAGGGTCCTTCTGGACCTAGAGAGGGGTTCTGGGAGTGTTGCGTAACTCTGCAACAGATGAATTAGATTTTTATGTGTATAGTAGTAAAAGATCGAAGATACAAATGGTATTGCCTTCCTAGAATGCTAAGAGTTAAGAAACTTGTATTAGTATCTGCTTAACAATTAAAAACCCTGACCAAAGCTGCTTTTCTAGCCCTTTGGCGGGAATGGCTGGCTATTTAGTGTCCCTGCTGTTATGATGGGGGACCTGAAGGCTAGTACTTGCTGGAATCCAAACCGGGGTGCCCTAGAGATATAGAGCATGGGAGTAAATCCCCTGGGGAGGCTGGAGGGGCCCAGTGCCTTATGATTTGAATGGGTTTACCTTGTCTGGCCATGGGTTGGGAAGGCAGAGAATCTGTGCCCCTGGGAGCTGCTTACCCCATGAGTGATCCTGGGTAGCACTTGGGCTTGGCCCGATAGGGGCAGTTTTTGTTACCAGACCTCAGGGCCTAGTCAATGCACCAGCATCAGCACCATTTGTTTATTTTAATTTTCTGTTACATTTTATCACTTTGCACTTTTCTCTGCATTTCTTTTCCCACTAGGAGGGAGGGTGTGTGGCCATTGGGGTCCTTCCTCCACTGAACTGGGGGGAGGGGGGGCTCTCTTTAAGCCCAGGAGCAAGTGCATCCCATAAAAATACAGTTTTAGGAGGGGAGAAAGGAAACAACTTAGATGGGGCTATTTATAGATAAATAAGGTATCAAAAATATACAAAATCTCTTTGCAGCAATATATGCAAGACATAACCACAATATTTACATCCTAACTACAGGTCCCTGCAGCTAACACTAAACAGTATTCAAAAACGTACAAGTAAGGCCTGAGCACCTCCCCCTTGAGAAAAGCCCTTTCAGACCACTGGAAAAATGTGAATGGCCACCCACAACGACACCTGCAAAACATAAAAACACAAAAATATATATCTCTACCACTAACTTTAACTAACTATTCACAGATTCTGTCAGCAGGGGGTTATGATCCTACTGACAGTAAGGAAAACAGCAAAGCACACAATTGTTTTCTCTCAGCAGGGGGTTATGATCCGGCTGTCAGAAAAATAAACATTTCAAAACATAATTTTTCTTTCTTTAGAGCCCCTTGGTCAGCACGCTCTTTTGAAAGGCTTGCATCAGGATCTAGGCCTCATCTAAGTTCATCAGTGGGAAGAGTTCATCCAGCTGGCATAGGTCAGGGTGGCAGGCTGGCCTATTCCAAAAAAGACCGAAAAGCAAGGCACAAGCAGCAATCTCCCAGCTGTCCATGTGGCAATCTCCGCCTGTGAGCTGCACACTACAGTAGTCCTTCACACATAGAGATCTGGATCAGGCAACTTTCTCACGCTGCCATTAGCTTTTCTGACTGCAACAGTGTGTTTTATAGCTGGCCGCCCCGCCTTTACAATTACCACTCTGTCCTTGTAGATTGCTCTCCCCAGCCTCCATTCCTGGCGAATGGCCTGAAACCAAGCCCAGGTCTCCTTACAGTCTGAAACCTGCAGAGGCTTAGGGATATGCATATATTCCCATACCAGGTCATCCTCCCATTCTCTCCTCGAGTAGTCCATGACGTCCATGGTATCGGGAGGCCCTTTTGGGTAGTCCACACCTCAATCCAGAGCTGCCTTTTGCTGAACTTCCCACTGGAACCTGGGAAACCTGGGCAGTTCTCTGGGTTTCCTTTTCCCTGGAAGGACACAGGCACTGGGAAACCTCACTACCCACTGCCTGAATTCAGCTGCTCTATCTGGGTGCTTGGGGGTGTGTTAAGGAAGGTCCGCGTAACACCAACTGGGGCTTCAGTGGCTTCTCCGGTCCCTTCAACTGGATCTGGCACAGCAGGCACAGTCACTCAGTCCCCTCGATCATCCCGAGGGCAAATCCTCCGCAATGCTCCAGCCAAACACTGGTGTTGGCCAGTGTCCGTCCTGCAGATCAGGCGACCAAATCAAAGCTGGGTACATGCATGAAACCTGCACCATCTTGCTCCCCTCTCCCGCTGTTAGCAGGGTCCTCTGGGGCGTGACTCCACCCCCAAGCTTCCAGGCTGGCTGAAACCTGCAATGCTGATAAGCAGGCCTTTTCCTGTGTGCTCTGCTGTAACCCTTTGCTCACTGTACTGAAGTTTGCAGGCACACTGATACTTACAGAACTTGTCTAGACATGCGGCTCTGCACCAACTGTGCCAGAGCAACTGGGAGCAGGTGGCAGCTGACATTTGTGGTTGCCTTTGGTAACAGCAAAGTCTCTGGCACAAATTTCACTGTAGTTAGCAGGTTTAGGACAGTCCTTCCCATTAGCCATGGTTGGACAACTGGCAAACACCCCCCTGCAGGCACCGCTGGCTTACCCCGATCACCATGGGCAACAGAAGACATTTCTGTACATACTTTACTGTGTTTAGCAGGATTTTAGAGCATAAAGTCACTTTTTCCAGCTTTAAGAAAATTGCTGGAAATATTTGTAATCCATGGGCGCGATCGCTCGCCGTAGATGCCACGGGTAACTGCGCACACTTTGTAATCTAAGGGTGCGATCGGCCACCGTGGTTGCCAAGGGTGACAGCACATTGTACAGTTCTCTGAAAAGCAGGTGAATAAAAGTGTCCATCCCAGCCACAGTCAGGGGAAACTGGGAATGCAGGGCAGCAGTAATTTCAATGTCAGCTCCTGCTAGTTGCTTGTCCCTGGAACTATGAGAAACTCTGGTTTCTCAAAAGCAACAGCTGGCAGGTTATCCATGGGCAAATATCCCATGCGAGACCCCAAATGTAGCGATACACCTCCCCCCCCCCCACACGGAGGAGCTGCTGGATGAAGTATCTCCCACCCTGCACAGTCAGGCACAAGAAGCCATGAAGTAGTCCTTGCAGCTTTGTTTTTGTATTTTATTAGGGGTAATGAACTTAGATAGGAAATAGGGTATTATGGGATGCCCACTTGATCAAAGTGGCAGAACTCTGCAAAAACACAACTATATACAGTCCGTGTATACACTTTCCTTCTACCTCCAGCACAAGTCTAGCTTGAAGAACTACAACTCTCAGGACCAGCTGGCACTGTATAGATGGTCTGACAAGAGTGCAATCAGACCAATAGCAAATGCCCTTTTCAGGCAGGGACTGCGGACCCATTTGGTAGTGTAGAAAAAAAAAACAGTGCCCAGCTGTCCTCCTGTGGCTACTGATCCCAGCACCACCTCTTCAGGCACTGCCAGCCCACTTGGCTGCAGCTGGCCCTTTCACTAGCCCTTCTGGCTCAGCCTCCACAGTCCTCCCACACTGACTCTGCATCCATCCCAGACTGCTCTCCTTAGTCTTCTCAGGCATGCCTCTCAATCCTCTTGACTGTAACACACACCAGCCCACCTGGCTGTCTTCCTCCCTGGAGATTTGACTGGCAGTGTTTACCTGCTGTCCTCCACTTGGCTCCCGTGCCTCTGGTCAGGACACCTCTTTGTGTCCTGAAGAAGGTCCCTTCCGCACCCAAGCTCAGGCCTGAGGTCACCCCCAGACTGGGGGCTACCATTAAGGGCCACTGACAGCCTAACACGCTATCTCCAGCTTCCACCCAAACTCCAATGCCCTAGCTGGGCTGACCCTGAGTATTTAGGGGAACTGCCCCCTGCCAACCCATCTGTTGGGGATTGGTCAGGGCCCTCAGAATACTCCAGGCAGCTCCTCTTCACCTCCACTCCCATTCTTCTGGAATCTTATGCAAGTTTCCAGAAGTAGGGGGAGGTCTCAGAGATGCTGCCTGTGAGTCACCCAGCCCTCCCTACGTCACTTAAACCCTGACCCAGAAAAGCACACAGGCTTGGCTACCAGCCAAGCCTTAACAATTTACCTACCCTAACAAAAATCTACTTCCAGCACACTAGCAACACAGCTAGGGGGTGCTACAGAAAGAAAAAACACAGAATGCAGTACCACCCTTAAAAAAAAGCCCAAAATAAAAGCCTTGCAGCATAAAAAAGCAGTTTAACCTAACATAAAGACCCTATTAACATACAATAAAATATTCACCTCCAAAATAAATGAGCGTAAGGAAAGCCTTGCAGCAAAAAAAGTTTGTTTTGGCCAAGACAGCAGCTAAAAGTGAATGCTGATCCTAAATCAACCACAAAATAAGATGACTGGCAAAAAATAAAAAGACAATAAGAACAAAAAAGGCAGTTGATTGCCCAAAGAGTTGGCAATCAAAATAAAAGTGCAGTTTTCCTAACTATCTTTCTCTATGCTCTTTTCCAGCTTTTCCTATAACTTGATTAAAACAGCTGTCGACTCTTGCCTCTATTGCAGTATATAGCATAAATTCCATCTCTTCAGCACCATTTGCAAGGCCAGGGCACCAGGAGGAATTTAATTATTTATTGCCCTTGTAATTTTCTGAAACAACATGTCCTATGATTCTTTGGTAGTTCTGGGAAGAGCTGTGAGCAGTAAAAGGGAAGTAATATGTTATGTTATTGCCCCCCCCCCCCCCCCCCCATAGCTGTCTCACACTGCAAGTGTACTACAAGCACGGCTGGGTGGTATGCATAACTGGGTGGGATTCTATGCAAGCTGTAATCCATTTGATTCTAAACACCATTAGCAGCAGTAATGTGATGATGTCACCTCAGTAGTCCCTAACATCATGACATCACCTGTGTAGCAGCACAGCTGACACTAAGGTATTCATCTGCAGCTGGAAGTGGTTACTGACAGGCTGGCGACCTGTGAGGAAAAGCAACGGAAGGACTTAAATCAGGAGGTAATTACAGATGAAATCATTTTATAATCAAAGTTGAAGTTCCACTTTAACCAAAAGCTCTTATTGGTCATTCTAAGCCTGCTGGCCCTAGTTGAAATGCAATACAGAGCATTATGGATAAAAAAAATCTTGTGGTTACATTTGCACATTACTTTGCCAGGTCTGTGATTCCTGAACTTACAATATTTGCCAACAACCCATGGTAGCAGCAAATCCAAACCTTATTCCTGTTTAGCATTTCAGTTCGACAGATAAAGCATTGACAGCTCTCTATGGGAATTGAAATGCACATTGGATTTTCCAACACAGTTAATGGGTATTTTTCTGTACTTGCAGCATTTTTAAAGCGATAAAACATGGGCAAATGCACATGTATTGCAGAGATGTGCTGAATATATTTTTCCTTTTTTTGCTTTGATATACACTTTACAATTTAGAAAAGAGATTTCTACTGGAAACAATTGTTTAACGTGAAATTTCCTGAAAAGAATAATTTCCTTATATGTGCCCAGATCGCAAGTAATTGTGCTGCAAGTTTGAAAATTACTTGCTAAGCTATCGCTAGACTTGCCAGGCTTCATAAGTTTGTTGCACAATTGTAGCAAGTCCGCATTGCATGACTCCAATTCAACTTTCTTTGCAAACATTCTGCAAGTCTGCTGCAAGTTCTGGTTCAGTTATGTTGTGTAATAGTTATGCCACCATAAGGGTCACTGTGACTGAATTTTCATCATTGCGCCCTGATGGAGTTCAGGGAGGTAGAAATCAAGGAGTGACTAACCCTAATATCCCATTGGTGTAGCACAATTTGGAATGTTTTATTTTTCCTTGTTTATATGCTGAGATTTAGCTGAAAATGTGTGTATTTAACGAGAGGTGGAAATATAAACCCCAAAGACCCGGTGCAAGAACCTGGTAGTTCCACCACTACAAATTCCAGCAATACAGTAACAATGAAGGATACCACCAGCCATTGGGGTGTATATAGAGAGCTATGCATTGTATATAGAGAGATGACTGCACTGGTCTGTGATGTAAAGAGATCCATGTACTGTACTGTTGTCAGAATCCATGAAATCAAACCAAGACAGAAGTACAGTTAAATCCCACTTGTTTAATAATAAAAGTAAATAGAACAAACATAGTCAAACATAGCCAGAGTTCAGGAGCCCGGAACGGATAGTAAGACAAGCCAAATGTCAGGGAGCCGGAGATGAGCGTAGTAAAACAGCAAGCAGGATCTGGAGCCAGAAGGGATGTCAGCCAAGCAAGTCTTTTAACAGGAGAACGTCTCTGTGATGCTTACTAAGGCGAAGGTAAAGATCCACTGGGCTGAACGGCTGAAGGGCTCTTTCACACGGACGGACCGTATGTCCGTTTTTCATCCTTCCGTTTTTGGATGAAAAACGGACATACATGTATCCCTATGGGATAGCGGATGTCAGCGAAAGAGCATCCGCTGACACCCGCTCTCGTCCGTGCCCGATCTGCTCCGTTTCTGCAGACGGAGGAAAACCCTATTTTTTATCCGTCTGCAGAGCGGATCGGGTGACGACGGACTCTACGGTCCGTCGTCACCCGATTTCCCATAGGGGAGAGCGGCGCTCTGACAGGTCCATCCCTGCACTGTGTGCAGAGACGGACCTGACATCTTCCTGCTCAGCGGAGATCGCTCCGGCTATCCCCGCTGAGCAAGCGGCTATCCACGGGGCGGATCTGCACTGATCCGCCCCGTGTGAAAGAGCCCTAAGTAGGCAGAAGTGAAAAGCGGGATATAATCAACAGCTGAGTAACTGTGGTGAGATAGGAGCTGGCAATTAGCCGACAGCTGAGCGGCCAGCTCTGAGAAGGAAGGGCTGAGCCCAGCCCTGACAACTGTATACAGGGAGCTTAACTAATTGTGCTGTATACAGAGAGACCCATGCATTGTGCTGTATACAGAGAGATCCCTTTCATGAAAAATAGGAAAAGGTGGATACTTTTGTCACCATCTAAACCAGGCTCACCTCACTCTACAGAAGTCCCAGGTCACATGACCTTTCTGGTCTAGGCATGCCTTATATCCCTGACAGTAAAGCAGAGAGATGAGCGGAGGGTTCCCCCACTACTGGTTTCTCTATTGTGCTGTATTTGGCTTGGTCTATAAATGGCTAGATTTGCCTCCTACATTGTGTGCAATAGTCCTATTTGGGATAATCAAACCTACCCCGAATTGGTCAAGTTGCAGCATGTGGCTAGGTCAAACATATCATGACTAATGGTCATTTAATCTCCTTTGCACAATTGCAGTCTAGATATGGCATTTCCTCTAATATATTATTTTATTATTTCCAATTGAAACACGCAATGAATGCTCATCGGTCTCTGGAGGCCTCTGAGATGTCACCGACCCCAATCTTTGGAATTATGCAGCAGTCCCAGTCTACCAAGGGCTTTATCTCCAACTGCTATGCTATGCTCCTGGGGGTACATCTGGAGAAATTCCCTAGCTCTGCATATGAAAAGGTGGGAGAGGGAAATAGGCAATATCTCGGGAGACCAATGGGAAGAGGCTTTGGAGGCAGTGTGGGGGTGCCCTCTTAACATCTCACAGAGACTATCACAATTATACACTGTATTGAGAGTCCACTGTACCCCACTCAGGCTACATTCCATGGGCGTACACCATGACCACCTATTTTCTAGATGTAACAGGGATGTAGGGACTTAATACACTTGCTATGGAACTCACTACTGGAATGCTGTGGTTACTACGGTTACTACGGTGAACTCCACATTTCAGATCTCCGTAGACATGGATCCTAAACACTGTATACTAGATTTGCTTGATGCTGTAATACCAGATAGGTATGTTAAAGCGGAGCTCCACCCTAAAGTGGAACTTCCACTTATCGGATTCCTCCCCCCCTCCGGTGCCACAATTGGCACCTTTCAGGGGGGAGGGGGGTGTAGATACCTGTATAATACAGGTATCTGCACCCACTTCCGGGACGAGATATCCGGAGCTGTCCTGCCCATATCCGAAGATGCCCCGTTGTGTCTTAGGAAACACAGTTACCAGGACACAACGGGGACCAATAGAGACACGCAGCACGACTCGCGCATTCGCAGTAGGGAACTGGGCAGTGAAGACGTTGCATCTTCACTTCCTGATTCCCTGACAGAGGATGGCGGCGGGGCAGCCGAGAGACGAGCGGTCGCTCGTCACATTCTGACGACACCGCTGGAACCTGGAACAGGTAAGTGTCCATTTATTAAAAGTCAGCAGCTGCAGTATTTGTAGCTGCTGACTTTTAATATTTTTGGTGCGGGTGGAGCTCCGCTTTAAAGAGGCCGCATCCAGAGCATTGTTTCAGGCTCGCAGGCTCATTTTACTTCATTGGACTTCCAGTACTCCCACTTCACCTCCAATGTGGCTTTCACAGATGGGCACAACATTGAGATTGGAAAAACTGATATATCAGCATAGGGCAGCTTTTCCAAATTTGAGAATGTATGGGGTAGTTGGTTGGCTTCTCCTGGTTTGGCTCCAGCTGATTTAGTAATGGACGGGTTATTGTCGCGAAATGTATCACAGAAATGCATATTTAGCTGGTAATGTTATGGCTGGAATTTGCATGCCCTTGCTTGCCAAATGTTTAATGTTTGTCTACCTGCTCTGATATGATGGCCCTAGTGTCCCAGTTGTGCACGACCCTAGATACATCCCTAAATGGTGCTTAAAGCATTACCATGATGTGAACTACAATACTGGTATGCTGAATTGATATCTGATGTGAACTACATGTACTTTTAATGTCTGGTTGTACAAATTTGTGACATCTCAATAAAACTTTGCCTGATTAAAAAAAAAAAAATATATATATATATATATATATATATATATATATATATATATATATACACATAGATTGTAAGCTCTAACGAGCAGGGCCCTCTGATTCCTCCTGTACGGAATTGTATTATAAACTGTACTGTCTGCGCTCGTGTTGTAAAGTGCTGCACAAACTGTTGGCGTTATATAAATCATGTATCATAATATTAATAATGATATATGAAAATTGCCTGTATGTTTACATATAGAAATTATTTACACCTATAGTTTGTGGTTGCAGCAACTAAACAGTAGGCTACTCCCGGGGCAGACAATTAGACCAGGAGGTAAGTCCCAATGACCGGGAAATACATCAGGTTTCTAAAAAAAATGATTGGGGACTTTTTCCCCACGTTTCCCGATGCTGCAGTGGCAAGGATGTGGAATTCCCTTCCACAGGCGGTGGTCTCATTGGGGGGCATCGATAGTTTAAAAAAACTATTAGATAAGCACCTGAATGACCGCAACATACAGGGATATACAATGTAATACTGACATATAAATCACACACATAGGTTGGACTTGATGGACTTGGGTCTTTTTCAACCTCACCTACTATGTAACTATGGAACTACAGCAGCCCATTCAAATAAATGTGTGCTGCACAACCCGCACAAGTATGAACCTACACTAAGAGAAATATGTAGGCTGCCATTGCTCAAATCTGATTTGAACATCCTGCTTAATAGCCCATGACTGGTTTCTGCACCTCCTAATCATGAACCTGAACAAGTTTAGAGATAAGGAATGCTAATTGTTCTCTAATTTTCATATGTTGCATGCTCAATATCTATGACATAGCAGTCTGGAAGCCAGACACGGCCAGGCAATTAGCGTTATCAGGAAGCCTGTGGCAGCCTCAATATTTATTTTATGACAGATTTATTTTTACCTAATTTAGTTTAAAGAATTAATTGTTTGTGTTATAATGATGTTTTACACACCCGCGTTTTTGTTTCTACATAAAGGAACATCATATTGCAATCCTTCCTGGGGCCCTTTGTTTTCTTAATCCAGTTTTGCTCTCTACTTAACAAGTACAGGAATACAATACATTCTCATTACTTGTGAAATGCATCACATATTTTTTGCTTTTTGGGGTGGATTTTGCCATATTTGGTTAAACACAGGATCTTGGAATACGTGTTCACATCACTTTTCATGTTCCTTCATGCTCAGTCACGGTCCTCTGCAGTCTTCAAGTCGTTTGTGTTCAAATAAGGTTTCCTATTGTATGGTTGCAAGAAGGCGTGTGTGCTTTACAGTACATGCACTTGTGACAGCAAGTGGTAGTATATTTGTTTATGGTTATACAATAACTCTCCTCTTTCTTAAATGATGTACTCTCTCCTGCATGCCTGTCAAATTTTGACATTTGACTGTGTCGGAGCAACTGCTGCATTTGCTGCATTTGCTGCATCTGCATTCTACTTCTATAGGTTGCCTGCACATAGCTTGGGGCGGATGCAGACATGAAATGAAACAGCTCATGCACTCAGGATGGGTGCCCCCCGCCCCCAACTCAAATACATAGACCAATATCATGCAAAAAAATGATTGGTTAAACCTACATTATTTTCACCACCACTTTGTTAGATAATTAGAGGCAAGGATTAAGTCCCTGCATAGTTAAAGAGGAGGTCCAGGCTCCTTCAGAAAAAAAAATTAAAGACTTTTTTTTTTTTTTTGTTTGTTTCATACATTTTTATTGAAAGAGTATGAAAACATAATACAATGCCATGTAGGTAGGAAAACGTGTGCATATTACATTGTAAGATAAGTAGAAATAAGTTACAGCAATACCAAAACATATTAACAATAAGCTATTAACATTTGTCTGGACATATATTTTCAAAGACATATATTCTTCCATATAAAAATATTTCTAATGTGTTTTCTTATATATTTTTTCGGTGTGGTCGAACCACAATATACAGTAGGGGTGGGGAAGGGAGGAAGAAAAAAAATAGAAAAGGGGAGGGGGAGGAGGAGAGGGATGAAGGGGGGGAGGTGAAGGTAAGGGGGTATTCATTAAAGTGAGACAATAATGTTGCATTATTTTCACGGATATTCCTGAGATATTTCTTTCTAGTATAGGCATATCGTTCTTAGATGATAATATCTTTATATTCTTGAGAGCTTTTAAACTCTATCCAGTTGTACCATACAGATGTGAAGTTGGTTATTTTCTCATGGGAGATACTGATAAGCTCTTCTATTTTTTCTATATTATTTATTCTCCTGAACCATTCTTTTTTTAAAGACTTTTAATATTAGGACACTTACCTGTCCAGGAATCCAGCAATGTCGGCACCCCAGACGATTTTTCCATTGGCCCTCGGGTGCTACCGCCGCCATGGTTTCTATAGGAAACTGGCAGTAAAGCCTTGCGGCTTCTCAGCTGGTTCCTTACTCTGCATATGTGAAGCCTGCTGGGCTTTCTCAATGGCCTGGCGCTGGGGAAAGAGCAAGGGGCTGAACATCCAGGTGATCTCACCGCAGTGAGATCACCCAGAAGTGGGAGATGGTACCTGTCAACACCAGGTACCCACAAATGTGGCACAGGAGCGGGGGGGGGGGACAGATAAGTGTAGCTTCACCCTTTGGGTGGAGCTCTGCTTTAAGTTCCACCTGGAGGTGTGTCATGGGGTGAGTTGTCCAGTTGTCTATATAATGTTTGCTTGGGGTGGAGCTTTTGACATGTGTGGGAAGAGTTGGTCTCAGATGGACATTATATAGGCTGAAAGAAGGCTGTGGAGAAGCCGCTCCAGGATAGGCCTTGAGATGTTGACGTTTAAAAGGACCTAAATTCAGGATTGTAGATGAAGAAATATGGTACTTGGAAAAACTGTGCGTAACCCCCTGATTCCTGAATTTGTGAAACATCCTGGAGAAGAAGAAAGGAATCTTGACAATGCGCTGTTTTATGGAGCAACCTGTGGTTAACAAAAAAAAAAAACAGAAAACAACCAGTGTGGACAATCCTTTATTACAAAATTTCCTCAGGTATGTGGAGCGTGTGGGCCTTAAGCCAGGCAAACAAGAGTGACAAAGATGGCAGAATGACTTTCTACAACAGGTATATGCATACTCTGACCAAGCCCTGTAATAAGGAAAACAGGGCAGGTAAAAATGAGGAGCAGAGGTATTTAGAAGAAATAATTATGTATAATTATATACAGTGCCTTGAAAAAGTATTCACACCCCTTGAAATTTTCCACATTTTGTCATGTTAAAACCAAAAACATAAATGTATTTTATTGGTAATTTATGTGATAGACCAACACAAAGTGGCACATAATTGTGAAGTGGAAGGAAAAAGATAAATGGTTTTCCACATTTTTTACAAATAAATATCTGAAAAGTGTGGCGTGCATTTGTATTCAGCCCCCCTGAGTCAATAATTTTGTAGGACCACCTTTCGCTGCAATTACAGCTGCAAGTCTTTTTGGGTATGTCTCTACCAGCTTTGCACATCTAGAGAGTGACATTTATGCCCATACTTCTTTGCAAAATAGCTCAAGCTCTGTCAGATCGGATGGAGAGCGTCTGTGAACAGCAATTTTCAAATCTTGCCACAGATTCTCAATTGGGTTTAGGTCTGCACTTTAACTGGGCCATTATAACACATTAATATGCTTTGATCTAAACCTTTCCATTGTAGCTTTGGCTGTATGTTTAGGGTCGTTGTCCTGCTTTTCCCATGTTTAGAACAATACCACAGCAAAATTACATTTCCAAAGGAAAAAAGTCATTTAAAACTGATCGCAGCTGTAATGAATTGTTGGGTCTCAGCAATATAGATAAAACTCATTGAAAAAAACAGCATGAGTCGCCCCCCCCCCCAGGCCATTACCAGGCCCTTTGGGTCTGGTATGAATATTAAGGGGAACCCAAACCAAAATTTTCAACCCCTAAAATCCATACCAGGCCCTTCAGGTCTGATATGGAACTTAAGGGGAATCCTGCGCCAATTAAAAAAAAAAATGGCGTAGGGGTCCCCCCCCAAATCCATACCAGGCCCTTATCCAAGCACGCAACTTGGCAGGTCGCAGGAAAAGAAGGAGGGATGAGAGAGCGCCCCCCCCTCCTGAACTGTACCGGGCCACATAGCCCCCCAAAGCACCTTCTCCCCATGTTGATGGGGACAAGGGCCTCATCCCCACAACCCTTGCCCGGTAGTTGGGGGTCTGCGGGTGAGGGGCTTATCAGAATCTGGAAGCCCCCTTTAATAAGATAACCCCCAGATTGCAGCCCCCCCTATGTGAATTGGTAATGGGGTACATTGTACCCCTACCATTTCACAAAAAAAGTGTCAAAGATGGTAAAAAAGACAGGAGACAGCTTGGGACAAGTCCTTTATTAAAAGATGAAAAAAATCAAAATGTCCCGTGATATAATTCCACGCCACCCGACGGACTGAAAAAAAAAAATGGGTGTTCACACCCATGCAATCCGATTCCGCAAATTGTGCTGCATTTTGCGAACCGATTGCAGGGTATCGTTAACTTAACATATACTCTGCAAATGGTTCGCATGGAAGGGTTGTGATTTAGATGCAGTGCCGAATCCACAGCGAATTCACTGTGAATTTGCACCATATCCTGTGTGAATCTAGGCTGATTGCTAAAAAGTAAGGGACCCAAGATTGAGCACTAAGGCCCCTTTCACACTGGGGCGGTGAGCCGCGGTGACGGTAAAGCAGCGCTATATTTAGCGCTGCTTTACCGTCGTTTTTACCGCGGTTTTCGGCCGCTCGCGGTGCGGTTTTACCCCCCGCGAGTGGCCGAAAAAGGGTTAAACACCCCCCGCAGAGCGCCGCCGTAGCGGCGCTTTGCGGCGGTATTGCCGCGGTTTTACCGCGGTCTCCCATTCTTTTCAATGGGAAGGAGCGGTATAGGAGCGGTGAACACACCGCTCCTATCCCGCTCCAAAGATGCTGCTAGCAGGACTTTTTTTTTTCATCCTGCTAGCGCACCGCTCCAGTGTGAAAGCCCGCCGGCTTTCACACTGGAGTTAAAGGGGCAGGATTTTTTCATGCGGTGAACAGGCGCTATTTTTAGCGCTGCACCGCATGAAAAACGCCCCAGTGTGAAAGGGGCCTAAGGAACACCGATCTTGACTGGACCACCTGCAGACTGGAATCTGCCAGAATATACCAGAATCTGACATCTTCCCGATGGTCTACAAAGCACTAGAGGAGGTGGCTGCATTTGTTTTCTTTTTAGGCTTTTTTCCTCTCTGTTTTCACCTGATATCCTGATAGTAACCCACCTCCTGTATTATGCCCCCACTAAAGATGAAAGAGCAACAAATACACCTTTGGAGAGCAGCATGGTCAGTTTGGGGGGAAGGGTGTGTTAGATGTACTAGCAGATTTAGATAGACTAACAAATTGAAGCCACATTCCAGCTAATACTTTATAAGCAGTTACAGCAACAGTTTTTTTTCCTTTTGGGATAAAGGTTTTACATAAATAAATAAAAGCTGATCATTGTAAGCACCCCTGTTAAATGGTATGTTTCATCTCTGTAACTAATACATTCCATAGGAGAGCTTGTTCTTTTGAAAAACAACAGACTTACTGGCTGCATCAACAGGTGAAAATAGAAGAAAAAAAGCCTAAAAAACGAAAACGAATGCAACCATCACATCTAAGAAATAGGGATGGGCCCGGTGTTCTATTCGAACCCATGTTCGAATCGAACATCGGGCGTTCGCCCGTTCGGCGAGCCCAGAACTATTTGGGCCGCTCGCATCAAATTCGTGTGATGCGAGCGGCCCGCAATGCATTGCGCCAGTCGCAGTGCAATGCTGGCTGATGATTGGCCAAGCATGCACTGTGACCCCGCATGCTTGGCCAATCACAGCGCCGGCAGCGAGGAGAGCCATAATTGGCTACAGGCAGGATGCCTGTAGTCAATTATAGCTCAGGGGCTTTAGTACACGCCCCACTGTATAAGAGGCCGCCGTGGCGGCCTCGCATATTGTGTTTTAGTGTCAGCGTGTCAGTGTGCTGCTGACTGCTGACAATATGTGCTTTATTTCTGGGGATTTGTGTGTGCGTGCTGTTAGTACAGCATTGCAGTATCACATCTGGGGGGTGTCTATAGGTTGCCTGTGAAGGGGGGCAGGTTTCCTGTGCTTAGAACTGTCCCTGCAAAAAGTGTAATTTTTGCAGGAAAAAAGCTATTTAAAAGCACTCGCGGCTAATGAATTGATGGCTCCCGAACTGTCATTCATTGATAAAAAAAAAAAAAAAAAGCGTGGGGGTCCCCCCAAATTCAATAACCAGGCCCTTCAGGTCTGGGATGGATATTAAGGGGGACCCCAGCCAAAAAAAATGGCGTAGGGTCCCCCTCAAAATCCACACCAGACCCTTATCCGAGCACGCAACCTGGCAGGCCGCAGGAAAAGAGGGGGGACGAGAGCGCCCCCCCCTCCCGCCTGAACCGTACCAGGCCACATGCCCTCAACATTGGGAGGATGCTTTGGGGTCTGAGACCCCCAAAGCACCTTGTCCCCATGTTGATGAGGACAAGGGCCTCATCCCACACAACCGTGCCCGGTGGTTGTGGGGGTCTGCGGGTGGGGGGCTTATCGGAATCTGGAAGCCCCCTTTAACAAGGGGACCCCCAGATCCGGCCCCCCCCTGTGTGAAATGGTAAGGAGGTACAAAAGTACCCCTACCATTTCACCAAAAAAGTGTCAAAAATTGTAAATCCTCCTCCGATCCGCTTCTTCTTGCGCTGGTCTTCTCGTCCTTCTCGTCCGGCATCTTCTTCCATGGCGTCGGCGTCGGTGTCGGTGTCTCTTCTTGGGTCACTCCTCGCAATGGGAGGCTCCCGCTGTGTGAGGCTTCGCTGCCTCTGACAGGTCTTTTATAATGGAGGGCACCTGGTGACCCCGCCCCCTCTGACGCACGGGGACGTCATGGGGAATTCCCTATGGCTTTCCCCATGACGTCAGAGGGGGGCGGGGTCACCAGGTGCCCTCCGTTATAAAAGACCTGTCAGACGGAGCAAAGCCTCACAGAGCGGGAGCCTCCCATTGCGATTAGCGGCCCGACAGAAGAACAGATGCCGACGCCATGGAAGAAGATGCCGGACGAGAAGGACGAGAAGACCAGTGCAAGAAGAAGCGGATCAGAGGAAGAAGAAAATGGAAGAAGATGGAAGAAGATAACGGAAGGAGAAGATGAAGAAACCGAAGGATGAATAAAGAAGAAAGAAGATTTTAATAAAGGAATTATCAAAGACTGTCTCCTGTCATTTTTACAATTTTTTACACTTTTTTGGTGAAATGGTAGGGGTACTTTTGTACCCCCTTACCATTTCACACAGGGGGGCTGGGATCTGGGGGTCCCCTTGTTAAAGGGGGCTTCCAGATTCCGATAAGCCCCCCACCCGCAGACCCCCACAACCACCGGGCACGGTTGTGGGGATGAGGCCCTTGTCCTCATCAACATGGGGACAAGGTGCTTTGGGGGTCTCAGACCCCCAAAGCATCCTCCCAATGTTGAGGGCATGTGGCCTGGTACGGTTCAGGCGGGAGGGGGGGCGCCCTCGTCCCCCCCTCTTTTCCTGCGGCCTGCCAGGTTGCGTGCTCGGATAAGGGTCTGCTATGGATTTTGAGGGGGACCCCACGCCATTTTTTTTGGCTGGGTTTCCCCTTAAAATCCATCCCAGACCTCAAGGGTCTGGGATGGATTTTGAGGGGGACCCTACGCCATTTTTTTTTTTTTGGCTGGGGTTCCCCTTATTATCCATCCCAGACCTGAAGGGCCTGCTTTTTTTTTTTATTTTTTTTTATTTTTTATCAATGACTTTTTTTTTATGAATGACTTTCAATGAATGACTGTTCTGTGTGTTACGGGAGCCGACAATACACATTAGCTGCGAGTTATTTTAAATAGCTTTTTTCCTGCAAAAATTACACTTTTTGCAGGGACAGTTCTAAGCACAGGAAACATGCGCCCCTTTACATGCATACTATAGACTCTTTTTTTGAACACTTTTAACGTTTCAATTTAAGCATTAATAAAATCACTGCTCCTGAAAAAACGGCCGTTTAAAAAAAAAAAAATTTGCATTGATACATGTCCCCTGGGGCAGAACCCAGGTCCCCAAACACTTTTTATGACAATAACATGCATATTAGCCTTTAAAATTAGCACTTTTGATTTCGAACGTTCGCATCCATTATAACTAATATAATGTAAATATACATTTTTTTTTTTTTAACTTATCTAATTAACCTTGTTTTGTACATTTTGCTGAATGGCTTTTATATTGAAAAAAAAATGTATTAAAAAAAAATTTATTAATTTCAGTTTTTAAAAATGTTACCATACTTTGTAACAGGTATGATTCAGCAATGTCACTATCGAGAAGTCAGTCCAGAGCAATGATGTGCAGCTGACACTCATGAGAGTGCATGTAGACACAAGTTGTTGAATGAGACTGGTAGAAATCAACAGTACTGAGATTCAAGAAAGGAAGAAATAAGGGTGAAAACATATTACAGAAAAATCAAACTTAACTATTGTTAATGGTACACGGACTTAAGCAAACTACATGTCATCTGGTTGAAGTTTACATCCACTTTAACACTGAACATCAGACACTTTTTTTATTGGGTATGCAGGGCTGTAAAATGCTTTAGTTGAATCTTCAATGCTTTAGTTGCATCAGCATGACAGTAAAAATGTTTATACCTAAGCAGAAGAATGTTATATGTATTCTGGTAGCATTGCATAGTGTTGCTGGATGTGCCAATGGGTTGTTAAGTTATGCCCTGCACACACGATCGGAAATTCGGCCAGCAAAAGACCGATGAGAGCTTTTGGTCGGAAAATACGACAGTGTGTATGCTCTATCGGACTTTTGCTGGCGGAATCCCTGCCAGCAAAAGATTGAGAGCAGGTTCTCTATCGGTCGCAAAAAGTTACGATCGGAAATTCCGATCGTCTGTAGCAATTCCGATGCGCACAATTCCTACGCATGCTCGGAAACAATTTGACACATGCTTGGAAGCATTGAACTTAATTTTCTTGGCTCGTCGTAGTGTTGTACGTCACTGCGTTCTTGACGGTCGAAAGCTCAGAGAACTTTTGTGTGACCGTGTGTATGGAAGCCAAGCTTGAGCGGAATTCCATCGGAAAAACCATCCAAGATATTTCGGACGGAAATTCCGCTCGTGTGTACGCGGCATTAGAGGTTCTTTCACGTTCCTTGCTCTTTTAGGTCTCATTGAAGGTACATTTAAAAGCAGAGATTAGATTAGATTAAATTTGCTAATTAACAATCTAATATTAATAAGTAACCTAAGATCCATGTTTAATTAAAGTATACATATACAGTAGACATGTGCATTCGTTTTCGTCCGAATGCATTTTCGTCTGAATTTCGGGTGTTTTCGTTATCGTTTTAACAAACGATAACGAACGTGTAGAATCCGAAAACCGAAAGATCCGACATAAACAAATGCTTTATTTTAGTTTTCATTGCGACAACAGTTCGCTATAGATAGGATTCGACATGACGCTGACAATAGCGATCTGTGTCCATCGAACCTGTGGTCGAATGTGCCTAACCTTAGCTCTATTAGTCCACGATGATTCTACATAAAGATAAAAGATTTGACATAGAGAGAAAAGATTTGACATAGAGAGAACAGATTCGACATTATAGAGACAATAGCAAAAAAGGTCAAATGTGCCTAATCTAACTCTATTAGTCCAAGATTATTCGACATAGAGAGAAAAGATTCAACATGAAGATTCGACGAAGCAGTCGCCGCGAGAGGACATTTATGGTCAAATGCTCCGCCCATAGGCTATAGAAGAATTCTAATGTTGGTTGACTAGTAATAATAATTAATAAATATAATTATTACTAGTGTCATACAACATTAGAATTCTACTATAGCTTGTTGATGGAGCATTCGACTGGAAATGTATGATTGCGGCATTGTACAGTTTAGCAGCTCCGTCAAATCTTCTTAGAACATTCGACAGACACCATAAGCCATCAATGACAGATTCGACCTTAATTATTTCGGATTTTCGGACGAATGCATTCTTTAATAAAACAAAATAAATAAAAACGAATTTCAGGAGTAACTAAATAAATACATTTTTCGGACGAAAATAAAATATTTCAGTGTACACATGTCTAATATACAGTACATGTACACTGATTCACTAAACCTGGCCATACACTTCAAATGGCACACATGTTAGCACAATCTGATGACCTTTAGGGTAAGCTCAAGTTCTAGTCTGTTCTGAGACTTTGTAGACCCAGTTGAGCTTAAGTAATGAGTATCAAGACAGGAAAGGATTAGCTTCCTATAGATTATAAACACACTTTGAATGTCCTCCCTTGTTATGTAATTTTGAACATTAAAGAAAAACTTTACACTGAAAACAAACAGAAGTTCACAGAAGGACTTCAGCCTGAGAAATGATTCCCGTGGGTCTCTGTAATGTGGGAATGGGATATATTTATATTCTACAAGTAGCTTATAGTTTCTAAATATGTGCAGAATGTTATACAATGCAAAACTACTCTCTGGGGTCTTCTGAGCATTACAGGATGGCATTTATATGAATTAGAAATCGGGATGCCACTTAACCCCTTTGCCTCCAAGGGATGTTTGTAAGCAGAACAGAGTTTGAGATAACAGTGGAATTGAATTCCACATTTTTAACCCACCGCTGCCATACTTCACCACTTTGTCCCCAAGTCTCTACACTAGTAGACCACATCGTCCACATTGGTTGCAATTTAAAGGATCGTACCGATATGGAGGTAATGGTTGTCCATGTTGCCCTCATATAAAAACCTCTTTGAATAAGGATTTCAAGGTATCCACATTCATTAACTGCAACACCAAGTTTTTGGAATATGTGATTACCTGTTAACAGTTTTCAGTTCAATATGTGGGTCACACGACCTGTGGGTTGGGTGACCACCTGTACAATATAACCAAAAAACATTCAACTAATATAGCAAGACATTAGAACCAATGTCATGATAAAGATGTTAGCAGTCTATGTATCCAGGGAGCTGAAAAGATGGTGTTATCTAGGAGGGAAGGTGACAAGTTTAGATTGTTGTACAAAAGAGAGGTGTATTGAATATTCCATCTCAATACTAGAAAGCCCATTGGCCTCAATTTCGAGTTTTCACATTTCTATGAGTAAACCATAGTATCATCTCTACTGGATGCTGGGGCATTTTCCTCTTTGTCCCCCCTCCCCTTTTTTTCCCTTTCTTCCCCCTTTTTTTTCTCTTCTCCCTTTATCCTCCCCCCCCCCTTTTTTTTCCTCTTCTCCCTTCCCCCCTCTTTTTGCCTCTCTTCTGTTTTCATATTGAATTTTCTATATTTATATATTCTTTACTTATGTACAGGGGGTCCCCGGGTTACAAACAAGATAGGGACTGTAGGTTTGTTCTTAAGTTGAATCTGTTTGTAAGTCGGAACAGGTACATTTTTTAAGTGTAGCTCCAGCCAAAAAATAAATTTTTACGTTTTTTAGATAACATAGAGAAGGGTTATCACCCCTGTAACATTTGTTTTGCTGTCTGTGCCCCTGTTCAGAAGATTTCACCTCACCTTCTGTCCCAATGACAATTGGATTTTGAACATTTTGGGTTGTTAGGGAAGGATGGACTGGTGATAAAGCATCAGTGAAGACACCTTTTTCCCATACTAACTCTTATAGGAGTGAATTTGCCTTCCTAGGGGTGGATTTCCTCTCACTTCCTGTTGTCTACCTCCGTTTGTAAGTAGGAGTAGTTTGTAAGTCGGATGTTTGTAAGTAGGGGACCCCTGTATATGTTTTTGAATACAATATCTATAAGGAGGAAGGAAAGAGTAGTATATATGTACATTTCCCAAGATTATGATTAGCAATGTAGCATACCTGGATGTTTTGGAAGGGGCATTTGTTACTGTGTATGCTGTATATGATGTTGTGTATTTCAATACGGGTTCTGCTTGTGTGTGCACACTCATACACATGGAGAGGGTGAGGTGTATTATAATGTTCCCTCATTGTGTATTTCTGTGCATATATATTTTACTACATACAAAGTTTTATATTGTGTGTGGATGATTTTTTGTTCTTTGTTTTTTTGTTTTGTTTTTTGCTCTCTTTATGTATATATTTCTAATGTGAAATTAATTGTGAAGATGAATTCATTAATTAATTGGAAATCTTTAAAGATACCACACACGATCAGGAGATTGTATTTGCCGTTCCGGCCTTTGGTTAGTTTTGCCTATCCCACTACTGAGATTGTGTGCCTGCACCTTTCCATCATTGGAGATCGTGACCTTGGACTTGGGTGTCCATACATGCTTGCTTGACTCACCGCCGCTGGCGTGTGTGTCCATGCCCTATGGTAAGAGTACCTACCCCTCTCCCCTGGCGGTGGAAGCACAGTCCTAAGTGTTTTAAAAGTACAGGAATATCATCCATGGGAATATCATCCATGCCTTTGGAATTTATCCGACACTCATGTGGAAGATTATACTTTGACATTCATCATTTGATGGACTTTGTATTGTGATAATGTGCATTTAGGTGGCATTTTATTATTCACAAATAATTCACTGATATAATGTTTATATATATATTCCTTGTTTTTCTAAACTTGGTTGGTACTTACTCACTTGATCCATAAGGTATTGACCTTATGGTACCTCATACTAGCACTAGATCTATTGATTAGTGCAGTTTACATTTTGCACAATAGATCGTTGTGTGTGTTCACTAATTACCCAGTTTATTTCTGCTAGTAAATTTACCTGCCTTTGCCAATTGATAGAGGATCAATTGATTCTACCCTAACTCTGTAAGTGCTGCACTTCTTTCTTCTGTCACTAGATGGCCGGGTATCTGGTGGCACTAGATAAGACAAGGGCATTGCAAGGACAGATTAGGAATAGATGGGGTATCTCAGCCAATGGGCAGGGATCTTCTTTGGTCCCTTGGCCTGCTGGGAGAACCTATTTATTTGGGTGAGGTCAGGTGACCGGGGTTCTGTGCCACCTGGACGGCTGTCTGGGTGGACGTGTATTGTACTACCCCAGGCTGCTAGGCCAGAGCCTGAGGCCTATTCCGGGGACATCTGGCTGCTAGGCTGTCTGAGGGCCTATCCAGAAGCAAGAGAGCATCATAGGATTGGGACTGCAGCTTGCAGTCCAACCAGAAGTGACGGTTCTGCCGGCCGGAGAACCCGTTGTGGTCAGATGTAGAAGAGAAGCTGTCACCACTAAGGGACCATCCACCTTGTTACCAGGGACCACAGTGAGTAGCTGAAGCAAGTAGCAGAGCAGTATTCTCGCCAACTGGGGAAAAGAAGAATTGGGAAACTTCAGCAGGTGTCAAGCAAGGGACCCGGCCAGCGGAGGTGACGCTTGCAGAGCAGATTTGTGTGTCAAGACAGGGACCGAGCAGGCCAGTGGGGTGACGCTTGAGGAGTATCTTGGATGCCAATCTAAGAAACCAACAGGGAAGCGGGAGTGACGCTTGAGGAAGATACTGAGAGAGAGAGGATTGGAAGCGTTCAGGAGATCCAGTGGTGGTGGATCAGCAAGTCTAGTGAGAGAGACTGGGAGCTCAGTTGAGTGAAGATCTACAATAGGAGATTGTGGAGGAAGTAAAGAGTTCATTGCAACCTTTGTTAGAAACTGTTCAAGATTGGCACCATAGGAGACAGCGTGTCTGCACATGCAGATGTGGTGTCCAGCTGGGTGCCTTTGCCTGCATGGCTGTCCACCTATAGAAGTCTTGGAGTCTGTCAATTAACATTGCAACTACTAAAGGATGTCCTGGCCCTAAACCCTCTTTCCCATAGTTCTGTTTAAGAGACAATAAATCTCTTTGAATTCAAGAAGTGTCTGGCGCTCATGATTCTACCTTGCATTACACCCATCATGCCTCATAACCCACTCTACACAGAAGGATGTCAGCTGTCCCAATAAAAGGTGAATATTTGGAGTGCGGCTATCCAGTGTTTTTGTTTCCATGTTCCTGTTGCAAACAGAGCTGGCACCAATTTCGTTGTGCAGACAGCTGATACTAGGAGGGGTGATTATCTTGGACCGATAAACTTTCATTACTTCACCACTGTGTCTTCCAGTTGGCAAGCCTATGAATAGACATCATGCTGTTCTAGGATCACATAAATTATGTGTATTATTTGTACAAGATCTGCCCCTTATTTATTGTAGTTTTTTCTCTAATACTCAGTGGCATTAAGGGGAGTGCAAGCAGTCTGCACTGGGAACCACCATTTACAGCTTCCCCTGTGCAATATGCAGAATGGAAGTAGTGTGCCAGTTAGTAGAGCGCATGCTGCATTCCAGCAACGTACTCTGATAGAAAAATGTGTCCAGTATCCAATTGGATGCTAGAAGTGGGTGCAGGCACCTCTAGGCTTTAAGTTTTACTGGATGCCCATTGGAAACCTCTAAACTCAATCTATCAGATGTGCTACACCCTCCCTCTTATACCTGGAAAGGAGAGGAGTGGGAGTGGTTTGAAGCACCGTTACCAAAGTGATGATGCACTTTGGAGCACAATGTTACCTTATTTGCATTTTCTGAGCTACTAGGATTCTTCTAACTTCTCTTGACATTCTCCCAACCCCCTTCTCTTTAACTATATGTACAGAGCAGGGAACACTAAACAATAAAAACAGCTTACATAGCTTGTACATTTCCTGATGCCTGGTGTTCCCATGTACCATTATGGTAAATACAGTCCTGTCAATAGGTCCATAAAAAAGAAAGGTCATTTGCAAAGTACAATGTCATGTCCGAAAAATGGCAAGAGAGCTTGTAGAGATCAACAACACGGTTAAAACATCATAATATATTTTATTGTAAACAATGCAATTAACAATACAAAGATGGAGGGTACCAAACCTTCAAACAGTACAACATTCAACAAAACATATAAATATATATATATATATATATATATATATATATATATATATGATGGGACTTGAATAGGGTTGTAGAAAAGCACTGTAACAAAAGGCATGGGTGGGGGGCACAATTTAAAGCTTACTGTGTAAAGGAGAAGATATAAGCTAAGCATTGTATTTGAGAGCAATCAGCAATATATCTATGCATGTTCAGACTATCCTCAGTCACCATCACTGTTCTGCGGGGTCACATACATGCCCTCTTGGGTGAGTCAAACATCATTTATATTTGTGGAGATGGGAGGGGAAGGAGATAAGCAGCATATAAAACTTCCAGAAATATTTTTGTCATATGATAGCAATCTTGAATGAAACAATAAAAGTCGATCCAGGTGAGTGAGTCCCTGGTTAACTCTTCAGATTTCAGTGTATGTACCGTGTACTCAAGCCAAGTTTTCTTTGTGATACTAGCTGAGCACTGTTTTTAATTGGTGAGTTCACCTGTAACCTAATGATGACACATTAGAGCAGTATATAAGTGATTGTGGTGACTAATTCCAATCGGTAAAGACTAAGTACTAACATTTGCGCGAAACGGGTCTACCTCTTTGTCCCTTGCGTTACTTGTCAACCACTTGTCATATGAAGCTTCAATAAAAGGATTTTTGGAAGTGCAGCCGTCCAGAATCATTTCCTTATGATAGCAATCTTGGTTTAGAGAGGGAGTTTTAACCCGGTCAATCAATGCTTAACTCTAGGATCCAACAGACATATGATCTTTGCTTGATCCACCAAAAACAGGCAAATTATTGATGTATGAATAAATGGGAATGAGATCTGAATATTAAATTTACACCACAAGATGTTTCTAAAATATTCTTATTATCAACTCGTTCCTCTAAAGGAATTGTTAGAATACCGATTACTAATAAGAATCTGGATATAAATTACTTTCTCGCTGGTATCGTACCCCTAAATTATTCCACTCAATTTATGCTCTTATTTCAGATTTCTGTTGGCGATGCGACAATCCTCAGGCGGTTGTATTACATGTTTTATGGACTTGTCCATGCATTCAAGATTTTTTGGACTCATGTTCATATCCTTACTCAAAGGTTTACTGATCATCCAATTCCTAAAGAACCCTGTTTTTTCCTTTTACACCATAATAACATTCCTCTCAAAAAATAAAAATAAATGATTATTATTCATTTGGTTAATGCAGCCCAATCCTGCCTCCCAGCTCTTTGGAAATCCTTATCGCCTCCCACTTTAAGACAATGGTTCAGTTGAATTCATGATATAGAACATATGGAAAATCTTACTAGTTTCATAAAAGGCACATCTATTAAATTTCATAATATATGGTCCAACTGTAAGGACTTCTCCCATTTAGATGACTACATCCAAATCCTGACCAACTCTTCCCCCTCCTATTCAGGGAGCACTCAATGAAAAAATAGGTTTACATCCTTAGACACATATATGATATCTTCATATATTAGGATCAATTATATTTTTCCTGGTTGGATCAGGAGTTCCAATTTCTAACATCAACCCCCCCCATCCCTTACCTTTTTTCATAAAAAGTAATTTTATTTATGTAGCGGCGACACTTTTGCAAGGTGCCCGCTATGTGGAAATTTAGTTTTTCTCCTCAGAACAGTAGTGGGGTTCTGATGGTTAATTGTGCAGGTTTAACTTTGGCATCAGTTTGGCTGGGCTGTACTAGGGTTCTGCCTGGTCATGGGTACAGTTAGGTGCACATGACAGG
Organism: Lithobates sylvaticus; assembly: GCA_028564925.1. NCBI lineage: Eukaryota > Metazoa > Chordata > Amphibia > Anura > Ranidae > Lithobates > Lithobates sylvaticus. The sequence goes on along the minus strand of CM053029.1, from coordinate 108,386,725 downwards.
TCTAGGATCAGGCCTGGTTGGACGTTTTGAGTATCAACATTCCCTGGAGCCAATCAGTGGTTGCATCTGGCCCCGCTGGGGAGTCTGGGGAAGGGTACTTAAGGTGCTGAAGTCACATGTTCTGGGTTCAGCCATAGCTGCCTGTTCCTGGAGCAAGGGGTCCCGGCCTGAGAGTGTTTGCCATCCCACAACATGGTTCTTTTGACTAGCCCCAAAGACCCACTTGGTCTGGGGCAAAGGATCCATCTGTTCCCGAGTCTCAGAACCGGCTGGTCCGAGGCGCAGTAACCGAGAGAGGATTCAAGGCGTCCGGGTGCGCTCTCAAATTGGAGGGGCATCACAGCTCGTGTAAGCAACCGGGGGAGGACTCTTCGGAGGAGGGCCAACAAGCTGGCATCCCAAGAAGAGCCTGGTTGCTGGGTTGTTAAGGACATTAACGAATCCACAGTTTTGCAGTACTGCCAAGGAGACAGAAAACGTTTCAGGTACTGAGAAAAGGTTCCTATTTCATTCTCGGTTGAGACTTTATTCATGGTCAGAGACTTTGCAAGTTCCGGATCAAAGTGCTGACTGTCATAATCTCTGGCTATAGATTGTTCAGCTTTGAAGCGCCCAGCTGCGAGTGGCTACTCTCTGGGTTTGTGAGCACTCTCTAATTGTCAGCAGTTCAAGGTACCTCAGTTTCTTCACCCTTGCCCTCTGTTCCCATACGAGACTGTGTTTGTTGGATGTTACCCCTGCAAATAAAAACCTTTCTAAAGGACTTTTATGGTGTAAGCGTCCGACGTTGTTGGGTACTAATCCTGGGAACCCCTAGACATGGAAGAATAAGCCAAGTGGAGGTAACTTGTAAGCCCAAAAGTCAAGGCCGCCCCATTGAGGGTTATGGCCGCTACATTTATTTATGTTATTATATTACTTCATTGTTCATTGTGTACTCACAAGTCATGTTGTGTTGATTATGATATCACATATATTACTATTGTTTGTCACAAATACCTCTTATATGTTATCTTGATTTGTAATATCTCATATTTCCTAAATAAAAAGAAGTTGCAAAAAAAACAGGCAAATTAGAAAACTGACATGTCCATGGGTTCCCTAACCAGTATTTTTTTTGCATAGAGTAGGTAGAGTAGGTAAGTTAAGTTAAATATGACCCTATTTTGGAGAATTTCCCTTGATTACTGTCACTGTGACACTTAGACAAGAAACAGGGTAGCGAGCAACGCCAAGAACAGGAAAGCAAATAAAGCAAAAAAAAAAACACTTTAATATTCCAATCCTTCCTAAGTCTAGAATAAATGTTTTCAATTCCCCATTAATGATAATGAGGGCTCCTATCACTTCCTGCCCTGACAGAGATGGGACATTTAAAAAAAAAAAAAAAATAGGATACTGACAACAATAAATACATGACCAGAGTTCTAAGTTTTCCCCTACACTATTCAAAATGTAATAACATGTTTGACTGGAGCTGTCAGGTGATATGAAATACTTTCATCATATACCAGCTGAAGCCTCCCTGGGGTATACAAATCAGAAGTTTTCTGCATACTCTAGATACCTATTTCACTATATTATTGCGGAACATGCAGTCTTATAAGGTCAGGAACATGCACTTGTTGAGCTGGCAGTGAGAGATGGGCATTTTCTGTGTAGAGTAAGACACACAAACCGAATGCTGCTGGGTTATGCTCTCCCCTCCTGGAATGTTACCATCTTTGACCTGCCCATGGGGAATGCCTGTTAAAACCTCACCAAGACTGCAAACATCTAAACAGAAACAAAGAACAGAATGTCTGATAGGAGTCCCAATGTGGAAAACAAGACTTTTTAGCGCTACAGGCACGTAGCTCAGTGTCTGCAATTGCTCATTCTGCCTTTACCAAACTGCATTTTGACATGATACAAAAAACTGCTATAACACTTGACCTAAGCCCATTTAGTCTAGGAGAACACAAACAATTTTAGAAGTGCGATCACGCTTCTAAAATCACAAGTGATTAATCTGTAGTAGGAGCGCAGTGGTGATCTTGGAGGTGTGTTTGGGGTCGTTATGTTGGAATACTGCCCTGTGGCCCAGTCTCCGAAGGGAGGGGATCATGTTCTGCTTCAGTATGTCACAGTACATGTTGGCATTCATGGTTCCCTCAATGAACTGTAGCCCCCCAGTGCCGGCAGCACTCATGCAGCCCCAGACCATGACACTCCCACCACCATGCTTGACTGTAGGCAAGACACACTTGTCTTTGTACTCCTCACCTGGTTTCCGCCACACACACTTGACACCATCTGAACCAAATACGTTTATCTTGGTCTTATCAGACCACAGGACATGGTTCCAGTAATCCATGACCTTAGTCTGCTTGTCTTCAGCAAACTGTTTGCTTCCTTCTGGGACGACAGCCATGCAGACCAATTTTATGCAGTGTGCAGCGTATGGTCTGAGCACTGACAGGCTGACCCCCCACCCCTTCAACCTCTGCAGCAATGCTAGCAGCACTCATACGTCTATTTCCGAAAGACAACCTCTGGATATGACGCTGAGCATGTGCACTCAACTTCTTGGGTCATCCATGGCGAGGCCTGTTCTGAGTGGAACCTGTCCTGTTAAACCTCTGTATGGTCTTGGCCACCAAGCTGCAGCTCAGTTTCAGGGTCTTGGCAATCTCCTTATAGCCTAGGCCATCTTTATGTAGAGCAACAGATCTTTTTTTTCAGATCCTCAGAGAGTTCTTTGCCATGAGGTGCCATATTGAACTTCCAGTGACCAGTATAAGAGAGTGAGAGTGATAACATCAAATTTAACACACCTGCTCCCCATTAACATCTGAGACCTTGTAACACTAACGAGTCACATGACATCGTGGAGGGAAAATAGCTAATTGGGCCCAAGTTGGACATTTTCACTTAGGGGTGTACTCACTTTTGTTGCCAGCGGTTTAGACATTAATGGCTGTGTGTTGAGCTATTTTGAGGGGACAGCAAATTTACACTGTTATACAAGCTGTACAGTCACTACTTTACATTGTAGCAAAGTATATTTTTTTTCAGTGTTGTCACATGAAAAGATAGAATAAAATATTTACAAAGATGTGAGGGGTGTACTCACTTTTGTGAGATACTGTATATATATATATATATATATATATATATATATATATATATATATATATACACTGTATCTACAGTATGGATAAGCAGCATTTTCTCCCTAGGAGAAAGGAGGAGGTGTGTTTCTTTGCTTGCTCTGACAGCAGACCTGATGAAACTGTTTTATCTTCAGGACACTCACTAGCATCCCCTTTGGCTGACACCTGTCTACTGACTCTACTAGCTAAAGGGATGGGCCTCACAGGACAGGCCCCATGACACAGATCTGTACTCACTGTAGGCAGATCCTACCTGGTGTGTCTCTCTTCCAGCTTTGCAGGACATCTGGTTTGCAGCTTTACTCAGATTCAGGCCCTCAGGCCGACCACCTGAGGCCACCTGGCAGCCTGTGAAAAAGGGGAGCACACGCCCCCTCCCTCCAGGACCCTGCTCTCCAGCCACAGCCCCTGAGCACATGTGCCCTTGGCATGTATACAGTCACCCAGCATGCATTGAGGCCAGGGGCGGTGCGTCCATAAAGGGCGCAGGAGCGCCGCCCCCCCCTCTCCTGTCACTCTCTATATACCATAGATAGATTCATGCATTGCATGAATCTATCTATGGTCGCTGCTGACACCCCCTATTCAGGTGTCCGGCCCCTTTTCGGTCACCGGGCGCCTGAATTACAGCGGTGGGGGTGTTTTTTGGAAACACCTGATTAGCGCCGTAGGCGCTAATAGGCGTCCAAAAAGGTGACAAGCGGGCGCAACGCTGTGCGTTCCTTGTCACTCAGCACTGATGTTAGCAAACCGAAGGAGTTCGGTTTGCTAACATTGTACTGCCCCTTAGCCAATCAGGAGCACAGGTCTGTGTGACCTGTGCCCTGATTGGCTGAAACGACAGATGCTGTGATTGGGCGCCTATCAGGCGTCCAATCATAGCAGAGGATGAGAGGATGAGAGGAGGAGCCGGCAGGAGAGGAAATGGAGGACACGATGCCGCCGTCACCCGAGACAAGGTAAGTGCAGGGCGGGGGCGGGCTCCAAGACATGTCATCTTGCAGGTAACAGTAACAGGTGTATTTACTGTGGTTGCTGGGAAGAGCGGAGGAAGGGAAGGGGAGGGGAGGAGAGGAGAGGAGAGGAGATAGTATAACAGTTTTTTTTATTTTTTTAAATACAAAGTGACAATCCCACCGATCTATCAATCGTGCTACTGTTCCTGCACACACACACAGTCCACCCTTGTCACAGCGCACAGATGGTGTGGTCAATAATGAAGCCTTTACATGTAAACAAGAAGTGGATGCAAAGAGGCTGGAGGAGATCTGCAGCAAAGGATGCAAAAGGGTGCATCCTTTGCACTGCCCAACTGCCCTGTGGCAGTTGGAATACTGGATTGGATGGGTAGGGCAGTCCTCCATCAGCATGTTAACAAAAGTGCCACTTGTTTCAGTGTGGTGCAAATTTAAAATAAAAAAAAATAAAAAACTGTTTGCAATTCTTTTCTTTTTTATGCGTAGGGCAGCCTATTGAAATTAATGGCCCATTCATGCTGTCACACCTGCATAGGTGCAAACTAAGCCTTAAGAGGTGCCAACATGGCGCTCCTGCGTTTTGATGGGCAAAGTGGCTGCGTTTTGATGGGCACAGTAGCTGCATTTTTATGGGCAAAGTGGCTGCGTTTTGATGGGCACAGTGGCTGCGTTTTGATGGGCACAGTGGCTGCATTTTGATGGGCACAGTGGCTGCATTTGATGGGCTTTTTTTCAGAATTTTTCAGTTTATTTGCGCCCCCCCCAAAAATTTTGAGCACCAGCCGCCACTGATTGAGGCATATTCCTCTGCCAATGGCCAGGGTTGTAACTATGCCTATGCTCTCAATTATTAGGTTTCCTCCCACTGTCCAATATGCCCTGTCCTATTGGACCAGGGTGAAACATTCAGACAATGAGCAACATGAGCAGCATCTGAACACCATGAGCAGATCCTATCAATGGATCCCTGTTCCCTGGTAGGCAGAGAGCATCTAAATTTACCTAAAATACACAAAGAATCCTGCAAGCCACAAAGAACCATATGCACAGTAAATATAAGAGGAAAAAAAGAAAAAGCTGCTGGCCTTAAACACGTCTCACAAATCGCACAAACATAAATCAGTAAATACTACACTGCGCTATAAAAATGATCTCATCATGTAAATAGATAAAAACGGTATTGGATCTATATAAAATACAGCAGCTAAAATCATAATTCATTAAATGAGGAAAGTGCTGTGCTAGGTATTATGCACTACACACAGTAATAAGATACCAAATGCATAACATAAAACCACACAAATATTAATCAATAGTGAAGTGCCAGCCCCCTGAAATCTCTACTTTGAGACAGACAAAGGGACTGAGGACACACATTCCCCAGTCCCTTTCTCAGCAATAAAGATGAATGAACAGGAGCCAGAGACTCCTGTCCATTCATAAACTGAGCAGCTTACTCTGCTCAGTAATCACAGGACACAGGAGCGAACTCGCTTGCTGTGTCCATTAACTAGTTCCCCCCCGCAGCCGGCGGGAGAGGAGGGGAGCCGGATGCGGGGGACGAGGGGGTCTGGAGGAGAACAAGGTGGGTGCGGACATGGAGAGGGCCAGAGGTGAACGGAGTGGAGAAGGACATGGAGGGGGCCGGAGTTGAACGGGGTGGAGAAGGACATGGAGGGGGCCTGGAAGTGAACGGGGTGGAGAAGGACATGGAGGGGGCCGGAGGAGGAGCGCACAGAGCAGCTGAGGATGATCGGTGAGGCTGGAGGGACAGCTGCGGGAGGGAGAGAAGGGAAAGCGTCTGTCAGCTAAAAATCTATACAAAGGAGATCGGTGATCACAACTGATCCCCACAGCACTGATCATTCCCATAGATCGGGAGGCGCTTACGGGTGGGCGGGAGCCGCCGCAGAAATGCAGGAGTCTCCCGCACCTTCCGGGAGACTTGAGATGTCTGCATATGGACCGGTCGTCCGTTTTTCATCCATCAGTTGACGGATGAAAAACGGACATCAATACACCTCTATGGAAAAACTGATGTAAATGGATGATCATCCATTTACATCAGTTTACATCCGTATCCGTCATTTTCCATTTTTTTAAACTGATCAAAGCTCTATTTTTCTTTAAAAAAACAGATCTGGCAAAAAATGGATGTAAACTGACAAATGGTCAGTTTTTCATCCATTTTTGCATTGGTAGTGGATGTAAAAAAAACTAATGAAAAACTAATGAGCGCTGATGAAAACCCGATGAATACTTTATCTTTTTTGAGGTGACGGAACTGATGAAATGAACGGTCCACATGTGTGAAAGGGGCCTACACTTTCAATAACTTAGACAAGCATACATGAACAATATACTGTAGCTAACACATATGAATGGCAAGGTTTTTTAGTTTCAGTCTTTTAGCTCTTCAAAACAGGGTAGCTGAATTTTAATGACTTATGATGCATATACTAAAATACTTTGGTATTTTCATTTAAAATAATGACTTCATGTGCACATGTAAAACACATTGAATGAAATTACAGTTAAACAGAAACATGAAAATGCATCTCCTCACCTAAACGCTAAAGGATTTCAGTTAAAACAGCATAATACATTAATTCAAATGTAAACCTCATGTAAGGGAATTCAGTACAGATAAAGAAAATTGCTTCTCCTCCGAGACTTAGATGCATGTAAGCTATGTTGTTGCCTGTAGCTGTAGCTAATTACCCCAGAAACGTAATGTTGGGATAAGAAGGAACAGTTGAAAGGTTAAATTGTACTATTCTAGGCAATGTTTTCCAAGCATTACAAGTCACCCTAAGTTGGGTTTTCTTGAGTTATCTGTAGATGCTGTTTTTTCCGTCACTGACCCGGGGTTTGCAACATTCCTCCTATCAGATATAACCCAAATTCTGGTGCCAAGCAGTGTACTGTTGTGTTTTACGCATATGTCTCTGTTTCCTATTAAGGCGTTTAGATACTTTTTAAAATAGAACTTCTCTTTACAAAGCTCCCACCCTGTCTGCAGGGTGCTTACCTGTTCTTGTTTCTTGCTCTTTTATAACATGAATGGAAAAGAGAACATAGTAGTTTTGTACTTTTTTCATTTATTTATTATGGTCAAGACTAAAAAATACATTTTAAAAATATATCCTTTTTGTATTTAGGAAAAGACCATGTTACACCGGTGATTCTTCCACTGCTCACACATTGTCAAAGCCATCAAAGTGCAGCTGACACCTTCCCTAGTCAGCATCATTTTCTTGCTAGGAGCTGCTTGTTATAAATTAGGTAACAGCAAAGTAGCAGCTCAAAGGTGCATGTAGTGTGGGAGTAGCGTCATGGGAGAAAATAAGTGGTGTCGTAGGTATCCTGGCGTTTGTGTAGAGCAGCTTTTCTCACCCAGGGGAGGTTCCTTGGGTAATAAGCAGCTTCTGCCTCTCAGATGAGTAACCATTGACACCAATCATCTTTTTTAACTATCTGTAAGATGGGATTCTTCCTAATGACCACAAATGCAAGGAGCACACTTTCTACTGGTCATCACACTAATGAACTGTGAGTTGTAGACATAGTAATTATTAGCAGTGATTCCCTGAACTCAGAGAGTTGTTTTAAGGGTTCATCAATGTTAAAAAGGTTGAGAAAGGCTGGTGTGGCATGTGCTGTTGTAGGAAGGCACTAATGTGCTTCCCCCTGAAAAGGAAGTGTAGTGAGTAGCATGATTGCATTAGATGACACACAGATTGTTTAAAAAAATAATAATTTAAATGGGTTCAAGTCTCTTTGCATAAGGCATTACGTGTTCAAAATTTCTTCAACATGTGGGACTCTTTTATTTAAACCTTGCCCTTAGAAACTCAACCATCTATAACACAATGTTTTCAATATACTCAATGGTATCTACTCAGACTCCTAGCCAATGATCCTCCAATTGACACTCCACACCCCTATTAAATTAAATTGCACTTATTAATCTAAAAATGTAGCTCTCCCAATCTTCTCGTTGCTTGCTGCTTACCAGACTGACCACCAACCACTTAAATGTTTATGTCAGGTCTCTTTCGACTTATACTAACATACTGTATATTGTCTTTTTAGATTTGACTTGTTGACCAAATGTTGTGGCCATTGTTCTTGTTAACTGCATTCTCATAATGAAAAAAAATATTGTTTAATTATTAACCAATTAAATATTAATGCATAAATCATCTGGTTATAATTAATACAGTTGGGGGGTGAATAACCTTTTGTTCTTTATTTCACAGCAGTAGGTTTATTTAGTTGTAATTGTGCACAGCAAAGGCCACCCCATTGGATTGTTGTCATTGAGACAAGATTTCCAACTCTTTACCTTCAGCTTTGCCTGAAGATGGTGAATGGATTCATCTTTAAACAGTGTGGTAACAGATCCCCATCAGCCATTGGAGTTGGAACACCATCAAGCTTCCTTCCCTCCTGTTCTAATCATTTTTAATAATAATTACTGTCATGGCTTTAATTGAGATGGGGATGGTTATTCAGATTACAGTTGAATTGAGTTGCTAAAGCTAGGTCTATTATTGTCGGTTACAATTTATTTGGTATTTTATTAGCATTATATTGGGTACCCTCTTAAAAAAAAAAACATTGTCTTTTCAAGCCCAAGAAACCTTGTTACGTGTTCTTTTATGGTTATCTTTCTTACCAGATTTCATTCAATGCTTTACTTGGTTCCTTTTTAGCCAAGCTCTCTATCATCTAGTTATACTTTTCTTTGGTCCCCAAGTTCTACTCTATAGAAACCATGGTTTGCGCAATGATGATGGCCAACAAGCCTGAAACAAGTGTGTGCTGTTTGGAATAAATTTTTATTGGTTTATATCTATGCCAGTAATAAAGTCTTTCATTTCAGAAGCCCCTTATTTAGAACAAGAATTGATTAGTTAATAACAGAATCTGTAGCTTTAAGAGCAACCTAGTAGAGCTATAGCCTCCCATTATCATTAACACTGTATAAACTATTCTCCCAGCTTAACACTATTATGAGAACAAGCAAGGTGAGAAACTGCATCTTTTAGAAGGATGGGAAAATTTCTCAGCAATGTCAAACCTTTCCTAGTTAACATCCAAGCTTTCCATGAGTCTCTGAGCTTACAAACTATTTTTTCTACCTTATATGGTTTATTTTAATCATGGAATAAGGAAAACAGACAGACTTATAAGGAAAATCAATTTTGCTGGATAAATAATGTCCCTGGATAGTGTCAAAGTGAAGCCTGCAAATTTGTTACCATGATTTCCATGGAGATGTCAGCGTGTGAGGAGACCTCATGCCCTGTACAGAAAACACCTCTGTTCACTGCATTCTTCCACAAACAGGAAGCAATTGCTCCAATTAGCAGCCTGTTCTGCTAAAAACTTTCTTCTGTAAAATGCAAAATACAGCAATAAATACAGTAGGTATCAACTGTTTGATTTACAGAGGCAGGAGCAAATTCTGAAAATGTCTTCAGGACATTTTATTCTCGAAAATTGTCTATCATTTTAAAATTTAGTAGTCAGACAATTAAAGCTGAAATCCAGCAATGATATATTTTGCATACTTACGTTGGGCTAGCATGGCACATACTATATGATATCTGATCAGCCTCTGTGGAAGCTTTAAATCATTGTAATAGCCCAAGCTATGGATGTGATCTTCCAGGTGCTGTGCCGAATAGTTGCCCTTCTGCATAGTAAAACTGGCTCAAAACCCACATGCTTGGTGTAGCTGCCAATCAGAGAGTCCCTTACATTGAGTCCCTTACATTCAGAGAGCACAAGGTGCTCTCTTATTGTCGCCCCCCTGTGGTTATTATGTAGAAGGGCAGCTACTTGGCACAGCACACCGGGAGAACGCAGCCATGGGCCCCTACAGTGGTCATCCTGTGACCCTAAACCCCTCTCCTGTTAAAGCTCTTCAGTATCAAATACTAAAAAGGCATCCCCTAGACTAAGCCTGAATTGTCAATGTGTGTGTGGAAATGAGCTTTTGTGATTGGCAGCCTCTGTACTATTCGGAAGATCCTTTCTATTTCCGGTGGCCCCTCCAGGGGTATTCGCTACATGTGCAAACCAATAAACTAGTTTATTATTTGGTCTGTTGCTCCCTCCATTGGTGCATGTTTTTTATTTTTATTTTAGAAAGATGAGCTAATCAGTCTGCTGCTTTTCTAAGTGTTACTTAACTTAAAAGCAGGGTTGCCAGAGAGGTCTGTGCTATGAGGCAGAGTTGCGTAAATGATAGAACTAGATAAACAGAATTCGAAATCCTTTGGTGAGTAAAAGTTCTCATATATATATATATATATATATATATATATATATATATATATATATATATATATATATATATGTATATATATATATTTATCAGTGTATTTAGCAGTTTGCACAGAGTTTAGTTTTTTGGTGCTCATTTTCCAACTTTAAAATATTGACAACTATAGCAAAGTCATTGGAAAGATGCCCATGCATGTAAGGTCCACTTGTTCAAATAAGCTTTTTGTTTCTTTTGGCCCCTTGCCTGTGTTTGTAGTTGGATCATAAGTATGACTTAAAATCTTGTAAAGAAAAGATTTCACCCAAAAACACACATATATACAGTATATACAATATATATATATATGGTATATGGACTTTAGTGTGAGATTTTTACCCGGCATGTGTAGTTCGTAAACCTCACAAATTAATGCAGGGAATCCCAGGTGATATAATTGACTAAAATTGGGCACAGGCAAGCTGCAATCCCTTTTCTAGCCACCCTTGCTGCATGCTTGGTTATGGTTCTGGGTGGAACTTTAAGCTAAAACCTATGCTGTTTTTTTTCTCCATTATACATGACAGTATATATATATATTTTCTTTTTTTTTAAATTGCATATGGTTAATATTCCAATTAGACACACATCTAGGCGTTCAGTCTGTGTGTCCAGAAAAGGACAGCCTCCTCCCCCTTTCAAAGCACCTTATCACAGTTTTGAGGGAGAGCAGCTTCTTCCCCACCTCTGTTGCCCCAAGAAGGAGGTGGGAGTAATATGGGGCAAACTTGTTGTGGAATCTGAAAGCACCCATTATAATGAGAGGGGCTTGGATATCCACTCCCTCCCTAAGCAATAAATACATGGGTAAATGTGCACTCCCACGAAGAGTTAAAAGCATATAAACACACCAGGAAAACGTGCTTTTATAGAAATAAAACACAAACATACTAAAAATATATTTAATTTGTGTCCCCTGATGTAAATCCATGCTAATCATGATGTCCAACGATATAAATCCATCATCAATTACAGTGTTTAGCAATGTATATCTATCATCAATTAAACAACCTGACACCGCTGATGTGTACAGGTCACACTCATGCAGTGTTACCAACCTACCAGACTAAAATTTACTGACACAACATCCAAAATTTACTGGGCAAGTTTTTACTGGCATTTCCAAAAGTTACAAAATTACAGGTTTAAGTGCAAATGTCAATATTTAGGCTACAAACAAGTACAATATGCAATTAGCAATTTGATTTATGGTAGCTTGTAAGGCAAAAAACATATTTCCCAATTTATTTTTGATATAGTAAGTAGCTCAGGGACAGGAGGAAATTAGAATGGACAGGCACACACACATGAAATTGACTCTTACAGTGACACTGACAGCAGTGTGAATCAGCACAGATGATGATGACACCTCATTAACACGTCCCCTCTTGCGTCACTGTGACAGCCTCTCTCCACCCCAGGTGTTCTCTTCAGTCCACTCAAGTCGAAACAGCACTGACCATCCTGCTCCTTGCTTGCCTTGCTTCTGTCCTGCAGACCCGCACACTCGGCTCCGGCCGCTCTTCTCGGCTTGACTCCCTTGCACTATGACATCACACGACATGCTCAGGTGCCGCCTCTGCCAGACCTGACCCCTGCCTGTGCGGCCCAAACACACTGTTGCAGGTGCTCCTTTCACCACCCACATGAAGGCCCAGAAACACCCATAGTAACCCTAGGACCCACCCACATCAACTCCCAGAACTGCTACAAGTGAATCCCATAGCCTGCCCTGAAACTACAGAGGCTCAAAGCATGATGGGACATGTAGTATTAGGACTGGTAAAGCAAGGAAACAGGAAGTCAGAGAACTTTGAAATTCAGCCAGGAGTGACATCACAGAAACAGAAACCTGCTTTATACAGCTAAAGTAGGTAAGTCACACACAAACTGACAGTGGGGTTGTGATTCATTTACATGCACAGTGCATCTGTTGTTTTGGGGTGGAAAAGCTGTAGTTCTCCTTTAAGGTAGACCCTACACCATATTTTTTTCTTTTGACAGTGAACATTTATTTAACAAAAAACACAGCTGTTAAAATGGAAACATCCAAATAAATAAAGCAGATTGAGGTGCTGCTGCTTGTAAGTCAAGCAAATTGTAACAGAAAAGAATCTACATCCAAATACATATCTGTTGCCGTTGTGTGCTATCACTGAGACTGTCTGTGAAAATCGTAGTGTCCTGTAACATCACATACCAATTTAAGGCACCCTCCAAGCATTTTATTTAAAGGATATGTGCATTTGCAACGTTACCCTTAACCACTTCCATACCGGGCCATTGTAAAATAACGCCGGCAGAAACATCTCCTTCCTCCGAGATGTCATATAACGTTCTCTGGTTCTCACAGCTCTTACAGGCCCCCAGGAGCCCACAGCATGGCGATCAGGGATGAGGCGTGTCCCTCGAACACAGCCCATCCCCGATCAGGGTAAAGAGCCAATCAAATTGGCTTTTTCCCACTTGACCGGCTGTGTTCACAGCCGGTCACAAATGTCAACAAACAGCTGTAGTGCCATTTCCGGGTTCTCCTCCTCAGTGTGTGAGGAGGAGACCTGGAAGAAAAATGTAATACAGTACATCGATCTGCTCTCCCATTGAACAACAAATAAAGAGTACCTGTCACAGCCCATCAGAGTACCTGTCACCAGCCCATCAGAGTACCCGAGTACCTATCTCCAGCTCATCAGAGTACCCTAGTACCTTTCACCAGCCCATCAGAGTACCCGAGTACCTGTCACCAGCATTAGAGTACCCGAGTACCTGTCATCAGCCCATCAGAGTACCCGAGTACCTGTCATCAGCCCATCAGAGTACCCGAGTACCTGTCACCAGCCCATCAGAGTAACTGAGTACCTGTCACCAGCCCATCAGAGTACCCGAGTACCTGTTACCAGCCCATCAGAGTCCCCGAGTACCTGTCACCAGCTCAACAGAGTACCCGAGTACCTGTCACCAGCCCATCCGAGTACCCGAGTACCTGTCACCAGCCCATGCCTCATAGAATATACGTTGGGTTGTTTGCTTTTCAAAATAGGGTCATTTTGGGGGTGTTTCCATTGTCCTGGTGCTGCAGGACCTTCAAAAGTATGATAGGTTGTCAGGATACTAAATGTGTCATTTATGCTCCTAGAACGCCTGATGGTGCTCCCTGCATGTTGGGCATCTCTATGTGGCCTGGCTGTGTAAAATTCTCACAAATGTGGTATCGCCATACTCTGGTCAAGTAGCAGAATGTATTTTGGGGTGTAATTTTTGTACATGCTATGTGTCAGAAAATTTTTATAAATTTACAACTTTGTGTGAGAAAAAATACATTTTTAATTTTCTTTCCACATTTTCCAAAATATTGTGGAAGAAAATGACCTGTTCAAAAGACTCAGTATGCATAGTAGAATATACATTGGGGTGTTTGCTTTCCAAAATGTGGTCATTCTGTGGGTAATTCCACTGTCCTGGTGCTCCAGGACCTTCAAAAGTGTGATCGGTAGGAATGAAATTAGATGTGTAATTTAAGCTCTTAGAACGATTGATAGTGCTCCCTGAATGTTAGGCCTCTGCATGTGGCGAGGCTGTGTAAGGCCTCATGCACACGAGACGCTGTTAAACGCACGTTCAGAGGCAGTTGGACACTTTTTTCAACTGCACCTGAACGCATGCAATGTTATCCTATGTGTCCATGTACACAGTCTATTTTTTTCCCGTTTTTATGCAGTTGCGTTTAACCTCGTTTTTCCAGCAAAAAAATGCGTTCAGACACTTTGCTTTTCTGCTTTTCAGACGCAAAACGCAGCTAAACGCGGCTAAACGCAGGCATAGGCGTTTAGCCGCGTTTGCGTTTATAAGCCTTTTTAAAGGAACCCAATTTTTTGGAGCAGAAAACTCAGAAATATGATGGTAAACCATAAAAAATACTAGAAAAAATTGTTTAAAATGTCGTAATTAGTTTAGATAGTTCATAGAGCATATATACTCACTGATGCATACATGTTTGTGAAATATCCAACGGACATTCGTTGTGCCATCAACGGATGGGTCCAATATCGACGAGCTCTGATTCTGGACCTCTCATGCAAATTTGCGACGACATTGCTGCCGCATCAAGAGCAACATCAGGAGCATTTCCTGACATATATTCAATATGTTATCCATTTCCAAAAAAAAACACAGAAAGAGAGGCAAATGCAAGTGTAAAACTGCTCTCTCTGCTGCTGCTGCTCACTCTGATAAAATTGGCAGAAATAGTTAATAATACATGCTTTCTGAGCTTGGGGAGGGTCTATATGATGTTATCTTTACAAATGCTTATAGACGCAAACGCGTCTAAACGCGTCTAAACGCGGCATGAAAACACAGCAAAACGCGCGTTTTTAAACGCAGGTTTCTGCTTTGCATCTGCGTCTCGTGTGCATGGGGCCTAAAAGTCTCACACATGTGGTATCGCCATACTCAGGAGGAGTAGCAGAATGTATTTTGGCGTGTACTTTGGAGTATGCTTATGGTGTGTGTGAGAAAAAACTTTTGTGTAAAAAAAAAAGAAAAAAAAAAAGAGATTTATTTCTTCATTTTCCCAAGAATTGTGGGAAAAAATTACAACTTAAAAAAAACTCATCATGCCTCTTACTAAATACTTTGGGCTATCTACTATTCAAAAAGGGGTAATTTGGTGGGTATTTGTACTGTCCTGAAATTTCAGGGCCTCATAAATGAGATAGGCCGTCAGTACACCAGGTGTGATCAATCTTTAATGATTTGCACCATAGCTTGTAGACCAGTAGTCTCAAACTAGCAGCCCTCCAGCTGTTGCGAAACTACAATTCCCATCATGCCTCTGCCTGATGGAGTCATGCTTGTAACTGTCAGCCTTGCAATGCCTCATGGGACTTCGCCCCATGGGAGTTTTGCAACAGCTGGAGGGCCGCCAGTTTGAGACCCCTGTTGTAGACTCTATAACTTTCACACAGACCAAATAATATACAATAATTTGGGTTATTTTTACCAAAGATATGTAGCAGTATACATTTTGGTCCAAATTTATGAACAAAAATTACTTATTTGCAAATTTTTATAATAGAAACCAAAAAAAAGTGTTTTTTTTTTTCAAACTTTTCGCTCTTTTTTACTTATATCGCAAAAAATAAAAAACCCAGTGGTAATTAAATACCACCAAAAGAAAGCTCTATTTGTGTGAAAAAAATGATAAAACATTTGTTTAGGTACTGTGTTGCATGACCGAGCAATTTATGTCATTCAAAGTGTGAGAGTGCTGAAAGCTAAAAACTGGTCTGGGCAGGAAGGATGTATAAGTGCCCTGTATTGAAGTGGTTAAAGCTGCATCAAAAGACCCGCTCCCCGCTATACAGTATTTTCGTTTTTATTTTTTTCATTGGTACATGTCCCCCATGAAAGTGCCAAGCTCCCCATGCCCCTTTGTTCCAAAAATAGCTTGCCTTTTAGCCTTAAAAATGGGCAGAAAAAAAATAACAAGATTTGCCTCCCATAGACTTCAATGGAGTTCAACGCTAAATTTTGCAGACTTCACAATGGGTTCACCCAACCTACTGCAAACCTAACCAGGGTAGATCTGCTCATTCCTTCTGGACTTGTTTCTGGAAAGTGTGAACACAACCTTTTTGTGTATTTTGTGCGCTGTCCATTCCCCTATTATGAAATTAAAATTTGCTAATTTCTACAGAGTGTTATTAGCTCCTTTGCTGTGATCTGTGATTAAACTTGCAGGGTTTTCCCTGAAGAATTAAACTATAGAGTATTACTTGTTGATAATTTCTCCTGTAGAGCAGTTCTACCTTGACGATTGATGTTATATGACTATCTCACACTTAGGATCTCTCTAGAGAGCCGTCATTTGGATTGAATAGAGCATTCACTGCTTACACGAACAGGCTCAGTCCGGACATAGCAATACTTTTGAGAGTATTGCTCCTGACTCAGAATCCGTCTCTGCACTCCTGCTACTTCCAATCTTTCAGCTATATTGAACTTTTTAAAAGCTAAGTTCACCTCTTGTAAAAAAAGAAAAAAAAGAAATAAACAAAATAAATGCACCTGATTTTGAAGGTAAAAAATGTGCATTTATTTTTTTGTAAACTGCAGCCTGCAAAGCAGGGATGGGACAAGGGGTGGGCGGGAGGAGCGTCTGCTCTGGGGGGCAATGGTTTACTGAGGGCGCCTCTCTTCTGTTGATTTTGACAAGCAAGTTACTGCTGGGTGTAGGATCCCCTAACCTTGCACATCATGAGCGGGGAGGGGCAGTTTGGAATCTTTGCCCTGTGCGCTGGAAGACATTGTCCCGGCAATGCTGCAAAGCACTGCACCCGCAATCAGTGGATCATGGGTGCATTGTCAGGCTCCTGCAGGCACTTAGTACAGGAGTACCTCCCTTACAGGCAGACAATTGCTGAAGATCAGGTCCATGAACTTTCTTAAGGCATGGTCGATCATACTTTCTGTCCAACAAAGTCCTCTGAATCTACAGAATGCCAACTGAAGTCATAAAACAATTTTGAGTCTGATCTGAATATCCTGCATGCTTTTAAAGTCAGGTTCAGGCACTGAAAATTTGTACATATTTGATCTTAAAAAAAAAATGTTTCTGGTCCTAATTCCCTAATCTGGACATCAATGCCCCAGTTAAATTAAATTATGTAATTGTGATACGAGTGGGTACTGAAAAGGTTGGATGCTTTACCCCGTTCGCTGCCATAGCTGTTTTGAAACTTATGCGCTATCCATAGATAATAAATAAATGATATTCATGTATAACTTATTGTACATTCAATCTTTAAAGTCCAACAGTGCTATTCCATTTCTAAATAAAAAAAATCCATAAAGTGCAAGAAATGTTCCAATAAATATAACATGTGCATTGTTCTGTGCTAATATGTAGGAGTGCAAAGTCCCATGCAACAATAGAGTGTAATAAAGAACAGTCCTGACTGCCAATTATTTCAGTGAATGGTATACTCCAGATATATTCCAGATAGGATTATGTTGTGAATGGTCACCACGCCGTTCTCCACTGCAAACCAAGGGGATTAGCCTCTTACCTCCTACCATCCTTGGACAGACCATCTCCCCAAGAACCAAGGCCAAGAGCCTCGGAGTCATTTTTGATTCAGAAATGTCAATGGAGGCACAAATAGGATCGGTAGTTAGCGGATCTCACCATCTCCTTCGCCTTCTACGCAGACTCATCCCCTTCATTCCAAATGAGGACAAAGCAGTGGTAGTTGGAACAGTCATTAATTCACGACTGGACTACGCAAACTCCCTCTACATAGGGTTACCCCAATATCAACTTGCACGCTTACAACTTATCCAAAACACGGCGGCAAGGCTGATAACAGGAAAAAAAACCTGGGAATCCATCTCCCCTTCCCTGAGGAGCCTACATTGGCTAACCGTAAAGAATCGGGTCATTTTCAAGACCCTCTGCCTCACCCACAAATGCACCCATGGAGACGCGCCTCAATACCTTCTCGAGAAAATAAAACGCTATACACCCAATCGCAGTCTTCGATCGTCCGACCAAAACCTCCTCCTCATCCCCAAGTCCCGCTACAAATCAAAAGGGGAACGAAGATTCGCTGTCCAAGGACCACGGCTATGGAATGCACTACCAACCTACATCCGCATGGAAGAAAACCATCAGGTCTTCAGGAAAAAACTCAAGACCCACCTCTTCTAAGAAGCTTGACAACAAAGCACTAATTACAGCGCCTTGAGGCGATTCGGTTCGCATTGTAGCGCTATACAAATTATTCATTCATTCATTCATTCAGAAAGTCTGACCCTTGCAAGTCAGAAAGCACCATTAGCAAACAAGCCACCCTCAGGCATAAAACAGTACTTCACTGATATCTATATTAATATGGATGGACTCTCCAGGTCTCCTCAATCACCAGTCCCATAAGCGAGGCATCATGCACACAAAAAGAGGAAGGGACAACTCATTGCCCAACATCCATAAAATCTGGGTTTTATTAATAAAGTAATATATTTCCAAGAATAAAGATAAAATCAGGCATTCAAAATATCACAGTGTCTGGCGGCCCTGCGGACGTACTGATGTCTACTCCTACCACCCGACCTACGTTTTGTCCTTATGGACATCGTTTATGGGGCAACTGAGGTAGATGATGCTGTACATCATCCAGCCAGGAAATTAGAAGCTCACAGTGTGTAGTGAAAGCGGAGTGAGCAATTTTAATATAGGAGGGTAGACTGTACAACTGTGCAAGATTGAAGGTAATGCTGGAGTTAAGCTTTCAATTAGATCAAAATAGTTATTTTTTACACTCTTACAAAAGGAGATATTCATTGATAATCTTATATCAAAACCATCAAGAAATACAACTTCAATGACATCATAGGTACCTTTGTAATGGGATTTGTACTGTAACCGTATATTGTTGTAACATCTCAGATATCATGTAATCTAACTGTAATACTCTACAAAGTACATTTTGTAGGAAAGTGTATAGTCTTGCAGTTATGTTCTCATTCTTTCTATTCATGTGTCAGTGTACAAAGTTATTGAAGAATCAGACCACTAAACACAAACTGACACTTTGTATTTCCAGAAATCTGTTTCTATATCTGAGCGTTTAATCCAATCATTCTGCATTTTCAATTTGTTATGCGGCATTTCACACTGGGAAAATAAGCAGTCGTGTTCACTGCGGTTCCTCCTAACAGTGGTGCCTGTTCCTAAGTGCAGAGGAGTTATGTAAATGAAGGTTGTTTAAATAAACGAGGCTAGCTATGGTATAATGAGCCTATTTAATGGGCTTTACACTCGATGTAGAACCCTTCATACAGTGTTAAGATATCCTATGACTTATGTAATATATTACGGATTCTTTCGTAACATAGTTATATCTCATTGGTTCCCTATACACATTGCAAAGAACTTTTACCACCAAACATCTTGAACGTTTTATATTTATACAAAGGCAAATTGTGTTTTAACAAACTTTTTAAATTAAAGTAAAAAACCCACAAAAGCCTAAATACATGGTTGAAATGTATACATATGAAATGCTTGACCTGACAAAAGATTTTTAAGGTCTCATTTACACTTGTGGTGCCCTTAGAAAAACCTGTGGTGGATTGATTTTCAGAGGGCTTTTGACAAGCATTATGTTGCCTCCTCGCCACCAGTTTTAACCCCTAAAAACCCACACCACCATGCTGCAACCGCCCATTAATTTGAATAGTTCACATTCAGAGGGCGCTACTGTTCTGGAGTGGCGATATCAGTCTCCTGACCCTGATATCATTGAGCCACTCTGGGGAGATCTCAAACGTGCAGTTCATGCAAGACAGCCCAAGAATTTACAGGAACTGGAGGCTTTTTGCCAAGAGGAATGGGCAGCTTTACCATCTGAGAAGATAAAGGGCCTCATCCACAAATACCACAAAAGACTTCAAGCTGTCATTGATGTTAAAGGGGGCAATACAAGGTATTAAGAACTGGGGTATGTAAACTTTTGACCAGGGTAATCTGGGTAGTTTCTGCTGTCATTATGATTTAAAAAGTTTAAACACAGTTTATTGATAATACATGGCTTCAGCCAAACACTGACCATGAGTGAAAGAAAAGTTTTTATGTTATCATTCATATTCTCTGAAAAATGGCCAAGAAACCATAAATTCTGCAAGGGTATGTAAACTTATGAGTACAAATAAATATATACAGTGCCTTGCGAAAGTATTCGGCCCCCTTGAACTTTTCAACCTTTTGCCACATTTCAGGCTTCAAACATAAAGATATAAAATTTAAATTTTTTGTGAAGAATCACCAACAAGTGGGACACAATTGTGAAGTGGAACGAAATCTATTGGATATTTTAAACTTTTTTAGCAAATAAAAAACTGAAAAGTGGTGCGTGCAAAATTATTCGGCCCCTTTACTTTCAGTGCAGCAAACTCACTCCAGAAGTTCAGCGAGGATCTCTGAATGATCCAATGTTGTCCTAAATGACTGATGGTGATAAATAGAATCCACCTGTGTGTAATCAAGTCTCTGTATAAATGCACCTGCTCTGTGATAGTCTCAGGGTTCTGTTGAAAGCGCAGAGAGCATCATGAAGACCAAGGAACACACCAGGCAGGTCCGTAATACTGTTGTGGAGAAGTTTAAAGCCGGATTTGGATACAAAAAGATTTCCCAAGCTTTAAACATCCCAAGGAGCACTGTGCAAGCGATCATTTTGAAATGGAAGGAGTATCAGACCACTGCAAATCTACCAAGACCTGGCTGTCCCTCTAAACTTTCAGCTCAGACAAGGAGAAGACTGATCAGAGATGCAGCCAAGAGGCCCATGATCACTCTGGATGAACTGCAGAGAACTACAGCTCAGGTGGGAGAGTCTGTCCATAGGACAACAATCAGTCGTACACTGCACAAATCTGGCCTTTATGGAAGAGTGGCAAGAAGAAAGCCATTTCTCAAAGATATCCATAAAAAGTCTCGTCTAAAGTTTGCCACAAGCCACCTGGGAGACACACCAAACATGTGGAAGAAGGTGCTCTGGTCCGATGAAAACAAAATCGAACTTTTTGGCCACAATGCAAAACGATATGTTTGGCGTAAAAGCAACACAGCTCATCACCCTCAACACACCATCCCCACTGTCAAACATGGTGGTGGCAGCATCATGGTTTGGGCCTGCTTTTCTTCAGCAGGGACAGGGAAGATGGTTAAAATTGAGGGGAAGATGGATGCAGCCAAATACAGGACCATTCTGGATGAAAACCTGTTGGAGTCTGCAAAAGACCTGAAAGTGGGACGGAGATTTATCTTCCAACAAGACAATGATCCCAAACATACAGCAAAATCTATAAAGGAATGGTTCACAAATAAACGTATGCAGGTGTTAGAATGGCCAAGTCAAAGTCCAGACCTGAATCCAATCGAGAATCTGTGGAAAGAGCTGAAAACTGCTGTTCACAAACGCTCTCCATCCAACCTCACTGAGCTCGAGCTGTTTTGCAAGGAAGAATGGGCAAGAATTTCAGTCTCTCGATGTGCAAAACTGATAGAGACATACCCCAAGCGACTTGCAGCTGTAATCGCAGCAAAAGGTGGCTCTACAAAGTATTAACGCAAGGGGGGCCGAATAATTTTGCACGCCCCACTTTTCATTTTTTTTTAGTTAAAAAAGTTTCAACAATCCAATAGATTTCGTTCCACTTCACACTTGTGTCCCACTTGTTGGTGATTCTTCGCAAAAAATTAAAATTTTATATCTTTATGTTTGAAGCCTGAAATGTGGCAAAAGGTTGAAAAGTTCAAGGGGGCCGAATACTTTCGCAAGGCACTGTATATATATATATGAATATCTGCTAGCAACAATAGAAATATACAATCCTCAACACAATAAAGAGGGGCCTCTGATGACGCACATTGGCTGGGAAACACATTAGCTGGAGCCGTCCACGTGATGGCGTTTTGAATGTGATTGTACAAGCTGCGTTTTTATTGCAATGCTGGCTGGTTTTCGTTACTGCTAGTGAACTGTTTTTAGCTGCTGCATTCATTTTAACAAAATTACCACACTATGATACCTTATTTCTGTTGTATGGTGGTTTCATTTGGTAAAATGAGCGGCATAGTGTCACCTAAAGAACTTTGAGGAGAAGATCCCTACCATAGGAAATGGTGATTATTTTCCATAGCATCCATCCATCCGTCCCTGTAGAATGTGTTAGCTGCACATTATATGGCAGCACATGCTTTTTTGGTGTGTGCACTGCATGTGGGGAAGGCAGCCTGGATCATGAGTGTAGATTATCTCTTTCATCATGGGTGTCTATTTTCACTATCTTACACAGTGATTATTAATTACTACACTAAAAGAGCATTTTTCTTCGATTTTATCGCTTATTATCGTTTGATGTAACATCACATGACTCTGAGGAGGTGACACCATTTGAGAACGGTTGTTGATGACTACACCAATACTCAACTGTATAATGTGTGTTTGCTGTGTTCTTGATTGAGACAGCACCTGTTTCTGGTGAGTTGCCATTTCTCCTGGTTTTTACACATGAGAAAATTATATTTTGGAAAGATTTATGGAGAGTCTATGGATTATTGGACTTTTCAAATTATTTAGTTAATTTCTTCGTCTTAATTTTCTTTCATTTATTCATTTTTTTGTGAGCGCTGAAATTTTTTGGTATTTTTTTTTTTTGTTCCAACATGACTGTATCCTTGTGTACATACAAAGGTCCTTAAAGACATGGCTTGACGAGTTTGTTGTGGAAGAACTCACACAGCCTGCACAGAACCCTGAACTTAACCCTATGGAACAAATTTGGAATGAATTGGAATGTCCATGGTGGGCCAAGTCTTCTCATCAATTCCTGATTAGGGATGAGCTCAGGTGTTTTCGCATGGTCCACGTGCAGAGCCCGCCAGGAAGTGGGCGCAGCGCTGCACTAATCACAGGCAGTGAGACATTGCCCGATCTCTGCAGCCACACATCGGGACAATGTCTCACTGCCTGTGATTAGCGCATCGCTGCGCCGACTTCCTGGCGGGCTCTGCACGTGGACCATGCGAACACGCCTGAGCTCATCCTTATTCCTGATCTCACAAATAATAATTTGGCTGAATAAACACACATTCCCAAAGACAGGCTCTAAAATCTTATAGATAGATAGATAGACAAACACAGATTCCCGTCTGTACAGATGTACACGGGAGTGGTATTCAAAGTGAAAGCATTCACTGTAATTTCATATAGTATGTTAAACATCTTACCCCTTGTTAATTAAAAAAAATAATACATTGAGGTTTAACAGTTTGCAACAGGCAATAAAAAAATATGGATCTTTGTGCCGGGGTGGATTGTCCCTGGGGAAAGTAGATCTGTAACATATTATTTATGGGGTAACATACAAATCTGCTTCAGTGACTGACGGATAAAAAATCGCACAGTTTAAACTGGTCCTGAGACTCTAATTAAGAATCAATAGAACATTCAATTCTGAATTTTTTTTATTTTTTTTAATCCTTGAAAACATCCTGCCAATATATAGGGATACCTGTGCTTGCGGTGGAAGGTGAAGGCCAGTCATGCAATCAGTAATCATGCCAAAAATCCAGAGAACTCGCTGCAAAATCGTCACTTGTTCAAGAAAATGTCCTTTCCATAATCAGAGCCCGGGTCAACCTCCTTTTCAAACAATCTTCCTTGTAAAAATAATTGGCCGTACACTCATGTATATAGCACTTAGACGTTACCTTTGATTAATGTAGTTACTGACTTGGAAAATAAAACATCAAGCATTTCCCTTGTGGCTAAAGGGAATTCCCAGATTTGAAAGGTTCAGATGAATATTAGATGACTCCAAACACAATTATGAACACTTGAGTTAAATTTCCTGTTATCCTTTGCAAGTGAGTACATTCTGATATCAGTGTATTCTCATTTTTTATTTTGTTTCAGGATGTGACCAAAATGCAGTTTTATATTTCTTACAGGGTAATGAATAGAATGGTTTCTGGGTGTAGGTAGAGTGTGACATGGGAATGCTGACTTCCCAAATTAAAGTATACTTTTCATTTCAACCAGAACTCCAGGAATTAGAAAATAATCAGCTTCTGCACAGTGCACCCACCTCCCCCTGCACTGCAATGGCTAAATACTCATTTAGTCTATGGGGTGTACGAATAAGGTGCTTGTTTAATCTAGGCGTGCAGGAGGCCTGGCTCCAGCAGGTTCCCTCCATCCATTCAACCAGCGCTGCCGTCTTTTTAACCACTTACAGACCGAAAGATTTTCCACCTTATTGACCAGGCCATTATTTGCGATATGGCACTGCGTCACTTTAACTGCGCGGTCGTGCTACACTGTACCCAAACAAAATTGACATCCTTTTTTACCCACAAATAGAGCTTTCTTTTGGTGGTATTTGATCACCTCTGCATTTTTTATTTTTTGCGTGATAAAAGGCGCCAATTTTGAAAAAAAAAATATTTTATTATTATAATATATTTTTTACTTTTTTCTATAATAAATATCCCCCCCAAAAAATAAAAAAAACGAATTTCTTCATCAGTTTAGGCCAATATGTATTCTTCTACATATTTTTGGTTAAAAAAAATCACAATAAGCGTACGTTGATTGGTTTGCACAAAATTTATGGTGACAACAAAATAAGGGATATATTTATGGCATTTTTATTAATTATTTTTTATTTATTTACTAGTAATGCTGGTGATCTGGGACTTTTAGCGGGACTGCAACATTGCAGCGGACAGATACAGATTGAACACTTTTTGACATTCATACAGCGATCAGAGCTAAAAATAGCCACTGATTACTGTATAAATGTCACTGGCAGGGAAGGGGTTAACACCAAAAGGCAATCAAGGGGTTAAGTGTTCCCTAGGGAGCTGTTTCTAACTGTATGGGGGCTGGGCTGACTGGAAGAGGAGAGAGAACACTGTTCCTAATCACTAGGAACAGCAGATCTCTCTCTAACTCCCCCTTTCAGAACGGGGATCTGTCTGGTTACATTGACAGATCCCCCTTCTGGCTCTCATTCCCACTGTACATCGGGCACGTGCAAACGCCTGCTAGGCCTCCTTAAAGGAGCCAACGTACACCTACGGCAATTTGCGTAGCATGCCAACCTGCCACCGTATAACGATGGCGGCTGGTCGGCAAGTGGTTAAAGTGATACTAAAGTCTCGTTTAAAAATAAAAATAAAAACAAACATGTTATACTTACCTGCTCTGTGCAGTGGTTTTGCACAGAGCAGCCCAGATCCTCCTCTTCTGGGTCCCTCTTCTGTGCTTCTGGCGCCTCTCTCCTTTTGAGTGCTCCCACAGCAAGCAGCTTGCTATGGGGGCACTGGAACCGAGCAGCAGCTCCCTGTGTCCATTTAGCCCTCTCTCTCCTCATTGGCTAACTGACTTTGATTGACAGCAGTGAGAGCCAATGGCACTTCACTGCTGTCTCAGCAGATGAGGAGGGAGAGTTCCTCGTGCAACATCGCCGGATAAAGATGGGGCTCATGTAAGTATTAGGGGTGCTGAGAGAGGCTGCTGCACATAGAAGGCTTTTTATCTTAAAGCATAGAATGCATTAAGATAAAAAAAAATGCACTTTTTGGTTAAGTTCTATTGGCAGATAGCATGTCTTTTTTTAATGCACAATAAAAAAATTGTGGAGAATAATACTTGGCTATGTGTTTTACTTGTTACATTTAAAAAAAATACAATGTAAAATTGACAAGGAACACCAACATAGTTGTATCTTTGATCTTAAAAACTACGGGATAATGGTGTTGTGGTAACATTCCCAAAAAAAAAAGAAAAAAAAAAAGCATAATAATATTATTCTTGATATCACTAGAAAAAAAATGTGCGCTGCATTTCGAGATTTCATAATTTGCCACGTCACGAATGTCAATTCTCCATTACGAACGCTATTTTACAAGACCGACCGCTTCTGGCTCGTCCTTGCTTCCGTGTTTGTACTTTGGACTTTTGACCGACGGACTTGTGTACACACGCTCGAAAATTTTTAAAACCTGCCATCCAACAATTGTCCGATGGAGCATACAAACGGTCGATTTTCTGCCAACAGCCTGTCATCACACAATTCCCGTCGGAAAATTTGATCATGTGTACGCAGCTTTAGAGTGGCCAGCTTAAGGAACACCAGTGCAATATTTATGCTGTCTAATCAGCATCTTGATATGCCACACCTGTGAGGTGGATGGATTGTTTCCTATGCGTTGCAGCAGGCTGTGATAAAATTCAGAAATGCTGCATTATATCGCAGCACACTACGCCATAAATTCTGTACATTTCAAATAATGTTTGTGCAAAAAAAGAGAGCCGTTAAAGGAGGACTGTTGCAGTGGTAAAGCACTGCAGCAGGTCTCCATTGTGTGTGAATTCACACTTGAGGTGGAGTCAAATTCAGTTACAGTAGAACTATAGGCAAAACTATTTTTTTTTAAATTTTGGATAGCATAAGGGAGAATTATAACCCCTGTTGGTTTATTTTTTTGCCATCTGTGCCCCATTGGGGAGATTTACCTTCACTTCCTGTCCAATAGCCAAAATAGGAAGTGAGAGGAAAACCTTGCAAATTAGGGGGATCCCTTGGGGAACCCCCAGGCCACCACAACTAGTGTCCCCATTGGAAGATTTCCACTCTATTACTTTTCTTGGGACAACCCAAAATTTGTGATACTCTTTTACTTTTTAATGCTAATGGTGAACAGGACAAATAGAGGGGGTGAATCTCCTTAACAGGGCCTCAGACAGCAATAAAAATTGACAGGTGTTATAATTCCTCTCCACTCTATCCAAAACTAAATACAAAGTTGTGCCTTTGGCTATACTTTAACGTGTTTCCAAAGCCTCAAGGTTTTTCACCCTAATGCCCTGTACACATGATAGGATTTCCCGACAACAAAATCCATGGGATTTTTTTTCGACGGATGTTGGCTCAAATTTGTCTTGCATACACACAGTCACACAAAGTTGGTCGCAAATCCCGAACATCAGGAACGCGGTGACGTACAACACGTACGACGAGCCGAGAAAGAAAAAATGAAGTTCAATAGCCAGTGCTGCTCTTCTGCTTGATTCCGAGCATGCGTGGCACTTTGTGCATCAGAATACACACGGATTCTGTTGTCAGAAAATTTGAGAACCAGATCTCAAATTTTGTGTGACAGAAATTCCTATGGAAAATGTGTGATGGAGCCTACACACGGTCGGAATTTCCGACAACAAGGTCCTATCACACATTTTCCATCGGAAAATCCTATCGTGTGTACGGGAATGATGTATTCTATGCTTTAAGTTGAAAAACCTTCTGTGCTACAGCTCCCCCTGAGCCTGATCCAATCCAGCTGCTGTCTATCTCCTCATTGGACAGATTGATAGCAGCAAGAGCCGTTGGCTCCTGATGCTGTCAAGCAAATTCTGTGACATGAGGGTTGGGAGCAGGCCGAGTCCTGCTGTCTGTGTCAATGGACAAAGCAGCGGGACTCGAAAGTGAGCCTGCACGGGTGCCCCCAAGGAAATTATCTTTCCGTGGGGGTACACAATGAAGGGGAGGGACATGGAGAGTCAGTGGGGGACCCCAGAAGAAGAGGATTGGAGCTGCTCTGTGCAAAACAAGAAGGTAAGTATAGACATGTTTGTTATTTTTTAAAATCAAAGGTTTACAAGCACTTTAAGTGTAGTGTCAAGTGTTGTGTAAGCCTAGATTAAAGTGGTTGTAAACCCTTTACAACCACTTTAAACTACAGGCAAGCCTATAATTAGGCTTGCCTGTGGCTGCACTGGATATCTCCTAAACCTGCACGGTTTAGGAGATATCCCTGTATTTGCATGTGGCGACGTCATGCGGCACATGCGCACTTAAGCCAACTGAAGCAATGGCACGTACGTGCCGTTGCTTCAGTTGTACTGTGCCGTTCCTGGCGGCTCCCGCGCATGCACGGGAGTGGCGTCATTGTGGCTCCGGCCAATCACAGCGCCGGAGCTGCGATACCCGGAAGTAACCTCCGGGATAGATGTCACTGGCCGGAGGGGGAGACGAGGACGGCTGCGGGGGGCTTCATTCTTAATGAGCTAGTATGCTATGCATACTAACTCATTATGCCTTTATCTTGCAGGGTGTTGTTTTTTTGTTTGTTTTTTCCCCAGGAGGGTTTACAACCACTTTAACACAGAGCAGATGGTGGTTGGAGGAACAAAGTCAACCTCTTGACGGTGAGAGATAACTCCTTCAGGTAACGCGCCTCAGGTTACTCTGGCCCCTATGTAACATGGGCGATGAGTGTCCAGTTTGACTTTGGAGGCACTGACCTAGCCCACTGGTAAGACATAGAGCTATGCAGGAGTGTGCTTTGGGCACTAAAGGGTTAATAGACTGTGACCAGGAGGATGAGAGAGAGAAAGTGGCCTCAGGCCTGCATCCGTGCAGATGGTTAAAGTGTGAGCTTGGTGAGGGAACCAACTAAACGCCTGAAGCTCTGTCTGTAGGAGGAATGCTCAGCTGTGTGTGTTGGTCAGGTGTATGGTAAAGAGTAGCCTGCCTAGAAACAGGGAACACAAATAATTTAGGTATTATCGTAATTGGGCTGCAAAGGTGGAAATACACTTTAAATACAGCTGAGAAAATAAAGAACACACAGCAAATATGTTATATGTAGACATTGGTATAGTGGTAAAGAAAAACTTTCAATTAAAAAAAAATATATGTTTTGGTTGATTTACTAAAACTGGAGAGTGCAAAATGTGGTGTAGCTGTGCATGGCAGCCAATCAGTTACTAACTTCAGTTTGTTCAATTAAGCTTTGACAAAAAACTGAAAGCTGATTGGCTTCTATCC
This sequence comes from Lithobates sylvaticus, assembly GCA_028564925.1. Taxonomy (NCBI): domain Eukaryota; kingdom Metazoa; phylum Chordata; class Amphibia; order Anura; family Ranidae; genus Lithobates; species Lithobates sylvaticus. Next base: position 108,357,854 of record CM053029.1, on the reverse strand, counting down.
AGAGCTGCACCAGATTTTGCACTCTCATGTTTTAGTAAATCAACCCCAATGTGTTTATTTTTTATGGAACAGCATACTACATAGAACTATTCACATCAACCCTTCCCCCTTTAAGTAAGTGTACTCATAGACATGGCATGACAGTTTCTGTCTCTTTGATAAGGTGGTTCCACCTTCCTCCTAATCAATCCCATAGCTTCTGAAAATACTTTTAAGCTTGACCCTTTCCATCCAGCCTCAGAATCCCTTTAACTGGGTTTATACTCCCAGGGGGTGGATGAACTTCCCTATCATGTAACTACTGTGATTGACTGTCATAGTGGTCACGTGATTAGGAACCCATCCTGCTGGCTCCCAATCATGAAGAGAGACTTGAGCGCTGTATTAGCACAGAGACCTCAGCCATCCATGGACACATATGGTATGTGCAGCATGTGACCAATAAAGCCATGCGTTACATTGGTGGCAAAAGGTTAAATAAGTGTTCTGCAGAATTTTGCTAAGAGACTGTCCAGGAGCAGGTTGACTTGACCACCATCTAGTCTTTGGGAGCAGCTTCACAGTCTAAAGTCACCACCACACTACTATGTTGTTGGATTGTGGAACGAAAACTGGAGCATCGGGAGTAAACTTTTTGTTGGTTTTCCTTTTCATTTCATTGCTCCACACCTCTTTGATATAAGGAATACTTTGACTTTTTGGGACATAGTTACATAGTTACATAGTAGGTGAGGTTGAAAAAAGACACAAGTCCATCAAGTCCAACCTATGTGTGTGATTATATGTCAGTATTACATTGTATATCCCTGTATTTTTTGCGGGCGTTCAGGTGCTTACCTAATAGTTTCTTGAAACTATCGATGCTCCCCGCTGAGACCACTGCCTGTGGAAGGGAATTCTATATCCTTGCCGCTCTTACAGTAAAGAACCCTCTACGTACTTTAAAGTTAAACCTCTTTTCTTCTAATTTTAATAAGTGGCCATGTGTCTTGTTAAACTCCCTTCCGCGAAAAAGTATTGTGGGGTCACCAGTACGGTATTTCTAAATTGAAATCATATCCCCTCTAAAGCGTATCTTCTCAAGAGAGAATAAGTTCAGTGCTCGCAACCTTTTCTCATAACTAATATCCTCCAGACCCTTTATTAGCTTAGTTGCTCTTCTTTGTACTCCATTTCCAGTACATCCTTCCTGAGGACTGGTGCCCAGAACTGGACAGCATACTCTAGGTGCGGCCGGACCAGAGTCTTGTAGAGCAGGAGAATTATAGTTTTATCTCTGGAGTTGATCCCCTTTTTAATGCATGCCAATATTTTGTTTTCTTTGTTAGCAACAGCTTGGCATTGCATGCCATTGCTGAGCCTATCATCTACTAGAACCCCCAGGTCCTTTTCAATCCTAGATTCCCCCAGAGATTCTCCCCCCAGTGTATAGATTGCATTCATATTTTTGCCACCCAAATGCATTATTTTAAATTTTTCTACAGTAAACCTCATTTGCCATGTAGTTGCCCACGCCATTAATTTGTTCAGATCTTTTTGCAAGGTTTGAACATCCTGTGGAGAAGTTATTGCCCTGCTTAGCTTAGTATCTCATCCGCCAGGTCGCTTATGAATAAATAAATAGGATTGGTCCCAGGACAGAACCCTGGGGGACCCCACTTTCCACCCGGACCATTCAGAGTATTCCCCATTTATCACTACCCTCTGAACTCGCCCCTGTAGCCAGTTTTCAATCCATGTACTCACCCTTTGGTCTATGCCGACAGACCTTATTTTGAACAATAAACGTTTATGGGGAACTGTGCCAAATGCTTTTGCATAATCCAGCTACACTACGTGTATGGGCCTTCCTTTATCTAGATGGCAATTCACCTCCTCATAGAAGGTTAATAGATTGATTTGGCAAGAATGATTCTTCATGAATCCATGCTGATTACCGCTAATGATACCGTTCTCATTACTAAAATCTTGTATATAGTCCCTTATCATCCCCTCCAAGAACTTTCATACTATTGATGTTAGACTAACTGGTCTGTAATTCCCAGGGATGTATTTTGGGCCCTTTTTAAATATTAGCGCTACATTGGCTTTTCTCCAATCACCTGGTACCATTCCAGTTAGTAGACTGTCAGTAAAAATTAGGAACAATGGTCTGGCAATTACTTGACTGAGTTCCCTAAGTACCCTTGGATGCAAGCCATCTGGTCCCGGTGATTTATAAATGTTAAGTTTCCCAAGTCTAATTTTAATGCTGTCCTCTGTTAACCATGGAGGTGCTTCCTGTAATGTGTCATAAGGATAAACACTGCAGTTTGGTTACTTAAGCCCCCCGATTCCCTAGGGAAGACTGAGGAGAAGAATAAATTCAATACCTTTGCCATCTCCCCATCCTTTGTAACCAGGTGTCCTTCCTCATTCTTTATGGGGCCAATATGGTCTGTCCTCCCTTTTTTACTGTTTACATACTTAAAGAATTTCTTGGGATTTTTTTTGCTCTCTTCTGCTATGTGTCTTTCGTGTTCTATCTTAGCCACCCTAATTGCACCCTTACATTTCTTGTTGCATTCTTTATAAAGTCTGAATGCTGATGATGAACTTCAACCTTTTTTGAAGGCCTTCTCCTTTGCTTTTATATGCATTTTTACATTGGAGTTAAGCCATCCAGGACTTTTGTTTGCTCTTTTAAATGCATTACCCAATGGGATGCATTGGCTAATCCCCTTATTTAATATGCTCTTAAAACAAACCCATCTCTCCTCCATGTTCTTTGTTCCTAAGATTTTATCCCAATTCATTCCTTCTAACAAGGTTTGTAGTTTAGGGAAGTTGGCTCTTTTGAAATTCAGTGTCTTTGTATTCCCCTTATGTTTTCTATTTGTGTGATTTACCAATTTGCCAATTGACCTGTGATCGCTGTTTCCTAAATTACCCCATATTTCCACATCCGTGATCAGGTCTGTATTGTTGGTAATCAGTAGATCCAGTAACACTTTATTTCTAGTTGGTGCGTCTACCATCAGTTCCATGAAATTGTCCTGTAAGACATTTAGGAACTGGCAAGCCTTAGACAAATGCGTGGTTCCCTCCGCCCCGTCTATGTCTGGATAATTAGAATCCACAATTATGATAACACTTCCCATCCTTGCTGCTAATCCAACTTGTGATTGGAGATCCATCTCCCCCTCTTCCCTCAGGTTAGGGGGCCTATAGCATACTCCCAGTAATATTTTTCCCTTAGCTTCATCCCTTTGGAGCTCTACCCATAAGGATTCCACCTCCTCCCTAGCTCCCTAAGTGATGTCATCTCTCACATTAACTTGTACATTATTCTTGATATATAAGCATACCCCTCCCCCTTAGGGGTTGAGTTGTAAGTGCCTATATAACCCTATAATTTATTACTTACTTGTGTCTTAGTAAGCCATTTAGTAAGAAGGAGGCAGACATCTCCTTTGTCCCTTTAATAAATAGTGCTGTATGTAAAAGACATATAGCCCTCCCTACAATAGTATTTCTCAACTAGAGTTCCGCAGCACCCTGGGTGCCTTCTGTGTTCTCCCAGGGTGTCGCGAACATGGGACACAGTTTGCAGTGAATTAGCATCATAAATTGTCATGATGCAGGCGAGTAAATTATATGGTGGGGGCCTCTGAAAGTGGGACCTGCCTATTCCTGCAACAACACTGGCGAGCAATGGCGATCTGATTATCTTTTATGGGTTTTTGCACCCCTTAAACTGAACTATTGTCACGGATGGCTCTCAATATCACAGTTATTAATCTGAAGGTTTATTTCCCACTGGGTCTTATACTGGCCATACACGGTTCAAATTTCGAAAGAATTTTAAAGTCGTATCTAAGAATTTTCATACAAATTTCGCACCATTAGTGGGCTGCAGCAACAGCCGATTTTCGTGCAGAAATCAAATTTGAGGAATCGGACATGTTGGAAATTTTTTGAAAAACAATTGATTTTCTAATCAATGATGGGAGAATCGTGCGAGAAATTTAATAAGAAAATAAAATTTACGGAGAGAAAAGAAGATTCCCGGCCACGAAAATTATTTTCTGTAGCAACATGAGTGAAATTGAAGGCTTGGTCGGCCGAATTTCGATAATCAATGGTGGCATCATCGGATCACAAAAAAAAAAAACTTTCTGATTTTGAAAAGAAAATGTGTTCGAAATTTGACCATGTAAGGCCTGCATAAGGCCACCTGTGCTCTGTAAGAACAGGTGTATGTAGCTATGTACACTTTACAATAAATAAAAAGTTACTAACTGCCCTGCTTTGGCCAATTATAACTATAGTTAAACTTAATATTTTGTAACAGAGGAGTGAGTACTGCATGTGTTTTGTCTGGTAATGAAAACACCATAATTATTGAAACGGCATTGGGCGGTGTCATCTGTCAGGTCTCGACCAGGAAAATCAGTCTAAATGACTGTGAAGTTCAGTGCACAATTGTACACAACACACAGAAACAGCCTACAGGCGTAATCTGTGTGCCTGTACGTGCTGTACACACTAGATGGGGGGGGGGGGGGGGGGGTATTTCCTACGTGTAATTAGTCTAAGCTTGACACAGCTATGTTTTGTAAAATTTAATAATTACTACCTGCCATCTGACCAGTCAAACCCTGTACAAAGCAACTAATCTAATTACTGTGTTCATAATTGGGGAAATACATGTTTAATCAGGGCCTGTTTAAAATACAATGATACGAATTTGTAAGGTGCAAAAGCCTTCATATAGAGATCATTAGATTGGGGGAATCAGCAAATTAAACACTTTAGGAGACCCTGCCACCAACTTGAAAAAAATGCAGGTAAAAGGACTGTACAAGGACAAGGAAACAAGCAATTTTTATTTGCTTGCAGTGTGCCTTTAAATTTGCTTGAAATTTGACTAATCAATTCCTTAGCACAACCTCCTTCCTCTATGCACATCACCGCCCTCTCTTTTCCTGGGGGTGTCTAAATATTGTATGTGCTGGCCCAGCTTGTCCACTCCTCCCCTCACCTGCCTACATAAACTTTTATGTAGCTGCTGGGGAAAGAGCAAAGGGGATTAATATAGAGTGTCTGCTGAGTGACAGCTCTGAGTTTAATGGGGTTGCACCCAGCATTGGTTTTAGAGCTTTTGAATGTCTACACAAGGCAGGATTTTAAAGGGAAAAAAAACATCCCTAATGCAAGTTCTCTGTTAGGACATTCCTTTTCAAAACCATGGAAATTAATAAGAAGTTGGCCAACCCTATTTCAGTTTTAACAACCTTCCCTCCTTTGGGAAGGTTTTCCACACTATCTATCTATCTATCTATCTATCTATCTATCTATCTATCTATCTATCTATCTACCTATCTATCTATCTATCTATCATGGCTGGATCGAGGGGTTTGCTAGGGTGGACTGAGCCCTCCCCAGATTTCAGTTGTGCTCCCCAGGCCACCCACACCCAAGGATAGTGTGCCTGCCCGTTGAGCTCTTTCCCCCATCCCTGCACTCAGGGCCAGGACAAGGCGGGTGCAGTGAAGTAAAGTGAAAAAGTCCAGACAGAAGTGACAGCGGCAGACAGGAGTGAGCCAGGTGAGGAGGTGCAGGCAGTGCGTGCTCTCCCCCTCCTGTCAGAACAGTGCTCCTCCTTGCAACAGATGACACAGGATCGCTCTTACTGTACATAGTTTGATTATCTGCCACCTATCCACATTTCCTGCTGCCGGGAGATAAAGAACCATTGGAGGACATAAGGGGTTGGTAATCAAACCGTGCGTGTGCAGCCCGATGTAAGGGCAATCTTCCCTCCTATTAACCTGTACACTGCCCTTCTCCATCACAACTCCTATACGCTCCCCTGCTGACCTTGCATCTGCTGCCCCCCTGACATTTTATCCCATCAACTTGAAGGACATCCCATTCCAAAACCATGGACATTAATATTGAGTTGTCCCCCTTTTGCATCTATAACCACCTACACCATTCTAGTCAGGCTTTTTACAGGATTTTTAAGTTTGTCTGTAGATATTTGTGCCCAACTGTTCATTCACCAAAACACTCTCGCTGCTCCAAGGTGGGGTCGGTTCAATCCTCAATCGTATGGCGTGCTAGTCCAGTCATGACTGTAGCCGATTCAGAAATCAAAACTCTGCACATCCAACATGGATAACTTGAAATAGACTTTATTGAAGTAGAAATAAATAAAAGTAACGCAGAAGCAAACAGGGGAGGCTTGGTTAACGCGCTTCACACTGAAAAAAGTGCTTTGTCAAAACCTCATTCATCCAATAGAGATATCTGAGGTCAGGTCCTGATATTGAACAAGAAGACTGGGCTCTCAATTCAGCATTCAGTAGGGTGAGCTCAGGACTCTGTGCAGGCTACTCAAGATCCTCAAGACCAAACTCATCAAACAATGTCTTTATGGACCTGCCTTTCTACACAGGGCGCAGTCATGCTGGAACAGAATAGGGACTTCGCCAAACCGTATCTACAAAATGGGAAGCACACAATAGTCCAATATGTCTTTGCATGCTGTAACATTGACAATACCCTTCAGTGAATTCAATTGAACTCAATAATTATTATATTAGTATTATACAGGATTTATATAGCGCAAACAGTTTTTGCTGCGGTTTACAATATAATGGGAGACAATACAGCAACGATACAATTTAATACAAGAGGGTTAGGAGGGCCTTGCTCCTGCAAGCTTACATTCTAATAGGGAAGGGCTGGTGGAACAAAAGGTAATAACTGTGAGGGCAACAATCGTGAAAGCTTCCACGCTACATCAAAACCACTATAAACATATATTGTGATATCTTAGATAATTAAAGGGTGCTGCTCTCATACATATGCGTTGCCACAAGTAAGCTAAATTCTCATTAATAATTATGTGGTGCTCCCTTGAAAACTGAGTGAGATCACTGTGATAAAAATCTACCAATAACTACTACCTCATACATTAAATAAACATATATCCAAACTACAAGGTCAAATTATAAAGTGAACATTCCAAATGTAAATAGGCAATCCAAATATAAATAACCAAATCTTCCATATTATGATGCAAGTCCATAAAGAAAATACTATAACAACAATACAAAATAATCAAGTCCCAAAGTGATGCGTTTATCTGTCCAAATCAACTCTTCCTCCACCATGTGCTTAAACAAATTTATACATCCACACCATCGTGGAAAGTACGTCCCACCACCTTCACATTAGAACATACTTTGTTAGGTCTAATGTGCGTTTACCTTCTTGCGGTATGTACAGTATACAGTGGTCTTTCTCTTCCTAGATATTCTTAAGGCATAATGGCTTCCTCACGGGTAATTCTTGGTTAGTGTCGCTTCAAAAGACCATCAGCCTCTGTCCCCTCTGCTGCCAGTACACTCAAAAGAACACAGGGTGGCCTCTCTTGGTGTAGTACTTCACAAGATGCAAGTTTATTAAAAGAATTGCACTTACATAAAAAAAAAAAAGTTATTGTGCCTTTAAAAAAAACTCTGTGTGCAGCCATGATCCAACACTCGGTGACTTCGGCGTTTCCCGACTCCTCCCGCGCATTACGTCATTGCTCTCATGACTTCTTTAGGGAAGTCACAATGGCAGTGATGTAACGTGTGGAAAGAGTCGGATGGCACAAACACACTTTGCATGATGGTGTGGATGTACAAAATTGTTTAAGCTCACAGTGGAGGAAGAGTTACTTTGGACACATAAATGCATCACTTTGGGACTTGATTATTTTGTATTGTTGTTACATAGTTCCTAACTGTCCCTGATTTCGAGGAACTGTCATTGATTTTGCAACAAAGTCCCTCTGTCCCTCTTGCCTCCTAATTTGTCCCTCATTTTGGTCTGCTCTATATAGTTGTATATAAAATGCACTTTTTTTCTTTCAAAAAGTGTTTCCCAGTGCTAAACCTTTCATCCAATTTCTTAATTGCTACATTTGTAAATTCCAAAACTAGTATAAAGGAATAATAGTTGTAAAAAAAAGCACTTGTGGGTTAACTAATCTTTATTTTTTTTAAGTATAATTCTCACTTAAAGGGGCGTGGCAGGGGTGTGTCCTATGCCTACATACATTTGCTAATAGGTGTCCCTCGTTCCCTTCTCAAAAAGTTGGGAGGTATGGTTGTTATAGTATTTTCTTTATGGACTTGCATCATAATATGGAAGATTTAGTTATTCAAATTCGAATGTGGATTGCCTATTTACATTTCAAATGCTCACTTTATAATTTGACCTTGTAGTTTGGATATATGCATATTTAACGCATGAGGTAGTAGTTATTGATAGACTTTTATCATATAGTAATCTCATTCAGTTTTCAAGGAAGCGCCACATAATTAATAATGAGAATAACTGTGAGGGATGAACTGATGGGTTGTCCACCTATGTTTGGACATATAAGGTAGAAGGCAAGAAACTAATAGAGAATAGAAATGAAATATTTTACCAACAGTTGATGTGTAAAAAAAAAAAAAGGGGGAGTTACAAAATAAAAACAAAGCCTGCCAATAGCACATAGGAATCCACTGTGTTGTGCAATTGCATTGAAGAATTTAAATTTGTGCCAGCATAATGGCTCTTGCCCTCTCTCTCCTTACCCATCCTCTCTGTTGCCCCCCTAAACCAGGACTATTATATGTGTGCCGTCAATAAATTAGTTTTGTTCCATTCCATTTCGTATTAAAATTAATTCGTATTTCGTGTCCAAAATTCAATTCGGATTCGTACGAAATACAAATTTTCGTTAGATTCGTAAATTTTTCGTAACAATTAAGAATGTTCGTTATGATGAATTTATCATTATGAGGGGCTCCCAACATCCCTGTGCTGTGCTGACTTCCTGGGTTTTTAACTTGTAGGTTCGTTAACTTTTGTAACAATTACGAATTTTCATTATGATGAATTTATCATTATGAGGGGCTCCCACCATCCCTGTGCTGTGCTGACTTCCTAGGGTTTTTAACTTCATCATAACAAATAATCGTAGTTAACGAACATTCTGTCTGATTCTGTTTTTCGTACAAAAATTGTATGCATAAAAATTTGTATTTCGGATTCGTACGAATGTATGAATTTCCGGAAATTCGTACGAATTTCCCATTCGTACGAAACTAATCGCACATGTCTATTATATAAACTCAGTGTACTGTAGGCTAAGACGCACGTGTCATGGACTACCACTAGGCACTACAAAGCAATCCCCTTTTTTTTTCACTTGTATGATTTCTGTTTCTTCAATAGTAGTGTACCAATAATTTACCTAACAGAACTAGATCAAAATAATTGATGTCAGTTTGCGATTTTCTCTGTTTGTTAGAATCCAGCTGTTCCCTAGTGAAAGTTCTTCAAACTAAATAAAGATTTATAGGAAGACTGGCAGCTAATGAGATAACTGATGGCTTTGTCTTCATGGGCAAATAAACAACAGGCTTTGCTTGGTAAAGTCAAGGAAACGCAACTTGGGAAAACCAGTCACTGGGGATCTGTTAGTTTGATTAATGTACTTTTCAGGGAGAATGCTGCTTATCATGTATATCAGATTCAGTTTAATGTAAAGGCATTGGTTGCATGCTAAATATTACACGGTGGTTTCATACAAAGTCTGAGTGTTGTTAGTAACTTTCAAGCTGAATAAAATTAATCAAGAATGATAAAAGCAAGAAAACATGACAGAAATGTTAATTCTGCAGCTAAATGATGCCCTGCAGCACTGAGTAAATGTCTGCAGAGCCAATCAGATAGTGAATGCTTTCAATAGTGTGAGCATTTATAGCCCAGTATGTTGTAGTCAGTTCTGCTGTAAGCCAATTCATTCCTTCCATGAAGCAAGGCAAGAATTTTGCTCCAGATGACGCCTCCTAGGATTATTTTGAGCTGAGACTCCAACTCTGCAAATGGCACCTACTATGACTACCTGCAGACTGCTGTCAGGGATTTTGCTATAAAGGAAAATAAGACCGCGCTATTCACTATTTGAATAGTGTATCCCACCTGCTCAAGGTGGGATACACACACTGATAATAATATTTGTACGAAGGAGCAGCGCCAAATTACACTAGAACATTATAACACTGTGTCCCTATCCAAATACATCAAATTGTATACACACACAATTCATTGAATTATGAACCAACTGTGACACAGGATCATACGCATATAAATAGAGTATTATAGTTCGTATAGTGATAATACTGACTAAAATAAAAATGAAAAACAAGCTAAATAAAAAGTCCTATGATGGTCCAAGGAAGGAAAAAAGAAGAAAATGGCACTGCGCCCATCCAGACGTGACTTGAAATTGTGCAAGCTAGTAAGGGTGTCCCTGGTTTCTCCCTCTCCCAATCCACAGCCTCCACCAGGCTGTATGGTTGTAAGATGTCACACTTCCATCACAGACTAGAGTAATAAAACCGATCTGCAAGATGATGTGGATGTCCCTGACTTTCCTGACTCCTGATCCACAGCCCCACCAATTAGGATTAAGGGGTGTTTAAACCTCCGTGTACTCATTGGCATCACATTTGAGAGAGAAGAAAAAAGCCGCCCATAGCATAATTCCGTTTGTACAGATTTATTAAATAAAAGTATATAATACACTTACATAAAATCTCCTTGTGGGGCGCTTAAAAACAAACTGCCGGCCGGCAAGTACAGGAGCCGTCCTCCTTGGTTGTAGCGTGGTGGAGTCACCGCGCTACAACCAAGGGGGACGGGCTCCTGTACTTGCCGGCCGGCAGTTTGTGAATCGGGACGGGCTCCTGTACTTGCCGGCCGTTTGTGGATCGGGAGAGGGAGAAACCAGGGACACCCTTACTAGCTTGCTGGTTGATTCACCATAAAGCTACATATGCTTTACCCTCTGTCGGGCACTTTGCACTAATTGTGTATACAAGTCACCGAGGTGCACAATTTCAAGTCACGTCTGGATGGGCGCAGTGCCATTTTCTTCTTTTTTCCTTCCTTGTACCATCATAGGACTTTTTATTTAGCTTGTTTTTCATTTTTATTTTAGTCAGTATTATCACTATACGAACTATAATACTCTATTCATATGCGTATGATCCTGTGTCACAGTTGGTTCATAATTCAATTAATTGTGTGTGTATCCAATTTGATGTATTTGGATAGGCACACATTGTTATAGTATTCTAGTGTAATTTGGCGCTGCTCCTTCGTACAGGGATTTTGCTATACATGTACATGCAGATGATGCTAAGAACAGAGACCCAGATTGCAACATCACTCCTTTAACTTTCTTCAGAGGGTGGTGGTTATAAAAGCTGAACACAAGCTGATGAGACCACTTTTTCTGTGACAGAAATACAGTGGTGTCTCATCAACCCCAACCAACTGATTGGGCAATGAAAGAGCAGAAGAAGACTGGTGAGGGAATTCCTAAGCTAAAGTAATATGATTTATTAAAAGTATAAGTAATAAGCAAAAGTAAACACACCTCTAATATAGCAAACAATAAAATAAACCAGCAACCAACCACAGTGACACACAACAAATAACTACCCAAAATAAACGTATATACAGGTGTAAGATACAATCATAATTGTAAAATAGCCAGGGTCATACACGGGAGATAAATCAGATGGGGCTGGGAGCAAGACAGGACAAGGAGAGGGTAACAGGAGACAGGGAGAGAAGGCGGAAGGGATCAGGCTGCAGGGCACGGGTCCAGGAATAGATACAGGGTTCAGGATCACAGGAAAGGAAACAGCTGGGCAGCGGGCAGAGGCACATTAGGCTGGGCAGCAGGCAGAGGCACATCAAGCTGGGCAGCGGGCAGAGGCACATCGAGCTGGGCAGCAGGCAGAGGCACATCAAGCTGGGCAGAGGGCAGAGGCGCAGCAGACTGGACAACAGGCACAGAATGAGCAGGTTGGGCATCAGGAACCGGGTCATCAGAAACTGGATCATCAGGCTGGGTATTGGGAACTGGATCATCAAGCTGGGCATCAGGCATTGGATCATCAGACTGGATGGCAGGCAGAGGCACTTGAACATCAGGCCGGACAGCGGGCACTGGAAAATCAGGCCAGACAGAGGGTACTGCAACATCAGGCCAGACAGAGGGTACTGGAACATTAGGCCGGACAGAGGGTACTGGAACATCAGGCCGGACAGAGGGTACTGGAACATCAGGCCGGACAGCGGGCACTGGAAGGCATTTTTTATTTTTTTTGGATGGAGTAAGGAAGGGTTATAATTCCTGTTATTTTTTTATGCCATCCTGTCCTATTGCCAAAATAGGAAATTACCGCAAACCGCTTCAAAATGAGGGAATCCTGGGGTGACACCAAGGTCACCAGAACTAGTATCATAGTTACACAGTCACAGAGTTACATAGAGACCATCGCCTGTGGAATTCCACATTCTTGCCGCTCTTACAGTAAAGAACCCTCTACGCAGTTTAAGGTTAAACCTCTTTTCTTATAATTTTAATGAGTAGCCGCGTGTCTTATTAAACTCCTTGCACGGAAAAGTTTTATCCCTATTGTGTGGTCACCAGTACAGTATTTGTAAATTGAAATCATATCCCCTCTCAAGCATCTCTTCTCCAGAGAGAATAAGTTCAGTGCTCGCGTCCCCATTGAAAGATTTCTGTTATGGTAACAACCCAAAATTTGACATTTGTTTTTACTTTCACTCTCTGTGATAATGGATGATAATGATAGTGATAGTGATAATGGATAATGGGTAATGGATAATTGATAATTGATAATGGATAATTGAGATGTGAATCTCCCTAATAGGGGAACAAACAGCAATAAAACCTGACAGGTGTTCTAATCCCTCTCCACTCCATCCAAAACCGCCTTTAGTTATACTTTAATGAATGTACAGCTGCAGTTTTTTTCTGTCTTTTATATCTGCCCAAAGTCCAGCTTTCAGGTCTCATGCACTGCAAGCTTATGCAAGAACAGTGTATACTAGCATACAGCTAGTGTACAGCCATTCATTACTATGGGCGGCTGTACGCTGCATCTGTCTCTCCCGGGTGCCGAAAAATGCCCGCAATTTACACTAGAACCTCAAACTGCTCATGTGCATGAGGATTTAAAGCAGTATTAAACGCAAAAGCAAATATTTATTATATTGCAGCTTACCAATTCTTTTTTTTTTTTTTGTAAAATCTTTTTTTATTGAGTTTTGCATTAGCACATAAACTTGCCCACGCAGGGGCCAAACATTACCCACGCAGGGGCAAATCCTCTGATGCGGCAACAACCACAACAGGGTACATCATATAACATAACCAGACTGCCTCTGAAGCAGCAACAGACCGCAACAGGGCAGACCAATAAAACAAAACTTTACTTATCTATACCCCAATGTGGGGAGAGGTTTAGTTCAGGAGGGTCTGTGCTCAATATTGTAATGACAGGATAATGTGACATGAGAGTACTTGGGTCAATTTACTATCATACTATAACCTGAATGTTAATCTAGGGATTACTTACTGCATCAGTTGCTGTAGAATTATCATCTAACCAACAGGTCCACACCTTTTCAAATTTTTGTGGGCAACCTCTGCCCGAGTAGGTGGCTTTATACAGGGGCAAACTGGCGTTCACAAGGTTTTTCCAGAACCTGACAGAAGGGGGAGATGATTGTTTCCAGCTCATTGTGATGGCCTTGCGTGCATAGTACAATAATAGGGATATGAGTGTTTTCCTAGCTCTGAGAATTGATCTTAACTATCACATGGAGAACTTCCTTCCAATAATGCGCAATTGCTGGGCAAGCCCAGAAAATGTGAAAGAAGTCCCCTGGTTGATAGGAGCAACGCCAGCACGCCGGGGAATGTGCCGGCGACATCTTGTGCAGCCTGTGGGGTGTGTAGTGAGCTCTGTGTAAAATTTTGTATTGGACCAGTTTGTCCCTGGCTGAGACCAGAGGGGAGAATGGAAAATCCCAAATCTCCCTCCAATCATCGTCGTCCAGCTCCGGTATGTCCCCCACCCATTGCAGCTTACCAATTCTTAATAATATTGGGATAGCTACATTATTTTTGTTATTTTATGCTTTTTTTCTTTCATTTTCATCTGGTGATCCAGCCAGTAAGTCTTTTGTTTCTCAAGATAATAAACTCTTCAAATGTATCAGTTACAGGGATAGGACAAACAAATGAACACTAGCAGGGGTGCTTACAATGATCCGCTTTTATTTATTTATGTAAAACCTTTATCCCAAAAGGAAAAATCTAATGATTGGCAAGCTGCATTATATTACTTTTTTTTTTTTTTAGTTTAATACCATTTTAAAGTCAATCTTAAAGATCTTTGCAGAAATCTGCCTAAGGCCCCTTTCACACTTGTGCGACTTCAAAGTTGCACGTTTTACTGTGATTTTGCCACAATTCGCAGCCCGCGATTTTTTCTCGCGATTTTGCCGTGATTTCAAGGAATGCTTGTGTAAGTGGCATCAAAATCGGACCAAAGTAGTGCAGGGACTACTTTGAAGTCGTACTAATATGAATGGATGTCATTGGAAATCATGGGGAAAGACTTGTCATGCTACTTTGCAGTCCCAAATCCTGAGACAAGTCGTATAAGTGTGAAAGGGGCCTAAGCAAACAAAATGTCATCAAGCTGGGCATCAGGCATTGGATCATCAGACTGGATGGCAGGCAGAGGCACTTGAACATCAGGCCGGACAGCGGGCACTGGAAAATCAGGCCAGACAGAGGGTACTGCAACATCAGGCCAGACAGAGGGTACTGGAACATTAGGCCGGACAGAGGGTACTGGAACATCAGGCCGGACAGAGGGTACTGGAACATCAGGCCGGACAGCGGGCACTGGAAGGCATTTTTTATTTTTTTTGGATGGAGTAAGGAAGGGTTATAATTCCTGTTATTTTTTTATGCCATCCTGTCCTATTGCCAAAATAGGAAATTACCGCAAACCGCTTCAAAATGAGGGAATCCTGGGGTGACACCAAGGTCACCAGAACTAGTATCATAGTTACACAGTCACAGAGTTACATAGAGACCATCGCCTGTGGAATTCCACATTCTTGCCGCTCTTACAGTAAAGAACCCTCTACGCAGTTTAAGGTTAAACCTCTTTTCTTATAATTTTAATGAGTAGCCGCGTGTCTTATTAAACTCCTTGCACGGAAAAGTTTTATCCCTATTGTGTGGTCACCAGTACAGTATTTGTAAATTGAAATCATATCCCCTCTCAAGCATCTCTTCTCCAGAGAGAATAAGTTCAGTGCTCGCGTCCCCATTGAAAGATTTCTGTTATGGTAACAACCCAAAATTTGACATTTGTTTTTACTTTCACTCTCTGTGATAATGGATGATAATGATAGTGATAGTGATAATGGATAATGGGTAATGGATAATTGATAATTGATAATGGATAATTGAGATGTGAATCTCCCTAATAGGGGAACAAACAGCAATAAAACCTGACAGGTGTTCTAATCCCTCTCCACTCCATCCAAAACCGCCTTTAGTTATACTTTAATGAATGTACAGCTGCAGTTTTTTTCTGTCTTTTATATCTGCCCAAAGTCCAGCTTTCAGGTCTCATGCACTGCAAGCTTATGCAAGAACAGTGTATACTAGCATACAGCTAGTGTACAGCCATTCATTACTATGGGCGGCTGTACGCTGCATCTGTCTCTCCCGGGTGCCGAAAAATGCCCGCAATTTACACTAGAACCTCAAACTGCTCATGTGCATGAGGATTTAAAGCAGTATTAAACGCAAAAGCAAATATTTATTATATTGCAGCTTACCAATTCTTTTTTTTTTTTTTTTGTAAAATCTTTTTTTATTGAGTTTTGCATTAGCACATAAACTTGCCCACGCAGGGGCCAAACATTTCCCACGCAGAGGCAAATCCTCTGATGCGGCAACAACCACAACAGGGTACATCATATAACATAACCAGACTGCCTCTGAAGCAGCAACAGACCGCAACAGGGCAGACCAATAAAACAAAACTTTACTTATCTATACCCCAATGTGGGGAGAGGTTTAGTTCAGGAGGGTCTGTGCTCAATATTGTAATGACAGGATAATGTGACATGAGAGTACTTGGGTCAATTTACTATCATACTATAACCTGAATGTTAATCTAGGGATTACTTACTGCATCAGTTGCTGTAGAATTATCATCTAACCAACAGGTCCACACCTTTTCAAATTTTTGTGGGCAACCTCTGCCCGAGTAGGTGGCTTTATACAGGGGCAAACTGGCGTTCACAAGGTTTTTCCAGAACCTGACAGAAGGGGGAGATGATTGTTTCCAGCTCATTGTGATGGCCTTGCGTGCATAGTACAATAATAGGGATATGAGTGTTTTCCTAGCTCTGAGAATTGATCTTAACTATCACATGGAGAACTTCCTTCCAATAATGCGCAATTGCTGGGCAAGCCCAGAAAATGTGAAAGAAGTCCCCTGGTTGATAGGAGCAACGCCAGCACGCCGGGGAATGTGCCGGCGACATCTTGTGCAGCCTGTGGGGTGTGTAGTGAGCTCTGTGTAAAATTTTGTATTGGACCAGTTTGTCCCTGGCTGAGACCAGAGGGGAGAATGGAAAATCCCAAATCTCCCTTCAATCATCGTCGTCCAGCTCCGGTATGTCCCCCACCCATTGCAGCTTACCAATTCTTAATAATATTGGGATAGCTACATTATTTTTGTTATTTTATGCTTTTTTTCTTTCATTTTCATCTGGTGATCCAGCCAGTAAGTCTTTTGTTTCTCAAGATAATAAACTCTTCAAATGTATCAGTTACAGGGATAGGACAAACAAATGAACACTAGCAGGGGTGCTTACAATGATCCGCTTTTATTTATTTATGTAAAACCTTTATCCCAAAAGGAAAAATCTAATGATTGGCAAGCTGCATTATATTACTTTTTTTTTTTTTAGTTTAATACCATTTTAAAGTCAATCTTAAAGATCTTTGCAGAAATCTGCCTAAGGCCCCTTTCACACTTGTGCGACTTCAAAGTTGCACGTTTTACTGTGATTTTGCCACAATTCGCAGCCCGCGATTTTTTCTCGCGATTTTGCCGTGATTTCAAGGAATGCTTGTGTAAGTGGCATCAAAATCGGACCAAAGTAGTGCAGGGACTACTTTGAAGTCGTACTAATATGAATGGATGTCATTGGAAATCATGGGGAAAGACTTGTCATGCTACTTTGCAGTCCCAAATCCTGAGACAAGTCGTATAAGTGTGAAAGGGGCCTAAGCAAACAAAATGTCATCTGCCCATCAAAGACCTTAACACACTTCTCTGATCATCTGCAATTGTGAGTGGTCATGGATGTGGCAGGTCAAGTTTGTTACACCATGCACTATATGAATGATGCAGAACAGAGTTTTGCAGATTTAAGACAATGTGATTATATTGTCACGTTGTAATATTTAGTTATTTTATTATCGTGTCTCTTTAAAAAATATGAGAATAAAATACATCCATACATTCATAATATGTTCCATTCAATACATGGAATATTTTCCTTATTTCCTTTCTTTATTATTGTAAAGGCTAAAAAGTTAAATGTTTTAAAATATTGTATATGATAATTATATAGTCTTCTATCCAACCAGCACATTTTCTTTAATTTCCTTAGCTACTTTGTTATTAAAAGCCCTAGGTTTTACAGAGCTCAAAAGCTCAAGCACAGATTTACACACTTGAGTGACTGAATCATGTGATTCAGACAGCCAGTCTGAGGCTGCAATTAAACAAACAAAGTAGGCTTTCAGGCAGTCAGTTGCTTCTATGCTGTCACTTTACCAATCCTGTGGTGCTTTGAGAATCATCTGTCATTGATTAAATGTTTATTTGTAAAACAAAGAATGTATATATATATATAAAACATATATTAAACTTCAGTTTGAAAACGTAAAAAATAAGAAAATAAACAAGAACATAATCATTTACCTAATGCATACAGTACAAATAAACAAAATAACAGATACAAAGTTAGATACATAGTAGTAAATATATATTAATATAAAAATATTATTTAACCTTAAAGGGGTTGTATTGCATCACCTGAGCCTGTTCGTTCCCTCGGCAGAGATGCGCTCTACCTCTCTGCCCGTTGTCTCGGCTCTTGATTGGATAGATTGATAGAAGCGCAGCCATTAGCTCCCGCTGCTGTCAATCAAATCCAATGACGCGGGCGCCGGGGGGGGGGAGTCTGGCATTCTGTGTCTATGGATGCAAATTCCGGACTCGGGAGAGCGCTCGCAGGGTAACCCCCCGGGAGAACACTTCTCCTAGGGGGTTTACCAATCCGGGGGCACCGCCGGGGGACCCCAGAACAGGTGGATTGGGGCCACTCTGTGCAAAACAAACTACACAGTGGAGGTAAGTATGACATGTTTGTTATTTAAATAAAACGAGGGTTTACAACCCCTTTAAGATTACATATTTATAGCACCGCTGCTTCCACAACTACTACTGTTGCCATAACTAATAGACATGTGCATTCGTTTTCGTCCAAATGCATTTTCGTCCGAATTTCGGGTATTTTCGTTATCGTTTTACAAACGATAACGAACATGCAGAATCCGAAACCGAAAGATCCGACATAAACAAATGCTTTATTTTCGTTTTCGTTGCGATAACAGTTCGATATAGATAGGAGATTTGACATGACGCTGACAATAGTGATCTGTGTCCATCGAACCTGTGGTCGAATGTGCCTAACCTTAGCTCTATTAGTCCAAGATTATTCTACATAGAGAGAAAAGATTTGACATTATAAAGACAATAGCAAAAAAGGTCGAATGTGCCTAACCTACATTGTTTTTGTGTTCATTAAATAGGGATGCGATAGACCACGCCTTACATCCTGCCATCACCTGCCCAGCCTTTTTCTCCAATGTGCCTAACCTAACTCTATTAGTCCAAGATTATTCAACATGAAGATTCAACGAAGCAGTCGCCGCGAGCAGACATTTATGATCAAATGCTCCGCCCATAGGCTATAGAAGAATTGTAATGCTGTTTGACTAGTAATAATAATTAATAAATATAATTATTACTAGTGTCATACAACATTAGAATTCTACTATAGCTTGTAGGTGGAACATTTGAACGGAAATGTACGATTGCGGCGTCGTACAGTTTAGCTGCTCCGTCCAATCTTCTTATAACATTCGACAGACACCATAAACCTTCAAAGACAGATTTGACCTTAATTATTTCGGATTTTCGGACGAATGCATTTTTTTAACGAAACAACATAAATAAAAACTAATTTTGGGAGTAACTAAATAAATTTATTTTTCGGGCGAAAATGAAATTCTGAAACTAAATATTTCAGTGTGCACATGTCTAATAACTAATGATAATAATATAATTCTGTTGATT
The DNA here is from genome assembly GCA_028564925.1 of Lithobates sylvaticus. Taxonomy (NCBI): domain Eukaryota; kingdom Metazoa; phylum Chordata; class Amphibia; order Anura; family Ranidae; genus Lithobates; species Lithobates sylvaticus. The sequence continues at coordinate 108,338,466 of CM053029.1, read as the reverse complement.
AACTTAGATGTAAATTCAATCTCTATAAGCTAATATAAGCTTTAACTGCTTCCCGACCAGCGCACGACGATATACGTCGACAGAATGGCACGGACAGGCATAAGGGCGAACATGTACGTCCCCTTTAAGATGCCGCCGTGCCATCGGGTGCGCGCCGGTCGGGACCCCCGTGAGGTCGGTCGTGGGTCCCGCGGACTCGATCGCCACGGGGACACCCACGATCGTCTCACAGGAAGGCTGAACGGGGAAATGCGGAAATAAACAGCATCTCCCCGTTCTGCCTAGCAACTAGTGATGCCGATCTCTGCTCCCTGTGATTGGAGCAGAGATCAGCATTCACTAGCTGACAGCCATGCCGCCCCACAGTAAGAAACACACCCCTAGGCATACTTAACCCCTACACTGCCACCTAGTGGTTAACCCCCTTCACTGCCAGTGTCATTTACACAGGAATCAATGCATTTAAATAGCATTGATTGCTGTATAAATGACAATGGTCCCAAAAATGTGTCAAAAATGTCCGATGTGTCCGCCATAATGTCGCAGTCACAATAAAAATCGCTGATCGCCCCCATTACTAATAAAAATAAATATTAATAAAAATGCTATAAAACAATCCCCTATCTTGTAAATGCTATAACTTCTGTGCAACCCAATCAATAATCGCTTATTGCGATTTTTTTACCAAAAATATGTAGAAGAATACGTATCGGCCTAAACTGAGGAAAAAAAAATGTTTTTTTATATATTTTTGGGGGATATTTATTATAGCAAAAAATAAAAAAGAATGCGTTTTTTTCAAAATTGTCGCTCTTTTTTGTTTGATATGGCCGTAGGCTCTTTTTTGTTTATAGCGCAAAAAATAAAAACCGCCGGGGCTATCAAATACCACCAAAAGAAAGCTCTATTTGTGGGAAAAAAAGGACATCAATTTTGTTTCGGAGCCACGTCGCACGACCGCGAAATTGTCAGTTAAAGCGACGCAGTGCCGAATCGCAAAAAGGGGCCTGGTCCTTTGGCTGCAAATTGGTCCGGTCTGAAAGTGGTTAATGTGTTATTGTAAAAAAAATGTTTTAACATTTTTTAATTGGCATTAAAGTAACACCTATTGATCCTGACATGTCCTTGATCTTTGCTCAGGCATCTCCTGTTATAGAGTGATATTGCTCTGTCATCGCCTCCGAATTGTGCTTCTGCGTTGTCACCCTGTCACATAGCTTTCTGATTGAAACTACAACTGGCCTTTTCAACACACATTACCCAGACATGATTCACTGTTGTCACCTTCAGGAAACCCATTCTGAGAAATTCCGTGCATGTAGAAAGGAAGTGGCTTACAGGTGTCTGCAGGAGATCAGCAGACCTGAGCTGTGACAGAGGATGAAAAAAGAAAAACAAGTATTTTTGTAAATTACAATTGTTTATGATACCCAGTGCTTTGACAGGTAGGGTTTACATCTACTTTAATCACCTATAAATCATTTATTAGCAATGCATTTATCAGTTTTATTTAACAACAAGTTTACTCTAAAATAAACACAATCAGTTACAACAAAATGGAAATTAATAAATAAATCTCACGCAAGAACTTTTCTGCCCTAATTCCTTCATATTCTGCACCGCTAACATATACATCTATAAATCTGCTGTGTGAATTGACTGTGCACAGACTTTTATGGGTCTTAGTAATTCATAACACATGTCTCTAAACCAAGATCATTAAAGTAGTTACAGTTTCCTGATTCTCACAAGGGAAAAGGTTAATGGGAGATTTCCCTGAAAATGTTAAGACTCCTAGAGGGTATATAATACAACCCCTTAAAGGCAAAAAGTATGGAATCACCACTCTTGGAAAATGTTCATTGAATTGTTTAAAGGGTAACTCCACTTTTGTGGGGTGGAAAAATAGCAAATAAAGAAAAAATAATACAACACATATGATTGTGACACTAATCATTTTGTAATTGAATGTTATTAAAAATGACCTTTCCTTTTCAATCTGCGGCCGCTGTAATTTTCTGAGAATACATTGCAATATGGCTACATGGAGTTTTCTGTACATAGAGTGTACTGACCACTCCCCAGAAACATAATTTCCTGCTTGTGTGATTGGCTCACCAATTTTCCCAGAAGTCTGCCTAAGATACAAGTCAGATTTCAGGCATCCCCTGCAACAAAAATTTTTTTTGAGAGATACTTTCAATAGGAACACGTCTAAAGGGATGCAGACCCAGCACATTTCATCATTAGTGCCCTGTCAGTTAATTATGGAACCACCCCCATTAGACCCACTCAGAACATAGGCACAGAGAAACACACATGGGTTTCTTCGGAATAATAAAAGGTAGGAATCGGCAATAAAGTTTGTTATAATCCTTGCAATGTACATAGATCACCCAGAGGGGAATATTTTTTTCTCAACAAAAGTGGGGTTACGCTTTAATTGTGTAAAAAATATAAAAAAGTAATCACAGACATGCCTTAAAACTATTTTCATTTAACATTCCAAACTTCTGGCTTTAAGAAACACTTAAAAAAATTGAAAAATAGAGAAATCTGTAGTCAGTTGCAACTGTTTTTGCGGATTAAGCAGAGAAAAATATATGGAATCACTCAATTCTGAAGGAAAAAAAATGGAAAAAACAAGGTTACAGTGGGCTAAAGAAAAGCAATCATGGACTGTAAATGATTGGATGAAACGGATATTCAGTGATGAATTACGAATCTGCATTGGGCAGGGTGATGATGCTGGAACTTTTGTTTGGTGTCATTCCAATGAAATGTATGAGGACGACTGCCTGAAGAAAACATGCACATTTCCACAATCATTGATGATATGGGGCTGCATGTCAGGTAACGGTACAGGGGAGATGACCGTCATTAAATCTTCAACAAATTCACAAGTTATATCGAAATTTTGGACACTTTTCTTATTCCATCAATTGAAAAGTTGTTTGGTGATGATGACATCATTTTTCAGGATGTAATCTGATGCAGATGTTTGTTTTAGAACTGCAAAGTACATGGTGATTCCATAATATTTTCCTCAATATTTTTTGAAGGACCTGCTTGTAAATTTAGAAAGCAGTAATTTGCTGAAGAATAATTTCGAGCTTCATTTATTTTCCTAAAATGGCAAGAAATGTAAGAAAAAAGTATAAGAGTAGGGCTGTTTTTCGTGTTTGATTAATCGTTTTTTTTTTTTTTTAAATCAATTAATCGACTAATTTTGATTAATTATAACGCACATATAGATCCAACTACTTTTAGCTGATCTCCTTGCATTGCAACTCTGCATTAGTCAGTGGTAAATGTGTTATACACAATATACAATCACCAAACACCAGTTAGTTTCCACAATCCATGACTTAACTTCACAGTTCACCCAAATACGTTTTAAATTCAAACTGTAGCACTGACGTAAGTAATTTTTTTTCCCCAGTAGTGTGACAATCCCTCCACCTCCGGTCTAACTAATCACTCTCACCTTATGGCATGGACCCCTGTGAAAACAGGTGGTCATGCAAGCGGGTATCAAAAGGGTTAACACGGACCATAAACTTCTCTCACGTCTCCTTAGATCTCAGGAAGGACGCCGGGTCATGGGTAGAAAGAAAAGATCTAAGTTCTCACTGCTTAAGTATAAGATTTTTTTTTTGTGTTTAAACACAATCTACTCACATAAAGATGATAAAAACACAGCATGTAAAGCCGACACTCGTGTTAGTTCCGTAGGGCAGCAGCGGGTGACGTCATGCGTAGCTCCTCCCCCGTGCGTGTTACATTCAATCAGAACTTCAATGTCACCGGACTCCTCCCCCCTTCCCTTTGTTAGCAGACGGAGGCACTTGGGGAAGGGGGAAGGAGTCCAGTGAAGTCGATGTCCATGAAGTCACAGGATCTACGACGGAACTCCCTGAAGACCCGGAAGCCGGCAGAGAGGTGAGTACCAATCAAAATAATTTTGATCGATCAAAAAAATTAATCGATAAGGAATTAATCTTTAATTTCCACAGCCCTGTATAAGAGGTATAAGGCCAAAAACACTAGTTTGCCATGTCTATTTAGATACACAATACAAATGAAAGCAATCTATAATAATACACACAAATATAACAAAAGAAAAAAAAATCAAAAACAATATGCTATATGATATATGTATGTAGAACACTGTATAATAGCAATAAACAGCTATTGGTAAATTAGAACTATCGACAAAACTTTTTTTTTTTTTTTTTTTTGCCATCTGTGTCTTATTGGGGAAATTTCAATTCACTTCCTGTCCCAAAGCCAAAACAGGAAGTAAGAGTAAATCCTCGAAAATTTAGGGTAATCTCTTGGGGCCCGCAGATCACCAGAACTAGTGGCCACTTTGAAAGATTTCCCCTCTATTACTATTCTGGGGACAACCCAAAATTTGGGATGTTCTTTCACTTTCAATGATAATGGTAAATAGGACAAATAAAGAGGATGAATCTCACTAACAGGGGCGTACATAGCAAAACCTGACAGGTATTCTAATCCATCTCTACTCTGTTCAAAACTTTAAGAGGTTGTAAACCTCTGCAAAAAGATCCCTCCCAAAAAAGACCCTGCGAGACAAAGGCATAATGAACTAGTATGCATTGCATACTAGCTCATTATGAAATACTTACCTTAGAATGAAGCTGTTGCAGTGGTCCTGGCACACCAGTGTCACGGCCGACATATTTTCCATGGCTTCGTCAAGGTTCGCGGGCTCCGGCGCTGTGATTGGCCGGAGCCGCAATGACGCGCAGGGGCTGTCGTTCACGGCACCAGCTCAGTGATGTCACTGGCTACATGCACTGGAAATATCTCCTAAACTGTACAGGTTTAGGAGATATTTTCACTACCTATAGGTAAGCCTTATTATAGGCTTACCTATAGGTAAAAGTTTGCAGAGGAAGTTTACTTCCTCTTTAAAAGTGTATACTTTAATATTGGGCACATTGAGAATCATTTTAACAAAACAATGGAGTCTGTCTAAAAAATCCACTGTGCAAATCCCACTGAATTCACACAACCATCACAAATAATCCCTGTAATGTGTAATATGTTTATTTCCAATGATTGTCAGCTCCATCCAGTGGCCATAATGCAGGATTTTCCTGATTAAGGTAATTTAGGAAAATACTGCATTATGACCAATAGATTGAGCTGATGATTATACAAAATAAAAATTGTAGACACATTATGGGTGTTCTCTGTTCACATAGCACATTTATTTATAACTAGACCCCTAATAACATGGCAGTGCGCTTTTATACACCATATAGCCAAATGTTTATGGACCCCTGACCATTCTATATGATCTTGTTAAACACATCATACAAAAACCATGGGCTTTATAGAGTTGTTGCCCCTTTGTGACAATAAAAGCCTCTACTCCTCTGTAAAGGTTTTCCCCAAGATTTTGGAGTGGGTTGGTGCCCATTCATCCAAAAAGAGCATTTGTGACATGAGATACTGATACTGGGCAAGACCTGGTTCACAATTGACATTCCAATTCATACCATAGATATTTATCAGGGATCATCATCTCATAAACAATAGAAGGAACAAAAATGTCACTCTCTAGATGTGCAAAGCTGGTAGAGACATCCCCAAAAAAGACTGTAATTTCACGAAAGGTGGTTCTACAAAGTATTGACTCAATACAAATGCACGCCACACTTCACATGTTTATTTGTAAAAAAAATTGAAAACCATTTATCATTTTCCTTCCACTTCACAATTATGTGCCACTTTGTGTTGGTCTATCACATAAAATCCCAATAAAATACATTTACGTTTTTGGTTGTAACATGACAAAATGCGGAAAATGTCAAGAGGTAAGAATACTTTTTCGACGGCATTTAATAAATGGGAGAAGGATGTGGGGACGTTTGAGTGCGAGCAATGGGAGGAAGCACTTCAGGCAGTACAACTGTGCTCAGTTAACGTCGCCCAACGACTATCCCAGCTATATCTTGTGCTTAGAGTGCACTACACGCCTGACAGACTTTTCAGAATGGGAGTATGACAAGATGCTAGTTGCCGTAGATGCGCAAGAGACCATGGAGACTTAATCCACCTGATGTGGAGGTGTCCCAAACTCCACTTATTCTGGACGGGGGTGGTAGCCACAGTTAACAGAGCATATCAACTCACTATACCAACTGACCCAAAGCCATGTATACTTGGGATCCTTGACGACGTTCCTATGACAGATATAGTCAGGCAGGCGGTGGCCAGGGCCTTGTTCCAGGCACGCAAAAGGATTCTCCGGCATTGGAAGGCGGCAGAGCCACCTACGTTGGGGGAATGGATAACACAAATGGGGGACACTATTAGGATGGAAAAATATGTCTTCCAACAGGTCATGGCAGTGCAGATGAGCAGGTAATTCCAAGCAGTCCCTTAGGGCGTAGTGCTACATTTGTGAAAAGACAGCTCCATATATTTGTGTCAGATAGATTTATGTGAGGATTCACCATGATCCAGGGTTGATTAATCAAAAAGACATGCTCACCAATGTGATAGCCTGCACAGTGTCATGGAAATGTATTAAACCATAGAAGAGGAGGGTGCATTACATCACGGTCCCCTAGATGAACATTTGACAGTCTGAAATGATTAAAGAATATATTTTTCATTTTAGAACATTAAAACAAGTGGAATTTTGCATGCTTTCTCTTTCCAAAGAAAACCACAACACTTACAATGCTTACTGCATGAGCAAAAGAGAAAAAAACGGAATACAATAACTAAAATATAGCTTGAAGGCTGATGTTAATGCTCCCATGGAACTAATTCACTCAGTTGAATGCCTTAAAGTATATGGCCCAAATTATGTGGAAGGTATGACTTTTAAATGATAGAATTCAGGTGTTTCCACTGTAATGCCATATACACACGACCGGACTTTTCGACGGACTGAATTCCGTTGGACTTTTCGACTGACTTTCGACTGACTTTCGACGGGCTTTAATCACACAAAAGTCAGACGGATTCGACCGTGATGACATACGACCGGACTAGAACAAGGAGGTTCATAGCCAGTAGCCAATAGCTGCCCTAGCGTCGTTTTATGGTCCGTCGGACTAGCATACAGACAAACTGATTTTTTTCGACCGGACTCGAGTCCATCGGAAATATTTGAAACATGTTCTAAATCTAACGTCCATCTGATTTTTCGACAGCAAAGGTCCGATAAAGCCCACACACGGTCGAATTCTCCAACGGATTCGTTCCGTCAGACCTTTGCTATCGAAAAGTCCGGCTGTGTGTACACGGCATTAGTGTGTAAGCAGGGGGTAGGATCATGTGGTGGAAGTCACGTTCTCCATGTTTCCCTCCTAGTTGGGAGCAAAACAAGGGTCACATGAGAGGTCTACCCCGGGGTGGGTTCTTCTGGGCTACGCTAGGCACCTGTAATAGGATTGCTTTACTACACATTACCTTTCCTGTTGTGCTGTTTTCACCAATGCCTTGAAAAAAGGCTGAGGCAGCCGTGGGGAAATACTCGACCTTAAGGCGGGCCTCTGCTGTTAGAGATGAACGAACACCATGTACACTTGCACTGCAAGTGTAAGGAAAGCTCTGCTGGGCCTAGTGGTTCTCCACCGCTGCGATCGCGTGTGCGGGCTCGAACGGGTGCGCGGGCTACTGCGCATGCGCGGAATCGAGCGGGTGCGCGCGCGCGGTCTCGGACGGGCGCGCGCACGGTTACTGGCGCCAGGCGGGCTATTTAAACCAGCCATCTCCATGCAATCCTTGCTGCCTGATCTACAGCGTTCCGTGTGTTAGTCCTGTACTTCTCTGTATCTGCACCTGTGACCCGGCTTGTCTACTTACCTGCTCTGCCTCCTGCCTGCCCCGATCCCGGCTTACCCACGACCATTCTCTGGCTTATCCCTGGCTTATCCGCAGTGTGTCCTCTGTTACCAAACCCGGCTTGTCTGACCTACCTGTGCACCTGTCCTGTAGTCTGCTGCATACCTGCCAGTTCCTGTTGTCTGCTGGTTCCTGTAGTCCGCTGCATACCTGTCAGTTCCTGTTGTCTGCTGGTTCCTGTAGTCCGCTGCATACCTGCCAGTTCCTGTTGCCTGCTGGTTCCTGTAGTCCGCTGCATACCTGCCAGTTCCTGTTGTCTGCTGGTTCCTGTATTCCGCTGCATACCTGCCAGTTCCTGTTGTCTGCTGGTTCCTGTAGTCCGCTGCACACCTGCCAGTTCCTGTTGTCTGCTGGTTCCTGTAGTCCGCTGCATACCTGCCAGTTCCTGTTGTCTGCTGGTTCCTGTAGTCCGCTGCATACCTGCCAGTTCCTGTTGCCTGCTGGTTCCTGTGGTCCGCTGCATACCTGCCAGTTCCTGTTGCCTGCTGGTTCCTGTGGTCCGCTGCATACCTGCCAGTTCCTGTGGTCTGCTGGTTCCTGTCACCTGTTGTCTGCTGGTTCCTGTCACCTGTTGTCTGCTGGTTCCTGCTACCTACTGCCTGCTGGTTCCTGTCACCTGCTGTCTGCTGGTTCCTGTCACCTGCCGTCTGCTGGTTCCTGTCACCTGCTGTCTGCTGGTTCCTGTCTTCGCTGGTCTAGTCCTGAGGCCCACCTACAGCTGCTGTTCCTTCCAGACACTCGTGCCTCCTCTGACTTCTGCGCCCCCTGTCCCCATCTCCAGGGGCCGCAAGTCTGGGACGTAAGAGAGGTCTCCCACTGCAATCCAGACTCGCCACTAGGTACGTGACAGTATCAGGCAGCCATGACCGAGTCTGAGCAGGGAGCCTCTCCTATGGAAGAACTCTGCCTACACCTAGAACTGTGCCACGGCTGAGACTGCCCTCCATGCTCTACTCCAAGGGCGTAGGCCCGCCGAGGACTATGTTGCTGAATTCAGGAGATGGAGTGCTGATACCAGCTGGAATGATGCGGCCCTCCGCTACCAGTTTTGGTTGGGGTTGTCAGATCCCCTCAAGGATGAACTTGCTAGGGTTGGGGTTCCTCCAACTCTTGAGGAGTTCATCAACCAGGCCATACAGATCGACAGGCGCCTACGCGAACGACGGTCTGAGAGGGCCTCTGTTCCACCTCGTCCCTCTTGGATGCTGCCAAAGGTACCCTACTTTCCTAGAGGTCCACCGCCGGGTCGACCCTCTGCCTCCACCGAAGGAACTGAGCCCATGCAGTTGGGTGTGCTTCGCCCTGCTCTCACTCCTGAAGAACGGCTGAGACGCCGTCGGGACAATTTGTGTCTATACTGCGGGGAGCCAGGGCACTATGTGCGAACCTGTCCAGCCAAGACCCGTAAGTGGCGCCCTCCTTCAGTTGACCAGATAATGGCCGTTACCGACGCCTCTTCTCACCTTGCTCTCTCTATTTTGTTACAGCTTCCCGGAAAGAACATTATGGTCCCCGCCATTATTGACTCTGGAGCCTGCAGTTGCTTCATGGACTCAGACTTTGCTACTGCCCATAGCATCCCCTTACGGAACAAGGCCCAAGGACTACAGATACACCTGGCCGATGGTTCAGCCATTAGATCCGGGCCTGTCACCCTAGAAACGCAACCTCTCCGCTGCATACCTGCCAGTTCCTGTTGTCTGCTGGTTCCTGTAGTCCGCTGCACACCTGCCAGTTCCTGTTGTCTGCTGGTTCCTGTAGTCCGCTGCATACCTGCCAGTTCCTGTTGTCTGCTGGTTCCTGTAGTCCGCTGCATACCTGCCAGTTCCTGTTGCCTGCTGGTTCCTGTGGTCCGCTGCATACCTGCCAGTTCCTGTTGCCTGCTGGTTCCTGTGGTCCGCTGCATACCTGCCAGTTCCTGTGGTCTGCTGGTTCCTGTCACCTGTTGTCTGCTGGTTCCTGTCACCTGTTGTCTGCTGGTTCCTGCTACCTACTGCCTGCTGGTTCCTGTCACCTGCTGTCTGCTGGTTCCTGTCACCTGCCGTCTGCTGGTTCCTGTCACCTGCTGTCTGCTGGTTCCTGTCTTCGCTGGTCTAGTCCTGAGGCCCACCTACAGCTGCTGTTCCTTCCAGACACTCGTGCCTCCTCTGACTTCTGCGCCCCCTGTCCCCATCTCCAGGGGCCGCAAGTCTGGGACGTAAGAGAGGTCTCCCACTGCAATCCAGACTCGCCACTAGGTACGTGACAGTATCAGGCAGCCATGACCGAGTCTGAGCAGGGAGCCTCTCCTATGGAAGAACTCTGCCTACACCTAGCAGGCCTTGCACAAGCGGTCACTAACCTACAGGAAGGTTATACCCGACTTGAAAAACATGTCCTTACTCAGGGATCCCCAGGCCTCACCACTAGCCAGCCTACTCCACCGACTGTCGTGATGCTTCCCCCGGAACCTCGAGTACCCACACCTGAGAGGTTCTCCGGTGAGCGTAGCAAGTTCAGGACTTTTCGTAGTGCATGTGAACTGTTTTTTGCACTACAGCCCCGAACATTTTCTTTGGAGTCCACCAAAGTGGGCTTTGTGATCTCCCTGCTCCAGAACGACCCCCAGCTCTGGGCCCACCGTCTGCTTAAACAGGAGGCCGCGGAACTTGCTCATCTAAATACCTTCTTTGATGAAATGGCCCGAATGTATGAGGACCCGCAACTCTGTGCCACGGCTGAGACTGCCCTCCATGCTCTACTCCAAGGGCGTAGGCCCGCCGAGGACTATGTTGCTGAATTCAGGAGATGGAGTGCTGATACCAGCTGGAATGATGCGGCCCTCCGCTACCAGTTTTGGTTGGGGTTGTCAGATCCCCTCAAGGATGAACTTGCTAGGGTTGGGGTTCCTCCAACTCTTGAGGAGTTCATCAACCAGGCCATACAGATCGACAGGCGCCTACGCGAACGACGGTCTGAGAGGGCCTCTGTTCCACCTCGTCCCTCTTGGATGCTGCCAAAGGTACCCTACTTTCCTAGAGGTCCACCGCCGGGTCGACCCTCTGCCTCCACCGAAGGAACTGAGCCCATGCAGTTGGGTGTGCTTCGCCCTGCTCTCACTCCTGAAGAACGGCTGAGACGCCGTCGGGACAATTTGTGTCTATACTGCGGGGAGCCAGGGCACTATGTGCGAACCTGTCCAGCCAAGACCCGTAAGTGGCGCCCTCCTTCAGTTGACCAGATAATGGCCGTTACCGACGCCTCTTCTCACCTTGCTCTCTCTATTTTGTTACAGCTTCCCGGAAAGAACATTATGGTCCCCGCCATTATTGACTCTGGAGCCTGCAGTTGCTTCATGGACTCAGACTTTGCTACTGCCCATAGCATCCCCTTACGGAACAAGGCCCAAGGACTACAGATACACCTGGCCGATGGTTCAGCCATTAGATCCGGCCTGTCACCCTAGAAACGCAACCTCTTCCGGCATGCATAAACCATCTCCATCAGGAGTTACTGAGTCTGGACATTATTTCTTCCCCACTGTTCCTGGTCATTTTGGGCATGCCTTGGCTCCGCGCCCATAACCCCTGCATTGACTGGTCCACCAAGGAGATTACCTTCTCCTCTCCTTACTGCTCCCAACATTGCCTTCCACGGACTGACGCTCAGTCAACTACCTTAATGTGTTTGGACAACGAGACCCATCAGCTGGTTCCCAAGGCCTATCACTCTTTTTTGGATGTCTTCAGCAAAAAAGGGGCAGAGACCCTTCCTCCTCATCGGGTCTACGATTGTCCCATCGAGCTTCTCCCTGGAGCTGAAGTTCCCTTTGGGAGGATCTTCCCCCTATCCGAGCTGGAGCTCTCCGCCCTTAAAGACTACATTGATGACAACTTGCGAAAGGGCTTTATCCGTTCCTCTACGTCACCTGCCGGAGCCGGCATCTTCTTCGTTGAGAAAAAGGATCATTCCCTCCGGCCATGTGTCGATTACAGAGAATTGAATAAGGTGACCATCAAAAATCGTTACCCCTTGCCGTTAGTCCCCGAGTTGTTCCAGAGGCTGGGGGCAGCGGTCATCTTCACCAAGTTGGACCTCCGCGGGGCGTATAATCTGGTACGCATCCGAAAGGGCGATGAATGGAAGACTGCCTTCCGTACACGATTCGGGCACTTTGAATACCTTGTGATGCCCTTCGGACTCTGTAACGCCCCTGCCACGTTCCAACATTTCATTAATGACATTTTTCGAGACTACTTAGACCTGTTTGTGATCATCTACCTAGATGACATCTTAATCTTTTCTTCTTCCCTGGACAGTCACCAACAACACGTCAGATGCGTGTTGGGGCGACTGCGGCAACATGGTCTGTATGCTAAACCCGAGAAGTGCGAGTTTGAACAACAGAGCATACAGTTCCTGGGGCTCATCATCTCCATCGAAGGCATTAAGATGGACCCCCAGAAAATCTCCGCTATTCTAGACTGGCCTGCACCGGTGGATAAAAAAGGGGTACAGCGGTTTGTGGGTTTCTCTAACTTCTATCGGAAATTTATTAAAGGTTTCTCGGCCATCATCTCCCCCATCACACAATTAACCCGACAAGGAATTCGGTTCCAATGGACAACCGAGGCCCAGGCCGCCTTTGTCGCCCTTAAGAAACTCTTTACTTCCGCCTCCATCCTAAAGCACCCCGACCCGGCTCTCCCATTTGTCTTGGAGGTGGACGCATCGGAAATCGCAGTCGGGGCGATACTATCACAGAGGCAAGGCCCCAAGGCCCTCCTGTTCCCCGTTGGGTTCTTTTCCCGTAAATTGACACCTCCTGAGCGGAACTACGACGTGGGCGACCGAGAACTGTTGGCAATCAAGGCGGCACTGGAGGAATGGCGGTACTTGTTGGAAGGGGCGGCCCACCCAATTCTCATATATACAGACCACAAGAACCTAGAGTATCTGAAGGCCGCCAAGAGACTAAAGCCACGACAAGCCAGGTGGGCACTGTTCTTCTCCCGGTTCGCCTTTCATGTTACCTACAGGCCGGGCTCCAAAAATACCAAACCTGATGCCTTATCACGGATGTTCATCGATCCTAAGGAGCCTAATCCACCTGACACCATCCTAACCGCTGAGAACTTCCTACTTCTCCATGAAGACCTGTTAAGCCGGATCAAGCAGGCGTCCAGGGAGGACCCGCCGCCTGCTAGGCCAGGAGTCTCCGCCAAAGATGGCCTATTCTGGTCCAGTGGTAAGATCTTCGTTCCAGAAAGTCTCCGGGTCACTATACTTGGGCTATGTCATGACCATGTACTGGCCGGACATTTCGGCATAGCCAAGACCACGGACCTGGTCCAGCGCACTTTCTGGTGGCCCCAACTGGCAAAAGACTGCCAAAGGTATGTGGAATCATGTACAGTGTGCACCCGCAACAAGAGCTGCAGGACCAAATCTTGGGGGCTACTCAAACCCCTACCCGCTCCGGAAAGGCCGTGGAAGCTAATAACCATGGACTTCATTGTGGAACTTCCCCCCTCCGAAGGCCATACGGCCATCTTTGTGGTAGTGGACCGGCTGTCCAAAATGGCCCACTTTATCCCCATGAAGGGGACTCCTTCGGCACCAGAGACGGCCCAGGCCTTCATTGCAGGCATTGTCAGACTTCACGGGATTCCAGCAAATATCATCTCGGACAGGGGCGTCCAATTCACGTCTCGGTTCTGGAAGGCCCTCTGCAACTCCCTTGGCATCGAACTATCTTTATCCTCTGCTTACCACCCACAGACAAACGGGCAGACAGAAAGAACAAACCAGACTCTTGAGCAGTATCTGCGTTGCTTTTCATCCTTTTCTCAACAGGACTGGCTCTCTCTGTTGCCATTGGCGGAATTCGCCTACAACAACTCCACCCACTCCACTACCAAACAGACTCCGTTCTTTGCCAACTATGGTTACCACCCATCATTCCTGCCAAATTCTGTACCAGAATGTGCCGTTCCTGCTGTGTTTGAGACCGTGGATTTCTTTTCAACCAACAATAAATTGTTGCAGGAAACTATGACTCGGGCACAGAATCTGAATAAAGAGGTCTTTGACAGGGGCAGACGGGGGCAATTGGTCCTGGAGCCTGGAGACAAAGTATGGCTGTCCACAGTGAATCTCCGACTTGCTTGTCCTTCTAGGAAGTTAGGCCCCAAATTCTTGGGCCCCTTCGCTGTGAAGCGGAAAATCAACGAGGTAGCATACGAGCTGGAATTGCCAGAGTCACTTCGGGTACACCCGGTCTTCCATGTTTCACTCCTGAAGCCAGCAGTCCCCAATTCTTTCCCTGGGCGATCCACGGATCCCCCAGCCCCGATAATGGTCAATGGGGAAGAGGAATTCGAGGTGGAGACAATTGTGGACTGCCGAAAGAGAAATAACCAGATACAATACCTCATCAAGTGGAAGGGGTACGGTTCTGAAGAGAATTCCTGGGAACCTGAAACCAACTTGCATGCCAAGCATTTGATCCAAGCCTTCAAGAAAGCTCACCCAGAGAAGTGTTCCCAGTTGGGCATCCGGAGGCTGCCCCTTGGGGGGGGGCAATGTAAGGAAAGCTCTGCTGGGCCTAGTGGTTCTCCACCGCTGCGATCGCGTGTGCGGGCTCGAACGGGTGCGCGGGCTACTGCGCATGCGCGGAATCGAGCGGGTGCGCGCGCGCGGTCTCGGACGGGCGCGCGCACGGTTATTGGCGCCAGGCGGGCTATTTAAACCAGCCATCTCCATGCAATCCTTGCTGCCTGATCTACAGCGTTCCGTGTGTTAGTCCTGTACTTCTCTGTATCTGCACCTGTGACCCGGCTTGTCTACTTACCTGCTCTGCCTCCTGCCTGCCCCGATCCCGGCTTACCCACGACCATTCTCTGGCTTATCCCTGGCTTATCCGCAGTGTGTCCTCTGTTACCAAACCCGGCTTGTCTGACCTACCTGTGCACCTGTCCTGTAGTCTGCTGCATACCTGCCAGTTCCTGTTGTCTGCTGGTTCCTGTAGTCCGCTGCATACCTGTCAGTTCCTGTTGTCTGCTGGTTCCTGTAGTCCGCTGCATACCTGCCAGTTCCTGTTGCCTGCTGGTTCCTGTAGTCCGCTGCATACCTGCCAGTTCCTGTTGTCTGCTGGTTCCTGTAGTCCGCTGCATACCTGCCAGTTCCTGTTGTCTGCTGGTTCCTGTAGTCCGCTGCACACCTGCCAGTTCCTGTTGTCTGCTGGTTCCTGTAGTCCGCTGCATACCTGCCAGTTCCTGTTGTCTGCTGGTTCCTGTAGTCCGCTGCATACCTGCCAGTTCCTGTTGCCTGCTGGTTCCTGTGGTCCGCTGCATACCTGCCAGTTCCTGTTGCCTGCTGGTTCCTGTGGTCCGCTGCATACCTGCCAGTTCCTGTGGTCTGCTGGTTCCTGTCACCTGTTGTCTGCTGGTTCCTGTCACCTGTTGTCTGCTGGTTCCTGCTACCTACTGCCTGCTGGTTCCTGTCACCTGCCGTCTGCTGGTTCCTGTCACCTGCTGTCTGCTGGTTCCTGTCTTCGCTGGTCTAGTCCTGAGGCCCACCTACAGCTGCTGTTCCTTCCAGACACTCGTGCCTCCTCTGACTTCTGCGCCCCCTGTCCCCATCTCCAGGGGCCGCAAGTCTGGGACGTAAGAGAGGTCTCCCACTGCAATCCAGACTCGCCACTAGGTACGTGACAGCAAGTGTTCGCCAGTTAACTCTCGGGTCCCAGTGACAGTGTACACCTTCTTTGTAATTTGCATTTAGGAGTGAGCCCTGTCCACATCCACCTGTCCAGCCTGCGCAGGCTCCACACGTACACTTAACTCTTGAACCTCTGCAGCACAAATCCAGTCCTGTTCCTCTGGGAGGCAGACCACTAGCGGAAGGAGTGCCAACAACATCTCCCTCACTTCCATCATCCAATCATGTGCAAGCAAAGATACATTTTTTTTCTATTTTCCTTGCATGTGATTGGGTAGTTTTTGGAAAGTAAAGCTTTACCTCATTTACTAAGCTCTGAAACAACTGCACTTACGGAGCACTACTGCACTTTGCAAAGTGCACAGTCTATTTGCCTTAAAGTGGATGTAAACCCACATTTTTTTTTTTATGTCATAATGTAGAGTATACGATTTCCTATCATTTGAGCCCAGTCTTGCCACAAAGAGTTAATCCAGCTCTGAGCAATCCTCTTTTATTGTTCAGTGAGATGAATCTTGACAAACAGAGAAAAACTTTGTCAAATCCCCCCCCCCCCCCCCCCCCCTTGCTGTTAGTGACAGGTGATTTACATATCTCGTGCACTAGCCTAAGAGACATGCATTATTTTTTAATTCCCTCCCACTCCTTTTTTCTGCTGCTCTGCCAGGATTGGATGTTCCACACCTCAGTATAATTGGGCATGCTGAAATCATGTGGTTACTTTCCTGTCTTTTCACTGGATGTTAGAGTTTATAGCAGAAGTTCAGTGTCAGAAATACACAGGAGAAAATGCATATTGACAAGGGGAGTCTAGAGGTGGGCGGGGAGTCTACTGACATCACGACTCCACCCACCGAGCTCCAGACAACAGACCCACTCACAGAATCTGCAGTTTTTCGGGTCTCATAACAGACAGAGGGGAGACATTTGACAGGTAAAGATACATGCAGGAGGCATGTATATCCTTACAGAAAGCCCCTATGGCAGTAGTTTAGAAAGGGTGACATTGGGTTTACATCCACTTTAAGAAAAACAACCCCTATGTCTCTGAATGTTGGACTTCGTAATGCCTTTTGCACTTTTTCAATTAAAGTTTTTGAAACCTTGTTCCCACCTGGTCTGAAGTTACTAAAAGGGTAAAAGGGGTGTAATGTAAAAGTAACCGTCACCATCCCATGGTCCAGATCAAGCACACCCTTAAGTGCACTATTTATTGTGTTTCATATGCACATTTTTTGGTCCACTTAATGTTTTTTCCATTTCAGATTATTGCACCACTGCAGACTAAAAAAAAAAAAAAAACGCATCTTTCAAAAAGTGTTTTCCCTGTGCTAAATCCAAATTCTAAATTGTTGCATTTGTAAATTACAAAAAACAGTATAAAGGAATTTTAAAGAGACCCTCTACCGCAACAAATTGCTTAAACTGATTGTGGACCACATCCCTGATACATAGAGTCAAAACATAAATTCCTCAGATTGGGACTTTAAACCGGGCCACAAACAGTTTGATGGTAAAAAAATGTATTACACATTGATAATATTTAACAACATGAACATGGGGATATACGCAACAAACACAAATATTGGGAGCAGAAATGGAAACCAGCTACAAGGAAAAGCCCAGAGCTTTGTCAGACAGAGAGAACGCCCAACGCATTTCGAAAAACGAAATGCAGATCTTCTTCATATTCTTTCATATCCCAAATATTGTTGCTCCACCCATAAAGACAAAGAACATAACTCAGAAGTGAGAAGAAAGCCATCAGAGCAGCGCACAAACAACAGAAAACGTGAATGACATTAGCCAGGAGTCCGTATATTGTGGGATGGTCTTATTATATAACTTAGTGGTATAACTAGACATGTGCACAACAAAAAAAAATTTGTTTATTTTAGTTTCGTTTTTTTCGTTTCCGAAAAAAAATCGTTTTTTTTTTTTCGTTTCGTTTTTTTCGTTTCCGTCGATTCGTAACGATTCGTACATTCGTAAGTCGTCGTTGTTCGGATTCGTAACGATCCGTACATTCGTAAGTCGTCGGTGTTCGTATTCGTAAAGATTCGTACATTCATAAGAGTTATTTTTTCGTTGATTCGTTTTTTCGTTACGCATTTTCGGACGCATTTGTATTTATTCGTACATTCGTACATTCGTAATCGGTGCATAATTCATAATTTGATGTAATGTGTAAGCTATTATTACATTTTAATAATTTACAAATCGAATCTAAAAAAAAAGTTACGAATCGAAAGTTACGAATCGAAAAAAAAAGTTATGAATCGGGAAAAAAGTTACGAATCGAAAAAAAAAAGTTACGAATCGAAAAAAAAGTTACGAATGTACGAATTTTTTTGTTCAATAGAGACACGGAAAATTACAAATTGAAAAAAATAAAAAGTTACGAATTGAAAAAAAAGTTACGAATCGAAAAAAAAAAAGTTACGAATCGAAAAAAAAGTTACGAATGTACGAATTTTTTGGTTCAATAGAGACACGGAAAATTACAAATCGAAAAAAAAAAAAAAAAAAGTTACGAATTGAAAAAAAAGTTACGAATCGAAAAAAAAAGTTACGAATCGAAAAAAAGTTACGAATGTACGAATTTTTTGGTTCAATAGAGACACTGAAAATTACAAATCGAAAAAAATAAAAATAAAAAAAAAGTTACGGATCGAAAAAAAAGTTACGAATGTACGAATTTTTTTGTTCAATCCATTCGAAGCACGTTTAGCAGCACCATTGTAAGGGACACGGAAAATTACCAATTCAACAAAAAAAAAAGTTACGAATGTACGAATTTTTTCGTTCGTTTTTAGGATTTTCTTCATTAGTACATTTGTTGTTTCTAATTTGTTTTTTTTCGGATTTTTGTTGTTTTTTGGATTCGTTAGATTCGAATGATTCGTTAATCGGATTCGTACGATTCGAACGATTCGTTATTCGGATTCGTAAGATTCGAATGATTCGTTCATTCGTACGAAAACGAACGAACGAAAATAACGAAAAGAAAACGAAGAAAAACTAAACGAATTGCACATGTCTAGGTATAACTCTATATAGACCGTAGCTATAGAGGAGAGGTAGAATAGTACTTTCCCCTTGATGCAGGTCCAGTTGATAGAGAGTGTATATGAAAAAATTATTAAACCATACAGAACATCAAGGGTTAAAGATGGTTGTATCCATCAGACAGATTTCTGGATGTGCCTTATGAATCTTAAAGTTGGAGTCAAAATGATGTGGCTGGAGATGTGGCTGGTGGTGTCTGGCAAGGTAGAGCAGAGACCTATAAAGGAATAAGTAGTATTTCTTTTTTTTAAAAGCACTGGTGGGTTTAACTAATCATTTGTATAGTTCTCCTTTAGGGGGGGCGTCGCATGAGGTGTGTCCTATGGCTACATAATGTCCCTTGTTCCCATCTCAAAAAGTTGGGAGGTATGTGTATATTGTATATTGGTTCCTAAACCATTTACAGAGACTTGCAAAATTATTCACCCCCCTTGGCATTTTTGTGTTTTGTTGCCTCACAACCTGGAATTAACATGGATTGTTTGAGGATTTGCATCATTTAATCTACAGAACATGCCCACAACTTTGAAGATGTTTTTTTATTTATTTATTGTGAAGCAAACAAGAAATATGACAAAATAACAGAAAAAGTCAATGCGCATAACTATTCACCCCCCCCCCCCCAAAGTCAATACTTTGTAGAGCCACCTTTTTGTGGCTATCACAGCTCCAAGTAGCTTTGGATAAGTCTCTATGAGCTTGCCACATCTTACCACTGGGATTTTTGCCCATTCCTCCTTGCAAAACTGCTCCAGCTCAAGTTGGGTGGTTTGCGCTTGTGAATAGCAATCTTTAAGTCTGACCACAGATTTTCTATTGGATTGAGGTCTGGGCTTTGACTAGGCCATTCCAACAGATTTACATGTTTCCCCTTAAACCACGCAAGTGTTGCTTTAGCAGTGTGTTTTGGGTCATTGTCCTGCTGGAAGGTGAACCTCCGTCCTAGCCTCAAATCACACAGAGTGTGGTACAGGTTTTGCTCAAGAATGTCCCTGTATTTAGCACCATCCATCTTTCCCTTAACTCTGACCAGTTGAAAAACATCCCTACAGCATGATGCTGCCACCACCATGTTTCAGTGTGGGGATGTGTTCTTTTTCTTTGATGGTCAAAAAGTTCAATTTTAGTCTCATCAGACCAGAGCACC
The DNA here is from genome assembly GCA_028564925.1 of Lithobates sylvaticus. Taxonomy (NCBI): domain Eukaryota; kingdom Metazoa; phylum Chordata; class Amphibia; order Anura; family Ranidae; genus Lithobates; species Lithobates sylvaticus. Next base: position 108,318,653 of record CM053029.1, on the reverse strand, counting down.
TTCCTCCATACATTTTGGGAGTCTCCCACATGCCTTTTCGCAAACTCAAAATGTGCCATTTTGTTTTTAGCTGAAAGTAATGGCTTTCTTCTGGCCACTCTGCCATAAAGCCCAAGTCTATGGAGCGCATGGCTTATTGTTGTCCTATGTACAGATACTCCAGTCTCTGCTGTGGAACTCTGCAGCTCCTCCAGGGTTACCTTAGTCTCTGTGCTGCCTCTCTGATTAATCCCCTCCTTGTCCGGTCCGTGAGTTTTGGTGTGCGGTCATCTCTTGGCAGGTTTGCTGTTGTGCCATGTTCTTTCCATTTGGTTATGATAGATTTGCTGGTGCTCCTAGGGATCATCAAAGATTTGGATATTTTTTATAACCTAACCCTGACTTGTACTTAACAACATTGTCCCTTACTTGTTTGGAGAGTTCCTTGGTCTTCATGGCAGTGTTTGGTTAGTGGTGCCTCTTGCTTAGGTGTTGCAGCCTCTGGGGCCTTTCAAAAAGGTGTGTATATGTAATGACAGATCATGTGACACTTATTTTGCACACAGGTGGACATCGTTAAACTAATTATGTGACTTCGGAAGGTAATTGGTTGCACCAGAGCTTTTTATGGGCTTCATAACAAAGGGGGTGAATACATACGCACATGCCAATTATCATTTTTTTATTTCTATGTTATTTATTTCTATTTCTATTTATGTAAATATTTTTCTAATTTTACTTCACCAACTTAGACTATTTTGTTCTGATCCATCACATATAATTCAGATTAAAAAAACATTGAACTAATGGCTGTAATGTAACAAAATAGGTAAAAAGCCAAGGGGGTGAATACTTTTGCAAGGCACTGTGGCATTGCAGCACCTCTGTGTACTGCAGCCTCAACATTGTATGAGTTTTGGCTTAAGGAAGCTCACCAGTAAACCACTAACTGAGAGTTAACTATTTAAAATGAGTGCACAGACAGAAGCTGCCTAATGTGTTTGCTTTGGCCTCGCTTTTAATCCTTTCCATATTTATTCTGGCAATCCTTATCTTATCACGCTGGAGCTAGTACTTTACTTTCTCATTTCACCCATCTCTAGCAGTCACGAAGGCCCAGGTATACATTACTACAAGAAAGAAAAGACAACTATAGGAATTAGTCATTTGTTTACCATAGGTTTTAAAGTCACAAGCAAATTTGAATAAACAAAGATTATTAACTTCTACATAATTCTTACCACCGCAGACATTCATTTCTTATATTTACATACTGGAGCACCAAGATACAGTATTATGCATTTTTTATAGAACCATTCACATCTATCCATACAAACTGCCAATTTGTACTTCTCCACAATGTTAGTTTTATCAAAAACAATTTACAAAATGAAAAATTTTAAACAGTCAATGATGATGCAGTTTTGCATCCAAAATGGTCTCCCGCAACATGAGAGTCCATATTTAAAGTGTAGGTCGGGCAAAAAATATTTCCATCTTTTGAGGAATACAGCTTTGATACAAGACCAATGGGTTAAAGTACCAAGTGCAGGAGGTGGACGCCAGGTGCAAGCAAAAAGCAGCAATAGGAATGGCTGCATCTTGTGACCTTACAATAAGTTGAGAATCGCAGTAAACATCCAACAGGGGTACTATTCTCTCAATTTCTGGGTATCTGATGGGAATTTCTGGGTATCTGAAGTTGACCAACCATTAGAGTTGGGCTGAACAACCGCACCCCCCCCCTCCCGACTTGCACCACTAGAACTCTCAAACATTGCTAAAGTTTGGACTTGAACCCAATTAAATTCTAAAGAAAAATCAAAAGTCCCCATTTTGAAGGCTTATATGCAGGTTACTGCCCTGGGGGACAAGCATCAATGCCAAAAAAAAATGTAAAAAGATTATTTTTACAGAAGCATTTATTTTAATGAGGCTTAAAGTGAAAGAATACAAATTAAAAATTCCTTTAAATGTAGTGTTGGGGGGGGGGGTCCCCTTGGTCTGCCTGTAAAGTGGCGCATCTATACCATGCATAGAACATGCTAAAGAAAAATTTACATTTCTAAAGAAAACAAAATGACATTTAAGCTATCTGCAATACAAAAATGTTTAAAAAAAAAACAGCGTAGGGGTGCCCCCCAATCCCGGAGGGCCTGGTATAGATTTTAGGGGGAACCCCATGCCAATTTTTTTTTTTAAATGGCGAGCCCCCCCAAATCCATACCAGCCCCTTAAGCATGAAGCCCGGCAGGTCAAGAAAGGGGGGGGACGAGCGACCGCCCCCTCCTGAACCATACTAGGCCACATGCCCTCAACATGGGGGGTGCTTTGGGGTGGGGAAGGTTCTGCCCTCCCCAAAGCACCTTGTCCCGATGTTGATGGGGACAAGGGCATCTTCCCGACAACCCTGGGCTATGGTGGTGGGGGTCTGCAGGCAGGGGGCTTATCAGAATCTGGAACCAGATCCCGGCCCCTCCTATGTAATTGAGTACAGGGTACATACTACCCCTACTCATTCACCCAAAAAAGTGTCAATAAGAAAAAGAAACACAAACACCAAATAGGTAAGGGGCAGGGCCACCTGGTGACGTCACTGGTGCATGCTGGGCACACATTTAACCCTTTGATCGCCCTAGATGTTTAACCCCTTCCCAGCATATGTTTAGCACTGACCACTTTATTAGTGTCACTGGTTCCCACAAAGTGCCAGATTGTTCATCGCAATATTGCAGTATATCTGCTATAAGTCTCTGATCACCGCCATTACAAGTATAAAAATAAATAAATAAATAAATAAAAATTCTTGAATATATACCATAGTTTGCACTATAAATTTTGTGCAAAACAATCAATATACGCTTATTGGGATTTTCTTGACCAAAATATGTAGCAGAATACATATTGGTCTAAATTTATGAAAAAATCAGATTTAAAAAAAAAAAAATTGTTGGATATATTTTACATACCTCCCAACATTTTGAGATGAGAACGAGGGACACCTATTAGCAAAACTATGTAGAGCATTATACAAAAGAAATTAGTTAAACCCCCAAAGTGTTTTTTTTTACCACTACTATTTCTTTATATTGGCTTTTGAAATTTACAAATGCAGCAATTTAGAAATTGGATGAAAGGTTTAGCACTAGGAAACACTATTTGAAAGATAAAAAGTGCATTTTATATACAGCTATATAGATCAGAGCAAAATAAAGGACAAATGAGGAGGAATGAGGGACAAAGAGACATTGTTCCAAATCAGGAACAGTCCCTCAAAATCGGCGACAGGAGCTTTGGTTTTATAGCAGAATGCAAAAAATATAATTTTTTTCAAAAAATTTCAGCCTTTTTTCGCAAAAAAATTTAAACTCAATGGTGATCAAATGCCACCAAAAGAAGGCTCTATTTGTGAGGAAAAAACATGACATGTACAGCATTGCATAACTATACAATTGTCAGTTAAAGTAACGCAGTGCCGTATAGCAAAAAATGGCCTGGTGATGAAGGGGGGAAAAATCTTCCAGAGATCAAGTGGTTAAGACTTTGAAAGAGATTGGAAGAGAAGAAATTAGAAATTGAAATGAATAATCTGACTGAGCCAGGATTATGGATTTTCTTTCATGCTCCATGATACATGTGAATGATTTGGGCTTGGAGTGAGCCCACCATTTTGCAGCTATTAAGTCTTTTAATTGTAAAGACTCATACACACGATCGGACCTTGTACCAACTTTCCCGTGGATTTTTGTACAAAGGGCGTTGGCCCCAAGTTGGTATTGCATACACACAATCAGACTTTTTAGGCAACAAACGCGAACGTAGTGACGTTTCAACGTACTGACGACACTTCAAAAGAGGACGTTCAAATACTCCTGCACCACCTTTGGTCAACTTCTGTATTGTTGTCTGATCTTTTGCATTGGTTCTGAGCATGCGTGTTTGTACTTTGTACAAAAGTCCGATGGTTTTGTGTACACACGGTCGGACTTTTGTTGGCAGAAAGTTGGTCTGTTCGCACAGCCAACAAAAGTCCGCTGAAAACTGGAAAAAGTTGGTCCGATGGAGCGTACACACGGTCGGATGTTGGTCCAAAACAGCTAATTTGCATGTTTGTTGTCAAAAAGTCCGATCGTGTGTACGGGCCTTTAGACATATTTGGATAGTTTCAGTACTGACCTTCTGAGACATATTCAGTCATGTTTAGCCAAACTCTACAATATTAATTAATTTATTATCCTTATCACTTTTTATTATCAGCCCTCATGTGAAGAGTCCTGACAGATTATTTACTTCCGTGGGAAATGACACTTGTACCAAGTGGCTAAGAACTCAAGATAAAAGGAATATGACAACATGCAATGTGTTCCCTTGGATGTTGTTCTGATTCCACACATAAAAATACCAATATGTTTGTAATTATAATTTTCTCACAGATCTTATTATTTTCTGTGCAGGGATGGCTGCTTTAGATTCTTACATAAGCCAACTGGCAAATATAAAAAATTCATCACGGCAGAAAATATAGAGATGACATAGCTATTAAGCTATGGCCAAATTAATGGAATGTTCGCATTTCAAATCTTCCTCTATGGGATTCCTTTTACTATCAAAAGATAAAAGATACTATTTTCCTCAGAGCAATGAGCACTTATCTTCAAAAAAATGTTTTATGTGTTTATTGAAGAATCCTCAAAAGAGTGGAGTGTGGGAAACGTAGACATGGGTTAGTACTGCTCTATGAGGGCAGATGGGGTTTGCACTGACAGTGTGAAGACATGAGGCCACAAGGAGTCCAGTGCAGAAAAAGCCTGCCCTCTGATTGAGTTATAATGTGATATATCCAAGAGGAGCTGGAACTTCAATACCTTTTTTACAAAGCACTAAATGCAAAATAAATAATTTGGAGAGCTCACTGTCTCTGGTTAAGCAGCTCACATTCAAACAGGGCAACCCTTCACTGGTACCTGTAGAGACTTTTTCCAACAAAATTCCTGCAGTTCTACTTTGCTCACTATTTCACCCAGCTCCTAGCCACTTCTTATGACTTATAGTAAGGTTGAATGAAGACACCAGTCCATCCAGCTCAACCTGAGTGTGGGAGCGTGTCTATGATTATCCCTATCCCTGTACATTGTGTCTCATTAAGATGCTCATCTATTACATTATTATTTATTTAAGGTACCCATATAGCGCCATCAATTTACACATACATCGCACACTCACATCGGTCTCTACCCTCAAGGAGCGCACAATTCAAGGTCCCCAACTGACATTCATACACTAGGGCCAATTTTGGACAGAAGCCAATTAACCTACCCGCATATCGTTGGAGTGTGGGAGGAAACCAGAACCAGAGTTACTGGATGAAACCCACGCAGGCACAGGGAGAACAAGCAAACTCCAGGCAGGTAGTGTCATGGTTGGGATTCAAACCAGCGACACTTTTTACAGCTAGGTGAGAGTGCTAACCTCTACACCACTGTACCAGGACACTCCCCTTGGTGTCCTGGTACCCAGGCAAAGCAGCTGCACCGTGGACTCCTCCTTCTGGTTCTCCACCAGTCCAAGGCTCCTGCATTTGGTGGTATGCCTATGATTCACTTTGTCGGCATTCTGGTTGCAAGGCATCACCTATTCACCTTCAGCTTCCTCCTCCCTTAAGCCTGACTGGTCCTTGCTGCCCAGGTGCCGTATTTAAGCCTCACTGATCCTGTGCCCAACGCTAGCTATCGTTTTTCTTTCATGTATGACTAGCTTCCATTTGCCTTTATCTGATCTCCTGTGTACTGACCCTTTTTTTCTGACAACATTTCCTCTTGCTGTCTGGACTGTCCTTTGCCTGTATACCAACCACATATCTGCCAGCCACCCAAACAAACCCTTTGCCTGTTTATATACTACATGTCTCCTCCCTCCTGGACCGACCTTTTCTCTGTTTGCTGACCAAGTCTCTATTTGTACTGATTCTACACATAGAAATATCCTGAACAGCCTCATGACTTAAACAAAGATCAGAGCACCCCTGGCAGAGAATAATAAGTGGGCTTTTAGAGGGATACAAGTAAAATAAGTGCGTTGAGCACCTGCGGTAAGCAGAACCATATATAACCCTGAGTACCGGAAGAAGGTACAGCTTGGAGAAGTGGCAGGCAGTTCAGCCATTTGAGAGGCTGGTTGGTGGTATCTACGCAGAAAATGAAGATTACCCAAGGCTGAATGTCTGCACCCCTCGAAATTGTGAAACTGCCACAAGGACAACACAAATCAATATTTTTCTTGACCTGCAAGATATAATCTGATCACTTTAGGGGCCTGTGTAAAAGGGTTTTAGTTCATATCAGAACTGCTGCTCTCCCCATACAAGTCGATGAAAATAAAAAAGGTAATATAAAGGAGGTTAATACAATCTGAAGGAGGTCTGCAGGTCAAATGCATCTGTGAAGAAACTTTGTTCAGAGAAACAAATTTCAGATGAGTCTCAAATTGAGCTCAAATATAAGACCAATGTACAGTGCCTTGAAAAAGTATTCATACCCCTTGAAATGTTCCACATTTTGTCATGTTACAACCAAAAACATAAATGTATTTTATTGGAATTTTATGTGACAGACCAACACAAAGTGGCTCATAATTGTGAAGTGGAAGGAAAATGATAAATGGTTTTCCAAATTTTTTACAAATAAATATGTGAAAAGCGTGGCATGCATTTGTATTCAGTCTCCTTTATGCTAATACCCCGAACTAAAATCTAGTGGAGCCAATTTATGAACCAATTCAGAAGTCACCTAATTAATAAATAGAGTCCACCTGTGTGTAATTTAATCTCAGTATAAATGCAGCTGTTCTGTGAAGCCCTCAGAGAGTTAGAGAATCTTAGTTAACAAACAGCATCATGAAGGCCAAGAAACACACCAGACAGGACAGGGATAAAGTTGTGGAGACGTTTAAAGCAGGGTTAGGTTTTAAAAAAATATATACCAAGCTTTGAACATCTCATGGAGCACTGTTCAATCCATACTCTTTCCAAATGGAAAGAGTATGGTACAACTGCAAACCTACCAAGATATGGCTGTCTACCTAAACTGACAGGCCAGGCAAGGAGGGCATTAATCAGAGAAGCGGCCAAGAGGCCCATGATAACCATGGATGAGCTGCAGAAATCCAGAGCTCAGGTGAAAGAATCTGTCCACAGGACAACTATTAGTCGTGCACTCCACAAATCTGGCCTTTATGGAAGAGTGGCAAGAAGAAAGCCATTGTTGAAAGGAAGCCATAAGAAGTCCTGTTTGCAGTTTGTGGGAAACCATGCCACCGTAAAACATGGTGGTGGCAGCATTTCTACAGCAGGGATAGGCAAGCTGGTCAGATTTGATGGGAGGGTGGATGGAGCCAAATACAGGGTAATCTTTGCAGAAAACCTGTTATGCCGTGTACACACGAGCGGAATTTCCGACAGAAAAATTTAGACGGAAGCTTTTCAGTGTATATTCCGATTGTGTGTATGCCTCATCTGACTTTTTTTTTTTTTTTTATTCTGACGGCCCTAGAAATAGAACATGTTCTAAATATTTCCGACCGCTTGTCTGTATGCTGTTCCGATGGACCAAAAACGAAGCATGCTCTGAAGCAAATACGAGACGAAAGCTATTGGCTACTGGCTATTGAACTTCCTTTTTCTAGTCACGTTGTACGTGTTGTACGTCACCGCGTTCTTGACGATCGAACTTTGGTGTGATCGTGTGTACGCAAGACAGTTTCAGCGGAATTCCGTCGGAACTCCGTCTGAAAAACCTTCAGAGTTTATTCCGACGGGAAAACCGGTCATGTGTACGAGGCATTAGAGTCTGCAAAAGACTTGAGGCAGGGGGAGGTTCACCTTCCAACAGGACAACCAACCTAAACATACAGCCAGATCTATAATGTAAAGATCAAAGCTTATTCATGTGTTAGAATTACCCAGTCAAAGTCCAGACCTAAATCCAATTGAGAATCTGTGGCAAGACTTGAAAATTGCTGTTCACAGACGCTCTCCATCCAATCTGACAGAGCTTGAGCTATTTTGCAAAGAAGAATGAGAAAAAATGTCACTCTCTAGATGTGCAAATCTGTTAGAGACATACCCCAAAAGACTTGCAGCTGTTATTGCAGTGAAAGGTGGTTCTACAAAGTATTGACTCAGGGGGGCTGAATACAAATGCACACCACACTTTTCACATATTTATTTGTAAAAAATTTGGAAAACCATTTATCATTTTCCATCAACTTCACAATTATATGCCACTTTGTGTTGGTCTATCACATAATTTCCCAATAAAATACATTTACGTTTTTTGGTTGTAACATCACAAAATGTAGAAGATTTAAAGGGGTGTGAATACTTTTTAAAGGCCTGTACCTTAAAGCACACTGCATGTTCCCATTAACGCAAGCCTCAGAAGTATAAAGTCAGCACCGGTGATGGGTAGAAGGTACCTAGAGATGTCTATGCCATTAGGTAGCTTTACAGCAGTTCAGGGCCCTTGAATATGCAGTCTTGACAAACTCCTCTGCTGCATAGGGTGGCCCCTTACCTCCTCTTTTGGGGTCCCCCACTGGTGCTAACCACTCCTCCTCTTCTCCATGTGCTGCCATAGCAAGCTGCTTACTATAGGGACACACAGGCAGGTCATCCCCCGAGTGTCTATGGACACACACAGCACAGCTCGGCTTCATTTCCTTCTCCCTCCTCACAGAATTAGTTTGACAGTAGCAGGAGCCAATATTCACCTTGCATTCAGAGATTTTACCCACAGTATGTTTTTTTGTGCAGCTAGATGTTCTCTAGTGTCTAGCATCATTCAACCCATGTCCTTGAGCTCAGGTCATCCTGGGGCAGCCTCAGCCTGTGACTGGACAGTGAAAGAAACAGAGCTCATCTCTCTGTCACTCTGCTTTCTCCTCCTATCAGCATGCTTCATGTCAGCACATGGACTGATTGGTTCCTCATGTTGCTACCTCACCACACTCTATAGCGCTGCAGAACAGGAAATAAAGGAGGCTAATACCAGGTCAAATCCACAGACATACACTGCTTGTGTTTAGGGATGAGCCGAACACCCCCCGGGTTCGGTTCGAACCAGAACCTTCGAACGGACCGAAAGTTCGCGTGAATTTTCGAACCCTATACGTTATAATGGACGCGAACGTTCGAAATCAAAAGTGCTAATTACAACGGCCAATATGCATGTTAATGTCATAAAACAGGTTTGGGGACCCGGGTCCTGCCCCAGGGGACATATATCAATGCAAAAAGAACTTTTAAAAACTAACGTTTTTTCGGGAGCAGTCATTTTAATGATGCATAAAGTGAAAAAAAAAAAGTGAAATTTTCCTTTAAATATGGTACCTGGGGGGTGTCTAAAGTATGCCTGTGAAGTGGCATGTGTTTCCCGTGTTTAGAACTGTCCTTGCACAAAATGACATTTGTAAAGGAAAAAAAGAAGCCATTTAAAACCACTTGCGGCTTTAGGTTTGATCTTAAGTAGAATCTGAACAGGTACATTATGAAGTGTAGCTCCATCCCAAAAAAATCTATTTTTAAGCTTTTTGGAGAACATAGGGAGGGGTTATCACCCCTGTAACATTTGCTGTCTTTGCACATCTGTTCAGAACATGTCACCTCACTTTCCGTCCCAATGACAAATGTTTTTGGAAAAGTGGGGTTTTAATTGAAACAAGGATTGGTGATAAAGTATCAGTAGAGAGGAGATACCTTTTTCCCAAATTAAATCTAACAGGATAGAATTTCCCTTCCTAGGGGTAGATTTCCTCTCACTTCCTGTTTTCTCTTTCCATTTGCAAGTAGGAGTCGTTTGTAAGTTGGATGTTTGAAAGTAGGGGCCTGGCGTATATACTCTGCAGAAATTTGCCCTATTAGATGTTGGTGTAGCCACAAGACTGGTGGGCACAGGAATGGGCCCTGCTGTGAGTTAATAGATCAAGATTTGTAATTGCATGCACCTGTTGAACAGGGCAGAAAAATTGGGGGTGGTGGTGGTGGTGGTGGACGGTTTTGCCACAAGACTGTAAGCTCTCACAGTTACTCTTGGTGGGCGCAGGAATGGGCCCTGCTGTGAGTTATTAGATCAAGATTTGTAATTGCAAGCACCTGATGAACAGGGCAGAAAAATTGGGCCTTTGGCGGTGGTGGTGGACGGTGTTGCCACAAGACTGTAGGCCCTCATAGTTACTCTTGGTGGGCGCAGGAATGGGCCCTGCTGTGAGTTATTAGATCAAGATTTGTAATTGCAAGCACCTGATGAACAGGGCAGAAAAATTGGGCCTTTGGCGGTGGTGGTGGACGGTGTTGCCACAAGACTGTAGGCCCTCATAGTTACTCTTGGTGGGCGCAGGAATGGGCCCTGCTGTGAGTTATTAGATCAAGATTTGTAATTGCAAGCACCTGATGAACAGGGCAGAAAAATTGGGCCTTTGGCGGTGGTGGTGGACGGTGTTGCCACAAGACTGCAGGCCCTCATAGTTACTCTTGGTGGGCGCAGGAATGGGCCCTGCTGTGAACTATTAGATCAAGATTTGTAATTACCCGCCCCTGTTAAACAGGGGCTGAAAAATTGTGCCTTAGGCACTGGTGCTGGTGCCACAACACTGCAACCCCTCACAGAGACTGTACTTGGAGCACAGCAGTCACACGTGTTGCGAAGCATTTTTTTAAAAAATTGTAAGTACACGCCCCTGTTAAACAGGGGCTGAAAAATTGTGCCTTAGGCACTGGTGCTGGTGCCACAACACTGCAACCCGGCCCTCACAGATACTGTACTTGGAGCACAGCAGTCACACGTGTTGCGAAGCATTTTTTTAAAAAATTGTAAGTACACGCCCCTGTTAAACAGGGGCTGAAAAATTGTGCCTTAGGCACTGGTGCTGGTGCCACAACACTGCAACCCGGCCCTCACAGATACTGTACTTGGAGCACAGCAGTCACACGTGTTGCGAAGCATTTTTTTAAAAAAATTGTAAGTACACGCCCCTGTTAAACAGGGGCTGAAAAATTGTGCCTTAGGCACTGGTGCTGGTGCCACAACACTGCAACCCGGCCCTCACAGATACTGTACTTGGAGCACAGCAGTCACACGTGTTGCGAAGCATTTTTTTAAAAAATTGTAAGTACCCGCCCCTGTTAAACAGGGGCTGAAAAATTGTGCCTTAGGCACTGGTGCTGGTGCCACAACACTGCAACACGGCCCTCACAGAGACTGTACTTGGAGCACAGCAGTCACACGTGTTGCGAAGCATTTTTTTTTAAAATTGTAAGTACACGCCCCTGTTAAACAGGGGCTGAAAAATTGTGCCTTAGGCACTGGTGCTGGTGCCACAACACTGCAACACGGCCCTCACAGAGACTGTACTTGGAGCACAGCAGTCACACGTGTTGCGAAGCATTTCTTTAAAAAATTGTAAGTACACGCCCCTGTTAAACAGGGGCTGAAAAATTGTGCCTTAGGCACTGGTGTGGTGGCATGGATCATTGAGGAGGAGGAAGAGGATAGTCAGTGAACATAAGAGGACAGTCACTCAGCATCAGCATAGGCAGTCTTGAAGGGATGTGACATTAAAAATTATTCGGTTATATCCGCCTCAGGTGCCTGGTAGCTGGTGGTGATCCAAGACTGATTCATTTTGATGAATGTCAGTCGATCAACCGAGGCGGTGGACAGGCGCACCCTATGATCAGTCATAAATCCTCCAGCAGCACTGAATGTGCGTTCGGAAAGAACGCTGGAGGCAGGACAGGCCAGTAGCTCAATTGCATACTGTGCAAGCTCTGGCCAGTGATCCATCCTCAGGACCCAGTAAGCCAGAGGATTTTCGGTGGGAAAGGTGTCCAAGTCTGACCTTGCCCCAAGGTATTCCTGCACCATGTATATCAGACGCTGGCGATGGTTGCTGGAACCGATCATACCTTGGGGCTGCGGACTAAAAAATTGTCTGAACGCATCGGTCAGACGTCCACCTTCCCCACCGCTCCTTCTGCCACTGACCGAAGCCTCAGCAACTCGTCGCCCAGGACCAGGAGTTTGTAGCCTCCCAGTTTCTGGGAACGCGTTGCACAGACCTTTCTGCAAGGCCTCCCTGAGATGTCTCATCCTCTGCTCCCTCTGCGACGGCAAGATAAGGTCCGCAACCTTACCCTTGTACCGCGGATCAAGGAGAGTGGCCAGCCAGTAATGGTCCCTCTCCTTGATCCGAAGAACACGAGGATCCTTCCGCAGGCTTTGCAGGATCAGGGAGGCCATGCAGCGTAGGTTAGCTGAGGCATTCGGTCCGGAGTCTTCTGGGTCACTGAGGATGACATGATCGCCAGCCACCTCCTCCCAGCCACGTACAAGTCCACTGGCTTGTTGGGACTGTACATCATCCCTAAAAGACTGCTGCTGCTGATGCTGAGTGCCAGGCTCCACCTCCATGCTCACACAATCCTCCTCCTCCTCCTCCTCCTCCTCCTCATCCTCTTCCTGTGTGATGGGTGGGACAGAAGGAACACTGTCCGGATAAAGGGGGCCTTGAGAGGCAAGGAAGTCCTCCTCTTCCTGCCTCTGTTCTGCCTCAAGTGCCCTGTCCATTATCCCACGCAGCGTATGCTCCAACAGGTGGACAAGAGGGACAGTGTCACTGATGCATGCACTGTCACTGCTCACCATCCTCGTGGCCTCCTCAAATGGTGAGAGGACAGTGCATGCATCCCTGATCATGCTCCACTGACGTGGGGAAAAAAAACCAAGCTCCCCTGACCCTGTCCTGGTGCCGTAGTCGCAAAGGTACTCATTGATGGCCCTCTGCTGCGTGTGCAGTCGCTGCAGCATGGCCAACGTTGAGTTCCACCTGGTGGGCATGTCAGATATTAGGCGGTTCTTGGGCAGGTTCAGCTCCTTTTGCAGCTCAGTCAGCCGAGCACTGGCATTATAAGATCGGCGGAAATGCACACAGACTTTCCTGGCCTGCCTCAGGACATCCTGTAAGCCTGGGAACCTGCCCAAGAACCGCTGCACCACCAGGTTGAGGACGTGAGCCATGCAGGGCACATGGGTGAGCTGCCCCTGTCGCAGGGCGGAGAGGAGGTTGGTGCCATTGTCAGAAACGACCATTCCTGGCTTAAGCTGACGTGGCGTCAACCACCTCTCGGCCTGCCCCTGCAGAGCTGCCAGAACCTCTGGCCCAGTGTGGCTCCTGTCCCCCAAACACACCAGCGCAAGCACGGCATGGCATCTTTTTGCCTGCGTACTTGCGTAGCCCCTTGTACGCCTACGGAGCACCGCTGGTTCCAAGGACAGAGCACTGGAGGAAGAAGAAGAGGAGGGGGTGGAGGAGAGAGGTGTGTCACAACCAGTAGCAGTAGTCGCGTTTTGGAGGCGTGGTGGCGGAACAACCTCCAACACTACTGCACCTTGTCCTGCATCCCTCCCAGCTGCCAATAGAGTGACCCAATGGGCCGTGAAAGAAAGGTACCGTCCCTGTCCATGCCTGCTGGACCATGAGTCAGCGGTAATATGCACCTTACCGCTGACCGCCCTGTCCAGCGAGGCATGGACATTGCCCTCCACATGCCGGTAGAGAGACGGAATCGCCTTCCGCGAGAAAAAGTGGCGTTTGGGAACCTGCCACTGAGGAACCGCACATTGAACAAACTCACGGAAGGGGGCCGAGTCTACCAACTGAAAAGGCAGCAGTTGAAGTGCTAGCAATTTAGCAAGGCTAGCATTCAACCGCTGGGCATGTGGATGGCTGGGAGTGTACTTCTTTCTACGGTCCAGCAGCTGGGGCAGGGAAATTTGCCTGCTGCATTCGGACGTCGGTGTACTGCAAGTACTTGGTTGTGACACACCGAATTCTACACCTTCAGTCCTCTCAGAGCAGCTTTCAGAGAGGACTGAAGGTGTAGTGGGGATGGAGATCCCAGCTGAGGAGGAGCAAGGAGAGGTCCGCTTAGTTCTTTGGTGTGGGTCTTTTATGTGTGCCTGCCAACGAGCTGCATGGCAGGTCGCCATATGTCTGGTCATGCTTGTCGTGCCCAAGCGGCTGATGTTTTGGCCACGCGAGATACGCTTGAGACAAATATTGCAAATAGCAGTGGTGCGATCTGCTGCACTCGTCTCAAAAAAGGCCCACACCAAAGAACTTTTCTGATAACGTGCAGAGGCAGCGCCCTGCACAGGCGGAGCTCTGCGGTGTTGTACAGTTGCTGTGCTGGCCTCTACCTGGCCTCCAGGGGGCATCCTGCCTCGTTGGACATGTGACGCCGCATCCTCCTCCTCCTCGTCCTCCTCCTCATCCTCTCTCCCTTGAGGCACCCACGTGGAGTCAGTGACCTCATCATCCCCTCCCTCTTCACCACTAGAGCAAACCTGGCAGTAAGCTGCAGCTGGTGGAACTGTACTGCCAGATTCCTCAAGCTGGGTATCGTCATCCGAGCCTTCGAATCGTTGGGCATCCTCCTGGAGCATGTACCCAACACTGTGCTCAAAGAGTTCGGGGGACTCCTCAGGAGGACATGGTGGGTCTAGGGAAGGGGTGGCTGATGATGCTCTGTCAGTACCCTGAGCCTGGGTGAGAGAGGATGAGGAGGATGAGGAGGGCTTGGTCATCCATTCTACCAAGCCTTCAGCATGATGCGGCTCCACATGTCCAGCTGCCGAAAACAAAGACGCGCGTGTCCCATGGCCACGTGCTGATGACGATGCACGACCACGTCCACGTCCACGGCCACGTCCACTAGAAACAGAGCCTGCCTGCCCTGTGTTCTTGGCTCTGCACGCTCTGCCTCCCCTTGGCGGTCTTCCAGCCATTGTAGTCGGTAGTCCTGTGGGTGCTGCTGAGAAGAAAATATAGGAGCTCTGTGTGATGCCACTAACACACTAGAAGTCCTATGGGTGCTTCTGCAAAGAAAATAGAGGAGCTCTGTGTGATGCCACTAACACACTAGAAGTCCTGTGGGTGCTTATGCAAAGAAAATAGAGGAGCTCTGTGTGATGCCACTAACACACTAGAAGTCCTGTGGGTGCTTCTGCAAAGAAAATAGAGGAGCTCTGTGTGATGCCACTAACACACTAGAAGTCCTGTGGGTGCTGCTGAGAAGAATATATAGGAGCTCTGTGTGATGCCACTAACACACTAGAAGTCCTATGGGTGCTTCTGCAAAGAAAATAGAGGAGCTCTGTGTGATGCCACTAACACACTAGAAGTCCTGTGGGTGCTTCTGCAAAGAAAATAGAGGAGCTCTGTGTGATGCCACTAACACACTAGAAGTCCTGTGGGTGCTGCTGAGAAGAATATATAGGAGCTCTGTGTGATGCCACTAACACACTAGAAGTCCTATGGGTGCTTCTGCAAAGAAAATAGAGGAGCTCTGTGTGATGCCACTAACACACTAGAAGTCCTGTGGGTGCTTCTGCAAAGAAAATAGAGGAGCTCTGTGTGATGCCACTAACACACTAGAAGTCCTATGGGTGCTTCTGCAAAGAAAATAGAGGAGCTCTGTGTGATGCCACTAACACACTAGAAGTCCTGTGGGTGCTTCTGCAAAGAAAATAGAGGAGCTCTGTGTGATGCCACTAACACACTAGAAGTCCTGTGGGTGCTGCTGAGAAGAATATATAGGAGCTCTGTGTGATGCCACTAACACACTAGAAGTCCTATGGGTGCTTCTGCAAAGAAAATAGAGGAGCTCTGTGTGATGCCACTAACACACTAGAAGTCCTGTGGGTGCTTCTGCAAAGAAAATAGAGGAGCTCTGTGTGATGCCACTAACACACTAGAAGTCCTGTGGGTGCTTATGCAAAGAAAATAGAGGAGCTCTGTGTGATGCCACTAACACACTAGAAGTCCTGTGGGTGCTGCTGAGAAGAATATATAGGAGCTCTGTGTGATGCCACTAACACACTAGAAGTCCTATGGGTGCTTCTGCAAAGAAAATAGAGGAGCTCTGTGTGATGCCACTAACACACTAGAAGTCCTGTGGGTGCTTATGCAAAGAAAATAGAGGAGCTCTGTCTGATGCCACTAACACACTAGAAGTCCTGTGGGTGCTTATGCAAAGAAAATAGAGGAGCTCTGTGTGATGCCACTAACACACTAGAAGTCCTGTGGGTGCTGCTGAGAAGAAAATATAGGAGCTCTGTGTGATGCCACTAACACACTAGAAGTCCTATGGGTGCTTCTGCAAAGAAAATAGAGGAGCTCTGTGTGATGCCACTAACACACTAGAAGTCCTGTGGATGCTTCTGCAAAAAAAATAGAGGAGCTCTGTGTGATGCCACTAACACACTAGAAGTCCTGTGGATGCTTCTGCAAAGAAAATAGAGGAGCTCTGTGTGATGGGACTAACACACTTCAAGTCCTATAGGTGCTTCTGGGAAGAAAATATAGCTCTGTGTGTGTGATGGGACTAACACACTTCAAGTCCTATAGGTGCTTCTGGGAAGAAAATATAGCTCTGTGTGTGTGATGGGACTAACACACTTCAAGTCCTATAGGTGCTTCTGGGAACAAAATATAGCTCTGTGTGTGTAATGGGACTAACACACTTCAAGTCCTATAGGTGCTTCTGGGAAGAAAATATAGCTCTGTGTGTGTAATGGGACTAACACACTTCAAGTCCTATAGGTGCTTCTGGGAACAAAATATAGCTCTGTGAGTGTGATGGGACTAACACACTTCAAGTCCTATAGGTGCTTCTGGGAACAAAATATAGCTCTGTGTGTGTGATGGGACTAACACACTTCAAGTCCTATAGGTGCTTCTGGGAACAAAATATAGCTCAGTGTGTGTGATGGGACTAACACACTTCAAGTCCTATAGGTGCTTCTGGGAACAAAATATAGCTCTGTGTGTGTGATGGGACTAACACACTTCAAGTCCTATAGGTGCTTCTGGGAAGAAAATATAGCTCTGTGTGTGTGATGGGACTAACACACTTCAAGTCCTATAGGTGCTTCTGGGAACAAAATATAGCTCTGTGTGTGTGATGGGACTAACACACTTCAAGTCCTATAGGTGCTTCTGGGAACAAAATATAGCTCTGTGTGTGTGATGGGACTAACACACTTCAAGTCCTATAGGTGCTTCTGGGAACAAAATATAGCTCTGTGTGTGTGATGGGACTAACACGCTTCAAGTCCTATAGGTGCTTCTGGGAACAAAATATAGCTCTGTGTGTGTGATGGGACTAACACACTTCAAGTCCTATAGGTGCTTCTGGGAAGAAAATATAGCTCTGTGTGTGTGATGGGACTAACACACTTCAAGTCCTATAGGTGCTTCTGGGAACAAAATATAGCTCTGTGTGTGTAATGGGACTAACACACTTCAAGTCCTATAGGTGCTTCTGGGAACAAAATATAGCTCTGTGTGTGTGATGGGACTAACACACTTCAAGTCCTATAGGTGCTTCTGGGAACAAAATATAGCTCTGTGTGTGTGATGGGACTAACACACTTCAAGTCCTATAGGTGCTTCTGGGAACAAAATATAGCTCTGTGTGTGTGATGGGACTAACACGCTTCAAGTCCTATAGGTGCTTCTGGGAACAAAATATAGCTCTGTGTGTGTGATGGGACTAACACACTTCAAGTCCTATAGGTGCTTCTGGGAAGAAAATATAGCTCTGTGTGTGTGATGGGACTAACACACTTCAAGTCCTATAGGTGCTTCTGGGAACAAAATATAGCTCTGTGTGTGTAATGGGACTAACACACTTCAAGTCCTATAGGTGCTTCTGGGAACAAAATATAGCTCTGTGTGTGTGATGGGACTAACACACTTCAAGTCCTATAGGTGCTTCTGGGAACAAAATATAGCTCTGTGTGTGTGATGGGACTAACACACTTCAAGTCCTATAGGTGCTTCTGGGAACAAAATATAGCTCTGTGTGTGTAATGGGACTAACACACTTCAAGTCCTATAGGTGCTTCTGGGAAGAAAATATAGCTCTGTGTGTGTAATGGGACTAACACACTTCAAGTCCTATAGGTGCTTCTGGGAACAAAATATAGCTCTGTGTGTGTGATGGGACTAACACACTTCAAGTCCTATAGGTGCTTCTGGGAACAAAATATAGCTCTGTGTGTGTGATGGGACTAACACGCTTCAAGTCCTATAGGTGCTTCTGGGAACAAAATATAGCTCTGTGTGTGTGATGGGACTAACACACTTCAAGTCCTATAGGTGCTTCTGGGAAGAAAATATAGCTCTGTGTGTGTGATGGGACTAACACACTTCAAGTCCTATAGGTGCTTCTGGGAACAAAATATAGCTCTGTGTGTGTAATGGGACTAACACACTTCAAGTCCTATAGGTGCTTCTGGGAACAAAATATAGCTCTGTGTGTGTGATGGGACTAACACACTTCAAGTCCTATAGGTGCTTCTGGGAACAAAATATAGCTCTGTGTGTGTGATGGGACTAACACACTTCAAGTCCTATAGGTGCTTCTGGGAACAAAATATAGCTCTGTGTGTGTAATGGGACTAACACACTTCAAGTCCTATAGGTGCTTCTGGGAACAAAATATAGCTCTGTGTGTGTAATGGGACTAACACACTTCAAGTCCTATAGGTGCTTCTGGGAACAAAATATAGCTCTGTGTGTGTGATGGGACTAACACACTTCAAGTCCTATAGGTGCTTCTGGGAACAAAATATAGCTCTGTGTGTGTGATGGGACTAACACACTTCAAGTCCTATAGGTGCTTCTGGGAACAAAATATAGCTCTGTGTGTGTAATGGGACTAACACACTTCAAGTCCTATAGGTGCTTCTGGGAAGAAAATATAGCTCTGTGTGTGTAATGGGACTAACACACTTCAAGTCCTATAGGTGCTTCTGGGAACAAAATATAGCTCTGTGTGTGTAATGGGACTAACACACTTCAAGTCCTATAGGTGCTTCTGGGAACAAAATATAGCTCTGTGTGTGTGATGGGACTAACACACTTCAAGTCCTATAGGTGCTTCTGGGAACAAAATATAGCTCTGTGTGTGTGATGGGACTAACACACTTCAAGTCCTATAGGTGCTTCTGGGAACAAAATATAGCTCTGTGTGTGTGATGGGACTAACACACTTCAAGTCCTATAGGTGCTTCTGGGAACAAAATATAGCTCTGTGTGTGTGATGGGACTAACACACTTCAAGTCCTATAGGTGCTTCTGGGAGAAAATATAGCTCTGTGTGTGTAATGGGACTAACACACTTCAAGTCCTATAGGTGCTTCTGGGAACAAAATATAGCTCTGTGTGTGTAATGGGACTAACACACTTCAAGTCCTATAGGTGCTTCTGGGAAGAAAATATAGCTCTGTGTGTGTAATGGGACTAACACACTTCAAGTCCTATAGGTGCTTCTGGGAAGAAAATATAGCTCTGTGTGTGTAATGGGACTAACACACTTCAAGTCCTATAGGTGCTTCTGGGAACAAAATATAGGAGCTCTGCCTGCCTGCCACGAACACACTACAAGTCCTATAGGTGCTTCTGGTAACAAAATATAGGAGCTCTGCCTGCCTGCCACGAACACACTACAAGTCCTATAGGTGCTTCTGGTAACAAAATATAGGAGCTCTGCCTGCCTGCCACGAACACACTACAAGTCCTATAGGTGCTTCTGGTAACAAAATATAGGAGCTCTGCCTGCCTGCCACGAACACACTACAAGCCCCTCTTTCTCAATCAATCTTTGTAACTGAATCTATCTAACTCAATCTCTGTAAGTGAATCTCTCTAACTATCTAAATGCAGCAGAGTGTCACAGAATCAGCCTGCTCAATCTGCGCCGGAACAGCATGTGACCGGCGCAGACGGCGTGGCGGCGTTTTATAGGGGGGGGCGTGTACTACAGCCCCTGAGCTGTAATTGGCTACAGGCGTCCTGCCTGTAGCCAATTATGGCTCTTCGAGTTTCCGGGGCTGTGATTGGCCAAGCATGCGGGGTCACAGTGCATGCTTGGCCAATCATCAGCCAGCAATGCACTGCGTCGGCCGCGCCGGCCGCAATGCATTGCGGGGCCGCTCGCATCACACGAACGTGATGCGAGCGGCCAAAATAGTTCTGGGCTCGCCGAGCGAGCGAACGCCCGGTGCTCGATGCGAACGTGGGTTCGCATCGAGCACCGGGCCCATCCCTACTTGTGTTTAATAAATACAATAAATTATAAATTAATGATTACAAAGCTGCGTGAGTGTGTGTATTTTATATCTGGCTAATGTTAAGCTTTAACCATAGCAACTTTAATAACTGATAAAGACACCTTTAGGTGCCTGCTTTCAAGCATTACTACACGTTTAAAAAAACGTGTACTGAAGAGGCACTGACGATACAATTTCCCTGTCTCTGATGCTGATCTAATACCCATTCAACAATCTAATGATCCAGAGTATATGTTCTACCATATACAGAGTATGAATTCTAGTGTCTCACAACCACTTTGGCCTCCAGCCAGCTGCAAAACACCTAACCTGCCATAGTGTCTCTTAGCTCCCATAGTGTCCATAACCTCTTACAACTGCCTGCAGTGCCCCTAAGCCTCCTGAAAACCCTCAGCCCCCATAGTGCTCTAAATCCTCCCACAGTACCCACCAGTCTCCCACAGTGCCCTCCAGTCAGCTGCAGAGCCTACAGCCCCCCGTAGTGCCCCCAACCTTCAACAGTCTCACAGTGCCTCCCAACCTTCCATGGTGCCTCCTAGCCCCTGAAGTGCCCCTAGCTTTCTGGAGAGACCCTGAACCACATCCCATACATGGCTGTCAAGTCTGCTGCAGAGTGCCTAAACCCCTTTAGAACCCTAACTACCCCCTGTACAGTGACACCCAGCCCCACCCATAGCTGTCCAGCATTTCAATACATATTATGCACTTCCATAAATTTATTGTGTGACCATAGACTGTTTTTATACTGTTGGAGCATCAAAGGTTTTGTAAAAATTTGTAGTGCCCCAGTGGCATCGATAGGGGGGGGGGGGGCGGGGGTGCAGGCCGCACCTGGGTGACACCCGTGGGTAGCGACACACACCGATAACACCGCCCACTGCCCTGATCTGCGCCTCGGGTCTCGCGCTGTGCCCTTCCTCTCTGTTTACATCCACACAGGAGGAGGATGAGCCCGAGGGACACACACCGCTGTGTGTATCAATCTGCGCTGTTCTGAGGTCTGTACACTTTACTACCGGGGGGGTGCTATGGGGCAGATGGGTGTCTATACTGAGGGGAGTCTGCACTAAGGGGGGGTTCTATACTGATGGGAGGGTCTACACTGAGGGGGGTGTCTATACTGATGAGGGGTCTGCAGTAAGGGGGAGATTATATACTGATGGGGGGTCTCCACTGAGGGGGGTGTCTATACTGATGGGGGGTCTGCACTGAGGGGGGTGTCTGTACTAATGGAGGAAACTGCACTGAGGGGGAGGTCTGTACTGAGGGAGGGGGTTAGTTCTAATGAGGGGGTCTATACTGAGGAAAGGGGGGTCTGTACTGAAGGGGAGGTCTATACTAAGGGAGGGTGGTCTCTACTGAGGGGGGTCTATACTGACAGAGGGGGGTCTGTACTGAGGGGGAGGTCTATACTGGGGGAGAGGGGTCTGTACTGAGGGAGTGGGGTCTGTACTTAGTGGGGGGTCTATATTGATGGAGGGGGTCTGTACTGAGGGAGGGGGGTATGTACTTAGTGGGGGGTCTATATTGATGGAGGGGGGTCTGTACTGAGGAAGGGGGGTCTGTTCTTAGTGGGGGGTCTATATTGATGGAGGGGGTCTGTACTTAGTTGGGGGATCTATATTGATGGAGGGGGTCTGTACAGAGGGAGGGGGTTCTGTACTTAGTGGGGGGGGTCTATACTGAGGAAGGGAGGTCTGTACTTAGTGAGGGGGCTCTATACTGAGAGAGGGGGACTATAGTTGGTGGAGGGGGGGGGGGGTGACACCAATTTTTTCTGCACCGGGTGACACCAACCATAGTGATGCCACTGTAGTGCCCTAGTCTCAATAAGGTTGAGCACCTCTGCTTTATAGTAATAAAGGAAAATACACAACTCATAGTCTCTCTGGGGCTTTGTGGGTGATATTTCACTGGATCGGGTACAGATGAGTATAAGACTAGCAGGGGGTCCTGAGGGCAGGGGAAGCTTCACTATAAGTGTAACTGCACCTAAGGAGCAGTTATACTTTAATCTCTTATGTCATCATACTGTAAATGACTCATAAAAGTTTAGTTGGTTTAAAATATTAACCGTGTTAATCTTGTTATAGTAATGTCCAAATCCAGTTGTTAATATTTTCTTTGAAAGTGTGGCAGGCAATTTGACGCAATGATTTTATTGTTTTCCCAGTAAAGTCCCACAGGATATGCCAAAGGCAGTAAAGGGCACTCGTCTTTCACCGAATGCTTGTTTTGGACTCAAACTCCAGTGAAAAGTCTTAACTTTTATGTTCCAGCTTAGTATATTTAGAACTACAAGGCTGGTATCAATAAAGGAAACTATGAGAAGAAATTTTCAATCTATTAATCTGTTTTAAAATATTTTCAGAAATAGATTGAGATAGGAAAAAAAAAAGTTGTTTACAACCAAAATAATTACAGTCCCAAGATGAAGTATGAATAATTACATTTTCTTAGTAAAGTATTTTTCCAGTTGCTACATATGTATCAGCCCTGACATTTTTGGAAGACATGGAACCCAGCTAGGGGTTTACTTAAAAAAAAAAAAAAAAAATCTTATAGGGTATGTGAAGTTTTTTAAGGCTAGGTTCACACTACAACGTGGTGCTACAAACCCGCAAACTGTGTGCGTTTCCTGCTTCGCATTCACTATGCTCTATAGTCGCGAGCTGCAGCAGACATCAATGTTAGGTTAAGGAAACCCCAAACACAGGTCGCAAAGCATTTGCCGACACTGGATCGCATTGGCACAAATGAACCATGCGATCCGGTTGCAGTGTGTTTCCAAAAGTAGTGCATGCACTACTTTTGGTGCGATGCAGTGCAATTTCAGCCCATTCAAGGAATGCGCAGCTTTCCTGTGCAATTTATTGGGATTGATTTACTAAAACTGGAGGATGCAAAATCTGGAGCAGCTGTGTATGGTAGCCAATCAGCTTCTAACTGTAAGTGATTGTAAAGTCTTGTTTTTATTTTTTATAAAAAGAACAAACATGGTATACTTACCTGCTCTATGCAGTTGTTTTTTCACAGAGCAGCCTGGATTCTCCTCTTCTCGGGTCCCTCTTCTGTGCTCCTGGCCACTCCCCCCAGCTTGCTATGGGGGCACCAGAGCCGAGCTGGAGCTCTGTGTGTCCATTCAGACCTCCTTCTCTCTCCTGATTGGCGAACTGACTTTTATTGACAGCCGCAGGAGCCAATGGCGCCACTGATATGTCTCAGCCAATCAGGAAAGAGAGTCTTGGACGACTGACGGGACTCGGGTAAGTATTAGGGGGTGCTGGGGAGGCTGTTACACACAGAAGGCTTTTTATCTTAATGCACAGAATGCATTAAGATTAAAAAAAAAAAAACCTTCTGCCTTTACAATTCCTTTCATCTTGTTTAATTAAGCTTTGACAAAAAAAAAGAACTTGAAGCTGATTGGTTTTTATGCAGAGCTGCACCAGATTTTGCACTCTCCAGTTTTAGTAAATCGACCCCATAGTGTGAACCGAGGCTAATGGTCCATCTGCAGCTGTATTTAGATCATAGATCATGAGTGGTTAGAGTGTTTGTAGTGTTTTAAAAATTTTAAGTTGCTATAATTGCTCTCATCCCCATTGGTGGACTGTTTTTGGTACTGCAACACTGTCACTCTGTAGTCTTCCCACCAGCCCCCACGTATCTGTTATAAAGATGCACACCTAACCCTCAATAAAGCTGAACTCTAGGTATGATATGTGTTGCATACCTAAATTGGTCCAGCTTGGCACAATATAAGTATGCATATCCCATACCCAAGGGCAGGGTCGTTGCTAGGTCTACAAAAGATCTGGGGCTAGAGCCCATAGCAGCAAAGTAAATAAAGTTGTATGCTTGGGTGGGCATACACATGTATACAATATACATGTGTGTGTGTGTGTGTATATACAGTTGTGCTCATAAATTTACACACCCTGGCAGAATTTATGATTTCTTGGCCATTTTTCAGAGAATATGAATGATAACACAAAAACGTTTCTTTCACTAATGGTTAGTGTTTGGCAGAAGCCATTTGTTATCAATCAACTGTGTTTACTCTTTTTAAATCATAATGACAACAGAAACTACCAAAATGACCCTGATCAAAAGTTTACATACCCCAGTTCTTAATACCGTGTATTGCCCCTTTTAACATCAATGACAGCTTGAAGTCTTTTTTGGTATTTGTGGATGAGGCTCTTTATCTTCTCAGATGGTAAAGCTGCCCATTCCTCTTGGCAAAAAGCTTCCAGTTCCTGTAAATTCTTGGGCTGTCTTGCATGAACTGCACGTTTGAGATCTCCCCAGAGTGGCTCAATGATATTGAGGTCAGGAGACTGAGATGGCTACTCCAGAACCTTCACTTTATTCTGCTGTAGCCAATGACAGGTCGACTTGGCCTTGTGTTTTGGATCATTGTCATGTTGGAATGTCCAAGTAAGTCCCATGCGCAGCTTCCTGGCTGATGAATGCAAATGTTCCTCCAGTATTTTTTGATAACATACTGCATTCATCTTGCCATCTATTTTAACCAAATTCCTGTGCCTTTGTAGCTCACACATCTCCAAAACATCAGCGATCCACCTCAGTGTTTCACAGTAGGAATGGTGTACCTTTCATCATAGGCCTTGTTGACTCCCCTCCAAATGTAATGGTTGTGGCCAAATAGCTCAATTTTGGTCTCATCACTCCAAATGACTTGTGCCAGAAGGTTTAAGGCTTGTCTCTGTGCTGTTTGGCATATTGTAAGTGGGATACATTGTGGCATTTGCATATTAATGGCTTTCTTCTGGCGACTCCACGATACAGCCCATCTTTCTTCAAGTGCATCCTTATTGTGCATCTTGAAACAGCCACACCACATGTTTTCACCTGAAGTTATTTGTAGGTTTTTCTTTGCATCACAAACAATTTTCCTGGCAGTTGTGGCTGAAATTTTAGTTAGTCTACCTGACCGTGGTTTGGTTCCAACAGAACCCCTTATTTTCCACTTCTTGATTAGAATTTGAATACTGCTGATTGGCATTCTCAATTCCTTGAATATCTTTTTATATACCTTTCCTGTTTTATACAGTTCAACTACCTTTTCCCGAAGATCCTTTGACAATTCTTTTGCTTTCCCCATGACTCAGAATCCAGAAACGTCAGTGCAGCACTGGATGAAAGATGCAAGGGTCTGTCGGGAGTCCAGAAACTCATTAAGAGAGTAAGGGGGTGAGGGTGGGTGGGAGAGAGAGGGGGCTGGGGGTGGGTGAGACAGAGGGGGGTAGGTGAGAGAGAGGGGATGAGAGTGGGTAAGAGAGAGAGGGGGAGAGGGTGGGTGAGAGAGAGGGGGTGGGTGAAAGGGGGTGAAAGAGAGGGAGGGGGTGAGGGTGATTGAGAGGGGGGTGAGGGCGGGTAAGAGAGAGAGGAGGTGATAGAGAGGGGGGTGGGTGAGAGAGATGGGGGTGAGGGCAGTTGAGAGAGTGAGGGGGTAAGGACAGGTGAGAGAGTGAGGGCGGGTGAAAGAGAGAGAGGGGTGAGGGTGTGTGAGAGAGAGGGGGGTGGGTGAGAGAGAAGGGGTGGGTGAGAGAGAAAGAGAGAGAGGGGGTGAGGCCTCGTCCTCTCTCTCTCACTCCCTCCTGGGCTCTTCCCAGCTGCCCAGGCCTCTCCCTCCCTGTTTGAAGATGCCACTGCCCTGCAACCCACCACCACCGGACAAGTGGTGGGACAATCCAGTCTAGGCCCATGACAAGGGGCCCCACGAGTACTAGCATGGAGGAGGAGAAAGTGGAATCTTCCTCCACTTTGAATGCTGGGTAGGGAGAGAGTTGTGGCCGTGACATCACTGGTTGCTAGACGCTAGGTGGCTCTAGCAACCAGTGGCCAGGAGTAGAGTCAGGTGGAGGCGGGGGTGGAGCCAGAGCCAGCACTGCCATGGCTCAGTGTTCCCCTGTCCACTGCATTCCAGATTGGTACATACCTGCTAATTGCGGGACTGAACCCACCCGGTAAGAGACTCGGGGCTATGGGTCCCAGACTCAAGGCTATAGCCACCCACTAGCGATGCCACTACCCAAGGGGCTGCTGGGGAAGCTGACAATCACTGTAGTAGTTGGCACAGATCCCTGTGTCCTGTGCCATGAGGCTTCCCCTTTGAACACTGACCACAAGGGGTCACTTTCTCGGCATTGCCACCATTCACAGAACACCTTGTAATTTATTCAATGAATAAAAGGCGTTTTCTGTTTGGATGAAGTAAAGATTGTGATGTCACCACCCTTCTTCTCCACCAATCAGAAAACGACCTGTATATATTGAAGAAAATATAGGGTATTCTGTGAATGGTGTCAATGCTGAGGGAACCAGCAAACCTGGTCCCTGCTAATCCTCTATCACAGCTGAATCCACCAATAGATATACTACAAGTATTAGCAGCATCCACATCACTTGCAACTCTGGAGAAGATCTAATGCCTGGGGCTCTACTTAGAAGGGTGTTCAGATCTCATCGCCTCTGTGACTCACCAGGTCAACCCGTACTTGACCTGGATGCCCTCCTTCATATCCCCTGACAATTCACACACTTATCTGTCCCCCTACCCAGCTCCTCTTATGAATGTGTGCCTTTCAAAAGAAAGTCCATATTCTGTTGTATGTCCTTACTTTGCTGTGACCTAGGAAGTTCTGAGAGCACTGGAATTACCAAAGAGCTAGTAATTTCTGAAATAAAGGTCAGACTCCATGCTTCCTTACTACCTACAGTACAGTACATGCATAGCCCAAACTTTTTTTATAAATTTTTTTGGAAAAGTTTATTTGGATGGGATTTTTTAGGCACCAAATGTGGCAAATAATAAAAAAAAATTTAATTTTATTGATACAAAACATTGAAAAACAAGACCATATCATACAAGACAACATATTTTTAGGAGCAGACCACTGAATATTGTAGGCATGTGACAATAAAACAATCAACAGGCATTATTTATATATAGTACGGAGGTCTGATGCATTTCAACTCCAAAGAGTCTTCATCCGGGGACTAACAGCATGTTGATTTCTACAATGTGAACATAGAATCAGAAATATTAAAACAATATATATACACATATAAACAGGTGAAACCAAGAGCTTCCCATTCAAGTTCATCCTACAGAGTATAATGATATGAATACAAGGGACACTATAAGCGGAAGACCAAATGATGTATACTACTAAAAAAGAAAAAATGATTACTTAAGTAAAAAAAGAGAAAAGGGAAATTGCACCGACTGTCATTATTATATATTTTTTTAGTTGTGGATAGAGCAGGGGAGGGTTACAACTTTTTTTTCTAATTTTGCTATTGATGGACAGTTCCCTTTAGTTTTTTTCTTAGAAAGTCAACAAAAAGTAAAAATAAATGTACAAAGTGAGGAAATTCCCTTCTCTAGTTGTCACAGGAACAATTGTCCCCCAATTTTTTGTATGTGAAAGATGATGTTACACTGAGTAAGTAGATACCTAACATGTCATGTTTTTTAAATTGTGCATGCTCGAGGTATGGTAACAAACTATGGTACTTAAAAATATCCATAGGCGACGCTATAAAAGCCTTTACAGGATACCTGTTTAGAGTAGAGGAGGTCTAGCGCTAGAATTATTGTGCTCGCTCTAATGTTCGCAGTGATACCTCACATGTTTGGTGCGAATAGCATTTACATTTGCGTGCGAGACTTACATATGCGTTTGCTTCTGCTTGTATACACGGAGGGATGGGGGTGCTTTAAATAATTTTTTTTCTTATTTGTTTTACTTTATGTTTAGTTTTTATAAAATTATTTACTTCCAGCCTGGACCGGAAGTGATGTCATGGCATTGCTCTGATCCTCCAAGGTCATAGAGACAATCAAAGAGTATCTGCTCTTTGATCATCTATGGGAGCAGCTTCAGATCAAGGGAAAAAGAAAGCCCAAGAAACACCGGCAGGCGGCATGGGGGGATCCCCTCTCCCCGCTTTGGAAAGCGTTTCAGCGGCTCATGAGCCACTTGGAACAATTTAATGAAAAAGCCAGATGCTAGCTGCAAAAAATTATACCAGGGTTATGGCTAATAAATTCAGCCATAATCCCGGCTAACCACTTTTTTTTCTTTTCTTTTTTTTAAGTCCGCAGTGGTGCAAAAACCTAGCCTGAAAAAAAAAAAACCCTAAGTGAACAAAAAACGTGCATGTTCAAACAGACACTAAAAAGTGCACTTAAGGGTGTACTTTTAGTCCACCCCCGGAAGGGGTAGGACCTTTACCCTGATCGCAAGGCTCCTGATGGGGACTAAGGTTTCCATAGTCTGCCTAGCTGGGAGGCTTGGCAGACCCCTTCTTCTAGGTCAGCTGAAGCTGACCATTGAATACTTGGTCGAGGGGCTCTCCCGAAGAGAAACCCCCAAGGGCAGGGGTGGAAGGAAAGTGAGGGCCACGTATTCTCTCCCTAGACGTCAGGGCGAGTCCGAGGACTCACACCCTTCATCCGTGAGAAAAACACACACAGAAGTGAAAGGTGACAAACGTGGGATAAAGAAAATCAGAATATAATAAAGGCCCTGAGGCCTGGTAGACAAAAATTGCCCCGGACTTTAGTCAAAAAGTCCAGCCCTAAAAGGCGCAGTGCAGAGGAAAAGCAACTTAGTGAATGTGACCATGTACCTTTTCACACCGTGGGGTCCCACACCCAAGTGTTGCTAAGAGCACCTCTAGGCCGACCACTCCCAGGAGGCAAAGACACCACAGACCTTCTGCCTTCCCAGCCCATGGCCAGACAAGGTAGATCGTTTAAACCAGGAGGTAATGGGCTCTTCCAGCTTTCCCGGGGGAATTAATCCCATGCCCCAACTGCCTGTGGGCGCCCTGGTTTCTGTTCCAGCTGGTACTAACCCTCCAAGCCCCCATCACTTTAGAAGAGATTCATGGCCACCATTCCAGCCTTGGTCAGGTCAGAATGACAGCACAGAACCTCCACTAGATCACTGATAAGAACATATACTACACTTGATCTTAGCCAAAAGGAAACCACTTGCAAACCGCAATGTATATATACTTATTGCAGTCAGCAAGTGGTCAAAATAGCATGTTGATACCCTAGGTCAGTGTGCTGTCTCCAGGGTTGGGGTGCCGCACTGTGCTCAGTATTTTTACAGTGTCGTGTGTTTCCATGGTGCAGGCAGATCAGCTGCTAGCAACATGGAAATGCATAATGCCCCCACACTCCAAAGACATGCTGGTAGGTTAATTGGCTCCTGTCTAAAATGAACCTTGTATGTGTATGTATGAATGTGAGTTAGGGACCTTAAGGGCAGGGACCGATGTGAATGTACAATATGTAAAGCTCTGCGTAAATTGATGGCGCTATAGTTTCAGGGCAACCCCAGCATTCAGTTGGGGACAGTTTGGCTCCTTTAAGACCTGCTCCACCACCCGTCCACTGTGGTGTGTGGTGAAGATCAGAAGGTTGGACCCTCTTATGAAGGGGGGGGCAATAAAAACCCCAATTCCAAAGGAAGGAGGGTAACTAAGGATTTTGATGTGAAAGGATGTGGGGGGACTGAGGACTCTGATGGGAAAGGGAGGAACTGAGGACCCTCATGGGAGAGGAGAAAATGAAGGCCATGATGAGAAGAGGGGGGAACTGAGGCCTCTGATGAAAGAGGAGGGGGCACGGAGGATTTTGAGGTGAATGGGAGGGGTAATAAAAACACAAATGTGAAAGGAGGAGAATGAGGACTTTGATGTAAAAAGGGGAGTTTTTAATGCAATTTGTGACCCCATTTTAGACAGGGTGCCTTAGTATTTTGCATACTTTCAAAGTCTGTCGTGACTGAAAAAAGGTTGAGAAACACTGTCCTAGGTGACCATAGCATTACATCTAATTATTGGTTTACAGGCCTCCATTAGTAAAAGAATTGAGTCACAGGTGTCCCTGCATTTATCATACAGAAGCAGCTTCTAGCTCCAGGCTAGATATACTTCAGTGCCTTCAGTCAGTTTGTAAAAGTGGAGATGGCTTTCTCATCATCCATCAGTACCTGTCATCGGGACATCTTGACACGTGTTGGGTGCTGCTGTAGCAACATGTCTCCATATAAGAAAGGGTAGTGTGTTTTTGTTTTCTTCTCCATGAAAGGACAGCTAACAATGGAGTTATTTTAAGCTTTAAGCAGGTATGATACATGACTTTGACCTCCAGCTTACTGAGGAGATGAAGCTAAATAATCTAGCAACATCTCACCTGTCATTGTTGGTGAATGTATTGTTTTTGACAAAAAAGTCAAAAGAGCTATGCCACCCTTACCACTTCTTATGCCCATTGACTACAAAGATCTTTCACTCCTGCTTTTCAAAATCTATGTGCCTATCCTAAATAATTATGTGGTCTGTGCTGGCTTTGTTGTAAGGGTTTTGTTAAAATATCTAAAGCATGTAACTAAGAGCATTTCAAATTTTGAGATATATATATATAAAAAAAAATTATATTATATATATATATATATATATATATATATATATATATATATATATATATATATATATATATATATACATAGTGAAAAGAATATTCCCCTTCAGAATCAGGCTAGGAAGACAGTCGTCTTAGGGATAATTACAATACAGTACAATCTTTAAGCAAATGTTAATTTAACCACTTGAAGACCAGGACTTTCGTGCACTTTTTGTTTTCAATTAAAAATCTGTATTTTTTGCTAGCTTTTTTTTTAGCAGAGGCCCTAGAGAATAAAACAGTGGTCATTGCAACGTTTTACGACACACAGTATTTGCGCAGCAGTTTTTCAAATTCAATAAAAAAAAAAAATACACTTTAATGAGTTTTATTGTAATAAAACACAATATATAATCAATTTTTTTGGTAAAAGATTATGTTACGCTGTGGAAATAGATACCTAACATGTCACGCTTTAAAATTGCGCACACTCGAGGAATAGCAACAAACTTTGATACTTGACAATCTCCATAGGCGACACTTTAAACATTTTTACAGGTTACCAGTTTAGTATGGGGGGATGGGGGCGCTTTAACTATTTTTATTATTATTTTATTTGAAAAAATATATATTTGTACACTGTTCATTTCATTTTTTTTTTATCACTTTTATTGATCAAAATTTAAAAATCTCTTTATTTAAAAATCTCATACTTTCAACAAAAAAATGGCTTTGTTTACGTTTGTCAGGAAGTGACCAAATGTTCACCACTTCCGGTCTTCTAAATCAAAGAGATGATCGAAAACGTTCCGATCTCCAATCAACTATATGATCACTGGCCACTCAAATCAATTTTATAGGGGGAGGGAAAATTTTAATACCATGGTTGTGGCTAACAGCTGGCCCCGGTATAACCACTTCAACACAATCAGTTCTTCTCAACTGCCGATGAGAGTATTTCAGTGATCATTAACCACTTCCCGACCGCTCACTGTATATATACGTAATTTTTTGAAGAGGGATATCTCGGTAACGGCAGCAGCTGCTGCCACAACCGAGGTATCCCTCTTTACACTGAGCGGTTCTATGTACGATAATGGTGGTCATCGCGGCGGATTTGCAGCGAGATCACCGTTACCGGTGGCGGGAGAGGTGCCACCCCCCTCCCGCCGCTCTCTCGCGTCTTCCGCCGCTTACCGGAGCCGTCGGCAGCGGCAGAGGCGATCGGGTCCTGCGATCGGGTGGGTATGGAGAAGAGTGAGGCTAAGATGGCCCCCACTCGTCTCTATACCATAGGAGGGTGGAAGCGACGTCAAAACGTCACTTCCGCCCATATGTCTTAAAGGCACATTTTTCGAATGTCATTTTTATTATTCCATTTAAGTCCAAATATGAGATCTGAGGTCTTCTTGACCCCAGATCTCATTTTTAAGAGGACCTGTCATGCTTTTTTCTATTACAAGGGATGTTTACATTCCTTGTAATAGGAATAAAAGTGATCCCTTTTTTTTTTTTAAAACAGTGTAAAAAATTATAAATTCAAGTAAAATAAATAAGAAAAAATAAATAAAATTTTTAAAACACCCCCGTCCCGACGAGCTCGCGCGCAGAAGCAAACGCTACGTGAGTAGCGCCCGCATATGAAAACGGTAGTCAAACCACACATGTGAGGTATCACCGCGATCGGTAGAGCGAGAACAATAATTATAGCCCTAGACCTCCTCTGTAACTCAAAAGATATAACCTGTAGAATTTTTTAAATGTCGCTTTAGGAGATTTTTGAGGGTAAAAGTTTGACGCCATTCCACGAGCGGGCGCAATTTTAAAGCGTGACATGTTGGGGATCAATTTACTCTGCGTAACATTATCTTTCACAATATAAAAAAAAATTGGGCTAATTTTACTGTTGTCTTATTTTTTTATTCAAAAAAGTGATTTTTTTTCCCAAAAAAGTGTGCTTGTAAGACCGCTGCGCAAATACGGTGTGAAAAAAAGTATTGCAATGACCGCCATTTTATTCTCTAGGGTGTTAGAAAAAAAACAATATATAATGTTTGGGGGTTCTAAGTAATTTTCTAGCAAAAATGACTGTTTTAAACATGAAAACACAGAATCTGAAAAACAGGCTTGGTCCTTAAGTGGTTAAGGAAACTCTTGTTGGACAGAATGCAGACAGGTGACGCTTTCTCCACTAGTCAGGGAACCCAAGTCCTTTTAACAAAGTGCAAAAATCAGGCAAGAGTTTAAAATGGTCAGATTCACTGTAGCATAGGGCCTAGAGATGCCCTGTGTAGTTCTCCAAATTGGCCAATAGCTGTTGCCATAGTTAGGGTTGGGAACCTTTTAGTGTAAAATTGCTTTGCAGGCACCTAGGTAGCCAATAGAGTGAGTGGGGTGTACCATAGGCAATGAGGACATGCAAGCACTGTCCCTGGTAGCGTGGAACATCTTGGGTACAGGGGAGGGCACAATATAAATGGCCTTCTGGGAGTCCACCATGGGAAGCAGTGCAAAAACCCAGGCATGCAAAGATGTAATCTTTGAGGCTAAAGCTTCTGGAAGCTTCCCCTTAGGGGGGGAAGCAAGAAAGGAGAAGTGAGACTGCTCACATCCCTTTGGCATGGAATGTAGGACACTAGCCAACCTGCAAAAGTATGTGCTGCTCCTGCATCACTCAAAGTGTCTGTTTGAAACAAAGGAATATGCCACCTCCACTGGGACAACTGAAAGAATGTATACATCTAAATCAACTGCATTTTAGTAAAAGAGTTAAAAGGCTTCCATTGTGTGTACTCTTCATCTTCCTAATCTCAAGATGAGAATGTCTTCTGGAAACGAACATGTGATGGTTTGTAATGGGCTTCTTGGTAGTGCTGGTTAGGCAAGGCCAGGGGCCCTCTGTAATGGCACTCATGCCCACAGTGCCTCAGTGAGCCTATGGGGACAAACCTATGCTGAGAAAGAATGGGTTAATAAGTACAGGTGCTCCCCTACCACATGGTTGCGCACATGGCTAGGCCCAACACCACATCACTTTAAATTTTGCATCATAATCAATAAAGAGTAATGATGCTGGGATCTCTTGTCCAATAAAATTCACTTTATTATGTGTAGTGGTACCCCCGTAGGAGCTGCTAAGTATTGTGGTCTGTCTGTCACCCTGGCCCAGCCAGGCACACACTTGTCATTCATCCAGAGACATGAAAGCAGTCCTTGCACTTGTTTTTGCTTGTTTTTTATTTGAGGGGGATTAAACTTGGATAGGGATGGGAACTTGAGATGAGATGCCCAGGTAAACAAAAATCAGAAGAAGAAAAGACAAGGTGCGCCAATCTAAGTGCAGTATGTATGAACAATTTAATGAAGAAATAATAAAAGTTGAGTGGCTACTCACAACTTATGAGTGAGAATCAGGCATGTAAATACATGTGTTGGAGTCCATGATCACTTGTCTGGCCCGCGGCTGAATCACCGGAGGCATCCCAGCGGGGTGTGGAAAAACTGCCACGATGGAGGTACAAAAGCAGGACGGCCTGTAGGTCTTGCTGGTGGTGGGCGCCGTCTTGTGAAAGCCAGTTGGAGGTACAGGGGGACCTGGGTTTAGGGCTCGGCAGCACACCGTCCGCCCTCAAGGATGCTGGAAACCAGAACCGGAAGGACAACCAGCGTGGAACGCACAGCTCGATGGATTCCGTGTACCGGAAGTGATGTATGGACGTGTCAGATGACGCGTTTCAATGCATCCACATTTTCCTCAGACCATGCTGCAATTGTGTGCAGTGTGCATGGTGGCAGCACAGCCCTATTAAACTCAATGGGTGAGTTTGACAAGTGGTGCCACTTGTCAAGCTCTGTAGTCCAAGATAAAAATGCCACAGCATTTGAACAGCCCTGGTGCAGCGATGTGCTCTCGTGCACATCATTGAATCGAGAGGGAGCTCAGGTGAGTACTAGGGGGTGCTGGAGGGGGCTGCTGCACACAGAAGTTTTTTTACCTTCATGCATAGCATGTAAGTAAAAAACCTTGAGCCTTTAAAACCACTTTAGGAAGTGTGTGTTTCACTAAGAAGATAAAGTGTTAAGATGTGTTTGTTTTCCTTTATGCTATTTCTTAACTTGATTTTTTTTTCTGGAAAGATCGCCAATTGCAATGCATTTATAGAAGTGCTAAGCTTAGCATTCTAAACCAAATAAATAAAAGCAGACAATATTAAGTTAGTGACACGCTCCTCACAGCAGGCAAAACATTGTGTAATCTGGTAAAGGATCAGCCCACATCTCCCATTCCTATCCCAAATAAACCTTATCTCATTCACACAAGGCTTTCCCTTTATTCATACACCTAGGAGAGTCAGGCCATTGCTTAGTCTATAGTTGTGTGTTGGAGCCTGCGCCCTCACCTAGGGAACGGATGACTGAAATTCAATAGCAGATGTGTTAATTAAGCAATCTATCAGTTGCACTGGTCCAGCATTCCTGGGAGTTTCTACCTTTTGTAGAGAGATGAGTAATGTTGCTGGAGGCATCAGCCATGGTCATGACCCTCTAAAACTCGATTTTACTGCCTTCTCCCTTGTGTGGTTTCTGGGTCAAAGTTGTGCATCATATCTGTTCCATATAAAAATACAGCACACAGTTCAGAGACATTCTGTATAGGATAATACAGTGTGATATCATGATATTCAAATTTTGAAAATCAGCATTGATCAGTGCCTTCACCCTGTTAAAGGGAATGGAGGGATGACCCGTCTACTGTCAGGATCAGCAGGTTAAAACTATGTTACAGGGGAGACTCAAAAAAAAAAAATGGTATGCTAATGTAAGTGACAGACCATGTTATATATTTCTTTTTTTATTTAGTCCACCCATCAGAAATTGTGGGGCCCCTTACACAGCTTTAGGCCTGCCCCCCCCCCCAGCCTGACCACCAACATTCCCCAGGGCCCGCCCACTGGCCATCCCACTGAACCCGCCAATAGCCATCCCACCAAATCCTTCAATGCCTCAGCCCCCTTCACAACTGTATGCTCTCAGGCCCCTCACACATGTATGCTCTCAGCCCCCTCACACATGTATGCTCTCAGGCCCCCTCACACCTGTACGCTCTCAGCCCCCTCACACAAGTATGCTCTCAGGCCCCCTCACACCTGTACGCTCTCAGCCCCCTCACACATGTATGCTCTCAGGCCGCCTCACACCTGTACACACTCAGCCCCCCTCACACCTGTACACTCTCAGCCCCCTCACACCTGTACACTCTCAGTCCCCCCTCACACCTGTACACTCTCAGCCCCAATCCTCACACCTATATGCTCTGAGGCCCCCCTCACACCTGTACGCTCTCAGCCCCCCCACACCTATATGCTCTCAGTCCTCCTCACACCTGTACACTCTCAGCCCCCCTCCTCACACCTGTACGCTCTCAACCCCCCTCATACCTGTACGCTGTCAACCTCCTCACACCTGTACACTCTCAGCCCCTTCACACCTGTACGCTCTCAGCCCCCCTCCTCACACCTGTACGCTCTCAACCCCCCTCATACCTGTACGCTCTCAACCCCCTCACACCTGTACACTCTCAGCCCCCTTCACACCTGTACGCTCTCAGCCCCCCCACACCTGTATGCTCTCAGCTTCCCTCCTCACACCTGTACACTCTCAGCCCCCCTCCTCACACCTGTACGCTCTCAACCCCCCTCATACCTGTACGCTGTCAACCCCCTCACACCTGTACACTCTCAGCCCCCTTCACACCTGTACGATCTCAGCCCCCCTCCTCACACCTGTACGCTCTCAACCCCCCTCATACCTGTACGCTGTCAACCCCCTCACACCTGTACACTCTCAGCCCCCTTCACACCTGTACGCTCTCAGCCCCCCACACCTGTATGCTCTCAGCTTCCCTCCTCACACCTGTACACTCTCAGCTTCCCTCCTCACACCTGTACACTCTCAGCACCCCTCCTCACACCTGTATGCTCTCAACCCCCCTCCCACCTGTACGCTCTATACCCCCCTCACACCTGTATGCTCTCAACCCCCCTCACACCTGTACGCTCTCAGCCCCCTCACACCTGTACGCTCTCAGCCCCCCTCCTCACCTCTGTACACTGTAAGCCCCCCTACTCACACCTGTATGCTCTCAACCCCCCTCACACCTGTACGCTCTCAACCTCCCTCACACCTGTAAGCTCTCAACCCCCCTCACACCTGTACGCTCTCAGCCCCCCTCACACCTGTACGCTCTCAGCCCCCCTCCTCACACCTGTACGCTCTCAACCCCCCTCACACCTGTACGCTCTCAGCCCCCCCTTACACTTGACACTCTCAGCCTCCCCTCACACCTGTACGCTCTCACCCCCTCTCACATGTGTATATATGACAGACACGTACACACTCTAAAGCCCCATACACACGGTCGGATTTTCCGATGGATTCTGTCCTATCAGACAATGTTGTCGGAAATTCCGACCGTGTGTAGGCACCATCGGACAGTTTCCATCGGATTGTCTGACGGACAAAGTCCTATCTCCTGCTGGATATTTTTTGACAACAAAGTCCGATCACACCAAATCCGATTGTGTATAGCGAATTCCGACGGACAAAGTGCTACGCATGCTCAGATCACATTACAAGACCAAAGCTATTGGCTACTAGCCTCTACGTAGTCCCGTCGTAGGCAACAAACGTCACCACGTTCAGAATGATCGGATTTTCCGACAACTTTGTCCGACCGTGTGTATGCAACACCAACATCGGACAAAGTACGACGGACATGATCCGACGGACCTGGTCCTCGGATAATCCGCGCGTGTGTATGGGGCTTAAGGCACATGCTCTCAGGTAATATTCAAACAGGGCCTGTCTTATACAAAAAGCTTTTAACCAGTTAATTTCATGAGATCCTATTTGTCAAGAAACGGGTCTACGTCTCCTAAACAATTTCTTTCTTTCACTGTGCTTGTAGTACTATAGTATAGACATAGGAATAATAGAGAAATATCTAAAGATCATGCTGGAAGAAATCCTTTAAAGAGGAAGTAAAGCCTCTTTTAAAAAAAAAAAAAAAAAAACGAACCTGCAAGGCAAAGGCATAATGAGCTAATATGCATAGCATACTAGCTCATTATGAATAACTTACCTTAGAACAAAGCCCCCGAAGCGACCCTCGTCCACGACCTCCGCCGCCGCCATCAATCCCGGAGTGACTTCTGGGTCTCGCCGATCCAGCGCTATCATTGGCTGGAGCGGCGATGACGTCACTCCCGTGCATGCGCACGAGAGCGGCATATCGCCGTGATCTTGGCATGCTCAGTGCGCCTGCGCGCCGCTGTCTATGGCGCATGCGCCGTAGACAGTGATGCCTCTTTTTTTCTAAATATCTCCTAAACCATGTAGGTTTAGGAGATATTTATTGGACCTACAGGTAAGCCTTAATCTAGGCTTACCTGTAGGTCAAAGTTTACAACCACTTTAAAGTGGGGGGACACCCTGAAAACAAAAACTTAAAAATATGTTAGTAACCATTTAAAATGAAAAAAAAAAAATGTTTTACTTACCAGAAATGGCTGTTGCTAGGCAGATCGTCCTAATCTGCCTCCTCCAGCTCCGCGGTGATCTTCTCTTCTTCCGTCTTCTGTTGAATGGGGCGCGATGTGTTGTGGGAACTATGTCCCACAATACATCGCGTTCCCCATTCACAAATTAGAGTCGCGCATGCGCAGTCGGCCGCGCGCCGACTCGCGCATGCGCAGTAGGAAACGTGAAGCCGTTTCCCTTACCGAGGATGGCGGCACTGGAACCGAATCGCCGAGGGACAGCTCGTCCTCCACGACAGACATCGCGGGCGCCCTGGGAGGGTAAGTGTACTTTTTAAAAGTCAGCAGCTACTTTTTTTTTTAGCTGCTGACTTTTAAAAAAAAAATTTGTAAGGTGAAACCCCGCTTTAAGGGTAACTAATGGTTTTGCATCAATGTTATTATATTTTTTTTACTTTTTTAAATGTAATCTTAAAATATACAAACTTTGTTTGGCAAATAAATAATAATATATGACAAAGGATTCAGCAGGCACTAGGGGTTAGCTGTAGAAACAGCAAAACAGAAGAGGTTTGTTTTGAAGCTTTATTGTCTGACTAATACTTTTGGATTGAGCTGTCTGATAAGGGATAAGTCACAGATTTTTTGAATAATAGGGTGATCAGACTTTTTTCCAGCACAGCAAGAGCTTCACCTGCTGGCTAAATTGAAGACTACATAATATTAACCACTTCAGCTCCCGAAGACTTACCCCTCTTTATGACCATTTTTTGCTATACAGCACTGCATTATTTTAACTGACAATTGGGCAGTCATGCAACACTGTACCAAAATCAAATTTATGTAATTTTCTTCCAACAAATAGAGCTTTCTTTTGCGTTTTTAATTTTTTGTGCTATAAACAAAAAAAGATCGACAATTTTGAAAAAAAAAAAACAACAACATTTTTTACTTGTAAAAAAAATCAAATTTCTTCATCAATTTAGGACAATAGTTATGCTACATGCTTTTGGTAAAACAAAATCCTAATAAGCGTCTATTGATTGGTTTGCGCAAAGGTTATAGCGTCTACAAACTATGTGATATTTTAATGGAATTTTTATATATTTATTTATTAGTTATGGTGGCAATCAGCAACTTAGACCCCTTTCACACTGAGCCGCCCCGGGCGTAAGGCGGTAAAGCAGCGCTATATTTGGCCTTGCTTTACCGTCATTTTAGCAGCGCTAATCGGCCGCTAGTGGTGGCAGTTTTAACACCCCACGCTAGCGGCCGATAAGGGGTTAAATCCACCAGAAAATGCTGCTGCAGCTTTGCCGGCGGTATGGCGGTGCTGCCCCATTGTTTTCAATGGGGAGGAGCGGTGGAAGAGTGGTGTAGGAGCGGTGTATTCACCGCTCCTACACCGCTGCAAAGAAGCTGCTGGCAGGACTTTTTGTGACGCCCTGCCAGCACAGTGCCCCAGTGTGAAAGCACTCAGGCTTTCACACTGGGTTTGCAGTTGAGGCTTTTTTTCAGGCACTATGCAGGCGCTATTTTTAGCGCTGTAGCGCCTGAAAAACGCCTCCAGTGTAAAAGGGGTCTTATAGCAGAACTGCGATTTTGTGGCAAACAAATCTGACACTACTAACTGACACTTTTGACACTTTTTTGGGAACTAGCGACACTTAGTGATCAATCTTAAAAATATGCACTGTCACTGTACTAATAACACTGACTGGGAAGGGGTAACAACTAGGGCAATCAAAGGGTTAAATGTGTGCCTAGCTGGTGTTTTCTTACTGTGGGGGAGGTGCTTTTACACAAACACAGGATCCATACCTTCTGTACTGACAGAATGGCAATCTGCCTTGTTTAAACAGGCAGACTGCTGTTCTGCCTGTGTACTGAATGATCGTCGGGAGCAAGCCGCTGGCAGCGCGCCTTCACGCCCACGACCCGGGAGTGCGGGATCACGTATATATGTGATCCTGTGCACAGCGGCTGCCCTGTAACAGTAAAGCTACAATAGGGTGGTCATAAAGTGGTTAAAACAGAATTTAACTGTATCTGAACACAACAAACCAAAAACACTATTTAATTTATTTTTAATATTAAAAGTAAACTCACCCATCCATTCAGGTCTCTGTGCTTTTATTTTGTTGATAAATCACTTTAACCCCTATGAGTAAGGGCAGTTGATTCATTTTCCTGGAATCCACATGCCCTTGGCTCAGGCATGCAGACAGGAGGGTATGCTTTGCTGAGAGAGCTCCTCCACCCCTCCTCCACATGAAAGAAAAATGCCCATTAAGACTCCTGAGATGTATGACATCATTATGGCCTAGGCCAGAAACCAAGATGCAACTGAAAAAATGTAAACAAAAGTTTAAAAGAAGTAAATGTACCATCCTATTTATATGTACTGTTGGTAAATGATATATAACTGTGGAAGACTGCCCTCTGTATCATCTACCCCCACCGCGCCGCAGGTGTGTAGGCTATAAAATTAGTGAAGATATAAAAGTGCAAGTGTAAAAATATAAATAGAACAAACAGCAGCTACTTAAAATATATAAACATGTAAAATCTGCAATTCAACCTAAAAATGCAACATAAATAGGGTGAATCAGTAGCGCTAGTGAACAAAATGGTAAATGAATACTATGCAAATAAATAAATATTGTGCAAATATATAAACAGTGCTATATAAATATCAAAGTGCAAAAATAGTAGTGTATAATTGACTCAACGTCTAACTTAATAGCAGCAGTGTATCTATTTCTCTTAGTGACAAGTGAAAAAGTTCATAAACATATAAAGTCCAGACTGTATATAAATAAATAAATAGGTAAGTGATTTTCCAAGTGTCTTCAAACAAAGTTTCAAACTTGAGTCTTCTAACTGACTTGAATCTGCCACCACACCACATGTTTGTGATCACACTCCCTCTGAAAGGCCCACTCACCAGCCCACAGAACTATACCTCTGTGAAGCCGGGACCCCCAGAAAACACCCACCCCGGGAATCCTAAAGGTAATACAGAGACAGCCATCCCTAATACCCACATATACACTTTCTGCACATCATGGATCACCAGTGTACATATTAGAATAGTCATTTGGGATCGGATTTAGGTGAAAACTATTTGTACAAATACAGCATCAAGTTGCCAGTAGTACTGTTTTCATATTAGGGCACAACTGCCAGTGACACCACCAACGATCTTTCTTGCAAGCCGGGATAGGGGAATGTATACGGTCATGTGTATCAGCCCACACCTGATTGCACACAGCATGTCACATGATTTGTCCACCACCCATGTGACTAGCTCCTCTATCACTATAAATTAGTTTGAGATGGGCTGTGTAGCCATACCCATGAATAAGTCCAAGCGACGAAACATGTCGGGAATGAGGCTACAGAGCAAAAAGTAAAGATTGTATTTATTTATTTATATACTACGCCACTGTGGACTACTACTATACCACCACCAGGGTCTTTCTCTTGGTCCGCCGAGACCGCAGCATATTTTTATACTTTTAACAGCGTTGTTTGGTTTGCCATGCTTTTGGATTGGAGGCTTGTTTTTAATCTTTGAAATGTGAGTGTGACCATTGGAGTGCTTTGCGTGAATACATTTTATCATACTTTTTTACACTATGTGGAGTGTTTTATTCATTGTTTTGCATATGGAATCGCATTGAGAGTTAAACGGATCAAGCAAGCTGTCCTATATTAACCCCTGAAGTGGGTAAAACACGCTGCTGCCAAACACGAGAGTGTGAGGCCTTGTGAGCTGGTGAGTGGGCCTTTCAGAGGGAGTGTGATCACAAACACGTGGTGTGGTGGCAGATTCAAGTCAGTTAGAAGACTCAAGTTTGAAACTTTGTTTGAAGACACTTGGAAAATCACTTACCTATTTATTTATTTATATACAGTCTGGACTTTATATGTTTATGAACTTTTTCACTTGTCACTAAGAGAAATAGATACACTGCTGCTATTAAGTTATACGTTGAGTCAATTATACACTACTATTTTTGCACTTTGATATTTATATAGCACTGTTTATATATTTGCACAATATTTATTTATTTGCATAGTATTCATTTACCATTTTGTTCACTAGCGCTACTGATTCACCCTATTTATGTTGCATTTTTAGGTTGAATTGCAGATTTTACATCCTATTTATATACTAAGGCTAGCAGCATAAGGATTACAAATAGTTCATTTTGATTGAGAGATTAAAGTACCGCTTTAATATGCAATATGCATCTATACATTTCCTTTAAAGGTCCCATCTGAATAGCAGGAATAGCATGACTCAGCAGCCTGGATGTTTCAACCTGGTGCTTGACCAAGCTGAAATGCTTAAGGTCAATGACCTGGCTCTTTTTGTCTGGTAGGGATGCCTGAAGCTCAGGATTGGCTAAGTAGGATTGCAAATCCTTTTTGGCAGGTAGAGAAGTCCCCAAATCCATTTTAATACTGCATATTATACAAGGGGAAAAACTCTGCGCTTAGGTGAACTCTAAATGATATTAACTAATACATGAAATTATATAACAATATGTGAAATAGCAGTTATCACAAGTCAAGCAGGTTCCTTTCTTGTCTTCCGTAACCTGGAAGTGCTCGACCCTGTCCCTTCGGTTGTGCTTTGTCACGTGGTTCACAGACACTGACAGCTCAGTGCATGATGCCACCTCATGGCCACTTCCCCTAATGACCTCCGTTGTGCCGAAACGCGTCTGACAGGGCCAATGAAGGTGACCTGAACACGCAGGCTGGGACCCGGAAGTGGGCTGTAGCGCAGCACAAGGAAGGATTGGGATTTTTGTACCAAAATGCAC
Source organism: Lithobates sylvaticus (assembly GCA_028564925.1). Taxonomy (NCBI): domain Eukaryota; kingdom Metazoa; phylum Chordata; class Amphibia; order Anura; family Ranidae; genus Lithobates; species Lithobates sylvaticus. The sequence continues at coordinate 108,275,650 of CM053029.1, read as the reverse complement.
ATTTATATTAAGCAGATTTTACTTCAATATTTGGTGGGTATTTTTAACCCTTTTAATATTGGAATATATACTTACTACACCATGAGAGCTTTTTCTACTCATTTATGATTCTCAGTGGACACCTTTTTCGAGTGATATGCATATGGAAGGTTCTGTGGAGAGTCCACGATGTCCCAGCATTGATCACACTTAAAGCGTGTCTTGACCATCTGTCATAGGTGGTCTCCCTATCTGGTAAGGTGGACTCATATAATCTCAGTGGTGTTTGGGTGGAGTGTTTCTTGCCTCTCTTGGTTAAAGGAAGAATTACTTAAAGTGTAAGTAAACCCCCCTATTGTTTTCAGCTAAGGAAGCTGCCATCTTTGCCTCTGTTTAATTTATAACTGCCATGATGCTGCACATGATCAGTTATGACACCAGCCATTGGATGGTTTGACAGTTTGGTTGAGAGCACAACCAATGGGGGTGTTGTATTTCTAGCACGTGCCAGAAATTAAACTGTTTTATGGATGGGTTTACTTTCGCTATATCACGTCACTGTATTATTAATACTATACACATTTGTTGTAGTGGACTGCTCCATACACCTTTGTTTTGGAATTCTTTACAGACTTTTTATTAGTGTCTTGAAATGCACATATTATTGATTGATTTTTTTAAGCGCTGCACATATTTATGAAATACTGCATCTTAAAGTGGGGTGCCCCCTAAAATTTTTTTTGAAAAGTCAGCAGCTACAAATACTGCAGCTGCTGACTTTTAATAATCGGACACTTACCTGTCCCAGGGTCCAGCAATGTGGGGGAACAAAGCCCCCCCCCCTCGCTCCCCGCTCCGCTCGCTGTGCCGGCATTCTTACTGTGGGCACCCGGTTGTGGCTTCACAGCCGGGCACCCACTGCGCATGCGCGATCGGTGCCGCGCGCCGTGATACGACGCTCAGTCATCTGGGACACGTGACAGGTCCCAGATGACTGTGCGGCGCCGAGGGGAAATGATGTCAGTGCCCGGGCACTGAAGGTGGCAGACTACGAGGGACCCCCTAGCAACAGGCATTTAGAGGTGAGTGAAACATTTTTTTTTTTTTTTCCAATAATTTTTTTTTTTTTTGGTGGCAACACCACTTTAAGCAGTTTTTTTCTTTAACTTCAGTTTCAAAGTCAGATAGCTCTAGCAAAGAGTGCATAAGGTGCTTTCACATACTTTTTGTTGTCTAAAAATTGATCCTGTGCCCCTGGACATTCTCCACCCAACATCCCGTTATGCAGGGTGGCCTCCTCAGATGCCAGTTGACGCTCATACTGTATTGTAGGATGTTGGAATGAGGCCAAGTTAGGGAACCTATTGATGCATTCTCTTAGGTGGTTATGTCACATGTATCTTTGTTGTTCGTGCCAGGTTTACTTAGAGGCATATATTGTGACCTACTATGCCAGCGAAGGAGCTGTCTGTTTCCTGAGTGCAGCTGTAACTATTATTTAATGCATTCTTGGAGCAGACGTTCACAGGGCAAAACAAGGAATGCCAGGAAATCAATGTATATATGGCGACATGGTTCCCTCCTAATGTCAGTTTACAAAGTACTTCCTGTGCAGCAGCCTATGGGTTAAACAAAGCCTACAGTTTGTTTAAGTTCTAAAAGGGAAACATACTGAAAATTCATCTCCAGCACATCAAAGGCTCAGATCCTCAAAACAGATAGAACAAATATGTGGAAAGGCAAATCATGGATTCAGTATGGACCAATTACCAGCATGAGATAAAAGCAAGATCATGCAAACAATTCACAACTACTGTGAAAAACATGTTCCACATATTTGTATCCTAATGGATTTACAGTAGACTACTGTTGACTACTCTGACCATAGAAATGTTCGAGATATCAAAGGAAGAATGGAAGTCGCTGAACTCAACAAGCATGCAGAAGGTAAAGTCAGAGGGATGTCATAATTTCTGATCCACATACACTATATTACCAAAAGCATTGGGATGCCTGCCTTTACATGCACATGTACTTTAATGGCATCCCAGTCTTAGTCCGTAGGGATCAATATTGAGTTGGCCCACCCTTTGCAGCTATAACAGCTTCAACTCTTCTGGGAAGGCTGTCCACAAGGTTTAGGAGTGTGTCTATGGTCTATGGGAATGTTTGACCATTCTTCCAAAAGCGCATCATCCCAAAGGTGTTCTGTCCGGTTGAGGTCAGGACTCTGTGCCGGCCAGTCAGTTTCCTCCACCGCTCATCCCTGTCTTTATGGCTCTTGTTTGTGCACTGGTGCGCAGTCATGTTGGAACAGGAAGGGGCCATCCCCAAACTGTTTCGCCAAAGTTGGGCGCATGAAATTGTCCAAAATGTCTTGGTATGCTGACGCCTTAAGAGTTCCCTTCACTGGAACTAAGGAGCCAAGCCCAACCCCTGAAAAACAATCCCACACCATAATCCCCCAACTGCCAAATGATTTGGACCAGTGCACAAAGAAAGGTCCATAAAGATATGGGTGAGTGAGTTTGGGGTGGAGGAACTTGACTTGTCTTGACCTGAACCCAATAAAACCCCTTTGGGATGAATTAGAACAGAGACTGTGAGCCAGGCCTTCTGGTCCACATCAGTACCTGACCTCACAAATGCTCTTCTGGAAGAATGGTCAAACATTCCCATAGACACACTCCTAAACCTTGTGGACAGCCTTCCCAGAAGAGTTGAAGCTGTTATAGCTGCAAAGGGTGGGACAAACTCAATATTGAACCCTACGGACTAAGACTGGGATGCCATTAAAGTTCATATGCGTGTAAAGGCAGGCATCCCAATACTTTTGGCAAAATAGTGAAGTTGTTCTAAATGAGTGACAACAAAAATAATAAAGCCAAATAATGCACATGACCACCAGATATAGTATGTAAAGTATAGTACAGAGTACACAATGTTGCAGTCAGAATTGTGCACTCTGGAGTATGTAATGTACAGTAAAGATTGGCACTGTCTGGAAATATGTATATATATATATATATATATATATATATATATATATATATATATATATATATATGCACACAGTATATATATGCTTTAGCCCTGCTGGGTGGGGCAAAACATGTCAGGAGGCATGGCCCGAGTTGCGTCACTAAATGAGGTTTTCAGATGTACCCATCCATGCTAGGATTAGCTAAGGCAAGTTAGCTAATCCGGTTTCAAGTTAAAAAGTTAATTTCTCACTAGATGAGTTTTTCTTATGCTGGCATCTTTATTATCCTGAGTGTCAATGGGTCTTCACACCTCAGCCTGGAGCTGCACCACCAAGTACTTATGGCCTTATTATATAAATATATTGTCTATACATTTTTAACATGTAAGCCAAGGTCATTCTGAGACATGTAGTTGCTCTAGCTCATGCAAAACCAATAGCACCCCTGCTGGAGGGAACATTTACAAGAACTCGTCTCCATTTATTTAAAAAGTGTCAAATAGTGAATGCAGGCTAAAGTGCTAGAACAGAGCAGAGGTAGAAGGCATGGGCCACTAAAGAGCATAACAGCTATTGCCTTGTAGGGCACTTTCCCTTAGGATTTTTTTGCTACCCTGGCAAGATTGCTTTAAAAAAGAAAAAAAAAAAAAAAGCTACTGGATGAGAAAAAACATCAACACTTTTCCTGACCTCCTGTCCAGTATATGACATGGTAAAGGAGTATGTAAGACTTGAAGTCCTAGTATGCTAGGACTTGGTACAGGCAGGCTTTTTTATGCTGTGAAAATAAACAGATGGGTTGGAAGCCCACCCATGGGATTTTTACCTTTGGCCCTCCATTGCGTTTAAACAGCCCTAATGGTTGCGACTAATAAACACATTTTTGAAATAATATTTAGTTTTTTATTTTATCATTTTCAAACAAATACTGTCTCTATTGCCCCACAAGCTACTAACTAGCTTCAAGCCTGCACTGAAAAACTATTGTGACTGACATCTTATCAGATTGGTTTCTGAAATGCAATGAAGATAGTAAAGCTGGGCACACATGGACCAGTTAGTTCGATCAGCTAGCAGGATGATCGAGAAAAATGTAAAAGATTCCCCTATCCACACAAACAAGGTGAATAGAGGAATCCTCCTCGTTGTGCTATTTTGTTTTGACATCGGGGACTCCTCTGCTGTTAGAATACACTGATCAGCACTGTAGCGGATTGGATGCTGAATGAACAAAAAATTTCCAACAAGCCCGTTAGTGAGAAATTGATCATTAGATCAACTTTTCATAAACGGTGGACGGCCATAGATGCATCAAAATTCAGCTATGGCCTACTGAACCGGACACATTTTGTTCTATCTATGGCCACATTTGGAGTAAAGAAGGAAAAAAACTGCTATCAGTTTTTTTAAAAACTGGGGGGGGGGGGGGGGAGGCTGTGTGTTTCCTATTGGGAGAGATTTTCCATTGCTTTCCATCCCAGAGACATAGCAGGAAGTGAGAGATTGTTGTCACCATAACCATTCCGTCACCTCTTGTTCTGGAGACAACTTTAAAATATTGGACTTTCAATCACTTTCTGTCTCAGTAAAATAGAGAAGGTGGATCATGCCAGCAGGGACCCAGACCACAAAAAAATATTGACATGGGTTAAGCCTTCCATACTCTTTTCAAAACTAAACAAAAGTTTTGGCTATACATACATGTAGACATGCTTTGTTAAATTCAGTATGCAATGCAGGGAGTTTACCCAAAGTCATTTAACTAAGCAATGTTCTGTTTTTAAGTAAGTGGCTCCCTCTAGTGGTCGGCTCATCCAATGTGAATAGGACTTGTTTGTTTTCACATAAGAGCATGGAGGAAGGCTTATGCAGGAAGTGACTTAAATGTTTTATGGAAAAGACTTACTTACCCATAGTGCCTCACTTACCTACCCATGAGGCCAAGTTGGAGAATGGCATGCTGGGTAGTGAAATAAAAGGAGCCGCAGCCAGGCTTTAGGCCTCTTCTGCCCGGGACGTGAGACCTTCCATCAGGGACCTGTGTGGGTGTGTTCGGAAAAGCCGCGGCCTGCTTGGCACGGAACGGAGTTGAAGCCACTGGAGAAGTTAATACTGCAGTGTGCTGGATCAGCAGCGTGATTGGATCGGATGATCCAGAACACCTGATGAAGCCAACCGAGGGTTCCCAGTCATCTTGCAGAGCAGTACAGAGTGACTGGCTGGAAGCGGGACTGAGATCACGGAAGCGGAGCAATCTAGCTGTCCAGGCCTGGTGTGGTGAGTGGGCTGTTGCCCAAGATTTATATAATACTTAACTACACAGTGCAGACTAATTCAGAGTGTTGCTGAGCCCTGCAGTTCTACAGAGCGGTCTCACTTACATAGACTGTGCTTAGCCAGGCCTCAAAGCCTGCACTCCACTAACTACTGAGTGACACTCTGGTTGTAATTCACTATAGAAGGAGTTATAAGCGTGTTGCCTATCCAAGTTGCCATTATCTATCACTGTATATTACTTTGCCATCTGCTTACTCACTGGATTACAAATACTGCAGTTTAATGAGCTAGCTGAAGAAAGAAGACAAGATTTATCATCTAGTATAAGGACTTTCATACTGCAGTGTGCACAGGTGGCGGTATTGCAATCTAGGGGGAGCCCTTAAGTATATGTACTATATCACACTTATATCTAGTACTGTATAGTAGATTACAGGTTGTATGTGTTTGTGTGGCTGCATCAGAAGTGGGAAAGTGCCCCGTGTCAAGGTTTTACCATACTGAGCACCAGTTCCACTTTGATACACGCCCACACGCGCTATTTCTTTGATTGTTCAGTTTGAATATTTACTAATATCTTCATTGCAACTGTTTAACTTTGTATGTAATAACTATTGTTGTGCTTCCTATTTTAACACAGTTCTTTCAGTAAACTGTTTACGTTATTCAACTACAACTTGTGTATGACTCTTGCTGATAGCATTGAATAACAACATGGAACCTGAGGTGTCAGAGGTAGGTGAAGACCCGAGGAGTCAGGATAGCCAGTGGGGGATAGAACTAACCAGCAGCCCTTACGAGGGTGCCGCTACATACAATTATAGGGTTGTTATATGCCACAATGATCATTTTTTTCAAAGACCAAAGACAGCTAAAAATATTTGCCACATGACTGAAATTAGGGCAAATAAACCATGAATCATATTTTAATAATTTTACAATGTTTACTTTTTTGTCTGAGATTTTAATTGTGCAAGATCCTTTGTTTGTATTAACAATATGGATAATTATGGGTGTCCTTGCACTTTACCACTTGTATACCAAGTTGTGCCTTCTTTAGAAAACATATTTCCAGCAGGGTACTCTAAGGTACATTTACCTTTCTGCATCATAGGCCCACCATTGTAAAAGATCTGAAACATCCACGAGGTAAAAAGCGTTTTAGGAAGATCAGTTCAGAACATTACCCTTATGATTCCCAGATAACATTCATAGTCATGTTCTCCATTGCTTTTCTGTACATACATACCCAAAAGCCTTTTTATTAGCCAAAGAAATGGAGATACGTAACAATGACTTCTGTTGTGTGTCCTCTGGTGCCCAGATATGAGATCATTTAGATTGTAAATAAGAGGAAGCATATGGGGAAATTTACTAAGAAAAGGAAACTACTGTATTTTTATTTGTTTTCTTTTTGCTTTTTTTATGATCCTATGACCTTTCGTGTTGTATAACCATTTCAAGAAACAAAGAAAAGAATGTTCTCTGGAGGCCACTATATGATATTTCACTCACATACTACCAGGAAAAACATTTTTCGATAAGGCTTAGGCATTGTAACATCAAAGTGTCAATGTTCTTGTTCTGCAGTGATACCAAATAAGCTACAATTGGAGGGTGGTTCTCTCGGCACAAGTGCCCAACTTTGTGCATGAATTATGACATCATGCAATTTAGAGTTGTTTAATAAGCAAAGAAAACATTTGGTGACCTTCTAGTCCATGATTAGTAGGCCATTTTATCATAAATGATGGTAGCTCCAACCACCCAAAAGCTGGTTATCACAGAACCTGGGTCAGGACTCCAAACTGGGTGCAACATGAAAACTAGAACATCAATGGTCAAAAATACTCTGGAGCACAAAGTTCAGAAAGGAAAAAGCCTACTGTTTTCATATGGGGTAGTCAAACAATAAAGACTGGTTTGGGGACTTATACACAATTTGTTATTCTATAGAATTTACTTTAGTGTAATCCTTTTCTGGTACAATCATTTTTTTATTGAGAAATGCACAGGTGCAGATCAACAGGTCACCTACGCAAAGGGGTAAGTTGAAAAACATAGAATTACACAGAACATCCATGAATAAATAAACCAAGAACAAGTCTATTTTATAGAGCAAGTACTCTTAAAATAGATTTCCAATCTCAGGGAACCACTGCTTCCAATTACTATATTACATTAGCATGATGGTTAATATTAAGAATGTTCCATATATTTGTGGTCAGTAGAAGAATCCCATCCTTGCAGATAGCTAAAAAAAAAGATTACTGATGTCAGTGTTTTTTATCTAAGAGGTAACACTTGCTCACTCCTCAAGGAACCCCTAACAACCTCTGGAGGTACCTAAACCTAATCTAAACCTTTTTTGCTTCTAAAAAACTTTAAAAAAAAAAAAGTATTAAAACTCACCTGTCAATGCTGCAAACATTCTGATCTTCGCTCTCCTGCAGAGCTATGCATTTTGAAGTAACACACTTCTGGGATTGTCCAGTTGCCTGGTCCCCTGTTGCTCTCTGTTGTTTCTTCCACCAGCAAACACTGATATCAGGATACAATACTAACATTGGGGACCACACATGGGGGATCACAGCCTTCAGCAGTGGACTAGGCAAGTAAGTATTATTACTCCTATAAAATAGCGTAGAGCCAGTGAATGAATCAATATAAAATAATGCAAATTATAAGCAGAAATACTGAATAAAGCAGTCAGTGTGTATACAGGGAAGAAAAAAAATCTTCCACCATCCAGCAGATTTTTTTCAAGTGTAGAGCACTGCCACCTTTAATAAAAAAGACACTCAACAAAATATGAGTTGTATCAAGCCCTATAAACACAGCATGTCACAAGTCATTCACAGACATGTGTCTCTCTTTCGGAAAACCACCTCTTACACCAGCAGAAAGAAGTAGTCTCACTAGAATAAATAGCTTCCAATGAAGCCAGCAAAGAGCCCATCATAGTGTATATTTAAATAAATGTTTTAAGCAAAAGGGCAGATATCATACAGAGCAAATACGCCAGGAATAAAATAAAGTGTATCACTCACAATGAAAGCCACCCAGAATTGTGCAGCAGAGTGTTAGGAGCGCTATGCCCCAGGCTAACGCATTTCGTCCAATTAGATGTTCTCAAGGGGTCTCAGAGAGGCTGAATGAAAACTAAGGAACTTAGCAACTTTCTGCTATTCTGGACTTGTGATGATCTCGTGTACACTAGGGCTTTGGTCCATGCACACCAAAGGCACAGGTGCAGCTTCAAACTCCACTGACAGCAGCCTGTCAAAATCTATGACAGGCTGAAATACATTGCAGCTGGATGCTGTGCTGTGCGTAAACCCCCATACATCTCTGCTGTAAGAACTAATGAGGAAGCAACAAAAGGATTTTTGTTTAGATTAGATTTTTTCTTTAAAAAGTGATATTAAAGGGGTTGTAAATGAAGAAGGTTTTTTATCTTAATGCATTCTAAGCATTAAAATAAAAACATTTTATGTGCAGCAGCCCCCATCAGCCCCCTAATACTTGCCTGAACCCCATCTAGATCCAGCAATGTTGCAGGAGTGTCTCGGCTGCCCGGGACTCCCATCCTTATTGGCTGAGACAGCAGCGTGGTGCCATTGGTTCCCGCTGCTGTCAATCAAAGTCAGTGAGCCAATTAGGAGAAAAAGTGGGGGGGGGCGCAGCTCCATGTCTGAATGGATACAGGGAGCTGTGACTCGGCTCAGATGCCCCCATAGCAAGCTACTTGCTGTGGGGGCACTTAACAGGAGGGAGCCAGGGGCACCGAAGAGGGACCCGAGAGGAGTAGGATCTGGGCTACTTTGCAAAACCATTACACAGACCAGGTAAGTATGTTTGTTATTTTTAACAAAAAAAAAAAAGGAGACTTTACAATCACTTTAAAGACTCTCTTTTTTTGTTTTTAAAATAACAAACATGTTATACTTACCTGCTCTGTTGCAGTGGATTTGCACAGAGCAGCCCCGATCCTCCCCTGGCCCCTCCCTCCTGCCTCCAGAGCAAGCAGCTTGCAATGGTGGCTTCCAAGTAGGCTCCTGAGCCGCAGCTCTGCATGTCCATTCACATGCTCCAAAACCTTGTGGACAGCCTTCCTAGAAGAGTGGAAGCTGTTATAGCTGCAAAGGATGGGGCAACTCAATATTGAACCCTACGGACTAAGACTGGGATGCCATTAAAGTTCATGTGTGTAAAGGCAGGCGTCCCAATTCTTTTGACAATAAAATGTGTGTAATATATGTGTATATATATATATATATATAAGCCCTTTTTACCCACCTAAACTTATGGCCACTTGACATTATGGACCTGAGTTGTCTCTCTTCTCCTGTCTATAAGACATATAGCAGCTATATGCAGCTATAAGCAGCTCTGATGAAGGAGTGCACCTGTTCCTTCCATCTACAGTGCGCATGCTCCGAAACGCCGTAGGCTTAGCTGTGATGTCATCACGCCCGACGTTTGTTTGAATCATCTGACCGGAGCCAAGCCTCACTCTCGGTCCAACAAGCCAGTATCACCAACGTTAGGATATCCTGCTGGACAGGACACCGCACTGGACTAAAACAAACGGACTTGGTGCACACATGACGCCCCAGAGGACTTTCTTATTGTGCTGAATTACCTCTACTTAAATTGCGCATGCTCCGAAACGCCGTAGGCTTAGCTGTGATGTCATCACGCCCGACGTTTGTTTGAATCATCTGACCGGAGCCAAGCCTCGCTCTCGGTCCAACAAGCCAGTATCACCAACATTAGGATATCCTGCTGGACAGGACGCCGCACTGGACTAAAACAAACGGACTTGGTGCACACATGACGCCCCAGAGGACTTTCTTATTGTGCTGAATTACCTCTACTTAAATGTAAGTGGTTATATGCACCTTATTTTTGTGGAATAAAATGCTTACTATCTTAACTCGGTGGCGCCTCTCTTCTGTGCTTTCTTTTACATATAAGAGGTGGGTGCTTCAGGTGTCTGTGTCACTGCCTGCATCAGGAGAGAGAGAGGGTGTGACCAAACTGCAGCCACATGTCTGAATGGACACAGGGAGCTGTGGCTCGGCTCGGGTGCCCCAATAGCAAGCTGTTTGCTGTGGGGGCACTCAACAGGAATTCACAGTCAATCACAGTCAGTGAGCCTATGAGGAGAGAGAGGAGGCAGGGCCAAGCAACGGCTCTGTGTGTGAATGAACATGCAGAGCTGTGGCTCAGGAAGAAGCCTGCTTGGGTGCTACCATTGCAAGCTGCTTGCTCTGGGGGCAGGAGGGAGGGGCCAGGAGAGCCGGCGAGGGACCTAAGAAGAGGAGGATCTGGGCTGCTCTGTGCAGAACCATTGCAAAGAGCAGGTAAGTATGACATGTTTGTTTTTTTCAAAGAAAAAAAAAGAGACTTTAGTATCACTTTAAAGCGGACCTCCACCCTAAAGTCATCGGAACCCCCCCCCACCCCGGTGCCACAATTGGCACCTTTCAGGGGGGTGCAGATACCTGTATAATCCAGGCATCTGCACCCACTTCTGGGACAAGCTAGCCGCAGATGCCCCCCCCCCATTGTGTTCCCCCCCGTTCACAGTTCCCAGGACACAACAGGGACCAGTGAAGACGAGCAGAACGACTCGCGCATGAGCAATAGGGAACCGGGCAGTGAAGCCGCAACGCTTCACTTCCTGATTCCCTGACAGAGGATGGCGGCGGGGGGCAGCCGAGAGACGAGCGATTGCTCGTCATCTGCTGCCAACATCACTGGACCCTGGAACAGGTAAGTGTCCATTTATTAAAAGTCAGCAGCTGCAGTATTTGTAGCTGCTGACTTTTAATATTTTTTTTTAAGGTGCAGCTCCTCTTTAAGTACCTTATTGACCTTGTAATTCTATATGTATAATATTTGACTGTTATTGTAACATAGCTTGACCTGGTTGCTGTAGACACAAACTAGAGACAAGTATCATATGCGGATCTTTTTCTGAAGTGGCTTCAGGCTTGTTAACAAGGCTTTGAAAGTTTGATTAGGAGCGCACAGTTAGAGCAATGTGGATTTTCAGTATATTAAACGTGTTGATCATACATGCCAACACTCAAGCTATTTTTTACTTAGCAACTGTTCAAACATATTCCATGAATCCAAAGTGTGTAAAGCTATACCTGACACCGTCTGGACCGCAGAAAAAAAAAAAAAACAATTAGGCTGCTGAATTCCCATTTGGATATGTCTACACAAAAACCTCGGCTGTGGCTTCTCAGTTTTCTTGAACTCTTTACTGGCTGCAGGTGCACTTTTACTGCAGGTCATTTGAAAGCAGAAAATTCAAGGAACAGATATTTAAAGGCTAAGTTCCCCCTAAATTTCAGCCCCCCATGTCCCAATATAGCATTGATGTACTTCTTTGGCAAAAAAAAACAGCTTTCCATCAATTCTACAAAGGCCTACCTCACTCTTTTCAAAGCAGTTTAAACACACTGCTCGATTACTTCTGCCTTACTTCCTGGACAGACTTTAGGTCATGACACAGGAAGGAGTTGACCAGCTGAGGGTAGATGATGCAGGGTGTGTGCTAATGAGATCAGCTGGTCAACTCCTTCCTGTGTCATGACCTAAAGTCTGTCCAGGAAGTAAGGCAGAAGTCATTGAGCAGTGTGTTTAAACAGCTTTGAAAAGAGTGAGGTAAGCCTTTGTAGAATTGATGGAAAGTTGTTTTATTTTTGCAAAAAAAAGTACATTAATGCTATATTGGTACATAGGAGAGCTGGAATTTAGAAAAAAAGCTGAACCATTGAAGGATACAGCTGCCCTAAATTGATATTTCAATACTCAGTTGTGATTAGTCCATGATTATAACTATTCTTTATCAGCAATTCGCACTCCCCAACACAGGTGCGCAGTGAGCATTAATTGGCCGGTGTGTACATGGAGCTAACTAGGTAGTGGTAACTTAACCACTTGCCACCCGCTCCATAGCAGTTTTCACTGCTACAGGACGGCAGTTGTGCACTGGATTATGTATATATATGTGATCCTGCACTTCCGCCTGAAGGGGGGGTGCACACACCACTTTTTCTGTAAAAATTCACAGCAGAAGCTGTAACCAACACAGAACGGGGATCTGCCTATGTAAACAAGGCAAATCCTGATTCTGACAAGGGGGAAGGCATGGATCCTGTGGATCTGCAAAGCAGGGACTATAAACCATCTCTTCCCCTAGTAAAAGAAGCACACACAGTACACACAAACATTGGCTAGGCACACATTTAACCATTTGATCGCCCTAGATGTTTAACCCCCTTCCCAGCCAGTGTCATTAGTACAGTGACATTGCATATTTTTAGCACTGATTACTGTATTGGTGTTACTGATTCCCACAAAGTGTAAAAAGTGTCCTGATGACATGTTGATCACAAAATGCATTAAGGCTGCGCGTCCGCCTGTATTGACGTCAATTCTGGCTTCTTGGTTCCTACCTCTGATGCTTTGGAATGCACACTGCATCCTGGAGAGACGGCGAGTGCACTAAGCTGTACATGTTGGTGCTGACTTACAGCACTCGCAAATGTAAGTGCGCATTTTTTACTGATCTGTTTTAACTTGATTTTTAACCGCTTCCCGACCGCCTATTGATATTTAACTACACAGTTTTTGGTTCAAGATCTAAACCCAGGATGTGGTGTCTGGTTGTGGCTCCCTGTTTGGTCCCGTGGACATTCCTTCTTTATACCTTGTCTCTGTTAAACCTTGGACTATTTGCTCCTGCCATGAACTTCTTATTCAATCCACGTCCTTGCACTTCCTGTTTACCAGATTATTGTGCTCTCTCCAGCTGATATTTTGCTCCTTGCATTCCTGCTGCTGTCCTTTCTGACCTTTTAGTTTGTTCATCGACTATGCTTCTGCTTGCTTACTATCTGCTACATTTGCTACCTGACTCCCACTTGCTTTCTGTGACAGACCTACCCGGGACAGAGGCTTTTGGAGGGGACGTAATTCCAGCCTCTTGCCGACCGATTATGGGCCCTGGCATTTGGAGGAATGGTGTTATTTGTGAGCTGTGTGCCTGGGGACCCTTGAGGTGGTGCTACTTTGGATTCAGCTCCATATCCCCCCAAGAGACACAGACTCTGGGAAACCTGTATTTGCCATATTACAAATAGTGACTGATTCCTACTGTTGGGACACATACTGTCTGTTGTTTTCTATAATGTAAATGAGTCTAGTGTGGCTTCTCTTTCAGCCATTGTTGTCTGGGCTATTTAATCCTGCAATTGTGAAGGAGTCCTGTGTTTAAACTTATGATAATGTATCATCTACTGTGTAAAGCTCGGTGACAACAAGTCTGACCTGTAGTGAAATCCTGATTTATCATAACAATGACCAGGCTGCTTAAAGGAATTAGTTAATGAGCTCATGTTAATTAGGTTTCTGGTCACAGGTGTATTTTCAGAGTAAAAAATATATTTTACTGTATATAAGACCTGTATTCCTTTCAATAAAAATTGATTCCTGTTTGACCCTCAAGACAGAGCCTCGTCTCGTACTTGGGGGGGAAGAATTATTCGTATGGGTTTCTTGGTCCCTGACCATGACACCCAGGGGACCAAGTGCACTTGAACCCATTCTGATTAGTGGCCTCATTGTCTCCTAAACACACATGCTAACTGTAGCACGCCAGTGACACCACCACACCCAGCGCTGCGTTCCAGCCCTCCTCAGTCGGACCTCAGCTGCGATCCAACCCTCGTTTTGGATCACGCCACAGTATCCTGCTGGTCAGGATGTCCTATTCAATTTGAACATGGGGATGCGGAAAACACACACAGCATGGATGGTTGATGGCGTGGCCCACTGGACCCTGATGTGCCTGTATACAGTAACCTCTATGTGAGTTTTTATGCACCTTGTTTATTAAATATTGCAGTCTATACTCAGAGGCGCCTGTGTTTTGCTTTAACTGTAGCTGCACCCCATTTTGAAGCCCAAATGATGGGCATTACTGTGGTGGAGGTACAGCCAGCACAGAGCTCTACCATCTCTCTAAGGCTGGTTTCACACTGGAGCGGTGGGGGCGCTGGCGGTAAAGCGGCGCTATATTTAGCGCCGCTTTACCGGCGTTTTAGCGGCGCATTGCGGCCGCTCGCGGGGTGTTTTTACCCCCCGCGAGCGGCCGAAAAAGGGTCAATACCGCCCGCAAACCGCCGCTATAGCGGCGTTTTGCGGGCGGGTTCGGCGCGCTCCCCCATTGTTTTCAATGGGACGGGCGCTATAGGAGCGGTAAATATACCGCTCCTATAGCGAGCCAAAGATGCGGCTTGCAGGACATTTTTGAGCGTCCTGCAAGCGCACCGCTTCAGTGTGAAAGCCCTCGGGCTTTCACACTGAAGGAACAGCAACAGCTGTTTCGGGTCGGTTTGCAGGCGCTATTCTTAGCGCAATAGCGCTTGCAAACCGCCCCAGTGTGAAAGGGGCCTTACCTGAGTAATCTGGCACTATTATGAATGAACAAGCAGCGCTGCTCAATTATTCATAATGGTAAAAGATCACTCTGTGTAATGTATCTGCTGGTGTCCTTTATGAAGTAAAAGTAGCCGCAGATACATTACACAGAGCCGCAGCTCCGTCACTATGAATGAAAAGGCAGCCCTGATGGTTCATTCATAATAGTGGCAGATCACTCAGAGCTACGGTTCTCTCTGTGTCTATTACGGCTGATTTTACATACACAGACCTGATCACAAAGAAGCGCTGTGCAAGCTTTCACTCTTATGATTAAACTATCAACAATGTTGGGACCGGTGTGATTGGTCACATTGCTGATTGGTCATTCACAAAACTTAAAGATCACATAGTATTTCAGCTGTCATCCATTGGCTGAGCTGTGTATATGTAAAAGCAGCTCTGATTGAAACATAGGACCACAAACTATGTGATATTTTTGTGAATGGTAGTGCTAGTCTCCAGGGTGGTCCCTGCCACCAGAAACCAGAGCTGTCAGTCACAAATCTGGTATCCTTCTAGCACATAGGTGCTCAACCTGTGGCCTTCCAGCTGTTGTGGAACTACAAGTCCCATGATGCTGCAACCAATGAGAGTTACAAGCATGACTTCCAAAGGCATGATGGGACTTGTAGTTCCGCAACAGCTGGAGAGCCACAGGTTGTGCACCCATGTTCTAGCAGGACCTGTCTGATCATGCTGTACTAAGGAACAGATCTGAACAGGACCAAGTTCAGTCCTTATAGCCCAATGCAGAGTGTGGTTTAGATCTGAGGGTGTGCATTGCAATCTTTGTCTTTGTTGCTATATGGGCATGGTCCCCCGGTGGCAGGGATCTCCAAATTACGGCCCTCCAGTTGTTCAGCAACTACAATTCCCATCATGAATAATCATGTCTGTGAATGTCAGAGTTTTACCATGCCTCATGGGACATGTCGTTCCACAACAGCTGGAGGGCTGTAGTTTGGAGCTCCCTGCCCTAGGGAGTTAAAAACACAAAAATGTTAAATGATAGATCCCTACGAGATTTATGCTCCTCAGATGTAATTTGCCTGCAATTTTAACTGTATCATTTTTTTCTTTGTAAATCTCTTTTTTTGCTGTAGTACATGCTACAGCAAGAGTTAAAAAAATATTTGTGTAGAATCCCCACCCTGTGTATATTACCGGGCAGCAGAGTAGGTAAGTGGCTAGCACTTCCGTCTGGCACCACTGGGGTTGTCATTTTAAATCCCAATCACAGCACTATCTGCCTGGAGCATGCATGTTCTTTCTGTGCTTGCATTGGTTTTCTCTGGGTATTCCGGTTTCCCCCACACTCCAAAGAAATGCTGGTAGGTAAATTGGCCCTAGTATATGAATGTGAGTTGGGGACCTTAGATTGTAAGCTTTTTGAGGGCAGGGACTGATGTGAATGTGTAATATATACTGTATGTAATGCACTGTGTAAATTGATGGCACTATATAAGAACTTGTAATAAATGTATTTATCATTCAGCAGATGACAAGCGAACGCACAGGACGTGTATCATTGGCAGCATGTTTTTTCTTTTGACATATCGGAAGTTGTCAAGCATCATGTTTGACTTGGATCTGTATCACTGGACAAAGTGATTAATGATGGATTTACAACAAGGGACATTTTTTGAGGGTTATTATTTTTTTTTTTAATAAAGGACCATTAACCACTTGCCGCCCGCCATATAGCAGAATGACGGCGGCAAAGTGGTTTCAATATCCTGACTGGGCGTCATATGACGTCCTCAGGATATTAAGCCGCTGCGCGCCCCGGGGGTGCATATCGCGGCGATCGTTGTTGCAGTGTGTCAGTCTCAGACGGAGACTCTTTACCATGTGATCAGCCGTGTCCAATCACGGCTGATCACAGTGTAAATAAGAAGAGCCGTTGATCGGCTTTTCCTCACTCGCGTCTGTCAGATGCGAGTAGAGGAGAGCCGATCGGCTGCTCCTCTGACAGGGGGGGTCTGTGCTGATCGATTATCAGTGCAGCCCCCCCCCAGGATGCCCACACCCGACCACCAGGGACGCCACCAGACCACTAGGGATGCCCAGCACCAGGTATGCCATCCTAGACCACCAGGGATGCCAGTCAGTGCCCACAATGGATGCCAATCAGTGCCCACAATGGGTATCACTGATTGGCATGCATTATTGTTTGGCACTGATTGGCATCCATCTGTACAATACTTTACACTACAATGCCGCCTATCAGTGCCCATGCAATGCCGCCTATCAGTGCCCATCCATGCCGCCTATAAGTGCCCATCCATGCTCATCCGTGCCACCTATCCATACCCATCCATGCCGCCCATCCATGCCCATCCATGACGCCAATCCGTGACGCCTATCAGTGCCTATTTGTGCCACCTATCAGTGCCTATCTGTGTCGCATATCAGTGCCACCTATCAGTGCCCATCAGTGCCACCTATCAGTGCCGCATATCAGTGCCCATCAATGCCACCTCATCAGTGCCACCTCATTGGTGCCACATCATCGGTGCCCATCAGTGCAGCCTTATCAGTGCCCGTCACTGCAGCCCCATCAGTGCCCATCAGTGAAGGAGAAAACTTACTTATTTACAAAGTTTTGTAACTGAAACAAAAGAAAACATATATTTTTTCAAAATTTTCGGTCTTTTTTTATTTGTTTAGCAGAAAATAAAAATCCCAGAGGCAATCAAATACAACCAAAAGTAAGCTCTATTTGTGGGAACAAAATGATAAAAATTTAGTTTGGGTACAGTGTAGCATGACCGCGCAATTGTCATTCAAAGTGTGACAGCGCTGAAAGTTCAAACTACGTCTGGGCAGGAAGGTGTATAAGTGCCCTGTATTGAAGTGGTTAAAATGTTTGGGTGTCTTTATTTTTAGGTTACAACTTTTTTTGTGAATGAGTAGGGGTACTATGCTCCCTTATTGTTAAAGGGGGCCTTCCAAATTCCAGTAAGTTCCCCAACCACAGACTTCCACCACCCAGGGTTGTGGGGAAGAGGCTCCCTCTGCAAGATACCCTCCCAAGTGGAGGGCATGTGACCCGGTATGGTTCAGGAGAGGGGGCACGCAGGTGCCCCCCCCCCCTTTCATGGCAAGCCAAACTAAATGCTCAGATTTAGGGTCTGGTATGAATTTTTAAGGGGACCCCCATGCATTTTTTTTACACGTGGTTCTCCTTAACCGCCTCCCACCCGGCCTTTTGTCCTTCTGAGTACCTGAACTCCCTCAGAAGGAGCACGATCAAACGGCCACGTAATCCCAATGTGTCTGTGTCCCCCGGACACAGAGCATCGCCGCTCGGCAGGAGGGCTCTGTGATTGGTCCTCCTGGCCACATGATGGCTGTGTCAAATCACAGCCATTGTGTGATGTAAACAGAGCCAGTTGCTAGGCGATCGGCTCTGCCTCTCCTCACATGGAAACTTTCAGTGAAGAGAAGCAGAGCAGGTCTGTGTTGATGGTGGGGATCAGTGAGTGTAAAGCACTTTACACTCACTGATCTCACAGTAAGTGTCCCCACACAGTAAAACACATGTCACAGTGATCAACATCTGTACCAGTGCAGTGATTAACAGTTACAATGCCGGCGCCATCGAGCGGAGGGGGGGACGAGCGGGACTTTGATCCCCCGCATCGCTGGACCCTGGGACAGGTAAGTGTCTGATTATTAAAAGTCAGCAGCTGCAGTATTTGTAGCTGCTGGCTTTAAATTAAAGTACATCCACATGGTTGTTTGAAAATATGGCCGCTAGTATGCAGGATCTTGCATAAAAAGTACTCCGTACACTGCACACATGTAATGTTTGAGCAACATTTACATGCGTTCAAGTGTACAACGTTAATGCAGCCTATTGGTTGATAGGATGCAGAGGGCTACCTAGTGTCCTCCATTGCTAGGATGCAGGTGGCTTTTGCACTCCAATAGGGTACATTTGCACTGCATGCATGTAAACATTAGCATAAGTGCAGTGTAAAATACAGTCCATTCGCAGGACCTTAGTCATGATTTTTATTGGATCTGAATGCAGTACACATTTACTGGTCTTTTTGTAGCATGGGCCTGTAACAAACATCCAATTTTACTGATTAAAAAGACAAAGAAAAAAATAACTTTTTTACGTGGCTGTTGGAATAAGCCTCACTTATTCATTCACAGGCTGGTGCAGGTTAGTGACCAAGCTGTTCTATAGTTTAGCCACAGGGGAGAGAAGTCTCCGATCTGTCTCCTGCTTTCTGGCAAGGGTGTGCATATCACAAAACTGGATGAACACATCTACAGTTCCTTTTGGAAGGTAAAACAATGCATGTCTGTCTATGTCGACCATGTAATCAGCTGTTTTATTGCAATTCAACATTAATGACAAAAATGGATAAAGAAATGGAAAAGGAGTGTTTTTTGTTTGACGTAACACACACACAAGGACATTCCAAGAAAGCATTAAAAAGGTCAATAATAGTAAGATATTACTTGTAAACAAATTACATCTATGTTGGAGAATGAACATGTACCTTAGAAAGGAAGCAATTACTACTTGTCCCAACGTTCATTATTACAAAGCACTCCAATCTGCCATGGCTCAAGAGAATTTCTGGAGGCATAGAATGAATTGTTTCACCAAATTGGTTGGCAGATAAATGCTAAAAGAACAGGAAAACTGTCCCTTTCCTGTTCCTGGAGGCCAAAATACAGATTGTAAACCACAGCTGAACATTTCACAGGCATACTTAGCAATGCCAGTATGGACAAAGAATGGTTGCCATTTGTCATTCATTTATTCTTACTGTAGAAAAACATGGAAAATTGCAACGGTTTTTGTAACCTTCTGCATTTGTTACCAACTTTTATATTTTCAAAGATCAACAACTTTTTTTTTGCTCTTTCGATAAAAGAATTTCAGATTGCTGGTTAAATACATACTGTATATGTGAACAATACAAATAAAAGAGTGCAGTGCCATCAACAATAAAATCAAGTACAAAAATATAGAGGTAAATAAGTACAATTAAATCCAAGTAGAACCACAACGCCCAGAGTGCAGCAAATGTATCCACGTGAGAAAATAGTCCGGTGACAGAGCATAGGTGACAATCCCTCCACCAATGAGTATACTGCTCGCTCACCTTAATGAATGGACCCCTGAACTAACAGAAGGTCAATTGCGCCTGTCACCCCTTGGGGTAAATATGTGACTCAGCGATGATCTGGATACTCCGGCAAATCCCAAGTCCATGTGGATAAAAAGTAAACTAAGAGATCTCTGTTAATATAGCTAGGACTTTATTAAAATATAAATGGCACACTAACATGTCAACGGACATTAAAAAGGCTTAAATGTGATATCGATATTTGGTAACAGTTCCTCCCATACGTGTAACATCCAATGGGACTTCGTCAGCGGGGTCCCTGCTGATGAAGTTCCGGTGGATGTAACGCATACAGAGGGAGGAGCTACGCTTTGGATGACGTCACCCGCTGCCATCCTGTGAGACGGAGCTGTTACCAAATATAGATATCACACAACAAATCCTAGCTATAATAGCAGAGATCCCTTAGTTTACTTTTTATCCACATGAACTTGGGATTTGCTGGTGTATCAAGATCATCGCTGAGTCCCACATTTATCCCAAGGGTTGACATACGCAGTTGACCTTCTGTTAGTTCACGGGTCCATCCATTAAAGTGAGCAAGCAATTCATACTCATTGGTGTAATAAGCAAATAGACCAGAGAATGACCCCTAAATGTTATGCTTAGGGAGGTCCTATCTAAGGGCAATGCAAAGATAATAGTTTGGTGGTCTTTATCAAACGTCTTCCCTACTGGTCAGTATGTTGGGGCCCAAATCCAGCATAGGAGTATTTAGATAAAGTTCTTCCAAACCCAGGTATAGGCTCCTGCTCTTCTAAGCAAACATTACTGCACCTATTTAATAGGGTTTGGCTAGTGGCCTCTCACCAACCCCTGGGATTACAGCTCTTCATTACCTCTTATTAGTGGCCACCAGTGCATAAGAGGAATCCCTTCAGTTCTCCCACACAGGGGAGTTTATCTCCCATGGTTGAGACACAGGTTCTTTCATTCTATTACTAGGGTAGGACCCACTAATTCGGGGTACTTTGTCGCAGTAAGTGGGCTTAGCACTATATGACCATATAGTGTGACCAAACCCCTGAATTTTTGAATATGTTCAGGTGTTTTTAACTAGGCTTGTAGGATAAATGTCATTTTTGTATGTGTGCGCTGTAATCTGTTTTGTACTATTTTTGGTCTTATAGCAGCACCATCTTGAATGTAAAGCATTTTAGGGTGTGCCCCCCAAGTATGTTTTTGTGTATATATATATAGACCCGGTCTCTTGGGCTGGAGCACCCCTCCCCCTCTTCATTACCTCTTATTAGTGGCCACCAGTGCATAGGAGGAATCCCTTCAGTGGAGTTCTCGTGTACCCAAATATTGAGCACCAGCCGCCACTGACCACAAATCATGTATGCAGTATATGCAATGCAGGTGTGCTGGAAGCATGTGTTGTGTTGTCATTCAGAATGAATAGCAACACATCAAACCATTGTGTGCAACACTGCCAACATGCTCTGCACACACAAGCCACACTGTTGTTTATCTGCCCCTCCTCTCCTCTCATACATTCACAAAATGCTTTGTGTTCTATGAACTAATTCACAAAACACAAAATGGTCTGAGAATAGACAAAAGGCAGTGCTTCATGAGTAAATTGGAAGTAAATTGTAAATTGGAAGTAATAATTTATAAATTGAAAATGTAAATAAAAGTGTACGTTATAGGTGATCTAGGAGGTGGCATTAACCTCATTACAGATTTTTAATAAACATGTTTTTAATTGGAGTTCCTCTTTAGGGGAGTGGGAGCTACTGTCAAATATCTCTGGACAGTGAATTTTTTTATTTTTTATTGTAGTTATTTTTTTAAGATTCATAATTTCTTAAAGTGGACTTGCAAGATCTGTTAAAATTGTCTGGGCCTCCTCATCCTTTACAAATCACTTACTGTTAGTAGGTGTAAAATGTTCCTGCTTGATCTACAAGCCAATAGCCTGTACTTTATACTCATACTCTTGGACCTCTCTGCTGCCTTCGACACAGTTGACCAAATGCTCCTCCTTAGCAAACTCCATTCCCTTGGCCTCCATGATTCTGCGTTATCCTGGTTCTCCTCCTACCTATCTCAGCACACTTTCAGTGTCACTTACAACTCCATCTCCTCCGCTCCTCTCCCTCTTTCTGTTGGGGTACCCCAAGGCTCCTTCCTTGGGCCCCTCCTATTCTCACTCTATACCTCTTCCCTGGGCCAGTTGATAACCTCCCATGGATGGCTTCCAATACCACCTCTACGCCAATGACACCCAAATCTACCTCTCCATTCCTCAACTCACCCACTCGATCTCCTCACGGATCTCAAACTTACTGAATGACATATCTGTATGAATGTCACACCACTTTCTTAAACTCAATCTTTCTAAAACTGAGCTTGTTATATTTCCTCCTTCCCGGTACCCCCCCCCCCCCCCCCCCCCATGACTTTAACATTAAGATCAACAGCACAAACATTGGACCCTCCAAAAATGCCAGGGTACTGGTGTAATCCTTGACTCTGACCTCTTCTTCAGCCCCCACATCCAATCACTGGCTAAATCTTGCCGCCTTAACTTCCGCATCATCTCAAGGATTTGACCCTTCCTAACTAACGACACCACAAAGCAACTTATTCACTCCTTGGTTATTTCCCGCCTTGACTACTGCAACTCTCTCCTAATGGCCTACCCTTACACAGGCTATCCCCCCTTCAGTCTATTATGAATGCTGCTGCTAGACTAATACACCTCACTAACCGATCCGTGACTTCTGCTCCTCTCTGCCAATCCCTTCACTGGCTTCCCCTACCCCACCGTATAAAATTCTAAATACTAATCATAACATACAAGGCCATGCACAGCATCGCCCCCAGCTACATCACCAACCTCATCTGCAGATATCACCCAAATCGTCCCCTTCGCTCTTCCCAGGAGCTTCTGCTCTCTAGCTCCCTTGTTACCTCCTCCCATGCTCACCTTCAGGACTTCTCCAGAGCTCCTCCCATCCTCTGGAACTCCCTGCCTCGATATATCCGATCAATGATAAAATAGTGATTCAGCGCATAGGTTAAAACACACACCAAAAAGTGATGTACTAATAATATTAAAGTGAATATGCTAAATATACATAATTGGTTATGGGACAGGAGAAATAATGACAATGTAAACAAGCAATAAGCAATGAGTCCAAATGGGGTAAAATGGTCCCAGGAAAAATCTATATCCTATCTGCAATGGGTCTGTTTATGTGATACTAAATCTTCTCCTATATGTCGCTGGAGTGGGTGGGTGGCAAACAATAAGCAATCCACAAATGAGCTCACAGAACTCTCACCTCAAATACACTTGGAATCAGCATAGAGAAACAGATTGAACAGGCTCCTCTCCCCCGCTCACCCTCAGGGCGTATGTTCTCCTTATATCCAAATCACTCCATATGGCCCATAGATTATCTCCATCTAGACTAAATGGTATGATAGCGGCTCACCGGGAAAAGGAACATAAAAGGAAAAGAAATGCCTCCAATGGTGAAGTAAGTAGAATAAAGGGGACTTTATTTGAATATAGAGTAAAAAATGGACCCTTACAAAGTTAAAATAAAAATCGAGCAGAAAACAGTGACAATATGGCGATCAGACGCCTATCTCACATCTCTTCCGGTAAACAAATGGTCCACTTCTGGCCACTCCCTACGCATTACGTCATCCACGTGACTTCACCCGGGGGCTTTTTTTTAATATAGCCTTGTATTATACTTGCATGACTTAAATGTTTTTTATTAGTTTTTTTGTCCATAATAATTGATGAATGCATTTATATAAAGCATTAAATATTCCCTTTAAGCAGTTTGACTACCCACTCATACATTTGGTCTCAACTATGCTTGGAGAGGTGTTTGTGCACCAAACTGCAGGTTTTTTATAATTAAGAGTCATTATGCTATCATTATTATTATTATGTCATTGCAAATCAATCTACAATGAAACGAAGGGTGAAAAGGGAGTATCAGACATTTCTCTTTCTAGATAGGACAAAAAACTTTTTTTTGTTGACAAATGATGGTCCTCCCCAATTCATCTCCCCTACATACCAGTAGCCCATTCTACTTATGAGACTCAGTAAACATTATGAAAATTATTTTATTTGAACACTGAAAGTCTCAGATTTCTTGAACTTGGCTTTTATTAGCAGAAAATCTTGCATGTTTTTGTAACAGCCATGTGGTTTGAATGTAAATCAATTGCAGCTACTGCTTGTGCCAATGCAATGTATAAATAGCTGAACAGTGCCATAAATCATATGTTCCTTTTATCTGAAGAGATCTTTTTGGCAAGTATGCCCTTGTTTGTATAGCAAAGACCATAGAAACAGACAGTTCAATAAGCGGCTGATTATAATAAAAGGTCTATGTGAGGAGTTAGAGTACAATTCCTTAGTTTATCAGGAAGGGAGAGGGTAGAGTAGCAATGCCTGGGCGGTGATGTCACCCATAGGCTTACAATGGGGCATACATTGTTGGCTGTTCCTTCTCTCCCCTGAAGCCAGTGCTTGGAGCTGATCACATGACCAGGCTAAACTAGAAAAGGTAAGTATAGACATCTTTTCTGTACAGGCTAGCTAGTATAGGACTTAGAATGGGGTGGGAGAAGGTTTTCGATTGTTGTTTGAAAAAAAAAAAAAATATATATATATATATATATATATATATATATATTGATTTTAATTCAGAAAAAAGATTTCCAAAGTACTATAGATCAGCAGTCCAAAACTTTTTTGGCCCCATTTAGAAAAGAAAAACCACAGGAGAGAGACTGTGCCTACAATATGTGTTGCCAACATCCCTTATTTAAATGTATAGAACAAAAAGTACCCCCCGGTACTGTGGGTACTGTGGGACTTTATGGGCAGACTATGATAAACACTTATATTGGTTAAAACATTTGATAACGTTTATTAATGTATTAAAATTGTATTGGTGCCAACATCACCATAGAAATACATGATACATAATACAGTTAGAATATACCAGGCTCATAAAGAGCTAATGAAAGGCATGAAAGTTGCTTCTCATGAAGCCCAACATGTGTCGGGAATGTAGGAATATATCCCTTCTTCAGGGCCATAGAGAAGATCATGAGTTTGAAGACACTCTATAACAAAGCAAAGCATAAATTAAGAATATGTAGCAGGACATAAAATGTATACATCTTTACACTGCGACAGCCGTGAAATCACATACATACCAATGCTGTATCATGTGAAAATAAGAATTAAAAGAAATGAATGATGTAGCTGCATCAGATGGAAGTTTCCTTAAAGGAATACCACCCAAATGAATGGGGAACCCCTAAGGCCTGAGATGTCACTCACAAGGATCCACAAAAAGGTAGCAGCCATCCCAAGCAGCGAGAGGTAAAGGCTTCACAAATGGAACCTAAGGTTGCCAACCGGAGATCTTAAGGATAGATAAATAGGTAGGTGAATGGCTCAACCTAAAAAGAAAATAAATACATAGGGGTAGACTATGGAAGCAATCTGATAGTCAAAAAAGACACCAAGATGACCAAAAAATGACTGCAATATTGTATGATAAAAGTACAAGCCTCTATAAAGTGTCCTATATAGAGGCTTGTTCTGCTATACTGCTATACTTGCGTTCAGCTATACTGGCGATTGGCTTAAAAGCAGAGTCATAATAGAGCCATCATGGTGTGCAGAACGTTCCATTGGTCAGTTATGTAGATATGTATACTGCCTATAAGATATGCCCACCAATAAAAGTCCAATAGGGGTTCAGAAAAACCCACCTGGTTCATATGTCCTGGATGCAAAGAATCCCGTGTACACACAGACCTTCAGATCAGCGGCATCTGCACCTTGCAGACGCGTCTGCTCGTGGTTTTATATGGACGCCTGCACATGTGCGTCATGTGGCCGTTATCTGTTGCGTATACGTCACTGCCACGGCACGTTCTATACAACTTTTTTGGCACCAGGGACCTGTTTCGTGGCGGCAGACAATTTTCCAAGGGACCAGGGCGGGGGTGGTAATTGTTTGATGGATTTATGTAATAGGGACTGCTCTGTAAAGGGGGCACTGTGATGTAAAGGGGACTGGCACTGTAATGTAAAGGGGGCACTGTGAAGTAAAGGGGGTACTGTGATATAAAGGGGACTGTAATGATTCCAGTGCAGTCCCCTTTAGAATACAGTGCCCCTTTACAAAAAGATCTGTGCAGCATAGGACGAGGGATTCCCACTAAGCCACACAATGAGCTATATATACCAGTTTAATGTTTTTACTTAGAATGCAGTTAAACACATCTAGTTGTCCACAGAATGCCCATCTAATATTAATTTAAAGCAATTTAAAGCAATTTTAAACCCAGAACCAAAAATGTAATATAATGCAGCTTACCAATCATTAGATATGGTGGCTGCATTACTTTTCTTTGAAGCCTTTTCCCCTCTGTTTCCACCTGGACGTCTCTTCTGCCCCACTTTCATGTACTTTTTATGTCTTGAATTGAACTGCATTTGGTTATCATTTTTCCGTAGCATGCTGACTTATAGTGGCATTTTTTTGGCCACTACAACTTGTTTACTAATTTAGTTTTGGTATATTGCTCTGTCCTCCTCTCCTGTTTAAGACTAGTTAGTTTAGTCCCAGCAGGTAGACCATCTCCACTTCTTCCATGCTCTCACTGTAAGTGTAAATTATTCAAAGAGACAGGGATCAGGAAAGTGTTAGAAGTTCTTTATATAGCCCTAAAAAACAGACTGCTGCTTAAAGAGGAACTGCAGTCTGCTCACATAATTTGTAATAAAAACATCTTTGCCATTCTGAAGCTTCCCTCCAACCACTTTGCATATTATTTTATATATACTGTGATTCTGTACTTGCCAAATATGCTGCAGAAATCTTCCTCCACTGAGTCTGGCTGTAACCATTTTAACTGTGGGCAGCTGAAGCTGCTGCCTGTTCACTTCCTGGATTTACACAGACACACAGAGGCACACCTCCAGCTCTGCAGCTCTCCTTGGCCCTCTTAAGACTCATCCCCCTCCCGTCCTGGCAAACTATCATGCGAGTGAGAGAGAGAGAGCTGTGCAGGATGTCAAACGCCTAGGCATTTTTCCACACAAGAAAGAGGAAGTGGACTGTATAAGGTATTTACTGGCAGAAAAAAAAATGTTTTACTATCCAAAATTAAAACAACAAGGGCAGAAGATTTAATAGACAAAAAGACAAAAAAAATTACCGAAGTTCCGCTTTTAGCTGATGAGGCTTTATTGCCATGCACAGTGTTGTGACTCTTAAAAATTGAGCTTTTGTGACTGTAGCATGTTGATGGCTTCATCATTGAGATACGTCTCCTTCATTGTCCAAAAAATGTCCTTGCTCAAATTGTATTGATTTAACCATGGTGAAGAAAAGTATGGTCAAGGATCTTGCTGTCTGACGGAAAACGGAATACACAAATTTACAAGTCTTTTGGTGGTCTGACATGGGCAAGTGCGGAAAACCTCCAATTTCTCAGATGTAACAGGTGGTGACCTAAAGGAAACGCCTATTAGATGTGGATAGTTAAAAGCTAAACTCTGACCCTCGCAATGAGCTCATAGACTGCATACGTTACCTGAGTGTTTATACTCCACTTTCTATCCACAGAACGCCATGACGTGCCAAAGCAAAGCACAAATGACTTTCTACATGTCTGCATTAGGAGGCAGATCACGGGACCACTTCTTGACAAGACCAGCGGAATGTAACCTAATACGTACTTTCCACATCAGTCATTCCCTCGCAGGTTATGACTGATGAGGTAGGAAGTAGGTTATTAAAACACAATTTTCCAGCATTTCTGCATTGCCGTCAATGGCCTTTTTTATCACTAGTATTTATCAAAGCCCTGGGGAAAATGGAAGCTTTTAGGGGAAAAAGAAGCAGGCGGCTAATCGTTTGTAAATCAATTTATGCTTGTGACGTTGTCCCTCAATTTTCTGGATGTAGGTTGATTTTTCATAAATGAGGTTACAGTGGCTGGTTTCAGATATAGCTATCAAGCAGCAAACTTACATAATTATGCCCTAATGTCTTACATAAACATTTACTTTAAAAAGAAACAAATCTAAGTGATGTGTTCCTTTCCAGAGTTACATGTGTGATCTATGCAGTCATAACAAACATAGAATAAGTATGCTATTTTACCAACAGTTTTAATTAAATACTGTGAATTCTGGGCATCCATTAAGGTCATTAGAAAATGGTAAAACCCAACTCAAGTTACTTTGATATTTATACTTCTTATCTGTTTTAAATGCTCTTTATGCATTGACATACCTAGACCCAGTCTGTCTGGACAGCATAGTCACCTGCTGACTTGGCACCATCCACACGCACCTTTTTTCCCCTTAAAATCTGGGAAATCGTGGGTGCATGTTATACACCGATCCCTGCTGTCTCTGAGGGAAGAGCAGCGAGCGCCGCTGAATTACATAGAGCCGCGATCTCCTGTGTACCCGGAATGCCGTCACTCACAGCCACGCCTCCTGGCCCCACATTGGGCCACTGTTCTGTCTATCATATGAGCAGGGCCAGGAGGCGTGGCTGTGAGTGACGGAGCACCGGGTACACAGGAGAACGCAGCTCTGTGCAATTCAGCGGCGCTCGCTCCTCCTCTTCCCTCGGAGACAGCAGGGATAATCCAACACTTGCGAGGCTGCAATGAGGTGAAAGGTGAGGCTGCAGATGGGCACTGAACAGGCTGCATTGTTGGTCAATTTATAGGCTGCAGATGGGCACTGAACAGGCTGCATTGTTGGTCAATTTATAGGCTGCAGATGGGCACTGAATAGACTGCATTGTTGGTCAATTTAATGGCTGCAGATGGGCACAGAGCAGGGTGCATTGATGGGCAATTTAGAGGCTGCAGATGGGCACTGAGCAGGGTGCATTGATGAGCTGTAACCCTAATTTTTCTTCAAAGTTCCTTATTTAAAATGTAAGTTTTTTTCCTTAAACTTCCCTCCTAAAATTGGGGTGCATGTTATACACCTGTGTGTGTTATACACCAATAAATATGGTACCAAACATGTCATACTTACCCTCCCCGCAAGGGTTTTGCACAGAGCGGCCCGAACCTCCTCTTCTGGGGTCCCCCAGCGGCGCTCCTGGCTCCTCCTCTTCTGGAGTGCCCCCACGGAGACCCGCATTCCCTGGGGGTGTCACGACACATTCGGCAACCCATCACAGATTGCTCCGGAAGTGATGTTCCACTGAGAAAATAGGCACTTTGCATGCGTAAGTTCCCCATATGCTTTCCAAAAGTTGTAGCATAATACAGAGCAGTGAAGCCTTCAGATAATGTCACGGAAGTGATGTTAAACACAATACAAAAAATCTGACACTGAGCAGCCCCCCAGCCCTGTTTTACTCACCTGAGCCCGTTACCACAGCAGGGACACGCTCTACCTCTCTACCCATTGTTTTGGCTCTTGATTGATAGCAGCACAGCCATTGGCTCCTGCTGCTGTCAATCAAATCCAATGACACAGGCACAAGGGGGCAGGGCCAAGTCCTGCTTTCTGTGTGAATACACACAGAAGCAGGAATCAGGAGCACACCCACCAGGTGTCCACCAAGGAGATCACTTCTCCAACATGGACACCCGATACAGGGAGGAGCTACCAGCACCACCAGGGGTCCCCAGAAGAGGTGGATAGGGGACACAGAGTTGAGTTGCATCCAGATATAGCACTGTCCTTTACCCAGCAGGGTCCCGACATGCTTACAAACACATATACACATACTAGGGCCAATTTATAGACAGGATCTGATTAACCTACCAGCATGTCTTTGGAGTGTGGGAGGAAACCGGTGTACCCAGAGGAAACCCACGCAGGCACAGGGAGAACATGCAAACTCCAGGCAGATGGTGTCGTGGTCAGGATCTGAACCAGCGACCCTATTGCTGCTAGGTGAAAGTGCTAACCACTACACCACTGTGTTGCCACTCTGTGAAAAAAAAACTGCACAGTGGACTTAAGTATGAAAAAACAAGGGTTTACAACCCCTGTTATCAGGTCCAACCAGGATACTACCTACATAGAGGTTGCATATTCTGCCTGTGCTTGGATTGCTTTCCTCCCATGCTCCAAAGATATGCTGGTATGTTAATTGGCCCTAGTATGTGTATTTTTGCATGTGAAGTAGGGACCTTAGATTGTAAGCTCCTCGAGGACAGAGACTGATGAAATGTATACTATGTAAAGTGTTTCATAAATTCTCAGCATTATATACTGTAAATAGTGTTAAATAAATAATCTCTCTATTGAGACGCAGACCACAGAAAAAAAAAAAAAAAAAGAAGAAATCCTTACCCTCTCCAAAATTAAAAAAATGTTTTTGGCTTTAGATATACATGAATTATCATCACGAATTGATGGCATGATAAGATTATCATACATATATATAAAAGCTTACACCACCTTGCAGACCATGTTCCACATTACACCCATACTTAAGCCTGGTTCACACCTATGTATTTTTACGTGCGTTTTTAGTTTTGCAGAAACACACTACAGTCCATTTAACATGGTTTCCTATGGATGTAGTTCACATCTGTGCATTTTATTGAAAGGGCCAGGGACTAGCAGGCAGTGTAAATTTTGTAGACTAAAACGACTAAAACATTTTAGTCAACTAAATGAATATTATTTTAGTTGACTAAAATACGACTAAAACTAAAACAACGGAGATGACTAAAATATGACTAAAATGTAATTTTATTCAAAAGACTAAAATGAGACTAAAACTAAAATGCCATTTTAGGCCCCTTTCACACTGGGGTGCTTTGCAGGCGCTACAGCACTAAAAATAGCACTTGCAAAGCGCCCTGAAACAGCCATTGCTGTGTCTCCAGTGTGAAAGCCCCAAAGGCTTTCACACTGGAGCGGTGCGCTTGCAGGACGGTCAAAAAAGTCCTGCAAGCCGCATCTTTGGAGCGCTGTAGGAGTGGTGTATTTACCGCTCCTAAAAGCTAAAACGACGGTAAAGCACCGCTAAATATAGCGCCGCTTTACCGCCAGCGCCTGCAACTCCCCAGTGTGAAAGTAACCTTAGTCAAAAGACTAAAACTAAATTGAAATTTGACTTCAAAATTAACACTGGTCTGTAGTGCATGTTCATACCTCAATGCCATAGTAACAACCAATGCATTACAATTTAATTACACCTATTAGATTTTAGTCAACTAAAACGTAGGACATTTTAGTCGACTAAAATGTACTGGAGATTTAGTTGACTAAATACGACTAAAACAATTTCAGAAGACTAAAATGGGACTAAAACTAAAATGCCATTTTAGTCCTAAGACTTATGCCACGTACACACGAACGGAATTCTCGTAGGAATTCCGCTCAAACTGTCTTGCCTACACAGGGTCACACCCAATTCCGACCATCAAGAACGCGGTGACGTACAACACTACGACGAGCCGAGAAAAAATCAAGTTCAATTCTTCCGAGCATGCGTCAAATTATTTCAGAGCATGCGTAGGAATTTTGCGCGTCGGAATTGGTACAGACGATCGGAATTTCCGATAGAAACCTTTTCCGTTGGAAAAATTGAGAACATGCTCTAAAAAAATTTCTGGCGGGAATTCGGCCAGCAAAATTCCGATCGAGCCTACACACGGTCGCATTTTCTGATGAAAAGCTCTAATCGGAATTTTCTGGCCGAAATTCCGATCGTGTGTACGCGGCATTAGATTAAAACTAAATCGAAATTTGCTGCCAAAATTAACACTGCTAGCAGGTTGTGTTTTTGGTTCCATAGACTTCAATGGATCAAAAATGTGTATTGAAAAATGCAAAATGCACCTGGAATATGCATCAACTGCAACCTGCAAAGGGGTGAACCAGGCCTTAAGGTGTAACACATAGTCAGAATGCAAAGCCCTCACCTCTAGACCTGCCCACAACTGATACGATTGCTGGGCTCTTTTATCATATTTGGAATTGGTGTAGCTGTGCATGGCCGCGTCATTCATTCATTCACAGGAAGCTGTGTACAAGTCTCCTCTGCCACCATGAAAGAGTGACTATAGTTCTCAATGATACATTGACATCATCACACTTGTAATCCATTGATACTTCCTCCACCTTCATAGCTGAAGGTCCATGCCCTCAAATGGAACAGGAGCTTGAGGAACAGTCTACAAGAGCCAGGGCATTGCACTCATGATCCACTGAACATGGTTGCAATGCTTCGCAGATTCAAATGCAAAAAATAATAAATGTACATTTTTGCATTTTTTTTTTTGCATAATATGCACATTTATTTTATTTATTTATTTTTTGCAAATGGTGGAATTCTTTTTTAGGCACAAATTACTCTATATACAGTGTTGTCATATATAAATATATTCATTATCAGATGTTGACCTTAGAGAACTGGTCAATATATTTCTTCACCACAGGGAATTTACAGAACATTCCTAGCTCAGGAAATAACTTCCATATGCTGAGTGTTGGGCTTTGGCCCAAGGAAGACATAGATATACCTCTAATTGTTTTCTTCAAAGCCACAGTGTTCTTTAAAATAAAAAGCCAATTACGGTACTTCCTTGTCTATCGGACTGAAGCGGCTCTACGCCATACAAGGAAAAACTATTTTTGACTAAAAAAAATGTTCTTTCTTTCATGTGGCTGAAGGAAAGAATTTAAGAAAAATATTGCACACATTATTTTCTTCTATTTCTGGAGAAAAAACATGTGTAAATATTATATTCATTGGTTGTTTAAGCTATTCTGTTGGGGATTTCTGAGGTCTGTTTACCATCTATTATCAGCCCTTTCACATCTATCAAAAATGGCATGTGTATATTTGGAATATATGTTCTCCATGAAAAAGTTCATATATTTAGGGATTCCAAGAGAAACTAATATTTATTATCCCCAAATGACCTCATAGTCCATAAATCATTTTCTAAAAGAAGGACGCCGTTGCTATATTTTGATAAGGGTATTCCACCAATTTTGGATCATTGAAATAGCTACTGAAATTACGCCAAAGACTTTGAGCCTTTTAATCTGGCCATACATGGATATGGTCTGTGCTTAATTGGCTTCTGCAAGGTAAATGTTGCACCCTCTACCAGTAGGTAGGTGCTAGTAAGGGTTATATTATTAGGGTTTGTTCAGCACAGGCAAATTTAGGCAGGCTTATGCTGCAAGTTAGGCCTGTCTGTTTTGATCTGGGGGCTGGGAGTGACCACCTGCACATCAGTTCTGAGGCGCCTCCCCTGTTTCTGAGGCGAATGTTCTAGAAAAGGGTCTGGAACTGGAGTGGCAGGCAGCTTGTGTGTGAGCTCTGACCAATTCCCATCGGTACTGGCAGGGGGCGGGCCTCATATATAAGATGAGGTCACATGTCACTGGGGAGGAGAAGTCGTCTGGGTGAAGTGAGGAATGGAGTGCTAGACAGCCACAGGAGGACACCCCCGTCTGGGGGGGGGTGTACCGATCGCAGGAGGAGGCCCTGGGAGTGCTGTGAAGCACATACCTCCCAACATTTTGAGATGGGAATGAGGGACACCTACTATCAAACGTATGTGGGCACGCCCCTTAAAGTGGTGTTTCCACACAAAAAAAATTGCTTAAAAATCATTAAAAAAAATGTACTCACCTCTAAATGCCTGTTGCTATGGGGTCCCTCGTAGTCTGCCTCCTTCAGTGCCCGGGCACTGACATCACTTCCCCCTCGGCACCGCACAGTCATCTGGGACCTGTCACATGTCCCAGATGACTGCGCGGCGTATCACGGCGTGGGGTGCCGCTCGCGCATGCGCAGTGGGTGCCCGACTGTGAAGCCACAGCCGGGTGCCCACAGTAAGAATGGAACCTAGGACAGGTAAGTGTCTGATTATTGAAAGTCAGCAGCTGCAGTATTTGTAGCCGCTTTTTTTTTTACATGACAACGTACATAAAATCCCAAAACTTTATTATTATTTTTTTTAAACAGGTGGCCTGTAGAAAAAATTACCGAGGAGAGGTTCTGCAGGCCTCAGGCCTAGTAGCAGCGAGTCACCAGAGCCCGTAGAGGGGCTTATTCAGAGTGAGTTCATACTACCCAATAGAAGAGGCTAGTCTATTATGCACATTCAATCTTTAGGCTCTAACTTTATTCAAAGTGTATTGGAATCTTTAAATATGATGGCAATGATGAATTCTATGGGCATCCCATATCCCTATTCCTAATAAAACCACAAAAACAAAGCTTGCAAAAGACTGTTCATTGTCTCTGGAAAGGATGCATGAAGTCTGGCAGCGGGATGATTTGGCAGATTGTTTGTCAGTAGTGCTAACACCATGGCTACATAGACATTAGGGATCTAATAAAGATAACCTGTCATCTGCACTATGCTATCACATAGGGGGATTGTCAACTCTTTTGTGAAGCGATAAAATGTAATTTAAAATACATTTTAAGAAATTAAAACTCCCAGCCCCCACATACACACACATATAAATGCAAACATATGCCAGGTGTGCGTATGAAAACAACTATTGCACCACACCTATTCAGTATAGCCTTGCCTACCAGTGTGACAGTGATAATTCTAGAGCAATCATTGGCGGTCAACACTAAACTGATGACTTACAGTATAAATGCTTTTAAAGCATCAGCTATGGAAAATATTGGGTACCTTTATTTTTCACTGTTTCAAAGGAATGTACAATTTTGAGGCTCGGAATATTTGGGATTTATTTACTCAATATAGACTTATCTTTAATATTTTACAAAAAAAATTTGGAATATTTTGTGTTATTTTGCACCAAAATAAATGTACTGAAATTATACATTTAATAAACTGTAGCACAACTGTATTGTGTGAATAAAAATTGCAACTAGTGCCATTTTTTTCTACAGGCCATCTGTTTAAAAAATAGAATAATAAAGTTTTGGGATTTTATGTACATTGTTATGTAAAAAAAAAATTAGCATTTTAATATGTGTGCGCAAAATATAAAAAAAAGCCTCTGAAAGTGTAAAGCCCCATACACATGGTCGGAAAATCCGACCACCAAATCCATCGGATTTGGTCCGACGGATTTAGTCCGACACTGGTGTTGCATACACACGGTCGGACAAAGTTGTCGGAAAATCCGAACATTCTGAACGTGGTGACGTTTGTTGCCTACGACGGGACTAGGTAGAGGCTAGTAGCCAATAGCTTTGTAATGTGATCTGAGCATGCGTGGCACTTTGTCCGTCGGAATTCGCTACACACGTTCGGAATTGGTGTGATCGGACTTTGGAAAATTTTTAGAGCAGGAGATACAACTTTTTCCGTCGGACAATCCGATGGAAAATGTCCGATGGTGCCTACACACGGTCGGAATTTCCAACAACATTGTCCGATAGGACAGAATCCATCGGAAAATCCGACCATGTGTATGGGGCTTAAGTGTTAAACCTTTTTTTCCAAAGAAAAATACTGTTGCTGTACCTGCTTCATTCTGTTTGCTATTTTTGTAACCTTGTTAAAAGAAGGAACATAATATATCTATTGGCAGGCTCAACATGCAAAAAAATTAACTGCTGTGCTATATATATCATTTTAAATTTTGCTGTCTTTAAAAAATACTTAAAAAAAAAAAAAGCACACAGTGAGAATAAACCTTAAAGAGTAACTCTACTTTCATTGGAAAAAATATAGCTTGTAAAAAAAAAAAATATAGCACATCTGTAATTTAATGTTATTAAAAATGACTTTTCCTTTTCAAACTGTAATTTTCTGTAAAATTCTGATTTGCAATATGGCAACTAGGAGGCATTCTGTATTCCAATTGTGTGATTGACTCTCAGAGGTCGATTTTAGGCACCCCCTGCAATAGAAATGTACGTTTTGGTGAGATACTTCCCAGGGGTTAATCACTTCTAAAGGGACACAGACACTGCAGCTTTTCTTATTAGAACACAGAAATTGTATCTGCTGATTAATAGTAAACCAGTCCCTCTCATTCAGAATGGGTATGAGATCAGTCTGGTGAAAAAAACAGCTATTTCTTTACAGCAACAAATGGTAGGACTCTGCCACAAAGTTTTTAAAAATCCCCACAATGTACTTTGATTGATTTTTTTTTCTCAACAAAATTGGAGTTACCCTTTAATTGCATGTATATGATCAACAGCTTATACTGCTAAAATCATAATATTTCTTATTGACCCTTATTAACAAAAACAGCAGATTAAAGCGGGGTTCCACCCTAAAGTGGAACTTCCGCTCATGGGAACCCTCCCCCCTCCGGTTTCACATTTGGCACCTTTCAGGGGGGAGGGGGGTGCAGATACCTGTCTAAGACATGTATTTACACTCACTTCCAGGCATAAACTCCCACGGGAGTTTACGCCACTTCCTGTCCCGGCGCGCTGTCTGCCGGGACACACACGGGTCCCAGCAGACACCGCGGACAATTCTCATTGCGCTGCGCGACTCGCGCATGTGCAGTAGGGAACCGGGAAGTGAAGTTGCAACACTTCACTTCCTAATTCCCTCACCGAGAATGGCGCCGGCAGCAACAGTGAGCCGAGCGATTGATCGCTGGAACCTTGTGTTGCGTTTGCTAAAATATGATTTTTTAAAACATCAGACCTAACATTACATGGGAGAAATTACAAGTTTAGTTGATCAGATTCTCTGGTTTGAGTAGAATTCTCAAACAAATGCTGTTTTCATACAATGGTGTTAGATAACAAATTGACAGTTGGAGACTATTGTCTCGTCAGCTACAGTAAACATGCAACCAACAGTCCATTGTCTTTTAAAACAGTTTGAGAGGGTGTCTCAACCTGAAAAGAAGGACTGTTAATCGGTTGTTATGGAAACAAGTGTATAAACATTAAACTTTGGTCAACAAACTGGCATATAAAATGGGGTAGAGACACAGAGATTGAGAATGGAACATCATGCTGTAACATCAGGACACACATCATCATGCTTTGAAGATCAGAAGAAGCCGCTCATGATATAAGAACAGAACCTGGTCTCTAAGAAGAAATATTGCCAATTGGAGATCATGAACATTCAGTAACAGAAGTTAAGTAATTTGTACTGTTAGACTTTAGGCTGTTCTATTTTCTAGGCATTTTGCTTGTTATAGATATCTGTCAGTCTTGTATTGTATTCCTAAGATTGTAATAGATTTGTACAGCAGTTTTTGTTAGTAAAACGCACATCTATACACTGCAGAAGTCTCAGCTTCCTTGTTATACCACAGAGTAACCTTACAAGATAGACGCAAGCGATACATTTGGGGGCTCGTCCGGGATTGTGCTATAGTTCAATTGAAGCAGAGCTGTTTTTTCTGTAGTGTGTAGCTTGTGCTAGGTAAAATGCTGCGTAAGCTGTTTAGGAAAAGCAAGGCTGTAGAGGGTTCTGGTGACCAGAAGGAAGTGTGCAGCTTACCTATCTGGGCCAGAGACAATGAGTGGGAGCCTCTTGCTAAAGAATTTGTGAAGTATGCTTCTCCCTTGAAGCTGACTTGGGGTGATAAAGTCTCAGATCATTTTGTAGATTTTAGCCTTAAGGGGTTGGATTTAAGTAAAAAAGAGAAGAAGACAGTGTCCACAGTAGGATGGCATTTTCTTCATGCATTTTACATCGAATCACATAGAAGGGAGAAGGCAGAGGCAGAAGTTAAGGTATTAAAAGACCAGCTAGCAGTTGCTTCAGAGTGTGTACGTTCAACTGCTAGTCGGGCTGATGATTTGCAAGAGCGGTGTGCAGCCCTCATGACCAAATCAATTAATGCCTTAAGGAAAAGGAAGGGCCGTAAACCTGTTAGTAAAGCCAGGGTGCGTGCCATTGTCACATCCCAAAATTGGGACTGTGAGGATGTGCTCTCCTCAAATGATAGTGAGGATGAGGAGATAGAGTTTGATGTTTCACATGATGATCTGCTAGTGCGAAAGAAAAAGTATGCCAGACCTCTCATTACTAAGCATAGGAAACGGCAACATGATAGAGAGGATATGGCAGATGGGGAGGTGCATTATCGCAACCCCAGAGATGTTGAATTTGAAGAAGTACGGGAGTTTACACAAACTGAACTCCATGAGCTGGCAAAACAATACAAACAAAGGTCTGGGGAGCCTCTAGTGAGTTGGCTCCTACGCTTATGGGATGAAGGAGCAGACAGTGTTGTTTTGTCAGGTAAGGAAGCAGTGACTATGGGAGTGTTAACCCATGATCCACAATTGCGTCAGGCAATGCGAAAAGCCCGAGAGTTTAGCGTGAATTTTTCACTGTTAGACCTCGTGAGAGATGGAATAGTCCGAGTATACTCTAGTCCTACTGACCTGGAAAATACCTACTACTGGAGATCAATAGCAGAGGGTATTTCCAGGTTACGTGAGATGGGTTGTATAACCGGATTAAATACGTTTCCAGAATGGATGGGTCCAGATATGGAACCCTTCACGTCTGCTCTGCACTCTAAGCTGATGAAGTCTGCGCCATTTAATCTCAGGGCTCCCTTATTGTCCTTGTTGGGAGGCCTGGGATTAAACAGCAAGATTCATGAAGCTACAACCCTTTTAAGCCAGTTGGGGGAGCTAGAGGAGACTAGAACAAAACCTGTCAGGGCAGTAGATAAGGTCAAGGCCAGACAGGAAGAATACAAGCAGAAAAGAACAGAGAAGAAAGGGAATGGGGTAGAGAAGACAGGAGGTGAAGAGAAAACCAGGCTAGTTATTTCTAGGAAAGAAATGTGGGTGGACCTATTAAAGGCAGGAGTACCTAAAGATGAGA
The DNA here is from genome assembly GCA_028564925.1 of Lithobates sylvaticus. Classification (NCBI taxonomy): domain Eukaryota; kingdom Metazoa; phylum Chordata; class Amphibia; order Anura; family Ranidae; genus Lithobates; species Lithobates sylvaticus. The sequence goes on along the minus strand of CM053029.1, from coordinate 108,236,968 downwards.
TAGATGGCATTTCTACTGCAGAAATGCTGAAGAGGTGGAAAGATTTAGTAGGTAAAACTGTCAGGGTTAGAAACACTACTCCTAGTGAAGATAACATCAGCCTAGACTTAGAGGAAACAGAACAGACACCTCCTGTTAGCCCCAAACCAATTCCCAAAACTGAACGTGAACACAAACCAAAATCCCTTTATCCTGGGGAGGAGTTAGAGAGAATCAGAAAAGGGGATTGGGAGGTTCCTTTTCCTTTATGAAGGGAAGGTGAGTCTCCTGTAATAGCCGTGAGGGCAGTGACAGCAGGAGACCGACGCCCATATGCACCTGTCACTGTATGGTGGGGAAAGTCATCTTCTCCCACACATGTAATGGCTTTAGTTGATAGCGGAGCCGAAGTTACACTTTTGCAAGGAAATCCTTCCCATCACAAAGGAGAATTGATTTATGTAGAAGGTTTGGGAGGGCAAACTACACCAGCAGTTAGGATACGAGTGAAATTGGCTATTGGCAAGGGATCAGGATTTATGACGAATGTTTTGGTATCAGAGTTACCCGAAAATATTCTGGGGATGGATGTACTTCAAGGTCAGTCAATTCAGACTGAAAGAGGTACATTCACATTCGGGTATCCTGATAAAGCGTATCTGGTAAGGGCGGTGAAGGCTGTGGTCAGAGGTCATGCGAAATGGACCCCTGTCTACATTCCTCCACCAGAGAAGCCAGTCTGTCTCAAGCAGTACAGACTTCCTGGAGGCCACAAAGAAATTGGGGAGACTATTCAAGAACTGTTGAGAGTAGGGATCCTTAGACCTGCTGTAAGTCCTTTCTCGTCTCCGGTGTTCCCAGTAAAAAAGCCTGATGGGACATATAGAATGACTGTGGATTACAGAGGTCTAAACAAAGTGGCACCTCCATTGAAGTCAGCTGTACCAGATATGATCTCAATTGTTGAAAAAATTGCTAAAGATGCAGGAGAATATCATGCTGTGATAGACCTGGCTAATGCTTTCTTTTCGATTTTAATAGACCCAGAGTGTCAAGACCAGTTTGCTATGGTGTGGGACAGCCGCCAGTACACTTTCACTGTCCTTTCCGCAAGGCTATCTTCATTCTCCAACGATTTGTCATGGACTGATTGCCCGAGATTTAAGCACCCTGAATTTGAAAGTCACTGTGTTTCACTACATTGATGACATCATGATCTCTGGAACAAAAGAAAATGTAACTGAAGCACTGCACCTGCTGATACATCACATGGAGAACAGAGGGTGGGCTATCAACAGAGACAAAGTCCAAGGACCTACCACAGAGGTGAAGTTCCTAGGAATGATGTGGACTGGGCAACAGAGGAAAATTCCAGAGACAGTTGTGCAAACTATCCAGGCGCTGTCGCCCCCTACTACCAAAAAGGAGGCACAGAAGTTCATTGGAGTTGTGGGGTTCTGGAGATCGTTCATCCCACATCTTGGACTGATTCTGAGGCCTATATATAATGTCACCCGGAAAAAGACTGAGTTCTCATGGGGTTCAGAGCAGCGGACTGCATTCCTGGCTGCTAAAGAAGCTATTTTGCAGCATCAGGGATTAGGACCCGTGAGACAAGGAGTACCATTTCAGCTGGATGTAGTGGAGCAGAATGGCACCATATCTTGGAGTCTGTGGCAGCCAAATGAAAAGAAAGGACTAAGAGCAATACCCATTGGATTTTGGTCCAAACAACTGACAGGGGCACAGAAGAGATACACGCCCCTAGAGAAGTACCTGTTTGGGGCCTACACAGCACTTCAACATGTAGAGACCATTACAGGAAAGGACACAGTCACCATCCATACTGCACTGCCAATAGCAGGATGGGTGAGAGATAATGGACTGATCACTAGAGCAGCTGTAGCCCAGAACCAGACACTGATGAAATGGAAGTGGTACCTTCAAGAAAGAGGGGGTATTGCAGCTGGGGATGTTAGAGACATTTCAAAACAGTTGGCAGGGCTTGTTACTTTTACCAGCACCCAGCCAGAAGAAGAAATTCCTGTGCTGCAGTCATCCCCCATTCAAGAGGCTCCACCCTTTGAGTCTCTGTCAGAAGACATGAAGCAGTCAGCATGGTTCACTGATGGTTCAGCCATAGTCGCCTCGTCTGGGCGTAAATGGACAGCAGCAGCCTACAACCCAAGTACAGACACAGTCCTGCAGGAGACCGGAATTGGAGGGTCCAGCCAGTATGCAGAGTTGAAAGCTGTAGTGATGACTCTTCAGGAGGATCCTTCTTCCCATGTCACTATCTACACTGACAGCTGGGCGGTTTTTAAAGGACTGACAACTTGGATGCCCACGTGGAAGTCCAATGAATGGATGATTCATGGAAAGGTGGTGTGGGGAGGCAAGGAAGTTTGGGACTATATCTGGAAGGAAGCTCACTCGCGCACCATAAAAGTGGGGCATGTTGATGCACATGTGCCCCTAGTCCCAGACTTTGAGAACTATAACAGAGTTGCAGATGAAATCGCCAAAGTGAAGGCAGTTGTGCCAATTGATCCTGTCTTGATGAACTTGGCCAACTGGGCCCACAAGCAATTTGGACATTTGGGTCAGAAAGCAACATATGAATGGGCACACCAGAGAGGCTTGCCTATATCCATGGACATGATAAAGACTGTAATAGGGAACTGTACAGTGTGTGGAGAAGTGCGACAATGGCCATTACAAAAGTACTCCACCGGGTCGATTAAGAGGGGTGAGAGGCCTGCAGAGATATGGCAGATTGACTTCATCGGTCCCCTGCCCCGGGGAAACAATGGACTGAGATATTGTTGCACTGCAGTGGACACCTATTCAGGACTTATGCTTGTTCATCCTTGCAAACGTGCAGATCAAGCCGCAACGCTTCAACTGCTACAGAAACTTGTCGTTGCTTATGGTTGTCCCAAGCAAGTCCAAAGTGATAACGGCTCACACTTCACCGGATCAACAGTACAGCAGTGGGCCAAAGATTCTGGAGTGTACTGGTTGTGCCACATCCCATACCATCCACAGGCAGCTGGTTTGATTGAAAGATACAACAGGCTATTGAAGGACCAGATACGCAAACTTACACCCACACATACACTAAGGGGGTGGGATCGGGTCCTCACACACGCAGTCATGTTGTTAAATTCTAGGCCAATAGCCAAAAGCACACCATATGAGAGGATGGTAGGGGCTGGGGCACAGATTCCACAGCTGGAGTGCAGAGTTCAGTATTTATGTAAGGTTCCCGAAAAAAACAGGGCTTAACAGATACCATGTTACTGCTTCCCATGACATAGAAACCAAGAGTGACGTATCTGAAGCTGAAGCCTATCTAGGAATGAGAGGGAATCTGGCAGGAAGGTTTGAAGTTATATTTGCATTGGCAGATGAGCTTCAAGACAGTGGCTGGGACTCTGACTGGTTAGTGGATACTTCTCAGCAAGAGTGGAAAGTGAGGCTACATAACATAAAACCTTCCAAAATAAACAGCAGTGATCTTCTGGGAAATATCAGTATATTTCCTCTCCTCCCTATTGATGTTCTTTGGGAGGGTCAGAAGTGGGTACAGGCAGGGGGCAAAGTGTTAGTCAGATATCCAGGCAAGAAGCCATTTAGAGGAGAGATCGTAGCTGAAGGGCCTGGATCTACTGTTTATGTATTATTAGAGGGAACAGATAATCCGCTTTGTTTTCCACTCCACAGGCTGTCTCCGATTTGATCCATAGGAAGACCAGAGAAAAGTGATTACAAGATGGAAAGAATGAGGGAAGATCGCAAGAGCTGTGGAGAGCAAGGCCTTTGATGTATTACAAGCCTGGACTTGTTTCTACAGAACTTTATGGACTGCAGACATAGTACAGTCCCTAGGATGGACTTTCTAATGAACTTTTTTTAAAGTTAAAAGACTGAAACATCTTCTCAATGACAGAAATTGGAGGGGTTGCATTCAAGGAAAATTAATGTTTAGAATGAGTTTTATTAGTAATGATATGGAGTCTGAAAGAAAAAAAAAATCTAGGGCGGAATGTGTTGCGTTTGCTAAAATATGATTTTTTAAAACATCAGACCTAACATTACATGGGAGAAATTACAAGTTTAGTTGATCAGATTCTCTGGTTTGAGTAGAATTCTCAAACAAATGCTGTTTTCATACAATGGTGTTAGATAACAAATTGACAGTTGGAGACTATTGTCTCGTCAGCTACAGTAAACATGCAACCAACAGTCCATTGTCTTTTAAAACAGTTTGAGAGGGTGTCTCAACCTGAAAAGAAGGACTGTTAATCGGTTGTTATGGAAACAAGTGTATAAACATTAAACTTTGGTCAACAAACTGGCATATAAAATGGGGTAGAGACACAGAGATTGAGAATGGAACATCATGCTGTAACATCAGGACACACATCATCATGCTTTGAAGATCAGAAGAAGCCGCTCATGATACAAGAACAGAACCTGGTCTCTAAGAAGAAATATTGCCAATTGGAGATCATGAACATTCAGTAACAGAAGTTAAGTAATTTGTACTGTTAGACTTTAGGCTGTTCTATTTTCTAGGCATTTTGTTATAGATATCTGTCAGTCTTGTATTGTATTCCTAAGATTGTAATAGTTTTGTACAGCAGTTTTTGTTAGTAAAACGCACATCTATACACTGCAGAAGTCTCAGCTTCCTTGTTATACCACAGAGTAACCTTACAAGATAGACGCAAGCGATACAAACCTGTGACAGGTAAGTGTCCATTTATTAAAAGTCAGCAGCTGCAGTATTTGTAGCTGCTGGCTTTAAAAAAAAAAATTTCAGGTACAGTCCCTCTTTAAGAGTCAAACAATAGAATTCTGGTGAAAGTGGTAAGATAGGCAGTAAGCTTTTATTGTGTTATTGTGAGAAGGAAGCATCCTTTCCATCCTTCAGTTGTGCCTGCTCCCTGCACATCAATGCAGGATATTCAGAAGTCAGACTACGAGGATGCACATTTAGAAGGATGCTGGAGATGTTTTCAATAGAAAGCTTTGACCTGGAAGAAAACTGTCAGGACAGTAGAAGAAAAGCATAAATGGTTATATTTGCAAACATTTTTTCTTTTTAATCCATTTTTATTAAGGCTATATAGTAAGGTATAGGGTACAGAAAAGTAAAAATGAGAGGGGAGTATCTTCACAAATAACCATTAGAAAAATGTGATAGAAAAGAAAGCTCTGCATATTAATGTCAGTAAATTTCAATGACTAGACCCATGCACATTTTGTCCTAGCTGTCATAAGAAGCCCTTTCGGTGACTGCCTTTTTCCTCTTTTTGCCTTAATTGTTTCTATTATTTACCTATTTTTGATTTTTCTTTATATTAACTCCATTTCCATATAGATGATTTCAAGGGGCTTATTTACAATCTAATATGTTTTGGTCGTTTCAGAGGGGCTCTATATTGTTGTCTTCAGCCCACTGTGTCTGTCCTGATCTGGATTGATCTCAAATATTCCCTATTCAGTTTTAACGCCCTACACATAATACTATAATCACATGCAATCTCTATATTTATTGTTTTTTGACTATATGTAAATTGTCTGATTACTTATGTGCATATACAGTGTACTAATTGTAATTTATCCCTTTATCAGGGACTCCTGATGAAGCAACTAAATGGCGAAACACGTCAAGACCTATGATCATTTCCCTGCATTTTGGCCACTTGCTATAAGACATTATAATCAGGTCTATATCTGTGTATTTTCTATTCTTTAGTGTTAGGGCCAAGCAGGATTACTGTCATAATTGTGATTTTATGATACATACCTTACAATGATGTGAATAAACTTATCATTTTATTGAGGTTGTGTGATGACTCTTGTTTGGGGTTATGTTTGCCACCTCAAAATCCTTCTTCTTTTTTCTTTTGCTTTAATTATGCCGTCATAAGGAGGTCAAGGTTATATTTGCAAACTTGCTACATCTTGGCTAAATCAACTAGATTAAGGAGTGTTCAAAGTGCTGCTCATTATGCTCAGCCAGGATGTGCAACAATAACACCGCTGCCAACACATGATTGGTAGACTTAGCAATTTTTTTTATTGGATTCTGAGAAATTAGAGCCACATATAAAGATCCCAGTATTTATATATATTACAAAATATGTGATGGCATCGAGATGGTAAGTGATGGCATCGAGAGTTCAGTAGACACGTTAAGCAAAGCTATATATAAGCAATGGCCTAACTATTATATAAGTTTGAGGAGAGATTCTAATTGGTGCCATGTTTACATTCCTCCCATACGATGCATCCTGATTAGATTGTGCTGACATCCCCTTTGGAATTTCACTCTGCCAACTGCATGCAAAGATTAAAGGCGTTCCCTAGTAAACATATTCATCCTGCTTCTGGGAACTACTGCCCCCCTTTCCTCCTCCCCCACCTCGCGCAAGGCCCTTTCCATCTTATGGGCAGGAAAAGACAAATGCTGGGCCAGACATTACTGGGCAGTGCCAAGGTCACGAGAGATTGCATCAATCTTGCAGCACTGAGATACAAAAATGGGGAGAGAGTGAGAGGCAAATAGAGAGCAAGGGGAAATTAATTGAAAGCCAACAAGATCAATGGAATCAACTGCTTGATGGCGCAACTATAGAGGAGGTCATTCAACAAGACAAAACCATGAGGTTTATTTACTAAAGCTGGAGAGTGCAAAATCAGGCTCACTTCTGCATTGAAACCAATCAGCTTGATCAGTTAAGCTTCGACAATAAAACTTGGAAGCTGATTGGTTTCTATGCAGAGCCTGATTTTGCACGCTCCTGCTTTAGTAAATAAACCAACATGTGACAAGTAAAATATATAGGTGAACTGCTAACATATGCATAAAATACTGCAACTGTGCTAAAGTCAGCAAGGCTACTTAATTATTATTATTATTATGCCAACAGTTTGCGCAGCGCTTTACAACATGGGGGCAGACAATACAGTTACAATACAATTCAATACAGGAGGAATCAGAGGGCCCTGCTCGTTAGAGCTTAGAATCTAGAAGGGAGGGTCAAGTGGAACAAAAAGGTAATAGCTGTGTGGGATGATCAGATGGAGAAAATGAAAATACAGTTGTTAGTTGTGGGTAGGGTAGGCTTCTCTGAAGAGAAGTGTTTTTAGGGTTTGTCTAAAAGCTAATAGAGTAGGAGATAATCGGACAGATTGGGGTAAGGAGTTCCATAGGATTGGAGAGGCTCTGGAAAAGTCCTGGAGGTGAGCATGGGTGGAGGTGATGAGGGAGTTAGAGAGCAGGAGGTCTTGAGAAGAACGAAGAGAACAATTAGGTATTTTGAGACTAGGCTAATGTTGTAGCTGGGGGCAGAGTTGTGGATGGCTTTGTAAGTAGTTGTTAGTATTTTGAATTTAAGTTGTGTGAGCGGAAGCCAGAGGAGGGATTTACAGAGAGGAGTAGCAGACACAGAGCGGTTGGTAAAATGGATGAGTCTGGCAACAGCATTCATGATGGATTGAAGGGGGGATAGACTATGTAGAGGTAAATGGGAATAAATATATAAATAAATATATAAAATGGGGCGCTAGCATAAATACGTAGAAAGGTTAATAAAATAACAAGAGTACATTAAATGAAATAATCAGATAAAAATGTGGCGCTGATACATGTCTACCACTCCAAGGGGGATCACCCAGCCAGGGTGGCTCCAGACACAGCGTCCAAAGGAATTAATGGAATACAAGAAGGAGTATAGCATCAAATAATAATTAGGCTATACAAACAACCTCAAGTGAGTAAATCAAACAATAAAAATAAATAGCCCTTGTGTCCAAGAAAGATGAAAATGGTGCAAAGTAAGGACTAAAAGTGGCAATAAATATTCAAATATACAATGGCGAATAACATGCATAAGCCACAATAGGATAAAAAATATTATTAATGCACAAAGCAAACCGTGAATAAATGCACCTGTGTGTTAAAAACAAACAGCACGAATAAACCTGTGTTAAATATATATAATGACGTGAGTCCAGGATAAAAGTGTATAAATAAATAAATAAATACACAACAAGTCCTGTGCAATCAAGCGGATATTCCCATATAAAGTGCACAGTTCCTAAACAATCTCCAGGTGAGGTGGTGAATTTGATATTAGTGATAGTCTTTAAGGGTGAAAAGTGATGCTCCTTATCATGCAGGTGTCCTGGGCTGTTTCCCCCAACCCCTTACCTTAAAGGTAAGGAAAAACAACCTTACTGGGCTCCTCCGGATCTGTTCCTCTGACTGGGTCCCTGCCAGCTCCTCTCAGGCGGACATGTGAGCAAACAGATAGATGCAATCCATTGTGTAGTATTTCAAAAGGTTTAATAGATATAAGCAATAGATAACTTACAGTACATGCAGAGTTAATGCAGCGGCGGATGAAAAAACACACAGTTTGGGCTCCCGGCCGAGATCCCACACAGCTAGACGTCACCAGGCTCTGACTCTCCTCTCCTTACGCGTTACATCACGCACACGTGACTTTCTCAAAGTGTCCTTTGAGAAAGTCACGTGTGCGTGATGTAATGCGTAAGGAGAGGAGAGTCAGAGCCTGGTGACGTCTAGCTGTGTGGGATCTCGGCCAGGAGCCCACATTGTGTGTTTTTTCATCCGCCGCTGCATTAACTCTGCATGTACTGTAAGTTATCTATTGCTTATATCTATTAAACCTTTTGAAATACTACACAATGGATTGCATCTATCTGTTTGCTCACATGTCCACCTGAGAGGAGCTGGCAGGGACCCAGTCAGAGGAACAGATCCGGAGGAGCCCAGTAAGGTTGTTTTTCCTTACCTTTAAGGTAAGGGGTTGGGGGAAACAGCCCAGGACACCTGCATGATAAGGAGCATCACTTTTCACCCTTAAAGACTATCACTAATATCAAATTCACCACCTCACCTGGAGATTGTTTAGGAACTGTGCACTTTATATGGGAATATCCGCTTGATTGCACAGGACTTGTTGTGTATTTATTTATTTATTTATACACTTTTATCCTGGACTCACGTCATTATATATATTTAACACAGGTTTATTCGTGCTGTTTGTTTTTAACACACAGGTGCATTTATTCACGGTTTGCTTTGTGCATTAATAATATTTTTTATCCTATTGTGGCTTATGCATGTTATTCGCCATTGTATATTTGAATATTTATTGCCACTTTTAGTCCTTACTTTGCACCATTTTCATCTTTCTTGGACACAAGGGCTATTTATTTTTATTGTTTGATTTACTCACTTGAGGTTGTTTGTATATCCTAATTATTATTTGATGCTATACTCCTTCTTGTATTCCATTAATTCCTTTGGACGCTGTGTCTGGAGCCACCCTGGCTGGATGATCCCCCTTGGAGTGGTAGACATGTATCAGCGCCACATTTTTATCTGATTATTTAATTTAATGTACTCTTGTTATTTTATTAACCTTTCTACGTATTTACGCTAGCGCCCCATTTTATATATTTATTTACATATTTATTCCCATTTACTGTCGGTGTGTGAACACCCTGATGGTGGCTGCGGCATTGGTTGTTATTGTTGTGTAGCTGATTTATTCCAGCTCTCTCCCCCTCCCCCCCCCCCCCCCCCTTTTTTTGGTTTGCGCAGTTGCACCCCCCCTTTTGCATACATTGTTATGTAGAGGTAAGCCAATGAGGAGAAAGTTGTAGTAGTCGAGGCGGGAGATGACCAGGGAGTGAATTAAGAGCTTTGTTGTTTCATTGGTTAGAAAGGGGTGTATTTTGGAGATGTAGAGGAGGTTGAGGCGGCAAGATTTGGACAGTGATCTACTTGTAATCCATGTAATTTGTAATACCATGCAGCCAGATAGCTTCTGGGTGAACTGCAGCCTCCTGTCAAATCATTCTGTGATCCCTTCCCTGCTGAAAGGTGTGTGTAAAGCTGCAAGGTAGTCAAATAGAGGGTGGTGCAGGGACTGTGGACTATTCCGCAGTAGAAATCATAGTGCTCTGTTTAGCCTACCTGACAGGGTCCCCCTCCATTTAAGGAATACTTAGTACCCAGCAACTGTTAGGACAATTTTGGTCAGGAGCATGTAACATACAACGTAATGTACTGTACATAGTGTAGGGGCCAGATTGATTGATCACTGGGACAAAAAGAGTAACTCTCTCTTTCTGGGAATACAGACAGCAATAAGGAGTCTCGATTCTTCAGCCCTCTATCCAAAACTAGAAGAAAAAAAGATTTGGATTTAGTAATACTTCTGTAATACCGTGAACCTTAAAATATATACAGTAAATACAAATGTTTTCTAACTCTCATGCTCTCTTTACCGCACCCCAAAAATGGGTTTGCATCATTTTTTCTTTATTGTCTTCCTGTTTTGCTTTGAGCTCCTTTCATTATTAGCTGTAATTAGTAGGGGTGGAAATGTTGCTGATAACATATCAAAAGACAGGAACTGGCTCATGCTGTTTGTGTTCACCTCTCCTTCTGGGGACTGGGTTGATCTTATAGTGTCTTCCAGTCACGCTAAGGGACCTTAGAGGTCAAGTGATCAGAAGATAGAAGGGATAATTGGTCTGGTTTCTGCTGGTATAATATTCCTGAGGCTCGGACAACAGATGGGAAAGTAATGCTGTAAGTCGCTAGAGTTCTCTAAGAATTTGTCGGAAATTGGTTCAGCGGACATTGGCAAATATCAGGCGCCGTACTTTAAGAGAACTCATTTGCAAGTAAAAAAAGAAGGCTATTTTAGAGGGTTGACCCATTCAAATCACCCATTTGTTTCTTATATCACATTTACATAGTTGGGTTGAGAAAAAAGCATGTCCGTCAAGTTCAAAATTAAATGCAATTGAAACGTTGCACACTAAGAACTCTAAACACACATTTGATCCATCAGAAAGGTAAAATTCCCTTTTGAAGCTCGGCCTTGTTTGTTTTAACAGGGACATTTTTTTATTACATAAATAAAAATCTTTTTTTCTGCGCTTAGTGTGAAAAAAATGTGTTCAGAGCTGCACCCACAAAACACCAGAATACTAGATGTCACAACCAATAAATACACAAAATAACTGCTCATTAACACAATTCAACCAAAATCATCAATAAAGGATAAGTGAAAAGTTAAATATATCAAAGTCCAATGATGTGAAAATCTTCAACGTGCTTGAAGAAAGAACTAAAAAAAGGTTGAAAGAAGTAAAGCATTCCGATAGTTCTGGATCAACAATCTACAGAGTTATTTCTGATATACTTGTATATAATAATAGCCAGTTATAGATTGGGCATCTAGCCCTTTTTTGTTGCAACCTGCTAAGCTGACTTCCTTCGGAAGTGTTTTCTAACCTGCCAAATTAGTGCCTGAGATTATGTGCTTTTGCTGGCATCAAAACTGCTTTCATCCCATAAAAGTTGATGGGAATGCAAAAATCTAGAAGGAGATTGATGAAGCTTAGAAATGGGTCAAATGCAGGTTATATTCTAAAGGACCTCAAAAGCATGTGAAAGCAAGCTGCATTTGCCCATAGACACAAGCCTAAAGCCCATCAGTACCCTTATAAACACAGGCCCTTTGCTATTGTCATCATCTTGATAAAGGGGACCTGGGTCAAAGACAGATTATTGTAAAATGGGGCCCTAGGAAAATTAGCACCTTTCCCAACCCAATCTCTTCCATTAATATCGATAAGGATTGCAAAAAGCACAGGGAAGCCATCCTGTTTGCATTGTCTGCACTTGCATGGCCTCATCTGGCACCAAATGCCTACAAGTATAGTACATCCTCTCTTGTGAAGAGACACACAGGAGCACTTTGACCAGTTGTGATTTTCACCCTGGTTTACTGCAGGAGTTAGAAGATTGTAGCTGGGACTTCTGGGCATTCACCAGGCTCTAGGTCCCACTTCCTGCCTATGTGGCCTTGGTAATGATCTAGCTCTGGCCTACATGTCTCCAAGAACTTATGACTTATGCTACAACTAAGGCTGTTGCTGAAACACATCAGCTGTTTTGCTTGTCACTTTTTGTAACCAACCATTAAAATCGCTATATGGACTACAGAGTTGCCAGCTCAATCCTTTTACTTGTTTCTCCAGAAACTTAGTTGAGTAAATATTCTTGGGCTTTTGCAACATTTGCCTATCACCATAAACACTAGATCTTAGGCCAGCATGCCATCCAATCTCTGTGGGCTGCTTTGTACTACATGGCCTAAATTTAGTCATTACAGCATCTTTGCTGGTGGTTGCAGACAACATTGGACTTCTTATTATATGGTGAGAGAAAAAATGTTTGTGCCTGGCCAGTAATAGTTATGAAAAACATTGGAAAGCTAAAACTTTTGTATCATTTGTTTTGTTATTGACGTAAACAATGGAGTAATTAATTGATTTGACTGATGTTGATTGTCTTAGAACACCAATTTGGAAAATAAATCCCTTATTGTGAAATATGCCTCCTTTGTTCACTGTTTTATGTTCTTTACAAAAACACAGGACAAAAGACAGATTTATGTGTTGTGCGTGCCTTTGTAAAGCCACATCTGAGACTGCTTGTGCAGATTAAACCACATAATAACAAGACTAGAAATTAATTTCTAAAATATTTTAAGCTAGTTTGTGACTTTAACTTAGAGCCACAGCAAATGGTGCCCATAAGCAGAGCAACATTTGTATGAGGTGCAATGCATTTAAAGGAGAAGACTGGACTATATAAACAAACATACACACTCCCCTTCATGCTGAAGCATCAGTCTAATGCCCCGTACACACGGTCGGATTTTTTGATGGAGAATGTTAGAAGAGTTAGAAGAGCCACACTGGCTATTGAACTTCATTTTTTCGGCTCATCATACGTGTTGTACTTCACCGTGTTCTTGACGTTCGCAATTTCCGACCAACTTTGTGTGACTGTGTGTATGCAAGACAAGTTTGAGCCAACATCCGTTGGAAAAAATCCATGGATTTTGTTGTCAGAATGTCCGATCGTGTGTACGGGGCATAATGCTTAAGCCGTCCAGCGTTGGCTCTCAGCATCAGAACTGAACGATCCCATGACCACTAATCGCTCAGGTCTCAGTTCGCTCTGCCCCTTAAGTGCTTACTGGAACTGCTGGGCTGGAGAGGGGATAGGTGCAGCAGGCTTTTGCAGCCAACGCCAACTGTCATTCAGGCAGCTGGGTGGATCCCAACAATATGGTCAGTACGCTTCTAGAGCCGGAAGCGTCTCGGTGACATCAGCTGATAGCGGGCGCCTGACTCTGGGTCATAAGGGAGCAAAAGTAAGTGTCCAGTTATCACTTCTATGCTGACGACACTCAGATCTACATCTACACTGAACCAGATTCTACAATATGTACAAAATTCTGCTGCCAGAATCCTCACCAGGTCTGGTACAAGTGATCATATTACCCCAATCCTGGAGTCTTTGCACTGGCTATCTGTCAGGTTTTGCATAGACTTTAAGGTCCTCTTTTCACCTATAGGGCTCTTCATGACTTGGCATCTCATTGTCTGTCTGAACGTTTATCAACTTACTCCCCACTCGTAACCTCCGCTCCTTAAATTCTGGTCTTCTGTGTTTCGCCCCTACTCACCTACACTCAATGGGAGACAGAGCCTTCCTCTGATATGCTCCAAAACTCTGGAATTCGCTTCCAAAGAACATCAGAGAATCATCTACTCTAGACTCATTTAAGTCAAATCTAAAAACCTTTTTCTTTAGACAAACTTTCACTTAATTGTCCCTTTTTCCTTTGTTTTATACTGTGTATTTGATATGTTTTCTTTGTAAAGCGCTTTAAAAAGCTACCGTTAAAGGCGCTATATAAAAAAAAAGGTTTATTATTATAATTAGTGCACTCCTGTGACCCAGAATAAAAGTATGGCCAAACACTTTTGCCATACTTCTCATTTAAACATAGATTCTGATGGGCGCATCAGTTTTATTACTGTATAGTTTATGCTTAGGGGTGGTAATCCATTGGCGTAATTTAGCCACAGGTGTAACCTGTCTCTATTATTGTAATAGATAGATAGATAGATAGATAGATAGATAGATAGATAGATAGATAGATAGATAGATAGATAGATAGATAAATACTGGAAATGTTTTAATCCTGCATTTCTCTATACTGCAAATTAGCCAGAAACACTTTATATAAACATCTATAAAACATAAATTGGATGATTATGTGGGCATATTTGCAGCATTATGTAAGTAAAGATGCTTGAGGTGGGATCTAGGAGACAGGAAGGGTAATTTATACAACCCTGTCGGTACAATAACACCATGTACTGTACATTATACAGGGCTATTATGTCACAGCATTGCGTACGTCGTCTCCCTGTCACCAAGATGAGTGGGAAGTGTAGAAGACTGCAGCCAGAGGAAAACCCTATTGTTAAGAGAGACAGACGCGTTATTCCTGTGCCAGCTCATTAATGCCATTAGCCAGGCTTTCTTTTAGGATTTGGCTCATATCGCTGTGTAGAGGTGTGCTAAGCCAAGCAGCTTAGTATAATAACAAGTAATCAGGCTAGCTACAAGCTCAACTACAAGCTCAACTTTCAAACTTTAGTTAAACATTTGCTGCTGATGCAGTTTTGAAAGTTCCACTTATCTGTGCAAATGTATGTTACTAAAACCTAAGATTTGTAACTAAAAACAGAATAGACAGGTCCTCTTTAAAGACTGATAGGGCACGTGCTGATGTTTTTTATTTTGTTGTTTATACACTTGGTGACTCTCCCTTCCTCATCATGCGGCCCATTCGATTTTTGGTTGGGGATAAGTTGCCATGTTTTTTGCTTGTAGCATATAGCCACCAAATCTTTCCATGAGCTCTAAATTTTGAACTTTGAAGCCCAAAGAAAACTTCATTGGTGGATTTTTGAGGAGCAATTGTCACAACCCAGAAAGAGAGGGCCTTTCAAAATCAAAGGTCTATTAATGGCAATTACACAAAGACTGATATTATGGGCTCAGAGTACATTGCAGTGTCCTTCAGAAGAAACTTTGAATGTGTACTTCATCAAAAGTTGAACTGTACCATATCCAAAGTAACTTTTAAGCCCCTACACACTGTTGTGTTGCAGTGAATTGTGGTAAAATCAACCACAATACACTGTTACAGTATCAGTCAATGTCCTTTTTGAAGCACTGCAACACAAGAGTCATGTCCACTTTTCGGACTATTTCCGTGCACTGCTAATCAATTGCCTTACCACAGCATACATTAAAGTGGAACTTAATGCACTTGCATTAACACACAGCAACAACCCTGTGAAATGAGAATGGACCCTTAAACAGTGGCAAGTGGAATGATCTGTTTAAGTAAGAAATCTAGTAGCAGCAGAAGTGAAAGACTAGGTACAGCATATTTCCTGCAAAGGCTTTACATTTATTTACTATGAAAAGCTATGAAGTGAAGAACATTTTAACATCCATATACAGCCACCCATTATAATCTACCATTTTAATAGGAAAATAACCTGCTGGCACCTACCGTATAAGCACCCCACTTTTTCTGATTGCGAGGCCGTCCAGATTGGTCAATTTCCTAGACTAGAATCTAAGCTTGCTAGCTCTCTCCAAACCCCAGTACATTTCATTTCGCTCGTCTATGTGATAGGCACTCTCACTGGCCAGAGGGAATGCCAAGAATTACCAAACCTTTACTGAATCAGTTTAGTACAGTGCAGCAGAGGAGACCATCACCTAGCTGCATTGCTTAACTGTAGTAGAGCAAAGTTAAATCACCAGCTGCAGTTGTACTTGAAAAAAATGTGGACTGAATGAAGAAATATACAATTTTTCGGGCAAAAGCAACAATTCTCATATGTGTGTATTCAGCTACTTGCCTATCAGGGCCAGGATAACAAAGGGCATGAGGGGCAGCAACCTCAAGGGGAAGAGGGGTGAGGGGTGATGCTTTGCATGCATGCTCCTGATCAATGGCTGGCAACCAGTGGGCCTCATCTTTATGTCTGCTTTGACAGCTACTGTTTTCACACCATGGTCCATGGTCCAACGCACTCACTCACTTCTTTTCAGAGAGTGGGTGTGTTGGACCATGGTGTGACAGCAGTAGCCATCAAAGCAGACATAGAGCTGAGGTCCACTGGTTGCCAGCCACTGATCAGGAGCGTGCGTGCATGGCATCAACACCCCGCTCCACTCTTTGCCCTTGGACAACTGCCCCCCATGTCCTTTCTTGTCCTGGCCCTGCTAGGCAAACAGCTGAATGCAACCAGCGGGCCTCAACCTTACAATTGCTTTGTTGGTTACTACTTTTACACCATGGTCCAAACACCCAATCTCTGAAAAGCACACTGCGCACTGCACGTGCGCAAAAACATTGGCCATGCCGTGGGTACACTATGCCAGGCCAGAACACAGAAGGATGTAGAATAAGTGCAGGACAATTATACCCATTTTTTGCCACATACTAGCAGTGGGAAAGAGGGGCACAGTTCCGCTTCCTCACCATTGACGCTGGATGAACTGGTCCTGGTACCATTGTCTAGGGTTGAGCTTCAGGTCATACTAACAAAGTGGTGGATCTGAGGAGTATGTGCATTATTTCAATGATCTTTTGGCAGGTAAAACAACTCCTACATACTGTGTGTGATTTCACTTTGTATTTAACTTATGATACCCTTTATTAAATTATTATGGAGATAATATGATTTTATTACTGTGTCGCCCTGACTATTTTTGTCAGTTGGAATGACACCATGTAAGTGCACACTCATAACTTGATATTCAATGGAATGGCATTGAAGAGGACAGGTATATCCCCTATTCAGCATGAGTCAGCGAGCATCAGCATAGCACTATTTCCGCAGTGTCAGGAACACTAATTATCCAATTTGCAGCCATGATGTCACCATGAAGGAATCTGCATTAGGCCATAGGATCACTTCAGTTCAACTGTTGATGTGTAGCTGGCTTATTCCAGCAAAAACCACAAGTCTAAGCCAGGGAATTACCTTAGAAAACCTGGTGGTCTCTGTAGCAAATGATGCCATTCCTCTTCATTAATGTGTCAGCTTTGGCAAAGTGTTCCACTTCCATGCCGACTCAGCAAACAGCCATTACTAGACTGCAAAAGAAGGTCCCATGTGATTCATTGTGCTTTTACTTTGTACAATTAGGGTACATTTTGTTATATTTCTGTGCATGCATCATAATTAGTTTAAGCTTTCTTCAAATAAATGCTGCTGACATGTATTTGGAATAATGTTTGTGCAGAGTATCTCACTGTGAAATCCATTAGATATCATAAGCAGTGTCTATTACATTTGCTCGAGTTGGTCTGGAAGCATATGAAAATGGTGCAACCTAGACTTGGCAATTATTTAAAGATTTCAGGGCCTCAAGTTTAACTATTTGTTCATTTAAGCCTGTACCCCTCATTTTATTGATGAACATTTCTATATCTCTTTTCTAGCTGGGAACTCAAAGCAGATGGCAAAACAGCTATCTTGGATGTGCTCAGTTGAATATCATATTAGGACCAATTTTAGACAGGAGCCAATTAACCTACCACTAAGGATGGGCCCGGTGCTCGATGCAAACCCACGTTCGCATCGAGCACCGGGCGTTCGCTCGCTCGGCGAGCCCAGAACTATTTTGGCCGCTCGCATCACGTTCGTGTGATGCGAGCGGCCCCGCAATGCATTGCGGCCGGCGCGGCCGACGCAGTGCATTGCTGGCTGATGATTGGCCAAGCATGCACTGTGACCCCGCATGCTTGGCCAATCACAGCCCCGGAAACTCGAAGAGCCATAATTGGCTACAGGCAGGACGCCTGTAGCCAATTACAGCTCAGGGGCTGTAGTACACGCCCCCCCCTATAAAACGCCGCCACGCCGTCTGCGCCGGTCACATGCTGTTCCGGCGCAGATTGAGCAGGCTGTTTCTGTGACACTCTGCTGCATTTAGATAGATAGAGAGATTCACTTGCAGAGATTGAGTTAGATAGATTCAGTTACAAAGATTGATTGACAAAGAGGGGCTTGTAGTGTGCTCGTGGCAGGCAGGCAGAGCTCCTATATTTTGTTACCAGAAGCACCTATAGGACTTGTAGTGTGTTTCGTGGCAGGCAGGCAGAGCTCCTATATTTTGTTACCAGAAGCACCTATAGAACTTGTAGTGTGTTCGTGGCAGGCAGGCAGAGCTCCTATATTTTGTTACCAGAAGCACCTATAGGACTTGTAGTGTGTTCGTGGCAGGCAGGCAGAGCTCCTATATTTTGTTACCAGAAGCACCTATAGGACTTGTAGTGTGTTAGTGGCAGGCAGGCAGAGCTCCTATATTTTGTTACCAGAA
This sequence comes from Lithobates sylvaticus, assembly GCA_028564925.1. Taxonomy (NCBI): domain Eukaryota; kingdom Metazoa; phylum Chordata; class Amphibia; order Anura; family Ranidae; genus Lithobates; species Lithobates sylvaticus. The sequence continues at coordinate 108,218,646 of CM053029.1, read as the reverse complement.
GCACCTATAGGACTTGTAGTGTGTTCGTGGCAGGCAGGCAGAGCTCCTATATTTTGTTACCAGAAGCACCTATAGGACTTGTAGTGTGTTAGTGGCAGGCAGGCAGAGCTCCTATATTTTGTTACCAGAAGCACCTATAGGACTTGTAGTGTGTTCGTGGCAGGCAGGCAGAGCTCCTATATTTTGTTCCCAGAGGCACCTATAGGACTTGAAGTGTGTTAGTCCCATTACACACACAGAGCTATATTTTCTTCCCAGAAGCACCTATAGGACTTGAAGTGTGTTAGTCCCATTACACACACAGAGCTATATTTTCTTCCCAGAAGCACCTATAGGACTTGAAGTGTGTTAGTCCCATTACACACACAGAGCTATATTTTCTTCCCAGAAGCACCTATAGGACTTGAAGTGTGTTAGTCCCATCACACACACAGAGCTATATTTTGTTCCCAGAAGCACCTATAGGACTTGAAGTGTGTTAGTCCCATTACACACACAGAGCTATATTTTGTTCCCAGAAGCACCTATAGGACTTGAAGTGTGTTAGTCCCATCACACACACAGAGCTATATTTTGTTCCCAGAAGCACCTATAGGACTTGAAGTGTGTTAGTCCCATTACACACACAGAGCTATATTTTGTTCCCAGAAGCACCTATAGGACTTGAAGTGTGTTAGTCCCATTACACACACAGAGCTATATTTTCTTCCCAGAAGCACCTATAGGACTTGAAGTGTGTTAGTCCCATTACACACAAAGAGCTATACTTTGTTCCCAGAAGCACCTATAGGACTTGAAGTGTGTTAGTCCCATTACACACACAGAGCTATATTTTCTTCCCAGAAGCACCTATAGGACTTGTAGTGTGTTAGTGGCAGGCAGGCAGAGCTCCTATATTTTGTTACCAGAAGCACCTATAGGACTTGTAGTGTGTTCGTGGCAGGCAGGCAGAGCTCCTATATTTTGTTCCCAGAGGCACCTATAGGACTTGAAGTGTGTTAGTCCCATTACACACACAGAGCTATATTTTCTTCCCAGAAGCACCTATAGGACTTGAAGTGTGTTAGTCCCATTACACACACAGAGCTATATTTTCTTCCCAGAAGCACCTATAGGACTTGAAGTGTGTTAGTCCCATCACACACACAGAGCTATATTTTGTTCCCAGAAGCACCTATAGGACTTGAAGTGTGTTAGTCCCATTACACACACAGAGCTATATTTTGTTCCCAGAAGCACCTATAGGACTTGAAGTGTGTTAGTCCCATCACACACACAGAGCTATATTTTGTTCCCAGAAGCACCTATAGGACTTGAAGTGTGTTAGTCCCATTACACACACAGAGCTATATTTTTCTTCCCAGAAGCACCTATAGGACTTGAAGTGTGTTAGTCCCATTACACACACAGAGCTATATTTTGTTCCCAGAAGCACCTATAGGACTTGAAGTGTGTTAGTCCCATTACACACACAGAGCTATATTTTCTTCCCAGAAGCACCTATAGGACTTGAAGTGTGTTAGTCCCATCACACACACAGAGCTATATTTTCTTCCCAGAAGCACCTATAGGACTTGAAGTGTGTTAGTCCCATTACACACACAGAGCTATATTTTGTTCCCAGAAGCACCTATAGGACTTGAAGTGTGTTAGTCCCATTACACACACAGAGCTATATTTTCTTCCCAGAAGCACCTATAGGACTTGAAGTGTGTTTAGTCCCATCACACACACAGAGCTATATTTTCTTCCCAGAAGCACCTATAGGACTTGAAGTGTGTTAGTCCCATTACACACACAGAGCTATATTTTCTTCCCAGAAGCACCTATAGGACTTGAAGTGTGTTAGTCCCATCACACACACAGAGCTATATTTTGTTCCCAGAAGCACCTATAGGACTTGAAGTGTGTTAGTCCCATTACACACACAGAGCTATATTTTGTTCCCAGAAGCACCTATAGGACTTGAAGTGTGTTAGTCCCATCACACACACAGAGCTATATTTTCTTCCCAGAAGCACCTATAGGACTTGAAGTGTGTTAGTCCCATTACACACACAGAGCTATATTTTGTTCCCAGAAGCACCTATAGGACTTGAAGTGTGTTAGTCCCATTACACACACAGAGCTATATTTTCTTCCCAGAAGCACCTATAGGACTTGAAGTGTGTTAGTCCCATCACACACACAGAGCTATATTTTGTTCCCAGAAGCACCTATAGGACTTGAAGTGTGTTAGTCCCATTACACACACAGAGCTATATTTTGTTCCCAGAAGCACCTATAGGACTTGAAGTGTGTTAGTCCCATTACACACACAGAGCTATATTTTCTTCCCAGAAGCACCTATAGGACTTGAAGTGTGTTAGTCCCATCACACACACAGAGCTATATTTTCTTCCCAGAAGCACCTATAGGACTTGAAGTGTGTTAGTCCCATTACACACACAGAGCTATATTTTCTTCCCAGAAGCACCTATAGGACTTGAAGTGTGTTAGTCCCATCACACACACAGAGCTATATTTTGTTCCCAGAAGCACCTATAGGACTTGAAGTGTGTTAGTCCCATTACACACACAGAGCTATATTTTGTTCCCAGAAGCACCTATAGGACTTGAAGTGTGTTAGTCCCATTACACACACAGAGCTATATTTCTTCCCAGAAGCACCTATAGGACTTGAAGTGTGTTAGTCCCATCACACACACAGAGCTATATTTTCTTCCCAGAAGCACCTATAGGACTTGAAGTGTTTGTTAGTCCCATCACACAGAGCTCCTCTATTTTCTTTGCATAAGCACCCACAGGACTTCTAGTGTGTTAGTGGCATCACACAGAGCTCCTATATATTCTTCTCAGCAGCACCCACAGGACTTCTAGTGTGTTAGTGGCATCACACAGAGCTCCTCTATTTTCTTTGCAGAAGCACCCATAGGACTTCTAGTGTGTTAGTGGCATCACACAGAGCTCCTATATATTCTTCTCAGCAGCACCCACAGGACTTCTAGTGTGTTAGTGGCATCACACAGAGCTCCTCTATTTTCTTTGCATAAGCACCCACAGGACTTCTAGTGTGTTAGTGGCATCACACAGAGCTCCTCTATTTTCTTTGCATAAGCACCCACAGGACTTCTAGTGTGTTAGTGGCATCACACAGAGCTCCTCTATTTTCTTTGCATAAGCACCCACAGGACTTCTAGTGTGTTAGTGGCATCACACAGAGCTCCTCTATTTTCTTTGCAGAAGCACCCACAGGACTTCTAGTGTGTTAGTGGCATCACACAGAGCTCCTCTATTTTCTTTGCAGAAGCACCCATAGGACTTCTAGTGTGTTAGTGGCATCACACAGAGCTCCTATATATTCTTCTCAGCAGCACCCACAGGACTTCTAGTGTGTTAGTGGCATCACACAGAGCTCCTCTATTTTCTTTGCAGAAGCACCCATAGGACTTCTAGTGTGTTAGTGGCATCACACAGAGCTCCTATATTTTCTTCTCAGCAGCACCCACAGGACTTCTAGTGTGTTAGTGGCATCACACAGAGCTCCTCTATTTTCTTTGCATAAGCACCCACAGGACTTCTAGTGTGTTAGTGGCATCACACAGAGCTCCTCTATTTTCTTTGCAGAAGCACCCACAGGACTTCTAGTGTGTTAGTGGCATCACACAGAGCTCCTCTATTTTCTTTGCAGAAGCACCCATAGGACTTCTAGTGTGTTAGTGGCATCACACAGAGCTCCTATATATTCTTCTCAGCAGCACCCACAGGACTTCTAGTGTGTTAGTGGCATCACACAGAGCTCCTCTATTTTCTTTGCATAAGCACCCACAGGACTTCTAGTGTGTTAGTGGCATCACACAGAGCTCCTCTATTTTCTTTGCATAAGCACCCACAGGACTTCTAGTGTGTTAGTGGCATCACACAGAGCTCCTCTATTTTCTTTGCATAAGCACCCACAGGACTTCTAGTGTGTTAGTGGCATCACACAGAGCTCCTCTATTTCTTTGCAGAAGCACCCACAGGACTTCTAGTGTGTTAGTGGCATCACACAGAGCTCCTCTATTTTCTTTGCAGAAGCACCCATAGGACTTCTAGTGTGTTAGTGGCATCACACAGAGCTCCTATATATTCTTCTCAGCAGCACCCACAGGACTTCTAGTGTGTTAGTGGCATCACACAGAGCTCCTCTATTTTCTTTGCATAAGCACCCATAGGACTTCTAGTGTGTTAGTGGCATCACACAGAGCTCCTCTATATTCTTCTCAGAAGCACCCACAGGACTTCTAGTGTGTTAGTGGCATCACACAGAGCTCCTCTATTTTCTTTGCATAAGCACCCACAGGACTTCTAGTGTGTTAGTGGCATCACACAGAGCTCCTCTATTTTCTTTGCAGAAGCACCCACAGGACTTCTAGTGTGTTAGTGGCATCACACAGAGCTCCTCTATTTTCTTTGCAGAAGCACCCATAGGACTTCTAGTGTGTTAGTGGCATCACACAGAGCTCCTATATATTCTTCTCAGCAGCACCCACAGGACTTCTAGTGTGTTAGTGGCATCACACAGAGCTCCTCTATTTTCTTTGCATGAAGCACCCACAGGACTTCTAGTGTGTTAGTGGCATCACACAGAGCTCCTATATTTTCTTCTCAGCAGCACCCACAGGACTTCTAGTGTGTTAGTGGCATCACACAGAGCTCCTCTATTTTCTTTGCAGAAGCACCCACAGGACTTCTAGTGTGTTAGTGGCATCACACAGAGCTCCTCTATTTTCTTTGCAGAAGCACCCACAGGACTTCTAGTGTGTTTAGTGGCATCACACAGAGCTCCTCTATTTTCTTTCAGCAGCACCCACAGGACTTCTAGTGTGTTAGTGGCATCACACAGAGCTCCTCTATTTTCTTTGCAGAAGCACCCATAGGACTTCTAGTGTGTTAGTGGCATCACACAGAGCTCCTATATATTCTTCTCAGCAGCACCCACAGGACTTCTAGTGTGTTAGTGGCATCACACAGAGAGCTCCTCTATTTTCTTTGCAGAAAGCACCCATAGGACTTCTAGTGTGTTAGTGGCATCACACAGAGCTCCTATATTTTCTTTGCAGCAAGCACCCACAGGACTTCTAGTGTGTTAGTGGCATCACACAGAGCTCCTCTATTTTCTTTGCAGAAGCACCCACAGGACTTCTAGTGTGTTAGTGGCATCACACAGAGCTCCTCTATTTTCTTTGCAGAAGCACCCATAGGACTTCTAGTGTGTTTAGTGGCATCACACAGAGCTCCTATATATTCTTCTCAGCAGCACCCACAGGACTTCTAGTGTGTTAGTGGCATCACACAGAGCTCCTCTATTTTCTTTGCAGAAGCACCCATAGGACTTCTAGTGTGTTAGTGGCATCACACAGAGCTCCTATATATTCTTCTCAGCAGCACCCACAGGACTTCTAGTGTGTTAGTGGCATCACACAGAGCTCCTCTATTTTCTTTGCATAAGCACCCACAGGACTTCTAGTGTGTTAGTGGCATCACACAGAGCTCCTCTATTTTCTTTGCAGAAGCACCCACAGGACTTCTAGTGTGTTAGTGGCATCACACACAGAGCTCCTCTATTTTCTTTGCAGAAGCACCCATAGGACTTCTAGTGTGTTAGTGGCATCACACAGAGCTCCTATATATTCTTCTCAGCAGCACCCACAGGACTTCTAGTGTGTTAGTGGCATCACACAGAGCTCCTCTATTTTCTTTGCAGAAGCACCCATAGGACTTCTAGTGTGTTAGTGGCATCACACAGAGCTCCTCTATATATTCTTCTCAGCAGCACCCACAGGACTTCTAGTGTGTTAGTGGCATCACACAGAGCTCCTCTATTTTCTTTGCATAAGCACCCACAGGACTTCAAGTGTGTTAGTGGCATCACACAGAGCTCCTCTATTTTCTTTGCATAAGCACCCACAGGACTTCTAGTGTGTTAGTGGCATCACACAGAGCTCCTCTATTTTCTTTGCCGAAGCACCCATAGGACTTCTAGTGTGTTAGTGGCATCACACAGAGCTCCTCTATTTTCTTTGCAGAAGCACCCATAGGACTTCTAGTGTGTTAGTGGCATCACACAGAGCTCCTATATTTTCTTCTCAGCAGCACCCACAGGACTACCGACTACAATGGCTGGAAGACCGCCAAGGGGAGGCAGAGCGTGCAGAGCCAAGAACACAGGGCAGGCAGGCTCTGTTTCTAGTGGACGTGGCCGTGGACGTGGACGTGGTCGTGCATCGTCATCAGCACGTGGCCATGGGACACGCGCGTCTTTGTTTTCGGCAGCTGGACATGTGGAGCCGCATCATGCTGAAGGCTTGGTAGAATGGATGACCAAGCCCTCCTCATCCTCCTCATCCTCTCTCACCCAGGCTCAGGGTACTGACAGAGCATCATCAGCCACCCCTTCCCTAGACCCACCATGTCCTCCTGAGGAGTCCCCCCGAACTCTTTGAGCACAGTGTTGGGTACATGCTCCAGGAGGATGCCCAACGATTCGAAGGCTCGGATGACGATACCCAGCTTGAGGAATCTGGCAGTACAGTTCCACCAGCTGCAGCTTACTGCCAGGTTTGCTCTAGTGGTGAAGAGGGAGGGGGATGATGAGGTCACTGACTCCACGTGGGTGCCTCAAGGGAGAGAGGATGAGGAGGAGGACGAGGAGGAGGAGGATGCGGCGTCACATGTCCAACGAGGCAGGATGCCCCCTGGAGGCCAGGTAGAGGCCAGCACAGCAACTGTACAACACCGCAGAGCTCCGCCTGTGCAGGGCGCTGCCTCTGCACGTTATCAGAAAAGTTCTTTGGTGTGGGCCTTTTTTGAGACGAGTGCAGCAGATCGCACCACTGCTATTTGCAATATTTGTCTCAAGCGTATCTCGCGTGGCCAAAACATCAGCCGCTTGGGCACGACAAGCATGACCAGACATATGGCGACCTGCCATGCAGCTCGTTGGCAGGCACACATAAAAGACCCACACCAAAGAACTAAGCGGACCTCTCCTTGCTCCTCCTCAGCTGGGATCTCCATCCCCACTACACCTTCAGTCCTCTCTGAAAGCTGCTCTGAGAGGACTGAAGGTGTAGAATTCGGTGTGTCACAACCAAGTACTTGCAGTACACCGACGTCCGAATGCAGCAGGCAAATTTCCCTGCCCCAGCTGCTGGACCGTAGAAAGAAGTACACTCCCAGCCATCCACATGCCCAGCGGTTGAATGCTAGCCTTGCTAAATTGCTAGCACTTCAACTGCTGCCTTTTCAGTTGGTAGACTCGGCCCCCTTCCGTGAGTTTGTTCAATGTGCGGTTCCTCAGTGGCAGGTTCCCAAACGCCACTTTTTCTCGCGGAAGGCGATTCCGTCTCTCTACCGGCATGTGGAGGGCAATGTCCATGCCTCGCTGGACAGGGCGGTCAGCGGTAAGGTGCATATTACCGCTGACTCATGGTCCAGCAGGCATGGACAGGGACGGTACCTTTCTTTCACGGCCCATTGGGTCACTCTATTGGCAGCTGGGAGGGATGCAGGACAAGGTGCAGTAGTGTTGGAGGTTGTTCCGCCACCACGCCTCCAAAACGCGACTACTGCTACTGGTTGTGACACACCTCTCTCCTCCACCCCCTCCTCTTCTTCTTCCTCCAGTGCTCTGTCCTTGGAACCAGCGGTGCTCCGTAGGCGTACAAGGGGCTACGCAAGTACGCAGGCAAAAAGATGCCATGCCGTGCTTGCGCTGGTGTGTTTGGGGGACAGGAGCCACACTGGGCCAGAGGTTCTGGCAGCTCTGCAGGGGCAGGCCGAGAGGTGGTTGACGCCACGTCAGCTTAAGCCAGGAATGGTCGTTTCTGACAATGGCACCAACCTCCTCTCCGCCCTGCGACAGGGGCAGCTCACCCATGTGCCCTGCATGGCTCACGTCCTCAACCTGGTGGTGCAGCGGTTCTTGGGCAGGTTCCCAGGCTTACAGGATGTCCTGAGGCAGGCCAGGAAAGTCTGTGTGCATTTCCGCCGATCTTATAATGCCAGTGCTCGGCTGACTGAGCTGCAAAAGGAGCTGAACCTGCCCAAGAACCGCCTAATATCTGACATGCCCACCAGGTGGAACTCAACGTTGGCCATGCTGCAGCGACTGCACACGCAGCAGAGGGCCATCAATGAGTACCTTTGCGACTACGGCACCAGGACAGGGTCAGGGGAGCTTGGTTTTTTTTCCCCACGTCAGTGGAGCATGATCAGGGATGCATGCACTGTCCTCTCACCATTTGAGGAGGCCACGAGGATGGTGAGCAGTGACAGTGCATGCATCAGTGACACTGTCCCTCTTGTCCACCTGTTGGAGCATACGCTGCGTGGGATAATGGACAGGGCACTTGAGGCAGAACAGAGGCAGGAAGAGGAGGACTTCCTTGCCTCTCAAGGCCCCCTTTATCCGGACAGTGTTCCTTCTGTCCCACCCATCACACAGGAAGAGGATGAGGAGGAGGAGGAGGAGGAGGAGGAGGAGGATTGTGTGAGCATGGAGGTGGAGCCTGGCACTCAGCATCAGCAGCAGCAGTCTTTTAGGGATGATGTACAGTCCCAACAAGCCAGTGGACTTGTACGTGGCTGGGAGGAGGTGGCTGGCGATCATGTCATCCTCAGTGACCCAGAAGACTCCGGACCGAATGCCTCAGCTAACCTACGCTGCATGGCCTCCCTGATCCTGCAAAGCCTGCGGAAGGATCCTCGTGTTCTTCGGATCAAGGAGAGGGACCATTACTGGCTGGCCACTCTCCTTGATCCGCGGTACAAGGGTAAGGTTGCGGACCTTATCTTGCCGTCGCAGAGGGAGCAGAGGATGAGACATCTCAGGGAGGCCTTGCAGAAAGGTCTGTGCAACGCGTTCCCAGAAACTGGGAGGCTACAAACTCCTGGTCCTGGGCGACGAGTTGCTGAGGCTTCGGTCAGTGGCAGAAGGAGCGGTGGGGAAGGTGGACGTCTGACCGATGCGTTCAGACAATTTTTTAGTCCGCAGCCCCAAGGTATGATCGGTTCCAGCAACCATCGCCAGCGTCTGATATACATGGTGCAGGAATACCTTGGGGCAAGGTCAGACTTGGACACCTTTCCCACCGAAAATCCTCTGGCTTACTGGGTCCTGAGGATGGATCACTGGCCAGAGCTTGCACAGTATGCAATTGAGCTACTGGCCTGTCCTGCCTCCAGCGTTCTTTCCGAACGCACATTCAGTGCTGCTGGAGGATTTGTGACTGATCATAGGGTGCGCCTGTCCACCGCCTCGGTTGATCGACTGACATTCATCAAAATGAATCAGTCTTGGATCACCACCAGCTACCAGGCACCTGAGGCGGATATAACCGAATAATTTTTAATGTCACATCCCTTCAAGACTGCCTATGCTGATGCTGAGTGACTGTCCTCTTATGTTCACTGACTATCCTCTTCCTCCTCCTCAATGATCCATGCCACAGCACCAGTGCCTAAGGCACAATTTTTCAGCCCCTGTTTAACAGGGGCGTGTACTTACAATTTTTAAAAAAAATGCTTCGCAACACGTGTGACTGCTGTGCTCCAAGTACAGTCTCTGTGAGGGCCGTGTTGCAGTGTTGTGGCACCAGCACCAGTGCCTAAGGCACAATTTTTCAGCCCCTGTTTAACAGGGGCGTGTACTTACAATTTTTTTAAAAAATGCTTCGCAACACGTGTGACTGCTGTGCTCCAAGTACAGTCTCTGTGAGGGCCGTGTTGCAGTGTTGTGGAACCCGCACCAGTGCCTAAGGCACAATTTTTCAGCCCCTGTTTTAACAGGGGCGTGTACTTACAATTTTTTTAAAAAAAATGCTTCGCAACACGTGTGACTGCTGTGCTCCAAGTACAGTCTCTGTGAGGGCCGTGTTGCAGTGTTGTGGCACCAGCACCAGTGCCTAAGGCACAATTTTTCAGCCCCTGTTTAACAGGGGCGTGTACTTACAATTTTTTAAAAAAATGCTTCGCAACACGTGTGACTGCTGTGCTCCAAGTACAGTCTCTGTGAGGGGTTGCAGTGTTGTGGCACCAGCACCAGTGCCTAAGGCACAATTTTTCAGCCCCTGTTTAACAGGGGCGGGTAATTACAAATCTTGATCTAATAGTTCACAGCAGGGCCCATTCCTGCGCCCACCAAGAGTAACTATGAGGGCCTGCAGTCTTGTGGCAACACCGTCCACCACCACCGCCAAAGGCCCAATTTTTCTGCCCTGTTCATCAGGTGCTTGCAATTACAAATCTTGATCTAATAACTCACAGCAGGGCCCATTCCTGCGCCCACCAAGAGTAACTATGAGGGCCTACAGTCTTGTGGCAACACCGTCCACCACCACCGCCAAAGGCCCAATTTTTCTGCCCTGTTCATCAGGTGCTTGCAATTACAAATCTTGATCTAATAACTCACAGCAGGGCCCATTCCTGCGCCCACCAAGAGTAACTGTGAGAGCTTACAGTCTTGTGGCAAAACCGTCCACCACCACCACCACCACCACCCCCAATTTTTCTGCCCTGTTCAACAGGTGCATGCAATTACAAATCTTGATCTATTAACTCACAGCAGGGCCCATTCCTGTGCCCACCAGTCTTGTGGCTACACCAACATCTAATAGGGCAAATTTCTGCAGAGTATATACGCCAGGCCCCTACTTTCAAACATCCAACTTACAAACGACTCCTACTTGCAAATGGAAAGAGAAAACAGGAAGTGAGAGGAAATCTACCCCTAGGAAGGGAAATTCTATCCTGTTAGATTTAATTTGGGAAAAAGGTATCTCCTCTCTACTGATACTTTATCACCAATCCTTGTTTCAATTAAAACCCCACTTTTCCAAAAACATTTGTCATTGGGACGGAAAGTGAGGTGACATGTTCTGAACAGATGTGCAAAGACAGCAAATGTTACAGGGGTGATAACCCCTCCCTATGTTCTCCAAAAAGCTTAAAAATAGATTTTTTTGGGATGGAGCTACACTTCATAATGTACCTGTTCAGATTCTACTTAAGATCAAACCTAAAGCCGCAAGTGGTTTTTAAATGGCTTCTTTTTTTCCTTTACAAATGTCATTTTGTGCAAGGACAGTTCTAAACACGGGAAACACATGCCACTTCACAGGCATACTTTGGACACCCCCCAGGTACCATATTTAAAGGAAAATGTCACTTTTTTTTTTTCACTTTATGCATCATTAAAATGACTGCTCCCGAAAAAACGTTAGTTTTTAAAAGTTCTTTTTGCATTGATATATGTCCCCTGGGGCAGGACCCGGGTCCCCAAACCTGTTTTATGACATTAACATGCATATTGGCCGTTGTAATTAGCACTTTTGATTTCGAACGTTCGCGTCCATTATAACGTATAGGGTTCGAAAATTCGCGCGAACTTTCGGTCCGTTCGAAGGTTCTGGTTCGAACCGAACCCGGGGGTGTTCGGCTCATCCCTACCTACCACCATATCTTTGGAGTGTGGGAGAAAACTGATAGAAGTGCAAGAGGAAGACGGAAATTCCATGCAGGTAGTCTCCTAACCAAGGACCCTAGTTCTGCAATGCAGAAATGCTCATTACTTAGCCACCTTGCTGCCCATTCTGTGCAGCACAGTAGGACTGGACATTGTACACTTCCAAATGAACGTTTTCTTTTTTATAATGTGTAAAGTTACTATTATTCTTCATTGGAAAAAACAGCTGAGTTCAGTTAATTAGGTGGGTCGCAGACAGAGACTTCCCCTTCTCCTATCTCATAAGCATTTAAGCACTTAGGCTCAGTTCACATCAGTGTGACCATTCAGCAGGTAGGGCAGTCTGTTAATTTCAATGAGCTGCCCTGGCCTCAGACCCTTTTTTAAAATTGGCCTACACCATGTGATTTTGCACACGTAAAAAAGTGTGTGGTGAATCTACTAAAGAGCAGCACGTTTTGCCTGCAGGCTGGGAACATGTGATTTTATGAGCATTCATGACCTGTGAACCTAGACTAAAGAAGCAGCTCTAACATCTGTCATCCTCGTCCTTTGCTCACTACTGAGTTTGAACAAATATGCAACCCGTAAATTTGGAACTCCTGACTTGCATACTTGTTGCAACATTCCTTAGAAGTATTTATTTTTTGTAGTATTTAAAGTCCACCTTTAGGCAGCAGAAAACTTACTCTTGAAGTGGTTCCCCTACCCCATTGCAAGGACTAAATGCTCTATTAGTTTAGGGTGGTAGGAATAAACAGTAATACTTAATTCTTGCACCCATAGGCTTCCTTCCAGTTTCCTCTTTTCCTACATACAAAGGCTTTCCAATGTCATCACTTACAATGCAGGACTGTTAGGAGTGCAAGGCAGTCTCTTGTTCCGGCTCAGTTACCTGACACCCTTCCGCTCTACATACCACCCTCATCTTTGTTGCTGGACAACAGGAGCAGTGCCCACTCTGCGCTAATTGGCAGGTAGCTTTTGATAGGGTCTTCTACCTAGCACCCTACCTGTTATGCCCTGACTGCTGTGCTACCTGTTATTGGATTCCTCAATGCTGACCCTTGTCTTCTTGTACACTGACTACTTTTTCAATTCAGTTTGACTTAACCTTGGAATTGTTTACTGGCTTGCACCTGCTCACACCCTGCCTTGGCCTTGGACTGTCCCTGGATTCTTCTACCAGCTACCGCCTCTCGTCTGAACAGCCTGAAGACCACATGAACCCTTTCTTACTACTTTCGCTCAGTCCTGGTGCTATCTGGCTAGGAACTATAGCATTGTGTTCTAAGACCTGGAGGCAAACAAGTGGTGGAGTCTGCTAAAGATGGGAAAAATACTCTCCAGCTATAGTTTCTGACCTAGGGATTGAGCTGAGCTTCACAAGACCAGCAGTTTTTCATTGTACATGAGGACAGAGAGAGCCTCTCCGTGTCCCAAAACAACAGACAGTAGAGAAGAGCGCTGGCTGCCAGGGTAACAAGGAATAAGGTAAGTATTACAGTTTATTCAATTCACTGTTGAAACACTAATGCCTCGTACACACAATCAGACTTTCCGTCAACAAAACCGTGGATTTTTGTTTTAAGGGTGTTGGCACCAACTTGTCTTGCATACACACGGTCACACAAATGTTGGCCAACAATTACGATCGTAGTGACGTACAAGACGTACGTGATATCTCCATTACGAACGCTAGTTTTACAAGACAGATCGCTTCCGGCTCGTACTTGATTCCAAGCATGCGTGTTTGTACTTTGGACTTTTGTCCGACGGACTTGTGTACACACGATCGGAAAATCCAACAACACACATTTGTTGGCGGAAAATTTGAGAGCATGTTAGCCAACATTTGTTGGCGAAAAGTCCGACAACAAATGTCCGATGAAGCATACACACGGTCGGATTTACCGCCAACAAGCTCACATCCAACATTTCCCGTCGGAAAATCCGATCGTGTGTACACAGCATGATCCTCAATCCAGACAATCAGGAGTGGGTGTGAGACCCGTTTTCCAATAGGCCGAAAAGATAAGACTCCCGATTGGATGCCGAGGAGGAGGGAGGAAATGGAAACCGCCACCAATTTTGCCATGATGACCCGTGGAGAGCAGGAGAACAGGAGGCCACCGCCGCCGAGTAGGGGAAGCCCCCGGTGAAGGGGTAAGTGCTACCAACCGGGGGGAGGTGGCATACTGTTTGCCGCCCCCCACCCCCCCCCCCCAAAGAGTTTTTCCACCAGCCACCACTGATGAGAATTGAATACTTGCAATACAGGGGGATGCCACTGCAAGGGAATTTTTTTTGGCTGACAGGAGTTCACCTTAAGGTTTACAGCACTGGAACTTGCACCCCAACAACTGACAGAAACAACAGTTCCATCATTCACAATCAGTTATCCCCTCATTGGCCCACCCAGAACAATTACTCTTTCCAGTCTGGAAGGACTCTGAATGACACTTGGCCACTGATCAATGGATAGATATGCTTTGCCTCCTCCTTCCATGCATCTCCATGTGGGTGAACAATTATATCTACTGTATTGGTGATAATCTGCCCACTGACACTGGATTTATATGGGGTACAATCAGCCACGGCTGGTCCAGTGGTGCCGCCCCCCTAATCTCCATGAGCCAGCCCCTAATCTCCATGCGGGGCACTCTACGCTTGGATTTCGATGAGGTTTTTTTATTTTATTTTTTAAGCACATGATTAGAGCCTGAGTCTCTAATTGGCTTCAAAATGGTTGGGCTCTCTGAGCCCCGAGCCCACCCACTTGTGACATTAGTGAATGTTGATTCGCTATTGTCTTCCTGCTTTTCCTCCCGGCCAATCAGGACAGGAAGCAGGTCTTAAGACCAGATTGGCCAGGAGGAGTAGCCGGGGAAGTCGGCGGAAGCTGTTGACCTGGATTTGGTAAGTGCTGGGCTGACGGGTGGAGGTGGGGGGTTTGCTTGCACCCTGAATCTCTGGACAACTTTACATTAAATAGTACCCTGCAGCTCTGGCCCCCTTTACATTACACATCACCCTGCATCTCTGGACCCCTTTACATTACACATCACCCTGCATCTCTGGTCCCCTTTACATTACACAGCACCCTACACCTCTGGACCCCTTTACATTACACAGTACCCTGCATCTCTGGACCCCTTTACATTACACAGCCCCCTGCACCCCTTTACATTACACAGTACCCTACACCTTTGGACCCCTTTAAATTATACAGCCCCCCACAGCTCTGGACCCCCTGCATGTTACACAGCCCCCCTTCAGTGCAGACCCCCTCCCTTCAGTGCAGACCCCCTCCCTTCAGTGCAGACCCCCCTCAGTGCAGACCCCCCTTCAGTGCAGACCCCCTCCCTTCAGTGCAGACCCCCCTCAGTGCAGACCCCCCTTCAGTGCAGACTCCCCATTCAGTGCAGACCCCCATTCAGTGCAGACCCCCTCCCTTCAGTGCAGACCCCCCTTCAGTGCAGACCCCCTCCCTTCAGTGCAGACCCCCCTTCAGTGCAGACCCCCTCCCTTCAGTGTAGACCCCCTTCAGTGCAGACCCCCTCTTTATTGCAGACCCCCTTCAGTCTAGACCCCCTCCCTTGAGTGCAGACCCCCCTCCCTTTCAGTACCTTAGATCAGCGCGGCACATGCACAGCAGGTCCCCTCCCCCTGTATACACATAAATAGAGAGGAGGGGTGGCGGCTTCACTCTGCTCAGCTGGGCCAGTGTGACATCCGGTACCACTCAGACAGCCCACAGCCCTGAGGGAAGAGGATGGTTGGTGCAGTGGTGTTACCCTGCACCCCCCTCTCGCCACCCCACTGCAGCTCGCCTCTCCCTGCTCTTACCTGCTTGTCACTGCCTAGCTGCTTAAATCCGCCCTGCTGCTCTGTCACCGCTTCAATCGCAGAGGGGGGGCGCAGGCCTGACACAATTTTCAATTTTCAAGTCTTGCCACAGATTCTCAATTGGATTTAGGTCTGGACTTTGACTGGGCCATTCTAATACATGAATATGCTTTGATCTAAACCATTCCATTGTAGCTCTGACTGTATGTTTAGGGTTGTTGTCCTGCTGAAATGTGAACCTCCACCCCAGTGTCAAATCTTTTGCAGACTCTAACAGATTTTGTTCTAAGAAATGTAAGAGTCCTGTATTTGGCTCCATCCATCTTCCCACCAACTCTGACCAGGTTTTCTTGTCCCTGCTGAAGAGAAGCATCTCCACAACATGATGCTGCCACCACCATGTTTCACGGTGGGGATGGTGTGTTCAGGGTGATGTGCAGTGTTAGTTTTCAGCCACACATAGCATTTTGCTTTTAGGCCAAAAAGTAACATTTTTGGTCTCATCTGACCAGAGCACCTTCTTCAACATGTTTGCTGTGTCCCCCCACATGGCTTCTCACAAACTGCAAACTTCTTATGGCTTTTTTTCAACAATGGCTTTCTTCTTGGCACTCTTCCATAAAGGCCAGATTTATGGAGTGCACGACTAATAGTTGTCCTGTGGACAGATTCTCCCACCTGAGCTGTGGATCTCTGCAGCTCCTCCGGGGTTATCATGGGCCTCTTGGCTGCTTCTCTAAATAATGCTCTCCTTGCCTGGCCTGTCAGTTTAGGTGGACGGCCATGTCTTGGTAGGTCTTCAGTTGTACCATCCTCTTTACATTTTCGGATGATGGATTGAACAATGCTCCATGAGATATTCAAAGCTTGGGATATTTTTTTATAACCTAACCCTGCTTTAATCTTCTCCACAACTGTGTCCCTGACCTGTCTGGTGTGTTCCTTGGCCTTCATAATGCTGTTTGTTCACTAATGCTGTTTGTTCACTAAAGTCCTCTAACAAACCTCTGAGGGCTTCACAGAACAGCTGTATTTATACTGAAATTAAATTACACACAGGTAAACTCTATTTACTAATTAGGTGACTTCTGAAGGCAATTGGTTCCACTAGATTTTAGTTAGGGGTATCATAGTAAAGGGGGCTGAATACAAATGCATGTCACACTTTTCAGATATTTATTTGTAAAATAAATGTGAAAACCATTTATCATTTTCCTTCCACTTCACAATTATGTGCCACTTTGTGTTGGTCTGTCACATGAAATCCCAATAAAATACATTTAAGTTTTTTGTTGTAATATGACTAAATGTGGAAAATTTCAAGGGGTATGAATACTTTTTAAAGGCACTGTATAATCTAAGATTTGACAAAATGTATATCCATGCCACGGACGGTGGAGTATGTGTATGGATGACGTCATGATATTATGGATCTGGTAGAGGAGATGTATCTAATATAGAAACATAAAAAATATTTGAATTCTAATAAATATGATTTCATTTTAAAACAAACTAGAAGGATATTGAATTTACTGGTCTAGTATCTATCTTCAGGTACACCAGAGAATTATACAACTACAAAAACAAATTTTAAAGCAGTTAATATAAATAGTTATGTAAATTTTTCAAGCTCTCACTACAAACCGTATCTTTCAACTAATATAAAAGGATTAGACAGAGCTGTACCAGCAATGGGAAGGAACAAGCTAAAATGTTATGCGAAAGATTTAATGTAAAAAAATATCTAATTTTAATCTGGTTACAGAAGCAACAAAGAAAGCAGGAAAACTGGCACACGAAGATTGCCAAAACAGAAACAAAATGTATCAAATGAAACAGCAAAAACTGAGAGAACTACATTAGATAAGTCATGCATAACATTCACATATTAGACCCATGCCCAACAAGTTTTTATATATTTTAGAACAAGATCAAGAATATCTAGAGCAGCCTTTTTTTTACCCTTCAAAAATATACAGGTAGCAAGGAACCCCTTCTAAAGTAATTATATCTACAGCTTATGGTATATTAGTGAGATCACTTTTTCATTGGTGGTTAGTGGGAGAGAATATCTGTTACACTGGTGCTCAGTAGAGCTTCCCCTTTACAATGATGGTCAGTAGGCAAGGGTTCCCTTTTCATTGGCGGTGAGTAGGAGAGGTTACCCATTATATTGGTTGTCCGTAGAAAAAGTTCCTCCTTATGCCCCGTACACACGGTCAGAAAATCCGATGGGAAAAGTCCGATCGGATTATGTTGTCGGAAAATCCGACCATGTATGGGCTCTATCGGACTCAAATTTTCCAACAACAAAATCCTATCTGACTTTTTCTGATCGTGTGTTGAGAATTCCGACAGACAATGTGCCGCACATGCTCAGATCAAATTACAAGACCAAAGCTATTGGCTACTAACGTGAACATAGTCCCATCGTAACGAACAAACGTCATCACGTTCAGAATGATCGGATTTTCCGATAACTTTGTCCAACCATGTGTATGCAACATGGATTTTGTGGTTGGATTTTCCAACCGTGTGTACGGGGGCTTACAATGGTGGCCAGTAGAAGAGGCTCACCTTTACACTGGTGGTCAGTAGGAGATGTTCTGCTTTACAATTGCGGTCAGTACATAAGGTGCCCCTTTACATATTTACTTTGGTGGACAGTAGGAGAGGTTCTCTTTTACAATGGTGGTCAGTAGAGGAGGTACCCCTTTACATCCTTACTTTGGTGGTCAGTAGGAGAGGTCCCTCTTTATATAGGTGGTTATAAGAAGAGTTTACCAATTACATTGATGGTCAGTAGGGGAGGTTCCCCTTTACATTGATGGTCAGTAGGGGAGGTTACCCATTACAATGGTGGTCAGTAGGAGAGGTTTACCTTTACATTGGGAGTCAGTAAGGGAGGTTACCAATTACATTGGTGGTCAGTGGGAGACATTTACCTTTACATTGGGTGTCAGTAGGAGACAGTTACCTTTACATTCGGGATCAGTAAAGGAGGTTACCCTTAACATTGGTGGTCAGTAGGAGAGGTCACCCTTTACATTGGTGGTCACTAGAAGAGGCAGCCATTTACATTGGTGGTCAGAGTAACTCACCTTGACTTTTCACTTTCCACCACACACCTGGTTGAGAAAAGCTGATCTAGAACAGGAAATTATATTGCACCAAGTAAAATTAGGAATAAAGGTTAAATTCTATAAAAAAAATGGAAAAGTAGGTGCTACATGATGCCTGCTTATAGTTTTCAGCACCCCTGCTCTGCCCAAATCCCAGGCCCTTGATCCAGGTAAAGCGTTATCACTTCCTGATTGTTGAAGATTGCCTGATCCCTCCCACGCGTTTCTACTGGCTGGTAAAGCAGTCCATCACAGTAATAGACCAACAGAAATGCATGAGGCACAGAGCGTTCAAAGCAACTAGGAGATGCCAGAGTTTTGCCCAGTCAGAGTGGCCTGCCCTCTTGGTATATTAATTAAATCTAATCATCTTTATTCAAATAACAATCAATAAATAAATAAATGAATTATATTCAAAATTAAAAACCAAACTCTAAACTCGCTCAGTCATAGGACTCGAGCTATAAATGAATCAATTCATAAAAACCAAAGTCCCCCCTTGATCCAAGGGTGACAAAACCACATAATGGTGCCAGCGACAAGGGTGGGAGGGAAGGGGAACTCAGCCAAGCTGCTTCAGGACAACTGTGAGCGGGACTGTCAGCACAGCGGTTTATATAGACCCCTTGCCTGGGGAAAAATGTGTTTCCCGCCTAGCTGCCTCGTGACAAGCCCGCTCTTTTTTTTTATTATTTAAGTTTAAAACTTTATCGACACAATGCGGCAGCCACAATCCCATGTTGTGAGCTCTTTAACTGAGCCCACTTTCATTCTCAGTGTTCCCATGGGAAAAGAGGCAGGGTCTGCATCCCTTTAGCTGTTGGGGAGTATTTCATCAAAACTGAAATGCCTCTTGCAGGGGAGTCTAAAAGTTGACATTTCTGATAACATTTCTGGAGGCATTATGACAACGCTGCAGGCATTATGACAATGCTGTAACAGAACACATCCAGGTTGTCCTATTGCATTGAATAATTTTACAGTGCTGCAGATTAAAAACAAAGGTACGTTATGATAACATTAAATTACAACATGACTTGTGTAGCAATTGTGTATGCTATATTATTTTTTTTATTTGCTATATTTTTTTTACACGAATGTGGACTTTAAGCAGTCTTTAGCAGTGACGCTATTGTCTAGTAAGTCTTGCTGAAATCTGTTAGGCCTGCTTTAATATTTTGCAAATTGTGTTTATATAAGGCCATATTTTATTCCCTTAGGCATTAAAATAATTTTTATCAATATTACTGACTCTATACTCTAAACTGAACCAGGGGGCCCTCTAGCCTTTGCTTCTTCTGCAGTGTTCAATTAAATTCTGTGTAAACAATGTCAAACATTCAGCCTCATTCGGATCGTTTGTTTGGTTTCTTATTTAATACGATTATAAAATGTCTTTTTAGCGTTCTTTGTTGGTTCCCCCGGCTGCTGTGTTCTTTTTGCAATATTTAAGGTTATGTCATGTTCAGATTAATGCAGCTCTTGAGCATTTTTCCTAATTCTCTCTACTCTCTATCCTATATAATAAAATTATCTCTACACGTTAGGTATTTTTATCAGTTTTACATCCAGCAGTAAATAT
Source organism: Lithobates sylvaticus (assembly GCA_028564925.1). NCBI lineage: Eukaryota > Metazoa > Chordata > Amphibia > Anura > Ranidae > Lithobates > Lithobates sylvaticus. Next base: position 108,198,587 of record CM053029.1, on the reverse strand, counting down.
AATATAATGGGAATGTATTTTGCTGCCACCCAATGGTGTAACTTTAGCCATAGCAGCTCATGAAGCTGCTATGGGGCTAGCAACATGGGGTGCCCGTTCCATTGTTATAAATGAATTACACAAAAAGATTACTCACATTCTAAAATTATTATACTACTACTATAATTACTATTAATACTATAATTGCCTATCTGTTATCTGCAGCTTTGTCAGTCTGCCATTAAAGGTCATTTGGTTGGCCATTTGGCTGCCTATAGTCAGTCCAATAGACAACTGAGGGAGCATTAACAACAGGCTGTGTTGTCAGCCTGCAACAGTAAAGCCTCGTACACACGATCGGATTTTCCACAGACAAAACCTCTGACTTTTGTCCGAAGGCGGTGCCTGGATTTTGTCTTGCATACAAACGGCAAGGAATTGTCGGCCAACAAACATGAACGTAGTGACATGCTACATGTTATTTCAGCTCTTTAGTGACACTCTTTGGGCTCCTTCTGCTAATTTTGTGTTAGTTTGGTGAGTGTTGATTTGTGCTTTTCATTTTGCGCTTTTCATTTAGAGCTTTTCAGTTTGCGCTTTTAATTTCATACTTTTCAGTTCGTTTCTGAACGGCCTTTCGTCAACCAGACATGTTGCGGAATCGGAGGAGATAATGTGTTATTTATTATTGGCCTTGGAGTTATTGCTTTGACCCAAGTCCAGTCCAGGAACAGGAGGAGGAGGAGTTCTTGGACCAAAAATTGGTTGCTTTATTAATCGTGACCAATTATGTCATATGCCTTTGTTGTGGGAGTTCCAGGAGAATAATCCAGATGATTTTCGGAATTATGTCCGGATGATGGACCCCTGCTTTCACCAACTCTTGGCATTGTTGACCCCTATATTAAGAAGCAGGACACATGCATGAGCCTTTTATTTAATTTTTTGGTTGAATAATAATGATTTGATTTGGTATATTTTCTATATTTTTGGATGCATAGAATGCACTTTTTGGTTAAGTTCTATTGGCAGATAGCATGTCTAATTTTATTTGTTTTCTTTTTTTAATGCACAAGAAAAAAATTGTGGAGAATAATACTTGGCTATGTGGTTTACTTCAAATGACAGTTTGGGAGTAAGCAGTTACATTTAAAAAAATACAATGTAAAATTAACAAGGGACACCAACATACCCTGTTTCCCCGAAAATAAGACCTAGCGTGATTGTTGGTGATGGCTGCAATATAAGCCCTACCCCCCAAATAAGCCCTAATTAAAGTCCTTGTAGGTCTTGTTTTCAGGGTAGGGCTTATTTTCGGGGAAACAGGGTAGGGATTATTTGGTGGGTAGGGCTTATATTGCAGCCATCACCGACAATCACGCTAGGTCTTATTTTGGGCGAAACAGGGTAGTTGTATCTTTGATCTTAAAAACTACAGGATAATGGTGTTGAGGTAACTTGCCCAAATAAAAAAAAAAACAAGCATAATAGTATTATTCTTGATATCACTAGAAAAAAAAAGCCTTTTAAAATACGTTTGGCAAAACTCCATCAGTATCACCAGCAAAGCAACTTCATTATTATACCATTAAAGAAGAAGAGAATGTGCGCTGCATTTCGAGATTTCATAATTTGCCACGTCACGAATGTTAATTCTCCATTACGAGCGCTAGTTTACAAGGCCGACCGCTTCTGGCTCGTCCTTGCTCCCGAGCATGCGTGTTTGTACTTTGGACTTTTGTCCGACAGACTTGTGTACACATGCTTGGAAAATCCTACAACAGACATTTGTCCACGGAAAATTTTAAAGCCTGCCCTCTAACATTTGTCCGTGGAAAGTCCAACAACAATTGTCTGATTTTCCTCCAATAGCCTGTCATCGAACATTTCCTGTTGTAAAATCCGATCATACGAGGCTTTAGTCCTGAATAGATCCCTGGGTAATAAACTTTGCACCAGATTCACAAATGATTTGGTTTACAAAACGTATACAGTGAGACATGATGCCAAACCCATCTCTCTGAGATTTTTCCGCGATTTTACCGCGATTTCAAGGAATGCCTGTGTAAGTGGCATCAAAATCGGACCAAAGTAGTGCAGGGACTACTTTGAAGTCGGAACGACTTGAAGTCGTACTAAAATGAATGGCTGTCATTGGAAATCATGGGGAACGACTTGTCATGCTACTTTGCAGTACCAAATCGTGGGACAAGTCGTATAAGTGTGAAAGGGGGCTTAGGGTTTACATATATTTTTAAGTGGTATCACTGGGTTCTCTTCAGGGGTGCACTATAGGCTGCCCACCTATTATACCAGATCCCCAGTAGTTGTAAAGAGAGGTATATTATGTGCTACCCAATTCTGAACTGAAGTAGGGGTGCATTATTGATCAGCTACTTTAGACCAATAATAATTGGTGTATAAATATTGTTGGTTCCTGACTGGTATTTACCAGCCTTACTGGTGAAAATAGGATTGGTGTGAATGTTATTTACAGAAAAGGAATAAGCATGAAGTATAAATAAGGGTGCTTTCTTGATAAATAAGGGTGCATTATATCTTCTGAAACGAATAAGGGTCCCATCAAAATTATTCTGTGGGGTCCTGTGGATTCCACATACTGCCCTACCATCATCCTACAAGACAAAGGATTGAGCTATAAGCCCATGACAAAATGTCTATGCAGAAAGAATTATCATGTTAGGTTTTCTAACCATATTTGTAATACATCCAACCACACTGCACAAACCTTGTATAACCGGTCTATAGGGTTGGGTGCTTGGCTAAACAGTGATGCCATTCAGATCCAAACATAGTGAAAACCCAGCACTCCAATGGAACTTCCAAGATAGCTGTTTACTGAAGTCCCATATCAGTAGATACAGCAATATTTCAAGGGGACGCAGACCCTTTTTGAAAATTGTTTTATATATATTTCAAGGGGATGCAGACCCTTTTTGAAAAATACCAACCATTGCCACAGAAGACCTGAAGAGGACCCTATGTGCCACATGACTGGCCTGAAGACATTTAGATAAGGAAAGTATAAAAAAATTTCAACCGGGGGCTGCTGGATGTATTGGTTCAGTAATACCATTCTAATTATTTATGGAGCTGAAGACATTCTTAACCTTTCCTTTTGGCAGTGCTGTCTTCTAAATATTATTTAATTTTATATAACATTCAAAAGGTATAATGAAGTGAAAAAACGACCCTCCTTTAGTTTGATCCTTAGTATTAAAGCAGCTAATTTTATAGCAGATAGAAATTGTACAAATTGCAAAATGAAATGTGTAGCTGAAAAAAATAACCCAGAGCGCACTGGTATCCTGAAACTTGTAGAACATTTAATATAAAAAAACATTAAAAATAAACAAGTATTGTAAGTAATGTGCATGCAAATGATTCTAATCATGAACTCTGCATTCAGCGTTTATATCTATATATAGATATATAAATATATACACACACACTTGGGAGTATTTTTTCAATAATATTTTTTGGAGTATGCTTTTAATGTATTTATATTATTATATATCAAAAGATGCTAATCTCATGTGTGGTTGTTTTTTTTATGTATTTACATTTATGAGTAGGGTTGCACAGATACCTATATCAGTATCGGTGCTGCTACTGGGTATTTGCACGAGTACTCGTATTTGAGCCCATACAAAATAAATTAAAATCGCACTGCAAAGAATCGCATGCAATTTGAACAGGAATGCGGTGCAATTACTGTCTGAATCACAGGAGGTTTCCGGCACCGCTCCTGTGTGAACCCAGGCTTGTCATAGTGACTTCAGCCTGGGTTCACACAAGAGCAGTACAGGAAACTGCATGTGATTCAGACAGGAATCGCACTGCATTCCAGTTCAAAATCGCATGCGATTCTTTGCAGTGTGGTTTGAGCCCATTCATTTTGTATGGGCTCAAATTGCACAACAGAGGTATCAGTACTCAGTATCAGTGAGTACTTGACCAAAAGTATCGGTACTTGTACTCGCCAGTAAAAAAAATGGTATCTTGCAACCCTATTTTTGAGTATACAGAAAGAATATATACCTACATGAATTTTTTGTGTTTGATATTCAATAATTATTTTTATTTTTTATTGTAATTTTCTATGAATTTTGAATATCATGATTACAGCCTGTTGTGTGGTTATGAGTTATAAGCCTTTTTACTTACTGTCCCATAGTTATCGTAAATTGTCTTTTGAAATTTGCTGCCATCTAGTGGTTATATTTGTTTTAGCATTTCTTATCATAGATCTTATGAACACCCTACAGTATTTTGATAATACATTAAGAAAAATTAGGTCATAGCTGTGAATGGAACCTGTCACAAAGCAAAATACATGCATGAGTAGCCTCCAAATGTACTAATTCTAGAGATATTAAAATAGAAGTTTGTGTTTTCTATTACACATCAGTGCCAAAGAGCTATTAAGTAGTTCTGTATTGAGGTCATGGTAGCTTATCTTGTTTAATTGGTATAGGTTCCCTATAACTAGTTTCAAAAGTGGAAGTTCCGCTTTAAGCACTTCTTACCCCCTTACATGCCACATGGCATGTCATTTTTTTTGGGGAGGGGGCAGGTACCTAGTTTTGACAGGTACCTGCTCCCCCTTCCGCTCGGGCCGCCTAGGAGGCTCAAGCGGAAGGTCTCCTCTCCCACTCCCTCCCTGCAATCTTATGGGATACGTCACAGGTCCCAGAAGATTGCCCGACCAATAGGGAGGCATTGCGCGACTCGCGCATGCACAGTGCACACCCGGCTTTGAAGCCACATGCTGTCACAGCCAGGTGCCCACACTTGCAATGCCAGCATCAGGGAGAGATGAAGGAGAGAGCCGAGGGCTTGGGCCGCTGCATCGCTGGATCATGGAACAGGTGAGTGTCTGTTTATTAAAAGTCAACAGCTACACTTTTTGTAGCTGATAACTTTTAATAAACACAAAAATGTCTGAAACTCCGCTTTAACTGCAAAAAAGCAAAGGTGAATATATGAGACTCCATTCTCACTTGTGATTAGGGTGGCCAGTAGATTCTTGCAGCTGGAATCACATGCGTGTGCAAACATCTGTGGCCGCTCAGCCTGTACAAAGCAATCATAGGCTGACAGGTGCAGCGGCTGTTCGCTCCTGTTGGCATGTACCGTATATACTCGAGTATAAGCCGAGATTTTCAGCCCTTTTTTTAGGGCTGAAAGTCCCCTTCTCGGCTCATACTCGAGTCAGTGCGGTCTGCCTACATGAACAGCTTGTCATGTAGACAGACGGCACTGTTCAAAAGCCGCGCCGCCTCCTCCCGCCCGTCCGTGATAGGCGGACACTAATTTTCCCAGCAGTACAGTGTTCCGCCTATCACGGATGTTTTGTCATTCTCATCTCATGGACGAGGATGAGAGAATATCCGTGATAGGCGGAACACTGCACATGACTGCTGGGAAAACCGAGTGTTCCTCCTATCACAGACGAGGAGGAGGCGGAGGCGCGGATTTCAAACCTGCAATGGCGCCTGGCGCCTCAGCGTGTGCGCTGATCGGCAGGACAACCGGACAGCGGCCCCCGAGGGACACCGCACACCGGCCCCCGAGGGACACCGCACACCGGACAGCGGCCCCCGAGGGACACGGTACAGCGGGACACCGGATCGATCGGCACAGGTAGGCTGCACTGGGGACACGGGGGGTTGTATAGGACACAGGGGACATGTAGATGGGCATTTGCTGACACTCTTTTCCACTTACAGTAGCTGCTCCATTTCCCCCCTCGGCTAATACACGGGTCATTAACTTTTCCCAGTTTTTTTGTGGTAAATCAGGGGCCTCGGCTTATATTCGGGACGGCCTATACTCAAGTATATACGGTATGTATCCACACATCCAGTATTTACCTGTGATTAGAAACAGATGAATCTGCCAAAACGTGGGACAACCCAACAACAGTAAAACAACTGATACATCCAACTACTTCATAAAAATTGTAGTATTACGCCAAGTTAATAGATATCTATGGTCAAAATGTAAAATCATATATTCCTTATATTCATATATTTCCACATTGTATTACAATTATTTCTAGCCTACTCCTATTAATCAGAATGAAATGGTATTATTATATTATTTTATTATATTGTATTATTTATTTAATAAAATAATATTATTTATTATTATATTATATGTATTGCTATTACAATGCTGTTGTTATATTATGAAAGTTCACGCTATGACCATAGATCTCCTCTAAATTCACACATGAATTAATAGGGCACATGTTAACAACATGTAAAACCCTTGCTATGATTTTTTTTGATTGAAAATGTATACTTTTTATTTTTCAAGAAAATATACAAAAAACAAATACTTTGAACAGGGTACATTCATCATCAAGCATACATTAAATTACATTCATTCTGCGGTATGATGCCTGATGTGTTGTGCAGAGTACTAGTACCCTGGACCGTCACATCATGCATGACGCCGCATTACCCTGTAAGCATTATATCAATAGCATTTAACGGTTTTCTTCATCTGTCATCTTCAGTCAGTGGCAATTCAATAGGCAATGGGTGTGATGTGAGGGGGGGGGGTAGGGGTGGGGTGGTGGGGGGAAAGAGTTCACAGGCCCGAAGCTTTATTGAACTGCCCATGGATACATAGAGTGGGAGAGGGTGGGGGGGAAGGGGGGGAACAGAAAATTCAGTCCTCCTCTTCCTCCTTGAAGTCCATCAGGTAATAGTCTCTGAGCAGGCTGTGAACCAGTCTGCGACAGTCCTCGATGGACATCCTCTCCCGCTGGTGGATGAGACGCTTTCTGGCGCACCAAACAGCGTCCTTAAAGCAGCACAGCACCCGCCAGGCACTGTCGATGTCTTCCTGTGAGTGTGTCCCACAGAATAGTCCGTTCAACACACCGAAGTGTGTGATTGCAGTCTGTGGTACAAAGTCTTTGAGATCAGGTTCCAGGACCCTCAACAGGCCCTGTGCAAAGGGACACTCCCAGAAAACATGCAAAGCAGTTTCCTCCTGGATGATGCAAAAGGGGCAGTGTCTGTATCTGCACAGGTTTCTGGCATGCATAAATGTCCTGAGTGGCAACCCCCCTTGGATTGCCATCCATGCCAGATCTTTGTGCCTGTTGGTGAGTCTCTTTGAAGAAACGTTCCTCCAGACCACTTTACAAGTGGCTGAAGGGAGGCCTGGAATGGTCTCGACGATGTCCGATGCTCTGATCAACTTGTGGATAGTTTTTGGCTTCCACAAGTCGGGCTTCACTCCATGTAGCCCCAGCTCCTTAATGAACTTGAACGTGTCCAAGTAGTACCAAGGAGTGTCCCAGTTGTAGGGGACGGAGCTGTCCCATTTGTCCCATCCAAGGGTCCTCCAGAGAGGCAGGAGGAAAAAACGGGACATGGAGTTACCGCCAGAGTCTACAGTTCTGTCAATCAATGTTCTGCGGATGCAGTTACATGCAAAGAAAACCCTCAGTAAAGTGGCGATGTCAGGCACGCCTTTACCGCCCTTGAGAGGCTCCTTGAACATAACCACACGCTTCACTCTGTCCATTTTGGAGCTCCAGATGAAGTGAAACACCGCCCTGGTGATGGCCTTGCAGGTGTTAACCCGGGGGGGCCAGGCCTGGGCGAGGTACTGCAACACAGGGAGAATCTCGCTGCGGAGTACCAGTGTTTTCCCTTCGATGGAGAGTTCTCTGAGGCTCCAAAGTCCAATCTTTTGTCGCATCTTAGCCAGTCTTTCTTCCCAGGACTTCAGGGCTGCGCCCTCAGCTCCAAACCAGACTCCAAGAATTTTGATGAAGTCCGCCTTGATGCTGAAAGGCATTGGCGCAGAGGAAGGCAGGAACCACTTTCCGAAGAGCATGACTTCCGACTTCCCGCAGTTGACCTTTGCCCCTGAAGCTTGGCCGAAGTCCTCACAGGTCTGGGCGAGTGCGTCGATGGAGCGCCGATCGGCACAGAACACCGTCACATCATCCATGTAGAGTGAGCACTTGACCTCCCGTCTGTCTGGTCCTGGTGCGGTGATCCCTCTGATCTCTGGGTTCCGTCTGATGCTTTGGGCGAATAGCTCTATACAACAGACAAAAAGAAGAGGTGAGAGAGGGCAGCCTTGTCTGACCCCAGACCGAACTGGAAAGGGGTCAGTTTTCCAACCATTCACCAACACCAAGCTACAAATGTCACTGTACATCACATTCACATACGAACAAAACATCTCCCCGAGACCCAACCTGCGCAGAGTTCTGCACATGAACTCGTGGGAGACACGGTCAAAGGCCTTCTCCTGGTCAAGACTGACCAGGGCCGCGTGCACACGGCGGCCATGAATGTACTGGACCGTGTCCCGGACAAGCGCAAGGCTGTCCGCAATCCTTCTGCCAGGAATGCCACAAGTTTGATCCGGATGGATGATCTGTCCGATGACAGATTTCAGCCTGTTGGCTAGAACCTTGGCGAGGATCTTGTAGTCCACGTTCAAAAGAGAGATCGGACGCCAATTTTTCAGATCCGATCTCTCCCCTTTGCGCTTATACAAGATCGTAATCATCCCCTCCCTCAGTGACGGGGGCATTCTGCCCTCCACCTCCATCTCCTCGTACAGCTCGAGCAAGTCCGGACCGACGAGGTCCCACAGCTTAACGTAAAGCTCAACTGGGAGACCATCGCAGCCCGGGGTCTTGCCCTGCCTAAAGGATTTGGCGGCAGAGTGCAGCTCCTCCAGCACCAAGGGGGCGTTCACGGCCGATGAACCTGCAGGATCAATAGAGTTAGTGATACCTGACAGGAACCTGTCGGCTGCCTGTGTGTCTGTTGTTTTCGGGGAGTAGAGGTTGGTGTAGTAGTCGCTGACCACTTGCATCACAGCCTCCTTTCCCTTCTGGAGCGTTCCGGTCTCGTCACGCAGTTCAGACAAGGGAGTGTGTCCTGAGTGGAGTTTCCTGAAAAAGAAAGAGTTACACTTCTCACCTTTCTCAAGGTTCTCCACCTTGGCACGGAAGACAATGTGCCTGGATTCTTCCTCAAAGTGCCCTTTCAGGCTCTTCTTGGTGTCCTCCAGGTCCTGCCTAACGTCCCAGCCGCAGTGATGAAGGTCCTGCAGGGACTGCAACTCACGTTGCAATCTCCTGAGTTCCTTCTTCCTGGCACACACTTGCTGGCGTCCCCTTGCCTGAAAGAAGCTGCGTAGCTTGACTTTCACAAACTCCCACCAGTCACTTGCCTTACCAAAGAATCGCTTGTCCTCCGTCCAGGTGGCATAAGCCTCCCGGAGTTCCCCCATCAATTCCTCATTTTCCAGCAGGGTGCTATTCAGCTTCCAGGAGCCTGGTCCGCGGGCAAAGCCCTCGCCCAGGTCACCCCGAAAGTGAATAGCCCTGTGGTCAGAGAAAAAGCAGGGGATCATGGAGAACTCGCGATGCTTGACTGCTCTTGAAGTGAGCACGAAGTCAATCCTTGAACGCACTGATCCATCGGGTCGGCACCATGAATAATTCACGGTACCTTGCCCTATGGATCCTACGGCGTCCTGTAAGGATGCCTCCGAGATCATCTCCTTGAGCAGTCTAGAGGTAACATCCAGTTTTGCGTACATGCTGGAGCTGCGCCCATCCTCCTCGATCGGACAGTTGAAATCACCGCCGATCACTACTGCTCTGGTGGTGACGAGCTGGGTCCGCAGGGTCTGGAAAAGTTCCAGTCGCTCATTCTTATCTGGGGGGGGCGTACACGTTGATGAGCCTAATTGGCTCTTCCATCCACGAACCGTCTACGACCAGTAAACGGCCGCAGACTAGCTCATGGATAGAGTCAACCGTGAAGCGCCCACCCCTGACAAGGATGGCTACCCCTGCAGACTTACAATCGCCACCCCCGGACCAGTAGGAGGGACCAAGGGTCCACTGGGAGGTCAGATGGGTGTACCTCCTCAGTGGAGGAAGAGCGCACTCCTGGAGCATGTAGACATCGCTCTGTTGTGTGGAAAGAAAAGCCAGCGCTGCTTGCCTTCTGGAAGTATCCCTGATACTCCTCACATTAATGGAAAAGATTGAGATCTCAGCCATAATGAAAGGTGCCCTTGCTATGATTTAGCACAGATGCAGGAGTCCTCAACATTTTCTAAAGAAAATTTAAACTTTCTAGCAAAGCTGGTTCCATGTCTGTATCTACCTTCCTCCCTCAGTTTATTGAGACTGCCTTTGCAACTAGAAAGGAATAGAAAGTGGAATGGTGACCTATATAGCAGCTTTTAGTAGAGCTACCATTTGGTTATTGAGACTCCCCATCACATTGCTGGACCAAGTGGGAGAAACCTAAAATGGGATGGTTGAGAATCAAATTCCTAAATTTGGTTAACATTTGCATAAGGCTTCTTGTGCACTAGCAGCTCCTAAAGTTGAGTTTAGGAACTTTTGGCATTTTTTTTGCCAGAGCTCCTAAACTCAACTTTATAAAAGCCTATGTGTCAATATACACATAGGATTTTAGCAGAGTTTAGGAGCTGCTGTGGTTAGGTGAGGTTCAGCCTCCCTCTCCTGAACGCAGAAGAGTCACGTTCAGTGCCGGACACGGGAAAATGCCAAACGGCGCTGCGTTTTCCCACGGTAACTGATGGTCAAGTGTACATGAAGCCCAAGAGTGCCTGGATTTGTGGATTTCTGGGACACTTTAGAGGACTACTGATGCTATTAGAAATTTAAAGCTTTACAATTGTGTTGTTAAATGTGCATTTGTTTTATTAGTTGAAAGTTGGTGGGTTTTGTATATATGTATATTTCTTCTAGATCTGTACAGTAATCCAGTGTGAAACTTTGCCCCTGTGCAGGAGATTCCTGGAATAAAGACCGGTCACTGCTACTCTCTCTACTTGTCTTATCTCCACCCACTCCTGTACTTTTCTACAGAGAGCCTGTAGTGGGTGGAGCCTACTGAATCCCTCCCACACAACCTACATGTCATCATTACTTTACAAACTACTTGATGAAACAGTGGAATTACAATCATCAAAAGTTAAATGAAAGCTTTTACACCACAGCCTAGCATATAAATCAAATAATCAATCATATCCAAAATGCTTTTAACCACAGCATTTAGCCAGGGAAGTCTTCTCTAGGTCAGAAGGGTGATGTGCTCAGTCGTAACAATTAGAGCTGCACATTTCACATAGCCATGTGACCACCCACTCATCATTCCCTAGAACCAGAAGGATCACAGACAGAAATCCGCATCCACAACCAACTTCCAAGGACTCCTGAATCAGAATAGGGAGACACAAAATCATATTCCCATATTGCATTGTGCTATTCTAACCCCTTAAGGACCAAGCCTATTTCTGATACTTGTTGCTTACAAGTTAAAATCTGTGTTTTTTTGCTAGAAAATTACTTGGAACCACCAAACATTATATATATATATATATATATATGTATATATATATATATATATATATATATATATATATATATATATTTTTTTTTTTTTTAGCAAAGACTCTGGAGAATAAAATGGCAGTCTTTGTAATATGTCACACAGTATTTGCGCAGCGGTTTTTCAAGTGCAAATTTTAGGGGAAAAAATACACTTCACTGATATCTAAAAAAAATAAACAGTAAAGTTAACCCAATTTGTTTGTATATTGTGAAAGATGATGTTTAAAATTGCGAGCACTCGTGGAATGGCGACAAACTATGATACTTAAAAATCTATATCTGCGGCGTTTTAAAAAAATGTTAACGGTTACAAGTTTAAAATTACAGAGGAAGTCTTTTGCTAGAATTATCGCTCTTGCTCTGACGATCGCCGCAACACCTCACATGTGTGATCTGAACACTGTTTACATTTGCGGACGTGACCTAGGTATGCGTTTTCTTTGGTGTGCGGGGACAGGGATGCTTACAAAAAAAAAATCAGATCACTTTTATTGCTGTCACAATGAATGTAAACATCCCTTGTGATAGTAATAAGCAGTGACAGGTACTCTTTATGGAGGGATCGGGGGTTGAGAAGGTCCCCGATCCCTCCTTTGCACTTACATAGTAGGTGAGGTTGAAAAAAGTCTATCAAGGCCAACCTATGTGTGTGATTATATGTCAGTACTTAAAAGTATTCAAAACGCCCAAATCTGCATTTTGGAATACTGACGTGATGTCGCTTTTGGGTTTTTACATCAGAGACCCAATCAAAGCCAATTACGGTTTTGTTCGGGTTTCCAGCCATCCGGCGGAGCAGCGGAAGGGAGGGACGTTCCCTCCTGCTACTGGTGATAATGGCTGAGCGGCTGCTGAGCCACATCAGTTGTTATCACTAGAAAGCCGACCACCAGCTCTTAAAAACAGTACCAGGGTGAAGTCTGCAGCTGCAGGCATCACCCCGGTACTACCACTTCCTCAAAGCAATGTACAGGTATGTCGTTTCACGGAAAGTGGTTAAAGAATAGGCACAATCTAAAATGTGAGGCTATTAGGGACCTTGTTGTGCCACATTGAAGCCCAGGAGCTGTGCTGCAAATAGAGATGTGCAGATGGAAAATTTTGTTTTTTTGTTTTGGATTCATTTGTTAAGTTAATCATTTTGTTTTGTCATATTCATTATGTTAGAATCATTTGTTTCTGGCATTTATCTCATATATTGATTGTTTCGATTTGATTCGTATTTTCAGAAGTTATTTTGGAAGATTCGTATGTCGAGTCAGAGTTTCTGATGGACTTACCTCCATCCAACGCAAACACAATAAGTAGGAATCGTCTTTCCAATTAATTTGTTAATTTTGTTATAATTTATTTCTGATTTGTTTAAATTAGTTGCTATTTAAATTCGGAGATTTGGATACATCCGAATCTTCAAAAAATTTAAATATTGTCTAAATTTCGATTCATAACAAAACAGATCATACATGTCTAGCTGCAACCCTCCTATCTTGTGTGTGGGAATGGGGAGAACTAAAATATTGCTTGTTATGGGCCAAAACTTTACTTTTGTTCCAGTTTTGGTCACTTAGAGACAGGCAACCTCTCTGCTTTCTCTTAGACTTTTTTTTTTGCTATCAAACTTTTTTCTTAAGTCAAGATGAAGAGAAAGCAGAGAGGTTGCCTGTGTTGAGGCCCATATCAAAGCAAATAGGTTTCTGTCTACTCTGTTTACTCCAGAATTGTTAGTGCCAATAATATAACACGGTATGATATGGGCATATGAATTTTGTGTCTCCCTATTCTATTTCAGTGGTCATTGAAACGTGGTTTTAGCTGAGGGATTCTTTCTATGATCCTTCTGGTTCTAGGAAATGATGAGTGGGTTGGCACATGTCTATGTGAGATGTGCATCCCCAGTTGTTACGACTGAGCACATCACCCTTCTGACCTAGAAATACAAAGACTTTATTTATTAAATGTAGTTATCTAATAGAAGATAAGTGTGGCAATTCTATGATGGTTAAAATGCATTTCTGTTAATATTAGACATGTGTGCTGTCAATAAATGTGGTCTATTTTGTATTAAAATTAATTCCTAATTAATACTAGATTCGTCCAAAATATGAATTTTTGTTAGGTTTGTTAACTTTTCGTAACAATTACGAATGTTCGTTATGATGAATTTATCATTATGAGGGGCTCCCACCATCTCTGTGCTGTGCTGACTTCCTGAGTTTTTAACTTTTAAGTTCGTTAACTTTTCGTAACAATTACAAATGTTCGTTATGCTGAATTTTAAATTTATCACCAGTCACGTTTCTGTTGTAATGGAATTTGGATCCAAAATTCATGAACTAAATTTCGTATTTCGTACAGAATTCGGAAGCATAGCAATTCGTATTTTAGATCCTCCCAAATGTACGAATTTAAATGTCTAGTTAATATGAAAGCTTTTTTTTCTTTTGATATCTGTAGATCTCTAATATATCCTAGCAATCAGTCCGGTTCTGTTATTCAGATTTTGACTTCATTACAAAAGTTTGTGTTTGTCCGTCCCAGGTTCTGTTTCTCTCTATTGGTCCAGCCATGTGATGGATTGTCTCAACAACTAATTGGGACCCACTGTGGATTGGATCGGGTTGGATTGTTTGGGTGGGCAATCCAGGCACCAACTTCATTAGGAAGTTCAAATTTGTATTGCAAAATATAGAGGACTGCTGAAACTGTTGGTTAATAGCAGGCACCTTGGAGTGCCTGTTATTATGTGTGAGTAACATTCCTGCCCTATTTACTTACTGTCTTCACTAGACAGGAAGACAGGAAAAATCCCCAACAACAACAGACGGAAAAGGGGAGGGGCAGGCTAGAACCCCTGTTAACTTGCTTTTGTTGTCTGTGACCCATTGTAGATTTTTCCTGCTTTCTGGTGAAGCCATCATCACTGTGACTGCCGACAACGACAAGGCCTTGTCACGTGGTCCTCACACCCAGTTTTGCAGCTGGAACGTGGCGGAACTGCATTGGGGTTGCATACTGTGCATAGTGCATCCCTAAACCCTGCACTCTGTATGTAACACACCCCTAAACACTGCACTCTGTACAAAACACACCCCTAAACCCTGCACTCTGTACACAATACACCCCTGAACTCTGTACACAGCACACTCCTAAACCCTGCACTCTGTACACAGCACACTCCTGAACCCTGCACTCTGTACGCAATACACCCCTAAACTCTGTACACAGCACACCCCTGAAATCTGATCACTTTTATTGCTGTTACAAGGAATGTAAACATCCCTTGTGACAGTAATAAGCAGTGACATATGCTCTTTATGGAGGGATTGGGGGTCGAGAAGGCCCCAGCTCCCTCCTTTGCACTTACATAGTAAGTGAGGTTGAAATAAGACACAAGTCCATCAAGTCCAACTTATGTGTGTGATTATATGTCAGTACTTAAAAGTATTCAAGGGGGCGTGACCGGAAGCCGACCCTGATGGCAGCTTAGCTCTCTAGCTCTCCACCAGCCCACTCGATAAAGCACCCCGGGGGACAATCCACAGCCATCCTATGGGCAGATCACAGACCACAAGTTTGTCCGCAGCCAGGGGAACATCCTTACCCCCTCCAGGATCAGCCGCCGACCTGAGATCCTTCTTCCCGCCAACGGATCAGCCGCCCGGTGGGACATCCAAGATGGCGCTGGACGCTACCGCTCCTCCACCACGAGCGCCACCCAATATCCCCACACCGCTGGACACCCAGCAATGGCCATACGAGGACCAACAGGACATCCGATGGTCCTCTCCAGACCCCTCGGAACCCGGTGCGGTGAGTCAAACAGCTGCCCCGAACCCCCGGGAGGCCCCACAGTTAGGCCCAAAGCAGACCGGTCCGGCCTACTCGCCCATGCAGCCGGGAGCTGTATCACCTGAAGGGGTATATATCCCCCACCGCTCACCACATCAAGAACCCCTACAGCCCTCTGTGCCCCCATCCATGACGGGACCACCACCCTTGCAACACGGGGGCATACCAGCGGGAGGCTTGGGCCTTCCACCAGACCCCACGCTCCAAGAGGCCTTGCAACTAGGCCCAAGCCGGACCATGCAGGACACGCAATACACGGGGGCATTCCCCTGCTTGCTCAGAACAGCCTCAGATCCATGCACCCTAGCAAATGTACCTGCAAGCAATCCCCACCAAAGAGGATTTCAAGCAACTAGTTGAAGATGTGAAGTCCACATACCGTTTGGAAATACAAACCCTTCAGTCAGGCCTTAAACACCTAGCAGACAGGGTGGAAATGGCCGAAGAAGACATTCAGGAAACTAAAATAGCAGTTCACAGAGCCCAATTACAAGGAGCAGACCCTCGCACCCTCCTGAGGGACATGCAACGACACTTAGAAGATCTGGACAATAGGGGGCGCAGGAACAACATTAGAGTGAGAGGTATACCTGAAGCTGAAGGCCCAGAGGATGTACAAATCATCCTGCAACAATCAACAATCAACAATCTTCTAGGGGAACCCCCCACCAAATACATTGAAATGGATAGGGCTCACCGAGCCCTCCGCCCCAAAAATACATCCTCCAAACCCAGAGACATAATCTGCAAGATAAACTCATTCCCCCTGAAGGAGGACATTATGCGACAAGCTCGACTGGCCCGCAAAGTGACCTTTAAGGACTCTCAAGTACACCTATTTCCTGATCTATCGTGGATCACCTTGCAAAAGCGCAGATTGCTCCAACCCCTTCTGCACAGCCTACAAGATGAGAACATTCCCTATTGCTTGGGATTCCCTTTTAGCCTCACAGCTAAACATCAGGGTAAATCAGCTATCCTAAGGTACACTGAAGACCTACAGGACTTCTGTGCAGAACTTGGAATTCAACCCCCACAACTACCGGACTGGGATCTGGTGGCTACGCTACCCCCCCCCCCCACCTACGCTGTGGCAGAAAGTTCCTCCACATCAGTGCCCACGGAACAAAGAGGCATCCCAGAAGAGCGCCAAACACAGAAATGGCTGAACCAACCTAGCACGTTTTCTCTACTACCCCCAAGAGAAACCCCACTGGCAGCTTGAAGAATTTATGGACTAGACCCTGGACACTTCCTTACTACCAGTCCCCCCCCCCCCCCGGTGCTTTCGCTTTTTCCCGTTTACCCCCCAGTTTTACAGTTTTTGTAGGAGATCCAAGGGAGCGGTGGTTTTTTCTGCGCGTCCCCCCTGGTTATATTACTGCAATTCGCAGAGCTTTGTACTCACAGTCTCATATGACTGGAACTGGACTCCACTGCAGCCGCCCAGCCAGGTCCTCGGACCTTGGGTTGGGTGGCTCCCGGGGAATCCGTCTAGACCTGGGTATTATACCCCTACAAGGTCGTTTAATGATAAGTAAACTGATGTTTTACTGTACCTCGAGCATTAACAGTTGTTTTCTCTCCCATTTCCTTCCTCTCTCTCTTCTCCCTTCCTGGTCACCGTGGTGGAACACTCAGCAGAACTGGAAAACCTCACTGTTTCTTCTCTCCGAGAATTTCCTGCACCTGGCTCCTGGTGGTCATCACCGGCTCGCGACAACTGGTGAGTCCCTCTCCCCCTGACACAAAACCATGGCTAAGATACTATCTATGAACGTCCATGGTTTAAACTCCAACAAAAAGAGACATCTAGCGCTGAGGGAATTTAGGCAATCAGGTGCAGACATCATACTCACCCAAGAAACACACTTTGATAAAGAGGGGTCCTTTGCGTTCGCCTCCAGATACTATCCCCAAACTTATCTCTCCTCGGGCCCACATAAACAAGCAGGAGTAGCCATCCTTATTAAACAAGGCACCCCCTTTACCTACCTGGATCATTATAGTGATCCCCAAGGCAGCTTCCTCATTCTAACGGGAACCTGGCATACCCAAAAAATCACCCTCTGCACCCTATACGCCCCAAACACCAAACAACTTACATTTCTCACTAAAGTGATGACCCGCCTCTTCAAAACAGAACACAACTATCTGGTGGTGGGTGGGGACTTTCACTTAGCCCACTCGGCAACTGCAGACCGGCTGGTAGTGACCCCCCCGGGCATCACCGGCTAGAGCCCTCAGAGACTCTAAGCTCTTCCGCCAAATTACCAGACGATATGCACTTTTTGATGCCTGGCGGGCCCTTCACCCGAAGGATCGACGGTACACATTCTATTCCTCCCCCCACCAGATGCACTCCCGCATTGACTACCTTTTCGTTAACAATCCTACTCTTAGAATAACACATAAAGCACAGATTCTCCCAATCTCCTGGTCAGATCACGCCCCAATTTCCATTACCCTAGACCTAGGCTCCCCTAACATCAGACCCTGTAACTGGAAACTGAACAATTTTCTGCTACAACACCTCCCCTCGAGCACAGAACTCAGCTCTACCCTAAAACACTACTTCGCAGAGAACAACACTCCCGACATCTCCCTCTCCACACTGTGGGAAGCCCACAAGGCGGTGATCCGGGGTAGATGTATGGTTCTATCTTCCGCTATGAAGAAGAATGCCGCCTCCACAAAGCTTAGTACCGAAAAGGAGCTCAGATTGCTGGAGCGTCAACTACAAGCCGCTCCAACCCTGAAGCTTCTAAAAAAAATTACAAACCTGCAGATGATACTAAGTGACCTGGCAATCGGTAAAGTAGAAAAGGCCCTCCTCAGGATAAAACAAACTTACTACAACAAAGGCAACAAGGCCCACTCCCTTCTGGCAAGAAAATTACGAGACAACACACACCTATCCACCCCCCACCAGATTAAAGACAAATACAACACTGTCCTATCCCACCCGAAAGACATTGCCAATGTATTCGCAGAGTTCTACACAAAACTCTATAATAACCCAGATATCCTGGGGAATCCCCTTCCCCGGGACATCTCCCAACGCATGCAGCAATACCTCATGGAGAGCGGTGTCTCTCAAATCCAGAAATCAGATCTGTTAATCCTAAACGGGCCAATCACGGAAGAAGAAATAGAATTAACCGTGAAAGCCCTGCCAGCCCACAAGTCCCCAGGACCGGATGGTCTACCCTATGAGTATTATAAATCCTTCCTTCTCTTCTCCTCCCGTACATGTGTAGACTCTTCAATGCTTTTTTACAAGACACCCCTATACCACAGGACATGCAGCGCTCCTTTATAACCCTGATCCCCAAACCTGACAAGACCCCATCCTATGCACGAACTACAGGCCCATAGCATTGTTAAACGCGGACCTAAAGATTTTCACCAAACTACTCTCTATACGGCTAAATATGGTACTCCCCTCCCTTATCCACAAGGACCAAGTGGGCTTTGTCCCTCTCCGGCAAGCAGGGGACAACACCAGGAAGGTGATTGACTTGGTTGACGTTGCGAACAGGGAGGGCTCGTCGTCCTTGCTTCTTAGTCTGGGCGCCGAAAAGGCCTTTGATAGGCTGGGCTGGCCCTTCCTGTTCACCACAATGCGACACATCGGACTCAGAGGACCATATTTACAGGCAATATATCACCTTTACTCCAATCCCTCCTCCCAGGTCAGAACCCCTTTTGTCATATCCCCCAGTTAACCGTCTCTAATAGCACCCGGCAGGGCTGTCCGCTGTCCCCCCTACTATTTGCCCTATGTGTAGAACCCCTGGCAGCCCATATCCGTCAAAACCCGGACATAAGAGGAATACCAGTTAGGGGTAAGGAATTTAAGATCTCACTATTTGCGGACGATATCATCCTCACCCTAACACAACCTAGAATCTCCCTCCCCAATCTCCACAAAGAACTTGATCGCTACGGCACCCTCTCGGGCTACAAAATTAATGCTTCCAAATCGGAAGCTCTCCCGATCAATATCCCAGATGCAGAAGTCGCACATTTGCAAGCCAACTTCTCCTACCACTGGAAATCTGCCTCCCTGAAATACCTAGGGATACACATCACCCCAAAGCTCACATCACTTTACCAGGCAAACTTCCCTCCCCTCTTTAGCTCAATAAGGACCCTGCTCCTGAAATGGCAGAAACACCCCATCTCCTTCCTAGGGAAAATAGCATCAGTAAAAATTACGATCCTCCCAAAGCTTCTTTACCTTTTCCAAACCTTACCCATTCCCTTAACCTATAACCAGCTAAGGCGACTGCAGGCAGATCTACTTAAATTTACATGGAGCCATAAAAGGCACAGAATACCCCAATCGGTTATGATGGCCTCCCGCATGGACGGTGGTCTAGCATTCCCCAATCTTATTAACTATTATCAAGCTGTGCAACTGCGTGCAGTCGCCTCGTGGTATACCCAGAGATCCTACAATAAATGGTCGGAGATCGAGAAAATATGGATGGCCCCAACCCACCCCAATAGTTTGCTCTGGAGCGCGAATGCAGAGGCCCCTACTGAACGCCTACTGGGATCTATGTCCCAGTTGCGACACCTTTGGCGAAAAATTTCTAAGACACATAAACTGTCATCTGAACGATCGCTCCTAACCTCATTAATTTGTAACCCCAAACTCCCCGACAGTTTGACACACCAAATGTCTCACCCATGGGCATCACAAAACCTCTTCCACCTAGGGTCCCTAGTAGACCACAGATCACGTAAGCTATTATCCTACACAGACCTTCAGGCCAAACATGACCTCCCCAATTGAGCATTTTATAGCTATCTTCAGATACGCCACTTTGCCCTGACCATATCACCAGACCTACTTTTCTCCCCCCCTTAGCCCTTTGAAAACCTAATCCTAGCAGGCACAGCCCAGAAGGGAATGATTTCAGCTTTATATAAAATAATTAATGCCTTTCCTACGGAAACCAAAGGCAAGCATGCATATATGCTCAAATGGGAAAAAGCCCTAGGGGAAAAGATCCCCATGGAACAATGGAGGGTGATATGGTCACAGGCAGCCAAAAGCTCTCTCTGCACCTTGTACAAGGAAAATGCATATAAAGTACTTTTTTTCTGGTACATGACCCCAGATGTCCTCCACGCCATCTACCCCTCAACCACTAACTGCTGCTGGCGATGCCAGTTAGACAAAGGCACCCTCTTTCATATTTACTGGGGGTGCCCATTGATTGTACCCTACTGGAATGAGGTCCAACAACTACTGACCCAGCTCTTGAATGCACACATCCCCATGAACCCTAAATCTTTCCTACTGGGCATGCCCCACCCACAACTGTCTGCACCTCAAAAGAAACTAACCAGACATATACTAACAGCAGCACGCTGCCTTGTAGCCTTTAAATTGGAAAAAGAAACACCCTCCCGACCCAGGTGCCCTATACGCCAGAATTAAAGATGTGGAGCTGATGGAGAAGATGACCACCAGGATGCAAGACAAACTAGAAGTGCACGACATAGTGTGGAATCCTTGGAACTTACGAGAGGACCGAACCTAATCAGATATGCTGGACCACCACGGTGACAACTTTCTCTTATTTCCCCTTTCCCCCCCTCTCCCTCTTCTCTCCTCCCCCTCCTCAAGAGTATCCCTATGACTCTTGCCCCCATTCAGAAGCAGTTACAGACAACTACTTGTATAGGGAACACAGGTCTCCTGCTCCGTATCAGCACAGAAAGACATGGATGTTAACGACATGTGAAGCACTTAGTGACTATTAGTCAAAACGTATACAGTGACCTAGATAAGTCCCTATCTCCTCCCCTCCCCTTAAGTTCAAGTGTTATTTTTCTCTCTTTTGAGACTTTTTTTATATGAGCGAAAACATATGGCACATTCTCTATTATGTTTACCTGATATATTTGTAATGCACTTTTCTTGAATAAAATTTTATTTACAAAAAGTATTCAAAACGCCAAAATCTGCATTTTGGAATACTGACGTTGTGACGTCGCTTCCCGGGTCTTTACATCAGTGACCCGATCAAGGCCAATTCCAGTTTTGTTCGGGTTTCCGGCCATCCTGCGGAGCAGTGGAAAGCGGCAGGGGGCGTCCCGTCCTGCTACTAGTGATAACGGCTGAATGGCTGCTGAGCCACATTGGTTGTTATCTTTAGAAAGTCGACCACCAGCTCTAAAAAACGGTACCGGGGAGAAGTCTGCAGCTGCAGGCATCACCCCGATACAACCACTTCCTCAAAGTGATGCACAGGTACGTTGTTTCACAAGAAGTGGTTAAATGATATTCACAATCTAAATTTTGATGCGATTAGGGACCTTGTTGTTCCACAGGGAAGCCCAGGAGATGTGTAGAATGAGGGATGCTGCAACTAGAGATGTGCAGAAAGAAAAAAAAATGTAGTTTCGTATTCATTTGTTAAGTTAATAATTTTGTTTTGTCATATTCGTTATGTTAGAATCATTTGTTTCTTGAATTTATCTCATATATTCATTGTTTCGAATTGAATCGTATTTTCAGAAGTTATTTTGAACGATTCGGATTCCTTCGTTATGTTATGAGTCGGAGATTCTGATGGACTTACCTCCATCCAACGCAAACACAACAAGTAGGAATCGTCTTATTTCACTTTTAGATCCTTACTGTAGCTATTTATTACAATATGTTTCTATTACATATGTATTATGTAGTGCAATTTATATTATTCATTGCTACACTCACTAGAATAATAACAAATGGATCTGAATCAATTTGGAATATTTGTTATGTCGATAGGTTATTTTGGATGCTTCAAACAATAACAAAAGGCCCAAACTAATGGATCCTGTCATTCAAATTAATTTGTTAATATTTATTTCAGATTTGTTGAAATTCGTTCCTATTTAAATTCAGAGATTTTGATACATACGAATCTTCAAATAATGAAAATTTTGTTTGAATTTAGATTCATAACAAAATAGATTGCAGCTGTCTAGCTGCAACCCTCCTATCTTGTGTGTAGCAATGGGGAGAACTAAAACATACAATTCTAGAGCAAAAGTAGAGCTGGTTTCCACAGAAACTAATTATGTTAATTGCCTTGCTTGTTATGGGCCAAAACTTTACTTTTGCTCCAGTTTTGTTCACTTAGAGACGGGCAACCTTTCTGCTTTCTTTTTGATTTTTTTATCGCTATCAAACTTTTTTCTTAAATCAAGTTGAAGAGAAAGCAGAGATGTTGCCTGTCTCTAATGTATCAAAACTGCAGCAAAAGTGAAGTTGAGGCCCATATCAAGCAAAGCAAATTACATAATAGGTTTCTGTCAATCTACTCTATGTTTACTCCAGAATTGTCAGTGCCAATAATATAACACGGTATGATATGGGCATATGAATTTGTGTCTCCCTATTCTAATCCAGTGGCCATTGAAACTGGGTTTTAGCTGAGGGATTCTTTCTATGATCCTTCTGGTTCTAGGGAATGATGAGTAGGTGGTCACATGACTATGTGAGATGTGCATCCCCAGTTGTTACGACTGAGCACATCACCCTTCTGACCTAGAAATGCAAAGACTTCATTAATTAAATGTAGTTATCTAATAGAAGATGAGTGTAGCAATTCTATGATGGTTAAAATGCATTTCCGGTAATATGAAAGTTTTTTTTCTTTTGGTATCTATAGATCTCTAATATATCCCAGCAATTTATGAGTCCAGGGCATTCTGTTATTCAGATTTTGACTTCATTACAAAAGTTTGTGCTTCTCCATCCCAGCTTCTGTTTCTCTCTATTGGTCCAGCCATGTCATGGATTGTCTCAATAACCAATAGGGACCCACTGTGGATTGGATCAGGTTGGGTTGGATTGTTTGGGTGGGCAATCCATGCACCAACTTCATTAGGAAGTTAAAATTTGTATTGCAGAATATAGAGGACCGATGGAACTGATGGTTAATAGCAGGCACCTCGGAGTGCCTGCTATTATGTGTGACTAACATTCCTGCCCTATTTACTTACTGTCTTCACTAGACAGGAAGACAGGGAAAATCTACAACAACAACAGATGGAAAAGGGGAGGGGCCAGGTAGAACCCCTGTTAACTTGCTTTTGTTGTCTGTGACCCATTGTAGATTTTTGCTGCTTTCTGGTGAAGCCATCGTCACTGTGATTGCCGACAATGACAAGGCCTTGTCATGTGGTCCTCACAACAAGTTTTGCAGCTGGAACGTGGCGGAACTCCATTGGGGTTGCACACTGTGCATAATGCATCCCCAAACCCTGCATGCAACACACCCCTAAACCCTGCACTCTTTACATAGCACACCCCTGAAATCTGATCACTTTTATTGCTGTTACAAGGAATGTAAACATCCCTTGTGACAGTAATAAGCAGTGACATATGCTATTTATGGAGGGATTGGGGGTCGAGAAGGCCCCAGCTCCCTCCTTTGCACTTACATAGTAAGTGAGGTTGAAATAAGACACAAGTCCATCAAGTCCAACTTATTTGTGTGATTATATGTCAGTACTTAAAAGTATTCAAAATGCCCAAATCTGCATTTTGGAATACTGACATTGTGATGTCGCTTCCGGGCTTTTACATCAGAGACCCGATCAAAGCCAATTACGGTTTTGTTTGGGTTTCCAGCCATCCGGCGGGGCAGTGGAAGGCGGCAGTGGAGGAGGGGGGGGACATCCCCTCCTGCTACTGGTGATAACAGCTGAGTGGCTGCTGAGCCGCATTGGTTGTCATCATTAGAAAGCCGACCACCAGCTCTAAAAAATGGTACCGGGGAGAAGTCTGCAGCTGCAGGCATCACCCCGATACTTCCACTTCCTCAAAGTGATGTACAGGTACGTAGTTTCGTAGGCCTTGGTTAAATGATATGCACAATCAAAAATGTGAGGCTATTAGGGACCTTGTTGTGCCACAGTGAAGCCCAGGAGCTGTGTAGAATGGGGGATGCTGCAACTAGAGTTGTGCAGATGGAAAAATTTGTTTTTTTGTTTCGGATTCATTTGTTAAGTTAATCATTTTGTTTTGTCATATTTGTTATGTTAGAATCATTTGTTTCTTGAATTTATCTCATATATTCATTGTTTTGAATTGATTTGTATTTTCAGAAGTTATTTTGAACGATTCGGATTCATTCGTTATGTTATGAGTCAGAGATTCTGATGGACTTACCTCCATCCAACTCAAGCACAATAAGTAGGAATCGTCTTATTTCACTTTTAGATCCTTATTGTAGCTATTTATTGCAATATGTTTCTATTACATATGTATTATGTAGTGCAATTTATATTATTCATTGCTACACTCACTAGAATAATAACAAATGGATCTGAATCAATTTGGAATATTTGTTATGTCGATAAGTTATTTTGGATGCTTCAAACAATAACAAAAGGCCCAAACTAATGGATCCTGTCATTCAAATTAATTTGTTAATATTTATTTCAGATTTGTTGAAATTCGTTCCTATTTAAATTCGGAGATTTTGATACATACGAATCTTCAAATAATGAAAAATTTGTTTGAATTTAGATTCATAACAAAATAGATTGCAGCTGTCTAGCTGCAACCCTCCTATCTTGTGTGTAGGAACGGGGAGAAATAAAACATACAATTCTAGAGCAAAAGTAGAGCTGGTTTCCACAGAAACAAATTATGTTAATTGTCTTGCTTGTTATGGGCCAAAACTTTACTTTTGCTCCAGTTTTGTTCACTTAGAGACAGGCAACCTTTCTGCTTTCTTTTTGATTTTTTTATCGCTATCAAACTTTTTTCTTAAGTCAAGTTGAAGAGAAAGCAGAGATGTTGCCTGTCTCTAATGTATCAAAACTGCAGCAAAAGTGAAGTTGAGGCCCATATCAAGCAAAGCAAATTACATAATAGGTTTCTGTCAATCTACTCTATGTTTACTCCAGAATTGTTAGTGCCAATAATATAACACGGTATGATATGGGCATATGAATTTGTGTCTCCCTATTCTAATCCAGTGGTCATTGAAACTGGGTTTTAGCTGAGGGATTCTTTCTATGATCCTTCTGGTTCTAGGGAATGATGAGTGGGTGGTCACATGACTATGTGAGATGTGCATCCCCAGTTGTTACGACTGAGCACATCACCCTTCTGACCTAGAAATGCAAAGACTTTGTTAATTAAATGTAGTTATCTAATAGAAGATGAGTGTAGCAATTCTATGATGGTTAAAATGCATTTCCGGTAATATGAAAGTTTTTTTTCTTTTGGTATCTATAGATCTCTAATATATCCCAGCAATTTATGAGTCTAGGGCATTCTGTTATTCAGATTTTGACTTCATTACAAAAGTTTGTGCTTCTCCATCCCAGCTTCTGTTTCTCTCTATTGGTCCAGCCATGTGATGGATTGTCTCAATAACCAATAGGGACCCACTGTGGATTGGATCAGGTTGGGTTGGATTGTTTGGGTGGGCAATCCAGGCACCAGCTTCATTAGGAAGTTAAAATTTGTATTGCAGAATATAGACGACCGCTGAAACTGATGGTTAATAGCAGTCACCTCGGAGAGCCTGCTATTATGTGTGACTAACATTCCTGCCCTATTTACTTACTGTCTTCACTAGACAGGAAGACAGGGAAAATCTACAACAACAACAGACGGAAAAGGGGAGGGACAGGCTAGAACCCCTGTTAACTTGCTTTTGTTGTCTGTAAACCATTGTAGATTTTTCCTGCTTTCTGGTGAAGCCATTGTCACTGTGACTGCCGACAACGACAAGGCCTTGTCATGTGGTCCTCACACCCAGTTTTGCAGCTGGAACATGGCGGAACTCCATTGGGGTTGCACACTGTGCATAGTGCATCCCTAAACCCTGTACGTAACACACCCCTAAACTCTGCACTCTGTACAAAACACACCCCTAAACCCTGCACTCTGTACACAGCACACTCCTAAACCCTGCACTCTGTACACAGCACACTCCTGAACCCTGAACCCTGCACTCTGTACACAGCACACCCTGCACTCTGTATACAGCACACTCCTGAACCCTGCACTCTGTACACAGCACACTCCTAAACCCTGCACCCTGTACACAGCACACTCCTGAACCCTGCACTCTGTACACAGCACACCCCTGAAATCTGATCACTTTTATTGCTGTTAAAAGGAATGTAAACATCCCTTGTGACAGTAATAAGCAGTGACAGGTACTCTTTATGGAGGGATCGGGGGTCGAGAAGGCCCCAGGTCCCTCCTTTGCACTTACATAGTAAGTGAGGTTAAAAAAAGACACAAGTCCAACCTATGTGTATGATTATATGTCAGTACTTAAAAGTATTCAAAACGCCCAAATCTGCATTTTGGAATACTGACGTTGTGATGTCGCTTCCGGGCTTTTACATCAGAGACCCAATCAAAGCCAATTACGGTTTTGTTCGGGTTTCCAGCCATCTGGTGGTGCAGCGAAAGGGGGGATGTCCCCTCCTGCTACTGGTGATAACGGCTGAGTGGCTGCTGAGCCACATTGGTTGTTATCATTAGAAAGCCGACCAACAGCTCTAAAAAATGGTACCGGGGAGAAGTCTGCAGCTGCAGGCATCACCCCGGTACAACCACTTCCTCAAAGCAATGTACAGGTACGTCGTTCTGCAGGAAGTGGTTAAATGATATGCACAATCTAAAATGTGAGGCTATTAGGGACCTTGTTGTACCACAGTGAAGCCCAGGAGCTGTGTAGAACAGGAGATCCTGCAACTAGAGATGTGCAGATGGAAAAATGTGTTTTTTCGTTTCGGATTCATTTGTTAAGTTAATCATTTTATTTTGTCATATTCGTTATGTTAGAATCATTTGTTTCTGGAATTTATCTCATATATTCATTTTTTCGAATGGATTCGTATTTTTAGAAGTTATTTTGGAAGATTCGGATTCCTTCGTTATGGTATGAGTCGGAGATTCTGATGGACTTACCTCCATCCAACGCAAACACAATAAGTAGGAATCGTCTTATTTCACTTTTAGATCCTTACTGTAGCTATTTATTACAATATGTTTCTATTACATATGTATTATGTAGTGCAATTTGTATTATTCGTTGCTACACTCACTAGAATAAAAACAAATGGATCTGAATCAATTTGGAATATTCGTTATGTCGATAGGTTATTTTGGATGCTTCAAACAATCAGGGCTGGTGCAAGGATTTTTGACACCCTAGGCAAAACCTAATTTTGCCGCCCCCATTGGCTCCACCAATGACCCCACCCCCTTTGCCCTGCCCATGTGACAGAAGGCGCCACTATAGAGGAAGCATTAGCTCTGCTTCCTCTAGCGCTGGCTCCAGTGCTGCGCTGCACCTCTAATTACACTACCTGTCAGAGTTAGTTACATACTGCAGCCTGCAGAGCATGCGAGACGCGGAAGGAAACCAGCAGCTGAGCACCCCTAGGCATCAGTGCGCCCTAGGCGGCTGCCTGGTTTGCCTAGTGGTAGCACCGGCCCTGCAAACAATAACAAAAGGCCCAAACGAATGGATCCTGTCATTCCAATGTATTTATTAATATTTATTTCAGATTTGTTGAAATTCGTTGCTATTTAAATTTGGATATTTGGATACATCCGAATCTTTAAATAATGAAAATTTTGTTTGAATTTCGATTCATAACAAAACAGATCGCACATGTCTAGCTGCAACCCTCCTATCTTGTGTGTAGGAACGGGGAGAACTAAAACATACAATTCTAGAGCAAAAGTAGAGCTGGTTTCCACAGAAACTAATTATGTTAATTGCCTTGCTTGTTATGGGCCAAAACTTTACTTTTGCTCTGGTTTTGAACTCTTAGAGACAGGCAACCTTTCTGCTTTCTCTTTGATTTTTTTTTATCGCTATCAAACTTAAGTCAAGTTGAAGAGAAAGCAGAGATGTTGCCTGTCTCTAATGTATCAAAACTGCAGCAAAAGTGAAGTTGAGGCCCATATTAAGCAAAGCAAATTACATAATAGGTTTCTGTCATTCTACTCTATGTTTACTCCAGAATTGTTAGTGCCAATAATATAACACGGTATGATATGGGCATATGAATTTGTGTCTCCCTATTCTAATCCAGTGGTCATTGAAACTGGGTTTTAGCTGAGGGATTCTTTCTATGATCCTTCTGGTTCTAGAAAATGATGAGTGGGTTGTCACATGTCTATGTGAGATGTGCATCCCCAGTTGTTACGATTGAGCACCTCACCCTTCTGACCTAGAAATGCAAAGACTTTATTCATTTAATGTAGTTATCCAATAGAAGATAAGTGTAGCAAGTCTATGACGGTTAAAAAGCATTTATGTTTTCTGATCTCTACTATATCCCAGCAATCTAGGGCATTCTGTTATTCAGATTTTATTCAAGCTTGTGTTTGTCCATCCCAGCTTCTGTTTCTCTCTATTGGTCCAGCCATGTGATGCATTGTCTCAATAACCAATTGGGACCCACTGTGGATTGGATCATGTTGGGTTGGATTGTTTGGGTGGGCAATCCAGGCACCAACTTCATTAGGAAGTTCAAATTTGTATTGCAGAATATAGAAGACTGCGGGAACTGTCGGTTAATAGCAGTCACCTCGGAGTGCCTGCTATTATGTGTAACATTCCTGCCCTATTTACTTACTTCACTAGACAGGAAGACAGGGGAAATCTCCAACAACAACAGACAGAAAAGGGGAGGGGCAGGCTTGAACCCCTGTTGTCTGTGACCCATTGTAGATTCTTCCTGCTTTCTGGTGACTGCCAACAACAAGGCCTTGTCAAGTTTTGCAGATGGAATGTGGTGGAACTCCATTGGGGTTGCACACTGTGCATAGTGCATCCCTAAATCCTGCACTCTGTATGCAACACACCCCTAAACTCTGCACTCTGTACACAGCACACCCCTGAACTCTGAACAGAGCACCCCTGAACTCTGTACACAGCACACTCCTGAACACTGTATTTTGTACACAATACACCCCTGAACTCTGAACAGAGCACCCCTGAACTCTGTACACAGCACACTCCTAAACCCTTCACTCTGTACACAGCACACCCCTACAGTTTGCATGCAGCCCACCCCACACTCTGTACACGGCACACCACTGAACTCTGTACACAGCACACTCCTAAACCCTGCACTCTTTACACAGCACACCCCTTAACTCTGTACACAGCACACTCCTAAACCCTGCACTCTGTACAAAGCGCACACCTGAACTCTGTACACAACACACCCCTAAACTCTGCACTCCATACACAGTACACCCCTGAGCTCTGTACACAACACACCCCTAAACTCTGCACTCCATACACAGTACACCCCTGAGCTCTGTACACAATACACCCCTACACCCTGCACTCTGTACAAAACATACCACTAAACTCTGTACACGACACACCCCTAAACACTAAAAATTAACTTCTCTTATCTGCTGCCTTTTAATCAGTTTAGAGTGTTCTGAGTCGTTGTGACACTGCTGTATAGTACACATCCAGGCTGTCTTGTTGCATTCAATTTTACAGTGCTGCAGATTAAAAGCAAAGGTAATAACACCATGAATTGTGTAGCAATTGTGTATGATTTATTTATTTATTTTTTGCTATATTTTTTTTTTCTTTTCCACAGAAGTGGACTGTAAGCTATAGTTAACTGTGATGCTACTGTCTGTTAAGTCTTGCTATTGCATAATGAAGCCTGCTAGCCACAACAAGCACACAGACAACAGTCATGGGTCGGTATGCAGTTTTTAGAAAAGTTTCAGAAATCTGTTAGGCCTGCTTTAACACTTTGGAGATTGTGTTTAGATAAAGGCCATAATTTATTTACTTAGGCATTAAAATAGTTTGTAACAATATTACTGACTGTATACTCTAAACTGGACCAGGGGGCCCTCTAGCCTTTGCTTCTTCTGCAGTGTTCAATTAAATTCAGTGTAAACACTGTCAAACATTCAGCCTCATTCAGATTGTTTGTTTTGGTTATTATTTAATACGATTATAAAATGGCTTTGTCATGTTTTTTGTTGGTTCTGCCGACTGTAGAGTTCTTTTTGCATTATTGAAGGCTATGTCATGTTTAGTTTAAGTCAGCTCTTTTCCTAAGTAATTCTCTGTAAACCGAATAATATAGAATAAAACTATCCCTAAACATTCTTATCAGATTATAGGAATTGTAACAAACAATCAGTTTTACATCCAGCAGTAAATATATTATGATGGGAATGTATTTTGCTGCCATCCAATTGTGTAACTATAGCCATTGCAACCCATGAAGTTGCTATGAGGCTAATGACAAAGGGGGCCCATTCTATTGCTATAATAGAATTATAGTGTTGTCAGACTACAATGCAAGGTCCTTTATTTGGCCATTGGGCTGCCTATAGACAACTGATGGAACATGAACAGCAGGTTGACAACCTCAGTTCTAATTGTGAAGAAGTGGCTATGTGTTGTCAGCCTGCAACAATAAGTCCTGATAATGAATGAATTCCCAGGTTAGACATTTTGCAACAGATTGGTTTATAAACCTGTTTACAATGAGATATGATGCCAAACACAATGATAAATAGATTTAAGGTTTATACATACTTTAACCAGTTTAGGTCAGTCCTATAGCAGTTTTACTGCTACAAGGCGGCACCTGTGCACCAGATCACGTATATCAGACACTTCCGCGTAGAGGGCGCGCATGCGCACCACCGGTGGGTCACGCTTCCACTGGGATTATACACGGCGGAAGCCAATCAAAAGATGCAGGGTACTCAATGTACTTTGGCACCTGCCAATCATCAGGCAGAGACACAGAACTGCGTATTGCCTATGTAAACAAGGCAGATCGCCATTCTGACAGGAGGTAAGGGATGGAGTTTGTGGCCCTGCAAAGCAGGGAATACATTCCATCTCTTCCCCTAGTAAAAGCACCTCCCACAGTGTAGTAAAACACTGACTAGGCACACATTTAACCCTTTCATTGCCCCTGATGTTTAACCCCTTCCCAGCCAGTATCATTCGTAAAGTGACAGTGCATATTTTTAGCATTGATCACTGTATTAGTGTCACTGGTCCCCAAAAAAGTGTCAAAATTGTCAGTTAGTGTCAGAATGTCCGCCGCAAAATTGCAGTCCCTCTATAAGTCACTAATCTCCGCCATTACTAGAAAAAAAATAATAATAATAACAAAAATATCATATAGTTTATAGACTTTTATATAACTTTTGAGCAAACCAATCAATATTCACTTTTTTTTACCAAAAATATGTAGCAGAATACATATTGGCCTAGATTTCTGAAGAAATAAATTTTTTTACATTTTTTTTTAAATACCGTATTTATCGGTGTATAACACGCACCCCAAGTTTAGGAGGGCATTTTAAGGATAAAAAGTTTTAGGAGGGAAGTTTAAGGAAAAAAAAAATACATTTAAATGCCCATCAATGCAGCCTTATCAGTGTGTATCTGCAGCCTTGTCCATCATTGCAGAATGATCAGTGTCATTTGCAGCTTGCCCAGCATCATTTGCAGCTTGCCCAGTGTCATTTGCAGCCTTGCCCAGTGTCATTTGCAGCTTGCCAGTATCATATGCAGCTTGCCAGTGTCATTTGCAGCTTGCCCAGCGCCGTTTACAGCTTGCCCAGCGCCGTTTGCAGCCTTGCCCACGTTTAAATTTCCCGGCACCGAGACAGACCGAGCGAGCGCCGCCGAAAAATACCGAGTGCAGCCGAAAAAGGCAGAGCGCCGACAAAAAAAGGCAGAGCGCCGACAAAAAAAGGCCGAGCCGACTGCAGTCCCACCTCCCTGCTGTTTCTGGAGCGAGTGCTGATGAAAAAGACCGAGCCGACTGTACTGTGTACTCGGCTCGGCTCCGTTTGCAGTCCCGCTCAGTCTGGCCGCTGCGCTATGTATTATTTGGCGGTGCTCGCTATTTCTCGGCGCCGCTCGCTATTTTCGGCTCACAGACAGTGGGGATCGGTGTATAACACGCACCCACGTCTTTCCCCCGATTTTAAGGGGGAAAAGGTGCGTGTTATATGCCGATAAATACAGTAGATATGTTTTACAGCAGAACGTAAACATTTTTTTGTTTTTTTATAAAACTTTCAGCCTTTTTTTGTTTATAGCGCAAAAGCATTTTCACCCATCAATGCCCATCAGTGCCTCCCATCAGTGCCGCCTATCCGTGTCGCCTATCTGTGCCCACCAGTGCCACCTATCTGTGCCCACCATTTCCACCCATCAGTGCCCACAGGTGCTGCCTATCATTGCTCATCAGTGCCACCTATCAGTGCCCATAAGTGCGGCATATTCGTGCCACCTCATCAGTGCCATCTAATCAGTGCCCATAAGTGGCACCTCATCAGTGCCCATCAGTGCAGCCTATCAGTGCCCATCAGTGCCGCCTCAGCGCCCATCAGTGAAGGAGAAAAATTACTTATTTACTAAATTTCCTGACAGAAACTAAGAAAAACTTTTTTTCAAAATTTTCAGTCTTTTTTTTTTTAGGAAAAAATGAAAACCCTGAAGTGATTAAATACCACCAAAAGAAAGCTCTATTTGTGTGAATAAAATGACCAAAAATTTCACATGGTTACAGTGTAGCATGACCGCATGTCATTCAAAGTGTGACAGTGCTGAAAGCTGAAAAATGGCCTGGGTAGGAAAGGGGTGTAATTGCCCTGTATTGAAGTACAGTAAACCCCCCTCCATCGCTGGGGTTATGTTCCGGACCCACCCGCGAAAAGTGATAAACCGCGAAATAGAAAGACCCTATTTAAATACACCCTAGGCATGTTTTGTTCATTTTTTAATAGCATTTAAAGGTCTTTTAACACACTTTTCTGCAATAGAAACACATTAAGGATAGAGAGAGAGATCAGGAGGATTTTTAAAACACAAAAATATTGTCTTAACAGTACAGTACAGTAAAAAATAGAGTACATAACTGCAAAAAAGGTGAAATATTACCACAATATCAGAATAACAGGTCCTAATTAAAATACCGCAATATACCGGGACCGCAAAAACTGAACCGCGATATAGCGGGGGTTTACTGTAGTTCAATTGTCTTTTGAAATTTGCTGCCATCTAGTGGTTGAATTTGTTTTAGCATTTCTTATTGTAGATCTCATGAACACCCTATTTTGATAATACATTAAAGCGAAGTTCCACTTAAAAATGGAACTCCAGCTTTAACCACTCCTCACCCCCTTACATGCCACATTTGGCATGTAATTTTTTTGGGGGGGGAGTGGGGGCTTCATTAGGAGGGGGACTTCCTGTCCCACTTCCTCCTTCCGCCCAGTAACTGCCTAGGCGACTCCTCCCTCTAGGCGATCTCCTGGGACACGTGACAGGTCCCAGGAGATCGCCTATCCACTCCGGGAGCGCAGCGCGGCTCGCGCATGCGCCGTGCGTGCCCGGCCGTGAAGAGGAAAGCTGTCACGGCCGGGTGCCCAGAGTGGAAATGGCGGCGCCGACGAAGAGGAGGGGGAGAGGAGCGACACCCCGTTCGGCCGCATCGCTGGACCGTGGAACAGGTAAGTGTCATTTTTTTTAAAAGTCAGCAACTACACTTTTTGTAGCTGCTGACTTTTAAAATGCCTGGAACTCCCCTTTAAGCAAAATTAGATCATGGTGATAAATGAAACCTGTCAAAAATAAAAATACATACCTAAGAAGCCTCTAATCAGGGGATATGTACTAATTCTGGGGAAATGAAAATAGAAGTTGTTGTTTGCTATTACACATCAGTGCCAAAAAGCTATTTTTATAGTTCTGGATTGAGGTCAAGGGATATTATCTTGTTTAATTGGTAAAGATGCCCTAAAATTAGTTTTGGCCTTTAACTGCAAAAAAGCAGAGGTGAATATAGGAGAAATATGGGACTCTTAGCACGGTCAGCAGATTCTTGCAGCTGGAATCACATGCGTGTGCAAACATCTGTGGCCGCTCAGCCTGTACAAAGCAATCATAGGCTGACAGGTGCAGCAGCTGTTCTGCTCATGTTGGTATGTATCCACACATCCAGAGATAACCTGTAGTTAGGGATAGATGAATCTGCCAAAACGTGGGGCATCCCAACAGCAGTAAAACAACTGATACATCCAACTACTTCATAAAAATTGTAGTATTATCAGAGATTACAGGAGAGAGATCTGTCATATCTATGGTCGAAATGTAAAATCATATATTCATTTCCACATTATATTTCAATTATTTCCAGACTTCTCCTGTTAATTTTAATGATTCTGAAGTCTGTAAATTTGCTTTGCAGAGATTCCTTTGCATACCTCCCAACTTTTTGAGATGGGAATGAGGGACACCTATCAGCAAAAGTATGCAGGCATATGACACACACCCTGCCACGCCCCCTTAAGGGAGAATTGGACAAAAAAAAAAATAACAAGATAGGTTAAACCCACAAGTGCTATTTTTACCACTACTATTCCTTTATATTGGCTTTTGGAATTTACAAATGCAACAATTTAAAAATCAGATGAAAGGTTTAGCCCTGGGAAACACTTTTTGATAGATAAAAAGTGCATTTTATATACAACTATATAGATCAGACCAAAATGAGGGACAAATGAGGAGGAAAGTTGGTGCCATGTCTGTGTCTACCTTCACCCATTCTTCTCTCTACTGCGCCTCCCATGGTTAATGAGATTGCCTTTGCAGATAGAAAGGAATACAGTAGAAGGTGGAATGGTGACCTATAGAGCAGCTTTTAGTAGAGATACCATTTGGTTTTTGAAACTCCCCATCACATTGTTGAAGCAAATGGGAGAAACATAAAATAGGATGGTCAGTCATCAACTTTCTAAATAAAGCTAATATTTGCATAAGAGTGCCTGGGTTTGTGGATTCTTGGGGCACTTTAGGGGACTGATTACTGATACTAGTAGCAATTTAAAGCTTTATCATTTTGTTACAAAAGGGGCATGTGTATTATTACTTAAAAGTTGGTGCACTTTGTGTATTTCTTCTAGATCTGTACAGTAATCCAGTGTGAAACTTTGCCTCTGTGCAGGAGATTCCTGGAATAAAGACTGGTCACTGCTGCTCTCTCTCCTTGTGCAGAGTGACTTGTCTTGTCTTTGCCCCCTCCTGTGGGGCACTGTGGCAGCACTTGATGACGCAGTGGCAACCTTTGATGAGCACAGTGGGAGCATTTGATGGCATAGTGGCAGAATTCGATGGGCACAGTGGGAGCATTTGATGGCACAGTGGCAGCATTCGATGGGTACAGTGGTAGCATTTGATGGGCACAGTGGAAGCGTTTGATGTGCACAGTGGCAGCATTTGATGGGCACAGTGAGGCTGCAATTGGTGTTTTCTTTCTGAATTTTTCAGTTTGTTTGCACCCCCCAAATTTGTTGAAATTACAGTCATTATAATCATTGATATTTAAAAAAATTTGCACCACTGACTATAATAAACAACCAAAATGATTTCAAATATCCTTATAACTACTGCATTTAACAAGGAAAGTCTTGTCTAGATCAGAAGGGTGATGTGCTCAGTCGTAACAATTAGAGCTGCACATTTCACATAGCCATGTGACTACCCACTCATCATTTTCTAAAACCAGAAGGATCACTGGTGGAAATTGGCAGCCATAACCCACTTCCAAGGACCCCTGAATCAGAATGGGGAGACACAAAATCATATTCCCATATTGCATTGTGCTATATTAAATGATATGCACAATCTAAAATGTGAGGCCATTAGGGATTGTTGTGCCATTGGAGAAGCACTGTCATAAGAGCTGCAATGAAGCCCTGGGGCTGTGTAGGGGAACGGGGGGTGCTGCAACCTTCCTATCTTGTGTGAATGGGGAAACCTAAAATATACAAATGTAGAACAAAAGTATTCTGTTAATTGCTTTGGTTAAGTGCCAAAACTTCACTTTTGCTCCAGTTTTGATAACTTTCTCTTTGATTTTTTTTTTTTATTGCTTTCAATTTTTTTTCCTTGAAGTTGAAGAGAAAGCAGAGAGATTGACTGTCTCTAATATATCAAAACTGGAGCAAAAGTGAAGTTGGGGCCCATATCAAGCAAAGCAAAATACATAAAAGGCTTCTGTCAACCAGCTCTATGTTTACTCCAGAAAGGCTTGTTCCAGTGAGATCGGCATAAGAAGGTTCCGATAGAGTCTGTAGAGCCATACGTCCATCAGAAATTATGTCACCAAAAACCTCATATTTTAGTTTTCCTGATATCATTAAATTTAACACGGTATGATATGGGAATATGAATTTGTGTCTCCCTATCCTAATCTTGTGGTCATTGAAACTTGGCTTTAGCTGAGGGCTTCTTTATGTGATCCTTCTGGTTCTAGGGAATGATGAGTGGCTTGGCATATGGCTATGTGAGATGTGCATCCCCAGTTGTTACGACTGAGTACATCACCCTTCTGACCTAGAAATGCAAAGATTTTATTTATTAAATGCTGTAATCAGAAGCTTAGTCTAGTAATTGTTTTCTGTAGTGGTTAAAATGCACCTCTGTTAATATGGAAGTTTTGTTTCTCTTTTGATATTAGTAGCTCTATAATCAATCTCAGCAATTTGTGAGTCTAGGACAGTGTTTCTCAACTCCAGTCCTCAAGGCGCACCAACAGGTCATGTTTTCAGGCTTTCCATTATTTTGCACAGGTGTCTTGATCAGTTTTACTGCCTTAATAATTACCACAGCTTTTTCATCTGAGGGAAATCCTGAAAACATGACCTGTTGGGGCGCATTGAGGAGTGCAGTTGAGAAACACTGGTCAAGGACATTCTGTTATTCAGATTTTGATGTCATTGGGAAAGTTTCTGTTTGTCCACCCCATCTTATTTCTCTCTATTGGTCCAGCCATGTGATGGACTCTTGCAATAACTGATTTGGACCCACTGTAGACTTTATCAGCTTGGCTTGGCTTGGGTGGGCAGTCCAGACAACAACTTCACTAGGATGTTGAAATGTGTTCTGCAGAATATAGAGGACTGCTGAAACTGTGTCTGGGCACCAGACGGAGTGCTTGCTATTATGTGTAAGTAATATTCCTGCCCTATTTACTTACTGTCACAGTGACTATGTCTTCACTAGACGCGAAGACAGGGAAAATGTTCAACAACAACAGACAGAAAAGGAGAGGGGCAGGCTAGAACCCCTGTTAACTTGCTCTTGTTGTTTTTGACCCATTGCAGATTGTTATTGCCTTCTGGTAAAGCCATTGTCACTGTGACTGCCGAGAGTGGCAAGAGCCGAGCTCCTGATGGCAGTAAAAAAATAAAAATAAGGAGGGCTCCAAACACACACTCTATACAACAACAAAACCAACATTTTGGCTGAATTGAGATATTGAACCCATCTACATACATTTTATGATCATTTCTTTGGTCAAATTATAGAGGAAGCAGAAATGTTGAAAATTTTTAATTTACTCTTATGGGGTGTAGTAGAGTGCTTGATACTGAAAAACCCACAAACAACTTAAAGTGTATGTACACACTAACAACAAACTTCTCTTAGGCCCCTTTCACACTGGGGCGTTTTTCATGCGGTACAGCGATAAAAATAGCGCCTGTTCACCGCCTGAAAAAATCCGGCCCCTTTAACTCCAGTGTGAAAGCCGGTGGGCTTTTCACACTGGAGCGGTGTGCTAGCAGGACGGCAAAAAAAGTCCTGCTAGCAGCATCTTTGGAGCGGTATAGGAGCGGTGTGTTCACCGCTCCTATACTGCTGAATGAATGAATGAATGAATAACTTGTATAGCGCTACAATGCGAACTGAATCGCCTCAAGGCGCTGTATTGGCGATTGGTTATCAAGCTTCTAGAAGAGGTAGGTCTTGAGTTTCTTCCTGAAGGCCAGAGGGTTTTCTTCCATGCGGATGTCGGTTGGTAGAGCGTTCCATAGCCGTGGTCCCTGGACAGCGAATCTCCGTTCCCCCTTTGATTTGTAGCGGGATTTAGGAATGAGGAGCAGATTTTGATTAGCCGATCGAAGACTGCGATTCGGTGTGTAGTGTTTTATTTTCTCGCAAAGGTATTGCGGAGCGTTTCCATGTGTGCATTTGTGGGTGAGGCAGAGGGTCTTGAATGCGACCCGATTCTTTACGGTTAGCCAATGTAGGTTCCTCAGGGATGGGGAGATGGATTCCCAGGGTTTTTTCCCTGTTATCAGTCTTGCCGCCGTGTTTTGGATAAGTTGTAAGCGCGCAAGTTGATATTGGGGTAATCCTATGTAAAGGGAGTTAGCGTAATCCAGTCGAGAATTGATGACTGTTCCAACTACCACTGCTTTGTCCTCCTTTGGAATGAAGGGGATGAGTCTGCGTAGCAGGCGGAGCAGATAGTGTGATCCACTGACTACTGCTCCTATTTGGGCATCCATTGACATTTCTGAGTCAAAAATTACTCCGAGACTCTTGGCCTTGGTCCTAGTGGTGATGGTCCGTCCAAAGATGGTAGGAGGTGTCCAAGGGATCTTGGTTCGGGGGTTATGATTTGCATGTAGAATAAGAAGTTCTGTTTTTGATTCGTTTAGTTTGAGGGAGCTAGTAGTCATCCAGTCGTCTATCATCGTGAGGCATTTTCCTAATTGCTGATGATGGTCTTTTTGTCCGGTGATACGAAAATATAATTGAGTGTCGTCGGCGTACGAGTGGAAGCACAAGTCTGATCTTCTGATGATGTTGAGGAGTGGGCGAATGTAGATGTTGAAGAGCACCGGCGACAGGGGTGATCCTTGAGGGACTCCACAGGAGATTGCCCGGGTTTCAGATGTGAAGGGTCCTAGTTTCACCGTCTGAGAGCGATTTCCTAAGAAGGATCCGAACCATTGTAGATCTGAGCCGGTGACTCCTGCTACTTCTGTAAGGCGGATGAGTAGCGTATTGTGGTCCACAGTATCAAAGGCTGCACTGAGGTCCAACAGTATCAGGAGACACGATTCTCCGTCATCCGCTGCTTCGAGGGCATCATCCCAAATTTTCAGGAGTGCGGTTTCTGTCCCATGGCCTGGGCGGAATCCTGATTGTAACGGATCCAGGAGTGTGTGTGTGTCCAGGTGGCGTTGTATCTGTTGTACTACCGCTTTCTCCAAAATCTTGGAAATGTTGTTCAAGCTTGTTATCGGTCTGCGATGGTTGGGGTCCCGGGGGTCGAGGTTGGGTTTTTTTAGCAGGGGTTTGATAATGCCTTGTTTGAGGGCGCCTGGAACAATCCCTTCTTTGAACGATTGATTTATGAGGTGCGTTATGGTGGGAGCCAGGATGTCGGAGCATTCTTTCAGGAGTTTTGTGGGGATGATGTCAATAGACGATGTGCTGTCTCTGAGATTTTTGATGATGTTTTTAGTGGTATCCGTGGTGATTGGGATCAGAGAAAACTTTGGTGGTTTGATTTGAATGGGAAACCGCAGTAAAACCGCGGCAATACCGCCGCAAAGCGCCGCTACGGCAGCGCTCTGCGGGGGTGTTTAACCCTTGTTCGGTCGCTCGCGGGAGGTAAAACCGCACCGCGAGCGGCCGAATACCGCGGTTAAATCGACGGTAAAGCAGCGCTAAAAATAGCGCTGCTTTACCGTCACCGCGGCTCCCCGCCCCAGTGTGAAAGGGGTCTTACTGTAGCTGCTGTCTGTTATATATACCTTTAAAAGCATTGTGTTATCTCAAAGAGAGCAATTAGCCATCCCAGTATCTTGCTCGGGACTACAGAATGTTTAGCCATTATGTACTGAAGATATTAGGGGCCTGAGAAGTTTGGCAAAAGAAAACTGGGCAGGGCTGACACCACCCAGTCCACTAAAATGCTGCAAGTTGTCAGCCAACAACAAGAAATTGTAAGCTGAGTGCATTTCTGGCACATTGACAGGTTATATTTTTGTACTTGTAGGGTCTTCAAATGGATAAAACATGGGGACATGTATTGCAGGAATGCACTGCATATTTTCTTGTTTTTGTTTTAACATGCACTTTAGAGATCTAAAAGACAGCTACGGTATCTATAAACTGGAGTTATGCAATAATAGGATAAATGCAAGATAACCTATGTGACCTTAGACTTGTGCACAATGGGAAATTTCATTTAGTTTAGTATCGTTTTTCATTCATAAAATACATAATTTCGTTCTGTTATATTCATTATGTTAATTCGTTTTCGGATAATTCGTTATTTCTGTAGAGTGTCGATATTCATGATACCGAATCGATTAGTTTTGTATGTATATCTATTTGATTTGATATTTATGTATGTATAGATATTTGTGATAACGATTCGTAGTTCAGAAAGTCGTTTGTTTATTGAATCCATTAACACACACAATGACATTATCTCTTCTCCTCGGCTCAAATAAAATACAACACCCTTCTCACTCAATTCTCAGGGATGCATTTTGCCAGTAATCCAACCTGCAGCACAAAATTTATCAGCTAATTGGACTGTAAGATTTACTCCGAGTTGACTTTTTGTTTTATTAGACCTTTAACGCACCATGCCGAATTCATTTGTTATTTTCGCTATAATTTCTTTCATACTAGTTGAAATTCGTTATTATTTTTCTTCGGACATTCGGATGTCTGAAAGATGCAAAATTCAGCCGAATTTCGATTCCTTACAAAATGAATTTGCACATGTCTAAGCTTTATGTACTTTACTCAGAACCCGATACATCACCAGTCAGAGGGTACCCGATTAATAAAAAAAACATGACAGGTTACATGGTTTGCATAACATGAAAAATTACTCTCCGGTATAAAGTAGTCTCCGGTACCCGCGTTTCTGGTTCAAGCACCTTTATCAGGGGTATTGGCAACCATGGGGGATGAATGGACAATTGCTGTATGCTGTATTGCTGTATGATGAAACATTTTGCATGGTAGGTGTCGCATACGGCAATTGTTGCCCATTCTTCCCCCATGGTTACCAATATCCATGTTTTGTTGCTATGATATGTTTTTTCTATTTTTTTAGTAAGACAAAATTATGACTGCATATACTTTTACCAATACCCCTGACGAAGGTGCTTGAACCAGAAACGTGTCGGGTAACGGAGACTAATTTATACCGGAGAGTAATTTTTCATGTCATGCAAACCATGTAACCTGTCATTTTTTTTGTCTTTTCTTTTTTTGATTTTGAACTATGTATATGTCTTTTAAAAAATTATCATTTCATTCTTGAATGATCGAATGATTTAATGTATACATAATAAATATATTTTTTGATCTACTTATGTGTGATTGTTGCCTACAAAGTCCCAATGATGGGGGATTTTCTTTTCTAGTGGAGGTCAGTTTGACATGTTTGTTATTTAAAAAAAAAAAACGAGGGTTTAGTAACCCTGTAAAACAACAAGGGCAGAAGATTTAATAGATGGAAAGATGAAAAAATGACTGAAGGTCCGCTTTAGGTTATCAGTTTAGTTTTGTTGGGTTCATTTT
This sequence comes from Lithobates sylvaticus, assembly GCA_028564925.1. Classification (NCBI taxonomy): domain Eukaryota; kingdom Metazoa; phylum Chordata; class Amphibia; order Anura; family Ranidae; genus Lithobates; species Lithobates sylvaticus. The sequence continues at coordinate 108,156,887 of CM053029.1, read as the reverse complement.
TGTGCTCAGTTTTACCCTTTTATCTCTTGTCACAATGGGTTCAGTGGATCTCGGTGTGTATTTCTCAGTGAGACACATTTCCCTTTGTGTGTATGTATCTATCTAATACTTTTGTAAAATTTTTACTGTTTTTGATATTTTTTTTATACACCTGTCCTCTGGCTGTTATCTATATTATCACATGGGACTTGTGTCCTTTCCTTTATAGCTCATAGTGTCATTGAGGGCACCACAGGCTACTTTCTTTTCTTGTTTTGGTTTATTATGTCAGCTTGGCCCATCGCCCTTCAGTATTTGTAGCTGCTGAATTTTATTTATTTTTATTTTTAATTGAGTAATTTTAAAATTCCAGTGAGTGGCCGCTGTTTGTCTGACTTTACCAATAGGACGGGGGAAACAGAAAAAACACCATGTTGGCACACCTAAAACATTTCAGATTCCCCGTTCTATTGGTAAAGTCAGGTAAACAGCGGCCGCTCACTGGAATTTTATTATAACATGGCGGCCTGTCGGCAAAGACCCTTCCATAGAACTATAGAAAAAGATCAGCTGGTCCCAAGTTTTACCAATAGGACAGGGAATCATAAATGTTTTAGGTGTACCAACATGGCGGTGTTCTATAATTTTCCTCGACCTCCGACAATCTGCGCATGCGCAGTGTTGACATCACGCCCACGGATCGTGACTTGGCCGCACTGGTAGTGACGTAATTGAAGATTTCGACGAGTTGGTTACTTTAACAGAGCACCAACACTAGTTTGCCTAGTGGTAGCACCGGCCCTGGCTGCAATAAGCCTGCGTTCCGTCAGATTTGGTGACCCGTCAAATTTTGTAACGAAAGTGACGGTCTGCGGTGGCCATCTTGGTACACCTAGCAGTCGGACACAGTAAGGCTACAGTGAGAAGGCGGCAAGCCGGCATCCAGCCAAGTCTTGCATTTCACACTTCTTTTTGCCAGAAAACTGAGCTTATATTGTGTAGTACGTTCTTTTGAAATCCGTCAGATTGTTTGTTTTGATGTTGAATTTTAAAAGCAGCGGTCTTCTGTCAGATCAGCAAACTTGTGAGATCAGCACACTTGCTGCTGCTTTTAACCACTTCAGCCCTGGAAGGATTTGCCCCCTTAATGACCAGGCCATTTTTTGCGATACGGCACTGGGTCGCTTTAACTGATAATTGTGCGGTCGTGCGGCGCTTTATACAAACAAAATTGTCCTTTTTTTTCCCCACAATGAGAGTTTTCTTTTAGTGGTATTTGATCACCTCTGTGGTTTTTATTTATTTTTTTACTTTCTGCTATAATACATATCCCAAAAAAAAAAAATGTATTCATCAGTTTAGGCCGATATGTATTCTTCTACATATTCTTGGTAAAATAAATCGCAATAGGCGTATATTTATTGGTTTGTGCAAAAGTTATTGCGTCTACATACTACGGGATATATTTAGGGACTTTTATTTATTTTTTTTTTGTTGTTTTTAATGGTAATGGCGGCGATCTGTGATTTTTAGCGGGACTACAAGATTGCGGCGGACAAATCTGACCCCAAATTACACTTTTTGGGGTCCAGTGACATTATTACATTGATCAGTGCTATAAAAACACACTGATCAATGTAAAAATTACACTGGCAGGGAAGGGGTTAACACTAGGGGACGATCAAGGGGTTAACTGTGTTCCCTGGGTGTGTTCTAACTGTAGAGGGGATAGGCTGCCAGGAACATGACAGAGATCGCTGCTCCTGCTCACTGGGAAAAGAAGATCTCTGACAATGTCATTAGGCAGAAAGGAGGAATCCCCCCGTTCTGCCTCTGTACACAGGGATCGCGGACATTGAGTCCGCGGGAACCGTGGGCATGCTCCTGCAGCGTGCGTGCGCGCGCGCCTGCTATCCTTCTCGCTCAGGAGAGCCGACCTGCTGCAGAAAATGTACGTGAGCAGGTCGGAAAGTGGTTAAAATTCAACATCAAAAGAGTCTGACGAATTTCAAAAGACTGTATTACACTGTATTACCAAGATGGCCGTCGTGGAAGGTCACTTTCCTTACAAAGTTTAACGGGTTACCAAATCTGACAGAGCACAGGCTTATTGCAGCCAGGGCCGGTGCTACACCTAGGCAAACTAGGCAGCCGCCTAGGGCGCACTGCTTCCTAGGGTGCCCGGCCACTGGTGTTCCTACTCTCTTCTCTCTGTATCAAGCAACTAAGTCTCAGCATCAGCAGGCAGCCGCCGTTCCGTTCGCACATAGTGTCAGAGGCGCAGTGGCAGCGGAGGACTGAATCTGTGTCCCGACTCCCAAATAAATAGAAGCAAGCAAACATTAATTTATGGGCCCTGGTAGGCTGCATTGATGGGCGCTGGCGAGGCTGCATTTGATGGGCGCTGGTGAGGCTGCATTTGATGGGCGCTGGTGAGGCTGCATTTGATGGGCACTGGTGAGGCTGCATTTGATGGGTGCTGGTAGGCTGCATTGCTGGGCGTTGGTGAGGCTGCATTGATGGGCGCTGGCGAGGCTGCATTGATGGGTGCTGGTGAGGCTGCATTTGATGGGTGCTGGCGAGGCTGCATTTGATGGGAGCTGGTAGACTGCATTTAAAGGGCGCTTCATTAAAAAGGTGGGCAGGGCAAAGAGGGTGGAGTCAGGGGGCGGCAAAATAAGGTTTCACCTAGTCCTAGGGTGTCAAAAATCCTTGCAGCAGCCCTGATTGCAGCCGACTGCGGGGGTGTACCAAGATGGCGGTGACAGAACGTCACTTCTGTTACCTATTCTTTCTGATGGGTGTACAATTCTGATGGAACACCAAACCTTCAGAGCGCATGCAGGGTGACTATCTTCTAATCAGGGCAAGTTTACAAAATATTCATTTTACCTATAAGCCATAGATAGCCTTTTCCTGTATTAAAATAAAAATAAAATAAAATGATCACAAAGTGACAAAGCGGGACATACAGCCACTTTATAGTCTACTTTTAACCATACAGTATAGAGCTGGTCATGGATCAGAAGGGTAATGTGCCAAGTCGTAACAAGAAGGGACGACACATTTCACACAGCCGTGTGATCACCCACTCATCACACCTATGAACCAGCAGGATCAAATGAGTCATGTGACAGGCGATGACCAATTATTGGACACACCTTTCACTAGTTAGTGAGACTACCTTCTCTACAAAACTAGTAATGATTTATCGTTTGCTCACAATGCTCTCTCTATTTCCAGGCTCTATAATTATCGCAGAAAGTAGATTCAAATAAAACAATTGACTTCTTATAAAACACACCGACGACACAAGCGTTAGAAGGTGATTTGTATGTATGCTAATACTATCATAGACACTAGCCAATCACAGTACGAAATCGTCTGAAGCCCCACCCCGTTCGGGAGTGCTTTCAAAAAGTTCAACTGCGTGTACTGCTCATGCGCGGACTAGGGGACAATCAAGAGGTTAACTGTGTTCCCTGGGTGTGTTCTAACTGTAGGGGGGATAGGCTGCCAGAGACATGACAGAGATCGCTGCTACTGATCACTGGAAACAGAAGATCTCTGACAATGTCATTAGGTAGAAAGGAGAATTCCCCTTGTTTACATAGGCAGTTCCCCCGTTCTGCCTCTGTACACAGGGATCGCGGACATTGAGTCCGCAGGAACCGTGGGCATGCTCCTGCAGCGTGCGTGCGCACGCGCCTGCTATCCTGCCCGCTCAGGAGAGCCAACCTGCTGCAGTAAATGTACGTGAGCAGGTCGGAAAGTGGTTAAAATTCAACATCAAAAGAGTCTGACGAATTTCAAAAGACTGTATTACACTATGTGAGCTCAGTTTACTGGTAAAAATAAGTGTGAAATGCAAAACTTGGTTGGGTGTAAAAAGATGTCGGCTTGCCGCCTTCTCACTGAATCCTTACTGTGGCTGACTGCTGGGTGTACCAAGATGGCCGTCGTGGAACGTCACTTTCCTTACACAGTTTGACGGGTCACCAAATCTGACAGAGCACAGGCTTATTGCAGACAGGGCCGGTGCTACACCTAGGCAAACTAGGCAGCCGACTAGGGCGCCCCGTTCTGCCTCTGTACACAGGGATCGCGGACATTGAGTCCGCGGGAACCGTGGGCATGCTCCTGCAGCGTGCGTGCGCGCGCGCCTGCTATCCTTCTCGCTCAGGAGAGCCGACCTGCTGCAGAAAATGTACGTGAGCAGGTCGGAAAGTGGTTAAAATTCAACATCAAAAGAGTCTGACAAATTTCAAAAGACTGTATTACACTGTATTACCAAGATGGCCGTCGTGGAAGGTCACTTTCCTTACAAAGTTTAACGGGTTACCAAATCTGACAGAGCACAGGCTTATTGCAGCCAGGGCTGGTGCTACACCTAGGCAAACTAGGCAGCCGCCTAGGGCGCACTGCTTCCTAGGGTGCCCGGCCACTGGTGTTCCTACTCTCTTCTCTCTGCATCAAGCAACTAAGTCTCAGCATCAGCAGGCAGCCGCCGTTCCATTCGCACATAGTGTCAGAGGCGCAGTGGCAGCGGAGGACTGAATCTGTGTCCCGACTCCCAAATAAATAGAAGCAAGCAAACATTAATTTATGGGCCCTGGTAGGCTGCATTGATGGGCACTGGTAGGGTGTATTGATGGGCGCTGGTAGGCTGCATTGATGGGCGCTGGCGAGGCTGCATTTGATGGGCACTGGTAGGCTGCATTTGATGGGTGCTGGCGAGTCTGCATTTGATGGGCACTGGTAGGCTGCATTTGATGGGCGCTGGTAGGCTGAAATGTTGGGCGCTGGTGAGGCTGCATTGATGGGCACTGGTAGGTTGCATTTGATGGGTGCTGGCGAGGCTGCATTTGATGGGCACTGGTAATCTGCATTTGATGGGTTCTGGTAGGCTGCATTGCTGGGCGTTGGTGAGGCTGCATTGATGGGCGCTGGCGAGGCTGCATTGATGGGCGCTGGCGAGGCTGCATTGATGGGTGCTGGTAAGGCTGCATTTGATGGGTGCTGGTAGGCTGCATTGCTGGGCGTTGGTGAGGCTGCATTGATGGGCGCTGTCGAGGCTGCATTGATGGGTGCTGGTGAGGCTGCATTTGATGGGTGCTGGTAGGCTGCATTGCTGGGCGTTTGCGAGGCTGCATTGATGGGCGCTGTCGAGGCTGCATTGATGGGTGCTGGTGAGGCTGCATTTGATGGGTGCTGGCGAGGCTGCATTTGATGGGTGCTGGCGAGGCTGCATTTGATGGGCGCTGGTAGGCTGCATTTGATGGGCGCTGGTAGGCTGCATTGATGGGCGCTGGCTAAGCTGCATTTGATGGGCGCTTCATTAAAAAGGTGGGCTATATATGGGCAGGGCAAAGAGGGTGGAGTCAGGGGGGGCGGCAAAATAAGGTTTCACCTAGTCCTAGGGTGTCAAAAATCCTTGCAGCAGCCCTGATTGCAGCCGACTGCGGGGGTGTACCAAGATGGCGGTGATGGAAGTCACTTCTGTTACCTATTCTTTCTGATGGGTTTACAATTCTGACGGAACACCAAACCTTCAGAGCGCATGCAGAGTGACTATCTTCTAAATGGTGCAAGTTTAAGAAATATTTATTTTACCTATAAGCCATAAATAGCCTTTCCTGTAGAACAAAAAAAAAAATTGACAACGCGGGACATACGGCCATTTTATAATCTACTTTTAACCACACAGTATAGAGCTGGTCATGGATCAGAAGGGTAATGTGCCAAGTCGTAACAAGAAGGGACGACACATCTCACACAGCCGTGTGATCACCCACTCATCACACCTATGAACCAAAAGGATCAAATAAGTCATGTGACAGGCGATGACCAATTATTGGACACACCTTTCCCTACTTAGTGAGACTACATTCTCTACAAAACTAGTAATGATTTCTCGTTTGCTCACAATGCTCTCTCTATTTCCAGGCTCTATAATTATCGCAGAAAGTAGATTCAAATAGAACAATTGGCTTCTTATAAAACACACAACAACATAAGCGTTAGAAGGTGAACTTTCAGCGCGCATGCAGAGTTACTATCTCCTAAATAGTGCAAGTTTAAAGTGGTTGTAAACCCTTACAAACCACTTTGACCTACGGGTAAGCCTAGATTAAGGCTTACCTGTAGGTCCAATAAATATCTCCTAAACCTACATGCTTCCCGACCGCCCACTGCATATATACGTCAGCAGAATGGCACGGGCAGGCAAAATCACGTACCTGTACGTGGCCCTTTAAAATGCCTGCCCGTGGGTCGCGCTCGGGTCACAGAGCTGAAGAACGGGGAGAGGTATGTGTAAACAAACCTCTCCCTGCGCTTCCTACTCTGCCTGTCAGTGATCGGCTGTTCCCTGTCATCGGGAAAGCCGATCAATGACGCCCCCTAATGTAAAAACACACACACGTCACAGCCCATAACCCCTCCCCTCCCCCTAGTGGTTAACTCTTTCACTACAACTGTCATTTATACAGGAATCAATGCATTTAAATAGCATTGATTGGGACAAATGTCCGATGTGTCCGCCATAATGTCACAGTCACAATAAAAATCGCTGATCCCCGCCATTACTAGTAAAAAAAAAAATATTAATAAAAATGCTATAAAACTATCCCCTATTTTGTAAACGCTATAACTTTTGCGCAAACCAATCAATAATTGCTAATTGCATTTTTTTTTACCAAAAATATGTAGAAGAATACGTATCGCTTTAAACGGAGTAAAAAAAAAAATTTTTTATATATTTTTTTGGGGATATTTATTACAGCAAAAAGTAAAAAATATTGCATTGTTTTCAAAATTGTCGCTCTATTTTTGTTTATAGCGCAAAAAATAAAAACCGCAGGGGCGATCAAATACCACCAAAAGAAAGCTCTATTTGTGGGAAAAAAAGGACGCCAATTTTGTTTGGGAGCCACGTCGCACGACCGCGCAATTGTCAGTTAAAGCAACACAGAGCCGAATCGCAAAAAGGGGCCTGGTCCTTTGGCTGCCAATTGGTCCGGGGCTGAAGTGGTTAAAGAGGCTTTATATTTATTTTGCCTATAAGCCATATATAGCCTTTTCCAGTATTTAAAAAAAAAAAAATTACATAGCGACAAAGCGGAACGGAACATACGGCCACCTTAGAATCTACTTTTAATCACACAGTATAGAGCTGGTCATGGATCAGAAGGGTAATGTGCCAAGTCGTAACAAGAAGGGACGACACATCTCACACAGCCGTGTGATCACCCACTCATCACACCTATGAACCAGAAGGATCGAATGAGTCATGTGACAAGCGATGACCAATTATTAGACACACCTTTCACTACTTAGTGAGACTACATTCTTTACAAAACCAGTAGTGATTTCTCGTTTGCTCAAAATGTTCTCTATATTTCCAGGCTCTATAATTATCGCAGAAAGTAGATTAAAATAAAAAAAATGGCTTCTTGTAAAACGCACCGACGACACAAGCGTTAGAATGTGATTTTTATGTATGCTAATACTATCAAAGACACTAGCCAACCACAGTACGAAATCGTCTGAAGCCCCACCCCGTTCGGGAGTGCTGTCAAAAAGTTCAAACGCGTATACTGCGCATGCGCGGACGCGATACAGTGGATGAACGCTTGAGGCCACGTAGAACGTGGTTGGAAGTGCTTCTGATTGGCGGAAGTGAGGTTGCGAGATGCGGCTTCTCGCGAGATTCTGTCCTTGTAGATGGCTGCCTGCTGAGGTTGTACACACGTGTGTAGTGTGGCCCCCGGATCCGAGGATTGTAGAGAGAGGCCGGCAGGATGCAGCACGATGATGTAAGGCGGAGGACCCGGGACCGGGGGGGTTGGTGGCAGGGTCAGACATGGCTGTAGTATTAGGGAAATAAGGTGATACTGGGGATGTTGTGTAGTCTTATAGTCTGATGGGTTCTGTCTGTACACTGGGGTTGGCTTGTGGGGTTTATACAGCTTTAACCACTTCAGTTCCAGAAGATTTACCACCTTAATGATCAGGCTTTTTTTTACGATACAGCACTGCGTCGCTTTGACAATTGCGCAGTCGTGCGACACTGTACCCAAATAAAATGAACGTCCTTTTTTTTCCCCACAAATAGAACTTTCTTTTGGTGGTATTTGATCACCTCTGCGGTTTTTATTTTTTGCACTATAAACAAAAAAAAGAGCGACAATTTTGAAAAAAAAAACAATCAATACTTTTTACTTTCTGCCAAGAAACATACCCAATAAAAAAAATGTAAAGAATTTCTTTTCTTAATCAGTTTAGGCCAATATATACTCTTCTATATATTATTTTATAAAAAAAAATCGCAATGAAGGTATATTGATTGGTTTGCATAAAAGTTGTAGTGTTTACAAAATACGGGATAGATTTATGGCATTTCTATTATAATATTTTTTCCCAGTAATCGCGATGATCAGCGATTTTTAGTGGGACTGTGCCATTGCGGCGGACAAATCGGACACCTGACTGACACTTTTTTGGGACTAGTGACATTATTGCAGTGATCAGTGCTATAAAAACACACTGATCAATGTCAAAATTACACTGGCAGGGAAGGGGTTAACATCAGGGGCGATCAAGGGGTTAAGTGTGTTCCCTGGGTGTGTTCTAACTGTGTGGGGGATGGTCTGACTGGAACAACACAGGGAACTGTCTTCCTGCATAGCAGATCTCTATGTCCGTCCCTGTCTGAACGGAGATCTGCCTTGTTTTTTTTTTTAGAAAAAGTTTTTTTATTTAGAAAATAACAAATACATACAGTGCGTAAACAGAGTCAGAGATACATATACAAAGGTAATCGTAATGACAAAGGCACAGTCAACGTATATCCAAATGCAAGACTCGATGGATGCATAGCAATCAAAAACAATAGCTGCAGTGTGTTACACCTCGATGAGGAAGTGGATCAGGCCGTACAAGAGGAGCGAAATCACTTCTGGGGGCAGTGCCCCCTTGACACGGGGGGGGGGGGGGGGGGGGTATGGAAGGCGGATGCTAAGGGAGGAGGGAAGATCTGCCTTGTTTACATCGGCAGATCCCAGTTCTGTCACTGTGGGGAACAATCGTGGGCAGACATCGAGTGCACCGGACCTGCTGATTGGCTTCTTTGCTGGCCAGTCGGCGCACACAGGCTAGTGCACAAAACGATGTACCGGTACCTTGTTTAGCGCAGCTGAGCCACCTTGCTGCAGTATAACCACGGCGGGTGGTGGGCTGGTGGTTAAAGAGGAACTTGACCAAGGAGAAGGGGTGATTGAGTGTCCTGTACAATAAGTCCCATATACAGGGGGTCCCGACTTACAAACGCCCGACCTACGAACATCCCCTACTTACGAACGGGGCGCTGCGGGGATCCTCCGCCATTTTCCGCCGTATTCCGGCCGTTCTGCGCATGCGCAGCCATACGGAGCCTCGGAAAATGCCGGCAAACTTCGGAAATGTCCGTAATTTGCCGCGCATGCGCAGAACGGCATTAAACGGAACATCGGAAATGTCCGTATTTGTCGGTCTACGCATGCGCGGCCGACTTACGAACATTTCTGACTTAAGAACAGGCGGGCAGTCCCTAACGAGTTCGTAACTCGGGGACCCCCTGTATACAGTGTGATGGGGGAGATGATGGCTGTGATCAGGGACTTCTTCTATCATTAGTCCAGGTTCCGGGACTGACTGCTCAGAGGAAGGATTATCACGTCTGGATCTCAGTGGTTTGTAATTAGGGAGCTCCACATACTGTGTATAATACAAAGTACAGGGGTGTCACCAACAGTGTTGGTCATCTTACTTTAAAAAAGTAATTAGTTACATTACAAATTACTTCTCCCAAAAAAGTAATTGAGTTAGTAACTCAGTTACTACATTGGAAAAGTAATTAGTTACTCAGCAAAGTAACTGATTTTTTTTTTTTTTTTAATATTCTTAGGGGCGGGTCTAGTATTACTGTAAGCAAGGGGTGCGTTCCCCCTTGCACGTCTATTTCCCCTCTGCACCCCCCCTGCACGTCTGTTCCCCCCCCAACACATATATCTGTTTCCCCTCTGTACCCCACTACACATCTGCCCCCCCCCCCACACATATATCTGTTCCCCCTCTGTACTCCACTACACATCTGTCCACCCCACACACGTATATCTGTTCCCCCTCTGTACCCCACTACACGTCTGTCCCCCCCACACACATATATCTGTTCCCCCCCTGTACATCTGTCCCCCCCCCAAACTCACGGATCGTATCGTTGCTCGGATCAGAGTCACGGATCGGATCATTTTTCGGATCAGCAAATAATAATTGAATTTGCAAAAACCTATAACAATTCCACCACCATAAAGCCCCCACTGTAATATCCACGTCATCTCCTCAACTGTAATATTGGCTGAGTATGGCTGGGTACGGCTGAGCATGGCTGGGTACGGCTGGGTGTCGCCGAGTATGGCTGGGTATTACCGTGTATTGCAGAGTATGGCTGGGTATTACCGAGTATTGGCAGGGTGTTGCAGAGTATTGGCTGGGTATTACCGAGTATTGGCAGGGTGTTGCAGAGTATTGGCAGGGTGTTGCAGAGTATTGGCAGGGTGTTGCAGAGTATTGGCAGGGTGTTGCAGAGTATTGGCAGGGTGTTGCAGAGTATTGGCAGGGTGTTGCAGAGTATTGGCAGGGTGTTGCAGAGTATTGGCAGGGTGTTGCAGAGTATTGGCAGGGTGTTGCAGAGTATTGGCAGGGTGTTGCAGAGTATGGCTGGGTATTACCGGGTGTTGCAGAGTATGGCTGGGTATTACCGAGTATTGCAGAGTATGGCTGGGTATTACCGAGTATTGCAGAGTATGGCTGGGTATTACCGAGTATTGCAGAGTATGGCTGGGTATTACCGAGTATTGCAGAGTATGGCTGGGTATTACCGGGTATTGCAGAGTATGGCTGGGTATTACCGGGTATTGCAGAGTATGGCTGGGTATTACCGGGTATTGCAGAGTATGGCTGGGTATTACCGGGTATTGCAGAGTATGGCTGGGTATTACCGGGTATTGCAGAGTATGGCTGGGTATTACCGGGTATTGCAGAGTATGGCTGGGTATTACCGGGTATTGCAGAGTATGGCTGGGTATTACCGGGTATTGCAGAGTATGGCTGGGCATTACCGAGTATTGGCTGGGTATTGCCGAGTATTGGCAGGGTGTTGCAGAGTATTGGCAGGGTGTTGCAGAGTATTGGCAGGGTGTTGCAGAGTATTGGCAGGGTGTTGCAGAGTATTGGCAGGGTGTTGCAGAGTATTGGCAGGGTTTGCAGAGTATTGGCAGGGTGTTGCAGAGTATTGGCAGGGTGTTGCAGAGTATGGCTGGGTATTACCGGGTGTTGCAGAGTATGGCTGGGTATTACCGGGTGTTGCAGAGTATGGCTGGGTATTACCGAGTGTTGCAGAGTATGGCTGGGTATTACCGAGTGTTGCAGAGTATGGCTGGGTATTACCGAGTGTTGCAGAGTATGGCTGGGTATTACCGGGTATTGCAGAGTATGGCTGGGTATTACCGGGTATTGCAGAGTATGGCTGGGTATTACCGGGTATTGCAGAGTATGGCTGGGTATTACCGGGTATTGCAGAGTATGGCTGGGTATTACCGGGTATTGCAGAGTATGGCTGGGTATTACCGGGTATTGCAGAGTATGGCTGGGTATTACCGGGTATTGCAGAGTATGGCTGGGTATTACCGGGTATTGCAGAGTATGGCTGGGTATTACCGGGTATTGCAGAGTATGGCTGGGTATTACCGGGTATTGCAGAGTATGGCTGGGTATTACCGGGTATTGCAGAGTATGGCTGGGTATTACCGGGTATTGCAGAGTATGGCTGGGTATTACCGGGTATTGGCTGGGTATTACCGAGTATTGGCAGGGTGTTGCAGAGTATTGGCAGGGTGTTGCAGAGTATTGGCAGGGTGTTGCAGAGTATTGGCAGGGTGTTGCAGAGTATTGGCAGGGTGTTGCAGAGTATTGGCAGGGTGTTGCAGAGTATGGCTGGGTATTACCGGGTGTTGCAGAGTATGGCTGGGTATTACCGAGTGTTGCAGAGTATGGCTGGGTATTACCGAGTGTTGCAGAGTATGGCTGGGTATTACCGAGTGTTGCAGAGTATGGCTGGGTATTACCGAGTGTTGCAGAGTATGGCTGGGTATTACCGAGTGTTGCAGAGTATGGCTGGGTATTACCGAGTGTTGCAGAGTATGGCTGGGTATTACCGAGTGTTGCAGAGTATGGCTGGGTATTACCGAGTGTTGCAGAGTATGGCTGGGTATTGCAGAGTATGGCTGGGTATTACCGGGTATTGCAGAGTATGGCTGGGTATTACCGGGTATTGCAGAGTATGGCTGGGTATTACCGGGTATTGCAGAGTATGGCTGGGTATTACCGGGTATTGCAGAGTATGGCTGGGTATTACCGGGTATTGCAGAGTATGGCTGGGTATTACCGGGTATTGCAGAGTATGGCTGGGTATTACCGGGTATTGCAGAGTATGGCTGGGTATTACCGGGTATTGCAGAGTATGGCTGGGTATTACCGGGTATTGCAGAGTATGGCTGGGTATTACCGGGTATTGCAGAGTATGGCTGGGTATTACCGGGTATTGCAGAGTATGGCTGGGTATTACCGGGTATTGCAGAGTATGGCTGGGTATTACCGGGTATTGCAGAGTATGGCTGGGTATTACCGGGTATTGCAGAGTATGGCTGGGTATTACCGGGTATTGCAGAGTATGGCTGGGTATTACCGGGTATTGCAGAGTATGGCTGGGTATTACCGGGTATTGCAGAGTATGGCTGGGTATTACCGGGTATTGCAGAGTATGGCTAGGTATTACGGGGTATTGCAGAGTATAGCTAGGTATTACGGGGTATGGCAGGGTATTGGCAGGATGTTGCAGAGTATTGGCAGGGTGTTGCAGAGTATTGGCAGGGTATGTGCTGGCATCCAATCTCTCCCCTCCACTGTACAGATCTGTACACAGAGGGGAGAGAGGAACCGGCGTCATCTTGACGGAGCAATCACATTGTAAACGGCTGACGGGTGCACCAAGATGGCCGCCGCTCCGGAGCTAGGCCGGAGCCGCGGCCTTTACTAAGGCCGACGCCGCGGACGGCTCCGCGGATCGCGGCGAGTAATTGCGGTAACGCCGCCCCAGTAATGGGAACAGCGTTACCGCGAGGGGAAGAGTAATCAGTTAGATTACTCGTTACCCTTTAAAGTAGCGGCGTTACGTAACGCCGTTTACTTTAATCGCGTTACTTACAACACTGGTCACCAAACTCTGGGTATTAAAGAAAAAAAAAATCTTTAAAAGTATGGGGGTACCTTACATGTTATGGTCTAAGAGCCCATTCACACAGGGGCGACTTTGGATCCGACTTGATAAAACCAATGTAAGTGAATGAGAGCCGTCTTAATGTACACTACTGAAGTCGCTCCGACTTCAGAAAAGGTTCCTGTACTACTTCAATCCGACTTCTAGGTGACTTGTACCCATTGATTTCAATGGAAGTCGCCTCTAAAGTCGGATCCCCTGTCTTAACTGAAGCAACAATACAGGAAGCGAAAATTGTTTTCTCAGGCAAACCCCTCCCTCCCACAGAGCTGATTGTTGTTTGGCCACTGGAAAGTCGCCTGTCCTGGAGGGGACTTGAAGTTGCCCCAAGTCGTGTCCAGGTCGCCTCGCAAAGTCGCGGCCAGAGTCGTGTTGCCCCTGTGTAAACTGTCTCTAACCGTACTATTTCTGTACAATCTACTTTATATTTACCAATATTATGTGATGTGATGACCTACCTAAACTATACAATCAATTTGTATCCAATCAGGAAGGCTCTTGCACTTCATAGTTGTAGGTAGATCTAAAAGAGATTGTAACCAAAAATGTAAAATATTGCAGTTTACCAATCTTTTTGTGTAGTGCAAAACTTAGAACAAAAAAAACAGTAAAGTGAACAAAAAACATGCATGTGAAACGCACACTAAAAACTTAAAGGGGTTGTAAAGTCTCAAGGTTTTTCACCTTAATGCATTCTATGTATTAAGGTGAAAAGCATTTCTTGCTGCAGCTCCCCTCCTCCCAGAGCCCACTTTTTTACTTACCTGAGCCTGATCCGTTCCAGCGATGGGCAAGAGCCCAGCAGCTTCAGCCACTGTCTCTCCCCTCATTGGACAGATTGATAGCAGCAGGTGCCATTGGCTCCCGCTGCTGTCAAACAAATCCAGTGACACGGACGGGGGGAGGTGCCCGAGTCCCGCTGTCTGTGTCAATGGATGCAGCAGTGGGACTCTGGAGCATGACCGCATGGGTGCCCCCAGGGAAAGCGGCTCTCCGTGGTGGCACCTGATGGAGGGGAGGGGAGGGGCCTGGAGTGCCGCCGGGGGACCCCAGATAAGGAGGACCGGGCCTGCTCTGTGCAAAACCCTTGCACAGAGCAGGTAAGTATGACATGTTTGTTATTTTTATGCAAACAAAACGGGAACCTTTACAACCCCTTTTAAGGGTGTGCTACGGGAAGGAGTAGGACTTCTACACTGACCCCTGGGGTTCCCCGCATCCAATTCGTATAGCAGGAGAATGTGACCTGCTCTCTATGGAGCGCACTGTGCGTCTTTGGCTCAGTTTTAGGGCCAAATTCAGGCAAAAATTCAGCCCTGGTTCGTCCTTGAAATGGAGAAGAGGGACGCACATCGTTCCTGTGTGATCCGCAACCATTTCCTGTGTGAACTGAGCTCTAAAAGAGGGACTTCACCATGGAAAAGGAACATGGCCACCCTGTAACGGGAAGAAGCCCCACCAGGGAGATGAGCATCAATCTCCCATCACTGTGTAAATTGCAGCATTGTGATTGGAGAGACTCTGAGAATATATGTGATCATCTCTTTTCCAATCATACAATCTTCTATCTGCCCGTGTCTCATGCTCATTATTTTCTTTTCTGCTTCAGGTTATCTGGGACATTGTGGGGAACAAGCAGTTCTGCTCCTTCAAGATAAAGTAAGTATTGTAGGTCTTCCCCCGGGGTCTGCAAACTTTCATTCACACCAGGACTGGGATGAGTTGGATTGTCTGAGGTTAGCCTGGTGACCCGTGCCATTCTGTCACCACCACCCATGTATTTGTATGTCGAAACTTGGCATGATAATCCATAATCGCAGATCTTTTCTGATATTAAATAATATGTCACAAGCACACTTGTCTAAGTGACATACTATTTAAACTGTTCAAAAATAAATATGACAGAGGGAACATATTTTGGTTATTTAACCACTTCAGTCCTTTTTTGCGATACAGCACTGCGTCGATTTAACTGACAATTGCGCAGTTGTGACCACAAATAGAGCTTTCTTTTGGTGGTATTTGATCACCTCTGTGGTTTTTATTTTTTGCGCTATAAACAGAGCGACAATTTAAAAAAAAAAATTTTTTTTTTTTTTACTTTTTGCTATAATACATATCCCAAAAAAAAAAAAAAAAAGTATTTATCAGGTTAGGCCAATATATATTCTTCTACATATTTTTTGTAAAAAAAAATGCAAGAGGCATATATTGATTGATTTGCGCAAAAGTTATAGCATTTACAAAATAGGGGATAGATTTATGGCATTTTTATTTTTACTAGTAATGGAGGCGATCTGCGATTATTATTTTTTAGCGGGACTGCGACATTGCAGCGGACAGATCGGACACTTTTGACACTATTTTTGGAACCATTGACATATATACAGCGATCACTGCTATAAATAGCCACTGATTACTGTGTATAAATGTCACTGGCAGGAAAGGGGTTTACACTAGGGGGGTGATCAAGGGGTTAAACGTGTGTTCCCTAGATGTGTTCTAATGGTAGGGGGGGTGGGCTTACTGGAACATGACAGAGATCACTGTTCCCGATTACTGGGAACAGTAGGTCCCAGTCATGTCACCCATGAGAGTGGGGAATCGCCTTGTTTAAAAAGGCAGTTCCCTTGTTCTGCCTCTGTAACAGATGATCGCGGGTCGCCAGCAGACATCGAGTCCGCCCAATGTGCAGGTAACCTCCAGTACAGCTATGGCGATTTGCGCAGGAGAGCTGACCTGCCGCGGTATAACGACAACAGCTGGTTGGCAAGTGGAACCCCCTTCCTGCCCATGCCAACTTTCAGCTTTCAGCACTGTCACATTTTGAATGACAGGAGACAGAACTTTCTTTTGGTCTTATTTAATCACCGCTGTTTTTTTAAAAAAATGTTTTGCTAAACAAATGAAAAAAGACTGAAAATTTGGTTAAAAAATTTTTTTCTTAGTGTTCGTAAGTAATTTTAAGTAATTTTTCTCCACTGAAAGGACTACATTGATGACTAATGAAAACAATGTCCTGACAGGCTTGCCGGTTAACAGCTCTCCTTTCCTCCCACGCTGTGTCTGTGCCCAAAAACCAGCAAGTATGTTTACATGTGATCAGCTGTAATTGGACACAGCTGATCACATGGTAAAGGGCCACTGTGATTGGCCCTTTACTCCGATCAGCTGGGTCTGAGGGACACAGCAGTCACAGAGCGCACCACTGGAGGCATGTGGGGGCGGGGTCATGGGAGGACGTCTATTGACTCCCTCCCATTACTAGACGCCTGCACTGTAGCCGTCTTTCGGCTATAGTGGGGTCGGCAAGTGGCTAAGCATGATCTCTAAAAATGAGTTGGCATTTATCACGATAATCCGCAGCTCTACAGGGAGAGCTGCACTCTGCAAGACCACTGGAGGATTCCATAAGTATGGCTACCTATAGGAATAATTAGGGCCACAGCACAGTGCAGAGGTGCAGTTGTCCTTTAAGACCACAGCACTATTCCACCTATCAGTTTCAGTGCAGCCATCTTTTTGGTCTTTTATTTGCCCTAATCCTCAAAATGTAAGTAGAACAGTAACAAGATTGTGCATGAACGATTTACCATTGTTATTTGGTTCTAATTTGCTGCTTGCAGGACTAAGACTCAGAATTTCTGTCGGAATGAATTCAACATAACTGGTCAGTGCAACCGCTCCTCCTGTCCCCTCGCCAACAGCCAGTATGCCACCATTAAAGAGGAGAAAGGTAAGCATGTGGATTGCCATCTGTGCAATTATTTAATATATATATATTTTTTTTTTAACCTCCTAGAGCAGTTATGTGATCTTATCAGTTCTCACCCGTTTCTCTTTATTGTTAGGTATCTGCTACTTGTACATGAAGTCAATAGAAAGAGCGGCATTTCCAGCACGGATGTGGGAGAGGGTGAGTGCAGTTGCCTGCTGGTTTAAAGTGTAGGTCTTGAAAAATAACAAAACATATGGTTTACATATCTGCATGGTATGCAAATTGTATTTTTTCATAAATTCTGCAAGTACATACAAATATCTGGTGATTCTGCCAGAAATCCAGTAAGCTTTTAACATCCTGTAGGGACCTGACTAAAAAATTCCTCTTCTGCAGTAAACTAATAGTCAGTGCTGTCAGCCCTATCTAGGTCTCCATTGCTGGGCTATAGGACACCTCGATTTCCTTCTCTTCATAACAAGAGGGGTGGTCTGTAATTCAGTAGAAAACTCAGGCAGTGTTGACAACACTACTTGGGATATCCATACAGCAGAGGCATTGTGCTGTCAGCTTACTTAAAGCGGGGTTCCAGCGACCATTCCTATTTTCTTTTTTTTACAGTCATTCAGACACATGTAAATCATTAATAAACTCACTGTTTCGTTTTTTTTATAAGCTGATGCTGTCCGTTTTCGTTTTAAATAAATATTTATAAAAATAGATTGTGGCTATTCCCATCTTGCTTGTGGGCATGTGAAGCCCACAAGCATGGATTTACGGGATATGGTGAATGCTGAGATCCCAGCATTCACCACTATTTCCCACGCATGCTCAGTGTTTTCAGTGAGCAGCGCTGAAAACTTGAGGGGTTGCCATCACAACGGCGTCGTCGTCGAAATCCCGCAAGCACTCGCGGCAGGCATCCGCAATGTCTCCTGGGAATAATCACAGGAGCTCCCAGGAGACATTGCTGGAAAAAAGGAAATGACGTAATACCCGCAGATTACCCACTTATATCCACAGAGAGCTAAGACAGGAAGCAGAGAAGGACTTTGCAAAAACACAGGTACAAAAGAAAAAAAAAACTGTTTATTACTGAATACCATCATGGCATGTGATTGAGCAAAACATGTAAAATGGGGTGGAGCTCCGCTTTAAGAATTCCCATTGATTCTGCCAGAAACCCAGCAAGCTCTTCCGCAGTAAACTAATAATCAGTGTTGTCAGCCTTCTAGATCTCCTCTGCTGGGCTACAGAACACCCCCCACCCCTTCACTTTATCTTCATAGCAAGAGTGGGAGGTGTTCTGTAATCCAGCAGAGTATAACTCATTCAGGGCTGATATCAGTGCAGCAGAGGCAGTGAGGATTTTTTTATATTATGCCTTAGAGCTCCCCGATTCTGACCAAAATGAGAATCGCCATTTTTTTTGCTTAGACTAAAGATCACGATTCTCGTGGCGTAACATCATCTTTCACATTATACAAAAAAATTGGGCTAACGTTACTGTTTAGTCTTTTTATTAATTTGCTAAATTGTATTTGTTACCAAAAAAATGCGTTTGAAAGACCGCTGCGCAAATACAGTGTGACATAAAATATTGCAACAACCGCCATTTTATTCTCCAGGGTCTCTGCTGAACAAAAAAATATATAATGTTAGGGGGTTCTAAGTACATTTCTAGCAAAAAATACTGATTTTAACTTGTAAGCAACAAATGTCTGAAAAAGGATTAGTCCTTAAGTCTAGGTTCACACTATAGCGATGTGGGAACCAGTGCGATTACAGCGCGGGGTACCGCATCACATCTCTCCTGTAGGCAGTTCACACTGCCCTCTGCGATGCACTGTGGGTGTCCATACAATGTTAATGACACCCCCAGATCGTATTGCAGTGCAAATACAATGTTAATGACACCCCCAGATCAGTAATGCAGTGCAAACTGTGAACTTGCACAGTGGATCAAGAACACCCTTGTCAGCTGAGCAGAGAACTCTCTGCACCAAATCCAGAAAATGCTCTTGTTAAGATAACAAGGGGAGTAGAATCACAATTTAGATTTTTTAACGATTAATAGCGCCGCTCTATTATGCCCAGATATCCACTGTAACACAACAACTTGGTGCAAGTCTGTACTGGTCCCTCCATTATAAGTTAGGAAGTTTGAAATATTCCAGAATCATCGCATATGGAAACAGCATGTCGTCCTGTACCTGCACCAGACTTTCAGAGAGAAGAGATGCTCCTTCAGGATTCTTGTAGCTCAACCTGTAGAATTTGTCATGTCTGATGCCGCCTTTATTTACAATCCTATGTTCTGTTAGCTGCTGTTGAAGCCAATATTAAGCAGAACCAAATTAGTAGAATTTCTTCAAAGCCATTAGTAGACAGGAATGAAACTTTGTCATGACAAAAATCATCCTCACTGTAAATTATAATTTTTTTTCATCTATTTATTTTTTGTGTTTTTAATTAAAACAGTCACAAAATCGTATACATGTGCCAGGCAATGAATGCTCTTTAAGCTCCCTGGCGGTATTCCCGAGTCTGGCTCGGGGTGGAATTTCAGTACCATTAGCGGTAACCCCGAGCCAGACTCGGGCTGCATTGCAGGATACAGGGAAAGTTACTTACCTTGTCCCTGGATCCTGCGATGTCTCCCCGCTGTGTGTGCGAGCTCCTCCGCTCGATTCACACAGTGCCGAGTGCCGCTGCGACGTTCCCTGCGACGTTGCGACGCACGGGAGCGGAGATCGGCGCCAAATTCAAAAAAGTAAAAACACACAATACACATACAGTACTGTAATCTTACAGATTACAGTACTGTATAAAAAAAAAATACACATCCCCTTTGTCCCTAGTGGTCTGTCCAGTGCCCTGCATGTAGTTTTATATTATAAATACTGTTTTTTTCTGCCTGGAATTTGTAGATTGTCCATAGCAACCAAAAAGTGTCCCATTATGTCAAAAGTGGTATTAGACCAGCTAATAAACACTGATAATAAATTAGAATCACTTGCAGAATTGAGTGCTAGCGATTTGTGGGGAAATTCGTCATCAAACACTAAATCTAATGACAGCGACAATTATGCAACTGAGCAAATTTCAGTGTTTTTGATTTGATTACATTATTGAATAATTTTTATTATTATTTGTTATAATTATTTATAATATTATAATTTATGATTTTGTGTTTCAAACTTTATCATACCCGGGATGTCTACTAGACTCTGGTTTGGACAGATTTAAGTGAGTTATTCCTAAGAATTACAGGTCTACAATATAAACGCCAAATTTCCATGCAAAATAATTGTACTGCTTTCAGCACCTAAAATCAGAAATAATCATCCTGCCAGAGAGGTTAATGGGGTATGTGATACCTTCTGTATTCTACATATAAATTGGAACGTCTCTACCCAGTTATTTAAAAACAATTCTTATCTTCATAATTTGTGAATTGTAATATTAACACCCATACAGACTTCCTTACACCCAGAATAGGAATATGTAGCTATACCAGGATGGTTTCACACCTCCAGTCCTGTTCTTGGACAACTGACATCTCTCTTGACACATTCCTTGGTAATTGGATTAAGTGTCCTTTCTACCTGTTGATTTAAATGCTGCAGTACTTTCCTGACATTCATTAGAACTTAAGATGTGGCTGATATAAGCTACAAAATCTCTCCAACGTAACAGAACAAGTCTAATTAAATGTGAATAACAAATACTAACCAGACCAATGCGTGGATAACTGAGAACCTTTATAGACATATAGTGGTCTTTTAACTGCTTTTGGTTCGGCATGTGTGTGACGATTCACAATGGGGAACATTTGATCTGCATATCACTACTTCTCTATGGAAGCCTTTATTGTCTATACAGTATTATGAAGTGTGTAAAGGTCCTCTCCACTAAAAGCACACAAGTCTCTCAGCCTGGCATTCTCATACAATGGCCTACATGAAGTCTATTTTGGTGCTCATGGAAACAAATTTTTATTGCAGGTACGACTGAGCAAGAACTATGAGCAGGCTCTGGAACAGATAGATGAGAACCTCATCTACTGGCCACGATTCATCAGACATAAGTGCAAGCAGAGATTTACCAAGATTACACAGTACCTGATCCGCATCCGCAAACTCACTCTCAAGAGGCAGTAAGTAAAACTAGTAAAAGCAGGACAACAATGGATCAATGTATTGTGTTTATATTATCTCCATCAGAGCATGAAATCCAATGAGGAAAGAAAAAAGCCACAATAGTGAAGCCAGGAAGGAAAAATCACAAATTTATTTGTAGTCTACTTACAGGAAAAAGGGGACATCAAGACATGTAAAAAAGAACTCAGCGGTTCACAGCGTACTTGCATCAGCCAGCCTAAGCAAGTACGCTGTAAACCGCTGAGTTCTTTTTTTACATGTCTTGATGTCCCCTTTTTCCTGTAAGTAGACTACAAATAAATTAGTGATTTTTTTTTTTCCTTCCTGGCTTCACTATTGTGGCTTTTTTCTTTCCTCATTGGATTTCATGCTCTGATGGAGATAATATAACACAATACATTGATCCATTGTTGTCCTGCCTTTTCTAATATTGATGAATCTGGATGGTTACCTATCAAGTGCAACCAATCAAGTCCAACCACTGACCTCTTGCATCATATGATTACATTGCTTGTTTTTCATATCTTTCTGGTAAGCAGATTGATAGCACGTGGGTGTGGTGTGCTTTCGTTTTTTTTTAGTTAGCGCAGATATTTGTTCATCCAGATAGTAAATACAATAGGTGGGTGCTTGTCCCTACAGCTAGGGATCAACATTCTATAGGACTGAAACAAATCATAAGCGACACTGCAGTGTCTGCATGTGATGTTACTAATATTATACTTTTTAAAGAATATACAGTAAATAAAGGGGAGAGATATAACTCGCAAGCATTATTTCACACGAAGGACCATCCAAGTCCAGTTCTGAAGCATGCTTTTTGTAAAGAAAAGTGCAGTTAAGGGCAGGTGTTTTAGATGGATTGGCTTCCTAAGTGGAAATCTTGCAATAGTTTTTACTTTTTACCTGTATACAAAAATCTAGTTGCTGTTTTTAAAGGATAAGTTCACCTTTCAAGAAAAAATAATAAATGCACATATTTGTGCAGGAAAAAAAATGAGCATTTATTATTTTTGCTTGGAAAGCATTGCATATGTGATCCGTGGATCAGGGATGCAATGTCAGGCTTCTGCAGACAAGCCCTGCAGCTTTCAGTCTTTACCTTCATACAGGGCTGTCTGTTGAAAGCTGCAAGGCTTGTAAATGAACTACGAGAGCGCTCATTACCGCCAGTTGTAGTGGACGACAGTAGTTGTAGTTCATTCATTCACAGCACGGCTGCGCTGTTATTGAATTGTGACAGCAGGTGCGGGGAGAAGACCCCCCCCCCCCCCCCCCCCCCCTGCTGTCACACTGAAGGGGCGATCGGGGGAACTGGTGGCAGGAGCTAGAGCATGTTACATGTTCCACCCGAAATATGGGTGGAACATGTTTCAAAAGGTGAACTTACATGGCTGTAGCTTCACAGAGTGTAGTCTGTGTATAAGCTGCGATTTACTTATCTCATTGTAATCGTGGTCCGGGAGCACCTTTAGCACTCTGGAATGCCGTTGGTGCAACCATCAAAATGTAGTGTTCGAGTGGAATCAAATCGACAGACCAAACTAAGAATTGTGGGGCCCCAAGAGCTTTTTGCCATAAGGTGCTAGTATGCAGCACATTAGTACATTCTGGCAAACTTACCTAGAAGTCTCTTCAAACACTGTAATGTAAGCTCCGCCCTCCATTGGCGTAACGTCTATCTTCTGCTGGTGTTTTTCCTGGTTATGAGTCTTTGGCGTCTTTATTGGCCAGGCACAAATTATGTTACTCCAATGCTTGTGCACTGAAGTAACTTTATCCCTGCTCAGAGTTGTGAAAAAAGTGCTGATAGGCAGAGAGAAACATCTATTACAGAAGAGATATACAAGTCTCTCTCTTATATGAAAATCCTGCCTGTCAGAACATTTTACAAAAGCAATTTTAATTCCACTTTCAGGATCTTGTAAATGTATCCATTTGCAATGCACTGCGACAATGCAAAGGTATTGACAAAAGATGGCACACATTGCTCTCAAAATCTAATATTTTGGTGCCAAAATAAAGGCTACACACCATTGGCTGGGTTGGATGGAAAAAAAAACGTGTCAGCTCTGGTTGGAGGCACTGTACCCACTATGCAAAGTAAGTACAGTGCTCTCCCCCCTGCTGAGCTGTTGTATTCTGTATCCCCCCCCGCGAGAAGACTCCGATCAGTGATCTCTGCCATTGGCTGAGAGCGCTGATTAGGAGTTGGTCGGCAGGTTTTCCAGCATACACGTCCAACAGAAGCCAGCCGACATACACACAGGCCAAATGCCGGCCGTGTTTTTTTTTTTTTTTTTTTTAACCGGCAAATGTCTCCTGACATTCGGCCCGTGTATACTCATCTTAGAAGTGAAATTTTTTGTTATAATTCTCTAATTTTTTACTTACAGGAGGAAACTAGTCCCGCTAAGTCGGAAAGTGGAAAGGAGGGAGAAAAGGAGAGAAGTAAGTTCATTATTGTAACTGTTTTATTTTACTACATATTGTAGGAGGGTAGCTTTGAACAAGCGAAAAACGTAGTTCTCATGATGCAGTAGAAAAAAGTGTTGCCTTGTTATATTTAAAATGTTTTTTTTACCCCTAATAAAGACTTGTTCAGCATAATTCTAATCCTAAACCCTAACCAACCCCCCCCCCCCCCCTGCACATTTGCATGTTTGGGGGGGTTGCAAGGATGTTGTTTTTTTTGGGGGGGCTAGGAGCTTCTTTATCAATGAGGCACAGATGATGTGGCCCTCAGCCAACCCAACCCCTCCTGGGATACATATACACACATCACATATCCCAGGAGGCCTCAGGTCAGTCTAGCAGTCAGAAATTGCATGCATGGGCAGTGGTGCTTTACTGGGACAGCGCTGGATTTCATGGGTTGGTAAGTTTGTGTTTTTATAAAAGTCCGTATCTACAGTAGCTGATGACCTTTTTTTTTTTATAGCCCAGTTAGGTTCCTTTTTTCCTTATTTAAAGATTCTGCATTTCTTTAGACTGGCATGGATCTGTTAACATTATTTGAATGTATTTTCACAAATACATCTGATTTGTTTATTCCGACATGAGGGGTAACCTGAAAAAATTGTGTGATTGGACAGTTTTACTGGTTTGCTTCCAACAATATAGAACATAAAGACACATTGTGAATCAGTATCTGAACCTGCAAAACATTCCCTTCCAAAACTGCAAAGGTTTTGGAGTTTGTCAGGAAAACTACACGTATTTTAATCAGTGCTTCTATCACTCTCAAGACGTGTTTACCACTTTCTTGTTAACCCATTGACCCATCATTCCATGGAATGCTGAAATCTTTTACATTGCTTGCATTTATTGGACCATGTATGGTCAACCTAAAGCAGAGTCATGCATGGAATAGGCACGCTGCTAGTGATCAAAAATCTGAAGTACTGGCCTTTGCTGCTCTGGGATCCCACAGTGGTTTATTACATGAACATATACCTAGAAGTTTGATCACATAAACTCAGTTGAAGTGTATGATCAGCTGATCCTCACTTCAGCAGAGATCACATGACCAGTTGCCTAGGCAATGAAATGGTGTGACCGCTGTGGGATCCTGGAGTAATGGTTGATGCAGCAAAAGTAAGAATGTCATTTTTTAGCATTTATTCATTTTAGGGACATTGCTGAAAGGTCAGCTGTACTCCAGACTGATATACGAAATACCTGTTATTACAGTTATGTGTTCCTTAGGAAATTTACATTCATTTTTAAATGCATCTTAAAGGAGTTGTAAAGTCTCATGGTTTTTCACCTTAAAGTGACACTAAAGTTATTTTTTATATTTTTTTTAAATAACAAACATGTTATACTTACCGCCACTGAGTGGCCCCGATCCTCGTCTTCTGGGGTCCCTCGGCGGCTCTCTCAGCTCCTCCCCGCATTAACTAACCCCCTGGGAGAAGCGCTCTCCCGGGGGGGGGGTTACCTTGAAGGCGCGCTCCCGTGTCCAGCTTTTGGCATCCATAGTCGCCGAATGCAGGACTTGGGCCCCCCCCCCCAGGGGCCGCGTCATTGGATTTGATTGACAGCAGCGGAAGCCAATGACGTTACTATCAATCTATACAATCAACAGCCGAGAACCCCCTAGCCGAGAGAGAGCGTGTCCCTGTGGGACAAGTTCGATGGTTCAGGTAAGTAAAACGGGGGGGGGGGGCGGTCACTTCCAGGTGTTTTTTCACCTTAATGCATAGATACATTAAGGTGAAAAAACACTTGCTATTGCAACCCCTTTTAATGCTTTCTTTGCATTAAGGTGAAAAACCTTCTGTGCTGCAGCTGCCCACCAGCGCCCCCCTTTTACTTACCTGAACCCGATCGTATCAGCGAAGAGCACAGTAGCTCCATCATCATTGGATAGATTGATAGCAGCAGGAGCCATTGGCTCCCACTGCTGTCAATCAAATACAGTGACACGGAGGGGTCAAGTCCTGCTGTCTGTCAATGGACGCAGCAGCAGGACTCGGGAGGGCGCCCATGCAAGTGCCACTATGTAATGTGGCTCTCCGTGGGGGCACTTAATGAAGAGGAGGAGCCAGGAGCGCCGCTGGGGGACCCAAGAAAAGGAGTATCGGGGGCCACTCTGTGCAAACCTCTTACACAGAGTAGGTAAGTATAACATGTTTCTTATTTGTAAAAGGTTTTTTTTTTTTTTTTTTTTTAATAACTTTAACCACTTTCAGACCGGACCAATTTGCAGCCAAAGGACCAGGCCCCTTTTTGCGATTCGGCACTGCGTCGCTTTAACTGACAATTGCGCGGTCGTGCGACGTGGCTCCCAAATAAAATTGACGTCCTTTTTTTCCCACAAATAGAGCTTTCTTTTGGTGGTATTTGATCGCCCCTGCGGTTTTTATTTTTTGCGCTATAAACAAAAATAGAGCGACAATTTTGAAAAAAATGCATTATTTTTTATTTTTTGCTATAATAAATATCCCCAAAAAATATATAAAAAAACATTTTTTTTCCTCAGTTTAGGCCGATACGTATTCTTCTACATATTTTTGGTAAAAAAAATCGCAATAAGCGATTATTGATCGGTTTGCGCAGAAGTTATAGCGTTTACAAGATAGGGGATAGTTTTATAGCATTTTTATTAATAATTTTTTTTTTATTATTAATGGCGGAGATCTGCGATTTTTTTTTGTGACTGCGACATTATGGCGGACACATCGGACATTTTTGACACATTTTTGGGACCATTGTCATTTTTACAGCAATTAATGCATTTAAATGCATTGATTTCTGTATAAATGACACTAGCAGTTTAGGGGTTAACCACAAGGTGGCAGTGTAGGGGTTAAGTAGGCCTAGGGGTGTGTTTTTTACTGTGGGGGGGCGTGGCTGTCAGCTAGTGAATGCTGATCTCTGCTCCAATCACAGGGAGCAGAGATCGGCGTCACTAGTTGCTAGGCAGAACAGGGAGATGCTGTTTATCTCGGCATCTCCCCGTTCAGCCGCTCCGTGAGACGATCGCGGGAGTCCCCGCGGCGATCGAGTCCGCGGGGACCGCGGCCGGACTCACGGGGGTCCCGACCGGCGCGGGAGCGTGCCGCTCCCGGCGCGCTCCCGATGGCACGGACAGGCGAAAGGAGGGACGTATATATACGCCCTCCTGCCTGTACGTGCCATTCTGTCGACGTATATCGTCGTGCGCCGGTCGGCATGTGGTTAAGTATGACAGTAATTTCATTATATGTATGGATACCACTGTACATCTTTATGATACCCTTTTCTCTGATCACAGGAAAAAGCCCTGGTAGCTGCTCAGTTGGACAACGCTATAGAGAAGGAATTGCTTGAGCGCCTCAAACAAGGAGCGGTAAGTTATACTACTTGGAGGAACAACTGATTTTTTGGGAAGTGACAAGTCATTGTTGTGTAGTGAGAGATCCGCCATCTTATACACCAAGCAGTAAGAAATAAATGTCCTCAAACTTTATTCATAATAAGGTTCTATATCTTTAAGTAGTGATGACTTTTGGACAACTTCTGCTTGTCTTTGTTTGTGGTAACTGTGTTCAGTTATTCAAGTGTTGAGAAAGGGAACAGTTGGCTGAGATTTGCATCTGGCTCACAAGATTCTGGGTGAGGATTGGAGTGCTGGAGAACACAGCCTGTCATAACCAATTTAGCCACATTAAAATATATGTAAACCCTCGCCTTGTAAATCGACCCATTCAGTTTAAAGAGGGAGGTCTGCCCACTGGTGCAAAAATAAAAAGCCAGCAGCTACACATACTGCTGCTGCTGACTTTTAATAATAGGCCACTTACCTGTCCTGGAGTCCAGCGATGTCGGGTGCTGCCGCCGCCATAGCCATTAAGAGAACCCGGTAGTGAAGCATTACGGCCCGGAGCATGGCCTGGTCTTCCAGAAGTGGGGACAGGGGATCCTCAAGGACAGGTATGCGCACCGGAAGGGGGGAGGAGACAAATGAGCGGACGTTCAACTTTAAAGTATAAGTGAAAGGCAAAACATATGTGTTTTAGTTATAACAAATCAAAACAGTTTTTTTTTTCTCTTTTTAATACGTGATCACATTCCCTCTAATCTCAGCTGCATAAGAGCTGGGGGAGGAGAAACAACAGCACACTGAGCTTCCCAGTGAAAGACTGTGCGTGGGGGGGATCATTGGAGGAGAGCCGGTTGAGTTCCCAGCATAGCTAGAGAACTGACCACCCTGTTACCCCCTTCTTAGTGTGGTCAGTTTTTAATTGGAAGGCAGAGGGACTGTCAGGAACACCAGGAATTTTACACCAAGGAAGCAATAAAAAATGAACAGGAGCATTTCTCATACAAGTACATGGTACAGCAGGCACATATCAGGAATATGCAATGTTGGATTTACATATTCTTTAATCAAACTATTGTACTGAGCCACTGAGTTCCCTCTAGTGCCTCATCTGCAAATTAGTATACTTATTACAAAAAGAAAAATGAGGAAGAGGAAACTTGGAAGTGGCATTAAATGACTAGGTAAGTGACACTGCAGTAAGAATTCAAAGGGTCATATTTATGAAGCAGTGGATGTGACATTTACCAAACATTCACTGCAGGTGCAACACATCCACCAGGAAGATACACCTGCACTGAATGTTTGATAAAAGTCACATGCACTGCTTCATAAACATAGCCTTAAAGTGCTTGTGTGTGTATATATATATATATATATATATATATATATATATATATATATATATATATATATATATATATGCACACGTATGTATATATGCATACATACATACATACAATATTCTAGATTGTAAGCTCTAACGAGCAGGGCCCTCTGATCCCTCCTGTATTGGAAGTGTACTGTCTGCCCTCATGTTGTAAAGCGATGTGAAAACTGTTGGCGCTATATAAATCCTGTATAATAATATTTATTACATGCACTTGTCTTTACAAGTATGTGATGCTGAGACTCATTGATCAGATGTGGAGTATTCATATAGCAGCTTGTGTCCTATATTTTACAATTACACTGTGCCTGAGTGATTCCTTGTCACCTGATGATTCTCTTCTCTTCCCACAGTATGGAGACATTTACAACTTCCCCATCCAAGCCTTTGACAAAGCTCTGGAGCAGCAGGATGCAGCAAGTGAATCTGAGTCTGAAGAAGAGGAGGAGGAGGAGGAAGATGAAGTATGTAGCTATAAATAAAGCTAATATAAATGGCTCACTTCCACTAAGACTCCTTTCACACTGGAGGCGTTTTTCAGGCGCTACAGCGCTAAAAATAGCGCCTGAAAAAAGCAGCTCCATTCACACCCCTCTGGCTTTCACACTGGAGCGGTGCGCTGGTAGGGCATCAGCAAAAAGTTTTGCCAGCAGCTTCTTTGGAGCGGTGAAGGAGTGGTGAACTCACCGCTCCTCCCCATTGAAATCAATGGGGCAGCGCTGCTATACCGCCGGCAAAACGATGCTGCAGCGGTGTTTTGCGGGCGGATTTAACCCCATTTTCGCCCGCTAGCGGGGGGTTAAAACCACCCCACTAGCGGCTGAATAGCACCGCTAAAACAACGGTAAAGTGGTGCTAAAAATAGCGCCGCTTTACCGCTGGCGCCCTAGGCGGCACAGTTTGAAAGGGCTCTTATGTCAGCCATACACAGTCATGTTACATGGATGTTGGCTGCACGTTATTGCCCACAGGAGTACACTCCTTTTATTTTATTTGTCCAGAGAATGTATGGAGAAAGTAACTAGAAGCACACCTATGCACATCTAAAACGCCTTGTAATGCCTGAAACAACTATTAAAAACACAAGAATATTATGTGCAGAAGCATGAATAGGCTTTTACAGTTTAATGGGAATTTAAGTTAAATTGGAAAGAAGACAGAGGATTTAATAGTGTTCCCACAGCTTTAATTGTGGAGTCGTACTTCTTTCTGTCTTTTAATTGCTCCTCTTCACCAGCTACAAATCCAAGAAATAAGCAGCAGGTTACACATAAAAAGGATTGCATAGTCTATGCAGTCCGCTGGGCAAAGGTGAGGATGTGGGGGAGAAACACAAAACTGGCCCGCTGCAACCACTGCCCCTATACATGTCAAAGCTTTTACATTTGTACTCCCTACAGCCCTCTTAATAAAACTTGTGCCACATTTGATATTACTTTTAGCGAGATCAGTTATTAAAGATCCAAGGACAAAAAAAATAAATAAAAAACAGGAATAGACAGCAGAAAAAAAGTAAAATACTGTGAAAGAAATAAACCAAACCATTAACTTCTGCAAGCCTCTTTAAATAGCATTTTTCCTTCACTGCCTTGAGTAAGCACCAAAACATACCATTGTCTGCAGGGGCCCTGTGGTCTGCACAGTATGTGCCAAAGGGCTGCAGATTGGGCACTAGGGCTTTATATAGTAGAAAAATGCCACGCTCCCTCTAGTGGTCATTGATTTGAGTCCTGTTAAAAAGGTAAAGACTATAATTAAATCTCAGGACATTTCCCCCTTTTTTATCTTTTAAAGTACTAAAGGCAAAACTTTCTTTTTGAGTGGAGAGGGGCTAGAACCCCTGTCAGGTTTTTATCGCTGTCTGTGTTCCCCTTGGGGAGATTTACCCTCTCTTTTTCCTGTTTACCATTATCATTGAAAGTAAAAGAAAATGATAATGTCGTGTTGTCCCCAGTAATAGAGGGAAAATCTTCCAATGGGGACGCTTAATTCTGGTGATCTGGGGGGGCCCTTAATTTGCTGGGATTACCTCCCACCTCCTGTTTTTCTTATTGGACAGGAAGTGAGGGAAAATCTCCCCAATGGGGCACAGATGGCAAAAAAACGGTTATAACCCTCCCTTACTCTATCCAGAATGGGGGAAAAAAAGGTCTGCCTATAGTGCTACTTTAAATCAAAGTATACATTTGCCAAAAAAAAACAATATATTGGCAATATGTGTGTGTATGTATATTAGAATGTGTGTATTCTGCCTGATAGTGGCACACTGTTTACATCTCCAGTGTCCCCTGCTGTGCCATTGGGGACAGGCAATGTGCATGAGAGCGATGTTGGATAGGGGTCAGTGCTTGCCCTGCACAGAATGGGCAGATAAAGGATTAATGTCTTCTTTAAAAAGGTACACATCTGTATTTACATTTTGTTACCACAGCGTATTGTGAAAGCAGTTTTTTCCCTTAAGCCCCATACACACGGTCGGATTTTCGCATGGATTCTGCCCGATCGGACAATGTTGTTGAAAAATCAGACCGTGTGTATGCACCATCGGACAGTGTACGTCGTATTGTCCGACGGACAAAGTCCTATCTCCTGCTGGATAGATTTTCCGACAACACGGTCCGATCACACCAAATCCGATCGTGTGTATGGTAGTCCGACCGGACAAAGTGCTACGCATGCTCAGATCACATTACAAGACCAAAGCTATTGGCTACTAGCCTCTACGTAGTCCCGTCGTAGGCAACAAACTTCACCACGTTCAGAATGATCGGATTTTCCGACAACTTTGTCCGACCGTGTGTATGCAAAACCAACATCAGACAAAGTATGACAGACATGGTCTGACGGACCTGGTCCTCGGATAATCCGCGCGTGTGTATGGGGCTTTAGACTGCACTCACACTGGCACGTCTGTGTTCAGCTTTTCTAAATGCAGGAGAAGTTACCTGGGAAGTATGAACAACTTGTATGCCTCCCAGATCAGATTTTTATGCATTTCAAATGTTCCTGCTTTATAGCAGGTTTAGCCATCTTTACATGTATTTAGCTGATGGCTCAGAGCAGTGATCGGTGTGTTCTGGCGGATGGGGGGGGGATTGGGAGGAGATCGCTGTACTTACATTGGATTGATTTTACAGGATCTCCTCCCGAGCTCTACATTTTTTTCGTTAAGCCTGCTGGGTTGAACAAAATAAACTGATCGTGTTTACTAGACTCTACTTCTCTCTTTAAGGCTCGGTTCATACTGGTGTGCTGTCTGATAACGGATATGATTTGCACCACACTGCAGTGCAAATCGCATGCGATGTCTGTGCGATGCTAACTTAGCTGTACAGATTGTATGGCTGAATTTGCATCGCATTCGGACCAAATTCGCACAGGACATTTTTTTGGTCCACACCAGAATCGGATTGCATGGGTGTTCACACCCATACGATCCGGTTCCTGTCCGAATTGACAGTGGATTCGCAGGGTTCTCGCATCACACCAATGTGAACCGAGCCTTAAGACCCCTTCCATACAGGGCTGTCTAGAAGAAGCGCGCCTCGGTGCTGCGAGGAGCTCTACTGCAGGCAGCCTTTTAAAGACCTTTATCCCTGAATACATAGTGCTTTAAACATATGTACTACTCCTGTACAGCATTCAGCCCCATCCAGCCCCATCCAGCCGCAGCCTCCCATTGACTTTAACAGGCTGCCTGTAGCATGGCTGGACCCTACACTGTCCCATTCAGGTGTACCAAAACACCTGGAGGGATGCACTGCTAGACAGCCTTGTGTACAAGGTACCTAATTCTTCGGTCTTCTGTGTGATTGGGTAACTTGCCATTTCTTTACATTCAGCTGTTCTGAAAGATTCTCATAGTATATTTTGTGTTTTCAGGAGAGCGGTAAGAGAGAGTTTGTGGAAGATGAAGATGTGGAGGAAAGCGATATCAGTGATTTTGAAGTAAGTTGGAAAGTCTTCTTATTGGAATGCACATTGGTTTTCTTCTTCCACTTGAAATGGAAGCTATTCAGTGAGTTAGGTGATAAACCCCATGATGTGCTATTTGCTTAACCACTTCAATAGCGGACATTTTCACCCCCTTCCTGCCCAAGCCAATTTTCAGTTTTCAGCGCTGTCGCACTTTGACAATTGCGCGGTCGTGCGACACTGTACCCAAATTTAGTTTTTAGCATTTTTTTTCCCCACAAATAGAGCCTTCTTTTGGTGGTATGTGATCACCTCTGCAGTTTTTATTTTTTGTGCTATAAACAAAAGAAGAGCGATAAGTTTGAAAAAAAAAACACTATTTTACTTTTTGCTATAATAAATATCACAAATGTAAAAAAAAATTAAAATGTTTCCTCAGTTTAGGCCCATACATATTCTTCTACATATCTTTGGTAAACAAAAAACGCAATAAGTGTATATTTATTGGTTTGCGCAAAAGCAGTTATAGCATCTACAAAATAGGGGATAGTTTTATGGCATTTTTATTTTTAATTTTTTTTACTAGTAATGGCGACTGCGATATTGCGGCGGACACATCAGACACCTTTGACACCATTTTGGGACCATTCACATTTATACAGCCATCCGTGCTATAAAAATGCATTGATTACTGTATAAATGTCACTGGCAGGGAAGGGGTTAACACTAGGGGGTGATCAAAGGGTTAACTGTGTGTCCTAGGGAGTGATTCTAACTGTAGGGGGAGGGAACTCGCAAGGGGAGGAGACCAATTGGTGTTCCTCTGTACTAGGATCACATGATCGGTCTCCTCTCCTCTGACAGGATGTGGATCTGTGTATGTCCATGGTGCTGCTCGATTAACGTGCAATCGCGGGTGCGCGGTGGACATCGAGGCCGCCGGGCACACCCATCGGGTCCCGAGTGACGCGGCGGGGGGGCACTCGTGCGCCCCCCAGGCGGCCGGGAAGCCCAAGACGTCATATGACGCCCACCAAGGATGGGAGATCCCATCTGCGGATGTCATATGACAATGGGTGGGTATTGAAGTGGTTAAAGCGGAGTTCCACCCAAAAGTGGAACGTCCGCTTAATTCACTCCTCCCCCATCCGGTGCCGCATTTGGCACCTTTCAGGGGGGAGGGGGGGGGGGAACAAGTACCTGTCCCCACTTCTGGGAGACGGCGCTGTCTCTCGGAAGTTTGGCCCTCCTTCCTCCAATTAGAAAGTGCAGCGTGCTTGGCGTATGTGCAGTAGGGAACCGGCCGTGAAGCAGAAAGGCTGCACTGCTGGGTTCCCTTACTACTTACTCGCTCACCCATGGCTCACCAAATCATTTGGTGGAGGGAGGATTATGGTGTGGGGTTGTTTTTCAGGGGTTGGGCTTGGCCCCTTAGTTCCAGTGAAGGGATCTCTCAGCATACCAAGTCATTTTGGACAATTTCATGCTCCCAACTTTGTGGGAACAGTTTGGGGATGGCCCCTTCCTGTTCCAACATGACTGCGCACCAGTGCACAACGCAAGGTCCATATAGACATGGATGAGCGAGTTTGGGCTGGAGGAACTTGACTGGCCTGCACAGAGTCCTGACCTCAACCGGATAGAACACCTTTGTGATGAATTAGAGCAGAGACTGCGAGCCAGGCCTTCTCGTCCACATCAGTGCCTGACCTCATAAATGCGCTTCTAGAAGAATGGTCAAACATTCCCATAGACACATTCCTAAACCTTGTGGACATCCTTCCCAGAAGAGTTGGAGCTGTTATAGCTGCAAAGGCCAACTCAATATTGAACCCTACGGACTAAGACTGGGTTCACACTTAATTCGGATGCGGCTCATTGTAGGGGTCCGGTGCATCCCTGTTCTCTGTTTAAGGGACAAATCAGGCCCAAATTTTTGCCTGAATTCGGACCTGAAACGGAGCCAAAGACGCACAGGACTCTTGTGCAATTCGCTCCGCAGCCGTCCCTGAGATGTGTGAACTTTCCATTGAGAGGCGGTCATGAACTCCTGCAAATTGTCAATTCGTATGTGTGAACTCAGACTGGGAGACCATTAAAGTTCATGGGTGCCTAAAGGCAGGCGTCCCAATACTTTTGGTAATTTTGTGTGTGTATATGAGATTTTATATATATTTATTTTTATTTTTATATATATATATATATATATATATATATATATATATATATATATATATATATATATATATATATATATATATACCTAGCTGGAGCGTACTTCAAATGCTACCTTTTGAAGCCTTTGTGAACTCCGCCTATATTATCTAAGGCTGTGGGCTGGATGGCTGCTGTCTGGCAGCAATAGATTGTCACTGATCTGTAGACTGGGGGATGGGATACACTGATTTAGAGAAGTGTAGTTTCAAAGTACTGTATAGGAAAAAAAATGTACTATCTGCAAAGCTTTGAATTCCTGAATCTGATTTTTTATTTTTATTTTTTGTTATCAGGACATGGACAAATTAGATGAAAGCAGCGATGAGGAAAATGAATCTGGTGAAGAGTCATCAGAGGAAGAGACTGAAAAGGCAAAGAATACAAAAGGAAAGTCTAAAGGCAAAGCTCCTGTGAAAGGTCCAGCGGCAAAGAAGAGAGCTTATGTGGAAATAGAATATGAACAAGAGACTGAGCCACAGCACAAAGTTAAAACTACTTGACCAGGACTGTTCTCTTAACTTTTGAACTTCTTTTTTTTTTTAAATAAACAAACTCCTTACCCACATAGATATGTGTCCATATCTCACCCTATAGACCATGCTGGCTCCAGGGGTTGACGCACCATGGAATTATCCTGTGTAATGGGTTTCTTTTTCCATGAATTGTTGAGATGCTTTTGGCTTTTCTGTGCTCAGTTATGCCCATGTATAGTGCTGTCAGAATGTTAGTGCAGGCACCAACAGCAACGCTGTCGCCACTGAAGGGCCAAAACCCAGGATGCTAACACTAGCAAGTCAAATCTTGGTCCTAAGATCGGTCAGTAAGTCAACCCATTATATTAACCCCTCCGGGCCGACCGAACGCAAATTTGCATTCATGGCTTAAGGGGTTAAACCGGGGTGAGCCACCAGCTGGCGGGTCCGCTGCCTAATCTGAGACCCGAACAAAGCTGGATTCGGCTTTGATTGGGTCTCCGATGTAAAATCCCAGGAAGCAACGTCGCTTCCGGTTTACTCAGCTGCCAGCAGCGCCGATTTAAAAAAAATATTTTTTTTTTTTTAAAGGGAAAATGTAAAAAAAAAAAAAATGTAATAAAATTAAATATGAAAAAAAATATTCGTTTTTTTTAAAGCGCCTCTGTGCTCGCCCAGCAAAGAAAATGCATACGTAAGTCGCTCCCCAAAGTGTAAACTATGTTCAAATCACATGTGAGGTATCACCACGAGTGAGAGCAAATAATTGTAGCTAAAGACTTCCTCTGTAAGGCCCCTTTCACACTGAAGCGTTTTTCAGGCGCTACAAATAGCGCCTGTATAGCACCTGAAAAAAGCGGGTCCTTTCACTCCAGTGTGAAAGCCGGAGGGCTATCACACTGGAACGGTGCGCTAGCAGGACGGTAAAAAAAGTCCTGCTAGCAGCATCTTTGGAGCGGTGAATACCGCTCCTACCCATTGAAATCAATGGGGCAGCGCAGCTATACCGCTGGCAAAGCGCCGATGCAGCAGCGCTTTGCGGGCGGTTTTAACCCTTTTTCGGCAGCTAGCGGGGGTTAAAACCACACCGCTAGCGGCTAAATACCGCTGCTAAAACAACAGTAAAGCAGCGCTAAATATAGTGCTGCTTTACCGCCAACGCCGCACCCGCCCCAGTGTGAAAGGGGCCTGACTCTAACCTGGTAACCGTTAAAATTTTTTAAAATGTCACCTATGGAGATTTTTAGGTACTGTAGTTTGTCGCCATTCCACGAGTGTGCGCAATTTCAAAGCGTGATACTCGGCGTAACATCATCTTTCACATTATACAAAAAAATTGGGCTTACCTTACTGTTTAGTTTTTTCTTTAATTCATGAAAGTGTCTTTTTTTCCCCAAACAATTGCACAAATACCGTGTGACATAAAATATTGCAACGATCGCCATTTTATTCTCTAGGGCAGTGGTTCTCAACTCCTGTCTTCGGGGCCCACTAACAGGCCAGATTTTAAGTATTACCTTGGGGGAGATAAAGACTAGAATACTGCAATCACTGAGCAGCAAATGATATCACTTGTGATGTATTTCAGTTATCTTGCAAACCTGGCCTGTTAGTGGGTCCCGAGGACAGGAGTTGCAAACCACTTCTCTAGGGTCTCTGCTAAAATATATATATTTGGGGGTTCTAAGAAATTTTGTAGCAAAAAAATATGGATTTTAACTTCTAAGCAACAAATGTCAGAAATAGGCTTAGGCATGAGTGTTTTAGGGTGCGCTGGGAAGTAACTTTTGAAAAGAGACACACGCAGGCCCTATGGTGGCACTTTACATAGAACTGATTAGAGGTACACTACTATAGAGGAGTTCTCTAGGAATGGTTTTTAAATGTCTAGACTGCGAAAGGTTAAAAAGAAATCTGTTTCATTTATATTTGTGTCTCTTTTTACCATCTAAAGCTGACAATTATACGCTGCAATGACCTTTAGAGAATTGAAAGGCTATGTTAAAGCGCCGCTTCAGACAAAATATAATTGGGGGGGGGGGGGGGTTGGAAAGAAATAAGCACTCAAAAAATTTCAGCAGGTCTCAGGAGCTCAATAGGAGGAGCCACCTCTGTCTAGGACAGTGATGGCGAACCTTGGCACCCCAGATGTTTTGGAACTACATTTCCCATGATGCTCTGGCTCTCTGCAGTGTAGTGGAGCATCATGGGAAATGTCGTTCCAAAACATCTGGGGTGCCAAGGTTCGCCATCACTGGTCTATGATATTATGTTTGATTAGAAATTGCAGCCTGCCCTCATGATCCTCCATTGGTATTCCTGGCGGTGTTGTCTGTCATCAGATGGCCTCCCTCTAAATCAGGTATATGCAATTAGCGGACCTCCAGCTGTTGCAAAACTACAAGTCCCATCGTGGAGGTAGGAGAGAACTGACCACGCTGTGTCCTGCTTGGTGTGGTCAGTTTTTAATAGGGAAGCAGAGGGACTGGCAGGAACACCAGGAATTGCCCATAAAGGAAGCAATACAAAGAGAACAGGAGACTCTCATACAAGTACATGGTACAGTAGGCACAAATCAGGAATATGAAAAGTAGGATTTACATATTCTTTACAGCTGAACTCCAGATATGTTTATTGCACCCTTACAATGCTCCAGCTAGGACCAACCAATGCAAGTACCGGTATATACATATCTCATACCTGAGGGGCCACTGGGGAAGTTGGCTATCCCTGTAAATAGTTGTAATCTTCTATGCCCTGACCCAAGCAGCATCCCCTTTGCACAGGAACCACAGGGGGTTGCTCACTCAGCACTTCCAGTGTTCAAAGAATACCTTGTAATTTTTTTTATTTTATTTTTTAAAGAGCACAAGGTATTCCCTGATTGGGTGAAGTGGAAAGTGGTGATGTCATTGTCTACACCTCGTCCAACCAGAGAATGCCTTGTATTCATTGGAAAAAAAAAAAAAAAAAATACAAATGTTGTATTTGTCATAACTGCAATTTTTTTATCAAGAACTGAACATTTTTCCCCTGTCTGTTGATGGATGCAAAGTCTCCTTGTTTCTGATTGCAAAAGTTTCAACATTTGCATTGCAGCGCTAGAGATACCAGAAAGCTTGATTACCAACAGCAGTCAACTAACACAGTGGGGTGGGGGGGATTTACTTAAACTGGAGCACTCCAGAATCCGGTGCAGCTGTGCATGGTAGCCAATGGGCTTTTAACTTCAGCTTGTTCAATAAAACTTTGACAATAAAACCTGGAAGCCGATTGGTTTCTGTGCAGAGCTGCACTAGATTTTGCACTCTCTTTGTTTTGTAAATCTCCCCCAATGTGTTTTTCCTTAAAGCTGCTGACTTTGAATATAAGGACACTTACCTGTCCGGGGATCCAGCGATGTCCTCACTGGAGCCAATTTGTCAATCCGCTTCTGGTGCAGGCACTGGCATCTTAGGTAAGGAAAACAGGCAGTTAAGCCTTGCAGCTTCACTCCGCTTTTTGAATGGGACTGCAGTCTTTGGGACCTGTGATGCGTCCCAGAAGGCGGGGGGCGAACATCGCGGCAGTAATCTGGCAAGAAGTGGGAGCGGGTACCTGACAAAAAAACAGGTACCCTCTTCCCCTTAAAACGTGGCAGGGGGGGGGTGCAAGCAAGCAAGCGAAACTTCCCCTTTTGGCTTAAGTTCTGTTTTAAGTTACAGACTTCAAAATGACTGTAATGCTCTTAATCCTGCTTTGTCCCCAGTTATAAATAATAATTGCATTGCAAAGAGGGAAGATGTTCTGTACTCTTCCTCTTATGCCCTGTACACGCGACAGGATTTTTGGACAACAAATGTTGGATGTGAGCTTGTCGGAAACAAATGTTTGAGGGCGGGTTCTCAAATTTTCCAAAATTCCGAGCGTGTGTACTTAAGTCCGACGCACAAAAGTCCACGCGTGCTCAGAATCAAGCAGAAGAGCCGCACTGGCTATTGAACTTCATTTTCCTCGGCTCGTTGTACCTGTTGTACATCACCGCGTTCTCGACGGTCGGAATTTCCGACATATGTGTGACCGTGTGTATGCAAGACAAGTTTGATCCAACATCCCTCGGAAAAAAAAATCCATGGTTTCGTTGTCCAAAAATCCTATCATGTGTACAGGGCATTAGAGTTTAGAATCTGCCCATGCTCATCATTTACAACCCAACCACCTTTTCTCCTATATTTCAAATTCGGCATATCAGATTCCTTTCAAATTTGGCCTTATAGACTGTACTCTACAAAGAATAAATGATGGAGCTGCTGCCCCCATGCCTTTGCATTGTTGGATATATTCCTAACTGCGCTAAAAGGGTAACAGAAGGACTCCTCCTTCCCTCAGATACTATGAGCGTGTCTGTAGTTGGGTCCATTGATCGCTTTCTCCCTTTAAAGCAGAGTTCCACCCAAAAGTTTTGGGGGGGGGGGGGGGGCACCCAGCTCCCACTTCCTCTCGGGCCTGCCTAGGTGGCCCCTCCCTCCCTGCAATCTGGGACTCGTCCCAGAAGACTGCCCAGCCGGTCAGGATGCTACTTGTGCATTTGCATTGCGCACCCGACTATGTAGCTGCAAGCTGTCACAGCCAGGTGCCCATACTAGTAATGCCAGTGCGGGGGAGAGAACCAAGGCTTCGGGCAGCTGGATCG
Organism: Lithobates sylvaticus; assembly: GCA_028564925.1. Lineage (NCBI taxonomy): Eukaryota > Metazoa > Chordata > Amphibia > Anura > Ranidae > Lithobates > Lithobates sylvaticus. The sequence goes on along the minus strand of CM053029.1, from coordinate 108,117,176 downwards.
TGGGACAGGTGAGTGTGTTTCTTAAAAGTCAGCAGCTACACTTCTTGTAGCTGCTGACTTTTAATAAACACGGAAACGTCTGGAACTCCACTTTAAAGTGATTGTAAACCCTCATGCTTGTTATTTTAAATAAAAATAAATCATACTTACCTCCACTGTGCAGTTTGTTTTGCAGTGTGGCCCCAATCGTCTTCTGGGTTCCCCCAGTGGCGCTCGTGGCTCCACCCCACATCAGTAAGCCCCCTGGGGGTTACCTTGCCTGCGCACTTCCGAGTCCAGCATTTGCATGCATAAACACAGAATGATGGATTTGATTGACAGCAGCGGGAGCCAATGGCTGTGCTGCTATCAATCTATCCAATCAAGAGCCGAGAACCCTGGGCAGAGAGGAAGAGCGCGTCTCCACCGAGGGAACAAACGAGCGCAGGAGAATAAAATGGGGGGTTGGTCAGTGTTAGAAGTTTTTTCACCTTAATGCATAGGCTGCATTAAGGTGAAAAAAAAACACAAGGGTTTACAACCCCTTTAAGCTTGCTGTCTACTTACAGTATAGACCGAGCGATTGCCTGCTAGACCTCATCGCCATCACTTTGTTCAATCTCTTCAGTAACCCAAGCCTACACCTTAGGCGAACCATAAATGTGACAACGTTCAGACATTTAATCAACAGGAATCAAACAGATGAATGGAAATAGTTTCCTGAAAGACCAACAATCTACCACCTACCAGTTTGATCAACCTTCTTCTATGGAAGTTGTACCCCATATAGGACACAGCAGCTGTAATGGACACCCCCTAAAGTCTAGGCAGTGTGTTACAGTTGGTGAGTTTTATGAGAGACTGGGCATCTACTGCCAGGATGTGTGCCTGCTCCAATGCCCTTTAAAATGAAAGTTCAGAGACACAGTAGAGCATGAAAGGGAAACAAAAAAAAATACAGCACTACATCGTTTTCCATCAAGCACCAGAAACAGATGGGAATAGAAACAGCTAATGCTGGAGTTCTTTAAGTGTAGCTGGTGTAAATACTGACTTGATTTCAGCCTTTTTTTTCCCCCCATGTACAGCAGCACTAAGAAGAAAGAGAAACATCGCTAGGAGCCTATCAAGTGTCATTCAGTATTTCTGTGCTGACAGGAGGAGAGAGCAAAGAGATATCATCAGCTGCTGTTGATCTTAAACTGTCCAATCGCAGAAAGCTTATAGAGAGGTCACCTATTCTGTGTTGCTTAAAGGATAAGTTCATCATTTGTAACATGTTACACCCTGAATATGGGTGTAACATGTTACAAAGCCACCAGCCCCAATGTCACAGGCAGCAGACGATCGCTCCCCCACCCCCCCCCCCCCCCCCCCCCCCCCCCTCCAGAAAATCTTTAAAGAACGTGTCATTCATTCACCAAGTTCTGTGAACTAAAATCTACAATGTTCAGCAGCCTTTGATGCTGAAGGCTTGTAGTTCTCAGTGAACTACCACGGTGCTGTTGAGCGCTGTGGTAGTTCATTGATGTTTCCTGTTAATGTGTAACTGCTTGGCCATACGATGTACAGCCAAGCAGCTTACACACAGAGGGGTTGATTTACTAAAGGCAAATCCATTTTGCACTACAAGTGCACTTGGGAGGGCAGTCGCTGTAGATCTGAAATGAGGGGAAGCTCTGCTGATTTTATCATCCAATCATGTACAAGCAAAAATTCTGTTTTTTATTTTCCTTGCATGTCCCCCTCAGATCTACAGCGACTGCACTTCCAAATGCACATGCAGTGCAAAGTGGATTTGCCTTTAGTAAATAAACCCCACTGTCCTCAAGAGCCCTGCATATGTGCAATGCTTTCCAAGCTGCCAATAAAATAAAAATTGCACATTTTTTACCTGCAAAAAGGATGTGCATTTATATTTTTATAAAGGTGAAATTGTCCTTTAAAGTGGAACTTTAGTCAGAAAATTAAGTCTTGCTCGATCACTTCAGGCTGGCCCCTTTTGCAAGCAGGTATAGCTACGTACGACATTATAAATAAGCATCTAAAAGGTTTACAATCCAGTGATACCCTGTCTCACCCTGCTCTGCACATGCTCAGTTGCTCTTTATTTATGGCACTGTGCCTAAAATGTAGGGGCCAATATGCTGACAGCTTAAAGATTTACTGCTGTTTAGGGGCTCCGTGCTTTAGCAAAATGGCAGCCTCCAGCAAGAAGAAACAGGAACAAAGCTGGAGGCAATTTACAACAGACACTAGTTTTGGTAGCATAATTATTAAAAGATAAGTTCACCTTTGCAAAAATAAAAAAAATTGCACCCACAATCAGCAGATCATGGGTGTAATGCACGACCCTGCAGACCTTTCTGTGTATTTGTCTGCCCATACCGCTGATACAGGCAGGCAGTTACACTGACCGGAAGCCCAATGAACCACCACAGAGCTTGAAATGGTTGTAAACCCTTAAAAAAAATAAAAAATAAACCCTGCAAGAAAAAATAAATAAATAAAAACCATGCAAGACAAAAGGCATAATAAGCTAGTAAGCATAGCACACTAGCAAGCATTACTTACCTGAGAGCGAAGCCTCTGCATCGGTCCTTGTTCAACCGCTCCGGCGGCCGACATCACTCCCGGGGGTTGCTTCCGGGTATCACGGCTTTGGTGCTGCGATTGGCCAGAGCCGCGATGAGGCGGAGCCTCCAGTAACAGCACGGTCTAACTTAAGCAGCGGCACGTACGTGCCGTTGCTTCAGTTTTCTTAAGTGCCGATGACGTACATGCAAATGCAAATACAGGACTATCTCCTAAACCCTGCAGGTTTAGGAGATATCCAGTGTAGCTACAGGAAAGCCTAATTATAGTCTTGCCTGTGGTAAAACGTGGTTGTAAAAGGTTTACAACCACTTTAACAACACCGTGGTAATTCATTGAGAACTATAAGCCAACAGTCGCAAAGGATGTCGGACCTTAAAGTTTTCCCATTCACAGAGCACTGTGACAGTTAGTGGGGGGAGAAGATCCCCCCCATCAACATGTTACAAAAGGTGAACTTATCCTTTAATATATATATACGTTCTTTGCTAAAAAAAAAAAAAACACTATTCTTTTTTTTTTTTTTTATCAAGTGGTTATGGGTGAAGATCCACTTTAACTGCAATAGAGAAGTCTGCATTACAAATAGCAAGGAGCAAAAAGAGGGAAGACTTGTTAGGTCAGAAGAACAGGGGCAATGGCGTCCCTAGGGGGGGGGGGCAGAGGGGGCCCTGACCCCCCCAAAAGTATGCTGTGCCCCCCCAAAAAAAAAATATATATATATATATTTTTTTTTTTTTTTTTTTTTACAAAAAGGCAATGTCTTTTTATTTGCATTCGTAGCGGATGTGCCACATCTTACTCAGGCCGCCGCTGGAGTAACACAGTCTCTATTGAGAGGGGGAGTATTCTTCTAGCCTGGACGCGTGGGTAAGTGTGTGCACTGCAGTACACTGTAATCACTGAACTGCATTATCTCCATCTCTTCTCTCCGCCATCTGTCCCTCCCCTCTCCTGTTCTTTCAAGACCTTCACAACTTACTTTCACTTTCAGTTAGGCAGGTAATAGACTATGCAAATTTCTTTCCTGCATCCACAGAGTGCAGGAAAGAAACTTGCATGATTCCCCCAACAACACAGACAGTGGTGACAGGGGAATATCCTTCCTGCCCAGCAATTTTATTCTCCCAACAAACAGTCATTATCACTAGTGGCTATAGCAACCACTAGTGATAATCATAAGATTATCTTGCAGGCTGGTTGTTCCCAATTTGATCGATCAACTTGGTACATTCAGCCTGCTCATTAATGGTTCAAACCTCAGCCAGTTCCTGATGAACCAGCTGAGATTTAAACTGCCTATGGCTGGTCTTAGCACTTAGGCAGCCCCACTTTTTTAATTTAACTAGTAGGTTGCATTAAAAAAAAAAAAAGAAAATGATCCAATTCTCCCATCTACACATTATGGGTGGATGGGGGAATCCTTACAGTGTGGACCAGTGGTGGAACTACCAGGGTTGCTGTCCTGTCCTGGCTATTCACAGCGCTGGTCTCTGTCTCCATGGCAGCGTCGGCACATTGGAACCCAGTGCTGGTTACTTTATGAGGCTAATGTACAGGAGAGCCAGCACAATTTGTTGTTAGAGATGGGCAGGGCATGTTCAAAATCCCACATGCCCGAGCCCGCCAGGAAGCCCACACTGCACAGCACTAAGCACAGGCAGTGAGACATTTCCCAGTCCGCAGCTGCACAGATCAGGAATGTCTCACTGCCTGTGATTAGCCTTGTGCAGTGTCGGCTTCCTGGCGGGATCGGGCATGTGGGATTTCAAACACACCCGAGCCCATCTCTAATGGTTGTAGAGTAGACAGTTGACCTCCCTGCAGGTTGCTTAGCAGCAGTGCAGCCTTCTCTGACATGCTGATCGTGATGCAATCCAGGTGATGCTCCTAGTTCAATCCTAGTGTTAAATATCATAGTGATTTTATTGATCAAAGCCCACACCTTACAGGCAAAGAGCCCACATGGCTGCTGAACATATGGTGGATGTGGTTGTACTGTTGATGCTAATAAATCAGAGGTCTCAAACTGGCGGCCCTCCAGCTGTTGCAAAACTACAAGTACCATGAGGCATTGCAAGGCTGACAGTTACAAGCATGACTCCCACAGGCAGAGGCATGATGGGACTTGTAGTTTTGCAACAGCTGGAGGGCCGGCAGTTTGAGACCCCTGTAATAAATACTGTGTTTATTAGATCTGACTGGGAGCATCATCTGGATCACATCCCGATCAGCATGTCAACAGAGAAGGTTATACAGCATTACTGCTGCTAGGTGACCAGCTGGGGCTCGGCTCTCTACAACCAATAGTGCCAGCCTTCCCCTGCATGCACCCATAATGTCACCAGCCCTAGGTCCTAATAGACTGCTGCCACTGCCAAGGAGACAGATGCCAGACCAGCACTATCAATAGCAGGGGCAGGACAGCAAGAGGAGGCTGGGGAACACCACAGTGGCAGAACACCAAGGCCCGGTGGCAAGACAACCTTTGCAACCCTGATAGTTCTCCCACTGCTTTGGACCCTTATATTTTCTTGGTATGCTGGTGACATATATCTCTTGTTTTCTGCCACCCTGGGGATTGTAGTAAAATTGCATTTTATAGTTGCCCCCCTACTTTAGTCCCTGTCCCCCCATGTGCCCCCCCTAAATATGAAAGCTGGAGACGCCACTGAACAGGGGGAACCTTGTTATGGCAAACTGACCCTTTCTACCACCTTCAGTGTGGAATTTGCCCTGGATAGGGATATTATTCATAAGTATTTGCCCAACCTGAATATTGATACAACCTGTGCAGACATTCTTAAAAAAGGGGTTAATGTAGTATCCTGAAAAACACCCATGATAGTCATTATCTGCAAGTTTTTTTCAATCCTTGCAAACAAGTGCAGTCATTCACGTGGCTGCACTTTAAAGGAACATTTTAAATGTAGAGCCCATGACTGAACGTGTTGTAGCCATAATCGGGGGATATACTTTTTTTTAATACTCAGAAACAAATTTGACTGTAATACCAAATATGTGGTTTACCTGATTATGTGCGATCTGTGCAACCTACAAGGTTGAGGGACCATTTTTACAAATGTGTTCAGAAAAAAAAAAATACCAATGTAGCGCGACATTTCAGGGAATCCCATGCTGGTGATATCTCTGCTATGAAGGTTCCGTATTTTATGCCGCAGGGAGGTGGTCTGGATTATTTTTTTTGCTCCAGACCCGCATTCCCTCTGGCTTTAATTTTAAATGGGATGCAAGCCGTTTTTTTATAACCAAGTAGTAGTATGTATAATATGGTGTCTCCCCACTCTAACTTCCTGTTCATTTGGGTCCCCAGGAGCCCTTTGGCTATTTGCCTACATATACTTATCTGTATGTCAGGGGTTGTGATGAGGTAGGTTCAGCGAACTATTTATAATATGGTTTTATTAGGTTATTTATCCCTGTACCTACTATATTCAGGTCTGCCACTGATATTTATCAGGGCGCTTTTTACATGTCCCCACATAGTACATTTGTGCCAATTTCCTTTTTGTATTGTGCCAACGTTTGGTGGACACTATATATCACAGGCATCTTTGCGATTTGTTGTTATTGCTTTAGGAGACACATGAATTTTGGTGTCCTCCATACAAATTAGGAGTGCAACGGAACGTCGCCGATCCGTGATCCGAACGGGTCACCCTGTTCGGATCGGCACACCCCGCGATCCGCTCCGGCTGAGGCCGCTCCGTGGCCTCGGCCTTAGGAAAGGCCGCGGCTTTGGCCTAGCTCCGGAGCGGCGGCCATCTTGGTACACACGGCGGCCGTTTACAATGTGATCGCTCCGTCAAATGACGGAACGATCACTTGTAAACAAACTGCATTACCCTGCCAATATTCTGCATTACCCAGCCATACTCAGACAATATTACAGTGGGGGAGATGACATGGATATTACAGTGAGGACTATATGGTGGTGGAATTTTCACAGGTTTTTGCAAATTCAATTATTTGCTGATCCGAAAAATTATCCGATCCGCGACTCTGATCCGAGGAACGATCCGATCCGTGAGTTTTTTGATCCGTTGCACCCCTAATACAAATATTGTTATTCACTTTTGTATGTACTTTTTCTATGGTGTCCGTTTTTTTTTTAAATGTGGTTACTTTGGCTTTACACACATGTATTTGTATTGTTGTTCAGAATATTTTTCCTTTTTGCTATAATAAGATAAGGGGAGAGCTGATCACACCAGCGAGGGTTAGAGGTTCGGAAGGTCAGTCTTCCTTTGGGTTTTGAAGAAGCACAATGTGTGTGTAATGTCATCACCCCCTGGTCCGGGTGGCAGTCTTTCAATAAACCTGGTGGACGGATGTTGGTGTGCAGCTAATTTTTCTCACTTGGCGAGAGAAGTCTGCTGACCTGCTCCTAGGGCTGTGAAAATCCCAAGACTGAATGAATATACAGTATATTCAAACCTTGTCAACTGTAATGATGTATTTTAGCGGTGTATCTACTGGTTAGTCTAGAGATCAGATTCACTGAGGGACACAGTTTATGTCCTTCTATCTGTTATTTCTCTTCTACTCTTGTTGTTCCTGTCCAGCTTTGTCATTGCTTGCTATAGGACTGAAGATTCTTTGCCAAGTACATATGTGTAACACACAGGGGAGAAGCAACTTTCTTCTGTCCAACATTCTATAGGCATGTTAAATACCCCAGATGCAATTCTGTGTGAATGGAACAAAAAAATAAAATAAAAAGGCATGCTCATGATGTCACAAGTCATAGGAATACCTTAACATTCCTGTGAAATGGTCAGATCACTAGCACATACCTCTATGACTCTGGAAAACAAGTCAGAATGCAATCCATTTCTAGAGACAGTAACCACAAATTTCATAGTTTCAAATTGGGGGGAAAAAAAAAAGTCAACTGACAGCAGGATAAAGAAATAATATATTTAAAAAAAATGAATATTAGTCCAAGTTGTTTTTTTTGGCTACTGGTGTGCATCCTGTAACACTCGGTTAATGTACTTCTCCATGTCATGATCATTACAAATTGTGGTGATTCCTTCCAGTGCAATCTGCAGAAAATGTGAAAAAAAAAATATATAAAAAAACACATTATGAGCCACAATCCAGACAGTTTTACTATGGTTTTTCAGAGTAAACAGGGGTAGATGAATTCAGCCCAGAAAAGATCTGAGAATCTTAAAAGGAAAGTTCATGCAAAAATTAAAATCCCTTCATCTATAGCCACCAGCATTCTAACACTAACCTATCTAAACCTGTAAAGGAAAATAGACTAGTATACATACCTTTTTTGAAGCCGATCCGATCCCACGCTGAGTTGTCAGCCGCGGCTTCGCTGTGGAGGTGGGTGCAGAGGACACAGACGACAACAGAAGCCCCATAGTACGTTTATGGGTGATCGTCACACATTCCCATAGACGCTCCTAAACCTTGTGGACAGCCTTCCCAGAAGTGTTGAAGCTGTTTTAATAATTTCAAAGGGTGGGCCAACTCAATATTGAACCCTACGGACTAAGACTGAGGATGCCATTTAAGTTCATGTGCGTGTGAAGGCAATATAGTGGATGTAGGTCTGGGCTGAGGCAAAAAAAAAAAAAAAGGAAGAGGTTTGTTTATTTTTTTTTGTATTTGCAACACATAAAAAAAAAATTGTTTTTTGTAATCCCACATTTTTGGGTGCCAGGTGACTTTGTCCCAACACTGGATATACTCTTATTTACTGTCACATTACAAGTTTCACGAGACAGGAAGGGGAAAAAAAATTAAAATAAGATCTCCAAGAGCAACACGTTTTTTTCCTTGTATAAATAGGAAAAGCTAGAACCCCCAACAAATTTTTATTTCTCTCCCTGTGTCAGATTTGTCTTCATTTCCTATCTGGTGAAACGTTTTTTATCATGACAGTAAGAGGAAATTTCGCTAAAGGTGTAAATGTCAATCACAGGTTTCAAACGCGCTTTATCCAAAAAATAAAAATCTATTGCTCAGAGATTTCCTCATTTTCTTTAGCCAACTTTGAGGCTGGATTCACACATATGCAAATTAAATGAGGGGTTTCCCTACATCCAATTTGCATGATGGGCAAGTGTGACCGGCTCTCAATGAGGCCAGTTCACACATGTCCAGAGTGGCCGCTGTACAGATTGAAAGAGGATCCTCGTCGCACATATGTGAACCAGGCCTAAGACATTAGGCCAAGTTTCTCTGCATCCGATTCGCATGACAGGCAAGTGTGACCAGCTCACCTTGACTTGTCCTTTGGAACAGCACTCTAGAAGCATCAGACACTCGGTGGCACTGTGTAGTAAAGCTTCTCGAACCAGCTCAGAATGCTGACCTGGGTCAGCGGAAACCTCATACATCAGTTTCAGTAGTGCCTTTACTAGCAGTGGTAGTCTTGGTGGGATCCTAGGAAACAAAGAAGGGTAAAGTTTATTAACATAAAAGCATAATAATGACACCTTTTAGTTAAATACAAATATTGTAATAAAAACCATAGCTTGGTTAAGCATTATATTAAAAAGGGATGTTCACATTCTGGGAGGAGAGAAAACCAGAGCTCTGACTGTCACAAGACCCTGGAGTAAGGCAATAATGATGCTCTTTTTTAAGCCCCCTAGACTAAACCCGCATTATATCCCTTTTTTTTTTTTAAGTATTTGTTGCGAATTCAAATAGAATAGTACAAAATATAATGTAGGAAAGTAAAAAATAAACTAAACAAAAAATATCACTATAATAAAATTATTTTTATTCCCACGTTAAATTTTTTTATGCAGTCCAGAGTTCATATTTAAGCTGCCTAAAGACAATAGATGGTGGAAATATTTTTAAATATCTCTGTGAAATATGAGGTTTGCACAGCAATAACCTGAATGTGCCCATGAAGGAGGGAGGGGGGAGTGCTGTAGGTACCAGCTGGCTCAATAGAAGCAAGAGATAGGCAAAGAAAGCTCCCCCCTTGAAACGTCAGTCAGCCAGAGTCATAGAAGGCTCTGCAAACATTTGAAAATTCACCAGTCTGAATGTCATATGTAAAATAGGGTGAATGATCTGTAGGCCCCTTAATCTACCTTATCTGGGAAGTAGCTTCTTAAAAATAGGATACCACCCCCCATGAATAGGCTCACCTAGGCCATGCATACTTAATAGTCCCCTGTAAGGTATCCAGGATACACAGCCGGGTAGTTTCTTCTGGTCCATCATAAACTTCCAGATAACCAACAATGACACGCAGCAGCCTTTTCATGTGGCGGACTACCCTTACACCCAGCCTGCAAGGAGAATAGGGATTAGAGGCAAAAGGTATGAAATAGGAGAGAAAATAGCTGTCATATTATCTGTTTATCACCTTTCGGTACAATAGTTTATTAAAAGCAGAACTCCGGGATTTAAAAAAAAAAAAAAAAAAAAAAACAAAAAAAAAAAAAATCGCCCATTAGTACACCCCCCCCCCACACACACACACACACACACACAAAACGCTACAGTTATTCCATTTGTGAAATTTCTTACCATTTAAGAGATATGACTGATTACATTTTCAGGAAGTCAGCTCTGATACAAAAAAATTCAGCCTGTATTCTGGCAAAGAGGAGGTGTTAGAACAGGGATTGCATCATATCCTTTTCTCTCTCTCTAAACTGTAATCAGACTACATTTCCCATGAATCCTTGGGACTGGAGTGAATGTGGGAGGTACACTAGGCTTGTACATGTAAATGTGAACCCGACCACTTCAACATAAAATCACATCCCTCATTCTGCAGCCAGCAGGCCATACCGCCCAGTAACACACGGTATGATAGGTTACCTGTCAGCCCGAGATGCGCTCAGACTGGCACACAGCAACACCGATCGCCGCGCACGCCGGCTCATTATCCTGAAAGAAGTCATATGACGTCCAGTCAGGGTAACAGAACCACCGCCTGGCCGTCATTCTGCTATAGGCCGGGCGGGAAGTGGTTAATTACTAAATTATAAAAAAAAAAAAAAAAAAAAACAAGTATACAAAATAAAGAAGCACTTAGGTTACTTAAGGCCACCTTACCTGCATTTCTACTTATAAAAAAAAATAGAAGGGGACACCAACTTTGATATGCCCCCCCCCCCCCCCCCAGTTTATAGCTGAGATGTACTGTGCCAGGAAAGAGTCTATAAGTATCATTACTTTAAATCTATGCATAGAAAACATGTATTTGAACCTTTCTTGGAGGGCGGGCAGGTTGCGGGCATACAGGCGCCGCAGGGCTATCTTATGCTCCATCTCCATGTGAGTGAGGATCAGCTGCATCACCTGGTCTGACGGGTTCTCTCCATCTTTTTGAAATGAGCCCACAGCTGGGGGAGGTTTGTGTAGGACTGGAAACAAGTCCAGCAGGCAGGGCAAGACCACCTAATACAACAAAAAATTGGAGTTACCTGCATATAATGTCTGCAAGCAAAAAAATAAATATGTTCTTTTGATCTTTAGTAATATCAGGATTGCAGGTAAGCTCTTCAGGTATGGTTCATGGGGTGGAGTATTTAAATGGGGTGTTACAGATCTCCAGACCTCCTGCTATAATTTTCACCAAATTGCAGGTAAAGTCCCATTACCAGTAAGGAAAAACAGTATTTTATATCTGCAGCCTAGTAATGCCAGGTACAGAAAGGGGGTGGCACCGAGCCAAGAACCATTGCGGTGTGCATAACAGAGGACCCTAGGTTTCTGAGATCTTCAATTGTACAGGGCATCCTTAAACTGGCCATACATGCATAGATTTTTTTTTTGTTGTTCAGAATCTAAGATTCCCTGCTAAATCTTTTTTTATACCCTTCATGTATTTACAGGCTTCTAAAGCCTCGAGTGTAGATATAAAGGATCCTGATGTTTCTTTTGATACGTTTATCCCCCAGACCAGTCACCATTTTTGCTGACCTTCTCTGGACGCTGAGGTCTCCAGAGTTGCACCCAGTATTCCTAACAATGTCTAACTGAATTTTGTTTAGGGTTTTTTTTTTTTTTTTACATCATGTAATCTTTACATAAAAACATGAATTCACATAATTTACCCTATAAACATTTTGCTTATACAGTGAACTAATTTGTTCCCTTACATTACATATTCTCCGTATATAAATATTTTGTCATATGTAATTTTTCCCCAACATTATCATTCTCTTTCACACTGCAATTTCCATAAAAGAAGAGAAGAGAGAACCTATTTATTTTCAATATTTCATTTATCACACTCCTTTAAAGCGGAGTTCCACCCAAAAATGGAACTTCCGCTTTAAGCACTCCTTGCCCTCTTACATGCCATATTTGGCATGTCATTTTTTTTTTGGGGGGGGGGGGGGGGGGGCGCTTCATTAGGAGGGGGGACTTCCTATCCCACTTCCTCCTTCTGCCCAGGGACTGCCTAGGCAACTCCTCCTTTCGTCTTAGGCGGCCCCTCCCTCTAGGCGATCTCCTGGGACACGTGACAGGTCCCAGGAGATTGCATATCCACTCCAGGAGCGCAGCGCGACTCGCGCATGCACCATGCGTGCCCGGCCGTGAAGCCGAAAGCTGTCACGGCCAGGTGCCCAGAGTGGCAATGGAGGCGCCGGCGGAGAGGAGCGACACCCCGTTTGGCCGCATTGCTGGACCGTGGAACAGGTAAGTGTCTGTTTATTAAAAGTCAGCAACTACACTTTTTGTAGTTGCTGACTTTTAAAAGGCCTGGAACTCCCCTTTAACTGAAATTCTATATAGAGGATCTGGACCTCCTTCCTCCTGTCAGTAATCCCTCTTGCGATACACCCCAAAATTCACATAGCTTTTCTCACTGCTTGGCCACACCCTTTGCATTTATCTAAAATGAGTACCCCTAAAACTTTTCCTATATAGTGCTGGCAAATGCTGTACCCCCAATATTGTACTCCCTCAAGGAATTATTCCACCTTATGTGCATTATTTTATATTTAGAAACAAAAAACAAACTGCAGTTTCCCATTCTTTGGCCAAACCTCCAGCAATGCTCCAGGTTACAAAAGACATCCAGGAATTATTGCACACCTTTGTGTTGTTATCAGCAAAAGACATACCTTACCCACCAACCCTTTAGTTATATTACTTACATATAGATTAAATAGAACAGAACCTAGTACAGAGCCTTGTGGTACACCACTAGTGGCTGCGCTCTGTTCCGAGTGAACCCCAATTACAACCACACTCTGGCATCTATCCTTTAGCCAACTGCATATCCACTGAACCACCCAATAGTTAAGCCCTAAATTGTACAACTTTTTAGAAGGTCATTAAATGGAAATGTATCTAATGCTTTGCTAAAATCAAGATGGGCTGTGTCCACAGCACCACTCTGGTCCAAAACGTTTGTGATATAGCCAAAAAATACAATCAGTTGAGATTTGATTACTGTTTATAAGTTTTTGTTCTCTTCGTAATGATACTTTCATCAACACATCTATACACTGTATATGAGGAGTTGTTTGTTCACAGTTTCTCTCATTCTGTATCGATACGTTATTGTACCCCCTTAATACTCTTGTGCTGTAATGATCTTGTAAAATTTCTACCCGAGTACTCAAACTTTGTTTTTAAAAAAATAAAATAAAAAAAATCAGATTAGTCGTATATGATCTGCCCTCAGTAAAGCCTTGATAATTTGGGTCCAGAGGAGTGTCACTCGGTCCGTGTTCGGGCCGCCATTTAATGACGACTGGTGTAAGGTTTTGCTTGCTTTCTCAAAGAAATCATATTTGTTTGTTTGACAACTTCTGTCTTTCATGAATTAATGCTGGCTATTGCTTAAAGTGTTTTTTTTTCTCCTAGCAAAAACTCATCTATGTGGTCTTTTATTAAACCCTACGTAATCGTCCCAACTATAGACCTGTTAAACTAACAATAATTACTTGGTAAAGACTTTGACCCTTTTTAAATATTGGCCCCACATTGGCCTTTCACCAAACCTGTGGTACTATGCCAGTCATTAACCACTTGCCCTCCAGAAGGTTTACCCCCCACCCCCCTTCATGGCCAGGTCATTTTAGGTTGAGGGTTATGTGATCACTGACATTCCTTTTTAGAAGTGGTTCCAATAATTTAACTACAACAGGATGTTAAACTCATTGGCCTGTAGTTGCCAGTTTCTACCTTGCTACCCTTCTTGTGGACAGATACAATATTAGCAGTCCACCAGTCACTGGGAATGTCTCCATTAAAAAAAAAAAAAAAAAAAAAAAGAAGATTAATAAGATCAGTTTATGGTCACTTTGAAATGTAATTGGGTTTGCTTTAATAAACAATAACTAGACAAGGACAAAAAAAAAAAAGTGTGTCAACATAATTTGAGCTTATAAATATATGTTATCTGATTGACTTGCAATTAACTGGGGCTGGAACAGGGTTTCAGATCAGAGGTTGGTAAGCAACTGAGGAGAAGAGTGGACAGAAATGCTATTCAGGAGAGAATTTGTACTTAAAAGTTTAACTCCTTACCTCAATAACCTCGGCCTCTGTTGTGTACAGGTGGTTACGCAACGCATGATACACAACCATTGCCCGGTTGTATTGCCTCAAGTCTGCTGCTGGCTACACAAAGAAAAATATGTGCATTAGCTTCATACTGAGAGCATGACTACAACATAATGGTCACCAGAATTGCAACAGGTCACCTTCTAACAACCTGAGGAACATGTTTACTAATCACACTAATATTCAGTCTATAAACATCTTACAATAGTAGGGCCGAAACAACTAATCGATTATGAAATTAATCGATTACTATTTTCATAATCGATTAATCGGCCAGTAACATAATGGGGTTAAAAAAACTAAAATTAGCTCTTTATAGTACAAAAAGAGCAAATAATTGCTACTGTAAATATTACTTTCACTGTTGCACAGTAAAAAAAAAAAAAAAAAAAAAAAAAAACCCCTAACAGTAGCGATTATTTGCTTTTTTTTTTGTACTATGAAGGGCTGATTTTTTTTTTTAACCACATTATGTTACTAAACGTCTTAGATCTGGTTCCCACCCATGTGTTTTTGATGCTTTTTGCAGAAATGCACTACAGTTCATTTAACGTTCACATCTATGCTTTTTTCAGCTGCTGGAAAGGGACCAGGACCTTTTTCAATGTAAAACGGTGCTTTTTTGGTTCAATACACTTCAATTGAGAAACTGCAGAAAAGCATGTAGTGCATTTTTGCAGCAATTTGTGTTTTTTAAATCATCCCAACCAAAATTGGCCAAAGTAAAAAAAATAAAAATAAAAAAAAGCAAACGCAAATCGCAGCCAAATCACGTGCGCAAAAATCAACATGCACAGCAAAAAGCACTGCATAAATTGATCAAACGCAAACTGCATAGGTGTGTACCGAGCCTTATGCTGGCCACACATCAATTTTCAGACAAAAATATTCATGCAAAAAATCTTTGTACATTCGCTGAATGAAAGAAGCTATTAACCGATTAATCGAAACAATAAATCAGCCAACTAATCGATTATGAAAATAATCGTTAGTTGCAGCCCTATACAATAGCCAACCAAATTCAAACCTACACTGGAAAATGTAGTCTATAAAAAAAAAGGACATTTGCGAGACAGACATAGATAAAGAATGAAGCCCAACCACATAAGAGGGACTGACTTGACATTAGAGCATGCCAGCACAGAGGTATACCTGCACCTAGGACACTTCAGATTAACCTAGGTAGAAATAAAGACTAAGTTCACCTTTTAAAAAGGAATTACAATGCGGTCAAAAGGTCTCGGTAGTGTAAGAAACACTACCAATCTAAGGCTTCCCCCAATCACGTCAAATTAACTACCACCCTTTCAGTTCAACTGTGTTCCTGGAATAGAAGCTGGAAAGCACTGACCTTCGAGCATACCCCCAGTCTAACAGGAGTAAGTGCGCCCCCTTGTGTACAGTGCAGGGAATGCAGTCTCTCCCCATGTTGCAGTAGCGGTTGAGCTCAACACTGATATAAAACAGGTGGACAGAGAATGGGCTGGAATTGGTTAACAGGTAAAATGAATTCCTAATGTGTGGTAAAGTCAGGCAGTCCACACAATTAACCTCATAACAAACCTACATCTGCAATACTTGCAAAATAACAGGAACACGCGACACTCCTCCAACCTCTCTATAATGCAGCTTTGGGTACTAAAGTAGTCAATCACTAGGCCCCTGCATTGTTACTTGGGGGGGGGGGGGGGGGGGGGGGGGGGGGGGGACTAGCTGAGCCCTGTAATAATATTCACAACTTGTATAGAGATTTGGGACACTGGCATCAGGGCAATCTACGGAGCTTTCTATGAAGCCAATTGGTTACTTGGCCCCAGCTTGCTTTAATCAGTTGCTCTTCCATAATGCCAAATCAGATCGTGGCACCAAGTAACAGACTGCATTTTTACAATACGTTCAAGGCCATTCATCCATGAAAGACTAACAATCATAGAAATGTATCTAGTGGAGCAGCTGGGTAATGTAAATGGATAACATGGTGTAAACTGGAGCAATTTATCAGAAGGTTGTGCCAAACTATAACCTATACCTCCTACATGAAAAGGTCCTAGCCCTAGTCCTTTTCTTACCTACCTCACTATACCAAAAGCTGATGAAAGAAAGATATTGCAGTAGTTGTGAGGAACCTCTACTGGACCCCTTGGTCCTTATGGTTTTATGAACACTTCTATTTGACGTTTTAGCTCTTTTTTGTTATGCATTGCCTTATTTTTGCCTTCCTTATGAGCCCACTTCTGGTATAACCTCATTGCTAGCCCCTGCAACTTTTGCATGTTAACCTTGCTAAAACTGAATTAAAACTAATGAAACAAAGAAAGACATCTGCTCTAATTACTATACAATGATTTGATGGCCATCTTACCACGTTCTTTATGATGTGATGCAGGCATTGTACCCCTAGCACCTTGTTCTCCGGCTTGTAATCATCAGAGAAGAGGAGCGATGGTGGCATTACTCTACCAAGAAAGTCAGCAAGCCAAGGTCGAGGGACCTGATACAGCATCCAGGAGAAGACTATCTTTGCTTCTGGGTGGGATTCCCATGTGTCTCTAAAATTAAAAATGCAACAATCTTAAAATTACTTTCTTCAGAAATATTAAAAGACAAGTTTGGGAATTGAAAAAAATAAATAAAAATTACACACACCTAGCATGAGTCCGAGGCTGAATATGTCCCCCACTACCTCCAAGATCGAGAGCTGAGCCATCAATCACTGCTGACTGCTCAGTTTTCGGTCTTCAGTGCATAGGGAGCTAGTGACAGTCATTTTACAGTTCTCTGCTCCTCCAGCACTCACTGGAGCATCAGGCTGTGGAGGGGGCGGGAGTGGCTGGCTCAGGCTCTCAGCAGCTCGCTGAGAGGAGGATCCAGACCTTAAAGTGGTTGTAAAGACAGGTTTCTTTTAATCTTAATGCATTCTATGCATTCAGCCCACTCCCCCCCAATACTTACCTGAGGTCCATCTAGATCCAGAGATGTTGCATGAGAGACTTGGCTGTCTGGGACTCCCCTCCTCATTGGCTGAGACAGCAGCATGGTACCATTGGCTCCCGCTACTGTCAAAGTCAGTGAGCCAATGAGGAGAGAAAGGGGGCAGGGGGTGGCTCTGTGTCTGAATGGAAACAAGGAGCTGTGGCTTGGCTGCCCACATAGCAAGCTGCTTGCTGTGGGGGGGCAGGCAACAGGAGGGAGGGGCCAGGAGTGCCAAAGAGGGACCTGAGAAGAGGAGGATCTGGGCTGCTCTGTGCAAATCCATTACATAGGGCAGGCAAGTATAACATGTTTGTTTTTTCGTTAAAAATAACTAACAGGATCACTTTAAAGGATGGATCTCTCCAGAGCCTGGACTGGCTGAGTGATGTCAGATAACAGTGGACTTTAGGCTGCTGTCGGCTGAAAACAGGTCACAGGAGTGTAGAACAAAGTGCAAAAAGTATGACCAAAAGAGCTGTGGCCCTACTTCTAAAAAGCAAGTTATCTACCACACTACTTGTTAGTTATGCAATGTCTTAAATAAGAACTAAACTCAAAAAGTGATAGTTTGCCATGTTATTGGGAATTTTTTTTAAATAATGGTGCCAAAGTAGTAAACTGAAAAAAAATAAAAAAAAAATAAAAAATTACCTTCTGTCTGGGATTCCGCCTGAAAAACAGCTTCTGGTATGCAAGTGTGCCTAGTAAGGACGAGCTCAGGCGTGTTCACAAACACCACATGCATAGCCCGCCAGGAAGTCAGCACTGCGGAGCGCTAATCACAGGCAGCGAGACATTCCCTGCAGCTGCACATCGGGACAATGTCTCGCTGCCTGTGATTAGCGCTGTGCAGTGCTGACTTCCTGGCGTGCTCTGCATGTGCTGTTTGTGAACACTCCTGAGCTCATCCTTAGTGCCGAGGCACTCCTGTGTCTACAGCCTCCTAGCTGTATATCTGCAGTGTGAGATCTAAGGCATTGCTGCCTCTGACTAATAGTCCCCGGAGATTTGAAGGAAGATCTGGTGGCAGAACCCTGTAGGTGTCACTAAGACAGAAAATTATAGAAAAAGTAACTGTTCCCTACTACAGTATATTCAAAATCCTTATCTTTAGATACACTTTTAGGGCTCATTCACATTTACAGTGCTCTCTGAAGAGCAGTCTACATTTGTATTGTTCTTACGAGAGCATTAGGCAGAATGTGGAGGTGTTGTGGTGCCTCCTCACCACCTGCTTTATCTCCCCTTGATCCCCACACTAGAGCACCACAACAGCATGAATTGCACACAGTTGCAGAGTACTTGCAGAGCGGCCCCACTCAGTAAAAGGGTCATATTAGACGGGTGCTACGCCTGCTGAATGCGACATGGGGTATAATTCCTGCTGCTACATGTATACACTCCCAGTCACTGCAACTAAAGGGGGTAGCGATTTGGGCTGTAGAAACGTGGCTCAGTAGAGGGGGTCTTATCGCCTCCAACCGCTAGTTTGGATGAGCCGTAAAGTAGTCAAATTTTTTATTTTTGCAGTGTTCTGTCTACAGTACTCTGTCCCATCTTTCTACGTACCATAGAAGCCTAGCTCCATAGTTGGACAAGGTTCCCCCTCCATATCCCAAGGCTGTCCGACAACACAGCTAGCAAGGAGACACCTGTCTGTCTCCAAGCACTTTCCAAGACAAGCGCCGGCAAGAAGAATGAAGACAAGGAGGAGGTCATGTCAGCCTCACTCCTGCATTCCTCCTACTAGTGCTTGTCTCAGAAAAGTGCTTGGAGACAGAGACGGGTGCTCTCCATCAGCCTTGGTTCATTGATGCGATTTAGCATGCTATTAGACATGTCAAATCACATGCCAAATCAGCAGCTATTGCCGGCAAAGGCACCATCTGAATCAGTGCGATGCCAGCTTTGTGGCGCCCCACCGATTCCCAATAGAAGTTTCTGTACTATTTTTGGTGACTTCGGGTGCGATTTCAATAGACATCTGTGTAGGAACCCGCACAGATGTATCCGAAGTCGCCCCCGAAGTCAGGACTGACATGCAGGTATGAAATCGTGCGAGTTTAGCTAAACTCGCGCGATTTCAATCCCGCAGCAGTGTGAACCTAGGCTCAACGGAGCGCTCTCCTTGCTAGATGCGTTGTCAGACAGCCTTGGGATATAGAGGGAGCACCTTGTCCAACCATGGAGCTAGCCTTCTGTAGTACGTAGGAATATAGGACAAAGTACTACATACAGAAAATCGCAAAAAAAAAAAAAAAAAAAAAAAAAAAAAAAAAAGGAAAAGGGGAGGAGGAAGAAATGAGACTTTCAAATGTATCTACAAGGCAAGATATATATATTTTTTTTAATGCAGTCATCTCTTTGGCACTACGTTGTCGGTCTGCCATGGGGAAAGCTAAGCTAGCCTTGCAGCCCGTGTAGGAAGACTGAGCCAAGTACTCCTGTCTATAGTGGACAGAACACTAATAAAAGAAGAAATTAGACTTCTTAAATGTAAGGCCATTGGTCAGCAGTATTAGGACCAGGCTTATGTTTAACAATGTCCATTACACAAGGAAGGTCTCACTTTCGCAGACGTGGTCCAAGAAGCCCCAACGCCTCCCTGAAGATAACATAGTCTGGTTCCTGACGATTGGGTCCCTTCAGAAGGTCGTCCACAGACTCGCACTCGGACATCCTTAGTAGTGTCTGCAGCAACTGCTCAGCCAAAGTCCGGGAACGTGAATCCGTCCATGGTTTCTCCTGAAGGTGCGCCCCACACAGCAGGAGGAGGGGAGCAGTGACACAGGTCAGGACACGCCTCACGTCTACAGGTCCAACCTCCGAGGAATCCAATGTACTCCCAGAGGAACTACAGGCTGCTTCTTTATTGGTTTCAGAAGCCACATCCATTGGTGATTCAGAAACATTTCCGTTCCCACTCAGAAGCTGCACCTCCTTGTTTAGTAACAGGTCTCCAGGCATCTCCAGTGGCGCTGACCCCGCCCCTGCGGTACTAGACGTAGTACGGTTGTCACGTGACGTGGCTCTCAAAGCATCCAGCACACTGATAATCGCTCTTACGGCGGCACTTGCTCTGTCTGGTGTCTTCTGCTGGCTAGCCGGGTCCTCTCCGGGTGCTGTCCACACCACCACCGCCTGGAAGAGCTCCGCATAGCCGGCCGGGGTCCGGGGGATAACAATAGGGCGCTCGAGGCAGGAGGACAACTCGGACAGAGCCTGAGACACGACATGCCCCGGAGCCGCCGCTGCCGCCTCCATGGTGGCGGTAGAACGTAACACACCCGGAAGAAGAGAGGCATGTGGGCGGCCATTTTAACTGCTGGGAAGGGAGCTGCGGACGCCATTTTTGTGAATGGCAATCGCTGACCGGATCGTTGTGTTTTGGACAAAAACACGTACAATAAATGAAGCAGTTTTCATCTGGAAACTATATTTTCATTATTGCTGTAACAGCCCCTCGTGCAGCTAACATTACATTGTAAGATAAATAGTAATTCTGAAATGACTGCAAGTTACATGATAAGAAAAGTGCTAGAATTATACCAGGCTACTGTCATTGGAACAACATGCCCCGCCCCTTTTCCTTTCTGTGCTCCCTCTTCGTGGTCGGATATATAAAATGCATTATTTATCTACAGTTGTTATATATCTATCTGGTGTTATACTACCTTAAAGTGATTCTAAATGTTGGAAAGAATAAACATGTTACACTTACCTGCTCTGGGTAATGGTTTTGCACAGAGCGGCCCCGATCTCTTCTTTTTGGGTCCCCCACTGGCGGTCCTGACTCCTCCACCTTACCAATTGCCCCCAATAACAAGCCTCTTGCTATGGGGGGCACTCGAGTAGGCTTACTCCCGAGCCACACTCCTGTGAGTGCACATTGTCCATACACACACAGAGCACGGCTCAGCCTTGCCCCCCCCCCCCCTCACTCTCTCTAAGCAGGAGTCAATGGCTCCCACTGCTGTGTAAACCAATGAGGAAAGAGAAACCCAGGAGAGCTGCTGCTCTCATGCACATCGCTGGATCGATATGGGGCTCAGGTAAGTATTTAGGTTGAGGGAGCTACACCCAGAAGGTTTTTTTAACCTTGATGCATAGAATGCACATTTTGCCTTAAGAACCACTTCAAAGCAGAACTCCCATGTGGCTCCTCCCCCTGAGGGCACCACCATTGCGGTCCATGTGCAGATGCACCCAAGGGCTCCAACCAGCCTACAGGTCCTGGCAAAGCCTATCTGTGCATGCGATTTCCTGCATAAGTGCAAAGACAAGTTTTCAGACTACCCCGGTAGCAGTCTTTGCGTGTGCACAGGAAACCCACGCCTACGTGCGCATTACAGCTTAACCGCTTCAATGCCGCATCATAGCCGAAAGACGGCTACAGCGTAGCTCTGTTGTTCTGGGAGGATGTCCTCCCAGAACACGCCTCCTGCGCGCCCTCTGTCCTGGTATCGCTGTGATCTTCAGGAGCAGGATAATTATTTGGGGCTCTTTGGCAGCAGGTTATGGTAATACTCTAGCAAGAAAAATACAACTATATTTCAACATATGATTTAAAAAAAAAAAAAATTTGGCCAATTTTCCTTTGGTAATAAAAAACAAAATAGGATATATCCATTACTATTCACGGCCAAATGAAAAGAAAAAAAAGCGGTATATTCACCTGAATACACTAAGTAGTTGTGATGATACGTACAGTTTTACTAACAAATGTCAAAGTTGCAAATTATTACATTTTTTTTTTTTTTTGCTGGCTCCCACTGCCTTTTTGCAGGTGCAATGGGGACACAATATTCTTCTGCTGCCCTCAATGCCATCTTCTAAAAGTCGGATATGGAGAAAGGGCGCTGATCATCCTGGAGCAGTGGCAGTGATAAGAGACTGCAGGTAAGTGTTTGGGGATGAGTGCAAAGAAAGGCAGAGAATGCATTACCTGCTTAATGACCCCATAACTCCTTAGCGTTCACACGATACAGAAGACACACTGCCTACTGGACATTAAAGCCCAGTTAAAAGGCCATTGGTTGGAGTGGCTTCTGTAACATGTGGCAACTTTTTTTTTTTTTTTTGAAAGCCTGTGGCGTGCAAAACACACTCAAAAACTCACCCGGTGCATAAAAAATGTGCACAACATAAAGAGGTGCGACAAAAAAGTGCAACGGGTACACAAGTCCTCTAAAATCAGAGGACCTAGTCCTGAATCCCCCGGGGCGTTAGGCTCCAGACAGGGACAAGGACACGTAAAACTTGGTCTTCATGGCCGAAACCAATCAGACCCCGTTCTCTGGAAGGTCTGCCGAAACAGACCCACCCAAATACTAGGTGAGGCTCCCCGAAGGGAGACCCCAACCCTAATGAGAGAGGGCGAACTAAGCCAGAAGGCCATGTCCACCCCCTCCCTGACTTTCAGGACAGGCCCTGGGACCTGTGACCCTACTCATCACATGTGCTCAAACCGTGTACCAACAAAAAAAGGTGACAAACAAAGGATAATAAATAAAATAAAGTGGGGGAAGGGATAGTGGAGAGGAGAGTGAAAGAAGTGGCCATTGTGTGATACAATGACCAGGCCCTCCGATGTGGCCCGAAAGATGTGGCCACTGTGATTGGCTCTCATAGTGGTCACGTGTTTGGGAGCCCATTCTGCTGGCTCCCGATCAGAAGCCATGATTGAGAGATATTGGTGACAGCTCAGTGAGTGTGTTAGGATCATGCAGAGAGTGTGCTTTTAGCACACAACCTCAGGCCACCATAGACATGTGTGTGCCTTTCTAGTCGCAACCATAGCTACCTACCATGGGGTACCACAGCTATGAGATCTTTGCCTAGGCGAGGACTGAGGAAGTGGGAGCAAGTACCGGTTAAAAAAGGTACTTGCTACCCAGAAAAAAAAAATCCAAATGTGTAATAGGGAGGAGGAAGGCCTGGACCACCAAAACCTCCTGGGTGCATGTAGGAGCAGGCCACAATGATCTCTATAAACCTTACTCTAACTGGTTACAGATGAGATATACATAATGAAGTATATATTTTTTTGATAAATGGTTAGAAGCAAGAATGTTGAATAGGAAACTTTTCAGGAAAAAACCTAATCAAACTGAAAAATCGACAGTTTATCGTGTCCACCTTAATCCTTTTAGATATATTACCAGAAACGACAAATAAAGATGGTTCCTGGCGTAGGGAGAAGTACCCACCATCTCAAAAATGTACCATTGCAGATAATCCATTCAAGTCAAACCGTATATAAATCTGTTTTCACCTTCAAGATTATTTCCATCTACTGATTTTTTTGGTATGGTAGTAGTCACCACTACTACAGTGATTGCCTCCGATTTTCCAGGTCCTGTGACACAGGGGATTTCATGCTTGGCAAAGGCATAAGAGCACACAGAGCACTTTGTATACTTCCCAATAAATGGAAAGTGTTCTCTGATTGGATCAGGTGGAGATCATGATGTCACCTTTCCATCTTATCCAATCAGAAAATGCCTTGCGCTCATGCCGAGTAAACAAGCTTCTGTGTTCACTATGTGGCAGGGCAGCCACTTGGCACAAGACCCCAATGATCACTGTAGTAGTGGTTACCAGTACAGTGATTCTGTAAGTATGCCACATGCATACTTAATGTTTGAACCCATGACCTCTGCTGTATCTGGCAGTAGTTCTCCTTGCTGAGCCATCTGAGATGCTGGACAGATGCTTGTCTGAGCCCTTGGATAATCTTGCTGTATACCTTGTATCTGGTGAACCTTGAACTCCTTGCTCCTCCAATTGACTTCCTATTTAAGCCATGCCTTTGCACTTCTTGTTTGCCAGATTATTGTGCTCTTTCTAGCCAATATCTTGCTTCTTTGTGTAACTGTCCTTATCTTCACTACCACTCGTTACCAACATTTGGCTTGTTCCTCAAGACGCTTCTGCTTGATCCCAATCTGCAACCACTTGTTACCAACATTTTGGCTTTGGTTTACTGACTAGGCATCTACTTGATCCATCCCTGCTATATCTGCTACTGGACCCCACCTTGCTAGCTTCCAGGTGGGGTGATCCTGGGACCTGCTACTAATATGCAGCAGAACCCATCTCCACCATCAAGAGCTCTGGTACCTAAAGCCTACACCTCAGGTGTGTCCTCGTCATCCGCCAGGGTTACTTGCCTGTGTATTTATCCAGTTGATCGGTGGGAGCATCTCCACTGCTATAGCTACTGGTCTCAAGCCTGACCCCTGACCATGAGGCCTGGTTCACACCTATTCATTTTTTAGTGCATTTTCAGTTTTTCAGAAACACACTACAGTCCATTTATCATGGTTTCCTGTTTCTCACGTTCACATCTATGTATTTTATGGAAAGGGCCAGGGACGTTTTTCTGGTTTGTGGTTCCATAGACTTCAATGGGTCAAACATGTAAAATAAAAAATGCACAATGCACTTGGAATATGCAACCTGCATAGGTGTGAACCAGGCCTGACCCTTACATTGGTACAAGTTAACCCAATGTAACTATGCAAAAAAAAAAAAAATCCATACCTGGAATTACTATTTTTCTGGAGGGTGTTATGGCTAAGGTTCTGTTATGGTTCTTTCAAATCATCAAAGTAACATAATGTAAATGGTGTCTTCCTTGGTCCTACACAGATGTGTGCAAACTAAAGATGAGCAATCCCAGGATTGACTCTGGCAGGAGTGTCAGACTCAATTTCATCACGGGTCGCATCACCATTATGGTTTGCCCCCAAAAGGCCAGTTGTATCAGTAAGACTAGATGTCCAGAGCACACCATTCCCCTTACATCAGATGTCAAGAGCCCCCCCCCCCCCCCCCCCCCCCCCCCCCAGCATCAAAAATCAAGAGTCCTCCACCCTCCCTTATATCACTGTGTACTACCCTTACCTTGTGCCGCTGCTAGGAAGAAACTGGGGGTGGAACTGGGATGCAGAAAGTGCAGGGTCTAGAGGAGGACCAGAGGAAGGCTGGAGTCAGTTGCCTGAGTTTGCTGAATGCTGGGGCCATGGGAGCAGGAGACAAGGGGGTGCTGCAGCTGCACAGTGAGGTGCAGGATCTGTAGAAGGAGTTCTGTCTTCCTCTCTGCTGCTGACTGCTGAGACAGGGGATATTTGGGAGGTGCAGGGTCAGAGACGAGCCTCTCTGTGGCCACACAGAGAAGCACGGGATCTGGCAGAAGAGTTCTGTCCTCTCTGCTGCCAACTGCTAAGACAAAGTAGGGGCGTGGGGTGTGCCGCAGCTGCAGAAGAGGTGCAAGGGCCACATGAGATGCCCTGGTAGGCTGGATTCTGCTAAAGGGCATTGTGTTTGACACATGTGGATTAAGGCATCAGATAATACATTTTTCAATGACGAGGTTTCATTACATATGGAAGTACCTCCAACGTACCCCAGTGGTCCCATAGGAGTCCCACCTCAATCAGTAATGAGCTCTGTGTATAATAATGATAAGTGAGGGTTGTGAGCAGACAAACAATCTTGTGATGTTACTATTTGCCCCATCTATTCATCAGTGGAAGGTTTTGTCTGGTCACACAGAAGTTATCAGCAGCAGAGCAGGTGATAAATAGCTGGAACAGCGACCTGCCGGCAACCAATCTGTCACACAGCTCTAAATCCAATATTTGGCCACTTATTGTACAGATTCAATAGAAAGAAAGCAAACAGCTGGGAGCATGGACTCGTTCACTGCCAGGCAGGATCTGTCACATTTACACTGATTGAAACTAATGTGGAGCACGAGGCTCAATACCCTGGACACTGTCACCTGAACTCCACATGGGGTGGTGCTGTGTATATCTCAGGACTGGAAGGACAGATATACAAATCATTTAGTAGTTAAATCAGCTTCTATATATGAATTTCATTTATGTATTTACCAGTTTGCCTTGAGTTTCATTCATTATTATTGGCTTGCCAAGGCCAAAAAATGCACAGAATCCTTTTTTAGCAACACGGTGCACCACAATATGCAATATGCCCTTTGTCATGTGTTTTACATTGCTCTCTACTATACAGTACATTGCAATGCCATTCACAATAAATGACATGACATATAGGGCAGGTTGCCATTGCCATGTGTTGTAGCAATCTGTGCATTTTACCATGCATTATCTCAATGCACAAGCATGAATAGGGCCTAAAACCTGTAAGCAGATGGATTTTTCAATGGGTATTCAGAAGAATACTTTCCCATCAGAAGGCTTGAAATGTCCCATTAACATGTTAGCCAAATAGTATTGCCATTACGTAAGAAGTATTTGATGACCCTTAACACATCTTGGGGTGGAAGCAAGCCACTCATCTACTCCAACCATATGCACAGATCTGCATTTCTCTTGGTGGCTCTTAGTCTGTAATTTTTCCTACCAACTAATCCAGAGATAAGCAACCTAATGCCCTGTACACACGAGCGGATTTTCCGTCGGAATTCCGCTCAAGCTTGGCTTGCATACACACGATGACACAAAAGTTTGCTGAAATTTGGACCGTCAAGAACGCGGTGACGTACAACACTACGACGAGCCGAGAAAATTAAGTTCAATGCTTCCGAGCATGCGTCAAATTGTTTCCGAGCATGCGTAGGAATTTTGCGCGTCGGAATTGCTACAGACGATCGGAATTTCCGATCGGAACTTTTTCCGACCGAAAAATTGAGAACATGCTCTCAATCTTTTGCTGGCTGGAATTCGGCTAGCAAAAGATCCGATGGAGCATACACATGGTCGCATTTTCCGACCAAAAGCGCTCATCGGTCTTTTGCTGGCCGAATTCCCGATCGCGTGTACGCGGCATAAGACGCGTGCCAGACGGGCATGCAATGTCATTTTCAGTGGCACCCAGAAGATTGTAATACGGTTGGTGCACAGCCTCGGACTGGTTCACAAGAAGACCAGTGGATCCGCCAGTGGGCCAATGCTCCCCTCGCATACTGCATTGGCTGTAATTGACAGCTCTCTAGGCTGTTAATTACCAAGCTTGGCTTACTTACCTACGTTCGCTACCCACCCACCACTGTGTGATCTGTGCACATTCCAAGCTGGTTCCCCAGTGTCCTGTTATAGCCATGGTTCTATCTGGACTGTTCAGTTTCAATTTTTTAGGACAAAAAAAGGCTAAATAATAACTAGAGGTCAGGGTCTGGAGCAACGGAGCAGGGAATTGTGGGGGGGGGGGGGGGGGGGGGGTGGGGGGGGGGGGGCCGGGGGGGGGGGGGGGGTGGGGGGGGGGGGGGGGGGAGAGATCTAGCTGCTGTGTTCCCCAAGAAAGTAATCAGGTATTGCAGCCACCCAAGCCCACTATCATGTTTGGGCGGAATGACATTGTTGAAGCAATCCATTTCTGTTATCCTGGTATCTCAGATCGTTCATCTCCTGTCTGGATAAGCCTGAAGACACACAGAGAAAGAGACCGGATACTAGGAGGAAGCTGGGCATGCACCTGCCTTGTGCTTTGTGTTCTGAATAGAATGTGTAATTAAAAGATTACAATGGAATGGGACACACAACACATGGATATATCACTTCCCTTTTGTTCTTTTTAATATCCTTGTGTTAGATTAAACACATGGTAAAATGTTAGTAATAACCTAACGTTATTTAACGAGGGTGTGTGCATGGTAGGCAGAACAAACGGGGTAAAGGTCCTAATTTTATGTTCTCCCTACAAGCTTCATTTAGCCAAATGAAGGAACAGCGAGTCATGCTGTGTAATGCCGCGTACACACGATCGGAAATTCGGCCAGCAAAAGACCGATGAGAGCTTTTAGTCGGAAAATGCATGTGTATGCTCCATCTGACTTTTGCTGGCCGAATTCCAGCCAGCAAAAGATTGAGAGCAGGTTCTCAATTTTTCGATCGGAAATTCCGATCGTCTGTAGCAACTCCGACGCATGCTCAAAAAAAAACAATTCTCGGCTTGTCGTAGTGTTGTACGTTACCGCGTTCTTGACGGTCAAAAGTTCAGCAAACTTTTGTGTGACCGCGGGAATGGAAGCCAAGCTTAAGCGGAATTCCGTCAAAAAAAACATCCAAGATTTTTCTGATGGAAAATACGCTCATGTGGCTGCATTCACACCTGAGCATCGCATTTTTGAGAGTTATTTCTAGCATTTTTTCATGCATTTGTATGGGCATTTATTGAGAGTTTATGTACAGCTTTTTTAAAGCATTCATGTGCTTTGGTGTTTTTATTAGCCAATAGAGAAAATTATCATCTGTTTCCTCATATGTTGCTATGCTTTTTATCCACTTTTATTTAATATTATTTGTTTATTAATTCATTCTTTAAACTTGTCTTTGTAAGTGGTTAGGGTTTAAAGGTTATGATTACGGGGGCGTGGCCTAGGCATGGCAGCGTGAGGACGCATCTCTCCAGGGCTCCCGGCCAGTGAATCCCAAGCGGCAAATTACCCCACATTACCGGCATCTAACCGGCATCCACCCGCCTCCCCAAACCCCCGGGGAACCCCAAGCGCCGTTCGCCCGCTCCAGGGACCGCTATGGACCGTTACCTCCGCTCTCTGCAGCCGGCGGCCTCCACACCAGCAGCCGCCAAGATGGCGCCGGCCCGCCCTGCAGCTCAGGACGCTCCGGAGGTTCACAGCATAGCTGAACCACCTCTTCAGACTGCGGATGATCATACAATGCCGCCCTTCTCACCACCCAGCGACCTCTCACCCTGCCTTCCCAGATCACTGGCAGCATCACCTGACAGAGATGGCAGCCTGCTTCCAGCGTCACCCTCAGCTCCCATCCCACCCAGCGCTCTGTACTACAGCCCAGGAGGAATGGAGGAACAGAGGCAGCTTCCCACACATCTGAGCACAGTGAGTACTCTTTACTGCACACAGCAATCACAGGGTATCCCTCTCCATGCATCCTCTGAACAAAGACTGTGGGATTTCCTGCAGAAATTACCCACTAGATCTGACTTGGAATCAATTGTTCAGAGAATGGAGACAGCCATGAAGAGCGAGATACAATCTATCAGGCAGGACACAGCTGTCCTGGACTCCCGCATTAATGTCGTAGAGCAGGAACAGGTTATACAGTCCCAATCTGTGCAAGCCCTGCAGACTTCTCAATCTGAACTGACTGACCAGATCATTCAGCTGCACCTTCTCCAAGACGACCTGGAGAATCGCAGCCGCAGGCAGAATATCAGGCTGAGGGGATTGCCCGAAAGTGTGCCAAATTCAGATTTACGTGCGACAGTGGTTAATGTTTTTAACCGTTACCTGGACCGCCCACCAGATTCTGAGATTACCATCGACAGAGTACATAGAACCTTGGGCCCACGATCAGAGCCATCCGACAGACCAAGGGACGTCCTATGCTGTTTACACTCCTTCACCCTCAAGGAAGCTATATTACAGCAGGCCTGGCGGGTGGGAGTCCTGGAATTTGATGGCGCAGCTGTCCACCTCCTACCAGATGTTTCCAGGAAGACCCTCCTCATGAGACGATCGCTGAAGCCTCTACTAGATGGTCTTGGAGAGAAGGGTCTCACATACAAGTGGGGTCACCCGTTCCACCTCATAGTCCGCAAAGGCCCAGATACCTTTTCTTTGCGGCATCCTTCAGAGCTCTCAGACCTGTTCTCCTTTGCCGACATGGATCCGATACCAGTACCCAACTGGCCGCTGTCTGTTATCGCTAAAGATCCGTCACGTCAAGCTCCCTCGGGTAGACCACAAAGGGCCCACTACAGCCGACGCGGTCGGGGGAATCACTCTCAAGCTAGACGAGGAAGGAACTCCCGCCCACAACCACTGAATAATGAAGAAGTGGCGTGATGATTCTACATACCCAAATACCAAACACGTATACAGTTCAGTATTCCTTTTTTCTTGTTTCCCAAGTTGGAGTTTGAGCATAACTCTTTTATCGCCACTTACGGGAATAATGCCCAAAACAATGTATGCATGGTCTGCGTACTGAAGGACTTCCAGTGTACTACTCAGCCCACTATGGTCCAAGGGTGAACAAAGGCTCCATTGACCCCACATAACCGAGGGCATATCTCTAACCTGGTTTTATTTTTTTTTTTTATTTTTTTTTATTTATTTTTTTTTTTTATATTTATTTTTTTTTATTTTTTTATTTTTTTTTTTTGTTTTTTTTGTGTTTTGTGTGTTTTATTATAATTTTTTTTTTTTTTTTTTTTTTTCTTGACCGCACACAGACTTAGAGTATAAGACCAACGAGGAGGCTGCGGCTGCCGGTTGGTGGTATTGTGGTCACTCAACATAGCTCTTACCATAGAGTCTCAATGTAATGGTTATACTACCCCTTACGATGATGCACTCACAGATATGTAATTGCCTAGGGTTTTGTATGTACCAGCGAGGGCATTTCTGACTTTCTGTGTGCAAATGTTAGGTTGTACATGCTCACCTAACTGCTACCTTTATATTTACAGGTTCTACAACTTGGTTACTGGTTTATTTTTTTTTTTTTAAATAAGAGTATTTTTTTTTTTTTTTTTTTCTCTTCCTCAGCCGGGTATTAACAGGAGTGCCTTAACGGCAAGACCACATAGGCTATGGGGGTCCACGTGGCCGGGGCCCGGAACTTAGCTGTTCCTTACCACTCCTCCCACTAGGCACACTCTGCCCTGGTGGCAGTAGTTTTTCTCTGCGGAGTTCACTTTTTTTTTTTTTGATCTCTATTTCTCTTCTTATCCTACATCTTCTTCCTCTTGCATCTTCTTTCCCCCCCCTCTTCCTTCCCCCCCCCCTTTTTTTTTTTTCTCTCTCTTCCCTCCGCTCTCCCCCTCCCTCTCCCACCCCCCCCCCTTCCCTTGTACCCCGGGATCCGACACAGGTTGACATAGTCTCAGGCAACATGACGGTCAGGATCCTTTCTTGGAATGTAAAGGGGCTGAATTCCCCAGAGAAACGCACCAGTTGCCTTGCCGAGCTCTGGAGACAAAGAGCCCATATTGCATTTCTCCAAGAGACTCACTTTAGGGCAGACAAGGTTCCTAAGCTGACAAACAAACATTTTTCGACGGCATACCATAGCCCGTCATCATCCTCTAAATCAAAAGGGACTAGTATACTTATTTCGAAGTCCCTCCACTGGCAATTCCTCGACGAGTATCATGACCAAGAGGGCAGATTCCTGCTCATAAAGGGTAAAATTTGCTCTCAGACCTTCACTCTTGCGAACATCTACCTCCCGAATTCCAACCCGCTCCCCACTTTCGAGGCTTTCCTATCCACCCTCGACTCATTCCTTGAGGGAACTCTGGTTTTGGGAGGGGATTTCAACCTAACACTAGACCCTCATAAGGACTCCTCCTCGAACCTGTCGTCGCTCCCTAGGGGAACCCGACTACGCCTAAAAGATCTTTTACACTCGCACCAACTAGTTGATATCTGGAGAATAGTCCACCCACAAGAGCGGGACTATACCTTCTATTCTACCGTTCATGGGTCATACTCCAGAATCGACCTTTTCTTCCTAAAACACTCAGCCATCCCTATTGTTACCAAGGCGGATATAGGTCATATAGCACTGTCCGACCATGCCCCGATTCTGTTGGAGCTGGCTATTACGCAAGCGTCCCCCAGAACAACCACGTGGCGACTCAACGAGGCGCTCCTAAAAGACCAAGATATTGCAGCAGACGTCCTCAGGGAACTTAAGTCCTATCTTTCAGTCAATATAGACTCGGTAGACAACCCAGCCACCGTGTGGTCAGCGCATAAGTGCTTCATCAGAGGCATTCTAATTAAACACGGTCATGCGGCCAAACAACGTCGTGCCAAAACTTTATCTGACCTTTTAACGCAACTCCACACTTTGGAACGCCAACATAAGAACCGGCCAAACAATGTCACCGAAACGGAACTGCTCCGTCTTCGGGAAGCGATACGAGACCACTCTTTATACGAGGCGAAGCATGTATTACTGAAGGCCCGCCGTTCTTTTTACGAGTACGGTGACAAATGTGGTCGA
Organism: Lithobates sylvaticus; assembly: GCA_028564925.1. NCBI lineage: Eukaryota > Metazoa > Chordata > Amphibia > Anura > Ranidae > Lithobates > Lithobates sylvaticus. The sequence continues at coordinate 108,085,104 of CM053029.1, read as the reverse complement.
TTACTGGCCAACGCCCTACGCGCAAAGCGCTCTCGAACATATATACCCGCACACTACCTCCCGAATTCCAACCCGCTCCCCACTTTCGAGGCTTTCCTATCCACCCTCGACTCATTCCTTGAGGGAACTCTGGTTTTGGGAGGGGATTTCAACCTAACACTAGACCCTCATAAGGACTCCTCCTCGAACCTGTCGTCGCTCCCTAGGGGAACCCGACTACGCCTAAAAGATCTTTTACACTCGCACCAACTAGTTGATATCTGGAGAATAGTCCACCCACAAGAGCGGGACTATACCTTCTATTCTACCGTTCATGGGTCATACTCCAGAATCGACCTTTTCTTCCTAAAACACTCAGCCATCCCTATTGTTACCAAGGCGGATATAGGTCATATAGCACTGTCCGACCATGCCCCGATTCTGTTGGAGCTGGCTATTACGCAAGCGTCCCCCAGAACAACCACGTGGCGACTCAACGAGGCGCTCCTAAAAGACCAAGATATTGCAGCAGACGTCCTCAGGGAACTTAAGTCCTATCTTTCAGTCAATATAGACTCGGTAGACAACCCAGCCACCGTGTGGTCAGCGCATAAGTGCTTCATCAGAGGCATTCTAATTAAACACGGTCATGCGGCCAAACAACGTTGTGCCAAAACTTTATCTGACCTTTTAACGCAACTCCACACTTTGGAACGCCAACATAAGAACCGGCCAAACAATGTCACCGAAACGGAACTGCTCCGTCTTCGGGAAGCGATACGAGACCACTCTTTATACGAGGCGAAGCATGTATTACTGAAGGCCCGCCGTTCTTTTTACGAGTACGGTGACAAATGTGGTCGATTACTGGCCAACGCCCTACGCGCAAAGCGCTCTCGAACATATATACCCGCACTCCTCTCGCCATCAGGCTCCAGGGTTCACTCCTCCCCAGAACTTGCAGATACCTTCCGTACTTTTTACTCCAAATTGTATAATTTGGATCCAATTTCCACCCCACAGATGTTACCCCAAAAGGTTCTGGATATTCGTAATTACCTCCAAGAAGTTGACCTTCCTATGCTGACGACAGAGGAGCGTGCGGCCCTGTCCAAACCTATTAACAAAGAGGAATTTGCAGCCGCAATAGCTGACACACAGCCCGGTAAAGCCCCCGGACCGGATGGTTTTACCCTCCCCTATTACAAATTGTTCCAGGACACACTGGCCCCATCTTTCTTAGCAGCCTTTAACGCTGCGACCAACGGACACAATCTCCCTGCAGACATGCTGCGTGCCTCAATATCCGTGATCCCTAAGCCGGGCAAGGACCCCCTACTATGCGCCAGCTATAGGCCCATTTCACTTCTGAATTGTGACATGAAACTATTCACAAAAATCCTTGCCTCTAGGATGAATGCTCTATTACCACGTCTAGTTGGAATAGATCAAGTAGGTTTCATCCAAACTAGAGAGGCCAGGGACAACACCACCAGGACATTGAACATTATAGACAAGGCAAAGCGTTCCCGAATACCCTTGCTGCTCCTCTCCACGGATGCCGAAAAGGCTTTTGACAGGGTGGATTGGTCTTTTCTACGGGAGACACTTAAATTTGTAGGTGTGCCAGACCCCATCCTGTCGTGGATTGCAGCCATTTATGATAACCCCACAGCCACTGTACGCGTAAACGGTTGCGACTCCAGCCCTTTCTTTATCGCGAACGGCACCAGACAGGGATGTCCTCTGTCCCCGATACTGTTCGTTCTCTCCCTGGAACCCTTTCTACAGCATATCAGAGGTAATCAGTCCATAAGAGGCATTCAATCGGGTCATTACCAACACAAAGTTGCAGCATATGCTGATGAACTTTTATTCTACATCACAGAACCCCTCACCTCTCTTCCCTCCCTGTTACAGGAGCTGAAGCGATATGGTTCCCTGTCTAATTTTAAGGTTAATCTACAGAAATCGGAGGCCTTAAGTGTATCCCTGTCAGACTCTACCATTTCTAACTTGCGCCCCTTCTTCCCATTCAAATGGGCTACACGCTCAATACAATACCTGGGAACGAAAATCCCTGCCAAATTACAAGACATCGTCACCCTGAACTTTCAGCCCCTTCTATCTACGCTCACTGCCGATCTTGAGAGGTGGAACTCTCTGGCCCTTTCCTGGTTTGGCCGTTGCAATATACTTAAGATGAACGCAATGCCCAGACTTTTGTATTTATTGCAGGCTCTGCCCGTCAAGATACCTCAGACATTCTTCCACGCCGTCCGTTCAATTTTTATCAAATTCATCTGGCGTGGTAAACACCCACGTCTTGGCAGAGCACTCCTTTTGCGATCAAAGATAAGAGGAGGCCTCGGTTTTCCAGATCCAGCTCTATACTATACTGCGGCACATATGACCAGAGTCGTGGACTGGTGCCGTCACAGTGATTTGAAGCTCTGGGTATCACTTGAACAGGAGGCGGCCAGAGCCCCACTAGCGGGTCTACCCTGGGCGGGGACGACTCATGCCACCCACCTGACCACTCACCCCCTGATTGGACCAACTCTTGTGGAGTTGAAAAGGTTTTTTCGCTTAGCCTCTTTAAAAAACTTTCCATCCCCACTGACGCCACTTATTGGCCACCCGGATTTTCTACCTGGCCTATCAGACCCGTCCTTCCGATCGCAAGCCCCACAGGGACTCATGAGAGCCTCTTCGCTCCTGTGTCCCTCAGGTTGGTTAACTACAGAGAGCTTGCTCTCGGGCCAGGCTCCACTCCAATTAGACCACTGGAGGATCAACCAGATATCTCACTTTCTTGGCTCATTGCCCAAACCAACACACTTTGCCAGAAAACTCCACTCCTTTGAGGAACTGTGCATGAGCGAGGGACCGATCCGGAGGACCTTGTCGACCTCCTACAAATTCCTGCTAGACTTCCACGCCACTGAAGACCCACCATTTTTAGCAAAATGGGAGAGAGATTTGCAAGTCACCTTCACAGAACCACAAAAAGAACGCATATTGTTCTTTGCGCAGAAATCTTCACTATGCAGCAAATATCAAGAGACCGCATATAAAATAGTGACGCGCTGGTACAGAACTCCTTCGGTACTGGCTAAAATATTCCCTCTGCAAACAGACCGCTGCTGGCGTTGCAATTCACACCCAGGCACTCTATTACACATTTTTTGGGACTGCCCTGTACTCCAAACTTTTTGGCAGGCAGTCCTTAAGATCGTACAGAAACTCACAGACATCTCCCTCCAGGATAACCCAGCCGCGGTCCTCCTTAACCTTACGCCTCTTTCAAGGAAACGTTACCACAAATCCCTCCTCAAGCACCTCCTTAATGCGGCCCGGGCCAGCATCCCACCTCTTTGGAAGCAACAATCTGCTCCAACGGTAGCCCAGTGGTTCGCAAGAGTGAAGGACATTGAGCAGATGGAGGATCTGACTTCGGCGCTGCGAGACAAGTCGGAGGAACATAGCTCCAGATGGTTTCACTGGAACCTCTTTCGCTTCTCTGATGAGTTCCTCCAATACACGGCAGGATCCTCTGTCTAGGATCACTATAGACATCCCATCATTACCAAACCTGGCTCCCGGGGGGCAAGGCCCCCCCCCCCCCACCCCTTCCCTTTCCTCCCTGTATGTTTTCGTGTGTGAGTATGTATACAATTTTTTTTTTTATATTTTTATCTTTTTTTTTTCTCCCCCCCCCCCCCCCCCCTATTTTTCTCTGTCTTTTTCTTCTCCTCCACTATCTTTCAATATAAAAAGAAGTAAAAAGTGATGGGCACTGATGTTTATGTTTACCCTATATTAGACTTCAGCAAGTAATAGTGGTTAGACTGAATAGCGACCCTCATTAACAGGCAATTGTTTTGTTTTGGTTATTTTATCTGACGCGTTTGTCACAGCCTAAATGTAACGCGAAGTCTCCTTTATGTTTATGTTTGTATCTGTGTCTCATCTTTAAATAAAAAATTTAAAACCCACACACAAAATGCACATCAAGATTGGAAGCCAGGGGCCTACATAGGCTCTGCCTGACTCAAGATGGCTGCTAGAGTCACATGGGGTGGCAGCATCCAATCAGATAGCTTCCCCAGTGACCCTGGAAACCATAGAGGAACCATGTTCCTCCCTGTGGTTGAGCGCCACCTGCAGTGGAGAAAGTAGACTGCACCTGTCTACACAAGCCAAACAGCATTAATGGATGATTCTCTTCTGCTCCAGCTGTTCATTGGATGGTGCTGTTCGGCTGACAATTTTTTATCCAGCTCCTTCATCAAAAGTCGATTGTTCGGTTGACTTTTGTCAAGCTGGGTGATTTCGACAGGGGCAAATTTTGGACGGTTCAGCATGAATTGACTGAAGTTCGAGCCATGTATGGCAGGCCTTAGGGTTAATAGTTTTAGTGGTTATAAACCTGGAAGCTTTTTCCACTACTCTAGGTGGAGTGCGTCACCAGAAATCAATTTAGCAAGCAAACATTTAAAATAGGCTCATGAGAGAATGGGGACTGGAGAGGAAGAAGAGAGATAACTAAAATTAAAGAGGAAGGAAGAACAAATATACTAATATCAAGGGAAAGAGGAGGGGGTGGGGGGAGGGGAAGGGAGATTGGGAAGATTGTTGTAAAAAATGTTTGAGAAATATGCTTTTATATTTTGGTAATAATATGAGGAAAAACTGGGACTTTGATGAAAACACCTGGGAAATAGGTGCCTCCATCCCTTTCAATTGCATAGAGGTGGGGGGGGGGGGGGACTTTGGGACTTTAAATGAGGCACATGAATGCAATACAATGGTTGTATCAAAAATAGTTTTATTAAAAATACACATGACATAGCTCATATACATAACAGATAATTGGTTTAATAGTCATCATAACCAATAGCCCAATATAGGGTAATAAAATCTGAGGGTATCAACATGGAAAAAAGTAATGTAAACATCCTTGGCCAATTGCCTAATATAGAAAAAAGGTTAACATTGACATAGAGTAAATCCCATCATATATATGAATATGAATGCATCATAAATAGCCTATTATCTTGACGCGTTTCGAGGGTTATACCACCTCATCAGGAGAAAATTCATATGATCTGTAGAAAAAAAAAATATATAAGAGCCAATGTAATCTACTCGTAACCCCAATACTGGGAAATTGAACAAAAGAAAAGGAGCAAAGGGAGTCAGGAGGAAGGAAAGTATCCATCCCCTACTTACATGTTCGTGCACAATATGAACACTTGGTACTGAACAGATGGGGACCATCAATGTTTACATTACTTTTTTCCATGTTGATACCCTCATATTTTATTACCCTATATTGGGCTATTGACTATTAAAATAATTATGTGTTATGTACATGTGCAGTGTATTTTTAATAAAACTATTTTTTGATCAAATTATTGTTTTCCATTCATGTGCCTCATTCAAAGTCCCAAAGGCCAATAGAATGTGCACCTTGGAAAGTGCAATTGCACTCTGCAAGTGCAGTTGCTCCAGAGTATAATTTAAAGCAGAAATCCAGGAGTATAGCATTTCCGCTGCAATACTTGCCTTCAATCCAAAGCTGAACCCTGAAAAAGGTCTCCACTCCTCCCATAGATGGGGTTCCTCTTGCAGACTAAATGCCGGTGTCCTGTCGGATTGTGTCCCCCATCACATACTGTTCGCTGTGTACTGTGCATGCACAGTACACAGCACAAGCACATTCCGAAAATAGCCGAAGATGAATGGCGCCTGCGCCGTGAGTCTAGGTTCTAGCCCCACCATCCAAGTGGACATAGAGTTAGAACAAAAAAGAGCCGAGCGCAGCGAGGCCGTGCCCGAAGCGTGGCGAGCGAAGCGTGGCGAGCGAAGCGTGGCGAGCGAAGCGAGCCCACGAGGGGCCCTCTAACTTTGTGTAGCCCTATGTCCACTTGGATGGGGAGGCTTGCACCTCCACTCTCGGCGCAGGCGCTGTTCATCTTCCGAGATATTACGAATGCCTTTGTCCTCCCTACTGCGCAAGCTCTGCGCCTGCGCAGTACACCCCGGACACTATATGATAGCCGGACACATTTTGACAGAACACCGGCCTAGCATAACTCAACCTTTATATTGTAAGCCCAGACCCTTACAGAAGCACACATTACTGCTCCAGGGAAAGGCACTCAAGGAGCTGCACTGACGCTGTCAATGCAGGAGAAAGGACCCGTCACCGCCACCGCCACCATACGAGAACAGAGAGGACCCATGATGTCACTGGACCGACCAGAAGTATTTATGCTTTTATTTTTATTTTAAAGTGCATGAGGGCTTTGGGGAAAAGTAGGAGTGATGGTGGTGTGTGCTTGTGTGTGTGTGATTTGGGGGTGGTTGTAGGAAGGCTTTTAAGCCAAACTCCAGCATTAGCAAATATATTCTAAACACAAGAGTCATGTGTATTCTTCCCTAAAGTGTGCTTTGTGTATATCTTCGAGATCTGTGCAGTAATCCAGTGTAAAATTTTACCTCTGTGGAGGAGCTTTCTGTAATAAAGACCGGTCACTGCTGCTCTCTCTCCTTGTGCAGGGTAACTGGTCTTGTCTCCGCCCCTTCCTGTCGTTTTCTGCTGACAGCCTCTAGTGGGTGGAGCCTGCTGGAGAGTTCCTCCCCCACTTGCCCAGAAGTCTACAGAGCTGGCATTGTGATGGCAAGCCTTTTTTTTAGCTGGCAAATTAATATAAAGACACATTTCTGGAAATTTCACTAAACTAATCTGAGAAAAAAAAAATGCCTTTGAAAGAAAATACACTATGTCATATTTTGTTTTATATGTTTTCCTGGAGCTATTATCGTTAATTGAGAGTCATGTGCTCACAGACTGGTGGCTCCCAAGCTGCTGTTAGCACAAGGTGTAGGGCAGGGTACGGTATGGTCTGTGCAAACAGCAGCTTGACAATATAGTACTAGTAGTATACTATAGTATAGTACTAGTGCAAATAAACCAGAACATATTCACCTCCATCTTGAATGTTCTCTTGACAATATTAGGATTGTTGATTGTGCTAGAGAGGTGTGACTTACACAGCATGACCTGAGAAGCTTTAAGGAAGAGAAAGTTTTACACACAGAACATGCAAGGAAAATATGAAGTGTTGAGATAAATTAAATGCAAAGCTCACACAAAAGTGTATTTCAGGCCAACAAAAAAATATGAATGCAGTACAGGGGGTCCCCGGGTTACAAACAAGATAGGGACTGTAGGTTTTTTCTTAAGTTGAATCTGTTTGTAAGTCGGAACAGGTACATTTTTTAAGTGTAGCTCCAGCCAAAAAATCTATTTTTACGTTTTTTAGATAACATAGAGAAGGGTCATCACCCCTGTAACATTTGTTTTGCTGTCTGTGCCCCTGTTCAGAAGATTTCACCTCACCTTCTGTCCCAATGACAATTGGATTTTGAAAATTTTGTGTTGATAGGGAAGCATGGACTGGTGATAAAGCATCAGTGGAGACACCATTTTCCCATATTAACTCTTACAGAAGTGAATTTCACTTCCTAGGGGTGGATTTCCTCTCGCTTCCTGTTGTCTCCCTCCGTTTGTAAGTAGGAGTCGTTTGTAAGTCGGATGTTTGTAAGAAGGGGACCCCCTGTATATCTTTGCAATGCATGTGCATTTCCCAGTGATCATAAGTATCTAATTGAAATGGATACTGTAGCAATTACAGTGCTTTGTGAAAGTATTCGGCCCCCTTGAACGTTTCAACCTTTTGCCACATTTCAGGCTTCAAACATAAAGATATAAAATTTAAATTTTTTGTGAAGAATCACCAACAAGTGGGACACAATTGTGAAGTGGAACGAAATCTATTGGATTGTTGAAACTATTTTAACTAATAAAAAAATTAAAAATGGGGAGTGCAAAATTATTCGGCCCCCTTGCGTTAATACTTTGTAGAGCCACCTTTTGCTGCGATTACAGCTGCAAGTCGCTTGGGGTATGTCTCTATCAGTTTTGCACATCGAGAGACTGAAATTCTTGCCCATTCTTCCTTGCAAAACAACTCAAGCTCAGTGAGGTTGGATGGAGAGCGTTTGTGAACAGCAGTTTTCAGCTCTTTCCACAGATTCTCGATTGGATTCAGGTCTGGACTTTGACTTGGCCATTCTAACACCTGGATACGTTTATTTGTGAACCATTCCTTTGTAGATTTTGCTGTATGTTTGGGATCATTGTCTTGTTGGAAGATAAATCTCCGTCCCACTTTCAGGTCTTTTGCAGACTCCAACAGGTTTTCATCCAGAATGGTCCTGTATTTGGCTGCATCCATTTCCCCTCAATTTTAACCATCTTCCCTGTCCCTGCTGAAGAAAAGCAGGCCCAAACCATGATGCTGCCACCACCATGTTTGACAGTGGGGATGGTGTGTTTGAGGGTGATGAGCTGTGTTGCTTTTACGCCAAACATATCATTTTGCATTGTGGCCAAAAAGTTCGATTTTGGTTTCATCGGACCAGAGCACCTTCTTCCACATGTTTGGTGTGTCTCCCAGGTGGCTTGTGGTAAACTTTAGACAAGACTTTTTATGGATATCTTTGAGAAATGGCTTTCTTCTTGCCACTCTTCCATAAAGGCCAGATTTGTGCAGTGTACGACTGATTGTTGTCCTATGGACAGACTCTCCCACCTCAGCTGTAGTTCTCTGCAGTTCATCCAGAGTGATCATGGGCCTCTTGGCTGCATCTCTGATCAGTCTTCTCCTTGTCTGAGCTGAAAGTTTAGAGGGACAGCCAGGTCTTGGTAGATTTGCAGTGGTCTGATACTCCTTCCATTTCAAAATGATTGCTTGCACAGTGCTCCTTGGGATGTTTAAAGCTTGGGAAATCTTTTTGTATCCAAATCCGGCTTTAAACTTCTCCACAACAGTATTACGGACCTGCCTGGTGTGTTCCTTGGTCTTCATGATGCTCTCTGCGCTTTCAACAGAACCCTGAGACTATCACAGAGCAGGTGCATTTATACAGAGACTTGATTACACACAGGTGGATTCTATTTATCACCATCAGTCATTTAGGACAACATTGGATCATTCAGAGATCCTCGCTGAACTTCTGGAGTGAGTTTGCTGCACTGAAAGTAAAGGGGCTGAATAATTTTGCACGCACCACTTTTCAGTTTTTTATTTGCTAAAAAAATTTAAAATATCCAATAGATTCCGTTCCACTTCACAATTGTGTCCCACTTGTTGGTGATTTTTCACAAAAAATTAAAATTTTATATCTTTATGTTTGAAGCCTGAAATGTGGCAAAAGGTTGAAAAGTTCAAGGGGGCCGAATACTTTCGCAAGGCACTGTAGCAGTTTGTATCTGCAGTGAAATACATATTACAGTTCTGTTCATTTACCCTAATGTTCCCGACATTAAATGTCAATGGCCAGGTTATTGTTTTAAGCTCCATTCACACAAATGTGTTTTTTAATGCTTTTTGCAGAAACGCATTTCATTTTTTTAACATGGATTTCTATGGAACATGTTCACATACATTTTTGGAAAGGGTTGGGGACTTTTTTTCCTGCAAAATGCAGTGTTTTGCATGTAATTAGGGATGAGCCGAACACCCCCGGGTTCGGTTCGCACCAGAACCTTCGAACGGACCGAAAGTTTGCGCGAATGGACGCGAACGTTCGAAATCAAAATTGCTTATTACAACGGCCAATATGCATGTTAATGTCATAAAACAGGTTTGGGGACCCTGGTCCTGCCCCAGGGGACATATATCAATGCAAAAAGAACTTTTAAAAACTAACGTTTTTTCGGGAGCAGTCATTTTAATGATGCATAAAGTGAAAAAAAAAAGTGAAATTTTCCTTTAAATATGGTACCTGGGGGGTGTCTAAAGTATGCCTGTGAAGTGGCATGTGTTTCCCGTGTTTAGAACTGTCCCTGCACAAAATGACATTTGTAAAGGAAAAAAAGAAGCCATTTAAAACCACTTGCGGCTTTAATGTCATGTCTTGTCCTGGCCATATGGCTGAAAATCCTTGAGAAAAATGGCATGGCTACCACATCCCCCCCCCCCCCCCCAGCCCCTTTGGGTCTTGTATGGATATTTAGGAGGACCCCGCACCCAAAATAAAACCCTATACCTACAACCCTATATACTCTGAACAGCAGTATATAGGCGGTGTAAACAAGAGAGGGACTGTAGGTTTGTTCTTAAGTAGAATCTGAACAGGTACATTATGAAGTGTAGCTCCATCCCCAAAAAATCTATTTTTAATCTTTTTGGAGAACATAGGGAGGGGTTATCACCCCTGTAACATTTGCTGTCTTTGCACATCTGTTCAGAACATTTCACCTCACTTTCCGTCCCAATGACAAATGTTTTTGGAAAAGTGGGGTTTTTTTTGTTTACAAACTTTTTTATTGGGTGCTAAAAGTGGTACAAAAAGAGTACAAAAATATGTTGAAACTTTAACAGTAATAAAACGTTTTACATATGTAACATTGTATGATACAAATAATTAGGTATGAATATCTAGTTGTGGTACAAAAGTTTTGATTATGGTCTATAGTACAATATAAAGGGTAGACTGACGCTTTGTGTGTAGACATTCTCAAATTGGATTAAAAAATGATAAGGAGTGTTGAAACCAAGGATCCCATTTTTTATTATATACATGAATAGTGTTCTGAAGTGTGTGAAATATCTTTTCCATGAGATTGATGTTTTTAATTCTGGTTTTCAGATGTTCTAAAGGAATTGATTGGGATTTCCAATGATATGCAATTAACCAGTGAATTGCAACACAGATTGTATGTACTAATCTGGTGTTGTGTGTAGAGAGGCCTATGACAGGTGCAAATAAGAGACAGCAGTGTGGGGTTAGGACAATGTTGTTATTTGATATTATAGAGGCGAACCTTTCTAACTGTTTCCATATATGTGTGGTCTTATTACAGTCCCAGAATATATGTATGTATGAACCAGGGGAATCACAGCCTCTGAAGCATGTTGGTGGTGCTGTGGGGAATATGGAGTGTAGTTTGACTGGGGTATAGTACCATCTGGTGAAGAGTTTCAATGCTGTCTCCTTAACTGTAATAGATCTAGTGCATTTATGTAGGTTGTTAATACATGTATCCCAGTTTTGGACTGAGAAAGAGATATTTAATTCTTGTTCCCATTTGAGCATGTATGGTAGTTTGTTTGTTTCTGTGTTATTGATTAAGTTCGAGTAAATCTCTGATAAAAGGCCAGATTTTCTAGGGGATTTTAGACATATATTTTCGAAGAATGATGGTGAGGAAGAGTTTGTTGTTTGAAAATATGTGTTAAAAAAATGTCTGATCTGCAGGAATTTATGAAACTCAGTGTTAGGAATTTGGTGTTTGCTTTTTAGAGAAGAGAATGAGGTGAAGTTATTATTATCTATGAAATTTGTGAGGGATGTCAGGTTATTGTTAGTCCACCATGAAAAGTTATCTATATCATTATTATAGGGAAATTTTGGGTCTCCAATGAACGAGGCGTGTGGGGGAGAATTAGATATAAGGTTGAATTTTTTACTATATAGTTTCCATAAATGGTATGATTGTGAGACTATTTGATTGAGGGCATCAATGGTGTGGTTCGCTATCTTGTTACCCCATAATATGCCTGAGATGGAAAAGGGTTTGATGGAATCTCTTTCAAATCTGACCCATGGGATTTTGGGATTGAGAATATGCCATTGTGCCATTTGAGACCACCTAGCTGATAGGTAGTATAGCCAGAAATCTGGGAGGCCAAGACCTCCGCATCTTTGTGGTTTGAAAAGTACCGTTTTTGGTAAGCGAGGGTGAGAGTCTAGCCATATGAATTTATTAATATCTGATTGGAATTTGGTAATCAATACTTTATTTAGTCTAATTGCGAGTGCCCTGAAGAGGTTTTAATTGAAACAAGGATTGGTGATAAAGCATCAGTAGAAAGGAGATACCTTTTTCCCAAATTAAATCTAACAGGATCGAATTTCCCTTCCTAGTGGTAGATTTCCTCGCACTTCCTGTTTTCTTTCTTTCCGTTTGCAAGTAGGAGTCGTTTGTAAGTTGGATGTTTGAAAGTAGGGGCCTGCCGTATATACTCTGCAGAAATTTGCCCCATTAGATGTTGGTGTAGCCACAAGACTGTAAGCCCTCACAGTTACTCTTGGTGGGCACAGGAATGGGCCCTGCTGTGAGTTATTAGATCAAGATTTGTAATTGCATGCACCTGTTGAACAGGGCAGAAAAATTGGGCCTTTGGTGGTGGTGGTGGACGGTGTTGCCACAACACTGTAAGCCCTCACAGTTACTTTTGGTGGGCGCACGAATGGGCCCTGCTGTGAGTTATTAGATCAAGATTTTTAATTGCATGCACCTGTTGAACAGGGCAGAAAAATTGGGCCTTTGGTGGTGGTGGTGGTGGTGGACGGTGTTGCCACAAGACTGTAAGCCCTCACAGTTACTCTTGGTGGGCACAGGAATGGGCCCTGCTGTGAGTTTTTAGATCAAGATTTGTAATTGCATGCACCTGTTGAACAGGGCAGAAAAATTGGGCCTTTGGTGGTGGTGGTGGTGGGACGGTGTTGCCACAAGAATGTAAGCCCTCACAGTTACTCTTGGTGGGCGCAGGAATGGGCCATGCTGTGAGTTATTAGATCAAGATTTGTAATTGCATGCACCTGTTGAACAGGGCAGAAAAATTGGGCCTTTGGTGGTGGTGGTGGTGGACGGTGTTGCCACAGGACTGTAAGCCCTCACAGTTACTCTTGGTGGGCGCAGGAATGGGCCCTGCTGTGAGTTATTAGATCAAGATTTGTAATTGCATGCACCTGTTGAACAGGGCAGAAAAATTGGGCCTTTGGTGGTGGTGGTGGTGGACGGTGTTGCCACAAGACTGTAAGCCCTCACAGTTACTCTTGGTGGGCGCAGGAATGGGCCCTGCTGTGAGTTATTAGATCAAGATTTGTAATTGCATGCACCTGTTGAACAGGGCAGAAAAATTGGGCCTTTGGTGGTGGTGGTGGTGGACGGTGTTGCCACAAGACTGTAAGCCCTCATAGTTACTCTTGGTGGGCACAGGAATGGGCCCTGCTGTGAGTTATTAGATCAAGATTTGTAATTGCATGCACCTGTTGAACAGGGCAGAAAAATTGGGCCTTTGGTGGTGGTGGTGGTGGACGGTGTTGCCACAGGACTGTAAGCCCTCACAGTTACTCTTGGTGGGCGCAGGAATGGGCCCTGCTGTGAGTTATTAGATCAAGATTTGTAATTGCATGCACCTGTTGAACAGGGCAGAAAAATTGGGCCTTTGGTGGTGGTGGTGGACGGTGTTGCCACAAGACTGTAAGCCCTCACAGTTACTCTTGGTGGGCGCAGGAATGGGCCCTGCTGTGAGTTATTAGATCAAGATTTGTAATTGCATGCACCTGTTGAACAGGGCAAAAAAATTGGGCCTTTGGTGGTGGTGGTGGTGGACGGTGTTGCCACAGGACTGTAAGCCCTCACAGTTACTCTTGGTGGGCGCAGGAATGGGCCCTGCTGTGAGTTATTAGATCAAGATTTGTAATTGCATGCACCTGTTGAACAGGGCAGAAAAATTGGGCCTTTGGTGGTGGTGGTGGACGGTGTTGCCACAAGACTGTAAGCCCTCACAGTTACTCTTGGTGGGCGCAGGAATGGGCCCTGCTGTGAGTTATTAGATCAAGATTTGTAATTGCATGCACCTGTTGAACAGGGCAGAAAAATTGGGCCTTTGGTGGTGGTGGTGGTGGACGGTGTTGCCACAAGACTGTAAGCCCTCACAGTTACTCTTGGTGGGCACAGGAATGGGCCCTGCTGTGAGTTATTAGATCAAGATTTGTAATTGCATGCACCTGTTGAACAGGGCAGAAAAATTGGGCCTTTGGTGGTGGTGGTGGTGGTGGTGGTGGTGGACGGTGTGACCACAAGACTGTAAGCCCTCACAGTTACTCTTGGTGGGCACAGGAATGGGCCCTGCTGTGAGTTATTAGATCAAGATTTGTAATTGCATGCACCTGTTGAACAGGGCAGAAAAATTGGGCCTTTGGTGGTGGTGGTGGTGGACGGTGTGACCACAAGACTGTAAGCCCTCACAGTTACTCTTGGTGGGCACAGGAATGGGCCCTGCTGTGAGTTATTAGATCAAGATTTGTAATTGCACGCACCTGTTGAACAGGGCAGAAAAATTGGGCCTTTGGTGGTGGTGGCGGTGGACGGTGTTGCCACAAGACTGTAAGCCCTCACAGTTACTCTTGGTGGGCACAGGAATGGACCCTGCTGTGAGTTATTAGATCAAGATTTGTAATTGCATGCACCTGTTGAACAGGGCTGAAAAATTGTGCCTTAGGCACTGGTGCTGGTGCCACAACACTGCAACCCCTCACAGATACTGTACTTGGAGCACAGCAGTCAGACGTGTTGCGAAGCATTGCTTAAAAAATTGTAATTACACGCCCCTGTTAAACAGGGGCTGAAAAATTGTGCCTTAGGCATTGGTGCTGGTGCCACAACACTGCAACCCCTCACAGATACTGTACTCTGAGCACAGCAATGAGACCTGTTGCAAAGCATTGCCTAAAAATTGTAATTACACGCCCCAACAGGGGCTGAAAAATTGTGCCTTAGGCAACGGTGCTGGTGCCACAACACTGCAACCCCTCACAGATACTGTACTTGGAGCACAGCAGTCACACCTGTTGCGAAACATTTTTTTTTAAAAATTGTAATCTCACGCCCCTGGGGCTGAAAAATTGTGCCTTAGGCACTGGTGTGGTGGCACCCAGAAACAAAAATGTTCTTCCAAGCTATCAAGGAATGGATCATTGAGGAGGAGGAAGAGGATAGTCAGTGAACATAACAGGACAGTCACTCAGCATCAGCATAGGCAGTCTTGAAGGGATGTGACATTATAAATTATTCAGTTATATCCGCTTCAGGTGCCTGGTAGCTGGTGGTGATCCAAGACTGATTCATTTTTATGAAGGTCAGTCGATCAACCGAGTCGGTGGACAGGCGCACCCTGTGATCAGTGACAAATCCTCCAGCAGCACTGAATGTGCGTTCGGAAAGAACGCTGGATGCAGGACAGGCCAGTAGCTCAATTGCATACTGTGCAAGCTCTGGCCAGTGATCCATCCTCAAGACCCAGTAAGCCAGAGGATTTTTGGTGGGAAAGGTGTCCAAGTCTGACCTTGCCCCTAGGTATTCCTGCACCATGTATATCAGACGCTGGCGATGGTTGCTGGAACCGATCATACCTTGGGGCTGCGGACTAAAAAATTGTCTGAACGCATCGGTCAGACGTCCACCTTCCCCACCGCTCCTTCTGCTACTGACCGAAGCCTCAGCAACTCGTCGTCCAGGACCAGGAGTTTGTAACCTCCCAGTTTCTGGGAACGCGTTGCACAGACCTTTCTGCAAGGCCTCCCTGAGATGTCTCATCCTCTGCTCCCTCTGCGACGGCAAGATAAGGTCCGCAACCTTACCCTTGTACCGTGGATCAAGGAGAGTGGCCAGCCAGTAATGGTCCCTCTCCTTGATCCGAAGAATACGAGGATCCTTCCGCAGGATCAGGGAGGCCATGCAACGTAGGTTAGCTGAGGCATTCGGTCCGGAGTCTTCTGGGTCACTGAGGACGACATGATCGCCAGCCACCTCCTCCCAGCCACGTACAAGTCCACTGGTTTGTTGGGACTGTACATCATCCCTAAAAGACTGCTGATGCTGATGCTGATGCTGAGTGCCAGGCTCCACCTCCATGCTCACACAATCCTCCTCCTCCTCCTCCTCATCCTCTTCCTGTTTGATGGGTGGGACAGAAGGAACACTGTCTGGATAAAGGGGGCCTTGAGAGGCAAGGAAGTCCTCCTCTTCCTGCCTCTGTTCTGCCTCAAGTGCCCTATCCATTATCCCACGCAGCGTATGCTCCAACAGGTGGACAAGAGGTACAGTGTCACTGATGCATGCACTGTCACTGCTCACCATCCTCGTGGCCTCCTCAAATGGTGAGAGGACAGTGCATGCATCCCTGATCATGCTCCACTGGCGTGGGGAAAAAAAGCCAAGCTCCCCTGACCCTGTCCCGGTGCCGTAGTCGCAAAGGTACTCATTGATGTCCCTCTGCTGCGTGTGCAGTCGCTGCAGCATGGCCAACGTTGAGTTCCACCTGGTGGGCATGTCACATATTAGGCGGTTCTTGGGCAGGGTCAGCTCCTTTTGCAGCTCAGCCAGCCGAGCACTGGCATTATAAGATCGGCAGAAATGCACACAGACTTTCCTGGCCTGCCTCAGGACATCCTGTAAGCCTGGGTACCTGCCCAAGAACCGCTGCACCACCAGGTTGAGGACATGAGCCATACAGGGCACATGGGTGAGCTGCCCCTGTCGCAGGGCAGAGAGGAGGTTGGTGCCATTGTCAGAAACCACCATTCCTGGCTTAAGCT
The DNA here is from genome assembly GCA_028564925.1 of Lithobates sylvaticus. NCBI lineage: Eukaryota > Metazoa > Chordata > Amphibia > Anura > Ranidae > Lithobates > Lithobates sylvaticus. Next base: position 108,068,658 of record CM053029.1, on the reverse strand, counting down.
GGCGTGGCGTCAACCACCTCTTGGCCTGCCCCTGCAGAGCTGCCAGAACCTCTGCCCCAGTGTGGCTCCTGTCCCCCAAACACACCAGCGCAAGCACGGCATGGCATCTTTTTGCCTGTGTACTCGCGTAGCCCCTTGTACGCCTACGGAGCACCGCTGGTTCCGAGGACAGAGCACTTGAAGAGGCCATGGAGGAAGAAGAAGAGGAGGGGGTGGAGGAGAGAGGTGTGTCACAACCAGTAGTAGCATTTTGGAGGCGTGGTGGCGGAACAACCTCCAACACTACTGCACCTTGTCCTGCATCCCTCCCAGCTGCCAATAGAGTGACCCAATGGGCCGTGAAAGACAGATAACGTCCCTGTCCATGCCTGCTGGACCATGAGTCATCGGTAATATGCACCTTACCGCTGACCGCCCTGTCCAGCGAGGCATTGACATTGCCTTCCACATGCCGGTAGAGAGACTGAATCGCCTTCCGTGAGAAAAAGTGGCATTTGGGAACCTGCCACTGAGGAACCGCACATTGAACAAACTCACGGAAGGGGGCCGAGTCTACCAACTGAAAAGGCAGCAGTTGAAGTGCTAGCAATTTAGCCAAGCTAGAATTTAACCGCTGGGCATGTGGATGGCTGGGAGTATACTTCTTTCGACGGTCCAGCAGCTGGGGCAGGGAAATTTGCCTGCTACAATCAGACGTCGGTGTACTGCAAGTACTTGGTTGTGACACACCTAATTCTACACCTTCAGTCCTCTCAGAGCAGCTTTCAGAGAGGACTGAAGATATAGTGGGGATGGAGATCCCAGCTGATGAGGAGCAAGGAGAGGTCCGCTTTGTTCTTTGGTGTGGGTCTTTAATGTGCGCTTGCCAACGAACTGCATGGCAGGTCGACATATGTCTGCTCATTCTTGTGGTGCCCAAGCGGCTGATGTTTTGGCCACGCGAGATACGCTTGAGACAAATATTGCAAATAGCAGTGGTGCGATCTGATGCACTCGTCTCAAAAAAGGCCCACACCAAAGAACTTTTGTGATAACGTGCAGAGGCAGCGCCCTGCACAGGCGGAGCTCTGCGGTGTGATTCAGTTGGTGTGCTGGCCTCCAGGGGCATCCTGCCTCGTTGGACATGTGCCGCCGCATCCTCCTCCTCCTCCTCCTCTCTCCCTTCAGGCACCCACATGGAGTCAGTGACCTCATCATCCCCTCCCTCTTCACCACTAGAGCAAACCTGGCAGTAAGCTGCAGCTGGTTGAACATTACTGCCAGATTGCTGTCCTTCAGCATCCCCTCTCTCTGCACGCACACTACTGCCTTCCTCAAGCTGGGTATCATCATCCGAGCCTTCGAATCGTTGGGCATCCTCCTGGAGCATGTACCCAACACTGTGCTCAAACAGTTCGGGGGACTCCTCAGGAGGACATGGTGGGTCTAGGGAAGGGGTGGCTGATGATGCCATTGAGTACGCGTTGGCAGCTGCTCTGCCAGTACCCTGAGCCTGGGTGAGAGAGGATGAGGAGGGCTTGGTCATCCATTCTACCAAGCCTTCGGCATGATGCGGCTCAACATGTCCAGCTGCCGAAAACAAAGACAAGCGTGTCCCATGGCCACGTGCTGATGACGATGCACGACCACGTCCATGACCAGCACTGTTGTCTCTAGAAACACAGCCTGCTTGCCCTGTGTTCTTGCCTCAGGACGGTCTGCCTCTCCTTGGCGGTCTTCCAGCCATTGTAGTGGGTAGTGTATATTGTATAAAAAATAGAGCTCCTATGTGTGCTCACAACACACTGTAGGTCCTATGGGTGCTGACACAAACACACTAGAGGTACTATGTGTGCTGACAAGAAAATATAGGTCCTATGTGTGCTGCCACAAACACACTATAAGTCCTATGGGTGCTGACACAAACACACTATAGGTACTATGTGTGCTGCTGACAAGAAAATATAGGTCCTATGTGTGCTGCCACAAACACACTATAGGTACTATGTGTGCTGCTGACAAGAAAATATAGGTCCTATGTGTGCTGCCACAAACACACTATAAGTCCTATGGGTGCTGACACAAACACACTATAGGTACTATGTGTGCTGCTGACAAGAAAATATAGGTCCTATGTGTGCTGCCACAAACACACTATAAGTCCTATGGGTGCTGACACAAACACACTATAGGTACTATGTGTGCTGCTGACAAGAAAATATAGGTCCTATGTGTGCTGCCACAAACACACTATAAGTCTTATGGGTGCTGACACAAACACACTATAGGTACTATGTGTGCTGCTGACAAGAAAAATAGGTCCTATGTGTGCTGCCACAAACAAACTATAAGTCCTATGGGTGCTGACACAAACACACTATAGGTACTATGTGTGCTGCTGACAAGAAAATATAGGTCCTATGTGTGCTGCCACAAACACACTATAAGTCCTATGGGTGCTGACACAAACACACTATAGGTACTATGTGTGCTGCTGACAAGAAAATATAGGTCCTATGTGTGCTGCCACAAACACAATATGGCTCCTATAAATCCCTGCCTGGGATGGGACAGAAGGTTGGGACAGAAGTTGGGGTGCAATGCTGTTCTAACAGCACTGCGATTGGTGCTACTGCAATGCTGTACTAACAGCACGCACACACCAGACTAATCCCCAGCAGCAGCTAATATCACACTCTGTGCAAATCAGTAATGATTTGAATGACTCAGGTCAGGAGGAGTTAGCAATGGTTTAGCAAAGGAGAATATCACTCTAGCAAAGAAGAATATCAATCAGCAGACTGCTCTTCCAGATGCCGGAACACATGTGCCCTGGGCCGACGGCGTGGCAGCCTTTTATATGGTGGGGCGTGTACTAAAGCCCCTGAGCTTTAATTGGCTACATGAGTCATGCCTGTAGCCAATTATTGCTCTCCTAGTTTCCGGCGCTGTGATTGGCCAAGCATGCGGGGTCACAGTGCATGCTTGGCCAATCATCAGCCAGCAATGCACTGCGCTGGCCGCAATGCATTGCGGGCCGCTCGCATCACACGAATGTGATGCGAACGGCCCAAATAGTTCTGGGCTCGCCGAGCGGGCGAACGCCCAGTGCTCGATTCGAACGTGGGTTCGAATCGAGCACCGGGCCCATCCCTACATGTAATAAACTTCAATGAACCCGCAATTAAAACGCAAGTACTGCGTTTTTTACTGCAATTTTACTATGATTTGCGATTTGTGTGGGGTTTTTTACATTCACTGTATATAGCTGGCTGCTAAGGAGCAGGACAGGAAGCTGGCCGCCGCCTCCATAACAACCGATAAGTCATTAGCTGTCACCAGGCTCTGCCCCCACCCCAAAGCACCTTGTCCCCATGTTGATGGGGTCTCCGAATTACGTCATCCGCCCCATTGCAGCGTCGGAGGAGGTTCGTTTTTTTTATTTTCAGCAGGTCGGCAGTGGAGGAAGAAGCACACTGGAGACCAGGGGATGAAGCGGGGGAAGAAGAAGATGGAGGTAGAAGTGGGGGGGGGGGAAGAGGAAAAAGTGGGGGAAGAGGAAGACCAGAGGAGGAAGAAGCAGGGGAAGAAGAAGACAGAGGAAGAATCGAGGTAAGATGAAGATCGGAGGAAGAATCATGGGGAGAAAGAAGACATTTCTAATAAAGGTAATACAAAAAGAAAATCGCGCTGGACAAAAAATATCTACAGAAAAGCAGCAACCAAATTGTGATAAGCAAATAGAAAAATTAAACCGGGAAGGGTTGCGCTAAATGTTAAAAAAATATTATGTGCAAATAATGACGAAAAACAAGTGGATATAAAGGAATTATGCTAGCTAAAAATTAGTGATGAGTGAATCAACCAAAGTATTGCTACTGATGGTGGACAAAGCAGCCCTAATGTGAACATCAAACCATATATTCGTAGTAACAATCAAAAGGTTTAGTGTAAATCTATTGGTCACACCAGGCTTGGCAGTGAGCCAGCGAAGACTCAATATATATCAATATACAATATGTATCAAATGTGCTAGGCTTGATGTACAAAATAAAACACACAAATAAAGTCCAAGTGACAAAAATGGTGTAGGCTAAATAATCAAACATAAGACAAAAATCAAATTGTCCAAGTGACAGAAAGGTCCAGTCCAGAGGCGACTGCGTCTGACTTCAATCGTGAAAATGGTGACTTTCCAAAGTGGTATCCAACAGATAAGGTGACCAGTGCTCAGTGTTCCCACCACCAGGTGAAATGCAGGCTTACCAGATCAAGATGGAACAAACGCATGTGGCTATAGCCCAGCCCAGGCCTTTTCCTCTGGGGTGTCGTGGTTCCACCTCTGTCTCAGGAACGGATGGTGATGTGCCTCAGATGGTGATGGATCAGGGGATCTCCAGCAGTGGGGGAGTGTCTCTATGGTCTCAAGTACGGTTCACCCGAACGAAGGGACGGGAAAAAGAGAAGAAACACACCATGGGCAGGATCCAACGGGTTTATTTAATCCAAAAGCGCCATAGAGCGCAAGTATAAAACAAATAAAAAAAGGGGATTTAAAATTTCGCGGCCGGCCGGCTGCAATACACGCCCGTGCTAGGACGTAGAACGCGGTGACGTCAGCACGTCGCTCCTCCCTACGCGTTTCGTCAGAGAGTGACGTAATCATGGGACACGGGCGGCGTACTGACGCACCGCTTAAATACACAACAGACAGCCTCGATCTGGATGGAAGGATAGCAAACCTGTGGTCTCCATCTTGGAAGCTGGCAAACCGAGGGCAGAATAACCTGACTGGACAGGGCTTAATAAATTGGTTATATGTTCTAAAGCATACATCTAGCATTGTCCTACGTGGTGGGTTATTAAAATTTCCTTAAAAATTGTAGATAAACAAAGGATCCTTAAGTAAGTTACAACGTATGCGAGTAATGGATGTAAAAAACTACATTACCCATCATGCTACGTGGCGTCACCAAGATACGCCTCACGTCCTCCAGAGGGAGGTGGGCGGAACCAGGTGAGGATTGGAGTGAGACACTAGGACGGTATTCACCGTCCAATCCCGTGTCAGACAGACGGGTAGATTGTAAACGGAATGGTAGGTGAATACTGGTAATAATAAAAATCTAAATAAACCGCGGGAGAGATTCTAAGTTGGCAAAGAGACATCTGTGGTACATCTTAAAAGGAGCCCCCACAGAACTAATTAATCGTCCGCAGAGAGGTGAAAATATACGTATAAAAATGTTAATATTGGTCCATTATGTACCTCCTGAATTCCATCAGGGTGAGTGGACAACAATAAGACTGTGAAAAACGAAGGGACTGACTTAGTCAGCATCCTCTTGTCGTCCTGGTGCAATAACACCGCAGGTCGACCAGGGGAGCGGGATGGTGTATGGAGTCAAAGCCAGGGTGGCTAAAAGAGACATTCTGCCCCTCAGGGGTAAAAAATCCGGGGCAGCAACCTGAAGGTCAACATTATCATCTACCAATACTAGCACATTAAAGTGCTAGTACTGATTGACCAAACTCCAATAAATGAAAATTATAATGTTAACAAGGGAAATAGGCCAGCCTAACTGGACTTATTAAAAATAACACGAATGGACAGATATGCCATCACGTCTCTAAGTAGGAAACGCTTAAAGGGATACACATCCACTGGATAGGTTGTACTAGAAGAAGGTGGTTAGTAAAATCCTAAAGTAAAATATTTAGGGGGGTATAAGATTGTTATGTATGAACCATAACACATCTAAATTAATCTATAACACTCCCGAGTAGAAATGTCCACTTGGTATGTCTTGGTTCCCCGTAATGGGAGCAAGTATCTATGTTTGATATCCCCAACCCAGATCGAGTTCACAATATCATATCATCTCAATGCAGTTATATGTTTAAAAATGACCAAAAACATTATGTAGTCTAGGCATTGTCAATGAACGCGTTCACATCCACATCGATGTTTAACCCTTGGGGGATGTGCGTTTTTAGTCTATGCACCCACGACATCTCTGACCTAGAAATGCTTCTGACCAGGTTACTTCCTCTCCAGTGTGGATTAAACTTCTCTATTCCCAAAAATAGAGTGTTGGAGGGGTCCCTGTTGTGTACGGTCAGATAATGCTTAGAGACGGAGTGTTTAGTGTAACCTCTTCGGATGTTATTTATGTGCTCGTTAAGTCGGACTCTCAGGGGGCGTTTAGTCCTGCCCACATACTGCAGGCCACACGGGCACTGCAGCAAGTAGACAAGTCCCTCAGTAGTGCATGTAATGAAAGACTCGATCTTATAGCTTTTAGATGTTATAGTTGAAGAAAAATTGATAGTTCTCCTGGTCCTACAGCTATTAATGGAGCATACTTGACATCGGTTACATTTGTAATAACCGATCAGCTCTCCAAAGAAGTGGGGAGCTCCTATTGGAGGGTTCAGAATATTGGGTGCTATTTTATCTTTAAGTGATGGAGCACCTCTGAACACCACCCGTGGCCTATCAGGGAGAATGGTATTCAGAAGTGCGTCATTCCCCAAGATGTGCCAGTGTTTTTGTATGATGCGGCTAATGTTATGATATTGATTGGAGTAGTTGGTAATGAAAGGGACTCCTGCCGTATCCCTCACACCATTGGTTGGTGCTTTCACTTCCAACAGGGATGACCTATCCATCAAGGAAACTTGGTGGAGGGTATCCTGAAGCGATACAGGGTCATAACCCTTATCAATGAATTTGGAAGTGAGGGTTTTAGCCTGTACTAAAAATTGATTGTAATCAGTGCAGTTCCGCCTTAGGCGCATGTATTGGCTTTTAGGGACAGAGCCGAGCCAGGAGGGGTGATGGCAACTCCCCTTGGGGATGTAGGAATTCCTGTCCGTGGACTTAAAGAAGGTAGAAGTGACAAACCGGCTGTCTTTATTTTCTATCTTCAAGTCTAAAAAATGGATCGCTTCCTGGCTCGCCTCAAACGACAGATGTATGCCCCTGTCGTTATTGTTAAGCTCAGCCATAAAAATCTCCAGGGATGACTTGGTACCTTGCCACAGGAGGAGGACGTCATCTATATAGCGTGCCCAAAGGACAATCTCTAGTCTTGATTGGGAATAGATGACGTCCTCCTCCCATTGGGCCATGAACAGATTCGCCAGGCTAGGGGCGTATTTAGCCCCCATGGCCACGCCCCTGTCCTGGCGAAAATACTGTCCATTGTACCAAAAGAAATTATGTGTAGCCGCGAACTGTAGCAACTCCATAATAAACTCGATCTGTGTTGGGATAAGTGAAGAGTTCTTATACAGAAAATATTTCACTGCTCCCAGACCGAGGTGGTGAGGGATAACGGTGTAGAGCGACGTGACGTCGGCCGTAACCAGCCACACACCATCCTGTGGGACAAGGTCGGTCAGTAAGTTGATGACCTGACGTGTATCTTTGATATAGGAAGGCATCATCTGTACCAAAGGTTGTAAATAGTAGTCTATGTACTTGCCCACCCGAGACGTCACGGAGTCTATTCCGCTCACTATAGGACGTCCCGGGGGGCAAGTTAGGCTCTTGTGGATTTTGGGGAGGTAGTAGATAATAGGCACCCTGGGGGCTTTGGGAACCAAAAAATGTCTCTCCTTTTTGTTTAAAATGCCTAAATTAGCACCCTTGGATACCAAGTCCTCCAGGGTGCGTTTGTATCTCGTATTTGGGTTGGAGGACAAGGGGGTATAGGTGTCTCTATCCCCTACTATCCGATCCATCTCCAAGAGATAATCTCTCTTGTTGAGTAAGATGATGCCCCCGCCCTTGTCGGCGGGGCGTATCACCAATTCCTTATTGTCGCATAAAGACTGTATACCTTCTTCCAGATTCTTTTTAATCCTAGCTTGTTTTATTTTCAGGTTATCTAAATCCTTCAAAACAATATCCCTAAACACCTTAATAGAAGGGGCAAGGGCACCAGGGGGGTTAAACAGGGAAGCATTAGCCAATCCAGAATGTTGAAATTCTGTAGAGGCAAGTCTATTAGTATTAACAGGGTTCAACAGAAAATGTCTTTTTATGTTCAGCTTCCGCACATATCTGTGTACATCCATGTAGGTCTGAAACTTGCTCAGACCTTTCGGCGGAGCAAATTTCAGACCTCTATCGAGCACTTGTAGTTCAGAATCCGTAAGGGTGTGGGAACTTAGATTAAAAATGCCCTCACCACTTACACCTTTTTCCTTTTGGGGGTGGCTACGCCGCCCCCCTCTAGTTCCTCTTTTCTTTCTACGGCTCGTTTGACGCCTTGGCTCGGCCTGTGAAAATCCCACCCCTGTTGACTACGTTCAGTAGGAGCACTGCCTGTGTTCATTGGGTGTATGGTATTGTTCACCCCACCGAAACCAAAATTGTCGCCATTACTGCCATCTCTTAAAGGGAAAAACTGATTATGGGTAGGGATATTGTAGCCAGAGTCATGACCTCCATAACCTTCATTGTAATGCGAGACATGACCATATCCTTCCCCGCCGTAGTTGGAAGGAAGATTTTGACCTCCTCTCTGTCCTATAATGGGAGGATATGTAGGTTGTGGTGGAGGTCCCAACCTAAAATTGGGAGGATATCCACCACTTCCATTTGGAGGTCCTGGCGGCCATCCATGCTGATTCCCCCACATAGGGCCAAAACTTGGATAAGGGGGGTATCCACGCCCCGTCACCGATTTTTGATTGTAACTGGTGTTATTCCTGCTCCTAGGATTACCAGGAGGCCTATGTGGGGACTGGGGCGGGATGTCCCTAGGTTTTTTAGGGGCCCGGTTGTTAGAAGAGGGTAATTGTTGGGATCTAGACGGACCACCCCCCGTGTTCCCTGGGGGTCTTGTGGATCCTCCCCCTATACCGCCAGTAGCCTGTGGAATAGTATCCATATCGGTGGAAGAGGTAGATGTCTGTTCCGCCAACAATTTCTTTTGCCACTCAAAGACACTCTGTGTCTGATAGTCGGACAAATCCCTATTATATTTCTTTTTCTTTTTAATTTTTTGTTCCCTGTCTTCCTTTTCTAAAAACTTTTGAAGAGTCTTAGATCTTTCACTATACTCTTCACTTTTATTGAAGGGGGTGAGTTTTTCTTTAATGACTTTAATTTCCTCGTCAATCACTGAGAGCTTATAGGTCTTTCTCTCCACAAGGAATTTAATCAGGTTGACACCAGCGTCATTAAAATATTTGTACCACTCCTCCAATTGTGATTCTCCCCTTTGGGGGCACACCTCCCACCTTAAGCTGCGAGGAACCATATGGTGCTTAATATAAGTTTCAAGAAAGGCGATGTCCCATTGGGTATGGGTTTCAGATACCGTGAGATTTTTTAACCTGATAAACAGGCCTCCCAGGTCTCCATCGCCCTCCTTGAATGCTTCAAACACTCCCTCGGTGTTGACCACCCGGGTGGCTCTATAGTCAAAAAAATCCATCTAGACCCCTAAACTGGCTAAAATAAATAGCCAAATGGGGTATAGATGTTAGTGAAAAATGGTAAGTAATAAATTAAGTAACTAACAACGTCCTGCTGCAATATTGGATATCAGACACAAATAGTAATACAAAAAGAAAATCGCGCTGGACAAAAATTACCTACAGAAAAGCAGCAACCAAATTGTGATAAGCAAATAGAAAAATTAAACCGGGAAGGGTTGCGCTAAATGTTAAAAAAATAATATGTGCAAATAATGACAAAAAAAAAAGTGGATATAAAGGAATTATGCTAGCTAAAAATTAGTGATGAGTGAATCAACCAAAGTATTGCTGCTGATGGTGGACAAAGCAGCCCTAATGTGAACATCAAACCTTATATTCGTAGTAACAACCAAAAGGTTTAGTGTAAATCTATTGGTCACACCAGGCTTAGCAGTGAGCCAGCGAAGACTCAATGTATATCAATATACAAATGTGTATCAAATGTGATAGGCTTGATGTACAAAATAAAACACACAAATAAAGTCCAAGTGACAAAAATGGTGTAGGCTAAATAATCAAACATAAAACAAAAATCAAATTGTCCAAGTGACAGAAAGGTCCAGTCCAGAGGCGACTGCGTCTGACTTCAACCGTGAAAATGGTGACTTTCCAAAGTGGTATCCAACAGATAAGGTGACCAGTGCTCAGTGTTCCCACCACCAGGTGAAATGCAGGCTTACCAGATCAAGATGGAACAAACGCATGTGGCTATAGCCCAGCCCAGGCCTTTTCCTCTGGGGTGTCGTGGTTCCACCTCTGTCTCAGGAATGGATGGTGATGTGCCTCAGATGGTGATGGATCGGGGGATCTCCAGCAATGGGGGAGTGTCTCTATGGTCTCAAGTACGGTTCACCCGAACAAAGGGACGGGAAAAAGAGAAGAAACACACCATGGGCAGGATCCAACGGGTTTATTTAATCCAAAAGCGCCATAGAGCGCAAGTATAAAACAAATAAAAAAAGGGGATTTAAAATTTCGCGGCCGGCCGGCTGCAATACACGCCCGTGCTAGGACGTAGAACGCGGTGACGTCAGCACGTCGCTCCTCCCTACGCGTTTCGTCAGAGAGTGACGTAATCATGGGACACGGGCGGCGTACTGACGCACCGCTTAAATACACAACAGACAGCCTCGATCTGGATGGAAGGATAGCAAACCTGTGGTCTCCATCTTGGAAGCTGGCAAACCGAGGGCAGAATAACCTGACTGGACAGGGCTTAATAAATTGGTTATATGTTCTAAAGCATACATCTAGCGTTGTCCTACGTGGTGGGTTATTAAAAATTTCCTTAAAAATTGTAGATAAACAAAGGATCCTTAAGTAAGTTGCAACGTATGCGAGTAATGGATGTAAAAAACTACATTACCCATCATGCTACGTGGCGTCACCAAGATACGCCTCACGTCCTCCAGAGGGAGGTGGGCGGAACCAGGTGAGGATTGGAGTGAGACACTAGGACGGTATTCACCGTCCAATCCCGTGTCAGACAGACGGGTAGATTGTAAACGGAATGGTAGGTGAATACTGGTAATAATAAAAATCTAAATAAACCGCGGGAGAGATTCTAAGTTGGCAAAGAGACATCTGTGGTACATCTTAAAAGGAGCCCCCACAGAACTAATTAATCGTCCGCAGAGAGGTGAAAATATACGTATAAAAATGTTAATATTGGTCCATTATGTACCTCCTGAATTCCATCAGGGTGAGTGGACAACAATAAGACTATGAAAAACGAAGGGACTGACTTAGTCAGCATCCTCTTGTCGTCCTGGTGCAGTAACACCGCAGGTCGACCAGGGGAGCGGGATGGTGTATGGAGTCAAAGCCAGGGTGGCTAAAAGAGACATTCTGCCCCTCAGGGGTAAAAAATCCGGGGCAGCAACCTGAAGGTCAACATTATCATCTACCAATACTAGCACATTAAAGTGCTAGTACTGATTGACCAAACTCCAATAAATGAAAATTGTAATGTTAGCAAGGGAAATAGGCCAGCCTAACTGGACTTATTAAAAATAACACGAATGGACAGATATGCCATCACGTCTCTAAGTAGGAAACGCTTAAAGGGATACACATCCACTGGATAGGTTATACTGGAAGAAGGTGGTTAGTAAAATCCTAAAGTAAAATATTTAGGGGGGTATAAGATTGTTATGTATGAACCATAACACATCTAAATTAATCTATAACACTCCCGAGTAGAAATGTCCACTTGGTATGTCTTGGTTCCCCGTAATGGGAGCAAGTATCTATGTTTGATATCCCCAACCCAGATCGAGTTCACAATATCATATCATCTCAATGCAGTTATATACTTAAAAATGACCAAAAACATTATGTAGTCTAGGCATTGTCAATGAACGCGTTCACATCCACATCGATGTTTAACCCTTGGGGGATGTGCGTTTTTAGTCTATGCACCCACGACATCTCTGACCTAGAAATGCTTCTGACCAGGTTACTTCCTCTCCAGTGTGGATTAAACTTCTCTATTCCCAAAAATAGAGTGTTGGAGGGGTCCCTGTTGTGTACGGTCAGATAATGTTTAGAGACGGAGTGTTTAGTGTAACCTCTTCGGATGTTATTTATGTGCTCGTTAAGTCGGACTCTTAGGGGGCGTTTAGTCCTGCCCACATACTGCAGGCCACACGGGCACTGCAGCAAGTAGACAAGTCCCTCAGTAGTGCATGTAATGAAAGACTCGATTTTATAGCTTTTAGATGTTATAGTTGAAGAAAAATTGATAGTTCTCCTGGTCCTACAGCTATTAATGGAGCATACTTGACATCGGTTACATTTGTAATAACCGATCAGCTCTCCAAAGAAGTGGGGAGCTCCTATTGGAGGGTTCAGAATATTGGGTGCTATTTTATCTTTAAGTGATGGAGCACCTCTGAACACCACCCGTGGCCTATCAGGGAGAATGGTATTCAGAAGTGCGTCATTCCCCAAGATGTGCCAGTGTTTTTGTATGATGCGGCTAATGTTGTGATATTGATTGGAGTAGTTGGTAATGAAAGGGACTCCTGCCGTATCCCTCACACCATTGGTTGGTGCTTTCACTTCCAAAAGGGATGACCTATCCATCAAGGAAACTAGGTGGAGGGTATCCTGAAGCGATACAGGGTCATAACCCTTATCAATGAATTTGGAAGTGAGGGTTTTAGCCTGTACTAAAAATTGATTGTAATCGGTACAGTTCCGCCTTAAGCGCATGTATTGGCTTTTAGGGACAGAGCCGAGCCAGGAGGGGTGATGGCAACTCCCCTTGGGGATGTAGGAATTCCTGTCCGTGGACTTAAAGAAGGTGGAAGTGACAAACCGGCTGTCTTTATTTTCTATCCTCAAGTCTAAGAAATGGATCGCTTCCTGGCTCGCCTCAAACGACAGATGTATGCCCCTGTCGTTATTGTTAAGCTCAGCCATAAAAATCTCCAGGGATGACTTGGTACCTTGCCACAGGAGGAGGACGTCATCTATATAGCGTGCCCAAAGGACAATCTCTAGTCTTGATTGGGAATAGATGACGTCCTCCTCCCATTGGGCCATGAACAGATTCGCCAGGCTAGGGGCGTATTTAGCCCCCATGGCCACGCCCCTGTCCTGGCGAAAATACTGTCCATTGTACCAAAAGAAATGCGACAATAAGGAATTGGTGATACGCCCCGCCGACAAGGGCGGGGGCATCATCTTACTCAACAAGAGAGATTATCTCTTGGAGATGGATCGGATAGTAGGGGATAGAGACACCTATACCCCCTTGTCCTCCAACCCAAATACGAGATACAAACGCACCCTGGAGGACTTGGTATCCAAGGGTGCTAATTTAGGCATTTTAAACAAAAAGGAGAGACATTTTTTGGTTCCTAAAGCCCCCAGGGTGCCTATTATCTACTACCTCCCCAAAATCCACAAGAGCCTAACTTGCCCCCCGGGACGTCCTATAGTGAGCGGAATAGACTCCGTGACGTCTCGGGTGGGCAAGTACATAGACTACTATTTACAACCTTTGGTACAGATGATGCCTTCCTATATCAAAGATACACGTCAGGTCATCAACTTACTGACCGACCTTGTCCCACAGGATGGTGTGTGGCTGGTTACGGCCGACGTCACGTCGCTCTACACCGTTATCCCTCACCACCTCGGTCTGGGAGCAGTGAAATATTTTCTGTATAAGAACTCTTCACTTATCCCAACACAGATCGAGTTTATTATGGAGTTGCTACAGTTCGCGGCTACACATAATTTCTTTTGGTACAATGGACAGTATTTTCGCCAGGACAGGGGCGTGGCCATGGGGGCTAAATACGCCCCTAGCCTGGCGAATCTGTTCATGGCCCAATGGGAGGAGGACGTCATCTATTCCCAATCAAGACTAGAGATTGTCCTTTGGGCACGCTATATAGATGACGTCCTCCTCCTGTGGCAAGGTACCAAGTCATCCCTGGAGATTTTTATGGCTGAGCTTAACAATAACGACAGGGGCATACATCTGTCGTTTGAGGCGAGCCAGGAAGCGATCCATTTTTTAGACTTGAAGATAGAAAATAAAGACAGCCGGTTTGTCACTTCTACCTTCTTTAAGTCCACGGACAGGAATTCCTACATCCCCAAGGGGAGTTGCCATCACCCCTCCTGGCTCGGCTCTGTCCCTAAAAGCCAATACATGCGCCTAAGGCGGAACTGCACTGATTACAATCAATTTTTAGTACAGGCTAAAACCCTCACTTCCAAATTCATTGATAAGGGTTATGACCCTGTATCGCTTCAGGATACCCTCCACCAAGTTTCCTTGATGGATAGGTCATCCCTGTTGGAAGTGAAAGCACCAACCAATGGTGTGAGGGATACGGCAGGAGTCCCTTTTATTACCAACTACTCCAATCAATATCATAACATTAGCCGCATCATACAAAAACACTGGCACATCTTGGGGAATGACGCACTTCTGAATACCATTCTCCCTGATAGGCCACGGGTGGTGTTCAGAGGTGCTCCATCACTTAAAGATAAAATAGCACCCAATATTCTGAACCCTCCAATAGGAGCTCCCCACTTCTTTGGAGAGCTGATCGGTTATTACAAATGTAACCGATGTCAAGTATGCTCCATTAATAGCTGTAGGACCAGGAGAACTATCAATTTTTCTTCAACTATAACATCTAAAAGCTATAAGATCGAGTCTTTCATTACATGCACTACTGAGGGACTTGTCTACTTGCTACAGTGCCCGTGTGGCCTGCAGTATGTGGGCAGGACTAAACGCCCCCTGAGAGTCCGACTTAACGAGCACATAAATAACATCCGAAGAGGTTACACTAAACACTCCGTCTCTAAGCATTATCTGACCGTACACAACAGGGACCCCTCCAACACTCTATTTTTGGGAATAGAGAAGTTTAACCCACACTGGAGAGGAAGTAACCTGGTCAGAAGCATTTCTAGGTCAGAGATGTCGTGGGTGCATAGACTAAAAACGCACATCCCCCAAGGGTTAAACATCGATGTGGATGTGAACGCGTTCATTGACAATGCCTAGACTACATAATGTTTTTGGTCATTTTTAAACATATAACTGCATTGAGATGATATGATATTGTGAACTCGATCTGGGTTGGGGATATCAAACATAGATACCTGCTCCCATTACGGGGAACCAAGACATACCAAGTGGACATTTCTACTCGGGAGTGTTATAGATTAATTTAGATGTGTTATGGTTCATACTTAACAATCCTATACTCCCCTAAATATTTTACTTTAGGATTTTACTAACCACCTTCTTCTAGTACAACCTATCCAGTGGATGTGTATCCCTTTAAGCGTTTCCTACTTAGAGACGTGATGGCATATCTGTCCATTCGTGTTATTTTTAATAAGTCCAGTTAGGCTGGCCTATTTCCCTTGTTAACATTATAATTTTCATTTATTGGAGTTTGGTCAATCAGTACTAGCACTTTAATGTGCTAGTATTGGTAGATGATAATGTTGACCTTCAGGTTGCTGCCCCGGATTTTTTACCCCTGAGGGGCAGAATGTCTCTTTTAGCCACCCTGGCTTTGACTACATACACCATCCCGCTCCCCTGGTCGACCTGCGGTGTTATTGCACCAGGACGACAAGAGGATGCTGACTAAGTCAGTCCCTTCGTTTTTCACAGTCTTATTGTTGTCCACTCACCCTGATGGAATTCAGGAGGTACATAACGGACCAATATTAACATTTTTATACGTATATTTTCACCTCTCTGCGGACGATTAATTAGTTCTGTGGGGGCTCCTTTTAAGATGTACCACAGATGTCTCTTTGCCAACTTAGAATCTCTCCCGCGGTTTATTTAGATTTTTATTACTACCAGTATTCACCTACCATTCCGTTTACAATCTACCCGTCTGTCTGACACGGGATTGGACGGTGAATACCGTCCTAGTGTCTCACTCTAATCCTCACCTGGTTCCGCCCACCTCCCTCTGGAGGACGTGAGGCGTATCTTGGTGACGCCACGTAGCATGATGGGTAATGTAGTTTTTTACATCCATTACTCGCATACGTTGTAACTTACTTAAGGATCCTTTGTTTATCTACAATCTTTAAGGAAATTTTTAATAACCCACCACGTAGGACAACGCTAGATGTATGCTTTAGAACATATAACCAATTTATTAAGCCCTGTCCAGTCAGGTTATTCTGCCCTCGGTTTGCCAGCTTCCAAGATGGAGACCACAGGTTTGCTATCCTTCCATCCAGATCGAGGCTGTCTGTTGTGTATTTAAGCGGTGCGTCAGTACGCCGCCCGTGTCCCATGATTACGTCACTCTCTGACGAAACGCGTAGGGAGGAGCGACGTGCTGACGTCACCGCGTTCTACGTCCTAGCACGGGCGTGTATTGCAGCCGGCCGGCCGCGAAATTTTAAATCCCCTTTTTTTATTTGTTTTATACTTGCGCTCTATGGCGCTTTTGGATTAAATAAACCCGTTGGATCCTGCCCATGGTGTGTTTCTTCTCTTTTTCCCGTCCCTTCGTTCGGGTGAACCGTACTTGAGACCATAGAGACACTCCCCCACTGCTGGAGATCCCCTGATCCATCACCATCTGAGGCACATCACCATCCATTCCTGAGACAGAGGTGGAACCACGACACCCCAGAGGAAAAGGCCTGGGCTGGGCTATAGCCACATGCGTTTGTTCCATCTTGATCTGGTAAGCCTGCATTTCACCTGGTGGTGGGAACACTGAGCACTGGTCACCTTATCTGTTGGATACCACTTTGGAAAGTCACCATTTTCACGGTTGAAGTCAGACGCAGTCGCCTCTGGACTGGACCTTTCTGTCACTTGGACAATTTGATTTTTGTCTTATGTTTGATTATTTAGTCTACACCATTTTTGTCACTTGGACTTTATTTGTGTGTTTTATTTTATACATCAAGCCTATCACATTTGATACATATTGTATATTGATATACATTGAGTCTTCGCTGGCTCACTGCTAAGCCTGGTGTGACCAATAGATTTACACTAAACCTTTTGGTTGTTACTACGAATATATGGTTTGATGTTCACATTAGGGCTGCTTTGTCCACCATCAGCAGCAATACTTTGGTTGATTCACTCATCACTAATTTTTAGCTAGCATAATTCCTTTATATCCACTTTTTTTTGTCATTCTTTTTTCCTTTTTTTTTAGATTCAGCGGGGATCCCCGCTGACAGCTGATGACTCACTGGTTGTTAAGAAAGCAGCAGCTGGCTTCCCAGCCTGCTCTTTTAGCAACCGGCTATATACAGTGAATGTAAAAAAAAATTAAAACCACTGCAAAAACATTGAAAACACAGCAAAAAGCATTTCAGAAATGCTCAAAAGCAACATGCATATATGTGAATCGAGCCTAAGTATTGCAGATTTTTGTCTTTAACACATTGGGGTTGATTTACTAAACTCAAAGGCGGCACCAACATCCCTGGGTAGAACATATATACAGGAAAGTTTTTTATGTGCCTGGTTGGAAGTACTTGGAGACCTTGTTGGTGATTATCTAAAAGAATCCCCTGATGAAGCCCCTAGTGGTGAAACATGTCAGGATAGACACCACATCATCACCACTCTTTTAAGGAAAAAAATCCTTTGTGACATAACTAAAAAGACAAGTTACTTATTTTATTCTTTGTGTTAAAATTTTAATTATGTATGAATAAAATGTGTTTTTATTTATAAACCCTTTCTATTGTGTTTTTGGCACCGTTAAAATCCCATAAAAAAACGTTACTGTATAAAAGAGACTGTTAATTTTTTTTCTCTTCAATCATCCATGAAAATTTTCTCTTCCATCATCCATTTTCTCTTCCATCATCCATGTGCAAGCAAAATCACTTTTTTTTCTTTTACGTGGTTGGGGTATCCTTTGCGAAGTGAAATTTCTCTACAATCACTAAGCTAAGGGAAAATGTATCTTTCAAAGTGAAAAAATCCCCTGCAAACCAAGCAGCCTATTTGCCTTTAGTAAATCAACCCTATTGCTTAAAGTTGAGCTTCACCCAAAAGGGGAAGCTCCGCTTGTTTGCACCCTCCACTGCCACATTGGACACTTTTTGGGGGGGAGCGGGTACCTAGTTTTAACAGGCACCCGATCCCACTTCTGGCTCAGATCGCCGTGGCAAACTGAGCTTGAAGTTCGGCCCCCCTCCTTTCCCTGCAGTCTTCTGAGACACTTAACAGGTCCCCGAATACCATTCCCAAGGCACAGCATGATTTGCACATGCGCAGTAGGAAACAGGATGTGAAGCTGCAAGGCTTCACTTCCTGTTTCCTTTACTAGAAATGCTAGCGCCTGCACCCGAAGCCAATTGAAAAATCGGCTCGGGTGAGGACATCGCAGGATCCCAGGAAAGGTAACTGTCCATATATTAAAAGTCAGCAGCTACAGTATTTGTAGCTGCTTTTAATTTATTCTGAAGGAGCCTGGAGATCCTCTTTGAGATCCTTGTCTATATAGACATCTTCTGATGTTTAGTCAGCTATACTTTGTCATAATGGGATATTGAAATGAATACTGAGTACTATATTGTATGTTGAAGCTCTTTATTGTATACTTGTACAGACAAAATAAACTTTTTTCTAAGGTCTTCCTCTTTCTCCGTAAACTGCTTCTGACTCTCAGATTCCGAGAATGGAGCCACATGCCAAGGATGACGTTACTTCTGTTTGAATGCATAGGAACACCATCAGTGGCCATCCAGTGGCTAAAGAGGAGTGACAAGAGACCTGGAAGAAGCAATGAAGATAATGGCAGCGGTGGGGGATGGAGTAGCAATTGCCAGCCTGGCCCTGCCAAAACTGGAGGAGAGCATACTAGTAGGTAAGTGAGCATACTCACACAATACGGCACAGCACACTCCCAACCCACCAAATAGACTTTACATCCACTTTAACAAGCTTTTAGCAGCATTTATTAAAAGCCCTTATAGACCCTTAAAGTTCCAGACTGGGAATATTTGGTTCAGATTTTAGACAGTTATGGCAGTAGCATAAAACAAGCTATTAGTGGGCATAAGGGTTTTAGCAGCTTGAACACTGCCCAAAATGAATCCTTGGCCTGCTGTAAAATGTAAATCTTGGTGCTTCCTGGTATTGTCAAGAGCTGACCCATCATTCCCCACTGCCCACTGTTGAGCTGATCAGAATTTGTGGGAGGCGGCATGCCAATCTCTGATTCCACCAGGAAGTGTCAAGATTTCCATGTTACAGCAGCGAAGAACTTTGGGCAACTAAGATGTTTGAGAAATCATCTACAAACAGGTGCACACCTCAATAGATCCTAACTTTGTAATGACAATACATTCATGGTACTGACAGGCTAACGTAAAGGGTTAGTTCACCATTTCCGAAAATATGCTAGCACAGTATCCCCCCCCCCCCCCCCCATCCCTCTGTCCCTGCTGTACTTACTTCCCTGGGTGATGAGCTGTCAGTGCCCATCTAGCTGGGTGCCCAGTCTTGGGATTTTAAATCCCTGCTCTCCCTCTTCTCTGTGCAGCAATTCTGGGACAGATCAGAGCAGTGCTCTGTGCTGGCACTTACCAATCAGAAACGCTCTGATCTGTCCTAGAAGCCTGCATAAAGAGGGAGAATAATGGGGACTGCTAAATCCCCTGATGGCTACACCAGCTGTGTGGGCACTGACAGCTCATCACCCATGGAGGTAAGCAGAGCAGGGACCATGGGGGGAGTTTGGAGGATGTATGGTAATTATTCACATTTTTTTTTTCTGAAAAGGTGAACTTATGTTATGGATATGAGAGGGGGGACATTTTGTAGTCCTATAACACTTGCTGGCTCAGAATGACAGTGTTACTCCTCCATAGCACAGTACATAGAGTATTACCCCTCTATGGCAGGAAGTGTGTTATTGGCAGGATGGACAGGTGAAAATAAAGAGATAAAAGACTGAAAAATAGACCACTAAGCTGCAGTAAACTTTTGGTTTTGGGTTTATACATTAAGATGCAGCAATCCTGGGGTGGGCCAACTCAATATTGATCCCTATGGACCAAGACTGGGATGCCATTAAAGTTCATATGCGTGTAAAGGCAGGCATCCCAATGCTTTTGACAATATAGTGTACCTATGTACAGTCCTTTCTGAGATACAGCTCTGAAACTATGACTTTATTGATAGCTCAATTCCTATAGCCCATAGACTTCCCAATTCCTCTTATTTTTTTATGGCATTATCAGGTTAGCATTGAGTTAATGATACCACTTCTCTCCAGGCAAAATTTTATGAGAGCTGGATCCCGGGGGGGGGGGGGGGGTAAATGTAATTACACTTACCTCTTAACTGTTGACACTACTGAACTATTGAACAAACCGTGCAGAGACTGATTGCAGGGAATAAAAATTCAGCTTCTTTAAAGCAATATTTAACCCAAAAAATCCTCCATCCACACATGCAAGGTAGATGGAGAAATCCTCCCCTTTGTGTCACTCTATTCTGATAGCGGGTCTCCCGTGTTATGAGAATACACTGATTAGTGGCTGCAGCCAGCTGATCGACAGTAAGGATGAGCTCCGGCGCGTTCGCATGCTCCACGTGCAGAGCCCGCCAGGAAGTTGGAGCAGCGCTGCGCTAATAACAGGCAGTGAGACATTGCCCCGATTTGCGGCTGCAGAGATCAGGCAATGTATCATTCCCTTTGATTAGTGCAGCGCTGTGCCGCGCCGACTTCCTGGCGGGCTCTGCACATGGAGCATGCGAACACGCCTGAGCTCATCCCTAATCAACAGGAGTTTTTCATCATTCCTGTTTGACAAAATAGACAAATGTGGAGCAGGTGGAATGGCCATAGATGAATTGAAATTCGGTTGGTCCTTGCTGAACCAGTTGAACTTTTATCCATCTATGGACAGCTTTAACCACCTCAATACCAGGCACTTTCACCCCCTTTCGGCCCCCTTTACGAACCCGTTAGGGACTGTCTTCCTGTTTGTAATTCGGAAATGCTTGTAAGTCGGCCGCACATGCGCAGAACGACAATTACAGACATTTCCGATGTTCCGTCAAATGCCGTTCTGCGCATGCGCGGCAAATTACAGACATTTACGATGTTTTCCGAGGCTCCGTCTGGCCGCGCATGCGCAGAAACGGCCGATGTCCACAAACAATGGCAGAGGGTCCCCGCAGCGCCCGGTTCGTAAGTAGGAGATGTTCGTAGGTCGGGCGTTTGTAAGTCGGGGACCCCCTGTATTTTGGTGGTATTTAATCACCGCTGGGTTTTTTTTTTTTTTTTGCTGAAAAAACAAACAAAGACAAAAAATTTTGAAAAAGGAAAAAAGTTTTTCTTAGTTTCTGTCAGAAAACTTTGTAAACAAGTAATTTTATTCCTTCACTGATGGGCACTGATGAGGCGACACTAATATGCAGCACTGGTGGGCACTGACACTGATAGGTGGCACTCACTGATAGGTGGCACTGGTGGACACTGATGGGCACTGATGAGGCGGCACTGATGAGCACTGATAGGCAGCACTCATGAGCAATGATAGGTGGCATGGATGGGCGGCACTGATTGGCAGGCGCTGATGGGCACTGAAAGGCAGCACAGATTGGCCTCACTGATGGGCACAGACCAGTGTCACTGATGGGCACAGACCGGTGTCACTGATGGGCACAGACCGGTGTCACTGATGGGCACAGACCGGTGTCACTGATGGGCACAGACCGGTGTCACTGATGGGCACAGACCGGTGTCACTGATAGGCACAGACCGGTGTCACTGATAGGCACAGACCGGTGTCACTGATAGGCACAGATCGTTGTCACTGATGGGCATTGTTGGGGCTGCATTGTAATCAGGGCACTGATGATCAGTGCCCTGATTACCTATACAAGTCTCCCCTGTGAGGAGATGCCGCTGATCAGCTCTCCTCTCCTCACACTCTGTCAGTGTGAAACGAGGAGAACCAATAAACGGCATCTCTTTGTTTACATGTGATCGCTGCGTGAAGGGGTCCCGTCATATGACGGCTTTCCAGAATGAGAGCTCAAGCCGTTATTTGTCTATATGGCAGGCGGGAGGCGGTTAAAGAATAAGTTCACCTTTTAAAAAATAAAAATGCACATCTTTTTGCATGTTATTAACCACCTGCCGACTGCCGCACACACATATACGTCGGCAGAATGGCACAGGCAGGCAAATGGGCGTACCTGTACATCCCTTTGAGTTTGCTGCCTATTGGGCGAGGGATTGTGCCCACGGCTCCTGCATAATCGATTGCGGTGAGGAGAGGCAGAACAGGGAGATGTAAACAAGGTATCTCCCTGTTCTGCCTAGCAACATGACAGAGATCTACTGCTCCCTCTCATCGGGAGCGGTGATCTCTGTGATGTTGTAGTGAGCCCACCACCACCCCCCCCACAGTTAGAATCACTCCTTAGGACACACTTAACCCCTTCATCGTCCCCCTAGTGTTTAACCCCTTCCCTGCCAGTGTCATTTATACAGTAATCAGTGGCTAAAGTGTCCGATGTGTCCGCCATAATGTCCCGCAGTCCCGATAAAAATCGCAGATCGCCTCCATTACTAGTAAAAAAAAAAAAAAATTATAATAAAAATGCCATAAATCTATCCCCTATTTTGTAGACGCTATAACTTTTGCGCAAACAATCAATATACACTTAAATTATATCGGCCTAAACTGTGGAAGAAATTTGTTTTTTTATATATTTTTTGGGAATATTTATCATAGCAAACAGTACAAAATATTGCTTTTTTTTTTCAAAATTGTCGCTCTTTTTTTGTTTATAGCGCAAAAAATAAAAACCACCAAAAGAAAGTTCTATTTGTGTGAAAAAAAGTACGTAAATTTTGTTTGGGTACAACGTCGCACGACCGCGCAATTGTCAGATAAAGCGACACAATACAGAATCACAAAAAATGCTCTGGTCAGGAAGAGGGTAAATCCTTTTCCGGGGCTGAAGTGGTTAAAGGTGAACTTATCCATTAAGGGTTAGTTTACGTTCTCCCTTTTCTCCCTCTTCTCAATGCAGTGCTTTTAGGACAGGCCAGAGCAATTCATTGTGATGGCGCTGACCAATTAGAATAGCTCTGGTCTGTCCTGGAAGTGCTGAATGAAGAAGAGGCATAAAAGCGGGAAATTCCACTTACAGCTAAGCATTGCTGGAGGTAAGTACAGCAGGGGCCAGAGTTTGCGCTGTTAGTTCACCTTTAATTTTCTTCTGTAAAGATGCACTAAAACTTTAAATAATTAGAGCTGAACTCAGACTAATTTTAAGCAGTTAGGCTGCTTTCACACCTGAGTGGTGCGGGGTGGCGACGGTAAAGCAGCGCTATATTTAGCGCTGCTTTACCATCGCTTTACCCGCGGTATGCGGCCGCTAGCGGGGTGGTTTTAACCCCCGCTAGCGGCCGCAAAAGGGTTAAAAACCTCCGCAAAGCGCCGCTGCAGCGGCGGTTTGCGGGCGGTATCCCCGTGGTTTCCCATTGATTTCAATGGGAACGAGCGGTATAGGAGCGGTAAATACACCGCTCCTATACCGCTCCAAAGATGCAGCTAGCAGGACTTTTTTTTACCGTCCTGCTAGCGCACCGCTCCAGTGTGAAAGCCCGCCGGCTTTCACACTGGAGTGAATGGGGCCGGTTTTTTCAGGCGGTGTACAGGCGCTATTTTTAGCGCTGTACCGCCTGAAAACCGCCCCAGTGTGAAAGGGGCCTTACAGCAACAGTTTTTTTTACATAAAGTTTTTACATAAATTAATGAAAGCTGGACCAGTGTAAGAACCCCGGTGTTAAATGGTTTGTCACAACCCTCTAACTGTCTCTTTTGCTGGACAGCTTGGTCTGGTAAAAAATAACAAAGTTACTGGCAGATCAAAAGGTGAAAATTGATGAAAAAGCCAAAAACAAAAAAAAATCCATCACATCTAAATATTGGTAAGCTGCAATATAACATAATATAATATATATATAATTTTTTTTAAATTTTAAGGAGGATTATAACCCCTGTCAGATTTTATTTCCGCCATCTATGTCCCGTTGTGGAGATTTCCCTTCACTTCTTGTCCCATAGCCAAACAGGAAGTGAGAGAATCTCTGCAAATTAAGGGAACTCCTTGGGTACCCCCAGGTCACCAGAACTAGTCCCCATTGGAAGATTTCCCCTCTATTACTTTTCTGGGGTCAACCCAAAATGTGTGATTGTCTTTTACTTTCACTTTAAATGATAATGGTAAACAGGACAAATAGAGAAGGTGAATCTTCTTAACAGGCACACGGACAGCAATAAAAATCTGACAGGTGTTCTAATCCCTCTCCACTATATCCAAAACTGAAAGTTTTTCGTGTTTAGTTATAAAAACACTTCCAAAGTGTAAGTTTACTTTTACAGAAAAATCTGTAAGGTGAACTTACACAGGACCCCCATTCCCCCCCCCCCCCCCCCAGTCCCACTGACCTGCATGGCGGATGGATGGGATGGGAAGGATGTGACTCCCCCCAAAAGTGATGGACTATAAGTCCCAGCACGAACCACAGAAATCTAAGGATTTGACCCCCCCCCCCCCCAAATTGAAGGACCCCATAGAATTCATGGGTCTTTGCTGGGACCGGTATTTCTTCACTAGTTGTGGGGGGGGGGTCAAAGGGTGTCACATCTTCAGCTCTGAGGGGGTTCATGCTGAGAACTGTCTAGTCCTTCACCTTTGGGGGGTCACATCCCCAAAAAGTGAAGGACTACAAGTCCCAACATGAAGCCCTGAGATCTAAGGATGTGTCCTCCTCCCATCCCTCTGAGGGTGTCATCTGTCCTCTGCTCCCAGCTCATCTGCCGTCCTCTCTGCAGTCAGTGCCTCATGACACACATGGTGTTCCATCCATCCCCGGTGCCCGGCCTCACCTCTGAGTATTAGTATATAGTTGCTCTCAAATCCTGGCAGTTCCCTTCCCTCTGAACTAGCCGCTGGAGAAGATTGAGGAGGAGGTGGGTGGAGCTAAAGCACAAGGTGCAGAGGAGGAAGTTAAATCCTCCTCCGCGCTGAATGCTGGGGCCTCGGCCTCGCACTGTGCATCACTGGTTGCTAGACACTAGGCGGCAGGTGGTCCTAGCAACCAGTTCGGGCAGTGTAGAGCCAGCGGTGGAATAAGATAAAATGGGTCTTGGCAGGATAGGACAAATGGTGATGCAGTGACCTGCCCACCGGACTCAGTCCACTCCCCCATTGCTGTGTCAGTTTCATTCCAGGACACTGTATTGTCCCAGAATAAAGGTGCCCGGGACCCAGAACAGACCTGCAAAATGCGGGACTGTCCCCGGCAATCCGGGACATGCAAGCCCTGTATGTGGCTCAAGAGGTTGCTAGGGGATCTGAGTTGAAGTGGGAGCAGGTAACTACCAAAACTAGTTACCCACTCCCAAAAAAAATCCAAATATGGCAAAGGAGGTAGAAGAGCACGACTTCCCCTTTTTGGTGAAGTTCCTCTTTAAGTAAACTTAATTGAAGTGCAATCTAATGTAGACTGATGTAACATGAATCTGTAAACATCAGATGTGACTGAAATGATGACGCCCATGTGAAAGGAACCTTAGGCCCCTTTCACACTAGGGCGGTGCTATTTTTAGTGCCACTTTACCATCGTTTTAGCGGCACTATTCGGCCGCTAGTGGACCGGTTTTAACCCCCGCTAGCAGCTGAGAAAGGGTTAAAACCACCTGCAAAGCACTGCTGTAGCAGCGCTTTGCCGGTGGTATAGCCACGCTGCCCCATTGATTTCAATGGGCAGGAGCGGCGTATAAACCGCTCCTTCACCGCTCCAAAGATGCTGCTAGCAGGACTTTTTTTGGCATCCTGCCAGCGCACCGCTTCAGTGTGAAAGCCCTCGGGGCTTTCACATTGGAGAGACAGCAGCGGCTGTTTCAGGGCGCTTTGCAGGCGCTATTTTTAGCGCTGTATTGCCTGCAAAGCTCCCCAGTATGAAAGGAACCTTAGGGAGCATGAATATTATTTCCTAAATCAACAGCTTATACATGATGGAACAGAACTGGGGCAGCAGAACTGCTAGAGTGGGATTTACATGGGAAATTACAAGAATTGGCAATGGACAGTTCATCTCTCTTCGTTCTGGTTGTCGATTGATGGACCATATATAGTCCATGTAGCATGAAGACTTCCATAACATACTGTAAACTGCTTTAATTTTAGTGGTTATTATTGTTGCTGCTATTATCTTTTATATAGCGCCATGATCTTTCATAGCACTTCACAACATGGTAATAATCACATAACATGAGTGAGGAGAAAAGCCACAGAGTGTGCAGGAAATGGTGCCATCATTAACAAATGTCTACGATAGCATAAACCCTAAATGTGGATTGGTGTGGCCTGGCTGTACTGGCTGTAATCAAGGCAGGAGTGGATGGCGATACATAGAGGACTTCTGTCCGGGTGGTGCCAGGGAGGAAAGGATCTCTGTGATGGTTGCATTATATTCTTCAGGACATGACATAATATTCTAATATCCAATTTGTTTTTCCACAGTGCTGGCCAATGAGGATTGCTGTTGGAAAAGTAACAGTCTGCAGGTTTCTATATGCACTCCATTACCACTCTTGTTGTAAAACTGGTCAATGGGGTATCTTTCCGGTTCTGTTGTGGATAACACTGTCTTCCTCGTCACTGCTGTGGTCAGAAAGTGGCAGATCTTGAGTATTACTCTGAGTCATGTAAGTCCTTGTCTGCATGGGGCATTCCTGGTTTATAATAGCCTACAGATTCAAGACAATTCATTAGAATGGGTTTTGTAATAGACAATGTAAAACTAAAAATTGTGACTCTTCTTACCATTTTTTCTTCTCTAGCTGGTGGATTGCGCAGAAAGAGACAGAGAGGCGCATAGATGATATTTAAAATTCCAATGATGACCATTAACCAGGTAAATCCTATGGCCTTTGCAATGGCTCCTCCAGTCGAAGGTCCTAAAATTGCAATCGTCTAAAGGTTATAGAAGCCTATTTAACGGTTGTATGAACTTCTAATATTACATATATCAGTGCATGAGTTTATTCCATAACACCTGCAGACAATGCATCAATTTACATAAACAAGGTACTCATTTCTCAGTGGCTATTTCTTTAACAATTTTTTTTTAAACAAATTTTGTTTTGCAGCTAGCCCCAATTAGAGCTTCAAGATACATGAGGGCCATATTATACTCCTATACAACAAATAGGATAGGGTGGACTCTGGACGCAGAGAGTTGCGCTCAGAGCCCACCCAGGTGTGTTAGAATAGTGAATGAATATTCATTATTCTCACACTGAATAGCCTTTCCGCCAATCAGGAAGCGAGGCTCTGAGATACAATTCACAATTAGCCAAAAGAAAGCCGCCTGTGATTGACAGCCAGGGATGGAGTAAGTGCACCAACCAACCTGACCCAACCGGGGGGGGGGGGGGGGGGGGGTTGGATTGGCGGTTTGCACTGTTTGCTGCCCCCCCCAAAAAAAATTACCACTGGTTGCAGGAAGGAAAAAACGCTCAATTTCCCCACCAACACAGTCAGTGTTGATGGGGGAGTCCCTTCCGTGGAGCCATTGTGTTCTCCCCGTGGGGATGGGGAGGGGGGGATTGCGGGGAGCCGTCCCTACCAGAAGAACACAGTCATTATTGCTAGCAGCTATAGCCGCTGGCAATAATCACATACCGAAAATCCGACATTCTGCTTGTACCCAAGTTGATTGATGGATTGACAATGCTACAATCAGTCTGTCCATACATGGTTTGAATATTGTCTGGTCCCTGCTTAACAGGCTGAAATTCAAATCATCTATAGCCCGCTTAACTGTTAATAAAAATGTTCCCTTCTCCACTGCAGCTCTGGCTACTCTCTGTAAGGGAGCCCTCTTTGGCTAAGAATTCGTGGTCATGGTGCCACTCATAGGCTCCCATGGCCCAGTCGTTGGCATTTCCTCTTCGCTCATGCAGCAGTCGCTCACTGGGGCAGGGGAGCTGGAGCTGCAGGATCACATGACCAGACCGGAATAATAGGTAGAGTTAAGCCCCATACACACGGTAGGATTTTCCGATGGATTCTGTCCTATCAGACAATGTTGTCGGAAAATCAGACCGTGTGTATGCACCATCGGACAGTTTCCATCAGATTGTCTGACGGACAAAATCCTATCTCCTGCTGGATAGATTTTTTGACAACAAAGTCCGATCACACCAAATCCGATCGTGTGTAGCGTAGTCCAACGGACAAAGTGCTACGCATGCCCAGATCACATTACAAGACCAAAGCTATTGGCTACTAGCCTCTACGTAGGCAACAAACGTCACCACGTTCAGAATGATCGGATTTCCGACAACTTTGTCCGACCGTGTGTACGCAAAACCAACATCAGACAAAGTATGACGGACATGGTCTGACGGACCTGGTCCTCGGATAATCCGCGCGTGTGTATGGGGCTTAAGACTTTTCTTTCACTTTAAATGTCACACAAAACTAAAAACAGCCCTTAGTCCACTTATCATGTATTGGTGTCTTTGTCCCTGGTGAGTAGAATCACCCTCTTAGTCTAGGACTAAGGTAGGGGAAAAGTCAAACTGTGAGTTCTCCTTGGAACAGAAACAGAAGGGAAATCTTCCAATTGAGATTTAAGATCTCCCATTTCAGTTTAGAGAGTTTCGTATTAGTGCATTTGCAATGCAGCACATGTCATTAAAGTGTTTGTTAACCTAAAAAGAAAATATTGATCCTGTTCCATTAGAGCATGTTAACAGCACAGTTCTTGTGCTGTGTAATTGGGCCCCTTGTAACACCTGAAATACCTGGCTGATCCTGCCTGGCTATACCCTCCCCCTTGTAAACTGACCATGGTGTATCATGCTGAGCCCTGACACTGCAGTCAGTTTACGTGCCCATGTCACCCGCAGCCCTGCTCTGCTGTGTGTCTCCTGTGTCCTCCTCCCCGCCCTGCCTGTCAGCTCATATACGTGCCCCCCCTCATTCTGGTATCATAAGATATTGTTGTTGCTACCATCCCCTCTGTTATAATAAATGCTGTGCCCCACCGTATGTGTTTTCCAAAAAAACAGCCGATAAATACCTTATTTTATAGCACCTCTCGGCGGTCACGTGACCGGCCGCCTCTCTCCTCTCCTCCAGGTTGATGTCAGCGGGGGTTTCTTGGCTCCGCCCACTTTACTGTCAGACCTGGAGAGGAGAGAGATGGCCGGTCACGTGACCGCCAATCTGCGCTATAAAATGATATGCATAGTTGCCAACACTCTTTTAGGGACACTTTTTTTTCTGTAGGCAAAGTATTATTTTAATTAGGGGGGGGCAGTCATTTGCAGGTGTGGTCTAGCCGGAGCCAAAAATGTGGCACTTCAAAAAATAGGCGTGGTTTAAATATGCTGAACAGTGGGCATAGCTTAAAGGGGCTGTGGTTAAATAGAGCCTGAGACGACTTACATAGTGGAAGATGTGGTAATATATGGGGAGTGTAAGTAGGGGTTGGGGGATGGAGAAGAGGGGGGGGTGAGCAGAGTTGGGGTGGGGATGAAGAAGAAGGGGGTGAGCAGAATTGGGGGGATGGAGAAGAGGGGGGTGAGCAGAGTTGGGGGGGGTGGAGAAGAGGGAGTTAAATAGGTTTAGTGAAGGGGGGGTTAAGAGCTGGGCTGTTCCGGGCTGCTGTGAGGAAAGGCGCTGGGACAGGACAGTGGGGGGACAGGCCCACAAAAGTTTCTGCACAGGACAGTCAGCAGACAGCTTTCTATAGGAGAACTCACCAAAGCTGTAGCTTTTCTGGCAGCAGGCATGGGTACCATGCCCCTCCCCTCTCTTCAATAAGCTGGAGATAAACTGAGCAGAAGAGGGCAGTCCTGCAGCTTCATGAGGCACAGCAGACACCCAGCCCCTCCACAGCCGATCACACCAATCACAAGCTGAGCCGGGACAAGACTGCATACTGAAAGGTGTGTAAATGGTGGGCGTGAGTCAGTATGACAGAGGGGCCGCATAGGACCCCTGCAGCTACGCCATTGGTGTCACCCAGGTGCGGTCCACACAATCATAGTGACGCCCATGTCAAAGTCTATATTTTTGCATTTTACCCGGGACAGGCTCCCGAGACATCGGTCTGATTTCCGTGAATGTTCCAGGCAAATTGGGACTGTTGGCAACTATTCACTTCTATGCTAAGCTAAATTAACTCAGCAGACCTAGCTTAACATGAGGTACTACAATCATATCACTGATGAAATCCTTCCAGCTTACCTCTTTCTGCACACATTCCACAGAACAGCTCACATCAGGTGCTCTCTTAGGTGAGTGGGGTGTATCTCTGAGGCTGGGAGGGCCACACCATCCCACCCACAAAAGCAGCAAAGTAGCTAGCAGAGAAAATTCTCTGACTCAGGGTCCTGCAATCCTATCAGCATTCTTGAAAGCCCGAGTGCTTTCACACTGGAGCGGTGCGCTTGCAGGAAGGGAAAAAAATTCCTGCAAGCAGCCATGGGCGTCCGCAGAACTTTTTTCAGGGGGGGGCATAATTTTAGGGTCACCCATGCACCGCCCCTTTTCGACAATGTCATTATCACATTATTATGGTCAGAGTCTGCAGACGTATTACAGTCCCTAGGATAAGTAATGGGTAATGGCCAACAGGCTCTCTTACCAGACCCAGCGAAACTACAGCAGTGATCACTCCGGCTGGACGATCGTTCACTCTGGGTTCCCCGGGGGCGACACTGGTCAGTAGTGTAGCATGTCTGTACCCTGGTAGTGGCTCAGTCTTTCTCTCTCTGGTGGTGCTGGCCAGTGTGGCTCTCTCTCTGGTGGTGCTGGACAGCATGACTCTCTTTTGTGGCCCTGGCAGGCTCTCTCTCTGGCTTCCGCCCAGCACACTCCTTGTCCTGTAGCACTCTCTCCCTCAGCTTCTTTCCAGGCTGCAGTCTCTCAATCTCTCTCTTGATCAAGCTGTAGCCTCCTCCCTGTGGAAAATGGAGCCGCCAATCTTTTGGGACTACCTGTCCCACGAAGCTTGCCTCTCCTAGTCGCCTTTGATTGACCCTCAGTTATGGCCAATCGGGAAGGAACGGAGCAGGGAAGGAAGCTGGGTGGGGAACCTGGTGAGAGCCGCCATCTCTTCTCCCTGACAGAAGAATGGGTGGGGCGAGCGGGGGAAACCTCTGATAGCCCGCAGCTCGCCATTCTTCCGTCACAGCACCGCCAAGTTCTCTGCTGGACTGAGCAGGGAAAAGAGCCCAAAGTCACACTACACTTGACAGCACCTTAATGATGTCACCCCACTGTTGGGTGGCACCCGGGTGTGGCACCTCGACAGAGACACAACTGTGCTGAATTTAAGATCCGATCCCTGATTCCAGGGGGGGCACTTGACCCCCCTTGCCCCTACCTGCGGACGCCCATGCAAGCAGCATCTTTGGGACGTTGCGGGAGCAGTGTATACACTGCTCCTAAAACGCCCCTGCCGTTGAAATCAATGGGCAGTGCTGCCAAAGCGCCCACAAAGCGATTCGGTATCGGCGCTTTGTGGGTGCTTTTAACACTTTTTCGGCCGCTAGCGGGGGTTAAGAGTGCAACGCTATCGGCCAAAAAACGCTGCTAAAACAACGGTAAAGCTCTGCTAAAAATAGCAGCACTTTACTGCCGTCTCCCCCCCCCCCCCCTCCACCCCAGTGTGAAAGTGCCTTAAGTCCACAGCTTTAACATCTTGACCTCCGGAAGATTTACCTCCCTATATGACAAGCCCATTTTTTGCGATACGGCACTGCGTTACTTTAACTGACAATTGCGCGGTCGTGCAACGCTGTACACAAGCAAAATTTATGTCCTTTTTTTCCACAAATCGTATTTTCATTCGGTGGCATTTGATCACCTCTGCGATTTTTATTTTTTGTGGTATAAGCAAAAAAAGACAGACAATTTTGAAAAAATATATTTTTTTTTTACTTTCTGCTCTAAAACATATTCAATAAAAACATTTAAAAAAATCATATTTCTTCACCAATTTAGGCCAATATGTATTCTGCTACATATTTTTGTTAAAAAAAAAAAAAATCCCAATAAGCGTATATTGATTGGTTTGCGCAAGTTATAGAGTCTACAATCTATGGGAAGTTTTTTATTTTATTTAGTTTTTATTTATATTTTTTACTAGTAATAGCGGCGATCCATGACTTATAGCAGGGCTGCAATATTGCAGCGGACAGTCGGGACACTGACACTTTTGACACTTTTTCGGAACCAGTGACACTAATACAGTGATCAACGCTAAAAAATATGCACTGTCACATTACTAATGACACTGGCTAACCCTTTGATGGCTAAAAGCGATCAAAGGGTTAAATGTGTACCAGACATGTGCTTTACTACTGTGGGGGAGGTGCTTGTACTAGGAGAAGTCAGGATTGGTGCTTAGCAGAGACACAGGATCCATGTCTTCTGTAGTGACAGAACGGCGATCTGCCTTCTTTACATAAGCAGATTGCCATTCTGTTTGTGTTCCTTAACCACTTCCCACCCGACCAATGTATATAAACAGCCGGGTGGGCGCTCTCTCCTTCTGAGTGGACGTTCAGGAACATCGCCTGCGCATATCTGTCATCATTTGCGTACATCTGTCCGTGATCACACAAACCAATTATTATACACTTAACGGAAAATCTTTCACCAAAAACATGTAGCAGAATACATTTTGGTTTAAATTTATGACAAAATTCGATTTTATTGGATTTCTTTTAAAATAGAAAGAAGAAAACATGTTTTTTTCCCAAATTTCCGCATTTTCTTTTGCTTATATCACATAAAAAACCTCTATTTGTGCGAATAAAATTATAAAAATGTCATTTGGGTTCCCTCATAGCATGACCGCGCAATTGTCAGTAAAAATGCGAGAGCGCTGAAAGCTGAAAATTGGTCTGGGAAGGAAGGGGGCAAAAGTGCCCAGTATTGTAGTGGTTAAGCATCGGTGAGTGCCGACGGACACTGAGTCCCCCATACCTGCCGATCAGCTCCCGCTGTCTCTAATCACAGTGGGAGCGCACTGCCTTTGGCACGCACACCCCAGACCCGGAAGTGCAGGTTCACATACTAGGTACATGATCCTGTGCAGGAGAGCCACCGTATATACACAGTATACAGTCGGAAAGTGGTTAAAGTGGTTGTAAAGCCTCACATATACCCATTGAAGTGAACAACCTCAGATGGTACACAGAGATGAAACAAATCCTCCTACATAAGTTTTACTTGTATACCTGCAGTCTTCCCCTTTCTATACCCTTTGAAAAGTGCAGATTGTGTTAAAAATCTTTCAGCATTACATAGGGTTGGTTGGTTTTTCCGACGGAATTCCGCTCAAGCTTGGCTTGCATGCACACGGTCACACAAAAGTTTGCTGAACTTTCGACCGTCAAGAACGCAGTGACGCACAACACTATGACGAGCTGAGAAAATTAAGTTCAATGCTTCCGAGCATGCGTCAAATTGTTTCCGAGCATGCGTAGGAATTTTGCGCGTCGGAATTGCTACAGACGATCGGAATTTCCGTTCGGAAGTTTTTCCGACCGAAAAATTGAGAACCTGCTCTCAATCTTTTGCTGGCGGGAATTCGGCCAGCTAAAGTCCGATGGAGCATACACACGGTCGCATTTTCCGACCAAAAGCTCTCATTGGTCTTTTGCTGGCCGATTTTCCGATCGTGTTTACATGGCATAAACTCCCTCCCGACACAAATTTTTAGCTCATGTTATCTCATGTGTCGGAGAACTTGTAAGAAGTTATTAGAAGTTATAAGAAGGGGTTGCACATGCAGGGATTTCTTCCAAAAAAGTTGGGTTCTTTAAATAAGTGGCACTTCCACTCTTGCACTTCAGCGATTTGCACAAAGCAAACCACTTTAAAAAACACCAGACTGCAGGTAACCTCCTTTCCCAATCAACTCTCCTTCCTCTCTGAAACATGCACTCTTTACCTCTCCTTTTAACAGTTGCAGCCTCTCTCCTCAAACTCTCTTTTCTTCAACCCACTTCTCCACCCCACAATCTGTACATATCACCCTCACTTCTCCCCTCTCCCTATTACTGCACTCATCACCTCTTTCTAACTCTAATCCCACATGCTAACAAAACCCCTGGGACGCTGAAGCATGTCCCCTCAAATAAATCGTATTCTCATATTACCTCCCTTACTCTTCTGCTTCTCCTAACCTCTGGAGATATATCCCCAAATCCTGTGCCTCCCTTATTTAACTGTACCCAACACACCCATCATCATCACCCCACATCCTCTGGCAGTAGTCACAATCTATGCAATTTAGTCTCCATTCCTCTTCCTCCCAAAACCAGCCTCCCCTTTTCCTGTGCCCTCTGGAACACCCGCTCTGTCTGCAACAAACTCACTGCCGTCTATTACCTATTTGTCACTAACTCCTTTAATTTGCTTACTGTCACTGAAACCTGGCTCCATGAATCTGACACTCCTTCTCCTGCTTCCCTCTCCTATGGTGGCCTTCTCTGGACTTACTCTCCTAGACCTAATGGACGCAAGGGAGGTGGAGTGGGATTCCTCCTATCCCCACAGAGCACCTTTCAGGTTCTTCACTCTCCTCCCTCTCATCATTTGAAGCTCACTGTATATGTCTATTCTCTAAGAATTGCTTCTGAAATTCCCACAATCCTTCTCAGTGACTTCAACATCGCTGTTAATACAAACACTCCTGCTACTTCTAAACTTCTTAGTCTAACCTCCTCATTTGACCTGAAGCAATGGGCACAGGCTTCTACTCACAGTGATAGCAACACCCTCGATCTTGTATTCTCCTACCTATGCGCTCCATGCAACCTCTCCAACAATCCTTTTCCTTCTCTCTGATCACCACCTTATTAGTTTCTCTCTCTCCCTGTCTTCCATTACCTTTCCCTCCAATCGCCTAACCATCACCCATAGAAACCTTTGCCACTTCAACCCTTCTCTCCTCTATTCGGCTACTAACCACCTCTATGACAAAAACTCACCCCTGTCCTGCCCCAAACTAGCCACTTCTGTCTACAATAAATCCCTGTCCTCCATCCTGGACGAGCTTGCTCCCCTCACTACACACAGAATCAGGCCTCGACCCCTACAACCCTGGCAAACAGATGACACCAGAAATCTCAAAAAACGTAGCCATGATCTTGAGCATCTGTGCATAAGACTAAGTCTGTCAAAGATTTCAATCAATACAAATCTGCCCTCCAAAAATACAATTCTTGCCTCCACACTGCAGAGGAGACCTATTTTACCACTCTGATTAACACCTTCTCATCCAGTCCCCGTAAACTTTTCTCTACCTTCAACTCTACACTTCGTCCACTGCCTCCCCCCACTAACTCACTTACTGCCCAGGAGATTGCTAATCACTTCAAAAATAAGATTGATACAATGCGTGATGAAATCTCCACTCTACGCGAGTACCTCCTCCAGTTAACATACCATGTCAACAGGTACAATTGACACCCCCCTTATTCAAATTTGCTACTATAGATGAAGTTGCTAAACTCCTTTCTTTTTTTTTTTTTTCTTTTTTTTTTTTATTCTTTTTCCTTCCACTTCAGAAAGAATATTCGTGGGTGAGTGTCAGCTATGCCCGCATCTCCATCCCTCTAATTGTCTTAGCATCATTAGTGGATTGTTTCATTCTCCCCATTTTTTTTTTTTTCCCCCCTGGGGTTGGGGGGGAATAGGGGTCCTGAGTCGGGCATCCATGAAGTTTACAAAGCCCAAAAATACATATATACATCCGAAATCCCACCCAGCCTCCACTCCCCCTCCGCTTCCTTTATCCTAGATCCCGTTCCTTCACTCTTCCAGCTAACCCCCCTGGGGGTTTTTATTTTTATTTTTAACCCCCCCCCCCCCCCCTGTCCCCCCCGCGCCCCCCCTCCCCGTCCCCGTCCGCTGTTTAGTTGTTGTAAGATGGCCCTTTCTCCTCCGTGTCTTCTCCTGCCCTTAGGGTCTGCCTTTCCGTGGCTAGATCTCTTTTCGGCTTCACCCCCCCGGGATCATCGGTTGTCACGGCTGCACTCGCAAAGCCTCCCTGTAGCTCCAAGACCTCTTGAATTTTCTCCAACTCTCCCATCTAGCCCTCGTAGCCTCTCTGTCCTCCTCCCCGGTGTACAACACACATTCCATCATGTAAGTGGACTCCACTGCGTCAACCCATTCCCATAAGGGTGGGCTTTCCTTGTCCTTCCACCTCCTTGGAATTACCTTTTTAGCCGCATTAAGCAGATGGGGAATCAATGAGCCTTTATATTGTTTAATTTCCTTGGATGTGGCATGCATAAGTGCCACCCAAGGGTCATTTTTTTACCTCGATCGTTGTTATTTCTTTTATGTATTTTAGGATAGTCTCCCAAAATTTTTTGATTTTAGGACACCCCCACCATAAATGACCCATTGTGCCCCTTTGATCACACCCCCTCCAACAGTTCGCAGATGTATCCGCCTGGAAATTGCTGACCCTGTCTGGGGTTCTATACCACCTAGCCATGCATTTAAAGTTTGTTTCTGCAGTTCTCGCATCTACCGCTGACCCATGTGCTAATTTTAAAATTTTCTTACTTGTGCCTATTTCTAATTGTGTTCCTAGTTCGCTTTCCCATTTGGTGAGGTATGGCGGCATCTCCGGTCTATCTCTTTCTAATAACAGTTTATATATTCTGGATATTCTTTTTTTTGAACATTCTGCCGTAAAGATTTTCTCTAGTTTTGTTAGATCTTTAGCCTCCCTTAATGGGCTAGGAAGAGAGCCCACAAAGTGGGTTAGCTGGCGATGCCGCCATCCATCTATGGAAAAAGCCTCATTATTCTGTAACTCGTGCAGTGTCATAACCTTCCCCTTGCTAATAACTTCCCCTAATCTCGTGCAATCCTTTCTAATCCAATCACCTCCTATTTCCTTTAACCCTGGCGGGAAAAAAGGATTTTCTTTAAGTGCTATAAGTGGCGAATTATAATTTTTGTTGAATATTTTATATATTTTGTCCCAGATTTTCAAAGTCGTGATGGTGATTATATGTGTTTTTTCTCCCAGTGTCCGGCTTTTCGGG
Organism: Lithobates sylvaticus; assembly: GCA_028564925.1. Lineage (NCBI taxonomy): Eukaryota > Metazoa > Chordata > Amphibia > Anura > Ranidae > Lithobates > Lithobates sylvaticus. The sequence continues at coordinate 108,031,554 of CM053029.1, read as the reverse complement.
GGATTCCACACTATCTTCCCCAGCCTAGCTTCACTCAGTGCTTCCTCCAAACTAACCCATCTTTTAGTGTTACCTATTTTACCCCATTCTGCGATTCTTAATAATGCTATAGCATGGTAGTAACTTTCTATGTCTGGGACCGCCAGACCGCCCTGACTTTTGTCTTGTTTTAGAACTTGGAGGGAGATTCTATGTTTTTTGTAATTCCATATGAAATTCATTATAATAGCTCTTAGTTTACCGAGGAACTGTTTTGGGAGAGGGAGGGGGAGCATCTGGAATTTATATGTGATGACTGGTAAGATCATCATTTTTACCGAATTAATCCTGCCTATCCAGGATAGAATTTTTCCCTTCAGCTCTTGGCATTTTTTTTTTATGTCTTCTAGGAGTGGGATGTAATTTATTTTGTATAATTTCCTCGGGTTGTTGGCCAGTTCTTTTATCCTTTTTTTCCAGACAAAACTAACTGTTTTCTGTAGGTTCTGTTTCTCTATTTTATTAAGGTTAATATTAAGGATAAATGTTTTTGAGGCATTGATTCTGAAGTTTGTTAGTTCCCCATATTCCTCTAAGATTTTAAGCAATATGGGGACTGACTTCTGAGGTGAGCTTATGTAAAAGAGGACGTCGTCCGCGAAGGCCGCAAGTTTGTGCTCTTCGCTGCCGACTTTACAGCCTTCCACCTCAGGGTTTCCGCGAATTGTAGCTAACAGCGGTTCCAAAGATAGAATAAAAAGGAGAGGGGAGAGTGGACAGCCCTGCCTGGTGCCATTAAACAGTTCGAACTCCGCGGAGGTCGTTCCATTGGCCTTAATGTTAGTTTTCGGATGATTATATAGGGTTTTAATTTTTTGAATAATTCTGGGTCCGAAACCCATCTTCTGTAGAGTGTTGAACATGAACCCCCAGTCTACTCTGTCGAACGCTTTTTCAGCGTCTATCGAGAGAAGTAGACTGGGGGTTCTCGAGTCTCCCATCCTCTGTATGGCTAACAATGTCCGGATCCCATTGTCCCTCCCCTCTCTGCCCGGGACAAACCCGACCTGGTCCGGATGGATCAGTGTGCCCAAGTACCCCTTTATTCGATCCGCCAGTATCTTTGCGTATAATTTTGTGTCGAAATTTAATAAGGAGATGGGTCTGTAGTTCGAGCACACCGATCCATCCTTCCCATCCTTCCTCAAAAGAGTGATCGTAGCTTTTAGGGCCTCTTCGCTCATATCATAATCTATCCCTAGTCCATTCATATATCGCAGCAATCTCGGTATAAGAATCTCTTTGTACGTTTTATAATATGAGGCCGTGAAGCCGTCCGGGCCCGGGCTCTTCCCTGTTGGAGAGTTGTTGATGGCTGCTAAGATCTCCTCCTCAGTTATTGGCCTCTCAAGCTCATCTCTCTCCTCCCCCCCTAGAGCCATTAGCCCTGCCCTCTCTAGGAACTCTGATGTTTTCTGGTTATTTCCTATGCTGTCGCTATTTCCCTTGGTTTTCACTTCGTAAAGTTCTTTGTAATAGTCTCTAAATGTAGAGGCTATTTCACTAGAGGTAAACTTCATCTCCCCGTTTCTTGTTTGAATTTTTTCAATAAAATTTCTGGTTTTCTTTTTTTGTAATTTCCTTGCTAAATATTTCCCTGGCTTGTTGCCCCATATATATTGTTCCCTGGCCAATTTATTGAACTTCTGTCTAACTTCCTGTTCAGCTAAATCTTTCAATTCCTCTCTCTTATCTGTAAGCTCTATGTATGTGCTCTGGCTAAGTGCCCCCCCAGATTTGTGCTTTTGCTCCAGGGTTTTAATCTCAGCCATCAGAGCCTGCGTCTTTCCCACCCTCTCCTTTTTTTTTCATGAGGCTTTAGCTATCAGGAGCCCCCTGATGAACGCTTTATGAGCGTCCCACAGTTGTGCCTCTGAGACCTCTCCGTTGTCGTTGATTTGAAAGAACCATTCTAGCTCCTTTTTGATATAATCCCTAATTTCCCTGTCATGTAGCAATTCGGGATTAAGTTTCCATCCGCTAGAGGGTTGTTTGTGTTCGGGGAACCTTAGCCTCATTGATACTGGTGCGTGGTCAGAGTGGGAAGCTATTCCAATTTCGGTTTCTTTGACCCTTTCCAGTATGCCATGGTCTATTAAAATATAGTCCAGGCGAGAATACATCTGGTGGACAGGGGAGAAGAACGAGTAATCCCTCAACTGCGGGTGCTGGATCCTCCACACATCCAACAGTTGGTCCTCCGATAGTTTTTTTTTAATCCGCTTCAGTTGTATGTTGCCCCTCCCCGTGCCACCAGACGTACTGTCCTTCACGGGGTCCATCACGAAATTGAGGTCCCCCATCAGGATCAAATATCCTTTCCTGAAGGCCCTTAGCTTACGCAGAATTGCTTCGAGGAATAAGATAGGTTTGGCGTTGGGGGCATAAACATTGGCCAGTGTAAGTTCTACCCCTAGGAGGGAGCCCCTAAGAAACAGGTACCTCCCCTCGGGGTCCGTCAATCTCTCCTCCACCGTGAAGTCGATGTCCCTCGCAATCCCAATAGCCACTCCTCTTGCCCTGCTCGAGATAGTATCTCCGTAAAACCAATTTGGGAGAGCTGGAGAAAAAAGTCTAATATTTGAGGAATGTGCCAGGTGAGTCTTTTGCAGGAACACTATACCTGCGCCATATCTCTCTGCTTCCTCCAGAATTTTAGATCGCTTGCCGGGAGAGTTTAAGCCTTTCACATTATATGATAAAAATTTGATTTCTATGTCCTTCATTTATTTTTTTGGATTTTGTTTTTCTTTTTTTTTTTTTTTTTTTTTTTTTTTTTTCCCTCTGAGATATTGGTGGTGATGACAGCCCCACAGCGGACGTGGTTTCCCTCCCTCTTCCCCCCATCCCCCTCCCTTTCCCTCCCCCTTTCTCCCATCCCCTCCCCTCCCTTCCTCCCCTCCCTCTCCCCGCCCCTCCTCTCCACCTCCCCTCTCACCCTCCCCCCCCCCCCCCCCCCTCTCTCGCCCCAACTGGGGTCCCCGGGTCCTTGGGGGCCATCCTTTGTGGCTTCCCTTAGACTCCGGATTCCTGGTGAGGTGGAGTTTGTTGAGCCCTCCCCTCCCCCTCCGCGACCCAGACTCGGGGCGCAGAGGGAGGAGGGGGCAGGGCCGAGTCGAGCAGAATTCTTTTACAGCTACATGTGGGCATTCGCCCCTCCTCCCTCCCTCCCCCCGCCTCCCCCCCCAGGGTCCCCCAGGCCTTCCATTTCAATCCAACCCTGCAGATTCGGGACTAAAATCCCGAGTTTTGTACAAAATCCCTGCACTTCTTCCGGGTACCTCAGCCTGGCCGTACACCCCTCTTTTGACCCTATTAGACATGAGGGGAAGCCCCAGTTATATCTTATGTTTTCCCTTTTCAATATTTCCAACAGGGGTTTCTGGTGTCTCCGTCTCTCAAGGGTTCGGGCCGATAGGTCTGCGTATACTTGAATTTCATTTTCCTCATGCAGTATGGGGGACTTGTTTTTTATTTTAGCCCATAGATCCTCTTTTTCTTTAAAGTGGCTGAATCTGACGATTATGTCCCGGGGCCGCTCTACGCCCCCCCTTTCGGGTCTTCCTACTCGTGTATCCTTTCTATGTGGGGAAAGTGGTCTGCGTCTTTGCCGCTTATAGGGCCCAGGATTTCCCAAAGTTTTCTTTCTAGATCTTCCCCTCTTTGTTCCGGGACGGCACGCAGCCTCAAATTTTGCCTCCTATCCCTATTTTCTTGGTCCTCTATCTTGTAGAGGGTATCTCTCTGAGTAAGGTAGGCGCCTTTTAGTTGCGTTTTCAGCTTCGCGATTTCCAGGTCTGTAACGTCCACTCTCCCCTCAACTGCTTCAACCCTGGACAGCAGATGGCCCATGTCCTCCCGTAAGGCATTAATTTCCATTTTGATTGCGTTTTCCACACGTAATAGCATCGCCTCCATTTCATGTTTGTTGGGGATGTGGGTTCCTGATTGTTGATCCTCCCCCCTACTGGGCTCAGTCTCAGTCTCCATTGTGAGATCCGCTCTGGAGTCATTGATTTCTCTTTCCACCCCACCTCTGCTCTCCGGGGAGACTCTGGCCCGGGCTTCTTTTCCTGATGTTTTTGGGCTTGCACCCTGTCTTAAGTAGTGTTTAATTGTGCTTGTCTCCCCTTTGCTACCTTTGGTGGTTGCTTTCTTAGGCTGTTTGGATGGGTCTTTACTCATGTTGGCCTTCTTGGTGGGTCTGATTCTCTTCCCCAGTCTTATTATGAGCTGGGCCTCCTGGGCCCCTTTCCACCTCCTTTCCTTTAATGGGGTCCTTGCCTTATCCGTCTCTCAGAGTCCTGTCCGGGCTTCCCGGGGGTATTGTTTGTTACTTATGTCCCCCTACGCTTCAAGGCCCGGGGCTTCCTTCTGGGTGTCCCACTGGTGTTTACAGTCGTGTTTACGGGAAGATTTGGGGGGATCTTTTCCGTCTGTAGGGTCTCCGGGTGGGGTACAAGAAACCCACGCAATAGCTGGAACTGTTATATTTAAATAGAGGGGTTTGTTTACCCTTCCTGCTAGTTAGCTTCCTCAATCAGTGGTTTACGCCTTTTTCCGTGTCCCGCCCAGTGGCTCCACTGGAAAAATCAATCGGTATTTACATTTACAGTATTTACAATCTGTTACAGGGGATCACTGATCTTGATGACATGGGTAACATGCAAACATGTGATCTTATGTTTTAACCATAGTTTCCTATTTAAAACCAACCTAGAGTTTAGGTAAGGCATACATAATCTGAGGTAACGGTCCTAATCAGACATCTGTCGTCAGGCTAGGCCACAGAGGTCAATAGGTTTTCGTAAATACCCATCAAAGTCCTACTTTCATTCCCCAGTGCAGTATTAAGTATATGGTAGTATATCTTCATAAACACCCATCAAGGTCTCACTTTCATTCTATAGTGCAATTTTTAGGGTGAAATAATCAATCATCCTAGGCATCGGTCAAAGTCATACCTTCCTTCCATGGTGCAGCTTTAAACATAAAAAAAAAAAAAAAAAAAAAAAAGGAAGAGAAGAGAAGAGGAAAAAAAAAAAATAGAACTTCACAGGCCCCAATCAGCGTCTCACTTACAGTCCCTGAAGCGGCTTTTAGTGTGTGTAGTGTCTGTGGGGCAGGATCAGAAAGTTTTCGTTTCATACAATTTTCCACCCTTGGGGGCTATGATGTCCATAATCTACCCATAATCATGGTTTTTAGAACCATTAAGCGCCCATGTGAATATATGATACTTCAGACTGATACTTTAGAACTCCGGTTATGTCCAGGCTGCATTTAAAGGAAAGGACGCCAAACCGCCTTATTGCGTAGATTGTCCGCTCTGTAGCTCAGAACCCATCCATAAATTTTTTATACTACTGCAGCGAAGATAGGGAGGGGGGGGAAGAGACAGGGTCGCCCGGAGAGATCAGAGAAACAGGGGGCCAGATCTAACCGTCACTCACATGAAAAAAAAAAAAAAAAAAAAAAAAAACAGGGAAAAAAGAAGGGAATAACATTTGCACATTATCCAGGCACATTTGTATAGTCCTAAGCATATCTTCAACGCGGTACATCAACAGGTGATTTGTTCTTACCTCCGGGTGGACCAGGTTTCGATAAGAAGATGGTATATACTCACAGTCTGAAGCTTCCTAACGGCGCTGGCCGCGTTTGTTTTGCGCTGCAATTGCTGAGGCCGGGTGGAAGGGGGGGAGGACCGGATCTATGCATCAGGGTTAGCGCTGCAGGGTCTGCCAGCTGTATTGGTTTTCCCTGTGCAGTGGGGCCCCGTGACTTGTGCTGCTTTTCCCGGGATTGTTAGCATCAAACAGCGCTTCTCGTGCCTTCACTGAGGCTTCATGAGGTCCCGTCCCGCCGTGAGGGGGGTGGTGGATTGGCGGGGGTAAGGAGGGATGGGGGGGCCAAGTGTTTGCGGTCCCAATCAGGATCGCCACCTCACCGGCCCAGTTGTTCTCCGAGGGGGTCCATGCCTCCTGTTTTTCTTAGCCCGGGGGGCCGTGCGGGCGCCCGCGGCTTCTCTCACATGGAGCGGTCCGCTCCCACGTCCCCCCCGGCTGTTCGCCCGCTCTCCTCGGCCCTCGGGCCCAGGCTCCTCCCTCCGTGCAGACGCTACGTCAGCACGTCCCCGCACATCGGTCCGGGCGACTCCATCCACTTGTTCGCTAAACTCCTTTCTAATGCCCACCTAACCACCTGTTAACTGGACCCTATTCTCTCTCAAATACTACGGTCACCCTCTGACTCTATCCTATGCTCTCTAACCCACATCTTCAATCTCTCCCTCTCTTCTGGCATCTTCCCCAATGCTCTAAAACATGCACTGGTCACCCCCATACTTAAAAAGCCATCCTTGGACTCTACTAATCTTAACAATCTACACCCTATCTCCTTGCCCCCCTTTTCCTCCAAACTCCTTGAATGCCTGGTCTACAACCAACTGAGTGACCACCTCATAAAGAATAACCTTCTTGATCCCCTTCAGTCTGGATTTCGCCATCAACACTCCACAGAAATTGCTCTTCTAAAAATCACAAATGACTTACTAACTGCAAAAAACAACGGACAGGACACTATCCTGTACTCCTACTTCTGGACCTTTCGGCTGCCTTTTATACGGCGGAGCACCCCCTCCTCAAAAAAAAGTTACTCCCTCGTTTTCCGTGACTGCTCTGCTCAGTGGCTCTCATCCTACCTATCCCAGCACAACTTCAGTGTCACTTACAATTCTACTTCCTCCTCTCCTCTTCCCTTCTCCGTTGGGGTCCCCCAAGGTTCTGTTCTTTGACCTCTCCTATTTTCAATCTACACCTTCCCTGGGTCAGCTGATATAATTTCAATATAATTTCTACACTGACGAAACCCAAATCTATCTCTCCACCCCTCAACTCACTCCACCTGACACCTTACGCATCACTAGCTTACTAACAGACATATATGTCTAGATGTCACACCACTTCCTCAAAATCAAATTGTCAAAAACCGAGCTCATAATATTTCCTCCCCCATGTGCCTCTTCCCCTGACTTCTCTATCAAGAGCAATGGCACAACCATCCACCCATCCCCACATGCCAGGGTGCTAGGTGTTATCCTGGACTCTGAACTCTCCTTTTGGCCCCACATCCAATCCCTTTCCAAAGCTTGCCGCCTCAACCTCCGCAACATCTCCAAACTACGTCCCTTCCTAACCAGTGAAACCACAAAGCTCCTGATTCACTCCCTGGTTATCTCTTGCCTCGACTACTGCAACTCCCTCCTCATTGGCTTACCTTTAAATAAACTATCCCCCCTTCAGTCCATCATGAATGCTGCTGCCAGACTCATCCACCTTACAAACCGCTCAGCATCTACTACCCCTCTCTGCCAATCCCTCCATTGGCTGGCACTCACCCATCAAATTAAAGCGGTTCTGCACACATTTCATTTAGTAAATCTCTTTGCCTTCCAAATCAGGCAAAGAGTACTAAATGAAATGTGTTTTTTTTTTTTTTCACTTACCTTGATAATCGCTGACTTCCTGTCCTATGTCTCTGCGGCGGTGGGCGGGGGTCTCTGCGTCGATCGTCGTCAGGCCGCACTGTCTCCTGGGATCTGGTGTCATTGTTCCCAGGAGTCAGTGCGGACATCTTCCGAAATCTCGCGAGATGTCGGCCACATCTTCCGAAATCTCGCAAGATGTCGGCCACATCTTCCGAAATCTTGCGAGATGTTGGCAGATGTGCCGACATCTCGCGAGATTTCGGAGAACGTGAGCTGCACTTCGCCGTTACTGCGCACGCGCGAGATCGGCGCAGTAACGGCGGTGCATGCTGGGCCATCTGAAGTGCCTGTGTGGGTTCAAATGCCCACAGGCAAGATGGCCCCCAGCATGAAAACATTTCTAGAAATCATCAATCTTTTTGAAAGAAGCTGCTGCCGGTTTACATCAAAGGACACGTGAGTACCTAAACTGCATTGCATAAGCCATTGCATTGCAGTAAAAAAAAAAAAAAAAACATAAAGACAGTGCAGAACCGCTTTAAATTCAAAATACTAACATTAAGTTACAAAGCCATCCACAACTCTGCCCCCAGCTACATCATTAGCCTAGTCTCAAATGACCAACCTAATCGTCCTCTTCGTTCCTCCCAAGACCTCCTGCTCTCTAGCTCCCTCATCACCTCCTTCCATATTCGCTTCCAGGACTTCTCCCGAGCCTCTCCCATCCTCTGGAATACCCTAACCAAATCTGTCATACAATCTCCAAATCAATCTACTTTTAAGCAATCCCTGAAAACTTTTCTCTTCAGAGAAGCCTACCCTGCCTCCACCTAACAACTGCACTTTTATTTTCTTTATAAGCTCATCCCCCACAGTTACCCTTTGGTATCACTTGACCCTTCCTCCTAGATTGTAAGCTCGAGCAGGGCCCTCTGATTCTTCCTGTATTGAATTATATTGTAATTGTACTGTCTGCCCTAATGTTGTAAAGCGCTGTGCAAACTGTCGATGCTATATAAATCCTGTATTATAATAATACTAATAATATTAATAATAATTATGCTGATAACAGAGGAACGAACCACCAGAGAGAAACAACACTTAGAGCTTTGTAGAGAGACAAGTAAACACTGCAGATATATGTACTTAGGTCAAATTTCATGAATGGGTTTTACAACCACTTTATCCACTTCCTGCCCGCCATATAGCAGAATGACGGCTGCAAAGTGGTTAAGTTATCCTGTCTGGGCATCATATGACATCCAGCAGGATAAGCCGCTCTGACACACACTGCATCTCTGATCTTGGTAAAGAGCCTATGAAGTAGGCTCTTTACCATGTGATCAGCTGTGTCCAATCACAACTGGTCACATCGTAACCAGGAAGTGCCGATTCCCCTCTATTCATGCTGACAAGGTACAGGTAGAAGAGAGCCGATCAACAGCTCTCCTGATGGGGGGGTTGGCGCATTGATCAGTGTAGACCCACCAGGGATGCCCACTCGTGCCCACCAGGGATGCAAGGCAGTGCCTATAAAGGATGCCAGTGCCCATCCGTAATGCCTGTCAGTGCCTCCTCAACACTGCTGCCTATCAGTGCCATCTATCTGTGCCCATCAGTGCTACCTATCAGTGCCATCTATAAGTGCCCATCAGTGAGGCTTATCAGTGTCCCCTATCAATGCCCATCAGTGCCACCTATCAGTGCCCATCAGTGCCACCTATCAGTGCCCATCAGTGCTGCATATTAGTGCCACCTATCAGTGCCACCTATCAGAGCTGCATATCAGTGCCCATCAGTGCTAAAAACCCAGTGGTGCTTAAATACCATCAAAAGAAAGCTCTATTTATGGGGGGAAAATGATAAAGAATTTGTTTATTATAGAGTGTTGCATGACCATGCATTTGTCATTCAAAATGCAATAGCGCTGAAAGCTGAAAATTGGGCTGGGCAGAAAGGGGGTATGAGTGCCCTGTATTATAGTAGTTAAGCTTCCATCACTAGGTTACAGTACCTGCAGCTGAGGGTCAGGGGGAACAAGGTGCTTCTGTATACCAGTCTTTCCCCATTGTCTCTTCTATAGCTTTGCCCAGGCAGGCACACTCCCAGATGACCTATGCATTCCCAAGCTCCTACTATTACTCATATCAGAGGACTTTGTCCAGGCCTTCAAGGCCTCACACACCCCGCTACAGGAACTGCAGAAAAAGGTCAGGGGAGACAGGAAGACTATAGCTTTTCCTCCTATTCCTGTACCACCTTGCCTGGAATTTCTTTAGATCAGCTCTGCAGAAGAATACATCTTAGCAGGGGTGATGTCAGCTCCCATGCCCCGGACTCCAACTGACTCCACCCACAGTTGGCATTTATATGGGCATATGTACCTGCCAACATATTTATGTCAACACATGAACTGATTGGTCCTTTCACTATTTCTTCCTTTCACACTCTAGCCCTTTCACTATTTCTTCCTTTCACACTCTAGCCCTGATCTACATGGACTGCAGGAGGCTGATACCAGGTCAAATTTAGGTACTTACACTGCTTGGATTTAAAAAAATATATACATTTAATGATGTATTAATAATTACAGAGCTGCATTGATTCTATATCTGCCTAGAGATCAGCCTGTTGATTGTTATTTATTCCTACGTATCTTTTGCATATTGTATGTCATATTCAATTATATACAGGAGAATGATTGTGAACATTTGCATGATGGCAGACCTGTATGTGTCAACCACAGACACTTTTATATAATATCAGGAGTTTTATATGGATTAAAAATAATAAATATTTTCTTACCCACTGCAAAGCCCAGGCACAGAGCAATATCGGAGATGGCATATATCCCACCATAGACGGAGGTGTGACGCAGATCAACTAACTGTCCCATGATGGGCATAATAGATGCGTCCACCATTCCAAGGGCAATGCCAATTCCAGCATTGGGACCAATGAGGCCATAAATATTGACAGCGAGTGGAACCTGAAACATGGAAGAGCATCAGGATGTAACAAGGCCTGGTACATAAGGATGAAGTTGAAAATATTTAATGGCTTTTTAGTTTGTTAGATGTTGGAGTATTTGAGAATTATGTCTTATGGTAAAATGTAAAAAGTTAGCCAATTAATTGGTTAAATTCAATTGTGGGATGTCTTTATACAGTATATGGGTACAACCTACATGTTTGCTAAAACAGCCTCCCCAAGCTAATCTAACCTAGAACCCCCTACCTCGTGCATAATTACAGTAAAGACCCTGAGAGTATGGCACCAATCAAGCCCATGGGGAGTTACTATGCAGGCATAGATGAAATCTTAGGAGATTTCTGCATCCAGGTTGAAAACAATACAGGAGGCTGTTGCTGCCTTGAAGAGTTGACTATGCACCAGGTTGGGAAGGTTCTAAGATATGGTAACATTTAGTTTGCTAAAGCACACACTGTTGTTTTCATCTTGTGTTTTTTATTTTAGTTTTTTGTTTGCATTTTGGTGTTGTTGATCTTATACTCTTTCAGCTACTTCTTAACTGCATGAACTCACTCTAGTGTCAGTCGCACAATATTTCTCTGTATCAGTTTCCTGATAATGGTAACTAACAATATTGATTATTTTGGATACAATTGTTATTTAGTCTCCATTCACACTTGTGCGGCTTGTCATGTAACTTTGGGCATCAAAGTTGCATGACAAGTTGTTCCCCATGTATTCCACTGATAACCATTCATATATGCGCTACTTAAAGTTGCAGCAACTTCAAAATAGTTCATGCACTACTTTGGTCAAACTTTCATGCAACTTGAGGGCCACAGACTTATGCCCCATACACACGGTCGGAAAATCCGACCACAAAATCCACTGGATTTTGTCCGACGGGTTTAGTCCGACACTGGTGTTGCATACACACGGTCGGACAAAGTTGTCGGAAAATCCGATCATTCTGAACGTGGTGACGTTTGTTGCCTACGACGGGACTACGTAGAGGCTAGTAGCCAATAGCTTTGGTCTTGTAATGATCTGAGCATGCGTGGCACTTTGTCCGTCGGAATTTGCTACACACGATCGGAATTGGTGTGATCGGACTTTGTTGTCGGAAAATTTTTAGAGCAGGAGATACAACTTTGTCCGTCGGACAATCCGATGGAAAATGTCCGATGGTGCCTACATATGGTCGGAATTTCCGACAACATTGTCCGATAGGACAGAATCCATCGGAAAATCCGACCGTGTGTATGGGGCTTTACAATGTTAACCCTCACAAGTTGCATGAAAGTTATATCTGAATGTTTTATGATGCAACAGTTTTCCATTATCACTGGTCAAAGCCAAAGTCGTATCCATGTTGCACCTGTTTTACAAGTGTGAATGGAGCCTTAGTGGTTTGTAAGGGCAAAATAGCCTCTACGTAGTCCCGTCGTAGGCAACAAACGTCACCACGTTCAAAATGATCGGATTTTCCGACAACTTTGTCCGACCGTGTGTACGCAAAACCAACATCAGACAAAGTATGACGGACATGGTCCGACGGACCTGGTCCGCGGATTGTCCGACCGTGTGTATGGGGCTTTACAAGTGTGAATGGAGCCTTAGTGGTTTGTAAGGGCAAAATAGCATTGCAAGGTCAAAGTCAATATAGTATTGGTGTAGCATTTCAATAATATATATGTTAAAAGTTCACCATCATTATTCTGCAAAATTACCAAATTTTACTCACACAAAGAAGGCTAACTCCAACCACAAGCATACCAACAAGTGTACACAGCCACCTAAAAAAAAAAAAGAAAAAAGAAAAGATTGTCACCTTATTCAGTCAAATAATAAGCTGGGGTTTCAGTAGAGTATGTTTGTCTCACCTTCCCATCTTATGAGACAGCCTCCCAAACAGGTTAGTACATAGTAGGTATGAAATGCTAGCAGGCAAGAAAGCCAGTCCTAGGAAAATATAAATCTTCAGTTAAACATTATTTGAGGTCTAGATTGCAAAGCAATAGCAAGCTGCAATAACTAAAATACAACTTTAGATGCGGACAAACAAAGCTGAAATAGAAAAGATTTGCTATAATATAGGAAACATTTAGAAATGTTAATTGTGCCTTATCAGACCCCTGAAAATGTACTGTTTGTCTTGAATGCCTCCTGAAAAATAGCAGTGTGCTTCCTGGTATGTGAGTGTGCCTAGGTACCAGTGTTGCCAACCTACCAAATTTACTGACACGACACCCAGTTTTTACTGGCATTTCCAAAAGTTACAAAATTACAGTTTTAAATGCAAATTTTTGTATTTAGGCTACAAACAAGTACAATATTCAATTAGCAATGAGATTTAAGATAGATATTAGGCCAAAAAACATATTTCTTATTTTATTTTCGATATAGGATTCAGGAGGGCAAGAAATTAGAATAGGAAGGCACACACACTAGACATGTGCACAACAAAAAAATGTGTTTATTTTCGTTTCGTTTTTTTCGTTTCCGAAAAAAATTTGTTTATTTTCGTTTCGTTTTTTTCGTTTCCGTTGATTCTTAACGATTCGTAAATTCGTAAGTCGTCGGTGTTCGTATTCGTAATGATTCGTACATTCGTAAGTCGTCGGCGTTCGTATTCGTAACGATTCGTACATTCGTAAGAGTTATTTTTTCGTTGATTCGTTTTTTCGTTAGTTTAATTCTCGTTTATTCGAAATTCGGACGCATTCGGACGCATTCGTACATTCGTAGATTCGTAATCAGAGCATAATTCATAATTTTATGTAATGTGTATGCTATTATTAAATTTTAAGAGACATGGAAAATTCCGAATCGAAAAAAAAAAGTTACGAATCGAAAAAAAAAAATTACGAATCGAAAAAAAAGTTACAAATCGAAAAAAAGTTACGAATCGGAAACAAGTTAAGAATCGAAAAAAAAAAAGTTACGAATCAAAAAAAAAGTTACGAATCGAAAAAAAAAGTTACGAATGTACCAATTTTTTTGTTCAATCCATTCGAAGCACGTTAAGCAACGCCATTGTAAGAGACACGGAAAATTACGAATCAAAAAAAAAAAAAAAGTTACGAATGTACGAATTTTTTTCGTTCAATCTATTTGAAGCACGTTTAGCAGCACCATTGTAAGGGACACGGAAAATTACCAATTCAACAAAAAAAAAAAAGTTACGAATGTACAAATTTTTTTGTTCAATTCATTCGAAGCACGTTAAGCAACGCCATTGTAAGAGACACGTAAAATTACGAATCGAAAAAAAAAAAAAGTTACGAATGTACGAATTTTTTCGTTCAATCCATTCGAAGCACGTTAAGCAACGCCATTGTAAGAGACACGTAAAATTACGAATCTAAAAAAAAAAAAAAAGTTACGAATGTACGATTTTTTTCGTTCAATCTATTTGAAGCACGTTTAGCAGCACCATTGTAAGGGACACGGAAAATTACCAATTCAACAAAAAAAAAAAGTTACGAATGTACGAATTTTTTCGTTCATTTTCGTTGTTCCTGTTTTCGTTTTTCGGATTTTCTTCATTCGTACATTCATTATTTCTAATTTGTTTTTTTTTTTTTGGATTTTCGTTGTTTTTCGGATTTGTTCGATTCAAACGATTCGTTAATCGGATTCGAACGATTCGTTCATTCGTACGAAAACGAACGAACGAAAATAACGAAAAAAAAAGAAAAACTAAAAAAAACGAAACGAATTGCACATGTCTAACACACACACACACACACACACATGAAGTTGACTCTTGGTCCCTTCAGTCCACTCCAGTCTAAACAACACTGGCAGTCCAGCTTCCGACCTGCCCTGATCCTATCCTGCAACCCGCACACCATGCTCTGGCCGCTCTGCTTGGCTCCCTTGCACCATGACATCACATGACACGCTCGGGCACTGCCTCCACCAGAGCTGCCCGAACACACAGTAGCAGGGACTCGGATGGTCTCAGCTGGTTCTGGACCGAGCCGAACATCACAGCCATATTTTTTACTGGCAACTTTTTCCTTTTACTGGTATTTACTGGCAGGAGAAAATTGCCTGTTTTTTACTGGCTGCCAGTAAAAATACTGACGGTTGGCAACACTGCTAGGTACTCAGGTGCCTACAGCCTCATAGCTGTATATCTGCATTGTGAGATCTAAGGCACTGCTACCTATGACCGTTATTTTCACTGATAAGTTAGTAATAGCCTGCAGAAGGATCATAGGTAATACTGGTGACTAGTCCTTTGCCCTCTACTTGCCTTTTTTGGGTGCAGCTTCCCCAGTTCAGTTCCTCTTTAAATATATTCTCTAGCCTTACAACAAACATTTTCTTTGCCAATGCAGGACAAAGCAACAGGTTTTCATTAAACCCTTTCCTCCTCAGTAGCACTTATTTTTTTTCTTCCCTCCTCCACGGCTGTTTTGGAAGTGTTGTGATCTAAGAGAATACCTGATACCACTTCATAATGAAGAACATGGGATTCGCTACTCGTGACAGCACTGGGCTAGGCATCAAGTACCAGCGCTGCCACATGTGGAGACTCCCCAGCCTTGTGTAAACTGTTTTATGCACTCCCAAAAGAATTGGCAGAGAAAAGGTGAGTATGGGCTGTTGGGGCATAGGTTAACTTTAAAGCATAACCCTAACTTGTATAATTAAATATGTTTGTTAATAAGCCCTATTAGATCTCTAAAACATGTCAGCCTTCTTTCTGATCTTCAAAAAAAAAAAAAAAAAATACTCTGTTCCCTATGTTTCTTTTGGATAATGACATTGCCACTCCCTGACAGAGTGTGAAACTGGCCATACACTCTTTTTTCTCATTCAGACACTTGACTAGGGATGGGCCGAACACCCCCCCCAGTTCGGTTCGCACCAGAACATGTAAACAGGCAAAAAATTTGTGTGAACATGCAAACCCTATTAAAGTATATGGGACACGAACATAAAAAAATCAAAAGTGCTAATTTTAAAGGCTTATATGCAAGTTATTGCCATAACAAGTGTATGGGGACCCGGGTACTGCCCCAGGGGAAATGTATCAATGCAAAAAAAAAGCTTTTAAAACTGACGTTTTTTCAGTAGCAGTGATTTTAATAATGCTTAAAGTTAAACAATAAAAATGAAATATTTCTTTAAATATCGTGCATGGAGGGTCCCCTTAGTCTGCCTGTAAAGTGGCGCATTTGTCTGATGTGTTTTACAGTGCCGCGGCAAAATAATAATTAAAATTATTCACAGCTGTGCTGTAATGTATTGCCGGCTCCCGGTAATATAGATAAAAATCAATGAAAGAATAGGCATGGAGAGGGGGCATGGCCTGGCTGCGGAAGAAGATGGCCACATAATCACTGAGCTCCGCTCCTCCACAGCTACACTCAGCGCCATCCAGCAGTCCTTTTGTACACTTCTCCCTCTGAGAAAGGGAGCCCCAAAGGCCTCCGGATTATGTCCAGCAAGCAAAACCAGCCCAAGATGGACTCGTGAGCTCCCCCCAGACATGTCTCCCAAAGACAAAGGTAAGATATCAGCCATATCTCCAGCTCACTCCCCCACCAAACCTCCTCCTGTAAAAAAACAACATGGCGCTGTGACCTGATAATGATAATGACGGATAATGCTCTCGCTACACAATCACTGGCAGCTTTCACAACCTCTAACAATCCTGCTTCAGAACACTCTCTGAAAGCAATGTTGCTCTCCTTACAAGCTGACATGCAGAAAGAATTTAGAGCCTCCATTAACCACTTGCATACCAGGATTGATTTCCTGGAGGAACGTACAGAGCACATTGAACAGCACTTATCAGAAGCCACCACAGCTCATAATACTGTAGTGGACATCCAAGATGAACACTCTGAAGCTACACAACAACTCTGGCTGAAAGTCGCCAACCTGGAGGATCGCTCCAGGTGAAACAATATAAAAATCAGGGGAGTCCCAGAAGCTATCACTCCTGCTGAGATAGTTCTGTATCTACACCAACTGTTCCCCAAAATCATACCGTCACTCACAGCACAGGATTTACTGATTGACCCGGCCCATAGAATTCACAAGCCACCTCACTTGCCAGTGTCCCTCCCTAGGGACATTCTAAACTGAGTCCATTTTTTTCAAGCTAAGGAACACATTATGAGAGCTACCAGATCCATGTGCACTATCCCGGAACCATTTGCCAAAATCTCTCTAAATATTGATATTTCTGCAGCCACCTCACAGGCGCGTAAAACATTTGCATCAGTTAGGGATGAGCTCAATGTTTGGGTCGAACATAAGTTCGACTCGTACTTAGGATGTTCGCCTGTTCGATGAACAGCTAACATTATGAGGCATTCGCGGAAAAGCGCCGCGGAATGTCCCATAATGCAATGCGAGATCGCAGTGCATTGCTGTATGATGATTGGCCAAAGCATGCACCTAACCTGCGTGCTTTGGCCAATCACACGCGGTCTGCTAAAAGAGCCATAATTGGCCAGAGGCAGGGTGCCTTTGGCCAATCATGGCTCAGGGGGACTAAGTCCATGCCCCACACTATATAAGGCTGCTTACATGGTGGCTGCGTGTAGTGTTGTTGGTGTGGACAGAGAGATAGCTTGATTTTGATTAAGCAGGCAGGTTATTCAGTCAGTGGAAGTGTATATATACAGTCATTCTATATATATACTCTGCATTTAGCAGTCCATGCCCCACACTATATAAGGCTGCTTACATTGCGTGTAGTGTTGTTGGTGTGGACAGAGAGATAGCTTGATTTAGATTAAGCAGGCAGGTTATTCAGTCAGGCAGTGTATTAATATATATATTCAGTGTTTACTTGATATTCAGTCAGCGCAGGCAGTGTATTAATATATATACATGTATATATATATATATATATATATATATATATACTTAGCATCCAGTGTAGCCTATATCCACAGAGCATTCCGTGGTGTACTGTTTCTAATACACTTCAGGCAGTGTATTAATATATGTATACAGTGTTGTGTATAAATATATACTCTGCATCCAGTGTAGCCTATATCTACAGTGCATTCAGTGGTGTACTGTTTCTAATACACATCTGGTGGTGTACACAGTACTGTGCAGCCATAGTACAGTTTCTAATACAGTGCAGGCAGTGTACACAGTATCTAATACAATGTGTACAGTTCCTACTACACTTCTGGTGGTGTACACAGTATACAATACAGTGCAGTCGTTGTACAGTTCTAATCGCTTTTGCTTGCCTCTTCTTCCCACCCCAGACTTGACATCTTTCTTATCCAAGGACTAATGTTGTCCTCTCCCTGCTTTAAAGTATGCATGTCATTGTATATAGCTCTATGCTTCTTCAGATTCATAAGACATTGTTATAACACTGTACGTTTGTATACACCCATGTTTCGGGTGGATACCTCTGCCTCCATTCTAACTTTGTATTTTCCTTCAGGTCCAGTATAAATAGTAATGGGAACTCCACTCAAAAAAAACAGCGTGGAGTCCCCCCAAAATCCACATCAGCCCCTTCAGGTCTGATATGGATTTTAAGGGGAACTCCACGCCAAAATAAAAAAAATGGCTTGGGGTCCCCCCAAAATCCATACCAGACCCTTATCCGAGCAAGCAGCCTGCCAGGAAAACGGGGGATGGGCGAGCGCCACCCCCTGAACCATACCAGGCCACTTGCCATCAACATGGGAAGGGTGCTTTGGGGACCCCCCAAAGCACCTTGTCCCCATGTTGCTGGGGACAAGGGCCTCGTCCCCACAACCCTTGCCATTGGTTCTGGGGGTCCGCGGGCAGGGGGGTTATTGGAATCTGGAAGCCCCCTTTAACAAGGGGGCCCCTAGATCCCGCCCCCCATGTGAATAGGTAGGGGTACCCATTCACCAAAAAAAGTGTCAAAAAGTAAAAACCATAAAAGACAGTTTTTGACAATTCCTTTTTTTTAAAAGAAAAGGGAAAAAAAATGTCCTGTGATGTCCATCCATCTTCAATCATGCTGCCCGACGGACCCAAAAAATAGAAAAAAAAAAGAAAATATTCCGCCTCCATGTAAGACCTCCCGGCGACTGCTGTCTTTTTGCTGTGACAGCTGTTATATAGGCAAGGGCTGGGCTGCTGACATAACCGAAAGACCCCGCCCGCCCCCTCTGACGGCACATGACCTCAAAAGGGGCGAGTCACCCGGTTACATCAGCGGCCCACCCTTGCCTATATAACAGCTGTAACAGTCCGCGGGATGCCTCCCATCGAGGCAGAGGTTTTTTTTTCTTCTATTTTTCGGTTCTGTCGGGCAGTGTAATTGAAGATGAATGGACATCGTGGGGCACTTTTTTTTCTTTTTTAATAAAGGAATTGTCAAAAATTGTGGTTTTTAATTTTTTTACACTTTTTTTGGTGAATGGGTAGGCCATACCCATTCATATGGGGGGGCGGGATCTTCGAGCCCCCTTAAAGGGAAATTTCCGATTTCGATAAGCCCCCTGCCCGCAGACCCCCACAACCACTGGGCCAGGGTTGTGGGGACGAGGCCCTTGTCCCCATCAACATGGGAACAAGGTGCTTTGGGGGGGACCCCAAAGCACCCTCCCCATGTTGAGGGCAAGCGGCTTGGTATGGTTCAGCAGGGAGGGGGGTGCTCGCTCATCCCCCCCTATCCTGGCCTGACAGGCTGCTTGCTCGGATAAGGGTCTGGTATGGATTTTAAGGTGGGGACCCCACGCCGTATTTTTTATTTTATTTTGGTGTGGGGTTTCGCTTAAAATCTATACCAGACCCTAAGGGCCTGGTATGGACTGGGGGAGGAAACAATGCCGTCTTTTTTTCTTAATTCTGTCATAGGGTTCCCCTTAACCACTTCAATACACTGTATTATATACTGTAAACTGTATAGATCTATACAGTTGTGCTCATAAGTCTACATACCCTGGCAGAATTTATGATTTAATTTTTCAAAGAATATGAATGAAAACACAAAAACTTTTATTTCACTCATGGTTAGGGTTTGGCTGAAGCCATTTATTATCAATCAAATGTGTTTACTCTTTTTAAATCATAATGACAGCAGAAACTACCCAAATTACCCTGATCAAATGTTTACATACCCTGGTGATTTTGGCCTGATAACATGCACACAACTGGACACAAAGGGGTTTGAATGGCTATTAAAGGTAACCATCCTCACCTGTGATTTGTTTGCTTGTAATTAGTGTGTGTATTGTAACATGGGGGTGTTTAACTCAAGTGAAAAGATGCATTTTTTTAATGCAGTGAGTCCTCATCAGACAGGCGTATAGAGTTAAGGGCCTGGTAGCCCACGTTTATTGAAGAAAGGAAAAACACAAAAGTCCATCCAGAAGTCCCACGCAGGGGTTTAACTTCATTAAGCATTCATCAATGAAAAACATACCAAGCCACCTGGCTCTCTCTTGTCAGCAGTTCCTCTGCTTACTCTCAACAGAGTTGATTCCTTCCAGTCCCCTGGACTCACTGGCTTCCTTAGTCTTCCCGACTCTCAAGGCTGTCCCTCCTTTCCCAGTCTCTGGGCAAAGAATACCCCTTACACAGGGATGACCCCTCCACAGGTCTGTCTTCATACAGCAGCAGCAAGCTGCTCACACTCCACCATCCTCCACTCATTAGCCCCTCATTATATGGTCTGTGTGCAGCTGGGCACACACCTTGCTTGCCATCGTCAAGACCTGGACACAGTTTGAGATCCCATCCAGGACTAGCAAAACCTGGAGAAAACTGACAGAGCAGTTTTCTCCATTTAAATTCTATAGTCTGCAGATATACAAACTCTGGATCTCCTTTACCTCCAATTTCAAAGGGACAGAGCTTCGCTCTGCCACATATCCCCCCCCTTTGTTTCGATCCGGAGGGAGGAACACCAGCACCCATCATGGTTGGGACACCTCTGTGCTGGCTGTCAGCCACGTAGGCCCAACCTTTTTTCCGGGTGCGCTTCCAGGCACGTCCCACCCTGGATCTTAACAGGGTCCTATATTTTCCCATCCTCAGCCTTCTTCTTGGGTCCCTGGGCTTAATCATTTTTTTGGGGGAAACTCTGCTTTCCCTGATCCTACCTTTAAACTCGCTGACATCAGCTTTAACCTTCAATATACACCAGTACAACCTCCTCACTTTGGCATGACCATGCAAGCTGCCACCCACATGGGCCAAATCTTGTCCCATCAGGTGAATTTCTCCACGTCCCCTTGCTGCATCTACTTGGGCTTTACAAAGACACTCCCATGCTTTTTTACGAGTGCACTTCCAAAAGCGATGTTTTCCCACTTCTCTTGGGCCTACACTAGTCCTTTTACCAATCTTGGTACCTTTTTGCACATGAGGTTGATTTCTGAATTTTACGGATCCAGTACCATTAAGGTTATAAAGTGCTCCCTCAATTTCCACTAGACCACCCCTTTTCTCTTTGCTTAATTTAGAAGGAACCACATTTTTAAACACTGGTTTAATGATAAGTGGGGGCTCTTTTATTAGGGTGACAATGGTCCCTCTCTGTACTCCAAGTATGGGCACCCTCTTACTGTCCAAACTTAGCGCCACTTGTTTCCTCATGTACACTGCATGCTTATTTTTGTCAGTTTCATCACTAACATCCTCATATGACTGCAGCCTCATCCTAGTCTCCCTCTGAAGGACATACTGACTGTCTTGCGACTTTAAGGTTTTAAAGTCATGCGACACCTTGCTGAGCTTTGGGCCATTTTCCTGCAACCATTGTTTATAACGATCCTTCTCAGACCTTAGAAATTTCTCAAACCTCAGAAAATCTACCCCAAAAATACCCTCCAGAACCTGTAGGGGGCCTAATTCTGCTGTATCTTTTACCTCTTCTGTGTCAATCATACCATTCCCTATCTCATTACAATTTTCAGGGTTTGCTACAACCAGATCAACTTGACCAAGATCTT
Organism: Lithobates sylvaticus; assembly: GCA_028564925.1. Lineage (NCBI taxonomy): Eukaryota > Metazoa > Chordata > Amphibia > Anura > Ranidae > Lithobates > Lithobates sylvaticus. The sequence continues at coordinate 108,010,122 of CM053029.1, read as the reverse complement.
CAGGTCTACCATTATTTTTGTGGTCACCCATGGTAACCAAACCCTTACAAATTGACAATGAGCTGCATTTTTCATCACGGTCAGAAATATCAATGCATTTGTCATATTTCATTTCACTAATGTTCGGCAGGGCAGTGTCTGGAGAGGAACTGCATCCAGTGGAGTGGTTGTCCACGGCAGCTTCACTATCCACCAACTCCACTGGCAGGAGATCCTCTGCCAACAACTGTCCTGACTCCTGACCATCCTCCCATAAAACATTTGGACCTGTGACTACAATCACTTCATTTATGGCTGTGCCATCTGGCACTTCCACCAACACATTTGGCTCGGCATTATCCATTATCACATCATTGGGCCCTTTGTGGATCACAGACATGACCTCTTCTGTGTGTTTGCCCTTATTTGGCGTTTCCATCTCATGAACACCATCATCTGCAGTAGCAAGTGCATCCTTGCATACAAGTTGCTCTGCAGGTCCTTCATCTGGCACTGCAGAAGTCATGTCTGCTTCACTTTTACCAACAGAGGCCTTTTCCAACAAAGCCAACAGGCTTTTTGTCCACCTGTCCCAGTCTGTTATCTCTGTGCTCCCAGAGGTACCACGCAGTACCGCTCCTACTGTACACGGAGACCCAGAGGGACAGAGTGGTTCAGCAACAGACACATTGCACATATCACTTTGGTTCAAATAAGATTTTGGCACTACATTTTTAACCATAGCAGACAGCAATACCACACCTTCACCACCTTGCTCTGGTGGCACTTCATTAAACGCATTAGAGCTTTGATACCTGTCGTTGCTAGACTGCATTAACCCATTTCCACCATGAGTGTTTTCAAACATTTCAGTTTTAACATTTAACATCCTGTCATCACTATGTTCAGGTACCCTCTTATCCCTCAGAGCAGCACCAAAGTTGTCCCAGGCAACCTCCGGCTCCAAAGCGCAGAGCTCCCTGGGGGTTTCTAGGGGCACCTCTATGGCCTTCTTCACAGTTGCTAGGGGAGATAGCACATCTTTAACCGCATTCACAGCAGGGTTATCTCTAGTGAGCTGCACTAGCCCATTAGCAACTGGACCATTCACTTTAGCCAACACAATATTAGCAGTTTTACCCATCATATTGTCACATTCAAGTTTACCACTTGCCTCCCCACTGGACAGGGCACTGCAGTGAGGCAAGTCCTTTTCCAAACAGACAGTGGATCTCCCATTTGGGGTCACTTCCACTCCAGTGTGCACAGTCACATATTCAGTCTCTTCTATGCATTTACCAGCACCAGTCTTTTTCAACATCAACCCAGCGGTTCCAGCCATTATTTCATTAAAGGCAGTCTTACCCACCGCAGTAGTAGGGGTCACCATCTTCATTTGAGTACGTTGTCTCACAAACCAGTCCTCTGCTGCACTTTTACTGGCCCACTCTCCCTGGTGGCCATAGGATGAAATTACAGCAGGCATCTCCAACTGTTTAGCACCCCCTGCCGACACAACAGGAAAATCCTCATTGCCAGGGGTGACTGCAAACATATTTGCACAGGAATCTGGGCCTGGAGATAATGACCTTTGCTCCTGGTAATTTTGAAATGCATACGCATCTTTAGGTGGATGCTTAGCTACATATGCCCTGTAGCTCCTCCTTTCCTTTGGCAATCTTTCTCCCGTTGCCATGGGAAACCGCACTCTCCCAGCAGAGCTTTGCTGATTCTCCCAAACTCTTTGATGCATTGTGGCTTTCAACTTGCCACTACTCTCTGCAGGCAATACTTTTCTCATATGGTCTGCAGACTTGACATCACCACCGTTGCTATGGGTAACCACATACCTCACCAACTTCCAGTCAGGCTTTCGGTCCATGATGCGATGGAACTCTCCTCTAAAAAGGATTTCCTCTTTAAACTTGCGGTAGTCATCCTGGTCCCCGTCCATCAAATGGTAAACCGACCGGAACTCTTTTCGTAATAAGGTTTGCAGCAGTTTTGGCCACCAGTCCCTAGGCCATTTTCTCTTTACAGCAACTTTTTCAAATCTTACAAGGAAGTCCCCAACCTCCTCTGTAGGCAGCATGGGTTGCATATAGTCAGAGGCCAAGATCTGAGCCCCTTGCACTGCGCCACACTTTGCGATTCTGCTTGAACCATTCATTCACTGTCTCACACATCACTGGCCCCTTTTGACTGGCCCTCCAAGGTGGAGACATCTTCTCAGGCCACGCTGAGCTCACTTCACCTTTAACTTGATTTAACATGAACTTCTTGTGTTTTGACTGCCTCATCCTTGCAGTCACATGCACAGCAGCCCGTTACACAGTTCACAGCATAGAAAAAAAAAAATTCTCACAAGTGCACTACCTGCACACAATGCAACACAGTCAATTGAACTCCTGCGCAATGCAGTTTGCCTGGCTGCCACACACAGCTAGCAGCAGTTCCTGAAATGACTCACCACTGGCGCAGAGACCGGATTTCACCGTCTGTATGCCCGCATTCGAACACCACTTGTAACATGGGGGTGTTTAACTCAAGTGAAAAGATGCATTTTTTAATGCAGTGAGTCCTCATCAGACAGGCGTATAGAGTTAAGGGCCTGGTAGCCCACGTTTATTGAAGAAAGGAAAAACACAAAAGTCCATCCAGAAGTCCCACGCAGGGGTTTAACTTCATTAAGCATTCATCAATGAAAAACATACCAAGCCACCTGGCTCTCTCTTGTCAGCAGTTCCTCTGCTTACTCTCAACAGAGTTGATTCCTTCCAGTCCCCTGGACTCACTGGCTTCCTTAGTCTTCCCGACTCTCAAGGCTGTCCCTCCTTTCCCAGTCTCTGGGCAAAGAATACCCCTTACACAGGGATGACCCCTCCACAGGTCTGTCTTCATACAGCAGCAGCAAGCTGCTCACACTCCACCATCCTCCACTCATTAGCCCCTCATTATATGGTCTGTGTGCAGCTGGGCACACACCTTGCTTGCCATCGTCAAGACCTGGACACAGTTTGAGATCCCATCCAGGACTAGCAAAACCTGGAGAAAACTGACAGAGCAGTTTTCTCCATTTAAATTCTATAGTCTGCAGATATGCAAACTCTGGATCTCCTTTACCTCCAATTTTAAAGGGACAGAGCTTCGCTCTGCCACAGTATATAAAAGGTCAATGAATTTCTGGACTCCTGAAAGACCCTTGCATCTTTCATCCAGTGCATCACTGACGTTTCTGGATTCTGAGTCATGGGGAAAGCAAAAGAATTTTCAAAGGATCTGCGGGAAAAGATAGTTGAACTGTATAAAACAGGAATGGGATATAAAAATATATCAAAGGAATTGAGAATGCCAATCAGCAGTGTTCAGACTCTAATCAAGAAGTGAAAAAATGAGGGGTTCTGTTGAAATACAACCACGGTCAGGTAGACCAACTAGGATTTCAGCCACAACTGCCAGGAAAACTGTTCAGGATGCAAAGAAAAACCCACAAATGACTTCAGGTGAAATACAGGACTCTCTGAAAACATGTGGTGTGGCTGTTTCAAGATGCACAAATAAGGAAGCACTTGAAGAAAGATGGGCTGCATGGTCGAGTGGGCAGAAGAAAGCCATTACTATGCAAATGCCACAAAGTATCCAGTTTACAATACGCCAAACAGCACAGAGACGAGACCAAAGTTTTGCTTTTTTGCCACAACTATAAATGCTACATTTGGAGAGGAGTCAACAAGGCCTATGATGAAAGGTACAGAGGTGGATCGCTGATGTTTTGGGAATGTGTGAGCTACAAAGGCACAGGAAATTTGGTCAAATTTGATGGCAAGATGAGTGCAGTATGATATCAAAAAATACTGGAGGAACATTTGCATTCATCAGCCAGGAAACTGCGCATGGGACATACCTGGACATTCCAACATGACAATGATCCAAAGCACAAGGCCAAGTCGACCCGTCATTGGCTACGCCAGAATAAAGTGAAGGTTCTGGAGTGGCCATCTCAGCCTCCTGACCTCAATATCATTGAGCCACTCTGGGGAGATCTCAAACGTGCAGTTCATGCAAGACAACCCAAAAATTTACAGGAACTGGAGGCTTTTTGCCAAGAGAAATGGGCAGCTTTACCATTTGAGAAGATAAAGAGCCTCATCCACAAATACCACAAAAGACTTCAAGCTGTCATTGATGCTAAAGGGGGCAATACACGGTATTAAGAACTGGGGTTTCTGCTGTCATTATGATCTAAAAAGAGTAAACACAGTTGATTGATAATAAATGGCTTCAGCCAAACACTAACCATGAGTGAAAGAAAAGTTTTCTTGTTATCATTCATATTCTCAGAAAAATGCTCAAGAAATCATAAATTCTATGTAAACTTATGAGCACAACTGTATATACTACACTGCCTGCACTGTATATATAGTCTACACTACACTGACTACACTGTATGTATGTATATATATATATATATATATATATATATATATATATGTATATATAAAACTGCCTGCACACCACTAACTAGCATGCCTCTAGCGAACTTCTCTCATTCATAACACTATATATGGCCGCCGTGTAAGCAGCCTTATTATAGTGTGGGGCATGGACTTAGCCCCCTGAGCCATGATTGGCTAAAGGCACCCTGCCTTTGGCCAATCATGGCTCTCACAAGGTCAGGTGCAGGTCAGGTGTATGCTTTGGCCAATCATCAGACATCAATGTATTGTGATCTCGCAGTGCATTATGGGGCATTCTGTGGTGCTCGAATTTGCCATGAACGCTATCTGGGCTGGGCTCAGCCCTTCCTTCTCAGAGCTGGCCGCTCAGCTGTCGGCTAATTGCCAGCTCCTATTTCTTCACAGTTCCTCAGCTGTTGATGATATTCCGCTCGGCAGTCCTGCCTACTTAAGCCGTTCAGCCCAGTGGATCTATGCCTTCACCTTGGTCAACATCACAGAAACTAACTCCTGCGATCCTGTTTAAGACTTGCTTTGCTGACATCCCTACTGGCTCCAGATCCTGCTTGCTGTTCCACCACATTGATCCCTGACTTGTGGCTTGGCTGACTATCCGTTCCGGTTACTGAACTTTGGCTATGTTTTGACTACGTTCTTTTTACTTTTATTATTAAACAAGTGTGATTTAAATGTACTTCTGTCTCGGCCTGATTTCATGGTTTCTGACAGTAGGCAAAACCCATGAATTCAGAAGATGCAGTCAATGCACTTGTTGGTAATATTTTCTCCAGATTGGATGAACTGGATCACCGCATGGATCAGTTTGCCATGGCGTTACAAACACTCCTGAGTTGCGTAGCTCACTTGGAATCTCCCACTGTGGCCGCCCCGGTACAACCAAGTTGCAGGCTGACCCTGCTGCTGCTCCGGTTTCTGTGCAGGCACCCGCCTCCAGTATTACCTCTATAAGAGGTAGGTCTGGTTCCACTCCGCTTCCCCATCGATTTGGAGGCGATCCAGTCCAATGCAGAGGGTTTCTCAACCAGGTTGAGATATACTTTGAGATGCTGCCCCAGGTGTTTCCCACTGACAGAAGCAAAGTAGTTTTCGTGATATCTTTGCTTTCTGAGAGAGCCTTGGCCTGGGCAAACCCTCTATGGGAGACACAAAAACCTGTTGTCTCGAGCTACCCTGAGTTTGTGGCTTCGTTTAAAAGGGTATTTGATGTTCCCGCACGCTCCGCTTCTGCTGCCAAGTGACTCATGTCCATCAAACAGAGTACGAGAACTGTTGCTGACTACGCCATTGAATTCCCTACTCTGGCAGCTGAGGTTGCGTGGAACAATGAGGCCCCCGTGGCTGCTTTTTCTCATGGTCTCTTGGATACCATCAAGGATGAGATAGCAGCCCGAGATATACCCACTGAGCTGGAGAAGTTGATCATGTTTGCCATCATTAACTCCAGACTCAGAGAAAGACACTTTTAAGGAGCGCCTGCGGAAGCCTCCTATACGCTTGTCTCCGAGCTTTGCAGTCCCTCCCGTGCCTCCTGGTACCGAGTCGGTCAGTGAAGGTGAACCCATGCACTTGGGTTTCACGCGTCTCTCTGCGGATGAGAGAACTTTTAGGAGGAGGGAGAGATTGTGCCTTTATTGTGGCCAGACAGGTCACTTTTTGAAGTCTTGTCCTACCCGTCCAGTGAATGCCCGAACCTTGAGGTCCTGTCACAGACAGACCTTAGGTGGCGTTGTTTCATCCCCAATTATCCAGAAGGATAACCCCCTGGTTTCGGTCACCCTTTCTTGGGCTGAGTCATCCTTCGAGATACAGGCTCTAATCGACTCTGGGGCTGCAGGCCTGTTCATTGATGCTGCCTTTGTATCAAAGCACTCGATTCCGCTGCAGCTGCGTGACACTCCACTTGCCATTCAGGCTCTTGACAGGACATTCCTCTACAGCCTGCCCATGTGTCTCATGAGACTGTTCTGTTTTCCATGGCTGTCGGGGCTCTTCACCATGAGATAATCCAATTCCAAGTTATTTCCTCACCTAAGTTTCCGCTGGTTATTGGTTATCCTTGGTTACAGAGGCACAATTCCTCTTTTGATTGGCTCTATGCTGAGGTTCTCTCCTGGTCACCACAATGCAGTGAGACATGCTTCCAGAAGGTAGCCAAGGTCCTCATCTCCTGATGGTGCTGGTTTCTTCTTTGTAAAGAAGAAGAGTGGTGAACTGAGACCTTGTATTGATTATAGGGGTCTCAATCGTTTTACGATTAGGAATGCCTATTCGATTCCATTGATTACGGAGTTATTTGACCGCCTCAAGGGAGCAACGGTTTTCACAAAGCTTGACCTGGGGGCAGTGGCGGAACTACCAGTGTCACAAAGGTCGCACTTGCGACCGGCCCTGGTGTTTCGGCACTGTAGAGGGCTCTGAATTGAGAGTGTCTCCCTCATAGAGCCCAGAGTCTGCACTGACAGTTCCCCCCTCCCTCCTAACTTGCATGCATGTGAGAGGAGAGAGCTGATATGCTCCTTCCCCTCTTGCCCCTCTCCTCCTGTGTGCACCATGGGAAGTGTGAAGCCCAGCAGCTGAATTTGATCATTCACACTTCCTACGGTGCACACAGGGGGAGAGGGGCGGGAGGAGTGAGGAGCGAGGGGGAACTGTCAGTGCAGGCTCTGGGCTGTATGAGAGAGACACTCTCAGCTCAGAGGTGGCACTGATAGGCGGCATCAATATACACTGATAGGCAGCATTGAGAATCACCGATAGGTGGCACTGATAGATGGCATTGATGAGCATTGAAAGGCGGTACTGATGGGCAATAATAGGCAGAATTTCACATAGAGGACCCCTCAACCCTTCACTCTACACATAGCGCAACCCTTAACCCTGCACTCTGCACATAGAGGGCCCCTCAACCCTGCACTCTTTGTTCACGCAACTGAGGACCCGAGAGCCGCCGAGATATACAGGACTCTGTATCTCGGCGGCGCCATTTTTAAACTTCAAGGCTGCAAATGACAAGGCTACACTGACAAGGCTGCAAATGACAAGGCTACACTGACAAGGCTGCAAATGACACTGACAAGGCTGCAAATGACAAGGCGACACTGACAAGACTACAAATGACACTGACAAGGCTGCAAATGACACTGACAAGGCTGCAAATGACACTGACAAGGCTGCAAATGACACTGACAAGACTACAAATGACACTGACAAGGCTGCAAATGACACTGACAAGACTACAAATGACACTGACAAGGCTGCAAATGACACTGACAAGGCTGCAAATGACAAGGCGACACTGACAAGGCTGCAAATGACAAGGCTACACTGACAAGGCTGCAATGACACTGGACAAGGCTGCAGATGGATTGGCAAGGCTGCAGATGGACACTGATAAGGCTGCATTGATGGGAATTTAAATTTAAGTTTTTTCCTTAAACTTCCCTCCTAAAAGTTTTTTTCCTTAAAATTCCCTCCTAAACTTGGGGTGCATGTTATACGCCGGCGCGTGTTATACGCCAATAAATACGGTAATGTATAGAAGGTAGGGCCTGAAAGTGACTCAAGCCCAGGGGCCCCCACCACCCTAAGTCCTTAAGTCCTGCCCTGCCTGTGGGACATCACTTCTCACAACCGGACCACACTACAGAAGACCTCAAAGTTTAAGTTCTTAAAGGGAATGGAACTAAGAATGATGCTTCTTTTTGACACAAAAAATAATGGCCTAAATTTAGATAGTCTATAGTTCTCCCTCTGTCTTATCTCATTAAATATGCTAGTTTTATTACCATTGCCCTGTACACTTGTTTGTGTGTGTTCGTTTTTCCTTTCTTTTTTTGTTTTTCTTTCCCTCAGAGATTTGTGTTTTTAACATTCTGCTAAAACATTTGTGAATCAGTACTACTGGGACTAAGGGGACATACCACGAAAGCTTGTCCTGAAAAATTGTATGTTAGTGCAAATAAAAAGGGTATCACGGACAGTACTCAATTGTCTATGTATTTGTTAGAAAGGACGAAATACAAACTAATAAAAATAACTGCTGTAAGCAAATGGTTAAATGCGTCAGTACTTTTATAACCATTCACGTGTTGTGTCATATTATTATACCAGGCTCACCCTGAGGAGAATTCTCTTTTAAGTAGTTAATGTCTCTCTAATAAGATTTACTAGACTGGATTTTGATTAAGTGGTTTGATTTCCAGAAGGACCTTAATGTGATACTGAACAGTCACTGTTCTACATCTGCACAACAGGATGAAACAGTCATACGGTATTTGCATGAGCCTTGTCGTCCTCCTGGCAATTCTGTTTTCTTGCTAAACTGTGACCCAAAACAATGAAAATTGTATATATATCTATATATATATATACAGTGGTGTGAAAAAGTGTTTGCCCCCTTCCTCATTTCCTGTTCCTTTGCATGTTTGTCACACTTAAGTGTTTCGGAACATCAAACCAATTTAAACAATAGTCAAGGACAACACAAGTAAACACAAAATGCAATTTGTAAATGAAGGTGTTTATTATTTAAGGTGAAAAAAATCCAAACCATCATGGCCCTGTGTGAAAAAGTGATTGCCCCCTAAACCTAATAACTGGTTGGGCCACCCTTAGCAGCAACAACTGCAACCAAGCGTTTGCGATAACGTGCAATGAGGCTTTTACAGTGTCCTGGAGGAATTTTGGCCCACTCATCTTTGCAGAATTGTCCTAATTCAGTTACATTAGAGGGCATTTTCGAGCATGAACTGCCTTTTTAAGGTCATACCACAACATCTCAATAGGATTCAGGTCAGGACTTTGGCTAGGCCACTCCAAAGTCTTCATTTTGTTTTTCTTCAGCCATTCGGTGGTGGACTTGCTGGTGTGTTTAGGATCATTGTCCTGCTGCAGAACCCAAGTTCGTTTCAGCTTGAGTACACGAACAGTTGGTCGGACATTCTCCTTCAGGATCTCTTGGTAAACAGAATTCATAGTTCCTTTTATCACGGCAAGTCTTCCAGGTCCTGAAGCAGCAAAACAGCCCCAGACCATCACACTACCACCACCATATTTTACTGTTGGTATAATGTTCTTTTTCTGAAATGCAGTGTTCCTTCTACGCCAGATATACTTGGACACACACCTTCCAAAGAGTTCCACTTTTGTCTCATCGGTCCACAGAATGTTGTCCCAAAAGTCTTGGGGATCATCAAGATGTGTTGTGGAGAAATTGAGACGAGCTTTGATGTTCTTTTTGCTCAGCAGTGGTTTTCTCCTTGGAACTCTGCCATGCAGGCCATTTTTGCCCAGTCTTTTCCTGATGGTGGAGGCATGAACGCTGACCTTAACTGAGGCAAGTGAGGCCTGCAGTTCCTTGGACGTTGTTGTGGGGTCTTTTGTGACCTCTTAGATGAGTCGTCGCTTCGCTCTTGGGGTAATTTTGGGCGGCCGGCCACTCCTGGGAAGGTTCACCACTGTTCCATGTCTTCGCCATTTGTGGATAATGGCTCTCACTGTGGTTCGCTGGATTCCCAAAGCTTTGGAAATGGCTTTATAACCCTTTCCAGACTGATAGATCTCAATTACTTTCTTTCTCAATTGTTCCTGAATTTCTTTGGGTCTCGGCATGATGTGTAGCTTTTAAGGATCTTCTGGTGGACCTTACTGTGTCAAGCAGCTCCTATTTAAGTGATGCCTTGATTGTGAACAGGTGTGGCAATAATCAGGCCTGGGTGTGGCTAGAGAAATTGAACTCAGGTGTGGACAACCACAGTTATAGTATGTTTTAACAAGGGGGGCAATCACTTTTTCACACAGGGCCATGATGGTTTGGATTTTTTTTCACCTTTAATAATAAAAACACCTTCATTTACAAATTGCATTTTGTGTTTACTCGTGTTGTCCTTGACTATTGTTTAAATTGGTTTGATGTTCCGAAACACTTAAGTGTGACAAACATGCAAAGGAACAGGAAATGAGGAAGGGGGCAAACACTTTTTCACACCACTGTATATATCTATCTATCTATATCTATATATATATATATATATATATATATATATATATATATATATATATATAGATATATATATATATATATATATATATATATATTTATGCACACAGTTTATTGTCAAAAGTATTAGGACACTTGCCTTTGCGCGCACAAGAACTTTAATGGCATTCCAGTCTTAGACCGTAGGGTTCATTATTAGCAACTATACCAGCTTCAACTCTTCTGGGAAGGCTGTCCACAACATTTAGGAGCGTGTCTATGGGAATGTTTGACCATTCCTCCAGATGCGCATTTGTGAGATCGGGCACTGATGTTGAACGAGAAGTCCTGGCTCGCAGTTTCTGCACTAATTCATCCCAAAGGTGTTCTATTGGGTTGAGGTCAGGACTCTATGCAGGTCAGTCAAGTTCCTCCACCCTAAACTCACTCATCCATGTCTTTATGGGCCTTGCTTTGTGCACTTGTCAAAATCATTTGGTGGAGGGGGGATTATGGTGTGAGGCTGTTTTTCAGGTGTTGGGCTTGGCCCCTTAGTTCCGGTAAAGGGAACCCTTAAAGCCTCAGCATACCAAGACATTTTGGACAATTTTTATGCTCCCAACTTTGTGGGAACAGTTTGGGGATGTCCCCTTCCTGTTCCAACATGACTGTGCACCAGTGCACAAAGCAAGGTCCATAAAGACATGGATGAGTGACTTTGGGGTGGAGAAACTTGACTGGCCTGCACAGAGTCCTGACCTCAACCCCAAAAGAACACCTTTGGGATGAAGTAGAGTGGACACTGTGAGCCAGGCCTTCTCTCCAACATCAGTGCTTTACCTCACAAATGCGCTTCTGGAAGAATGGTCAAACATTCCCATAGACACACTCCTATTTTGCCTAAGGCAATCTGACAACACAACAGTTTACACACAGTTGTGTTCCAGTCAGGTGATGATCATGTTAGGTCTATGGATTTGATTACCCTAACAAAATGTCTTGAAGGTGTTATTTCTTGCCTGAACAATCCTTCAGCTGGGATAATTTTAGAAACTGATAAGTATGTAGTTCTCAAAAAAGGAGTGTGCAGCATCACTCTGCAATTTGTACTGGGACAGGTACCTAGTTGCCAGCTCGGAGAGCACATGGTTTCCATCATCCAAATAGGCAAGGTGGGCTCCATAACTCCAACAGCCATATTTGCAATCCAGAGAGCCCCTGTAAAGAAAAATATAACATGTGAGCTGTCTTTAGTCTGTTGGTAACACTTTATCCATCAACACAACTGCTCTTTAGAAAACGTAATAGTGAAGTATTTCACCACTTTTTGGACTCCTCGTTATAAGGCTATGGGGGTGGGGGAGAGAGAAACAGAGGGTAATAAGTACAAGGAGAGAGAATAAAGGAGGCATAGAGAGAAGAGAGAGGAAAGTAAAAGGATAATGGTAGGTAAAGGATAAACAAGGGACATCAGTGCACCATGAAAATTAAAGGTGGCCATAGAAGGATCAAAATTCGCCAGGTTAAGCAGGGTCTGACCGAATTTCCATCCATGTATAGCCGTTGCCATTTGAGAAAAAGTTGACCTATAGATCAACTCCTCCTGAATGTGACTGTTGGAAAATTTGTGCTCGATCAGCGCCGCAGCGTATATACAATACAGCCAGGAGGAGGATTCCTTCATCCACCTCAAATATGTGAATGGGGGAATCAACCTGTCATGGACTGGGGTACAGAGTATACAAGGAAAAAGAAGACTGGTATAAAGGCGTATCCATTTATTAGGCGCCCCCCCGAAAATTGACACGCAAATTATCACAAAAACCCAAAGTACCCCAATAAGGATACAGCTCATAGTTTGAATTAATAGATGGATTAACTCTCATCTTCCCATTAATAATATTTTGATCCTGTGATCCCATGAGGGATTAAACATATTCTCTCTGATCTTTGGAAAATGATCAATGATCACAGATAGTGTTTCCCCAATATGGAATAAACTCTCCCTCCATGCTGATTTGCAGTCACCAAGTCTGGAGAATTGAAAAGTGGGTTGTGACCTATCAGGTTCAAGCATTAGAGTCAGGTCTGTTTAGGTGTACATAGACCATATAATCTAGGACAGAGTAGTTGATGCTTGGAATAGATTCCAGCAGAGGTAGTGAGTCAGTCAACAGTAAGTGGATTTAAACATGCTTGGGACAAATATAGCTCTATATTCTATACTTGTATACTATACAAACAAGTTAACAAAAAACAAACAAAAAAACACATGAAACGAAAAAATAAATTAAAATCATATTATATATGAATCCAAGAAAAATAGCGGTAGACTCGATGGACCACTTGATCCTTTTTCTCCTGTCACTTTTCTTTTTTGTGCCATAAGTGATGGCACTGCAAAGAAAAGCCAGGAGGCTTCACGCCAATTATTTAAATTTTTGGAGTGATGGTGAAAACCTCTACGCGGGCAACAATTTGTTGTGTTTAACTTTAATTTCATTTTTACTAAAAGTGGGCTAACCAACCCTGAAACAGTATTCCCTGGCTGGTCTGAGCTCACTGGTGATGCAATATACTTGAGAAATAGCCCCCCCCCCCGAAACCCCAAATCATTTTGGTCTGATCTATTTAGTTGTATATAAAATGCACTATTTATCTTTCAAAAAGTGTTTCTCAGTGCTAAGCCTTTTGTCCAATTTCTAAATTTGTAAATTACAAAAGCCAGTATAATGGAATAGTAGTGGTAACAAAACGCATTTAAAAATTCTTAAAAAGGTGATGTGACAGGGGTGTATGTCCTATGCCAACATACTTTTGCTAATAGGTGTCCCTCGTTCCCATCTCAAAAAGTTGGGAGGTATGTACACAGTATATATGTGTATATGAAGGGGGTTTGGAGGGTGAGTGGGGAAGGTTTGTCTGTACCAGCGTCCCATGCTGGTGGACCCAGGTGTGGCATTTTTAGGAGCATTGCAATTTAAGTGCCATTATCTACACAATATAACTTACCAGCCGCAACCAAGATATAAGGGTCCTTAAGGAGTGTAAGATATGAGGTCGGTGCAATGCTCTAAAGAATAAAACACAATATATTAGAAGCAGACATAGCAGTGAGTACCCATCTCTCTCCCTTTACTGACACACTGACACTCACCCCTGAAGAAAACTTCGAAGGCTTCAGAAAAAAAAGCTGGAGAGCTGTGGACAGAAAGGGAGACAAAAGAAGAGTCAGAAGGCAGGATAAGGTGGTAATGCAATTAATGTGGTGTAGTGCATCGCCATACTATTTTTCTTTTTAATTGCACCCCAATGCCAGCCTACAGTGGAGGGCAAGGCTTCCTTCCCCTTAGCAGTGCATGTTGTGAATTCTGACAAATTAAAGCACAAAAAGGACCATTTAAACCCATTAGGGCTTTTTCACTGCTTCATTTCTTCTTTTTTGCATATAATCCGTAGAGATTAATATACCTGAATTGGTTGAAGGGTCAAAATTCATGTAATGGGTTTAAAAATGGATGAAACATTTAGTGCAATATGAATATTATTTGGTAGTTAAATACTGTATATATCAGCGTATAACATGCACAGGCGTATACCACGCACCTTCATTTTAACAGGGAAGTTTCAGGAAAAACTTTGAACTTTGAAACAAAATAAGGGTCAGTGCTACCCTGCAGTAGAGCGATCTGAAAGCGCTTGTGGAGCACAGTGTAGAAGGGATGACGTCAATGGCGGTGAGGAGGATGTTCTATGTGGACAGCTTTACCCCGGATCCCTGCATACTTGGATGTGCCCGTTTTCATCATCAATCATGTAAGTTGCTAAATGTTGTACCTTCATTAAATGTAACCATATTGCTACACTTAGAGACGCCTCTCTTCTATTTTATACTTAGTTGTGACATGACGCTACTTGTATATCAAGACATCGCTCGTTTATCAAGTCAAAATTTATAAAAAAAAAAGATTTGCTTAACTTGCAAAACGCTCTCAAACCAAGTTACTCTATAGTGTAGTATAGGACATGCTTGTGCATGATGAAAATATGTTTTGTTTTGTTTAGATTCATTAATCTAGTTATTTCGTTTTGTTAAAGTCTGTTGATTCATTCAATTCATATTTGGGATTCGTATTCGGAATTAGTTTTATTTACCGTCTTTTTTCAATTCAAAATATTTGAAATATGTTTACAGTTAGTATTTGAATGGAATTCAATGTAAAACTAGATTTGAATTTCAATTTGAATTTCAGAAATTCAACTAATTTCATAATTTGGGGCATTCGGTAAACTTTGTTTATACTGCAATTCGGGTATTCGGATATATCCGAATCTCCAAATAACCAAAAGTTTGTCCAAATATTAATTAACTAGTATCGGAGGGTATTAAGGCAAGTAGCTGCACATTTGCCTGTTTCTCTACATTTAAATGCACATGTACTACATGATAAAAGCACATGAAGAAAATGCACTTCAATGCATCTAATAATGCATCTATCTAATGCATCCACTGCAGAAAAAAATGCATAATGCCACAAAGGCACTAAAATACTTGGGTTTTCCAATCATCCATGTGTGGCTGTGCCCTAAGGGGAAAAAAAACACAGTCATTTGCAATAAACTACTGTATAGGACGAAGAGAGACAACTTTTTTACACTCTCAAGTCAGGTTTACAGATCTGTGGTGTGTAGAGGTTTAGGCCCTTCATGGCAAAAATCACTGCTATGCCAATATTGCCAGAAGAGGAGACCTATGAAAGTCTACCTGAAAGCTCCTGGCCCTGATGGCTATACGGTAGCTTACTATAAGGCATTTGCTTCCATTCTGGGTCCGAGATTTATAAAAGCGTTTAATTCTCTTCTAGAAGATCAGCCTATACCAAGAGATACTCTTAGGGCACATATTATAGTGATTCCCAAGGAGGGTAAGGACCATGCCCAATGCAAAAACTATCGACCTATCTCATCATTAAATGTTGACCTAAACATTTTTACACAGATATTAGCCTCGAGGCTTCAACCTCTCCTTCAGAATGTCATCCACCCTGATCAGGCAGGCTTTATGCCTATAAAAGAGGCAAAGGATAACAGCACTAGAGCCTTAGATATTATTCATCTGGCTCATTCTCGTAAAATACCACTGTGCTTGCTATCTTCTGATGCTGAAAAGGCCTTTGATGGGGTGGACTGGATATTTCTGAAGGAAACATTGACCCATATTGGGGTAGGGAAGGTGTTTAGCAAATGGATCGAGGCTATATACTCGGCTCCATCCCCTACGGTAAGAATTAATGAGGTGACCTCCTCATATTTTAATATGAGTAATGGTACAAGACAAGGTTGTCCCTTATCTCCATTGATTTTTATATCAACCCTTGAACCATTCCTGCGACATGTTCGACGAAGTACGGATATTCAAGGCTGTTTGATTGGTAAACCGGATTATAAAATTGCAGCCTTTGCGGACGATATATTATTTTTTATTACTTCACCAGGAACCACACTACCAAATTTATTAAGTGAGTTTGACCGGTTTAGCCGACTTTCGAATTTTAAAATTAACATCCAGAAGTCGGAAATACTTAATATTACGCTGTCAACTAAACGAGTACAGGCTCTTCAATCATCATTTTCTTTCCCCTGGGCATCGTTATCTTTGACATATCTAGGGGTTAAATTGACTTCCTCAATAGATAAAGTTTTTTCAAGTAAATTTCCCACCGCTAGTGCGAGAACTCTCTTCCGATTTGGAAAGATGGAATAAAGGTCCATATACATGGATGGGTAGGAATGCTATTCTCAAAATGAATATTCTACCAAGACTATTATACCTCTTTCAGACTTTGCCAATAGTCATTCCAGAGTCTTTTCTGAAATCAGTACGTAGTGCTTTTATCAGATTTATTTGGGCGAAAAAACATCCACGCTTATCTTTCCATTACTTGGCTATGCCAAAATCCCAGGGAGGTATGACCGTTACAGATCCGATAAGATACTACAAGACAGTGCACCTTGCTAGGGTACTAGCTTTGTGCAGTGACGAGGGAAACAAAGCCTGAGTAGCGATTGAACAATCATGTACGGAGATTCCACTCCGATGTCTGCCATGGCTACGGCCAAGTATATTGGGAACCCTAAGACACCATCGCTTAATAGGAGCAGCCCTAAAGCCCCATACACACGGTCGGATTTTCCGATGGATTCTGTCCTATCGGACAATGTTGTCGGAAATTCCGACTGTGTGTAGGCACCATCGGACAGTTTCCATCAGATTGTCCGACGGACAAAGTTCTATCTCCTGCTGGATAGATTTTTCGACAACAAAGTCCGATCACACCAATTCCGATCGTGTGTAGCGAATTCCGACAGACAAAGTGCTACGCATGCTCAGGTCACATTACAAGACCAAAGCTATTGGCTACTAGCCTCTACGTAGTCCCGTCGTAGGCAACAAACGTCACCACGTTCAGAATGATCGGATTTTCCGACAACTTTGTCCGACCGTGTGTATGCAACACCAGTGTCGGACTAAATCCGTCGGACAAAATCCGATGGATTTTGTGGTCGGATTTTCCGACCGTGTGTATGGGGCATAAGAGTAATTCAACAAAGCTATACGTTTTCAAAATTAGATGTGGAAATTACTCGGCTCTACCCAGTCCTGGGAAACCCGTTATTCCCTCCAGGCTATACAGATAGCTGTTTTAAACAAACTCTGAGACGTGGTAAATTCCGATTAGCTGACTTCCTTGAAACATCAAGGTTGAAGACTGGAAAGAAAATACAGTTGCTGTTTGACCCGCCACTGGATCCGTGGCGAATGCAACAGCTTACCCACTTTCTTAGCTCCCTTACGCGCGGGGAGATATCAGACCGTTCAAATACATTGGAAGACCTGTGTCTGTTAGAAACACCATCTACCCATGGGGTATCTGAGGTATACAAAATGCTAATAGAGCCCCCTGTGGGCTTTGTTCCAAGACTGCTTCAGAAATGGGAAAGAGACTTAGATATTATATTCTCCAAAGAGCAACAAAGTCACATTTTATATGTTGCTCATTATTCCTTAACAGCTAGTAATTACCAAGAGCTATGCTAAAAAAAACCTTACAAGGTGGTATAAAGTTTCATCATTACTAAAGAAAATATACCCGGAAAAGAAGAATATTTGCTGGCACTGTGGAGAACCAGAGGGTAATATGCTTCACATCTTCTGGTCATGTCGGAAGATACTTGATTTTTGGTCCAAAGTGTGAGATACTATAGGACAGTTAACGGATCTGACCCAGCTAGATACCTTCTTCATCTTTCAGATCTTTCAAAACGTAAATACAGAAACTCGCTGGTCGTTTATCTTTTGGATGCGGCAAAGGCCTGTATCACGGCCCTATGGAAGCAGGAACAAGCCCCCTCAATCTCACTATGGCTTAAAAAAATTGCGGATATATATGCTATGGAAAAAGATATCGCAATTATGCAAGGTAAAGAGGAAAAATTCAACAAAAACGGGAAACCATGGTCCCTTATTGCATGTACCAGGGAATATGGCTCTGTGCTAGTGGAAGGGGAGCAGGCGGGGCTTTAATCTACACCCCCTTTTCTTTTCTTTTCTTTTTTTTTTTTCTTCCCCCTTTCCCATGTTGTTTAATTAATGTTTATATAGTAACCTTATATATACTCGATGAAAATAATCAATCTGCGTTAAGATATACTTTTTGGCACGCATGCAATTTAATTGTGTTTGTAAAATGTGTTTGTTTATATGTATATAAACTGTGGAAAAAATTAAATATTGAAAAAAAATATAGAATTTAAAAAAAAGAAAGTCTACCTGAGCAAGGGATTATCAATTTTACCTAATACCTAAATGAACATTAGAATTATTGTGCAATCTCTTGTAGAGCCCTGTCGAAGCTTAATGTTGAGGACAAAGTTATCTTCCACTTTGTGCCCTCTAGATGGACTAATTTCCCTTCCAGTTACGACTATAAATAGTAAGGAGTGGTGGAGTGAAAGGAGTGGAGAGTTGAGTAATGAATGGTTAGTGAGAGAAGAAGTGTGTACCTCAGCCTTTGTGGGAGCTCTAGGACCTGTACAACGCAAAAAATATGAAGTTACCAGAAACAGTCTTCCCCTTCAGGGGAATGCTGTCTATTCTTCCCCCAGTGGGTCCTGCCAGGAAAGCTGGTGAGCTTTATTGAGGGAAAACACTGAAAGTGGGCAGGGAGCTGAATGCGACCAGCCATGATATATGGGACTATGCTGCACATGGACTGTAAATATATATGTAGCGCTGGCTCCTGACGAGCACACGCTATGTGTTTTTCAAAGTTAATTTTCCTGAAACCACAGTTGGGTTTTAGGGCTAATTATGCCAAATTATGGTCTCAGTATCAGTCTAGCTGGAATTGCACTGAGTTCTCCTTGGCCGCAGGTGTCGCTGTCACCGCCGGCAAGTATGCGAGCGCGGTTTGGCTGGGTGTATTGGATACCATTCTCTTCTCGGAACCAGCCCAGTGGGAGTGTCATCCTGCTGTGAATTCTGGGAGGTGGTATTTAAGGTACTGAGATCACGTGTTTCGGGGTTCCGGTCAAGAAGATATCTTCTGTCTGTTTGGTCCTGGTCCTCCTGACCAGCCATCATGGCCCTCCTGGCCTGGGGTGCGGATCTATGCAATTTCAAGCCTCGGGCTGGATAACCCGAGGCAAAGCAACTGCAGGGACAGGCCTGAATGGATATCGGGGCCTAATTATCCAAGAGTGGTCCGGTGCCGTCTCGTCTCAGGAGAGACCCAGCAACTGGAGAAGCATCCAGGGGAGGACACTTCGGGAGAAGGCCATGCACAATGCTGGTTTCTCTAAAGGAGCCTGGAGGCTCAGTTGAAGGACACTTTATGGATCTACACTCATACGGTATCGCCGGACCCGCTGCGAGATACTGGTACCGTATGATAGCTCTCTAAATTTGTCTAAGTCTCTCAGTTACATTCAAGTCTGTGGCAGAGACTTTTCTCAAGTGTTCTACATTCAAGTCTGTGGCAGAGACTTTTCTCAAGTGTTCTACATTCAAGTCTGTGGCAGAGATTTTTCTCAAGTGTTCTAAATCCAAGTCTGTGGCAGAGACTTTGCTTTACCTAACACTTCACCAGCTGCTAGGCCTAGTGAGAGGAGGTCTATCCGGGGTTGTGAAAATCCAGCTGTGAAACAGTTCTTCCCTGGATTAATTCTATAAGAGACTTCCTATCTTTGCAGTTCCAAAAGTACCTAAACTTTCACCCTAACCCTCTACCCTACATTTAAGAGACTGTTTCATCTTTTGAATAAATAACCCAAAAAATGAAGATAAAGTGTCAGTTTCTACATTTCTTTGGGCCATCTACCACAGGAAACCCTATACGGAGACGAGGTGAAGAAGGCAACAGTAAGCCCAATAAAACCAGCAGCTCCTTCGGGGTCAGTGCTACATATACGTTTAAATTGATTGTTTGTTGCATGTTTGAAAAGCGAAGAAAAGTTTCAGGAAGAAGTGGATTATGTCTTTATTTCAGTGGTACATGGTGGCCTATACCTGGGAAACAAGAAGTAAGTGTAAAGACTGGCTCAGTCAGGGGACTGGTGGTTGTCAAGAGAAGGAGGATTGGCCAGACTGGTGGTGGTGACAGGTCTCCTTTCTGGGCCATGTACCCTCAACCCTGGCTGAGTATTTAGCACACCCTCTGACAGACCCAACCTGCAACCACATATTCAAGGCCCCCTCAACTCTGTTTTAACACAAATGTGATGTTCCCTGATAGGTCCTATTGGCCAAAGAGTGTGGAGCTGGAGCTGTGTAGCCAGATATGACTCAGCACCGCTGGCTTATATTTGCTGTATGCCCGTAGTGGGAACTGGCTAAACAAACCGATGCCAGGTACTGCATGCTGCATGTAAAATATTATTAGGGAAATTAATTTACAAGAATCAAATCTAATAGTCTAGATATGTTATCTGCTATAGTTCTCCTCTAAAATCTATGCATTACCATGCACCAAAGGAAGTGAATTGTGGGCTTTCTATGTCAGTGGTGAGATACTTTCTAATGGCAAGGATTAGAACACATACCCACACGGCTTTCTGTCTTGTGTGTGCAGAAAGCAAAGCTAGCAACATTCATAAGAGCGTGGTTAGACAAGTAGGCACCATCTCACCTCCAGATCTTTTTTTTTAATTAATTCATAAACATGCATGCTTGGATCACCCGAGGGAGAACATGAATGGGCGTACTCTGATTTATTTTAAATTAAAAAGATAGGGTTTAACCAAAATTATCCAATATTTTTTGAGATCAGTGGCCGAGGCCAGGCCAATGGGTAGGTATAAGGGATGGACATCTTGGGTGCTTTGCAGGAGAGGGGTTTAAAAAGAGCAGGTCCTGCAACCATTGTTGACGATCTAATTCACATCTCATGGGAGGCACACTTTGGCCTTTTCACCTTTGATGTTAAAGGATCTTGTCCCTGTACTGTGGATGTCTGGTGTCCCCAGACATGACGATCCAGACAATCAACAGGTATCCATTGGCACCTGCATAAAATCACAATATCTTCCTGAAATTAATTATGGCATCAGCTAGGAGAGATGAATATATGACAACAAATACAGAGACTGTAGTGGCTGTTTACATGCAACCAGCAGTACCTCTGTCCCCGTATCACTCTGCTTGTGGTTAGTAATTATTTAGTGATAGGCTAACTTAGTCAATATCAATATTCCAATATATCATAAAGAGTACAGTAGAAATAGAGACACAGATTCTTACCGCCATCCAGTAGAGCAAGAACTGCCAGCACCAGAAATGGGGAAGACTTTCCAACAAACTCATACATGACAGAACCAAATGGAGCCCCGGCTGTAGAGATATTCAGAATGTGAGAAAGGAAATCTCAAGAGATGATACAGAAACATCCACAGGACAGCACAAGGAGAGATAGGAAATACAGATACTTACTGAGAACACCCAACGCTAGACCTCCCAGTGCTATACCCATTGCTTTTCCTCTCTCATAGTCATCAGTGTACACATTTGCAAGCATCCCCAGACCTGAAGGAACATGTATAACAATACATGCATGGAAACAAAATCACATTTGATAAGAGTAGACGTTTCATAGACTTAAAGATGGGCATATTTCTGTTAAAGAGCAATTTAATGCTAAACAGCAGAGTAATGAGACATTAGGATTAGACAGCTTCATTCATATACAGTAGTCCTCCTTCAGCCGTAGTAGTAAAACCTTGACCTGACCACTTCTTTATTGTGCATCTCTTTGGAGTGAAAATCTGTCATGTCTCTATTGTTAATTGTGTCACAGACCTGTGCAAAGCTGTCTCCAATTCTGCTGCCTAGAGGTCACAAATATCCCAAAAAAACTTTGTTGCATAGACTTTGCGAACTTAGAGACAGCCTGATTTGCCTCTAAGTTTGTCACTAATGTGCTTAATGCATGTCCCATATGGTCGTCAAAAAGATTATCTACAGGCCAGTTTTTAAAGGACAACTCAGATTTTTTTCTGAAGACTAGGGCAGTTATACAGTATGGTAATACAGTATTAAATGTTAGGAAGTTTCTAGTGTGTGCTATGTTTTTATTGATACAAAATGGCTGCCTTTCGATTTCGACTGTCCATTACCAGTGTTGGTAGGAAAATTCTCTAGGTTTGCACCTAAAAAGTTTAGCATCATGGGGGGGGGGGGGGGGGCATTACCTACAGGCAATGCTGTATCCTGGCCGGCATTCCGCATTCCGTGTTTGCGCCGCTTCTAATTTTGACTGTCCTATCATCCTGGACCACAAACCTTCCTCACTGTGCTATATGTTTTCTGCTGCACCATTGGCATGGTTATATCTTCTTAGTCCTCTCCATCAAATTATCAAAAATTTGTGCTTAAAGTAGAACTATAGGCAACACTTATTTTTTTAATTTTGGATAGAATAAGGGAGGGTTATAGCCCATGTCAGCCCCTGTCAGTTTATTTTTTTACCATCCCTGTCCCATTGCAGAGACAGATGCAGGTCAGGACAAGTTCTAATGAGGAGATAACAACCAAAGTGAGTGATGAGAACCATTGTGTGGGTATATATGTTGTCTGCTAAGTTGTTTCCTAAAAAAAAAAAAAAAAACCTCCTCCTGCTGCTTGCTTTACTGTTTTATCTTCTACTTGTGCCCACCACCATTTTTCTAGCACAAGTTCAGTTTAAAGCTGGCCATACATTATATAACTTTCGTGGTTGTGTACCTCTGATTGCAACTTTTACCTATAGGTAGGCCTAGAAGAAGGCTTACCTTTATGTAGCGCTACCCCCAGTTAAGAGAGCCGCTGGTTTGTTTTGGGTCCCTGAGTACAGCTCCACCAACCCCCGGCAATTTGCTCTACCCGCTCTGGCACAGTTAGTCAAGGGGTATGTATCTATGCACATATAAACATCACTTATACTCTAAGTGTAATGGGTATGAACTCACAAGCAGACTGCTGAAATAAGAATAACTGGCTTTACTTTGTCAGTAAGGAAAAGAAATAGTAACATGCATTTAAACATATGACTTACAATACTTTAGCAGGTCCCTGCAATATGCACTTTAACATGTACACACATATATATTAAACTAGCATTGGGGAGACGGAGCGCCAAGTGTGGCGACCGTCTGCTATGCACCCCTGAGGTGCAATAAATCTATCTGCGCCTACCTAACGGACCAGGCCTGATCCCTAGCTATAGAGCTCAGTCCTTGTACTAGTACAGTGTTCTTCACCGGCAATGAATCTGTAGAGGTGGTGCACATGTAGCTTTAAATGGTATCTTTGTAATCCACAGAAAGTAACATTTGCTGCTCTGAGGTAAATTGCACCTAGGCAGTTCAATAGGCATAAAACGTGTGAATCAATGCAGGATGAGCCTCTCAGCTCTCTCACCAATCCTTGGATACCGTCCTCAGCTCCGGTCCCTCCAATGGCGGCTCCGGTCTCCTCAGTCACAGCCCCTGCGCTCCGGTCCTCAGCTCCGACCGACCGACTGTAGGGAAGAGTCTCCGCTCCGCTGCTGCTGACTCTTGGGGATGAGAGTCTCACTCCATCTGCTGCAAGGCCCAGGCTTCTGGCCTTCAGCAGTCCCGGTCCGCACGGGTGTCCCCTCAGGAACCAATCTCCGCGTCACACGCTCCGTCAGGAGAGGGAGACCAGTCAGGTGAGGCCTCAGAAGAGGAAGTGTCCGAAGAGAGGGAGGCGGTCTCTCCTCCTCCTTTTTATAACCTCCCCCAGCAGTCTCTCGGGCGGAAACAAGCAGCCCGGGAGCCTGGGGAATCATGGGGGATGTAGTCTCTTCCCCTAAAAGGGGTACGACCCCGCTACACACTCCCCCCACTTTGAATCTTTGGTCCCCAAAGACAGTGTTCAAACTACAAGCGTCCTTGGTAACAACACGTTCACATAATTTGGACAGGGGAGCTTCCCACCAATTAACACAAGATGGGGAGCTGTCCTGTCTACAGGTCACTTCAGTGTGGGCGACCTGTTTAACTGTGCCAGAGAGTGAGCTGGGGTTGCCCTCCACCAAATGAACAGTGGATGGGTCAGGGCTTTCAGCACTTCTTCTTGCTGTGGTAACAGAGTCCTCTGAACTTTCTCCCATCTTGGGGTAAGTTAACTTCTTGGGAGGCTTCACACTTCTGCGAGCTCTCTGTTCTCTTGGGGCTTCTTCAGGAACACATTCTGGCAACATCTCTGGTTCTGGAACATCTACTTCTTCTTCTGAGTAGAGACCAGGGATATCTTCCCAGCACTCAGGCACAACACTGAATGGCACAAACTCTGTGGCTTCTGGGTTCAATGTTCCATCTTCCACATCTTCAGTAGGTGGAAGATCTATGGCAGAATTTCCTGGGGTTGAGGAAGGCCATAGCCATTCAAGTTCTCCTCTTTCTTCCTCTGCTTGGGGGTCCTGTCCACCCCTAACTTGGGATGCCTGAGACCTAGTATTAGGCCTGGGGGTATCCAGAATGGAAACAGATTCAGGTAAGTCTCTTGCTGGAGGTATTCTGACTGCTTCAGTGAGTGGGAGCAAATGATTCCTATGCCAGGTCTTCAAGGGCCCCACTCTTCCTTCTGGCTTCAACTTGTAGACAGGCAATCCAGGTAGCTTTCTACAGATGATATATGGCTCTGATCTCCATCTATCAGCAATCTTGTGTTTTCCAGGGATCCCTAGGTTCCTTAACAGTACACGGTCCCCAGGCTGTAGGTCCTGTACTCTAACTTTTAAATCAAAGTTCCTCTTATTTCGAGCCCCTCTCTGGTCAGAGGCCGCTTGAGCTTTTTCATAAGCTATCTTCAGACTGCGCCTCAGTCTGTCCACATATCCTTTGTGGGAGGCAGCAGAGGCATGGTCTAAGGAAATGCCGAAGGCCAAATCCACTGGCAATCTTGCTTCTCTCCCAAACATAAGTCGGTAAGGAGAGAAACCTGTCACATCACTTGTGGTGCAGTTGTAGGCATGCACCAGAGCTGATATGTGTTGACTCCAATGTTGCTTCTTCTCTGTTTCCAAAGTTCCCAACATGTTCAATAGGGTCCTGTTGAACCTTTCAGGCTGGGCATCACCTTGAGGGTGATATGGTGTGGTTCTAGTCTTCTCTACTCCCAGAGAATCTAGTAGCTTCCTGATCAGGCGACTCTCAAAGTCCCTTCCTTGGTCTGAATGGATTCTCTGTGGCAGTCCATAGTGAACAAAGTACTTCTCCAGAAGTACCTTGGCTACTGTAGAGGCCTTCTGGTCCTTGGTTGGGAAAGCCTGAGCATAACGGGTGAAATGGTCGGTTACCACCAGAACATTTCCCAATCCACTCAAATCAGGTTCGAGGCAGAGAAAATCAATGCATACCAGATCCATTGGGCCTTGACTTTGTAGATGGCCCATTGGGGCAGCTTGATGGGGTAAAGTCTTCCTCTGAATGCATCTTGCACAGGAATGGCAATACTCCTCCACTTCGGCCCTCATGCAGGGCCAATAAAACCGGTCTCTGACAAGTTGGAAGGTTCTCTCTGCTCCCAAGTGACCCTGCTGGTCATGTAGGGCAATCAGCACAGTCTCTCGATGCTTTTCGGGGAGAAACAACTGCCACTTATCTTCTGAGCTATCAGAGGGGCCCCTTCGGTAGACTACCCCCTGATGCACCTGTAATTTGTCCAACTCTCTCCTCAGTAGGCGAGCTTCTTTGGAAGGGTGAAGGCGAAGTCCCTCTGGACTCTGGTTTTCCAGGGCTTCCAGGACCAATCTCCCCATGGGGTCTTCCAATTGGTCACACCTTAACTCCTTCTTGGACAGCTTCGGTAGGCACTCTTCTTCTAGTTGAGTTACCCCACAGTAACACTTTGGGACTCCCACTGTGGTAACTCCTATCTCTTCCGCTCTGGATCCTCCTCTGGATTGGAGTTCAGCCCCCTGACAAAGGGCTCGCACCCCTTCTGGTGCCACTTGGGTCCAGTCTTCCCAGTCATCGACCATGACATGGGATCTTCGGGACAGGGCATCTGCATCCCTATTTCCAGCCCCTGGTCTGTACTTGAGACTGAAATTGAATCCAGACAACGCCGCCAACCATCTGTGTCCAGTTGCATCCAGCTTGGCGGTGGTGAATAGATAGGTCAAGGGGTTGTTATCTGTCTTTACAGTAAACTCGGCCCCATAAAGATAGTCTCTCAGTTTGTCAACAACTGCCCATTTGAGGACTAAGAACTCCAACTTGTGGGTGGGATAGTTCTTCTCGGAGGGGGTCAGGCTCCGGCTCACATAGGCCACTGGTCGTAGCTGGTCTTCATACTCCTGGTAGAGTACTCCACCTAGGCCCTCATGGCTGGCATCAACATGTAGCTCATATGGTCTAGTGGGGTCAGCATAGGCCAAAACTGGGGCTGTGGTGAGACTCCTCTTCAAGGTCCTGAAAGCCTCTTCACACCTTGAATTCCACTGGTCTTTGACCGACTCACCGGGCCTCCTAGGCCCCAACCCATCTTCCTCTCCTTCTGTCTTGAGCAGCTCGTTGAGGGGTTTGGCAATGCGGGCAAATCCATCCACAAACCTGCGGTAGTAGGAGCAGAACCCCAAGAAAGACCGAAGTTCTGTAACTGTTGTGGGCCTTGGCCACGAAGTAACTGCCTCCAACTTCTCAGGGTCTGTAGCCACTCCTTTTTCAGACACTATGTGTCCCAGGTAGTTCACAGAAGACTGATAGAACCGACACTTCTCGGGAGAAAGTTTGAGTCCCTCTTCACTGAGCCTCTTCAGTACTTTTTCCAATCTGGCTTCATGTTCTTCCAAAGTCTTTCCAAAGACAATGACATCGTCCAGATACACAAGGACTTCTATGAGGTTCATGTCTCCAACTGTCCTTTCCATTAGGCGTTGAAACGTAGCAGGAGCTCCAGATAGGCCCTGAGGCATCCTGTTGAACTCAAAGAATCCCACTGGGGTTATGAAGGCAGTCTTTTCTCTGTCTTCTGGATGCATGGGGATTTGGTAATACCCACTCTTGAGGTCCATCACACTGAACCACTTAGCTCCAGATAAACTCTGTAAGGCATCTTCTATCCTTGGCGTGGTGTACTGGTCAGGAATGGTCCTCCTGTTGAGAGTTCTGTAGTCAATGCAGAGCCTCAATGACCCATTCTTCTTCCTGACCACCACTATTGGGGAGGCATAGGGGCTTCTGGACTCCTGAATCACTCCCGTCTTCTTCAGTTCCGCAAGCTGCTCCCTCAGATCCTCCAGATCTGCTAGCGGGACTCGCCTGACTCTCTCTCTGAATGGCTTATCCTCTTGCATGCGGATTCGATGGGTGGCACTCCTCGCACACCCCACATCAAACTCATCTTTAGAGAAAATCTTCTCCCATCTGGTCAGCTGGGCCTTGGCTCTCTCTTTCCAAGCTCCAGGTAGGTTAGGGTTTTCCATGGAGAGTTTCTCCCAAACATCTTCTCCTTCACCCGTCCCCTTCACTTCTGACCAGCCAACTGGGACAGCAGGACTCACCTGTCCCAGAAGCATCCTGGCAGGGATCTCCACGGGCTGCTCCGTGGGGTTCCTCACACTGACAGGGACTCTTCCTCTAGCCTTCTTCAGGTCCTTCAATGAGATCACTTCTGGTATCACCTCCAGACCTGAGTGACCCTCCATTGGGTCAGGTTCCAACATCACAAAGGGGCCAGGCTGCTCCCAATTAAGTTTCACCGTGGCTCTCATGCAGGTCACCTCTCCAGGCTGTAACACTGCTGCTTCTTTTCCAAGCCTCCATACCCTTCCTATCCCCTCACTTGGGGTCTTCTGCTCTAGGACCAACCGCTGGTAGGCTGCCTTCAGCATGGGGTGGATCTTGGGAGGTGAAAGATTCTCTTTCTTCACCAGGGGAGTCAGAAGCCTTCTGACTAGATCCGTGTTTGTCCCTATGATCAGGGAGGTCTTGCTGGTTCCAGGCGGGCGAGGGCACACCACTGCCAGGGCGTCGAACACTTCAGCCTTTCCAGCCACGGATGGGTCAAAGGTCAACCGTATGGGTAGGTATCCATCATAGGGGAAACTCTGAGTTCCCAATCCCCTTATCTCCAACTCTTCTATCTTCTGTATTGGCAGATGACTCAGGTATCTGTCGTAGAAGTCCCTGTACAATAGGGTCACTTGGGCTCCAGTGTCTAGGAGGGCCTTTGTGTACACCCCTTCCACTTGGATGGGTACAGTAGGAGATGGGCCAACCAACTCTTCTGGGTAGGGCCGAGTTGATGCTGTCTTCTTCCTTGGACTCTTTTCTTTACCAGCACTGGATTTGCGCTTGATCCTTTCTTGAGCCTGGTATGCATTAATTTTCTCCCTCTTAGTGGGAGTGTGAACCCGTTGAGGGACATTGTTATCTCTCACTTTGAAGAGTTCACGTTTAGGAGTGTTGTGTCTCTTCGGAGGGGTCTTGCCCCCTTTCTCTGGAGTGCACCTTGGTTGAGGATCCCTGGGCCCCTTCTGAGGAGTTCGATCTCCCCGCTTTCTTTTCCTGTTATGCTTCTTGGAGCTCACTGAAGGTGATGGGCACCCGGTTGACTCCTTCACCGGGGCCCTTTGGCGTTTCCCGCCAGCTGGCGACTTTCTGTTTTCTTCTTCTTGGGACTGGAACATACAGCTGCAATATGACCAATTCCTCCACAGTTAAAACAGATCATCTCACCGTAGTCAGGTGGGGATGCTGGTTCTGAAACCACTGGAAACAATTCCCTCCTGCCTGTTTCTTTCTTGGCACTTGGCGTCTCTTTCGCCACTAGAGATGTCAGTATCTCCATCATCTGGGACATCTGCAACTTCAGGGCATCTACCTCTGTCTCTCTTTCAGGGGTTAAGGCCGACCTGACCGTGGCCACTGGAAGTTTTGTAGACCCCATCACTTGCTTTTCCCGTTTCTCCTCCAACATGGCCTCTTCTTCTCTGACCATTCGGATGAGATCAGGGTAGTCCAGGCTCTTCCCATCCTGCCGGGTGCGTAGAATTAGTGCGACAGGGTCCAGGGGTTGGGCTCCCCTCATCACCTGCTGGGCACGGGCTTCATCTACCTTCCCTGGATCTATCCCCTTCTTCAGGATAATCCTATGCAGGATCTTGTCTATGCGTCCCATGTACTCTGACAGCTTCTCCCCTGTCTTCTGGTAACAGTGTTCCAGTTGATAGGTAAGTTCTGTGACTTTTTCTGTCCCACCAAACACACCTTCCAGGATGTCTATGTAGTCCTGGGCAGTGCAATCCTTTTTGCTTGTCTTCAGATTGCGTATGGCCTCTAAGGCAGGCCCTTTTAGGCTCTCTACAATCCTTTGCTTCTTTCTGCCTTTTGAGACCTCCCATTCTTCTAGGGCCTGCGTGGCACCATCTAACCACTCTTCAAATCCCTCTTCTCCCGAGGGTACAGGTGTCCTCCCTGAAAACATCCGGAGTTTCCTGTATCCCGACATTGGGTAATCCCCGGGGTCTCTTCTGCACTGAGTCACAATTTCCCCTAGGACAGCACACAGTTCTGCACTAAGAGTAGTCTGTGCGGGTGCAGGACTTTCCGCGCCCTTCTGCTCTTCCTTCTTTGGGGATAGCATGGCTTTCATAGGAGAGTAGTCTCCCTTCCGCGGCAGCGCATGCAGCACTTGATAGGCCTGGCCATTCGGTGCTTGTATGCTGTGGCTCCTGAACTGCTCTGGAGTCTCTTCCTTCCATTCTATTAAGGCGTATGTGTACCCAGCATCATTTCTCATGTCCATTATCCATGACTTTTGGCATGGGGATAGGGACATTATGAGCTGCTTGACTGCCTCTCTCTGCCATATCCCTGGCAGTTCAATGACTGCTGCTGCGGCTGGATCAGCGGCCCATGTTGCGGACCACCGTCCCACTTCTATTGGGTCCATGCCGGTACCTTCTGGCGGCTTTTCCCGCTTACTCAGGATCCCGGATTACGAGCCCCCACGTGTAGCGCTACCCCCAGTTAAGAGAGCCGCTGGTTTGTTTTGGGTCCCTGAGTACAGCTCCACCAACCCCCGGCAATTTGCTCTACCCGCTCTGGCACAGTTAGTCAAGGGGTATGTATCTATGCACATATAAACATCACTTATACTCTAAGTGTAATGGGTATGAACTCACAAGCAGACTGCTGAAATAAGAATAACTGGCTTTACTTTGTCAGTAAGGAAAAGAAATAGTAACATGCATTTAAACATATGACTTACAATACTTTAGCAGGTCCCTGCAATATGCACTTTAACATGTACACACATATATATTAAACTAGCATTGGGGAGACGGAGCGCCAAGTGTGGCGACCGTCTGCTATGCACCCCTGAGGTGCAATAAATCTATCTGCGCCTACCTAACGGACCAGGCCTGATCCCTAGCTATAGAGCGCAGTCCTTGTACTAGTACAGTGTTCTTCACCGGCAATGAATCTGTAGAGGTGGTGCACATGTAGCTTTAAATGGTATCTTTGTAATCCACAGAAAGTAACATTTGCTGCTCTGAGGTAAATTGCGCCTAGGCAGTTCAATAGGCATAAAATGTGTGAATCAATGCAGGATGAGCCTCTCAGCTCTCTCACCAATCCTTGGATACCGTCCTCAGCTCCGGTCCCTCCAATGGCGGCTCCGGTCTCCTCAGTCACAGCCCCTGCGCTCCGGTCCTCAGCTCCGACCGACCGACTGTAGGGAAGAGTCTCCGCTCCGCTGCTGCTGACTCTTGGGGATGAGAGTCTCACTCCATCTGCTGCAAGGCCCAGGCTTCTGGCCTTCAGCAGTCCCGGTCCGCACGGGTGTCCCCTCAGGAACCAATCTCCGCGTCACACGCTCCGTCAGGAGAGGGAGACCAGTCAGGTGAGGCCTCAGAAGAGGAAGTGTCCGAAGAGAGGGAGGCGGTCTCTCCTCCTCCTTTTTATAACCTCCCCCAGCAGTCTCTCGGGCGGAAACAAGCAGCCCGGGAGCCTGGGGAATCATGGGGGATGTAGTCTCTTCCCCTAAAAGGGGTACGACCCCGCTACATTTAGGTAGTGGAAATATCTTCTAAACTTGCACCGTTTATGAGATATTTGCTGTACACTGCGCCAATGAGGTCATCGGCACATGCGCTGTGTAGTGCAAGGGCCTTCTTGATTGTATACAAATTGAAAGTGTTTAGCTTTGACCTTATATTATATGGTTTTGGTAAATCTAATGGAAAATTGTACACGATAATTGTATAATGTATAGCCAGCCTTAAGGTTGTCATTGACATATGACAGTATTCAGTACTTCAGACATACAGTAATTGAACAGCCCAGGGGTAATGCCTTTCAGCTGCCCCTCCCAGAAAACATTCACGTGACTTAAACAGACTGCTTGAGGCACCAGCATAAATAAGGGAAGAAAACAAAGATTGGAAGTATTTTTTCCATGATTCTTAATTTAACAACAGGGAATGCTCAAAATGTTGCTACAGACATGGGATTTTCAAATGATTGACCAAATTAGGCATGCCATACATGGTTCGAATCGAACCATGTATGGGCAGGCTGGATGTACCAAGTTGATCGATCGATCAACTTGGGTACAACCAGCATGCCAGGTTTTACCTGTGATTATCGCTAGCAGCTGCTATAGCCTCTAGCAATAATCACTACCTTCTCCCAGTGGGGACAGCTTCCCATGCCCCCGCTGGGAGAAGACACTGACCCAGCAGGAGGGATTTCTGCATCAACATGTCTGTGTTGATGGAGGAATCAAGCAAGAAATTCACTCTGTGTATGGCTTGCCTTAGGGAACAATTATCTCACAACTATGACTATGAGTTAGAGTATGAGGATATAGGATGTATAAAGAGAAGTATGGTGCATAACAGAGCTAGCAGACATGTCAAGAATGTATTGTGCAGTGGAGGGGATTTAAAAGTATGAAAAACATTTAAAGTATAAATAACCATACAATAAATGACAAAGGGGCAATAATACAGAATTGATTCAGCTGTTAGCCAGCCAACCCTGTGAAAGATTGTGTCCATCAAGGCCATTTTAATAAAGAGGCAATAAAAGAACATTTGTCCATGACCTGTGTAGAGGCCTACTCTAAACGAGCTCATATCACCGCCTTCACTACCAATCTTAAAATTCACTGGAGAATATACCACATCAAAACAAAATATTCTGATATAGTTTAACCTAATTCAGCACTACTTATGAGACTAAATCAGCCATAATAATTTTGTGAGTAACATAGCTTCCACCAAAACAATACCATAGCTTCCTTGTCAAAAGTAATCAAAAAGCCCCTTGCTGAACCAATGTTTAGCACAGCAGAGCCTTGGTCAGATAGTTTGTATCTTTGGTTCCTCTGGCCTGCCTCCCTATAACCTGTTGGGAAATATTTTCTTGTTGGTCTCATAGTGAAATAGCTGTGTGCAGTTGGCAATAAATTGCTCCACAGTATTTGGCTGCATCTGTGCTACACACCAGTGGTTCTGAATGTACAATTAGCTATTAAGGCAAACGGAAATGATTTGCACTATTCTACCTACAATCTCGAAATAAGAAGTAATGTGCTTGTTTTTGGTGATGGATTATGTCCATGGATGGCTGAATATCTTCTGTTCGAGGAAGGCTCTACTGTGCTACGCCATGTTTACATGAGAAACCATAATTGCCTCTGGAATTCCCTGCCCCGGTATATCTGATCAGCCCCTAACCTGTCCACCTTTAGGAGATCCCTGAAAACTCACTTATTCAGGGAAGCCTATCCCACGCCCACCAACTGTGCCCCTGCATCTATTACCTTTTGAACCACCACCCTTTAGAATGTAAGCTCTACAAGCAGGGCCCTCCTGTCCTTTCTGTATTGAACTGTACTGTAATTGTGCTGTCCCCCCTCTACATTGTAAAGCGCTGAGTAAACTGTTGACGCTATATAAATCGTGAATAATAATAATAATTGCTATGTTCTTACCTGCCACAGTTGAAAATGAAGATCCAACTCCCTGCAGTGATCTTGCCACAAAAAGTAATGTGTAAGTGCCAGAGAAGGCAAACACTAATGGAAAGAGACAGTCATTATTCATTATTCTAGATGTAATGCCTACATGCACAATAAAAAGACATATACAATTGTATTTAAAAAAAATGAACATTCACTCTTCTTTTAATTATTGCCATCATATCATTGTCCTAATTCCATCAGTGGTAACATAATAGTGTTTATAGGCTCGTCATTATAGCTGCACAGAGAAGTCAAAATTCAAGAAGTTATCTATGCCTACAAAGTATTTTCTGGTGCACTTTGAGATTTAGATGGAAAGCCCCTTTCAAAAAAAAATTATTTTCTTTTTTTTTTTAAATTCTTTATTTATTTCTGCGAAGGGATTACAAAATAAAATATGCATAATATACATTTCTTCAGACATTCCGCTTGACTGTCATTTAATTTCGTTAAATCATATTTCTTTCCGATTTCCTTTATCGAGTTATTCTTATCCCTTTTCTTTTTCTTTATTTACATTCTCCCCCTAGCCCGGTTCCCCTTTGCCTCTTGTAATTGTATGGTCCTTGATTCTTAAGGTACCCTTGAGGCCTCCCTTGCCCCTGGACGGCCAAAAAAAATAAATAAATAAATAAATTGAGAAAAAAAAAAAAAAAAAAAAAAGTGGGAAAAAGTGTTTTTTCCCCTCCCCCTCTCTCCCCCCATCCCCCCCCAGTCCCATGCCCCCTCCCCCTCACTACCCCCTCCTTTTCTATTCATCTGCTTCCTCCCCTATCAGCTTCTTACCCTCTTCCGTTTTAAGGTATTCCTCCCATGGGGCCCACGTCTGTCTAACCCGTTCTCTTCCCTCCGACGACCTTGGGACCAAACTTTCCATTATCCCTATCCTTCGGACTGTATTGAGCCACATAGAAATACTCGGGGCATGTAGTTCCTTCCAACATCGGGGAATGCAGCTTTTCGCGGCGTTTACCAGATGGCACACTATTGAGTTTTTATAGCTTTTAGAGGGAATTTGTGAGAGATGTAGTAGAAAAAACTCTGGGTCCCATGGAATGGGGAATTCCGTGAGAAGTTGGGTGACTCTATATACTTCTTGCCAGAATCGCTCAATTACTGGGCATGTCCAGAATATATGGAGTAGTGTACCCCTTCCCTGACAGCCCCTCCAGCAACTCCCTGGGACATCTGGGAATATTTTGTTCAACCTTGAGGGGGTATAATACCATCTTGTTAATACCTTGAAATTTAATTCCTGCATTTTTGTGCACCTTGATGATTTTAGAGTCAGATGTATTATTTTCTGCCTTTGTTCTAACGTAAATTCTTTATCTAAGTCTTTCCCCCATTTATCCAAACTCACTACCGTATAACCTTCTGGGGGGGCTGTCAAAAGCGCATATATTTTAGAAATAGCATGTTTCAGGGGCTCACTCTCTTCACAGTATTCCTCGAACTTTGTTCGAGGTCTCTCATATTCTTCCACTGACCCTAGTGTTTCTAAAAAATGTCTCACTTGTCTTGCTTGCCAAAATGGTATTTCTGTCTGTCCCCCTTTTTTCATCAGGTCCTCCATCGATAGCCATCCATTAGTTTTCAAAAAATGTGAGGCTTGGAAGATTCCTTTCTCCCTCAATTTCTTGAACACCTGTGTGTGTAGGCCCGGGGAAAATTTTGGGTTCCCTAGAATCGGGAACAGAGGTGAATTTGGGGTAGATAGCCTGTGTTTCTGAATAATCCCAGCCCCTATCTGCAAAGTTGGTCCGATCAGAGGATGGTTTTTTAACTCGGAGGGTAGGTCTGCATAGCACCAGATGGCTCTATTCAGAGGTAATTGACTTAATTGTTTTTCAATAGTGATCCATAATTTGTATTCTACATGTCTATTCCAGTCGATTATTCTACTGAGGTGGGCTGCTTGGTAGTACCTAAATATATCTGGGGTCGCTATTCCTCCTGCTTCCTTTGGCCTAGCCAGCAACTCTCTACTTATCCTTGGGTGTCTGCTTGCCCAGATAAATTTTGTAAATTCTGCCCGAATTTGACTGAAATAGTTCCTGGGGACCCGGATAGGCACTGCCTGAAAGAGATACAAAAATTTTGGTACTATACACATTTTTAGGATATTACTTCTCCCGAACCAGGAGTGAGTACCTTTATTCCAGCCATCTAATAGTTTCCTCACTTCTCTCAGTAATGGTGGGAAATTCTGCTCAAATATATCTGTTAAATTTGGGGGAATTTGTATTCCCAGGTATTTCAGTGCGGTTGTTGTCCACCTGAATTTGAAATTACTCTGCAGGCTACTCTGCAAGGGACCCGCCAGGGCCACCCCCATCGCCTCCGACTTACTATAATTAATTTTAAAATTAGACAAAGCTCCATATCTCTCCACCTCTTTCATTAAATTTGGTAGTGAGATAAGTGGGTTCGTTACTGAGAAGAGGAGGTCATCTGCCTACGCCGAGACCTTGTATTCCTGTTTTCCCACCTGAATACCTTTTATATCTGGGTTGTGTCTAATTCTATTAAGTAACGGCTCCAACGTAAGAGCAAATAGTAGAGGCGAGAGGGGACAGCCCTGGCGGGTCCCATTGGAGATGGTGAAACTCTTCGAGTATACCCCATTGACCTTCACTATAGCTTGAGGAGAGGAATACATTCCTGCTACCCAACGGCTCCATCTATCTCCCAGGCCTACATGTTTCAGTACTCCCAGCATGAATGGCCAATTGACCCGATCGAAAGCCTTTTCCGCGTCCGTATTCACAAACACACTTGAAAGTTTCTTTTGTTTTGCAAACTGGACAAGATTCAGCACCTTGATCGTGCTGTCTCTTGCCTCTCTTGTAGGGACAAAGCCCACCTGGTCCCAGTGTATCAACTGGGCCAGGTGGGGTTGTAACCTAATTGCAAGTGTCTTCGTGAATATTTTTAAATCCACATTTAAAAGTGAGATCGGTCGGTAGCTACTGCATACCGATCCATCTTTCCCTTCTTTCGGGATTACCGTAATGTGTGCTCTCAAAGTATCCGCTGGGGGGTCTCTTGTTTGTCCTAATCCATTGAACATATTTATCATATGTGGGCCCAAATTTTCAAACAGACTCTTAAAATATTGTATAGAGAAACCGTCTGGTCCAGGTGCTTTTCCCTGTTTGAATGTTTTTATTGCTTTATTGACTTCCTCCAGTGTTATCGGTCTCTCTAGTTCTTGCCGGGTAGGTGAAGAAATTCGTACCAATTGTGATGTGGATAAGTATTCCTCTAGAGACGAGGTTGGTAAAGTATTCCCCGGTAAATTAAATTATTTTCATATCAAGCTAAGTGTAAGATTCAAATTTCTTTGCTGCTCTAAAAATGTGTCAGGTTAATTGTGATCGGTTATGATGGGCAACACCACCACTTTCCACTGTAGCAAATGTTAAATGAAGCTAAAAAGCTAACCACAATGGCATTTGAAATCACATTTATTTTGATTGGACTATTTTTTTTGGAGAGGAATCGGGTTTTGGACCTTTCGTTTTTGAGGTCAGTGTGGAGCCTGTCTTTGAACAGTAGATGCAGAAGCTCTCTTTTGACTTGTGAGATGTTTGGGCAGTGGGTGGAAGTCCAATTTTTCAATATGGCTCATCTGGCGATAAGGAGGCAAATCAAAGACCAGTCTTTGAGAGTCCCAGTGTCCGAATATGAGGATTAGGGTCCTTTGGTAGTTTCAATAGGGATATATTGAAGATGTAGGATATAACCTGGTCCCAGAAAGTGCAAATGTAGGAGCAAGACCAAAAGCGGTGTGTTAGGGAGGGTCTTGGGTGGTCACAGAGAGGGCAGTTGGTGTTACCCTGGTCTTTCTTGGTTGATAGGAAGGGTATGTAGGCTCAATGGAGTATTTTTATTTGAGTTTCTTTCCATGTTTCATTGGGGATCAGTTGATGAATTTTGTTGAGGCCTAGCAGGAGTTTTTCCACCAGCTCCGCATCTGGGAAGTCTTTGCCCCAGTTGGCTGCTGACGAGGAAGCCAGTTTAGGGGTGATCTTTTGTAGGAAGGGTTTTTAGATATCTGAGATTGTATAAGATCCGTCCTTAAGTAATTTATATGTGATGGTTAGTTTAAATCTCTTGTTTTCATCTCTGCAGGCGTCTCTTAAGAAACTGATGCATTGACCAAAATGAAGAGCATGGGATTGAGGGAGTGAAGCTATGGTAGAGAAGTTAAGAGGGCGTCATGTTTCCACATCACATAGCGAAGAGAATTTGGTGAGGCCTTTCTGTTGCCAGATGGAAAAGGCTTTATGCTCCATTCCTGGAGAGAAACTTGGGTTTCCTTGTATCGGAAGGTGTCTGGACATGAAGGGAGAGAGTTTGAGGCTCTTCCTTATTTCTCTCCAGGCTATAGCAGTGTCCCGTAGCAGAAGGTTGTGTTGAAGTAGGGGTGGAACAGACTTCCATTTACAGTGAAGAAGGGCTGCTAAGGAGTAGGGTTGGGTCATTTCCGATTCTAGATAGAAGTTTGAGTAGTGGGAGGAATGCGAAATCCAATCTAAGCCTATCCTCTGTAGACATGCTAAATTATAAGCTCTTACATTTGGAAGGCTAATGCCCCCTTCGTGTCTGGGAAGATATAATTTTGTAAAAGCAATGCGTGGTCGTTTGTTATGCCAAAGGAATTTTGAAATGGCGTTGTTAAGAGATTTTGTATCTTTATGTTTCAGAAGTAGCGGAATGGTTTGAAGTGGGTAAAGTAGGCGTGCGAAACTGACCATTTTCACTAAGTGGCATCTTCCCAGGAGCGAGAGAGGGAGATCCATCCAGTTACCCAGCTCTTGGGAGATTTTTGTGATCAGAGGGGGGTAGTTGAGGTGGTAAATAGAGGAAGGCAGTTTTCCTATTTTGATTCCTAGGTATGTTATGTGGGCTTTAGCAACCAAGAAGGGAGAGTGTAGGGCCCAGGGCGGGTTAGAGAGCGTGCCTATGGGAAGGATTCACTTAGTATAGTTTATGCGGAGACCTGAGCATAGTCTGAATTCGTCAAATATTTTTTTTATAGTGAACATGTCGGATGAGGGATCCACCGAGAATATAAGTATTAAGTATCATTAACAAATTACATACAAATTACTTAGCACCACAAATTGATACTTGGTTCTGTATCCATTACTGAGAGGTGGGTAGGGTGTGGAACCAAGGAACGGTGCTCAAAGGTGGGTAGAGAGTGAAACCAAACAATGGTGCTCTGAGGTGGGTAGGAGGTGGAACCAAAGAATGGTGCTCGAAAGTGGGTAGGGGGTGGAAACAAGGAATGGTGCTCAGAGGCGGACACAAGAGGTGACTCGGAAGGAGGGAGTTCCTGCACCTATTCTCTGAGAAAAAAGCCCTGGTTATGATCCTCACCAATTGTGAATTATTGGGTATATCTACTGTACACTGTTGACCCCGTATGGTTCCAAAATATGAAGATCAACAATACCAACACGATTTACAGTCCAAACTGTTTTTTGATTAGCATTTTGTTAATCGGCTCTGGGACACTGTCATGTTTTTCATTTAATCCAACAGTGATGGATCAAACAGTCATGAGCCCTAAGCATTGCTGCAGCCACAGTCATCCTGATCTTTTTTCAGATGTCTGATCAAATATTGAAGTTATATTTTTGACATTACTTTTAGAATTGGATTAAGTTCAATTTTATAGAAGAAAAAAACAATATGTTTATTAATCCAAGTTTTTGCTTTTAATGAATTGCCCTAATCAATAGTGCCTAATGTGTCTAGTACCAAAATCTAGTAGACAAAAATCAGAATTTTAACATAAATCCAAACCACAACTGATTGACATTTAGTTTGTGAAAACATTGTGCAGCATGAAAGATTTTTTTTCCCTTTTCCTTAAAAAATACTGTTTTCATTTTTTTCATCCTTTCTGCTGATCTCCTCCAGCCTCTTTCAGACACTTTCAGTCTACATGCACTTACTGAAGCATTGCTCTGGATTTGTTTGCTGATAGTGACAACAGTAGATCACAGCTATAAAATGTGTGTTGGCATGGCTGTTATTAGCCTCCATTGGGAGTACATGTGATGGGGTGTAACATTCTGTAAAATCCATTCTACACAGGTAATGCAGGGACAAGGTCCCATTACTACCTCCAGCAACCAGAGGTTTACACAGGAAATAATAGCAAACATTTCAGAAGTGCATAATTCCTTCACCAAATGAAACATACATAATGATGAAATAACATTAACTAGAACTAGAAGCATCAACCGTAATTAACCACTTAAGGCCCGGAAGGAATTGTCCCCTCAATGACCAGGTAATTTTTTGCGATACAGCACTGCGTCACTTTAACGTCGTGCGACGCTGTACCCAAACAAAATTTATGGCCTTTTTTTCCACAAATAGAGCTTTCTTTTGGTGATATTTGATCACCTCTGCTGTTTTTATTTTTAAACAAAAAAGGAGCGTCAATTTTAAAATAAAACCTAATATTTTTTACTTTTTTCTATAATAAATATCCAAAATAAATAAATATATTTTTTCATTAGTTTAGGCCAATATGTATTCTCCATATTTTTGTTTAAAAAAATCACAATAAGTGTATATTGATTGGTTTGCGCAAAAGTTATAGCGTCTACAAAATAGGGAATAGATTTATGGCATTTTTATTATTTATTTATTTTTTACTGGTAATAGCAGTGATCGGCGATTTTTAGTAGGACTGCGACATTACGGCGGACAGATCGGACACTTTTGACACTTTTTTGGGACCAGTGACATTTATACAGTGATCATTAGACATGTGCATTCGTTTTCGTCCGAATGCATTTTCTTCCGAATTTCTGGTATTTTCGTTATTGTTTTAACAAACGATAACGAACGTGCAGAATCCAAAGACATGAAGATTCGATGAAGCAGTCGGCGCGAGCAGATTTAATGTATAATTCTAATGTTGGTTGACTAGTAATAATAATTAATAAATATAATTATTACTAGTGTCATACAACATTAGAATTCTACTATAGCTTGTAGGCGGAACATTCGACCGGAAATGTACGATTGTGGCGTCGTACAGTTTAGCTGCTCCGTCAAATCTTCTTAGAACATTCGACAGACACCATAAGCCTCCAATGACAGATTTGACCTTAATTATTTCGGATTTTCGGACGAATGCATTTTTTAATGAAACAAAATAAATAAAAAAAAGAATTTCGAGAGTAACTAAATAAATGTATTTTTCGGACGAAAACTAAATTCCGAAACGAAATATTTCAGTGTGCACATGTCTAGTGATCATAGATAAAAATAGCCACTAATTACTGTATAAATGGCAGGGGTTTACACTAGGGTGTGATCAAGGGGTTAAGTGTTCCCTAGAGAGCGGTTTCTAATTGTGGGGGCAGTGTACTGACTGGAGGAGGAGACAGATCGCTGTTCCTGATCACTGGGAACAGCAGATCTCTCTTTGCTCCCCTGTCAGAATGGGGATCTGTGTGTTTACACACACAGATCCCCATTATGGCTCTCTGTGGAGCAATTGCGGATGGCTGGCGGACATTGCGGTCACCGGCCATGCACATCGGCTCCGGCGTCACGCGCGCACGCCCCCTAACGCTCTTACAGTGTCCTACGTACACCTATGGCGATTTGCACAGCCGTGCCAACCTGCCGCAGTATAATGATGGTGGCTGGTCAGAAATCGGTTAAAGAGTATTTAACAACTGGGGTTTAAGGCTACAAATGCTGGGGGTGTTTTTCAAAGTGATTTTGCAACAAAACAGAACATAGAGATAAGGATGGATGGGTGAGTTTGCTTTGAATATTAAAAATTAATAATTCAGTGTTTCCAGTTTGTGGTGCTCAGATACAGTTTAGTTCTGCTTTAAGTTGGCATGTAGAGGCTGGTTCAGTTTAAGAGCATCTACCCATAACTGAAATGTCAGTTTTAAGTACTGTATATGAACCATTTACGCTCATATGCTTTAGACTTCCTACAGCTGGCACAAAGCTATTAAAAAATGGATATTGGACATTTATCTTAACCCCAACATGCATGGTCAGCGGATTGGCATGATCTGGGATGGAACAGTTTTTGTAAGTATACGTTCAGTCATCAATAGTTATAGGTAAATATGCCAGAACTTGATTATGCCATAAATGTAATCTGTAAAAAGCACCACGGATGGGGCTTGTATCAAAATGACTATTTTTTATGTAAAATCTACCTGAAAGTTACCACAAACCTTTGTAAATGTAGAGTAACATATGCAAGAATCTAATTGCCAGTAGTTATGATGTCACATCCTTGGTACTCCTTTAGGGTATGAACTATGTATATGCAGAGGCATTTTCACAGTAATGTTCAGTATAACTTGATTTAGCTACCACAAGGTGTCTGCTCTTTCCTTTCCCTTACTAAACAGCCATCAAATTGCAAGGACTTTCAATATGGGAACCTACAGTGCCTTGAAAAGGTATTCACACCCCTTGAAATTTTCCACATTTTACAACCAAAATGTAAATTTTTATTAGGATTTTATGTGATAGACCAACACAAAGTGGCACATAATTGTGAAGTGGAAGTACAATGATAAATGGTTTTACATTTTTTTTACAAATAAGAATCATAAAAGTGTGGCGTTCATTTGTATTCAGCCCCCTTTACTCTGATACCCCTAACTAAAACCTAGTGGAACTAATTACCTTCAGAAGTCACTGATTTAGTAAATAGAGTCCACCTGTGTGTAATTTAATCTTAATATAAATACAGCTACAGCGAAGCCCTCAGAGGTTTGTTAGAGAACCTTAGTGAACAAACAGCATCATGAAGGCCAAGGAACACACCAGACCGGTCAGGGATAAAGTTGTGGTGAAGTTTAAAGCAGGGTTAGGTTATAAAAAAATATCCCAAGCTTTGAACATCTCACGAAGCACTGTTCAATCCATCATTCGAAAGTGGAAAGAGTATGGCACAACTGCAAACCTACCAAGACATGGCCGCCCACCTTAACTGACAGGCCGGGCAAGGAGACCATTAATAAGAGAAGCAGACAAGAGGCCCATGGTAACTCTGGAGGAGCTGCAGAGATCCACAGCTCAGGTGGGAGAATCTGTTCACAGGACAACTATTAGTCGTGCACTCCACAAATCTGGCCTTTATAGAAGAGTGCCAAGAAGAAAGCCATTGTTGAAAGAAAGCCATAAGAAGTCCCATTTGCAGTTTGCGAGAAGCCATGTGGGGAACACAGCAAACATGTGGAAGAAGGTGCTCTGGTCCTATGAGACCAAAATTGAACTTTTTGGCCTAAAAGCAAAACGCTATGTGTGGCGGAAAACTAACACTACACATCACCCTGAACACACCATCAAAACATGGTGGTGGCAGCATCATGTTGTGGGGTTGCTTTTCTTCAGCATGGACAGGGAAGCTGGTCAGAGTTGATGGGAAGATGGATGGGGCCAAATACAGGACAATCTAAGAAAGAAACCTGTTAGAGTCTGCAAAAGACTCAAGACTGGGGCAGAGGTTCACCTTCCAGCAGGACAATGACCCTAAACATACAGCCAGAGCTACAATGGAATAGTTTAGACCAAAGCATATTCATGTGTTAGAATGGCCCAGTCAAAGTCCAGACCTAAATCCAATTGAGAATCTGTGGCAAGACTTGAAAATTACTTTGTAAAAAATGTTGAAAACCATTGATCCTTTTCCTTCCACTTCATACATGTAAGTTTTTGGTTGTAACATGACAAAATATGGAAAATTTCAAGGGGTCTGAATACTTTTTCAAGGCAATGTATGTTCAGCCTCTTTACTGTATACAAATTACTTTTGTGTATCTTAGCAGCTAATATCCAGGCTCAGTATTGTCACAGTGGGAGGGTGGGGGAACTGCCTTAGCCGTGTGCTTTTCATTTGACAAAATTGAAACTTGTATTGGATTTGGGGTGCAGGAAGGAGGCCTCTCACAGTACCTAAAAATGGGGATGTAAGTGGTGTTTCTCAGTGAATATTACAGTGAAAATATACCAACAATTTGTGTGTTCAATAATAAAGAATAAAAATATTTAAACAATCCAAAGGCAAACAATAGTGATATCACAAAAATA
The DNA here is from genome assembly GCA_028564925.1 of Lithobates sylvaticus. NCBI lineage: Eukaryota > Metazoa > Chordata > Amphibia > Anura > Ranidae > Lithobates > Lithobates sylvaticus. The sequence continues at coordinate 107,967,044 of CM053029.1, read as the reverse complement.
TCTATGTATAATGTCCAATGAATTGATATATATGATATATATGTGCTAAGTTTTATACGGTGCTCTGTTCTTCTTTAGAATAGTCCAAAATACTCTCTGTGCTTCCACCAACACCTCAGTGCTCACAGAATTCTCACCTCATAGCCGCATATAAAGAGCCTAAAGCCTCGTACACACGCTTATATTTTTTGACGACCGAACGTCCGTTTTTTGTGGCATGCTAGTCTCATGTCAAAAGTGAAGAGGTTCCTAAGAATACGAAAATTTTCGTACGACAGAATACAACGTCAGTAGTGACGTAATGTGTTGAATAGTTTTGTATGTATTCTTTAGTTTTTGAGCATGCCTAGTCTTGCTCTTACAATTTTTTTCACACGAAAACCGTACTAATGAAACGAAAATGGGACGTTGAGTTCACATCCGACAAAAAATTTTTGTCTGACGAAAAAGGGAAATCGGCTGTTGAAAAAGCCGTACTAACGATCCGTTGTACAGCTCGTTGTACGTTTTTTTCCATCCGATTTACCGTATCGTGTGCACGGCCTTTAGACCCCATACACACTATTAGATTTTCTGCAGATTTTTGTCTTCAGATTTACCAAAACCATGTAGTGCAAGGGCCTGCCTGATTGCATACAAATTGCAACTCTTAAAGTTTGACCTCATATTACATGATTTTGGTAAATCTGAAGATCTGCAGAAAATGTAATAGTGTGTATAGGGCTTTATTAAGATCAGGTTCCAGTAAGGGGCTGGTAATCCTCCCTTATAGTATCCTTCTTCTTAGCTCCTCCGTATGGGATCCCAGATCCAAGCTCCTAGGACAGTGATGGCGAACCTTGGCACCCCTGATGTTTTGAAACTACATTTCCCATGATGCTCATGCACTCTGCAGTGTAGTTGAGCATCATGGGAAATGTAGTTCCAAAACATCTGGGGTGCCAAGGTTCGCTATTCACTGTCCTAGGATCTCACTAATGGCTCCGATTCCATATGTGGGAATGAAATAGACAATGGCCTCCCATAGTGTAAAAATGTGAACACACAGATTGTAGGTATATTTTCACTGTATTATTCACTAAGGAATTACACAACACCACTTACATCCCCTTTTTTTATTGCAGTATTTCCTTTGAGTCACCTTGTCATTCATTTACTATTTATAGTCATGTCTACTTTTATTTTTGCTTATTCAACACATAGTAGTGCAGGGGACAAATATCAATAACACTTTCAGAGTCCATTCACACAGGGGCAACTTTGGATCCAACTTGAATTCAAGTTGCCCCAAGTCGCCCCTAGTCGCCTCAAGTCGCGCTACATGAAAAAAACCTAAGGGCCTGGTATGCTCTTGGAGGGGAACCCATGCCAATTTTTTATTTAAAATTTGCCGTGGAGTTCCCCCTCGAGAGCTGATTATTCTGTGATTGGCCACGGCCAAAGTCGCCTGGCCTGGGGCTACTTAAAGTCGTGTTGTAAGTCGCCCCAAGTCGTGTTGAAGTCGCCCCAAGTCGTGCTGTGATTCATACTCAAGTGGTGTCCAAGTTGCCTCCCAAAGTCGCGCTGGAAGTCGTGTTGCCCCTGTGTGAATGGACTCTCACAGTACCTGCCTTTGCACAGGCAGCTGTTTCTATTATTTTTATCTGCTGACTATCACATTTTTGTGTTTGCACTTCTAGAAAAATAAAAAAAAAAACTCCCACCAGCAACCCTTTCACTAGTTATAAGATAATGAGCCACTTGAGACTTTTTTAATATGCACTTGTAAGTCATGTAATTTACTCACTGATAGTAGACAGGAAAAGGATGACAAATCCACAGAATAAAGGTGTATCATATCCTACCCTATGAACAACAAAAAAGAATTAAATATTAATGTGAAGCAAACATTTTTCTAGTCACAAACAGGCCTTCTTGTGTTAGACTGACCACATACAGCCATACCTGTTGGTTATCAGCCCTACTAAAGGGTTCACCAGGAGCTGTAATATTGCTTTGGAGGCAAACAGTAAACCAACTTGTACATTCTCATCCTCTAATACACTCTTTTCCCTGTTACAAGTCTCATTTTTTGGAGGTCCTTGGATTTTGCCATTGGTCCCTTGAGAATGAGGATTAGGATGATGCTCTGGACCTCCACTGGATATGGAAGAATTGTCAAATAAAGAGTAAATGTATTCAAATGAAGAATTGGTGGCAGATTGAGAAGTCAGCTGGACTAGAGATGTATTTCCATTCACGTGTTCTTTTTCATACAAAAAGCTTGGGATGATGGGCACTAAAGAAAGAAATGTTACAGATGAGTAGATAAAAAAACTACTCATACTTTATTTATTGTTTTGAACCAGCAGTACTTTTTAATTTTGTTAAAAAGGTCACCTTTATTCATAACAAAGGAAATTGCAAATGCAATGTCTAATTCCATATTATTGATCAGAGGGGTCAGCTGGATCTCCAAACATACCTACAACTGTGAACAGCATATTGTCCAGTAGTAGACCCACAGACACCACCACAAGGACCACCTCCCGGGACCCTCTCTTCTCTTCTAACCACTTGCAGAGATTACACTTCATCTTGGCAAGATGGAAAACACCCTGCAAAGGTAAAAATGAACAACTACATAAATCAGGTCTTACAAAGGATGATGTCAAATGGCAATGTGGCACAGATCCCTTTATTAACAGAAAAGCTGATTGGCACCATTACAGCATAGAAATGCATGGAGGTTACTACAGTCCAGTGATGGCAAACCTTGGCATCCCAGATGTTTTGGAACTACATTGTCCATCATGCTCCACTACACTGCAGAGTACATGAGCATCATGGGGAATGTAGTTCCAAAACATAACATGTAGTTCCAAAACATAAACATAACAAAACACAATTCAAACCTGCATATGTGTAAAAATGGGGAATGTAGTTCCAAAACATCTGGGGTGCCAAGGTTCGCCATCACTGCTATAGGAGAAAGGAATTATATTCCAAAAATACTGCATTAAGCATTTTTTTAAAGGGAATAAAGAGTCATTTTGTGCATATTTTCTTTGTTTACTATAGTGAGCACTAATAATGTTTAAAATAAGATATTTTTAATAAGGAAGATAAAACAAAATTGCAAATTAATATTTGATAGTTTCATATACAACCAGTAGGTGGAGCTCTCAACTTATTTTCATGTATTTTGCAGCTTCTTTTTACTGCCTGTTGTAAAAAGCAAGTGCTCAATAGTCCAAGCTGACTTTACACACAAATTAATCCGCCTCACTCTTCCCCCTTACTGCCCATCCCTCCATAGGGCTCTGTGTGAATTCTGCAATAACAGATATAAAACAGATATAAAAGTATAAACTGGTATACATATTTGTAACAACTTAAATATGTCTTAATTCCTACTCACATGTAAAAACATACACAAGAGGGTTACAAAAGCCTAGTGCATTACCACCAAAACCATTTATTAAAAACATATATAATGTTATAAAACAGTGTTATACTCACAAAACTGGAATAAAATCAAGCTTAATAAGTAAACAGCTCCAGCAGGTGAGACAGGTATCTCATTTGATGCCACATGGTGGAAAAGTTTACGAGTTCCGAGGGACAGTCCCCCTTCCTCAGAGCTAACCCAACTAAGTAGTGAGCCACTATTTGAGTGTTTGGACTAGGCGTTTGTGAACTTGCATCACATTAGAAAACTAGGACTGCAAGTTGTCAAATTAACATTTCATGGAAAGGATATTCCGTCAGTCACATATACCATACCTGTTTTCACATGGTTTTTCAATATACTATAGGGTTAATATGGGGAACAGGTATTTGTCAGAGAAGTGGAATAGATCCCAGTACAACCACCCAGCCCTAGGTTCCTTTAGATAACTTAATTTTGCTTTGCCAATACAGGCCTGAGCAACAAGGTCACTCTAATGATGACCCCCACATCAGTTTATACTTACACTCTCCTTGCTCTCCCATGCAGGAAACAATGTGATTTACCTGGTACTTCTGGATATGGTAGCACACATGACTCACTCCACTGCCTCCAAGGTGAAAGTACTGATGCTTCACCAGTGGATAATCAGGCACCCGGTGCTGTCCCAAGGCTTTCAACGCTTCCATAGATGAAAGGAGTAGCTGTACAGGTAAGGTGCAGGTTCACTGGAATTGTGCTAGAGCCATGTCAGTACTGTTAGGGCTCATTCACATGGGCGGCCAGGGGTGGTAAAAGCAAGAGGTTGAGCTACAGCCGCAGAAAAAATAAATGGCATTTCGTATATTCGGTGCTGTGGGTCAGCATTCTGATCTGTCACCACCTGTTAAAAGCTCTCTGCAAAGCAATCCACCATAGAGAGTTCTTCAAAGAAGTGGCAACTAAAGCCGCGTGTATGAACGAGTCCTTAAAGGCTTGTGTGCATGGGCACTTGTTTGATTTTCCTCCAAATGAAAATAAATATGAATGCAAAAGGAACTCAGAAGCAGCTTTGTTGAATCTCAAAAAGATCTCAGGACAAACTAAGTTCGGCACATGTACACATGTCCTGAATGAGTGGTTGTAAACTTAAAAGATATAGGTGACCCCAACTGCAGCCTGTATCATTACATCATTACACATAATGTTCAGCATATGTAATACTATATGCAGAGCTTTTTTTCTAAGAAAATAGGTGCAGGAACTCAACCACGACCCCCCAAATCCCCCTCCCCATCACACACACACCCTCCAAACCTCATCAATTAGTGGCTGTGGTCAAATTTCACCTAACAGTGGAAGGGTCTCAAGAGGCATTAAATACCAGGAGTGCATTACATATAAAGTGCAGAGTTTGGAGGGGGGGGTGTTAACACAGAGAGTACAGAGTTTGGGGGTGTGCTATGTACAGAGTGCCTTCTTCCACAGCCGCTTACCTCTGCATCCCCATCCACATTTCACTTTTACCCTTCTTTGGCTCTGACGTCTCCATTCAACCCTCCCTTCCACTGCCTCCATCTTCTTCCCCGCTCCTTAAAAGCTCCACCATTGTCCACATGTCTTACTTGTTGCTGTATTAAGCTGAAGCACCCAGCCAGCTCTAGTACCTCCCCGCACACTGTAGGTGTCTCTGCCTCTCTCACTCAGGGAGATCATCTCTGGGGAGTGTCGGCATCTGCACTGCGCCCCAGGCACCTGCATCTCCCTTGTACCCATCTTGCACTCAGTGGGAGCCGATAAGGAGATCAGATCTGTGGGAGCTGTTGGGAGACAAGCTGTCACTTATAAGCACAGAAGCCGGAATTCTGTGCTTACAAGTGTTAGTGGTAGGCAGGGAGCAGTGGGCCTGAGCCAGAGGTGGTGGAACTGAGTTCCGCCAAGTTCCAACTGGAATAATGCCCTGGCTATATGTGTTGTGACAGTATGAAACCCTGCCACTATGTAAATGGGCATAAAAGTGACACCGGATTCTCAAAGCTGCCATTTGAGTAGCTCTGGCATGTTGATTGTGAACTGAGAAAGCGGTGTTCTATGCTTTCTCCAGATTTGGTAGTTCTGGATTGGGGCTGGGAGCTTGAAGGTTCCAAAGAATATTTAGCTGGACAGAACCTTCAATCCGGTGTCTAATCTTTGCTTTGACTCTTGCAGCCTGTGTGAGTGCACAGGTGTGCAGGGTCATTATACGGCAGAATAGAGCATATCTCAGGGCAGTAGCAGGTGGAGTTGGAGGTGAAGTTACTGCCCCCGGGGAGGAGGTGTTGTTCTGTCTGGAGACCAAGGCAATATCCTCGAGACAGCACTCCATGTGGGAGAGGTTCCAGCAGTGGCAAAACTACCAGGGTCGCAGCAGTTGCGCCTGCGATTGGGCCCTGGCGTTCTGCTGCTGTGGAGGGCCCCAAGACCCGGCATCGATGGCGGAGATGGCGATCGGCAGCTCTATGGTGGCCGCGGGACCTCCCTGGGGCTAGTCGTTGTCTTCCCAAGTGCAGTGTATACAGCGGAGAGGGGAGTGGCTTCTGACCCGGGCATGTATCAGTTTCACTCTTCAGTGTACAAGTGAATTGCTCTGCTTGTACACTCTTGCTGATACATGCCCGTGTCAGAAGCCCCTCCCCTCTCCATTGTATACACTCGGTAAAAGAACTACTAGCCCCAGGGAGATCCTGCCGCCCGTGAGCACCATACAGCTGCCGATCGTCCCCTCCCACCTCCCCCCAAGTGGGGGGTACAGAGATGTACAGGGGGTTGGAGGTGCACAGACAGCAGAAACCAGCCAGGTACACTGGGACCCTGATGTAAGAGGGGAGGGGCTTTCTGGGGACTCTGATGTAAGGGGGATGCTCTTTGGGCACCCTGATGTTATGAGGGGGCTCTGGGCACCCTGATGTAATGAGGGGGGCCCTCTGGGGACCCTGATGTAAGATGGGGGACTCTCTGGGGACCCTGATGTAAGAGGGGGGACTCTCTGGGGACCCGGTTGTAAGGGGGGGCTCTGGGGACCCTAATGTAATGAGGGGGGCTCTTGGGACCTTGATGTAAGGGGGATCTCTGGGGACCCCGATGTGAGAGGGGGGGCTCTCTGGGGACCCTGATGTAAGAAGGGGGACTCTCTGGGGACCCTGGTGTAAGATGGGGGGGACTCTCTGGGGACCCTGGTATAAGAGGGGGCTCTCTCTAGGGACCCTGATGTAAGGAGGGGGGCTTTGGGGACCCTGATGTAAGTGGGGGATCTCTGGGGACCCGATGTAAGGGGGATCCGCACTCAGATATGTAACGATATATATATATATATATATATATATATATATATATATATATATATATATATATATATATATATATATATATATATATATATATGCCCGCCCAAGCATATGACTTTCTTTACTTCGCTGCTATGGGCTCTAGCGCCAGATCTTTTGTAGACCTAGCAACGCCCCTGGTGGGGACCCTTCATGTTTTTTTTGCACCAGGGCCCTGAATATTCTAGTTATGCCTCTGGGTTCTAGGCCATTGGATGAAGAGGGTTGGGCCAGCTGATAGTCTGGGAGATTGTGAGAGTCTGGGAGATTGTGAGAGTCTGGGAGATTGTGAGAGTCTGGGAGATTGTGAGAGTCTGGGAGATTGTGAGAGTCTGGGAGATTATTAAGGCAACTGGGGAAGAGTCCAGGGAAGCCAAAAGAATCTGTGAGTCTCAGAGGAGTGAGAGCACCTGGGGTGTCAGGAGAACCTCTACCTAGGGGCTAAGAGTGGGCACCTGCAGCAAGGTACTGCAATTAAAGTTGAGTGAGCATAAGAGACAGGTGGTTTGGCATTTTTCATTTGATGTGAAGGTGAAACCCCTGTGTGATAAATTTGATGTTGTAAGGACTGTCTTTTCGGCTTCCCTTAAATTAAAAGTGGGCTACCAGGTCCTTAACTGTAGTCTCTCTCTGCCATGGACTCACTGTAAAAATGGCATCAACCACAAGAGCTATCATCCCCCATATCAAAATATATTTAATGATGAGGGCAGACATACGAGGGGAAATAGTGGTCAGAGGCTGCCAACATACTTGAGGTTTGGCTGGGGCTGCAGAAGACAGTGAAAGACTGGGGGTTCCATGAGGCTAGTAGAGGTCAATGCTATTATACCTTTACAAACCAATGCTCCCACTCCACTGGAAACTGCTAGGGTCCAAGGGCCACACAACAAGTACCAGCGGGCCACAGGTTGGGCATCAGGGACCTAAATGCTGGACATAGAGTTTAGATGCTCTAGACATGTTTCCTGTGTTCAGTTGCCAAATGCCAAGCACAGAAAAATACCAGATCTATAGATCTTTATAACACAAGGACCTGTAAATACAAAGTAAAGCCCGCTGCCTTCATACAACCAACCAACATGAAAAGAGATGTACAAAGACAACATGCATAAATGGGATATTGATTTTTCTAATTGACCATTATTGTTTTTCGGAAGGCAGTGTAACCTCTCCCCCAATTTCCTGAAGTACAAATATGCAACTTCACCACAATTCAAACCTGCATATGTGTACAATCATTGCTAAGAATGCAAAGCTGTGCTCAGTGTGAATGAGGGCTAAGTTTGCATTTACATTCATTATATACAGTATGTTGTAGACAGGGCCGGACTTACCATTGGGCTTGACTGGGCTCAAGCCCATGGGCCCCACCCAATAGGGGGCCCCGTCAAGATACATAGCCGAGTGTACTCGGCTCTGCTCTGCTCACAGTCACGCCCAGTCCTGCCCTATGATGGACATAACACAGGCACTGGGCATGACTGTGAGCTGAGCCGAGTATACTCGGCTACTCTTGGCTCCGCTCGGGACTGCGAGAGGACCCGAGAGCCATTTTTAAACTTCAAGACTGCAATTACAAGGCTGCAAAATGACAAGGCTACACTGACAAGGCTGCAAATGACACTGACAAGGCTGCAATGACACTGGACAAGGCTGCAATGACACTGGACAAGGCTGCAGATGAATGGACAAGGCTGCAGATGAATGGACAAGGCTGCAGATGGACACTGATAAGGCTGCATTGATGGGCATTTAAATGTAATTTTTTTCCTTAAACTTCCCTCCTAAACTTGGGGTGCGTGTTATACGCCAATAAATACGGTAATGTATAGAAAGTAGGGCCCGAAAGTGACTCAAGCCCAGGGGCCCCCACCACCCTAAGTCCTGCCCTGGTTGTAGACATTCAATAGTCACTACACTAAAGAGCTAACAGTCCACCCAGTACTTGCAAGATTTTTTTGAGCAGGATCCTGGGCAATAAAATTGTGTACACTCATTTAGTAAGAAATCATATCTATAGGAATAGATAAGGCAGTAATTATAAATGAGACATGAAGCATATACTGTACTGTATATTGAACATTATCTATACAATCTACAATTTTGCTTGTTTGCAGCTTACCAATCATTAGATGTAGTGGCTGCATCAGTTTTATTTTATTTAGCTTTTTCCCCCTCTGTTTTCACCTGATCTTGCCAGTAACACCCTTCCTGTATTAGAGTGTCCACATTCTAGATAAGGGAGTATATGGGGCACCGTTGCACAGCAGCATTGTCAGTCTGGGGGGGGGGGGGGGCGGGGGTGTTGGATAAACTAGCAGATTTAGATACACTAACAAATTGAAGCCAAATTCCAGCTCACTTTTTATAATTAGTTGCGGCTAATTTTCTTTCCTTTTAGGATAAAGGTTTTACTTAAATAAATAAAAGCTGATCATTATAAGCACCCCTGTCAATGTTAAATGGTTTGTCTCATCCATGTAAACTGATACATTCTGTTGGAGAGCTTATGCTTTTGAAAAACAACAGACTTGCTGGCTGGATAGCCAGATGGAATAGAAGAAAGAAAGCCTAATAAAGAAAATGAATGCAGCCATCGCATCTAAGAATTGGTAACCTGCAATAGAAAGAATATCTGCTTTTGGGTTGAATAATGCTTTAACACTGTCATCGGGGCTTAAAAAAAAAAAAAATGAGGCAAATCATTAAATGAAAATTAGATGGTGGAAAGTGTTTCTTCGTCTTATTTCAAAATATTTCAACAAGTGGGCAGTTCTGATTATTGTTTTATCAAATAATCGAACAGCATAGAGTTTATAAAACATAAAGACATAAACCTATATACACGTACATATATCCAAATCAAGACTTTTTGTGATTAATGCAATGAAGTACAGCCTACTTCTCAAACTTTAGAATTAAACGCAAAAATACACTGCACTTATATCCTAGCCTGCAGAGGTTTTTTCACATTTTTTCAAAAGTCTGCAGATGCAGGAACTCAAATAAGATTCTGTGTATACTCATACAAAGTTCTGTTTTCTTTGGCAGCCAGCAGCTCTACTATAAATTCACACTGCACCAGGTAATATAAGCATGCAAATATCTGGTGTAGTGAGACTTTATAATAGAGCTGCTGGTTTACCGGGGGGGGGGGGGGGACCTGTTTTTGGGGTATGCAATAAGGCTAGGGTCATAGGTGTGCGCAGCCTATTGCATTAGGGTGTGCACCCCAAAGTTCAAACATACATGCGCAGTAGAGCAGTGGATTGTGTTGGTGTCAGTTTTTTGTTTTTATTATTTTATTTTGTTATTTTTTTTAAAAATTGAAAATATTTTTTTCATAAATATATATATATTATGAAAAAATTATTTAAAAAAAATAAAAAAAAATGTATAAAAACAAAAAATATTATGTTTAGAGCCCCATTGAGGGGCATTGGTGAAATAGCAGGGAAAGGGACTGAGGCCAGAGATTCCCCAGTCCCTTTCTCAGTAGCTGCCATGGGGGTTAAGCAGGGGGAATCTGCATTGCACAAGGTGATTAAAGAGCGGACACTGTGCGCATGCCTATGGCTAGGGTTAATTAAATAGTTGCATTTGGAGGCTAAAGTATGAGTGAAAAGTATTTCTGTATTATACAATACAGCATATAGTACTCCAGGATTCATAGCATTCAGTGTTCACAATATTCACAAACCTAAAAATGTCTATAATGATGTCTTCTATAAAGCGGTCAATGATATGTCATTGCTAAAATGAAAAAAAGTGTACTATAACATTATTTTCATGCATTGTACATTCATTCTTATCATCATTGTTATCTCATTTTATCATCAATTGACATTCACACAACATTAACCCAAGTCTGCATTTTATCAACAAACATATACGTCCCAAACACATCTCATCGGGTGGTCTATGGACAAACGAGACAGTGTACAATAATACAATCTTTGATATCATGCAGCATAATGTCCTTGATTTGAAATGAGTGGCAGCAAAGATTAGAAGAGGAAGATGGTCTTACCTTGTGAGCTCTCCCTGTAGTAATGTCCTTTACCAAGAGAGACTCTGGTCTGTGTCTTGAGTCAGTCCAGATGAGAAGGACCATCCAATATCCATCTCAGTGAAAGGCTTCCAGGTTTTGCCCTGCAGTCAGTGCCTGCGTCATGGGAAGACAGGGTTAATAAGGCACCGTGCAGGCTGTTTTCTGTCAACTTTTATCACATCCATCTCTGTACAGTTCAGAGTGAGGAGAGAGGTAGACAGAGGGCTGTGACTCACTGTATTTGCTTTCCTCTACGTGCTTTCCTAAAGCAGCTGACAAACTCATCTCTTCCCTTTTTTTTTTAATGCCCCAGGGTGACAGAAGAGGACAGGAAATGTCCATATAGAAAAGGACAGATGGGAGACAGAAGTCTGTTATATATCTGGATGAATATATCAAATAAACTCCCATGTTAAAAGCTCTTTGGTGTATTTGGTTGGGAGACCCTAGTTGAAGAACTAGTTTGGATACAGGGAATGCAACCTAAACTAAATATCACGCACCTGGTGACGACTGGAATTTTGTGGAGACCTCTCTTGCACCTCCTTCCCAACACTCCTGAAGGTGGAGACAGAGAGTGTGAGGGCACGGAGTGGCACAAGTGCTGGAGTAGCTGGCTGGTAAAGTCCGCTCTTTAGGTGGATGAAGCTGGGTGGACACTTCAGTATCCTCAGGACAGGTAGTGCCGGGACAAGGTCATCTAGAGCCCAGGGCGACCATGCCAAACTGCGCCCCCCCGCCCACCTAGATGTATGAGAATAATGTGTCAGCAAAAATCCCCCCCCTCAAAAAATTGAGCACTAATCTGCATGCTTACTCCCTAAGAATATATCCCCCTCCTCCCAGTACAAATCTGCCTCCCTGCTGAAATCCCTTCCCCCATCCCCCAAAATGCCCCCTAGCACAAATCATCTACCCTCAAATTTCCCCTCTGAGTACACATGCTTTTTTTCCCTTCACTCCAAAAACCCCCTCCTAGCACAAATCCCCCCCCCATTTACCCTCCTAGCGATAATACCCCACGATCATTCCCTACTAGCACAGACCACCCCCCCCACACCTACCGTATCACCTCATCTAGCACAAACTCTCCAATTCCCTTCCTTCTAACACAAATCCTCCCCCCCCCCCTTCCCAACACCAAACCCTCTAAATCACCACCCCAACACCCCCCCCCCCAAATTTCCGCTCCATCAACAATTCTTATTTTTAGCTGCCCGCCAAATGCTCCCTCCCAATACAAATTCCCTTCCCCAAATCTTCAGGCAGTGCCCCCACCTCACATGAAACCACAGTGCCCAGGACGGCCGCCCCTCCTGCTCACCTCTTGTCCCGGCCCTGAGGACAGGATGCTGATGCAGCTTGGCACCAGAGCAGGAGATGGTAGCAGAGCAGGCAAGGGACCAGACGTCAGCAGGCAGAACAAGTGTAGGAAGCAATAAATAAAGCAGAAAAGCTCCTCTGAGTGCAAGGTTTAATGTGTGCAATAATATGTTATCCAACACTTACATAGAAGTAAGAAATGACAAGCTCATGGAAGGTGAAATCTCCTAGATCGGTCTCCAACGTCTCTGGCGTAGTGTCCAGCTGCGGTAACCGCTATGTCCCTGGAGGAATCCGGCTAATCCTCTCAGTGGCTGGAGGAGATGGAGGTATTCCGCTCTGTGAGCAAGCCCATGAGCGTGTGAGTATGGGAGAAACACAACGCGTTTCAGAGCATGCGCGAGACTCACGCGGAGTATGCGCACTCCTTTCTCAAGTGTACAGGGAGAGGGATGTTGAACTATGAAGTGAATGTCATTGATTGAAAGAATATATAAAATATATATGATTTGTAAGCTAATAATTGACATAAATATTTTCATAAGATCTATATAATATAATAACAGTTTTTTTAAAAAACATGGGGGCAAAGATATTAGGTTTATTTAATGAACACATGATTAATGATTAAAAAAGTGGGCTTATTTCAATTTCGGCAGGTAATATATGCACATATATACTTGGGATTAGAGCGATGTCAGTATACACAGAGAATTTGGGTGGTAAGTGGAAAAAAAAATCTGTAAAAATTGATAATAATTATTATGTTAATATATATTAATTATTATAGAAAAATTATTACGCTAAATGAAATGATATGTGGTGATGCTGATATTAATGAATAGATAATTAGCAGGGGGTCCATACAATGGATAGAGGATACACACAACGGGTGTACGTGAGGGAAGAAAAGGTGTGAAATCTCCAAAAAAAAAGGGATGATGTTACATTATAGTGCTTACTTCGAGTTCTTTTACCTACAAACCCATGGCACAGCATGGGTGCCAATTTTGCCCCGTCATATGCCAACCTGACCATGGATTTTTGGGAAAATTAGTTCATATGGAATAACAACTCTTTTGTCAAAAATTGTATTTTACCGCAGGTACATTGACAACATTATTGTCATCTGGAACGGCCCTCCGTTCACGATTTACGATTTTATCGTACACTGCAATACAAATGATCTTGGGCTCTCCTTCACATGGGTATGAAATAAGGACAGCCTATCCTTTTTAGATCTTGAACTCAATCATGAACATAACCACATTTTTTCCCCGTAACTATACGAAACCCACTGCAGGGAACTTGTATCTTCATTTTGACAGCTGTCATCTCCCCCAGTGGATTAACAATATACCCAAAGTACAGTTTCGCAGATTAAGGCAAAACTGCACTAGAGATTGTAACTACATCTCTCAGAGCACACACCACAAACAAAAATTCATAGAATAAGGATACCTGAAAAACTAGTAGAACAGGCATACACTACTTTCCTCCCACACAAAAAACACAAAAAGCGATAAACTGTCTGAAAATGTAGCTGCCCGGTTTATTACCAGGTACCATGGCCAATACAACAAGATGGAGTATATTCTCAACAAACATTGGAATATCTTAAAACAAGGTCCTCATTTGAATACTACTCTTAGTGAAAGACCCAAGGTTACCTACAGAAATGCCCCTACACTAAAAAACAAAATAGCGCCCAGTGAACTAAAAACTATTGAATAATATATTCCTTTATGCCTAATTCCCCTTACGGGATGATGTATAGATGCAATAAGCCTTTATTTAAGACATGGACAAAAAAGTTTCCAGCACAAAGATAAGCTCTATCATCTAGACAAATTTTACAACGGTTCTACTGATTACATTGTATATTGTCTCACTTGTCCCTGTAAGCTTTAATATGTTGGCCGTACCATCTGTCCACTGAGACAACGCTTAGGTAAACACCGTCGCTTTGTGGAGGTTGGTTGTGACCAACATAGTGTACCTTGCCACTTTTTAGAGCATCATAATCAGTCCACGACAGGTCTGCAGTTGTGGGTTACAGAATCCATACCTAGGTACTTGTCTGAAGCCGAACGTTTCTCCATATTATGTGAACGTGAAACGTTCTGGATATATACTCTCGATACTCTTGCGCCCAATGGGTTGAATGAAGAACTGGAAGTAAGCACTATAATATAACATCACCCCCCCCCCCCCCCCCCCCCCCCCCTTTTTGGAAATTTCACACCTTTTCTTCCCCCACGTACACCTGTTGTGTATATCCTCTAAACATTGTATGGACCCCCTGCTAATTATCTATTCATTAATATCAGTATCACCACATCTCATTTCATTTAGCGTAATCATTTTGCTATATACCTCTTTATTATTATGGGGTAATGGTCATTCTTACATAATTCTGATGATGTTATATTATAAAATTATTTTCTCATTACAATTATATTAATTAAATTAATTCTCTACATTATCCTCTATATTAATCATCATCACGTCCTTCACCAATTAACTCCAAATAAGTCATTAATAATTAATAAATCATTTTTATAAATTTTTACAGATTTTTAAACAAATTTTCCACTTAACACTAAAATTCTCTGTGTATACTGACATCACTCTAATCCCAAGTATATATGGGCATATATTACCTACCATTTTGTACCACCAATATTGAAATAAGCCCACTTTTTTAATCATTAAAAAATTCTTTCAATCAATGACATTAATTTCATAGTTCAACTTGTTAATTGGCAAGCTAGTGGTTAAAATTACGCTAACCGGCCAATTGATTTCCTCTTACTTCAGAGCATTTAAAGTTGGTTCCTTCCCTCTCCCTGTACACTTGAGAAAGGAGCGCGCATGCTCTGTGCGAGTATCGCGCATGCTCTGAAACACGTTGTTTCTCCCATACTCCGGTGACGTCACACGCTCACGGGCTTCCTCACAGAGCGGAATACATCCATCTCCTCCAGCCACCGAGAGGATTATCCGGCTTCTTCCAGGTGCATTGCGGTTACCGCAGTTGGACATTCCACTCATACAGGACACGCCAGAGACGCCCATTTTTAATTGTTTATTTTTACCAATATCCTGAACGCTAGCATATGTGTATATTTTCAAGTGCAGGAAGCAGGCCAGGGTAGGTAACAGCCAGGCAGCGCAGTACAAGATCAGCAGGCAAAGACAAGTCCAGTAAACAGGCCGAAGTCAGAGAGATCAGATGAACAAAGATAAGGCAGGAGCAAAGGCGAAGACCAGGGGAAAGCCTGGTTATACACAGATAAGCAGGTTCAATGGATCGGGCCTCAGGAATACAGATACAAGCTGAAGACTACTCAGCAATTGCTTATGGTGACAGACCAGTTTAAATAGGCCACTGGGCGCCAAGTGTGCATTCTAATTGGTATGCGCACGATGAACTGGAATAGTATGTCTAACATTGCTTCTTTGCCTAGAAGTATGAGCGTGTGAGCAATGCACACATGCATGAATATGAACATAAGCCCACACTGGTTTTCTGGTGCTGGGAATCTTGTTTACCTTACACTAAACCTGTGACATTTCTTTTTTCCTAGGAAATTGTAAGCCTTGAATAGGAAGTGTAGCTAAGATAGAAACTCTTTATGTTTTTGGTGTTTATAAAGCTTTAAAGACACCTTGCCGCTTTGCAAAAGCAAAGTGATGGGTTCCTTTGAAAGGAAACCCCATTGGGAATATTTTTTTAGTGGGCTACCCCCT
Source organism: Lithobates sylvaticus (assembly GCA_028564925.1). Taxonomy (NCBI): domain Eukaryota; kingdom Metazoa; phylum Chordata; class Amphibia; order Anura; family Ranidae; genus Lithobates; species Lithobates sylvaticus. Next base: position 107,951,143 of record CM053029.1, on the reverse strand, counting down.
AACTCCTTTCCTTTGCCAGGATCATCAGAAAATACCTGGTGCTTCTATGTTTGGGCAAGCATGTGACCCCCAGACGAATACTGGGGGGGGGGGGGGGGGGGGGGGGGGGGGGGGGGCTGGGCGAATTTGACCATAAAAGGCTGGAGCACCACCTCCGAATTAACATGCTGTTTTTTGTTTTTTTTAAAATAACAAACATGTTATACTTACCTCCTCTGTGTAGTTGGTTTTGCACAGAACAGCCCGGATCCTGCTCTTCTCGGGTCCGTCTTTGCTGCTCCTAGCCCCTCCCTCTTTTGAGTACCTCTCAGCCAGCAGCTTGCTACAGGGGGCACCCAAGCCAAGTCAGAGCTCCGTGTATCCATTCAGACATGGAGCCCCAACGTGACCCTGTCCCCTCTCTCCCCTGATTTTGATTGACAGCCACGGGAGCCAATTGCACCGCTGCTTTGTCTCAGCCAATCAGGAGGAGTGTCCTGGATGGCTGAGGTGATCGTGCACCTCGCTGGAGAGAGAAGGGGCTTAGGTAGGTAATTAGGGGGTGCTGGGGAGTCTGCTGCACACAGAAGGTTTTTTATCTTAATGCATAGAATGCATTAAGATAAAAAACCTTCTGCCCTTACAACTCCTTTAGGTCAGAAATTCCAAAAAAAGCTCACATGGACTTTTGAGGTAAGCCAAAGAGTAACACACAAAAGAATACATAGTTAAAATATTCAGGAGGGATAACTCCCCATACTACACTTTATAAAATAACTTTGATTAAAACTAGACTTAGTCCAACTAAAATACATGCAAAAAAGGTTTGTTCTGTGGAAAAACCCACTATGTGGCATATTGCTTGTGATCATACACTGTATCAATCAATGATAAACAGGAGCAACAACTCTTATCATCAAAATATGATATCCATTTCAAAGATGACTGTTACTCCTCAACATGTTTCGTGGGAATCTCTATGCCTGCTTCTTCAGGAGGACAAAAGCCACTACTAAACAAACAAAAAGGAAGAAATATATGCACATAAGACAATATATTATACATTAATACAAAGACATATTAATAATGCTGTATGAGACTAAATACATACAACCCTATGCTGATGTCAAAAACTCAGGCATAATCCTGTGCGGCAAGAAATCGATTCAAGCAGAAGGCACTGGATGCACAGATGCGGGGGGGGGGGGGGGGCATAAGAAACCCCAGGACTCTGTTACTACACCAAACCTATGGAAAAGAACCGTATGATATCACAAAATAGTAAAAGACTGAACCTTAGTGAAAAGAGAGAGAAAAAATCATTGAAATGTACTGAAATTACACTACGTTTGGCCCAGGTACCATGTGATAGCTGTGGGCCAATCACAGCATAGTAAACACAGCTGTTATGAGTGAATTCATTCATAACAGCTTTGTTGACACTGTGATCATGTGATTGTATAGCGATCACATGATCACCATGCCGCAGGTCTCGGGATCTGTGCCCCTAACTCAGAGAAGACTGTCTACATGTATATCATCCAGCCTGCCCGTGCCAGCCACCTGCAGTAAAAGTACTGTGGGGGGTCGGCAAGTGGTTAAAATATAACCTTACTGTTCTCTGTACCTGTAAGCCCGTGGAGCTATTCAACCTCGAAATACAAGCAGTATTAAACCCAAAAGCAAACATTTATTTCTGCTTACGAATTCTTAAATGTGGTGACAGCATTCGTTTTAATTTTTTAGACTTTTTTCCTTTTATTTTCACCTGGTGATCCTGCTATGTTTCAACTTTCAGTTACAGACCAAGTTGTCCAGCAAAAGTGGCAGTTAGAGGGTAAAGACAAACCATTGAACACTGACAGGGGTACTTACAATCATCAGCTTATAATCAAGTAGTGCTACCCCCATAGGGGCTGCTGGTAATAGCTGGTTCTTCCCAAGAAGTACAGAGGCTGTCCATCCCCATAAGCACCAGCCAACTCACACCAGCTCCAATAACTCAGTCCAGTGGATGTATTTTTGATATTTATTGCTTGAAGAACTTTTAAACAGGAGAGGGGTAAGGACAAGGGATGCGCATAAACAATTGCACAGAAACAGAAGGACACTTTTCTCTCGGCTCACACTCCAGGAGTCTGCTGAGAACAGGGGAATGGCTAGTACTTTGAGACCCTCATAAAGCCATCTCAGCTACCTCTGATGCTTATTTCCCAAATCACACAGTCACTGGGAATTTATCACCCCCCAGCCACCTTCTGGACACTCCTCTCCCGGGATTGGCAAGGGCATGATAATTATTCAGGCTGGCCACCTTCTGGAACATCCCTCCCTATGTTCGGGGAGCTTCTTCCAGAAGCAGGGGGAAGCAATCAAACTCCCAGCCTGTGAAACTATGAACAGACCAGAACAATCACTGCTCCCTTGAATACAGAAGGAGCCAAAAACTAAATTTGCCTAGCATCCTACGCTAGGAGGGTGCTACATTCATGCATTACAACTAAAAGGAAGGAATGGGTAAGTTTATGTTATGGAAAAATAACGTATATACAAGGCTAGAATAAACAACTATTGTGTTTGTGACTTTAGATATGAATAAACACAGAGTCCTGATATTTTTATGAGTCTGACCTACTAAATCCACACATTATAGGAAGCAGGAATCATAGTACTGTAATATCTACAGCAAACAGTAATAAACGTTAGCAGGAAATTTGAATTCACTTTAGACTCCAGTATCATTTGAATCACCAGGAAAGCAGACAGCTCACAGATAAGGTGCTAGTGTCACAATATGAATGCTGGTAATTGTGCTCACACTGTGCAGAGTACAAACCCCGTCATTACTATAATCGAATTAGGAAAGCAGTGTGTTCTGATCACGTAAATGCTGTAGGTGTATTATGTAGAAACCAACACCACATTTGTTTTTCTTGATCTAAGACCAGAGTCATACACACATAACATGATGTCACCATCATTGCTAGGAAGTTGATTTCATGTTGGATTTGGTTTTGTGACAAAGAGAACATCGATATATCTGCAAATCTGTGTAATTAAAGCCTAGGTTTCCTTAAAAAAAGGGAATATACCTAATGTCAATGTGATGTGTCCCTTGTGCTGCTCTGTCCTGGTTTAACAGGAATCTTCCTCTTCCAATGTCTCCCCTCAACCTTGCATTCTTCCGGTGAGCTAAGGAAGCTCTAACAGGCACTCATCAAGCATGCCCGACTATGCTTGCCCTTTCTGCCCAGCTCCTCCATTCTTAGAAGCCAGTACTACAGCTTCTATAAATAAAACAGGATCTATGAATGGAGGACAGGGACATGATTGTCAGGTCCACCCCATCCATTCATAGATTGCTTTTCATTTAAAGAAGCTGTAGCCATTGCTTCGCTGAATGGAGGAGCTGGGCAGAAAGGGCAGGCATGTAGGCAGGTGCAGTTAGTCTTACCACCTGTAGGTGGCCTAGTGTAAATTTTGATTGAGAAAGGGAGTCCATAAAGACATTATTGAGCGAGTTTGATGTGGAGGAAATTGACTGGCCTGCACAGAGTCCTGACCTCAACCTGATAGAACACCTTTGGGATGAATTTGAGCAGAGACTGCGAGCCAGGCCTTCTCGGTGCTGTCTCCTATGGCAACAGTCTTGTAGAAGTTACTAACTGTAATTGAATCCAACTATTTGCAACTCGAACAGTTCTCCGCTTACCCAACACTCACTCACTGTAGGTCTTCACTCAACGAGCTCCCAGTTTCTCTCACTAGACTTCAGATCCAATAGCCACTGGATCCCCTGAGCTCTTCCACTGTCAGAAGGCATGGACAGGGACGTTACCTATCTTTTACGGCGCATTGGGTGACTCTGCTGGCAGCTGGGAAGGATGCAGGACAAGGTGCAGTAGTGTTGGAGGTTGTTCCGCCACCACACCTCCAAAATGCTACTACTGGTGATTCTGACACACCTCTCTCCTCCACCCCCTCCTCTTCTTCTTCCTCCATGGCCTCTTCCTGTGCTTTGTCCTCGGAACCAGCGGTGCTCCGTAGGCGTTCAAGGGGCTACGCAAGTACGCAGGCAAAAAGATGCCATGTGGTGCTTGCACTGGTGTGCTTGGGGGACAGGAGCCACACTTGGGCAGAGATTCTGTCAGCTCTGCAGGGACAAGCTGAGAGGTGGTTGACGCCATGCCAGCTTAAGCCAGGAATAGTGGTTTGCGACAATGGCACCAACCTCCTCTCCGCCCTCCGACAGGGACAACTGACTCATGTGCCCTGTTTGGCTAACGTCCTTAACTTGGTGGTGCAGCAGTTCTTGGGCAGGTACCCGGGCTTACAGGATGTCCTGAGGCAGGCCAGGAAAGTCTGTGTGCATTTCCGCCGGTCATATGACAGTGCTCGGCTGGCTGACCTCCAAAAGGAATTTAACCTGCCCAAGAACAGCCTAATCTGTGCCATGCCCACCAGGTTGAACTCAACGCTGGCCATGCTGCAGTGGCTGCACACGCAGCAGAGGGCCATCAATGAGTACCTGTGCGACTATGGCACCAGGACAGGGTCAGGGGAACTTGTTTTTTTTTTTCCACATGCCAGTGGGCCATGATCAGGGATGCATGCACTGTCCTGTCACCATTTGAGGAGGCGACGAGGATGGTGAGCAGTGACAGTGCATGCATCAGTGACACTGTCCCTCTTGTCCACCTGTTGGAGCACACGCTGCGTGGAATAATGGACAGGGCACTTTAGGCAGAACAGAGGCAGGAAGAGGAGGACTTCCTTCCTTCTCAAGGCCCCCTTTATCCAGACAGTGTTCCTGCTGGCCCGCAGATCACTCAGGAAGAGGATGAGGAGTCAGCATAGAGGTGGAGCCTGGCACTCAGCATCAGCAGCAGTCTTTAAGGGATCATTTACAGTCCCAAGAAACACATGGACTTGTACGTGGCTGGGAGGAGGTGGCTGCGGATCATGTCATCCTTAGTGACCCAGAGGACTCCGGACCGAATGCCTCAGCTAACCTACGCTGCATGGCCTCCCTGATCCTGCAAAGCCTGCGGAAGAATCCTCGTATTCGTCGGATCAAGGAGGGGGATCATTACTGGCTGGCAACCCTCCTTGATCCACGTTACAAGGGCAAGGTTGTGGACCTTATCTTGTCGTCGCAGAGGGAGCAGAGGATGAAACATCTTCGAGAGGCCTCGCAGAAAGGTCTGTGCAACACGTTCCCAGAGACTGGGAGGTTATAAATTCCTGTTCCTGGACAACGTGTTGCTGAGGCTTCAGTCAGTCAAAAAAGGAGCGGTGGAGAAGGTGGCCGTCTGACCGATGCGTTCAGAGAATTTTTTAGTCCGCAGCCCCAAGGTATGATCGGTTCCAGCAACCATCGCCAGCGTCTGTTTTACATGGTGCAGGATTACCTAGGGGCAAGATCAGACTTGGACACCTTTCCCACCAAAAATTCTCTTTGGTGGGGGCCCAATTTTTCAGCCCCTGCGTGTAATTACAATTTTTGATGCAATACTTTGCAGCAGGGCTCATTCCTGCGCTCCAACTAGAGTATCTGTGAGGGGTTTCAGTGTTGTGGCACCAGCACCAGCGCCTAAGGCACAATCTTTCTGCCCCTGTTCAACAGGTGCATGTAATTACAATTCTTGATATAATATTTAACTCCCGAATGAATTGAAGCAAGCAAACATTCATTTATGGGCACTGGTAGGCTGCATTGATGGGTGCTGGTGAGGCTGCATTAATGGGCGCTGGTAGGTTGCATTTGATGGGCGCTGGTGAGGCTGCATTGATGGGCCCTGGTAGGCTGAATTGATGGGCACTGGTAGGCTGCATTGATGGGCACTGGTAGGCTGCATTGATGGGCGCTGGTAGGCTGCATTGATGGGCGCTGGTGAGGCTGCATTAATGGGCGCTGGTGAGGCTGCATTAATGCGCGCTGGTAAAACTGCATTAATGGGCGCTGGTAAAACTGCATTAATGGGCGCTGGTGAGACTGTATTGATGGGCACTGGTAGGCTGCATTAATGGGCGCTGGTGAGGCTGGATTAATGGGCGCTGGTAAAACTGCATTAATGGGCGCTGGTAAAACTGCATTAATGGGCGCTGGTGAGACTGTATTGATGGGCACTGGTAGGCTGCATTAATGGGCGCTGGTGAGGCTGGATTAATAGGCGCTGGTAAAACTGCATTAATGGGCGCTGGTAAAACTGCATTAATGGGCGCTGGTGAGACTGTATTGATGGGCACTGGTAGGCTGCATTAATGGGCGCTGGTGAGGCTGGATTAATGGGCGCTGGTAGGCTGCATTGATGGACGCTGGTGGGCTGCATTTGATGGATGCTTCCACATATTCTGTACAGAACGCCTCCAGGCTGCCATATTGCATTGCATTTTACAGAAAATTACAGCACTGCAGATTGACAAGGAAAGGTAATTTTTAATAACATTCAATTACAATATGACTTGAGTATACGCTATATTATTATTTATTTTTATTTGCTATTTTTTCCCATGAAAGTGGAGTCTGCATAAATGTAGAATGTATCCTTTGTTGTTTGAAAATAAAAAAGGTTTGTACTTTGAGGTCCATGGTGCATAATTTTAGGGATCAATGCACAATGATTCTCAATGAAGTCTCCTTTAAAATAATGCAACTCATAATTAACTATGAAAAAAGGATGCCTGGATAAAACACAGGAGGAGATACAGGCCATCCAAAATAAATTAATGAATCATAAAACAATTTCCTGACTGCTCCTAGTCATTACTGTTTGTCTCTGTGCATTGCTCGTCTCTCCTAGTGATCCTGTGTGTCTCTGTGCACTATTTCCATCCCTAGTAAGATAAGAACTCACCGCTCTAGGCAAACCATTCCAGGATTACACCTCCTGCTAGCAAAAGATAGGTGCAGGCTCTGCAAGTGCATAGAAAGAGCAAAAAATGGCTGGACGGCCGCACTCCATTAAGTCAGATAAAATCGAAATAGTCACAACTGATCACATCGATCCCAGAGGAACTGTTCCTCTGGGATCGATGTGATCGTTTGTGACTATTTGGATTTTTTCTGACTTCAAAAAAAGGTGTCTTAATGGAGTGCTCCCGTCCAGCTATTTTTTGCTCTTTTCATCCCCTAGTACTTTCGTTTGTGTTCATGCACTCCTGCCAGCCTGGGTTGTACTCCCTACTGTCCTGTGATCCCTATGTCTCAATGATGCAAGGGACTCTTGACTGCTTATGAGCCCTTAGTTTACAATAGCTGCCTGTTCAGTTGGGTCAGAGACTCACAAGAGAATTGTCTAAAGCCCAACCCATCTCCACCTTCAGGAGCTCTGAAGAAGACAAAGTGGTTCCTTAAGCCTCATACACACGATCGGATTGTTGGCCAACAAAACTGTGGAATTTTGTCCGAAGGGCATTGGCCCAAACTTGTCTTGCATACACACGGCACACAGTTGTTGGCCAACAATCACTAACGTAGTGACGTACTACATGTTTTTTCAGCTCTTTAGCACCACCCTTTGTACTCCTTCTGCTAATTTCGTGTTAGTAGAAGTTTGGTGAGTGTTGATTTGCGTTTTTCTTTTCACGCTTTTCATTTCATGCTTTTCAGTTCGTGCTTTTCATTTTGTGCTTTTCAGTTTGCGTTTTTAATTTCGTGCTTTTTATCAACCAGACATGTTGCAGAATCGGAGGAGATAACATGTTATTTTTTATTGGCCTTGGAGTTATTGCTTTGACACTATTTTTTTCGTTGAATAATGATTTGATTTGGTATATTTTCTATATTTTTGGATGCATAGAATGCACTTTTTGGTTAAGTTTTATTGGCAGATAGCATGTCTAATTTTATTTGTTTTCTTTTTTTAATGCACAATAAAAAAAATTGTGGAGAATAATACTTGGCTATGTGTTTTACTTCAAATGACAGTTTGTGAGTAGGCAGTTACATTCAAAAAAATACAATGTAAAATTGACAAGGGACACCGACCAGTGGCAGAAATACCAGGGTCACAGAAGTCGCCATTGCGACTGGGACGATCGCCATGTGTGGGACACCGGCACCCTGCAAGAGATGCGGGGCAAGTGTCCCGAGTACCCTCGCCGGGTTTAGACACTGTGCTAATTCATGGAGCCCAGTGCCGGGGAGCAAGCTCCGGCACGGAGCTCCGATTCCCTGCCTAACGGGGCGCACCAGTGAGGGCACTCTCGTCCCCTCTGTGGCAGCCGGCATGTCTCCCCGTCGAATGCCTGCACACATCACACAGACCTTGCTGAAGCCGGCTTCTCCCTCTTGGCTCGGATGTTCTCTTGCACACAGACAGGAGGAGGAGTATGGTACAGGAAGAGCTGCGCTGCTGAGGTCTGTGTATTTTGCTGTATACAGAAGAGGGGGACAATAGTAACTGGGGGGGGGGTATGAAAATACACCAGAAGGAGTGATAGGTAGGTGGTAAGAGGACATGTGCTGGGGGGTGCTTTGGGAGAGGACAGGACAGGGTGCTGGGGGGAATCAGATTTGACACCACACATTTGATAAGTCCTGTCCCCTCCCAAAGCACCCCCCCCCCCCAGCACATATGCTCTTACACCCCCCCCCCAATCAAAGTGATGCCACCTGTCACATAGGGGGCAATTGCAGCATCTGGGACCCCTATCACCCTGTAAGAGATGTGGAGCTAGTGCCCTGGGTGCTCACTCTGGAACATTGGTGGGGAAGGGGGGATTTGTACTGGGATGGACGGGTGTTGCGCTGGGAAGGGGAATTTGGAGGGTTAAGAGAATTTGTGCTGGAGAGGATTAGTTGAGTGGAGAAGATTTGTTCCAGGGTGGAGGGGACAGGAGGGTATGTACAGGGGTCACAATTGCAGCGTATAGAGCAGGGGCAGTGGGGGTGGCATATAAAGTAACCAATCCCCTCCAAAATGGAGGTGATCGGTTCCTCTACATGCCACCCCAACGCCCTTCATATCTACCTCCTGTTGCCTCCAGGCCCCTGTGTACTCCCCTGGCTCCCTCATCTCCCGCAGCACTGCTGGGTTCCCCCTCTCCTCTCCCACCAGCTGCTGCAGGGGATCTGTCAGAATGGAGAGTGGGCAAGGGGCCAGTAAATGTGTCATTCACTGACCCCTTCCTTGTCTTAATGATTAGAGTCACTGATCTGTACTGATCACTGACTCTGTTCATTCATAACTGAGCATAATAAACTGTGTTTACTATGCTTCAAATGAGCAGGAAGTCTCTTTTCAGAGCTATGCCTATCCATTCATTCTGTGCAGCTGAGACTGCAGAGATGGAGATTGAGGACTGTGCCTCAATCTCCTTTCTCTGTCTTAAAGGTGAAACATTAGAAGTCTGTTTAGACCCCTGATATCACACCAAAGCTCCCCGACTGGGATCCTAAAAAAATTAAAAAATTAATAAAAAATACCAATGTAAAAATAAATAAAATGAAATGGTCAAAACTAATAAACAAATAAAATAACAAAAATAAAACTACTGACACCAGTTGTGAAACTACCAGGGTCACAAAGGTCACACTTGTGATCAGGCCCTGGTGTTTCGCCATTGTGGGGGAGGGGGGGGGGGCCCTTTATGATTTGTTGCACCGGGGCCCTGAAGGTTCTAGTTACGCCTCTGACACCAACATAGTTGTATCTTTGATCTTAAAAACTACAGGATAATGGTGTTGTGGTAACTTGCCCAAATAAAAAAAATAAAAAAACATAATAATATTATTCTTGATATCACTAGAAAAAAAAGCCTTTAAAAATGAGTTTGCAATAACTCCATCAGTATCACCAGCAATGCAGCTTCATTATTATCCCTTTAAAGAAGAAGAGAATTGCGCGCTGCATTTCGAGATTTCATAATTTGCCACGTCACAAATGTTAATTCTCCATTACGAACGCTAGTTTACAAGACCGGCCGCTTCTGGCTCCTCCTTGCTTCCGAACATGTATGTTTGTACTTTGGACTTTTGTCCGACGGACTTGTGTACACATGCTCAGAAAATCCGACAACAGACATCTGTCTGTGGAAAATTTTAAAACCTGCCATCCAACATATGTCTGCGTAAAGTCCGACAACAATTGTCTGATGGAGCGTACATACGGTCGTATTTTTCGCCAACAGCCTGTCATCACACAATTCCCGTCGGAAAATCCGATCATGTGTACAAGGCTTTAGACTGACTCTGCACCTCAGCCCTTCCAAGGGCCCTCATATTCACTGTACATGTATTCAGGTTGGGTTCTCCCCTGTTGGTACCTTACCTGTTCTAGACTCCTCATGCACCCCAACTGTATCTTGTGTACCTGCATTCCCTGGGACCCCTGTGCCCCTCCGTGTTCTTCATACTGTGACAATGGGAAAGGCGAGGTTATTGATGGATGCTATGTGTCACCTCGTATGCGTTCATATGTAGGAAACTAAGGTGGAATCTGGTCAAGGTTTTCCGGGCCACCTTGGCAGGGTTGGTTCCGAACTGAATTTTGCCTTCCCCTGGTGACCACCAGCAGGTGGTATAAATAAAACAGGACTGGAGCAACAGGTTGCTCTAGCCTGGGACTCAACTCAAGGAAGCCATTACCTGAGAGAGCTGCATATATGGACATTGCTCTGTAAGAGAAAGTAAAAGGTTTGCAAAGCGTTTGTTTTTGGTTGGTAAATGGGGGAAGCCCTTCACCTGTGAGATAAGAACCCGTTCTGTTTAGTTAGGATTTACTTTCTGTTTTGTTTGTTTCCTAATGCCAGTGTTTTTTAACCGGGGTGTCGCGGCCAAATCCTGGTCTGAGCGCTACTTGCGTTAATTCCTGAGCAGTGCGACTCCGTTAGGAGAGAGCACAGTCTGTACAGCTCTCTCCCAGTCCCTGCAGCTATGTGTACTACTGCCGGCAAAGCAAAAAACTGTGCGTGCTAACCGCCCGCCCGCCCGCATCCTACCAACCCATGACGTCATTGGTTGTTAAGGACATGTCGGGCAGCACTACAGCTTTTTTGTTTTGCTGGTGCAGCACTTACCCCCGAAGGAGCTGCTGAAATTGTTTT